>OZ025294.1:109734100-111126755 GCA_964019185.1 Maratus speculifer
CGTAAACTTTTTTACCGTAACCATAATCTGCCTGTAACCTAACTTTGACTTAACAGTACCTTACCGTAAATTAAATATAACATAAATGTAACCTAGCTCTCACTTTATTGTAACATATCCTTATTCTATCCATAAAACAAATGCGATTTAACTTTAACCTAACTTTAACTTAACCGTGACCTAACTGTAACCTAACGGGATATTAAATATAATCAAAGACTTACCGTAATGTAATTGCAACCTAAATGTTACCAAACCATATATTGGTTTCATGTCCATGGAAATTATTTTGTCTTGTTCGGATCTGGTTATGATTCATTAGAACATTTTTGTCGGGTTCAGATTTTAGGTATTCTTTGATATTGAGTTATAATGTTCGGGTTGTATTCATGTCCATGGAAATTATTTTGCCTTGCTCGGATACAATTATGGTTCTTTGGAATATTTTTGTCGGTAACAGATTTGTTTCAATTCAGATTTCGGCTTTTTCTTCAAATGGAATTTTTGGGTTCGGGTTTTCTTGCGTGTTCACGGAAATTATGCTGCCTTGTTCGAATAAGAACATGCTTCACTGGAATTTTTTTTTCAAGTTCAGATTTGGTTCAGTTCAGATTTCGTGATTTTTTTCAAAGAATTTTTTTAGGTTCAGATTCGGTTCAGGTGAATGGAAATTTTTTGTCTTATTGAGATCCGGCTACGATTCTTTGGAATATTTTTTATCAGGTTCCGATTTGGTTCGATTCAAATTTCAGGTAATTTTTCAAATAGAATTTTTAGGTTTGGATCTCGTTCATGTCCACGGAAATTATTTTGTCATACTCGAATCCAGTTATGATCCTTTCGAATATTTTGGTCGAATTTAGATGTGGTTTGGGTCAAATTTCAGTTTTTTTCCATAGAAATTATTTCGTCTTGCTTGGATTGGGTTATAGTTCGTTGGGATATTTTTGTCAGGTCCAGATTTGGTTCAATTCAGATTTCGAGTTTTTTCTTCAAATATAACTGTTGAGTTGGGATCTTCTTGCATGTTCACGGAAATAATTCTGTCTTGTTCGAATAAGGACATGCTTCACTGGAATATTTCTGCCAAGTTCAGATTTCGTTCAGTTCGCGATTTTTTCAAAGAAATTTTTTGGGTTTGGATTGTGTTCATGTCCATGGAAATATTTTGTCTTGTTTGGATCCGGTTGCGTTTGTTTGAAATAGTTTTGTCAGATTCAGATTTGGTTCGTTTCAAATTTCAGGTATTTTTTTGAATGGGAGTTTTAGGTTCGTATCGGGTTCATGTCCACGGAAATTATTTTGTCTTACTCGTATTCGGTTATGGTTCTTTCGAATACTTTGGTCAGATTTAGATGTGGTTTGGGTCAAAGTTCAGGATTTTTCAAACGAAGTTTTTTAGGTTTGAGTAGGGTTTATGATTATGGAAAGTATTTTGTCTTGCTGGGATCGGGTTATAGTTCTCTGGAATATTTTTATCGGTTTCAGATTTCGTTCGAGTCATATTTTGGGTTTTTATAAGAAAATATTTAGGTTCGGGTCAGATTTCATGCCCACGAAAATAGTTTTTCCTTGTTTGAATTGGGTTATGCTTCACTTGAACATTTTTGCGGGATTCAGATATGGTTCGGGTCAGTTATCAAATCCATAGTTTTTTCCAAACAGATTTTTTAGGTCAGGGTCGGGTTTATACTCACGGAAATTTTGTGTATCACGGATCGGAGTGTGGTCTGTTTTTTTTCTGGTTGGAATCGGGTTATGTTTAAATTAGTCTAAACATTAAGGTTATAATCAGTTTTGCTACTATTCTTTTTATGGCTATTTCTGATAGATAATTTACTTAGCTATTTGATAATTTATTATGGTGAATGAATCGTTTGCGGATACAAACAATTATACGCTAAACAGCTATTTTATTTTTGTTTTAAAAACAAATTAAAGCCATATTACAATTTTAAATTGAATAGAACACATTTAAATTTAATCAATGATTAAAAAAATAAACTCATAGAAAAGTGTTGTGTAATGTTTTTTACTGCAACACAGCTAATGACTCATACATTCTAATGTTCGAAATGCCAAAAATATGCGTACAACCATATATTAAAAAGAAATTAATAGAGTGGCAGTATAATGTCTTGGGGTGACGCAAAAAATGTAACTCTAAAATCCGCGACATTAAGTCCAAATAAGCATCAACAAAACTACCGTAATTTCGGGCGTATAAGCCTCAGGTCAAACAATTCTTTTTCGACCCAGAATTTTTTAAGAAGCAAATATAGCTATTCAGATCGCTGTAAATATTTATCTTCAATCACTAAATAAATTTCTGGGTCCAAAAAGAATTGTTTGATCCGCGGCTTATACACCCAAAATTACGGTATGTGTTTTAAAACTCCAATCAATTCAAACTGGTTTAAACCAGTATTTCTTTGTTTTTGTTTTTACCTTTTAAACTGTTATTGAAAAGATGTCTAAAATTTCGTTTAAAAAATAACGTTTTGTGCCATTATTGCCTGTAATACACGATCAGAATGCATGAAAGATACAATTAGATCAATCATAGGCAAGAATTATTTGATTATTTTTATCATATGACTTTGAAATATCAATATAGAAGCATCATTTAAGACTTTGCTTGAAAAATCAACATTCTTTCGTTAATGTCTTAAAATCGTCTGCACTCTGAAATCTAGATTTTAGATTAATATTATTATTTAAGTGTTCATGCATGATTTTAAAAGAATCTTTTCATCACTATATTTTATATATTGACATGGAATTATAAATATGTTGTTAAATCATAAACATTTTTCATCTACGTTATAAAGTATTAAAAATTTCTGAAAAAAAGAGAAAACTTTTAGTAATACAATTTTTTACTTCAAATCATATGTTTTTATTTTTTTATTTAATTTTGTTTTGACATTTAATTATTTTTAATTTTCCAATTTCAATTATTTTAAAAACAAACATTTATTTTAATAAATAATATAATAGAAAAAACATTTAAAAAAATTACGATTTCTTCGTAAAATATGCATCAGCTGTAATTCATTTCTTCCAATCCGTCTTATTAATACAAAATTTCTTCATCGTGCTTTATTTTGAGACATTAAAATTTCAGCGATAAATGGTTTCCTCTTGCAAACCTTTCTTTTTTTCGGTTTACTTCGCCACCACCTATCTTTTTCCTCCATGGCGTACAGCAGCTGTGATAAAAAAAAAAAAAAAAAAAAAAAAAAAAAAAAAAAAAAAATCCTCATTTAAACTGACAGTTTGCCAGTCTATGAATTTTAAAGGTCAGTCTCAGTTTTTAAAATTATTTCTGCGAAAATTTTATGCAACCAACCAACCATAAGAGAATGAAAAGGAAAAAAGCTAAAAAAAGCGATTTTTAATGAGAGTGAGGTTTGGAATTTAATTAATTACTCAGTTAATAAATAGAATTTTGAAATTCTGAGCGTCAGGTGCATCAGGAGAGATATTGGGCTACTCTCAGAAAAATTTTGAGCTTCGTACGTACCGTAGTTTTCGCTAACTATCGCAGACACACACACACAGAGCGATTTGTTATTTTATTAATATAGATAGATTGTGGTGGTTGTAAGTTTGGTTTTGCGGTGACGCTACTATTGAACTGAAAGATTCACAAACGATGGCAGTATTATCGTGCTTTAACATAATGAGTATACTCAAAATAATTCAATAATAAATATACTCAATATAATTAAATGAGTATACTCATTTAATATTTTAGTGTAAAAATGAGGATTTTGCATGGTTTGTGTGCTGTTTTGAATTCTTATTTTAATATTAGATGGAATAAAGTTGCTGGGGATGGTTATATTTACTTGCAGGATATTATCATTTCTTACTTGCATGATAAGTAATAATTTAATTTTCAGAATGCCAGTGAGAACATTCCTATTTTGTGTAACACATCCAATGATACTGGCAATGACACAATTGAAAGCACATCAACAGGTTAAATTCCGCATAACTTGAACTAACACGAAATTAAATAAACATAGTGTTATATCTTGTTTTAAACATTCATTTTTTCAATATATATTTGTATTTTGATGTGATTTTAGATTATTAGAAACAAAAATATGTGTGGCACTCGGGGACTGCCGCGGTAAAGCTATTGCATAGCATTTTTTATCAACTTATGCAAAAATACCGCGTCAATGTCTGCTGAAGTCTATCGAAGGATACCCTGCCGAAGTCTGCCAAACTGAAACGTCGTTAGCCGGATTGTTAAGAATTTTTCTCGTTAAGGAATTCTTAGATTCGGTCGCCACGCTCAAAGCCCGCGATAAAAGCTGTGCAATAGCTTAATAAATTACCAAACAAAATTTGGTCGCACTACGAAAATTAGATCGCGAGTTATAAGCATTTTAAATTTTTTGACCCACACGGTGGGGGGGGGGGGGTCTCCTGTCACCAAAAATTAACACTGTCTCATAAAAAATTACCAAACAAAATTTGGCCGCGCTACAAAAATTAGAACACGAGTTATAAACATTTAAATTTTTCGACCCTCACCGTGGGGGTCTCCTGTCACCAAAAATTAACAATATCTCATAATAAATTACCAAACAAAATTTGGCCGCGCTATGAAAATTAGATCGCGAGTTATAAGCATTTTAAATTTTTCGACCCTCACCGTGGGGGGTCTCCAGTCACCAAAAATTAACACTGATTCATAATAAATTACCAAATAAAATTTGGCCGCGCTACGAAAATTAGACCGCGAGTTATAAGCATTTTAAGTTTTTCTACCCTCCCCGTGGGGGGGGGGGTCTCCTGTCACCAAAAATTAACACTGTCTTATAATAAATTACCAAACAATATTTTGCCAAGCTACCAAAATTAGATCGCGAGTTATAAGCATTTTTAATTTTTCGACCCTCACCGTGGGGTGTCTTCTGTCACCAACAATTAACAATGTTTCATAATAAATTACCAAACAAAATTTGGCCGCGCTACGAAAATTAGATCGCGAGTTATGAGCATTTTAAATTTTTCGATCCTCACCGTGGGGTGTCTTCTGTCACCAAAAATTAAAAATGTCTCATAAAAAATTACCAAACAAAATTTGGCCGCGCTACGAAAATTAGATCGCGAGTTATAAGCATTTCAAATTTTTCGACCCTCACCGTGGGGGGTCTTCTGTCACCAAAAATTAACAGTCTCATATTAAATTACCAAACAAAATTTGGCCGTGCTACGAAAATTAGATCGCGAGTTATAAGCATTTTACGTTTTTCTACCCTCACCGTGAGGGGTCTGATGTCTCCAAAAATTAACATTGTCTCATAATAAATTACCAAACAAAATTTGACCGCGCTACGAAAATTAGATCGCGAGTTATAAGCATTTTAAATTTTTCGACCCTCATCATGGGGGGTCTTCTGTCACCAACAATTAACAATGTCTCATAAAAAATTACCGAACAAAATTTGCCCGCGCTACGAAAATTAGATCGCGAGTTATAAGCATTTCAAATTTTTCGACCCTCACCGTGGGGGGTCTCATGTCACCAAAAATTAACAGTCTCATAATAAATTACCAAACAAAATTTGGCCGCGCTACGAAAATTAGATCGCGAGTTATAAGCATTTTAAGTTTTTCTACCCTCACCGTGGGGGGTCTCCTGTCACCAAAAATTAAAACTTTCTCATAATAAATTACCAAACAAAATTTGACCGCGCTACGAAAATTAGATCGCAAGTTATAAGCATTTTAAATTTTTCGACCCTCACCATGGGGGGGGGGTCTCCTGTCACCAAAAATTAACATTGTCTCATAATAAATAACCAAACAAAATTTGGCCGCACTACGAAAATTAGATCGTGAGTTATAAGCATTTCAAATTTTTCGACCCTCACCGTGGGGGGTCTTCTGTCACCAAAAATTAACAGTCTCATATTAAATTACCAAACAAAATTTGGCCGTGCTACGAAAATTAGATCGCGAGTTATAAGCATTTTACGTTTTTCTACCCTCACCGTGAGGGGTCTGATGTCTCCAAAAATTAACATTGTCTCATAATAAATTACCAAACAAAATTTGACCGCGCTACGAAAATTAGATCGCGAGTTATAAGCATTTTAAATTTTTCGACCCTCATCATGGGGGGTCTTCTGTCACCAACAATTAACAATGTCTTATAAAAAATTACCGAACAAAATTTGCCCGCGCTACGAAAATTAGATCGCGAGTTATAAGCATTTCAAATTTTTCGACCCTCACCGTGGGGGGTCTCATGTCACCAAAAATTAACAGTCTCATAATAAATTACCAAACAAAATTTGGCCGCGCTACGAAAATTAGATCGCGAGTTATAAGCATTTTAAGTTTTTCTACCCTCACCGTGGGGGGTCTCCTGTCACCAAAAATTAAAACTGTTTCATAATAAATTACCAAACAAAATTTGACCGCGCTACGAAAATTAGATCGCAAGTTATAAGCATTTTAAATTTTTCGACCCTCACCATGGGGGGGGGGGGGTCTCCTGTCACCAAAAATTAACATTGTCTCATAATAAATAACCAAACAAAATTTGGCCGCACTACGAAAATTAGATCGTGAGTTACAAGCATTTTAAATTTTTCGAACCCCACCGTGGGGGGTCTAATGTCCCCAAAAATTAACACTGTCCCATAATAAATTACCAAACAAAATTTGGCCGCGCTACGAAAATTAGATCGCGAGTTATAAGCATTTTAAATTTTTCGACCCTCACCGTGAGGGGTCTCCTGTCACCAAAAATTAACACTGTTTTATAATAAATTACCAAACAATATTTTGCCAAGCTACCAAAATTAGATCGCGAGTTATAAGCATTTTTAATTTTACGACCCTCACCGTGGGGTGTCTTCTGTCACCAACAATTAACAATGTCTCATAATAAATTACCAAACAAAATTTGGCCGCGCTACGAAAATTAGATCGCGAGTTATGAGCATTTTAAATTTTTCGATCCTCACCGTCTGGGGTCTCCTGTCACCAAAAATTAAGACTGTCTCATAATAAATTACCAAACAAGTTTGGCCGCGCTACGAAAGTTAGATCGCGAGTTATAAGCATTTTAAATTTTTCGACCCTCACGGTGGGGGGTCTCTTGTCACCAAAATAAATAAGACCACCAAAATAAACACTGTCTCATAATAAATTACCAAACAAAATTTGGCCGCGCTATGAAAATTAGATCATAAGAAACATAAGTTTGAAACTTGATATTCTAATATCTGAAAAATACCGCGTCAATGTCTGCCGAAGTCTACCGAAGGATACCGTCCCGAAGTTTTCCGAACGGAAACGACGTTAGCCGAGTGTTAGGTTTTTCGTTACGGATGTATTAGGATTTTTCGCGTTACGGAATTTTTGGATTCGGTCACCGCGCTCAAAGCCCGCGATAAAAGCTATGCAATAGCTTAAAATTCCATTATTTTTATTTCGTTTTTTTTTTTTCTTTTTTCATATATATATGTTGATACTGAAAGAGTTAAAGAGATTGTCATGGTTTTATTTTTCATTTATTAAATTAGTAAAACATAATTAAAGTCATCATTAATGCCTATTTGAATTTGAATACATTTAATGGAAAATCTTAGAACTTCAATGAAAAAAGGGGGGGGGGGCTGCCGGTATGTTCATTCAGAGCGCTGTGAAACGGGGGGGGGGGGAGGCGAAGGGAGCGGTCGCCCCAGTCGCGTAAACTGAGGAACCGCCAAATTTATGTTATTATCGTCTTTTGTTTCTTCGCTTTTTTTGTAAAAAAATTATATCTATTGGGATTTTTTGTGTGAATAAAAACATACAGTTTCAAAATAGCATGTTACTTCATTCTTGAAATCCAAAAGTGGTCATACAATACTGTTAGATACATTTTTTTCACATATGTTTTCCAGATCACCTTTGCCAATATATAAGCGCAATGTTCTTTTATAGTATTTAGTTATAATATTAAATCTTTTAAAGTTTCAAAATAAACGTCCATGTCAGTATACTAATCTCTGATTACAATACAGATCGGATGGGTGCCATCACCATGCAATGTGTAATTGCCTGTGATGACACCCATGTGGAATATGTGTAATCAAATTAAAAGTTTAAATTTCTCCGATCTGTATTGTAATCAGAAATTAGTGTACTGGCTCTGTATCATATTCAAATTTCCTCTTTGCTCCCCAATCGAATTTTTTCTATGGGGGAGAGGATTCCCAGAATGTTTTTTTGTGCGTGCATAACATGTCCGTTTCTTGCGATACACCTACGGTTCCAACTCTCTTTAGGGTTTTCGCATGCGCTGAGCATTTTGCGATGAAAAAAAATGGGTGTTGCCATTGGAAATTTTCGAGTTTCTGTAACTATAACCGTAATCGTGAGCGACATTTTGTTGCCGTTCACAGAATCTCGAGCTGATACCTCTGAATAGCTATATGTGAAATTTCACCTCAATCGGTTGAGCGGACTGGCCACTAGAGCTCCATATATCGGCAAAGTTTTTTTATGACCACCCTGTATATACAGATTAAATAATTGGCAAAAATAATTATTAATAAAATGTTTATAATTTGTAAGAATTTTAATGTTCATGTTATTTAAATGTTGGTCATTCCAGGTGCTCGGAAACGTAAAGGTCAAGATTTGGAGTGTATCGACGAGGATTCATCAGATAATACACCAAGTGCAAGCAGGACTATATTGCAGCCTGTACATGCTACTCCAGCACAGGATAAGTTGAAGAATCAGATCTCCCTTCTTCAACTGGAACTGGACTTACGCTGTCCGTCGTAGGGATTCTCTGGGCACTAGTGAAGATGATACTCGTGATGTGATGAAACTGCACCAAGAAATTGATAAATGCAAAAAGGAACTGCGGAAGAAGAAGCAACATATGCGTCACTCCCAGTCACATAGATTATCAATAAAATCAAAGATTAATCTTGCTTGCAATCAGGGTCCAACAGTAGCTAGTCTTCTTAAGACGCGCTCTGCACAGGTTGCCCATGCTTGGAAGAGCAACAACCGCTATTGCTAAAAACTATCGTTGATTTGGCTATGTTTGTTGCTTCTGCGGAGGAACGACGTCGCTCAGAAATTGTTCGCAGTTGCCGAACACTAACTGACCTTCATGAGAAGCTAAAAGAGCAGCGATTTGAAATTTCGAGAAGTGGTACGTACCTTCGTTTGCTTCCAAGAAATTATACCACCATGGAGGGTAAAAGACATGTAATCACTGTACCTGTCAAATTGAGTCGCCCTGAGGCAGACACCATAAAGCTCACGTTGATCAAAATTTTTTTGTCGCCCCAATAAGATCCTTAGAAACTCTAGCATCTATTCTTGGACCAAACCAAGTATTTTTTCTGTCGCAAGATGACAAAGCTCGAGTGCCTATAGGCTTGACAGCAGCAAATAAACAAGCTCCCCTCCTGATGCATGTCGAATATCGTGTCGCATTGCCTGATCATGATTGGGTGATTGCTACGAAGCACAAATTTATCCTTAGTGTATATGCTGAGTACATCATAAAAGAAAATGAAATGGGACGTGCTGAAGCAGTTACGTACTCAGGGCCAACATACGTGGCGATTATAAGTGGCAAACATTCCTCTTCGACAGCTTCTACACATGCAATTTCGAGCAAATTATGCGGAATGAAGAAGGACGCCTGAAACCAGTAGTTCTGATTTCATCTGATGGAGGACCCGACGAAAACCCGAGATATCCAAAGGTCATTTCCCATGCCATACACTGTTGGGAGACAAATGTATCTCCCAGAGGTTAAGTAAAAATAGCAGAGTTACTCAATGCAGTAACGAAGCGTTGACTGGTTTAAACCCCATTTAAAAATAAATCTGAAATAACCGAGTCAGATTAAATGATAACAACTATTTAAGACAAACACATTTTTATTAAAAACTAGAAACAAATAAAATCAAATTAATTCATATCACAGTTTATCTTCATTCATCTTTTTAAAGCAACATAACAATAACAAGAACACATAACTTATAGCTTGCATGACGTTTATCAAAATATTACTATTTCACTATTGCCAAAAATATAAAGAACTTAAAGTCAAAAAAATAATATTTCAATACATAAATGTCCATTGCTGATTGTCCAAAGAAAAACCTTCAATCTCATCTAAACTTCCATTCTCGATGCAAAGTTCAAAAGATCCATACAGCCGAAAGTCAAACACCATAGTTCAAAAGGAATGTCCAGGAAACAACCAGACTGAAACGTCAACCGGAATCAATTAATTTCTTTAAGCCGCCCACGCACGTTGTTTCAACATCAATTCAAACAGTTTCAAAGAACAGCCGATGTCCGATAAAGCAAACCTCCTCTGGAAGAAACCAACCGCTAAAGCTTCAAAACACGGACTGCAGCTTCGATCCGCCATATTGCTTCAGGTCTAACTTTATCACCTCATATTAAAAACTGCTCCACACTATTTCAATACACAACTGTTGATAATTTTAACACTGATAAAAACATGACAACACTACGTTAACGACACGACGAACATAAAACTTCTAGGTAAAAATACTGCTTAACATGATCATGACTGTCAGAGGAAAAATAGGTGAAAGAACACTGAACGTCAAATCTTTGTCTCATATATAGGTCAAGGCCGGACTAGAAAAACAGTCTTCTACGCATTCGTCACAGTACGCTCTCTACCGGTTACTTCAGCTTGCTTTTGGAAAGTACCGAAACGCTAGAGTAGAGTTGTACATGCAAATCTTCCCCGCCCACAGCTGCTGCCATCTCGTAGCGTAAAAAGAAACTACGTAGAGACTGATCGTGAAACGATGTAAACATGGATGACGTTCAACGTGAAATGAAAAGAAAGTATTGCCGGTAGAAAAGATATTTTAGAGGATGATTAATGAAATTAATAACGAAACGGTAGAGTAGAGTTGTACATGCAAATCTTCCCCGCACACAGCTGCTGCCATCTCGTAGCGTAAAAAGAAACTACGTAGAGACTGATCGTGAAACGATGTAAACATGGATGACGTTCAACGTGAAATGAAAAGAAAGTATTGCCGGTAGAAAAGATATTTTAGAGGATGATTAATGAAAATAATATCTACTATTATAAAAAAAGGAGAAATAAATATCTATCATAAAGGTAAGTGAGTTTAAAGATTAATCCATGAGGCAGATAAAGTAAAAATGTGTGCAGTGGCAAGTATATAGGAGCACATATTCCTAATATACACAACTTTGTCAAACATGATCTAGATGCAATATTTATATTTTCAAATGCACCTGGCAGAAGCGCGTTCAATCGCGTCGAGAGAAGAATGGCGCCCTTAAGCCGAGAATTATCTGGACTCATACTTCCGCACGATTCTTATGGAACCCATTTGGATGAACAAGGGAGAACAAAAGATCATGACCTTGAAAAAAAGAACTTTCAGAAAGCTGGTGAAGTTCTCGCAGAAGTATGGAGTAATATGGTTATTGACGGCAATGGCGTCGTAGCAGAGTATGCCGAGCCAGATGACAGTACTGAAAGTTATATTCCGGATCTGCCTTCCCAACAGTGGTAGAGCGAGCATGTGCGAGAGAGCAAATATTTGCTACAGGTACATTATTAAAATCTCACTTATTATTATTTTATCATTTATATTTCTTATCTAATATATGACAATACAATTAAAATATTTTAATATCATCATCAGGTGGTGAAGTGTGATGATATATGATCGCGCTTGCTGTGGACATATGCGGAGCTCTATACGATCCATTCTTCCGGAACGCTTCGTTATACCTCCTTACCCGATTTTGAAGTCGTCCAGTGGCCTATATATTCCAAAGCCTTAAGAGGATGATGGCAAGACGTTTGCTGCATTTCTTCTGCGTCGGTCTCTTGAAATTACTCCAATGTATGAAGGCTTCGGCAAATTGATCTATGACCTGCAGAAGGTTCGGATACTTTTGGAAAGGACATGCCAGCAGTGTGCATTGTACTTCTGTACAAAAACAAAAGTTAAAACACATCTGAATTCTTGTCACAAGCAACTGAATCCGAGCAATAATGGTCTAGAGATGCACAATGTCCGTCCTTCTCGCATCCTCACGCGACGAACGAATGGTAGATTGAGAGAGATTCTCTGCGTAGTGCGCGAAAATGATGACGCCGAGTGGCTTGATGAAACCGATGTTAATCTTCAACAAAGCACTGTGCCTACAACTAATTTGCAAGATGCTTATCCAGTTATTGGTGTTGAAGAAAGTCTTTCTAATCCGTGGTCTGAGGACATTGTAAATTAAATTATGTTTATGTATTACTACAAAAAAGTTTTTCGCATTTCTTTCATTATTTTTATGTCAGTCCAAAACAACTTGCAACCTTTCTGTTTACCTCTTAAGGTTATTATTGTAGTTTTTTTTTTTTTTCTATAATAAAATTTGATTGTACTTGAACCTGTATTTTATAATAAATATTCTAAAAAAATTAAAATTCTTTGTAGGTACTAAAAAATACACGTGATATAGGGTAGGGGGGTAGTCTTGAACCTCACCATGTATCACCAAGGGGGAGGAGGGTTTAAAAATGCCAAAAAAAAATCACATGATTAATGGACGGCCTCTTAGCTTCACATTAGCTATTAGCTTGACAGCATTCGGCAATGAAGCCGGAATGAACCACTAATATAATTTTTTTTTAACATGCGACACAGCCCAATAGAATTCTCGTGACAAAAAACGTTCCGTTACAAAATTTAGATAAAATTGATTGAGTCGTTGTTAGATATAATTAGAATGACCCTGACCCATTATGATTCAAAATGACCCAGTAATCGAAATTTCACGAGCATGTGTGCCCAATGATTTTCTCTTGCCCGAAATGGATATAATACAAAGTATAATCAAAATGGTGAGAGCCAGTTTCTAGATAAAATTATCATGACCCATCATGACCCACAAATGCCCTTTATAATCGAAATCTCTCGAACACGTGACCTAGCCCATTAGTTTTTGCGTGCCGGAAAATGTTTGGTTTCAGAATTTAGATAAAATCGATAGAGTAGTTTTTTAGATATAATTAGTTTAAGCCTGACTCATTATTACCAACAAGTGGGTAAGTGTGATCACAGATCACACAGAGGGTTTCGTTAAATATCTCTTTCAAAAAAAAATTATCCTTATTCTTATTATGTGTTATAAGCTGTATGTCAAAGTTCAAAGCGATTGATTCTTTAGTTTTCCCAAACTTAACAAAATTTAGAAATAGCCCCTCCTCGGACGATCCTCTCCTCGGACAACCCTCTCCTCCCCCTTACTTTTTCACTTTTACAAATATTTAACGTTAAGAAATAATATTTACATTAATGTTCAGTAAAAAAAAAAAAAAAAAAAAAAAAAAAAAACGCATTCAAATTGCAATAAAACTTCAAATTGCAGAAAAACGATTAATACACGTCTAAAAGTACTCGTATAAACTTTCTGAAAATTACGAGCAGCAAAGGTCACTTTCTTTTTAGAAATGATTCTTTAAATCTCGCATATCAATTACCTTAAGATGTTTCTTAAGAAAAGGAACATTATTCGGTATCGTGGATTAAATAAAAGAGGTTACATTGTATTTTTCATAAAACTAAAAAATACAGTGCAGCGTATCGTGGGAGAAAGCTTGATTATTATACTTAATGATTAAAACTTAATGATTGGGAGATTCAATTTGTAACTTTACTTCTACAGCATGAAAAAAATGTTACTTTTGTGGGCTTTTCAATAGAGACGTAATTGTTCTAATGTTCAGTTATTTTATTCAATAAATGCATTGATTGGCTTTATTTATGCACTGCGATTCATAAAATAACAACGCATGGTAGCCGTGAGATTACATAATACAAAAGCCATTTTTTTCAGCAATGAAAACGCCATTCTGCTTATTAGTTTATTTTCGAGGAAGACTCAGAAAAGCAGCAAAAGAATCGAATTTCGGCAATTTTTCGGAGAAGTTCTTCAATTTGCGTTGTCAGTTATAATGTTTCCAATAAATAATGCAAAATGCGATGAAAGACACTGGGAAGAAAATTCTTGAAATGAAGTCCAACTTCTTAGTTTTTTTCATTTTCAACATTGTTATGGATCCAGCTGTTTTTCACACTCCATGTGCCATTGGATTTGAGTAATACCTGAAAGAATATGAAAAAATATTCTTTTATCTTTATTTTGTTTCTATTTTGAAAAAATGAATGCTAAAAATGTATTGTATGTATTAAAAAGAAAGGTTTATTCTTAATTGAAGGATCAGTGGAGAAAGCAATTACAGTCACAAACTAATAATTCATTGTTTTTGCGTTCTCTATTTTCATCATGGACTTTTAGTCTTTCTCTTTTATACTTACACAGTCTATCCACTTAATAATATCACTATTTTATTATCGCGCATCATTTACAAGTGCCATCTGTGCGCGTATAGTTGGGTTAAGAATTGACACATTTGGACTATCTTCTGTAAAAGTTTCATAAATACTATAGTTCATTTGCAATCACATTATAACAAGCAGTGCTTTCTGAATCAAGCAGTGACTTGAGGCATTCAGAAGGTTTCCTGAATGCCTCAAGTCATGTCGAAATGCTCCCTTTTCATTGGTAGTTTTAATTTCGGAACTAACCAAAAGTCGGACATAGAAAAATCATATGAGTACGGTGGATAATCAGATCACAAAATAATATTTTTGGCAAAATAAATAAATAAATAAATAAAATTAAATTAAAATTAAATTAAAGGATAGCGCACATTCTTTCTTTCGTGGGCCGGTTCATGGTTGTGCAACTACGACCATGTCCTTATTCCCGATATTCGGAAACAAGTGACTCCTGTAAATTTCGGTAAGCTCATCAATTATCCTGGTAGGCGTACAACTATAATTTTGAAAAAAATCTGCCATTTTTAGCTCACAGGCTATCATGGCCTGGGAGCTTATGTACCCGCCCGTTCTGTATGTATGTACGTGCGTAACGCGATAACTCATGATAAAAATATCCAATCCGCTTGAAATTTTGTATATAGGTATATCCTGACAAGGCGCTTCCCTGATTAGTTTTTGGGGTTCATTCGATATGTATAAGAGGGGGAACGGGGGGCTCATGCCCCTTTCCCTTAATAGAAATAGGTGGGTTTTTCATGCAGAATCAAGTTTTCGTTCAAAATTTAGATATAGGATCATTCTGATGAGGTGATTCCGTGACTGTTATTAGGTATTCATTGAATAAATATAAACAGGGGGAACGGGGGTTCTTATGCCCCTCCCCTTAATTTATATAAATGGGTTTTTCAAGCAGAATTCTCAGATTTGGTTCAAATCTCTGAATAGTTTTGGAAGTTTAACGGTTAAGTATAAAAGAGGGGGATAACTCATCTTAAATTATATAAATGCTAAATGGTTTTTTTTATTAAGAATTATTCGATTTGCTCTGAATTTTGGATATAGATTTTTTATATGATAAAGCATGTCCTTGATAGTTTAGAGGGTTCAATAATTAAGTATAAAAAGGGGAAAGGGGGAGCTGATCCCCCCTCCTTAATATTTTTTTTCGAACGGTATTAAACCTTGAAAATATAAGGCTGTAATGTACAATTAGTATGCGTAGCCTGTGAGCTCAATGCCATCAGTTTAACTGGGCAATATTCTTTTTATTTTAATACTTTTTCAAGCCTCTAAGGTTTTTACATGATTGCATTTAAAATACATTAATTAAGTATAAAAGGGTGGAAATGGGAGAGCGAATTAGCCCCTCAATTTAGCTTAATGTGTTTTTATTGGATATTTTGGTACTTACGTATTAAAGCCAACGCAGTAGAAGTTGTGCTAATGTGCCAATAAAGAGCTATCTTATTGTTCGCGTACGCACACAGTTATCTTTTGAATTCCTTGTTGTTTGCTGATTTTTGAAACCATTTTTAGCGCTTTTTTGTGCTTTAGTGCTTTTTTTTCTCATTTTTTGTGCGCGTGTGAACAACAAAATTGCTCTTTATTAGCTCATTAGTACAATTTCTGCTGCAGTGGCGTTAATACGTAAGTACCGATATTTTTTTCATTTTTCGAGGGGCGTTATTCACCTTTTGTTTAGAAATCAAATCCGCAAATCTTCAACTTAACCTTTCTGATATTTAATTAAAAGAGACGAAATCGTTTTTTATTTATCCTCTGCTTATCAATAACCGCGAATAAACACCACTCCTTGTTTCTTTCCAAAAACAGGAACCGAAACTTTAAATCAAATGTCGTTTACGTAAACAAAATTATCGTCAGATAATATTTATTGCTAGCACTTTTCAAGCTTATCAAATAATTTATAACAAAACGTTTGAAAATAAGCAATAGTTACGAAGCGATAAAATGTTATTTTGTAATGTAAATAACTACATTTATCGAAAGACTGGTGAAAGATTCGATATTGAATTAGCGAATGTTAAGGAATTATCTCTGCTGTGGTTTTTTTTTCAATCGCTGCTTTGAATTCAAATCAGTCTGAAGTTTTAATGTAAAAGTTTTAAATGAGCTACTTAATTAAAAATACATAGATTCAAGATTTTATTTGAATGTGACAAAACATTGTTTTGTTAGTTTTAAAATAGATTTTTCAACTAAAATCGAGAATTGAATTTTTAAGGGATTAAATTATGAATAAATGCATTTTAGTTAATGTAGAAAAAAGGTACTTTCTATAAAATTAATCATTCTGAACTCAAATTTTGCTATATTTTCGGAGTGAAGGGGTAGAAATAATTGCTTTTTTCATTTACGTAAACATAAATGGCAAATATACTAACAAAATTTAACAATCATATACTCTAGGTTATGCTGCATTTAAAAAGGATTTTCTTTTTAAAATATAAAACTCTATTAATTTAAAATGCATTTCCAACATAAGATTGAATTTAAAGCAATTTTTAGGAAATGTTGAATATACATTTTCTGCATATTTTTTTCCTTCATATTTTCATTAAAGAGCAATGATTCATGAAAAGAAATGATTCATGATTTTCGACTTCCGTCTTTTAATGGATCTGCATGTTTTGGGATATTTTAAACATAATTTAATTATTTTTGAATCATTAATCTATGTGTTATAAACAATATATTGATATATTGATTATAATATATTGAATATAACATATTGATTAAGGAGGAAAACATTTCAAGCATGAAGTTTTTATAATAAATTTTCAAATATTTTCTTGATCTACTAAAAATTTCTGTGTTTTGTGCTCTAGGCATTGTGCTCTAGTATTTTGTGCTATCAAAATAAGAGAAAATGTGTTATGATGGTGACCCATCACCAGGCACCAAGCAGAAAAAGTGTTTAATTAGCGGTGTAAGTTTGTAAGTTATTACTATTCATGTATGTTTTCACTACTAGTCATAGTGATTGATGAACTGCAAAAAAATTAGCATCGCATACCTAAGACAGCAAGTCATAACTAAGGGCTGAGAATGTAAGTACACTAGTGCTCATGCTGAGCACTAGTGTAGAATTCAGGGGATGGTCCGGGGGGGGGGGGAAACCGCCGCTGAGCAATTCTGCTTGGAAGAGTTGAGATTTTGGGGTTTTCAATGGTCAGAAAAAGCAGTGCTTCTCCCCCACCTCCCTGAACTTTATAATGTTCATCTTCCAGAGCTCAGAAATACCTCCCGAGAAAAGTGTCTGAATTCAACATTGTTGGGCAAACGTCTCAAAAGAAACGATTGAGGAAGTTTTTAATGAATATTATTCTTATTTTAGAGATACAAAAAATGAAATCTTCATTAAGGCAAGTGAAGGAAGATGCTGTCATTAAAAACCATGTGTTATTTATTTAACAGGGACTTTTTCGGTAACATATTAATGCAATATTAGGTTCCAGCGTTACAACACTGTTATTTATCCTAATACGATAAATAATGCCCATCCCTAATCTTTACATATAAAAACGAGGTTGACTTAAATAAAAAAGTGTAAAATTAGAATTACAATCAGAGAAAGAGAGAGAGAGAATAAAAAAAAGGCAATTGACAAAAATAGGAAATTATAAAAGAGGGAGAACTTGCCGTAGCAAAGCGCGGGTACCCAGTTAGTTGCTTATAAAATAGAAATTCGACCATCCGCTATGTAAACTATTTAAAATAAATACATTCTAAATATCTCCTAAATGTGTAAATGCTTCAGAATTCTTTTTGCAGTCTAAATAAAAAAAAAAACCTATCTTTGACTTACGTTGTGAAAATATACACTAAAAATTGCTATGAAATTTCGATTCATGACAGGACTGTGATATTTTGTATAAAAATAATGAAGAGTTTTCCAGCAACTGCTTCGCTATTTGAAACTTAATGCGCGTTTTTACTGATCGACGTGACTACGGCGCATAACTGACAATAGAAAAATACCTTATAGCACAGTCCTTTCTATATTTTTATCTGTTGATAAACTGGATTGGTGTTGAGTCAGTGTCTTTATAAATAAAATAATGTAAATAGTACGGTGGAATAGAATATATAAAGCAACATTAATCTTTCAGTTATTGAACACGGATAAATACTTTCGACTATGTAGATCACACACACATAAAGAGCAGAAATTGAGCAGTCGCAATTTGGCGAATTTCATTATTCATTTACTCGCCAAATGAGACATTTTGTAGCAATTTGGCGTAATAACAAGGGCGAGCAGCATCAAGAATCCTAGTGGTAATCCCTCAATGTAAACCTGGATCAATCACTGCGACTGATCATCGCGATCGATCAAGTGATCGCTGATTTTAAGCAATATTTTTAAACAAATAATATTTGTAATAATGTTTATCGTAAAGTAAACTGATATTTATTCCAGTGTAACAATGACTGTGATAAAGCAAACAAATTTAAATTAAATTAAAATTAAAATTAAATACCATTTGTGAAACTATGTCAGTAAAATGTGTCACTGCTATGGTGTTTTTCTTGAGTTTAGTACTGAAGGCAATCACGGCCGCATACTCCAGCAGACTACAGAAAACAAAACCAATGCAGCAGGAAAGCCAAACATTCAGAGCCACGATATACGAAACACTGGGCAGCGAAGCCTGATACTGCTTAGTGATGATGGTTAGGAGGCTGGTAACCCCCAGAGTGATCCGGGCTGGAACTGCGTCATGAGGTATCCAGAAAGTTAACATAGACATAATGACAATGAGAATAGTTGGAATGTACACATTGATAAGATAGTAACCGAAGCGACGGCGTAAGTGAATAGATAGTTCCAAGCAAGATATGTTGTCTGAAAATAAAAGAAATCATTTATAAAAACTAGTCGTTGGGGGCCACCGTAATACTTATTCATCATGGATATGCATAATATAATGTATGAAAAAAAAAACATGTGTTAATTATTCATAGAATGCATCGCAAATCCAAAACAATTTTTAATGTATATTTAAATACTTTTAATGCACATAGTAGTGTTCTATTAATGAATTGCTGATGATCCAATTTTGACAAATTATATAAAACACCAAACTAATCAAGTAGTACCGAAATGCGTAAAACAAACATCCTTATAACTCCAAAAATAATAATCATATTAACTAGCAATTTACTGCGTCTGATGAATCGTCTCATTTCCAATCTATATATATAAAAGAAAGTCATGATTTCGTATTAATCACAGCAGAAAAAACTCTACCGTACCGATAATCTTGAAAATTGGGGAAAAAATACTTCTTATAACACCGAGTGCCGCTAAGAAGGGATTTTCGAAAATTCCACCCCTAAGGGGGGTAAAAAAAAGAACGAACTTAAAAAAAATTCCTTAAAAATCTGCTTTTGTAGTTATTTTTCAACTGATAACATATTTTAGTGTATTTTTCCATGCTGAATCGAATGGTACCAAGCAAATTCTTTTAAATCCAGTAGTTCGTGAGATACTTCACATTTTCCTAATTTGGCGATGTCTTCGGCGCAAAAACCTGAAATTTTCAATCCTTATCTATATATATATATAAAAGAAAGTCTGGATTTCGTATTAATCACAGCACAAAAAAATCTACCGAACCGATAATCATGAAAATTGGGGTAAAAATACTTCTTATAACACCGAGTGGCGCTAAGAAGGGATTTTCGAAAATTCCACCCCTAAGGGGGGAGGGTGAAGAACGAACTTTAATAAAATGCCTTAAAAATCGGTTTTTGTAGTTATTTTTCAACTGATAACATATTTTAGTGTATTTTTTCATGCTGAATTGAATGGTACCAAGCAAATTCTTTTAAATCCAGTAGTTCGTGAGATACTTCACATTTTCCTAATTTGGTGATGTCTTCGGCGCAAAAACCTGAAATTTTCAATCCTTATCTATATAGATCAGATTTTGTAGTCAATTCAATTGATACCATTTTGTAGACGATTCAATTAGTACCATATTTTAGTGTATTTTTCCATGCTAAATCGAATGGTACCAAGCAAATTCTTTTAAATCCAGTAGTTCGTGAGATACTTCACATTATTCTAATTTGGCGATATCTTCGGCGCAAAAAGCTGAAATTTTCAATCTTTATATATAAAAGAAAGTCTGGGTTTTGTATTAATAATCGTACAAAAAATCTACTGAACCTACAATTTGGAAGTGAGTTCTATAATCAGGTTAACATGATTATGTAAGCTATATTTATTTATCTCAATATATATAAAACGTAAAGTGAAATTTCATTCCGGCCTCTTATAAATTAAGTTCTACTAGATAGATTTTAATAGAACTTACATTGTTAGTTGGATAATTTTTCAGAAATTTTGTAACAATTGAAATATAGCAGTCTACGTTGTTTAATTGAATACTTATAGAGATATTTTAAATCAGATGAACCCAATTACAAAAGGTTGGCTTTATTTTAAAGGTTCCGCTGAATGAATTTTTATGTGATTAAAACTGTTAACATGTTGAGCGCTACGTCATTCGTTGGTGGCTAATTTTGAATTTTCTGTTTAGATGACTGCCTTTTCTCCGATGACATACAGTCTAAAATACAATATAAAACTAAAAATTACTATGATATAAAAATTTCGTTTGATTTAAAGTTTCTTTAAAAAAAAAACTGACCAGCGTAGCGGGCGAAGGCTGCTAGTTAAAATATATCTTTGAATTCAAATTTGATTGAAATACAGGGTCATGAAAAATCGAAGAATGTAGGAAACAGAATTACAAATATCTCGACAACTAATAATCCGATCGACTTCGTTCTTTATGCAAAATTTGTGATAATTTATTGCCTTTTACGTCCATTCCTTAAAAAAAAAAAAAAAAAAAAATCGAAAATTGTTATGTACTTTTTATCAAAACGAATTTTTCGAGAGTCCGAAAAAAATAGCTCCGGATAATCGAGGTTATTGATACTAAATAGGCTTCGCCCCATTCTTACATACTAAGTACATACGAAATTTCAAGTCTCTATCTCAATTTGTTCGGGAGACAGAGCATTTACAAACAGACAAATAGACAGATACACAGAAGGACGGACGGCAAATTTTTTTGTCTAAAATTATGTTTTTCGGAATCTCCAGTATCTAAAACATATAAATCCGTCAAATTTTTTTTTCGATTTCTAAAACGATTGCAACACTTACCCTATACTACCTATAATGGGTAAGTAATAAATGCCTCGCAAACATTTAACAGCAAAATAATTCGGTTGCTAAATTGGCTGATTAGAACCGGATTTTTGCAAACGAATTCTTTTGTAAATAAATGAATGCTTTTCTTTACGTAAATGTAGAAACAAAAGTTATCAGAAATTTAAAAAAATTTCTGATACCATAGCAGCACCCTGTATCTATCGACTTCAATTTAAACTTAAATCCTACAGTAAATATTACTAATACACTAATGTTCCGTATAACACTCCAATAAAAACACTCCTTTAACTTCACATTTTCAAGATACGTGGCAGTAGTAGCTCCAGGTTTGTTATTTTAGCAAGAAAAGGAGGCTATTTTTGAAACATCTGCCGTGTTTATGCCAATATTTTGAACAGATTGTCACGCTTGTCTTTTTATTGCGGCAAACATCATAAATAACATAAGTGTTGGATTTTTTTTTATTTTTTAAAAAGGAGTTTATTGTGATTTTAGAACACGATTTAACTAGCTATTTTAAATGAACGGTGTATGTATTTGATACACTCACTTCCAAAAGTTAAGCACGGAGAGGAAATTTATAATTTCCTGAAGCTAATCAGAATTGAAGAGGATGCAAATCGCTGCAGGGAGATGGAAGTATGCAAACATGTTAGATAACAGCCAATTACGCTTTCATGCCAAGAAATATGCAAAATGGTCTTATAAGAAGCCAACTTTATGAAGGGTTACAGAAGTTGATTGTAAGTGCTGGTAGAAGGTGTTTACAACTTTCGTACAATTTGTTTTGAAGACACACGTGTTTCTATGACTTCCAGAAGACGAATGGAAGATTCTGAGCGTTGGCGTGCAGTGGGGCGCATTGAAGCAGGGCAGTCGATCACAGATGTTGCTCTTTTCTTCGGCGTTCATCATTCTGTAACTTTACGTTTATGGAAACAATTCCAAACCACACAGACAGTTGTCCGAAGGCCAGTAGTTAGTCGCCAAAGGGTTAGAACCCTAGCGGAAGATCGATATATTGCTATTGTAGCCAAGAGGAATCGCAGAGCGACCTCCACAAGTGTTACATCTATGGTTACAGCGTCCATCGGTAAGGCAATATCTGCAGCTACTGTATGCCGAAGATTACATATGAGTAGACTGTACGCCCGGGTACCTCGAGTTTGTGTTCCTCTATCCGTCAAATCAAGAGGGGTACGATTAAAGTTTTGCCGGGAATATGCCAATTGGATTGTGTCTGACTGGGGCAATGTCATGTTTACTGATGAGTCAAGATTTGCTCTGCAGCCAGATGACAGGCGCATAAGGATATGGCGTGAACAATGAACACGCAATCAGCTCCAAAACATCACCGAACATCACGCATTCCGAGGCGGAAGCATTATGGTGTGGGCAGGAATTTCATTAGGATACCGCACCGACCGGCACATCTTTAAACTGGGTTCTGTGACGGCTGTCCGGTATCGAGATGAAGTGCTAGAACCCAATGTGAGATTGTACGATGTACACTTGGCCCTACTTTTGTTTTAATGGACGATAACGCACGTCCCCATAGAGCTGGCATCTCAATGACTATCTGGAGAATGAAGGGATTAGACGTATGGCGTGACCAGTATATTCGCCCGACCTTAATCCCATTGAAAATCTTTGGGATGCTCTCGGCCGTGCTGTAAGTTTACGTTTCCCACCTCCAGCCACTCTTATTGAGCTGGAAACTACTCTGCAAGAAGAATGGCGATTGCTTAATTCTGCTGTGGTTGACCACCTAATTGAAAGCATGATCACAAGGTGTAAACTTTGTATACAGATGAGAGGGTATCACATACCCTATTAATGTCATTTTTTTTCATTTTATGCTGTTTATTTTCAATTTATACATAATTCTGTTTAAGTCTCCAGTATGTCATTATCTGATAACTTAGTAAAAAATAATATTGTTTTCATTTCTGTATATAATTATTGATTTTGTTTTATGCATAAATATATATGCTACTTTCCTGCCGAATTTTGTGTCAATCAAAGCAGTATTTGTTGATTTTTTTGCATTTTACATCTTCGCGCTTAACTTTTGGAAGTGAGTGTATATCAGTTGATTTACTTGGCGGAACTTATAAGTAACGCCAGTACATTGAGAGGCGGAGAAAAACTTGTTTACTTTTTGTTTGTATCCATCGTTTTTTATCTGTTTTATAATGTAATTATTAAATTGTAATATAGTAAGGTTTTTTCTAGCATTTATTTTTTGTTTCTTTATTATTTTTTAAAGGAAATCAAACTAGTCGTTGGGGACCACAGTAACACTTACCCATCATAGATATTCATCATACAATATATAAAAATAAAACATGTGTAAATTATTTATAAAATGCATTGCATATTGCATATTATATCCATTGCATATTATATGCATTGCATATTATATACATTGCATATTATATCCATTGTAAACATATATTTTAATATTTTTAATATACATAGCAATGCTCTATTAATCAAATGCTGATGAACCAATTTCGACAAATTATATAAAACGCCAAACTACTCGAGTAGTATCGAATTACGTTAAAGAAACATCCTTATAACTTCAAAAATAATAATCATATTAACTAACAGTTTACTGCGTCGGATTAAGCGATTCATTTCCAATTAAAATATATTTTTGAATTGAAATTTGAATAAAATACAGGCTCATGCAAAATCGAAAAAATGAGGAAAATAGAATTATAAATATCTCGGCAACTAATAATCCGATCGCCTTTATTTTTTATGCAAAATTTGTGTTATTTTATTGCCTTTTACTTCTACTCCTTAAAATAAAAAAATTCGAAAATTTTTATGTACCTTTTATCAGAACGAATATTTCGAGAGTCCGAAAAAAACAGTTCCGGATAATTGAGGTTACTGTTATTAAATAGGCTTCGTCCCATTCTTACATACTAAGTACATACAACATTTGAAGTTTGTATCTCAATTTGTTAGGGAGATAGAGCGTTTACGGGCAGGCAGACGCACAGACGGACGGACGGCAATTTTTTTTTCTAAAAATATGTTTTTCGGAATTTCCAGTATCTGAAAAGAGTAAATCCGTCATTTTTTTTTCGATTTTCAAAACGATTGCAAGACTTACCCTATACTACGTATGATGGGTAAGTAAAAAGTAGTGGCACTGGCTTTTTTTGCTATGCTAGATATTATACATTCATTGCGTGGAGATGCGAGAGTACACGTCCCTGAAATATAACCCTCGCATAATTAAAAGACTGTTAACAAGATGAAAACCTAAAAAAATATTTTTTAATTTTATAATCAATTTAAAAGTTTTTAAAAATTAAATTAAAAATTAATTAATAAAATTTAGTTTTGAATATTCAATAATTTTTAAATTGGAATTTTTACTCACATTTCATAGGTAAAATATAACTATGTCAGTTCAACATTTTCTTATTGATTACTTTGCGAGTTATGATCTTGTATTTAGCATTTTAAAGTTTTTAACTTACATTTGAGCATGTTGGTTTTCTCTTAAGACCAATAGATAAACTGTATTAAAGCATGTATAATGAACATGAAACATTTAAAACACCTATTTAAAATAAACAAAACTGATCACTATCTGAATTATGAAGTTCTGTGAAATGATTATAAATAGACATATGAAAATAATATGGATAAAAGACAACAGAAATTTTATATTGTAAATCATGCGTCAGAGATACATAATTTATAAATACAACCAATAATCCAGTCAGTTTCTGTAATAGGTCGAGCTATAAGCTAAAAAGTTTGAGCTATTATGTACACCCATTGACTAGATGAAAAAAACAATCAAAATAGAAAAACAAATGGGTAAGTGTAATCTCAGATAGCACAAAGAGTTTCGTTTAATACCTCTTTGAAAAAACTTTATCCCTATTTGTATTATGTGTTATAAACTATGTGTCAAAGTTTAAAGTGATTGATTCTTTAGTTTTCCTAAACCTAACAAAATTTAGAAAATAGCCCCTTTTCGTACGACCCTCTCCTCCCCCTGAAATTTTCACTTTTACAAATATTTAATGTTAAGAAATAATATTTACATTAATGCTCAGTAAAAAAAAAAAAAAAAAAAAAAAAAAAAAAAAAAAAAAAAAAAAAAAAAAAAAAAACTTTTTTTTTTAATTGCAGTAAACACGTTTATCTAAAGAAAGAAAAAAGACAAAATGCCTTTGCTCCCCCAAGAAAAATTCAACTTACCTTAAATTGATAAAATTTGTACTATGTGGTATAAACTATGTCAAAGAGCAAAAGCGATCATTTAGTTTTCCTAATTTCAATTAAATCCTGTTAATTGTCAGTGTGAAAAAGTATCTTTTTTAAAAGTTCAACCATTTATTTTTTCATAAATTGGAAAGCTGTGGTCTCGCTTTTTTTTAAAATTTAGATTTTATGAATAACATAAAATAACATCCGCATGCGGAAGTACCAAATTTCTAAAATCAATAATTAAAAATATTTGTAATTGTAATTAAAAATATTTGTAATTATTTCTTTTTTTTCGTGTCACGTGGTTTGCCGTGGCAAAAAATACAATTATGGACTTAATTACCAGAATAAAAACAAATACACGTTTTTCACGTGATTTAAAATAATAGTCTTTTTCAAACTTTTATGATTTGTTGTGTGACAAGAGGTATTATGCAGTAAGTATACAAAATTTGAACGCTCTGACTTGTACAGTTTTTGTGTATGGACTCTATGACAGACAGACAGAGGACAGAAATGAATAGGGTTTCGTCAGATGAACGAAACCCTAACAATGCTAAACTTGAAAAGTTTTAATATGGTATAATAATAATATTAATAATTTACACCAGCTTATCCTATAAATATATATAAAGTTAATTGGACTCTCACAGGGTCGATTCGGACCCGATTTTAGACTCTAATCTAACGCAAATTCTTTATTGCTAAACATGTGTGTACATTGCATTAGGGGAAAATATATAAAGGGGGGATGGAATGTCACGGTCAAAATGCAGATAAAAATAACGGCTGCCATAAAAATTGTAGCAAAAGCGAAAGTTATTAAAAATGCATGCACATGCCGGCAAATAGGTTTATACTTCTAGTTATGATGAAAATATTTGATATAATTTTTGTATTTTTTGAGAAAATATTGAAGTTTTGCCTTTAAATAATGTATAAGGGTCATTCTGAGATAAAAGTAAAATTTTGCCTTTGAAAAAAAATTTTTTTTTGTTTTTAATTTTTAATTTTTTTCTATAAATGGAATGTTTGCATGTCTGACATTATGAGAAAAATAGCAGCAGAAATCGTCAGTGTTATTTGGGGCCTTAATTTATAAGAATCCAAATTAATAATTACAAGATCAAACTAATCACTTTATAATTCAATATTATAAAATATAAGTACATTAAACATTAAGAAATTTATATTTAATAATTGACCCACTTATTATTATCATTCATGAAATAAATATAAATATTAATAATGTAAAAAAAATAATTTTTGTTCAAAAAGATAAATAAAAATGATTGTTTTGTAAAATCGGATTTAATTAATTTTTAAACAATAAGTCAGTAAGTTTAAATATTTACAGTCACTCAAATATATGTTATTGATGATAATTTTTGTGAAATAATATTAGAAAATACAAAAAGTCTTGAAATTTCTCATTTCCATGGCCTCTTGGCCATTACCATGTTTGCAGAAAAACATGGTAATGACTACCATGGTAATGACATTTTTAATGTTTAACCTCATTTTAGACTAAATTATAGCAATTAAAAACTTACAGCACATTTACTTTCAAAATAGCCGTAGAGATATATATACATAATTCAATTAATACAGTTAATAATTTGTATTTTAGTAAAATGAAACATGGTAATGACACATAAAAAACACACTGTTCTTTGTGTTTGAATAAAGGTATCAAAATGAAATAGTACATACCTATTTCAAAAAAGTTAGACGTTTGTGCTTGTAAGAACATGGGCTATCCTACACTACAGTGCCTAAAATTATATTCTAGCACCATCTAGTGATGAGCTATGAACGAAAACACTTTGCACTATGGTAATGACCATTAACTCCGGGGACAAAGTTTAATTAACTAAAATTAAGAGGAAAAAATGCTTTTAAGCTAAAATATAAATTATATTATATGTAGAGAGATAAAAATTTATTGTTGTTGTTTTTGCTTAAAGGCTTTCCAACACTTCAAAATACAATTTTGAATTATTAAATTTGAAGTTAGGGACATGTCATGGTAATGACATTTGTAAGTTTTTTAATTTTTTTTAATATTCAAATTATTATTTTTCCCATGTTTAAACTGTTGCACAGTGTAGTTCTTTATCTGTTTTTAAAAATAAATTTAAAACATTCATGTTAGACTCATTAAATTTCCTTTTTTTAGTTAAGGACATAAAATTTCCCTTTAAATGACCCATAACCAATGTTACTTTATAAAATTTGATAATATCTATACCACATGTTATATCAATATACCACATGTCATACTTAGTAAATTTTGTAAAATAATAAAAAAGAAAGTTTTTTGACATTAACTTCACTATTATTATACTTAATCAAAATTAATACTTACGTGGGCCTAAAGGCTTGAGAAATTTCAGTTTTTTAATGGTTGTTATTTCAAACTGCTGAAGCTCGTATAATTGTGTCGTTTTGTTTCCTTTTTCCCATTCCAAAAACACTTCCTTAGTAGTATAAATTGCTAGAAATAATATAAATTATTAAAAATTTGAAAATGTATCTACTTTTTTGCATATTTATGCTTTGTAAAAATACTATATGGAAATACTATAATTGTTTGTTTTAACAACATAATTTAATGGATGGAACAGGGTAACATCATTAAAATATACTGCAAATGATTATTTTCTACAATCCCTATAGACCATAATTAACGTAATTCTTTTGATCGCCTTTGTAAACGAAGTATAAACTCTAATTTACTTTATTTAATACCAAACATGCCATAGTAAATTTGTACAATATATATTAGTTAGGGGCTCTGCAAATATAACGTTAGCAGCTTTATGGAAATTCCGGACCCCCCCTCCCCTCCTTCCGATATCATACGTTATCATCGCTCGATATACCGCCCCCCCCCCCCCCGATATTGATATCGATATCAAATCTTAATTTTTTTGGAGTATGTATTTTTTTTTTTTGGAAATGGAAATAAAGCATCAAAGAATTAGTCAAGTTAAAAAAATAACTGCTGTCTGCACACTGGGAAGTTATAACGCATAAAAAGATATAAAAATTATTAAATTCCTATGAATAGGTTTTGCTCCTATAAAACTTTTTTAATGAAACGAATTTTACCAACTTTAACTCTAAAAATCTCTTACAATAATTATACGATTTAAAAACAGTCTATATCGGCGTGTTTATCAAACATTTTTCTATAATACAACTTATTTTCATAGTTTTGTACGTAGTAGTGTTCTTAATGTTAACGAAGAAAGCCTCTCGGTCAAAAATCTCGATGTTAGTGGCGGTGACAGCATAAGTTACTTTTTTTAGTATAGAGAGATAACAGAATTTTTTTGCTTTCACTTACAAACAAAATTAGATCGATAAAGAATATCAACACAATGAGAAATTTACATTCAAAATTGCAATTGCGTTTTCAAATGTATATGCATGATATATTTCACGCAATGAAAGTTTTTTTTTTAGAAGACAACAGGCGTAAAATTGTGGTTTTCTACGGCTTATTTTAAATTACTATGAACTCTCAATACATACAAAAAATAAATGGCTTTATATAAAAAAGGATTATTTTTTCTTGATGGTTATAAAATCTTTCTAGATCGATTGTTTAGATTAGCAGTGTAAATACATTTACTGTGATTATCAGGCATTCTAAGTAAATGTTTTTTAGTGACATGATATTTCGGTATTGGGCTTGTTTTCTAACTTTTGTTTTTTCATGTCAATATGCATACTTTATTATAAATAAATGTGGAACAATATATTTTAATGAAAACAGTTTGCAAATAGAGGAAAGTGTGATTAAACAGGGTACCATCATAATTTTGTTAACGAATAATTTCAACCTGGTACTCAAAATGTAGATATGGTTGCAATTTTAACCCTTAACTGTTGTTAGCAGTCTGAGAGACCGCTGAGTGTTTTCAAGTTTCATAGGTTAACTTGTAGTTTTTAGTTTAATTACAGATATTGGTCAAATTTTGTTTCGTTTGGAGCCTTAATGTTAGCTCTAGAGACTTTTGATTAACTGAATTTTATTTATAAGTCTTGTGTATAAAGATTAATACATAAATAGTATTTTGAGAGATAATGCAACATTTTATTCATGTTTAGATTAATCGGTCTGACAAACCTTTTACAGTAGTTATGTGACAATTTTTGTCACAACAGTTAAGGGTTAACAAATAACTGCTGTGACAAAAATTGTGAAACATTTTGACACATTCGCGGATTTATTTTCGCACATAAAGAAATTTAAGCTGCGATTATTGAAGTAATTAATAAATCGAATAATGTTTTAAATTGGAAATGCATCAAGAATTATAATTTACTTTCCCAGACTGCCATGTGTCGGTTAAAATACCGATTTGACAGCATTTTCTGAAAAATTTGTTTTTTTGATAACACAGTTAAAAATTGTGTTTCTTATCTTAACTTCTTCATAAATGTATACATGCTAATTTCATGGATCTAAGAACAACAAAGGTTTCCTAAATGTGTCAGAAAGGTTCAATTAGCCCTTCACTTTATCATGTGCCATATCTGGCCCATATCTAAAAACATAATTCTCATTACGTTCCATGAATTTGGTCTTTGTTTCTGACCAAGAACAATCCAAACAATCGAATAATACTTATTTTTCTGATGGCTATATTTGACAAAATTAGAATTTATTCTTCGGAAAAAATCGTTCGAGCTATTAAAATAAGATTTACATTCATTATTTTTACTGAAAACTTAAAAATATTAATATAAATAAAAAAATACTAACCGACTTCATAAAAAAGAATCAAGTTTGGCGATAACTTGGCGCTAACGATATGAATGCATAGTTTTAATCTATACTAATATTATAAAGAGGAAAGATTTGATTGTTTGTTTGTTTGAATTGAATAGGCTCCGAAACTACTTGACGGTTTTGAAAAATTCTTTCACCGTTGGAAAGCTACACTATTTCCGGTGAACATAGGCTAATTTTCAATTGATTTATTCAAATATTTTCCTTAATAATTCAAAATTTCATTATTTTTCATACAGAATCAATTAAAATTTTTCGGATAAAAAATGACCATTTTCTTTCCCATTGCCAAAAAAAATCAAAATATGGAAAATAATTTCTCCTCGGCAATTAAGTTTTAGTTGAAACAGTATCCACGTGAAAAATTAAAATAAAGAAAATTAAAAGGAAAATAAATATGACGTAATTTATTATATTATCGGAAGTTTTGTTTGCACAGATATCATATACACACCGAGGTAACTAATGGACACTAAATTAATGTTATTTTGCCTGGCATGGCAACCCGACTATTGTTATTTAATTATTAATAAAATGTTTTTTTATTTCCTTTCTCTTCTTTAAAATTATGTAAACTGTTTTGTTCTATACTTATTATTTAAATACTAATTTCTATTATTTTTTAAAAAATAGAAAATAATTTAAATATATATATGAAACTGGTATTCGAAAACGATTTTTCTGCCAAATTGATGTAAAAAATTATCGCGCCGACTTCTGCGCGTAAATGACAACTGCACTGTTTTGTTTATGTATTAAGGATACTTTTAGATCATAAATCCGATTGCAGAAAATTAGTCAGATTATTTAATTAGAAGTTATTAAATTTATGTTTTTTTTTATTATGAAACAGACGAAGAAAAGAAAATTTACTATTGCTGCCCGACTGGAGAATTAAGCTTGATGTTATTTTAAAAAACTATCGAAATAGCGAATTTTTAATTATTTGTTTACGTTTTTTTTGTTTATATTATTGCAAACATTTTTCCACTTTTATACACGCATCACCTTGGCGTGATTTTTTTATGATGCCAATTTGGAGAACACTGCGTTTTCAAATACCAATTACATTTATATTACTCTTATTTATTTTCTATTATTTTAAAAAGGAAATAATAATAATAAACTAAGTCAATAAATAATTATGGAACAAAACAATTTATATAATTTTAAAAGAGAAAAGAAAAATAATGAAATAATTTACTCAAAAATAATCAACTATTACTGGATTACCACGTGAGGCATAAAATCGCAATTTGCTGCAATCGCGCCAATGGGATCCGTAGATGACACCTGCACTGAAATATTATTGGCAATATTATTGTTTATTCAATTTGTTTATGTAATTTGGTAATACTTGATAATCCCATCGACCATTTGACATTAAATTTGTTATACGTAATTGTTACTTCATCAACCAATTTTAATTCGATGTTTATTTGTATTTCTATTAACATTTTAGTAATTTATTTATTCTTGGTTATTTAAAATAAAAATTATGTCCATTTGTATAATTTGGCGAAATTGATCGACGGAATAATCAAGTAGTCGAACAAAAAACTATCGTCGAGCTATAACATTAAATGCCAATAATGGATGATCGTAAATTTCATATTTATTTGAGGACAAACATGAAATAAGTCTGGTACATTTGTAACAATATCGTTTCTAGCACTTCTAATGTTTGACACTAAAAATCATAATGGAATCAATTACAGAAGGTAGAAAAATTTTATTAGATGCAAACTAAAGACTTATTTTTCTACAAAATTTAGTCATCAAGATTATTCTGATTTAACGGCTACATGTTAGCAACTGTTTTATAAAAGGAAGAGGCAGTGAAACTGATGTAATTTTAATGTTATTCAAATAATACAGCTTTAAAACACACTTTTTATGCTTCATTGTTCTACTAAATATATAAGTGAAAAACCCTTCTTCGTCTGCCACCCCCACGGAGGGCATCCTTTCCTTAGGGCTTATACCCCACGTGTAGAAAAATGGCCGTCATAAATGCAAACAAACAAAAACTCTTCTTTATTTGTCAATAATTCTTTACATTTTTTACTCTATGTATTCTTGCTGGAACAGATTAAGGTAGATAGGAAACTACAGTAGACATGCTAGAAGAGGACGTTTATTAAAAAATGTAACATGAAATGACATTGTATGTAGGCTACCAGAACTACACATAGTGCAAGTTCAGATGTCGGAATTTTAAGAACTAAGAAATGATAATGTACAATCCGAAAGTTAATAGAGTTTGATAATCAATCTCACTAATCATTGCAATGCCCTCTAATGTAATAGTGTGATGACTCGAGAACATTTTGATTCCTGTTGTCATAACGGTCTCATGTTCATACGAAACTCTACTATAAATGATAAAATAAAAGAGATGGTGCTTAATTGCCCAAATTTTCTCCAAGACTTACAATAGTACAATATTGCAATGGCGTTGGCTTGATTTTCAGCAATACGGAAGAACATTCCAGGGTGGTCTATACTGCTTTAAAATAAAATTTTTAAATCGCCATTTTTTTTGAGTCAAGGTTCGTTTGGAAATATGGACCAGCGAAGCGGGCATAGCTTGCTAGTAGGCTTATAATTTGAAAACGGTTGCAACAATGAGAGGTAATTTGCGATAAATCATCATCATTATTAATTTTTTTTGTGTGAAATCATAAGCATATTAATTAAAACTAAGCATTCATATGCGTTAGCGCCAAACTACTAGAATAAACTAGTGTCAGTCTGTTTTCTCTAACTTGGCAAAATTTGGCGCAGCATGTCCCTGATGGGATTTTGCGCCATTAAACCCTATACTAACTTGGCAAAATCTATCTAGATCCCGACCTTTGTTCAGTCCAGATTTCCCACTTTGAAGAAAAAAGATCTTGTATCCGTGTAAGAATAATATCTTGAAAAATGAACTCTTTTAATTGGACAATTGCTTTAAAAAGAATTTGAATTTTTGTTGGCCAGTGTAGCAAGCAGGGGGGCGGGGCCCCCCTAGTAAAAAAAAAAAAAAAAAAAAAAAAAAATTATTAAAATCGGTTTATAGGGTCGATGTGCCAGTAATGGACCACCTTCCAGTAATAGGCCACCTCGCACTTTTTTGTTTATAAAAAAATAATAAATAATAGTTTAGCTTTTATTTTTTTTTTCTGACCTCCACCTTGCATGCTTTATAAGCTGGATTAATTTTTTACACTTTTCGTCAAAACAATTAGGAAGCAGAAAATAAAGTTTCACAGTTTTTCTGTTTTTCACTGAAAATCTTAATGAACATGCTAAGAGCAGACTTTACTTACTTAGTTTATAACTTTTTTATTTTTCCGTAAAAATTGAATGTTTTTGTTTGGTTAGCAATATAAAACATTGAATTTAATGTACCAATGGCCATTAACAAAATTTTATTTAGTTTTAAAATTTTAGGAGGGGTTGTCCATTACTGGATTGCTTATTTCGCGATTTTCCAGTAATGGACCACCCAAGTGACCAGTACAAAAAGTGTTATTTCAGTAGAGATAAAATATTTTGATTTAACTGAAAAGCTAAATAATCAAATTTAATACTTAAATTTTACCTATTAGAATTTAATAAAGGTAATTTCTTTATAAATAGTTGTTTTTAAAAAGTCATCCAAAATTGGTATAAAACACAAGCAGAACATTTGACAAAATCTAGATGTGCCGTTACAAAAGAAGTTGGTTCATAAATGTAAAATCATATTTGGAAGAAGATATTATTAATATTTTCTTCTGAATTCTAAAGCATACAGAGAGAATTTTCAATAAGATTAAAACAAAGTTTCTTTTGTGCTCTTAAAACAAGGAACATTTTGGGACCAAAATCAGTTAAAGATGTGTATTATGTAATACCAAATAACGAAAAAGAACAAATCACTGTTATGCGATGTTTTTCAGCAAATAATGAGATTGTTCCATTGGTGATAATATATCCATATACGCATCTCTGAAGGGAAATTGTGGGATCAATCTGTACCAAATTGGTGGGCTATATGATTATCTGAAAATGGCTGGATAGTGCAAGAACATTTATCATTTTAAATGCATTCTGAAATTCCATATTGAGCAGTTCGGACTATCGGAAAGGGGAAGATAAAATTGAAGATCTGTTATTTATATTTCACAGTCGCAAAGCACATCACTTAGATAATGATATGAATGAACATTGGAGACTTTTTTTAATGCCTTATTTTATCTAAACTTGTTTTCAGTAAAACATTGTCTTTACCTTGTAAATCCTTTAAATTTAAATATTTTGTTGTATATCTTTACAATATAAATCCTTTAATGTTAGTTAATAATAAACAGTTAATAATATCTTTAATATTTTGTTTTATATCCACATTATAAATCCTTGATTATAATAAATTCATAACTTAAATTTAAATATTTTGTTTTATGTTTTTTCATTATAAATCCTTTAATGTAATGAATTTCTAACTTAAATTTTAATATTTTTTTTATTATTATGCTTTCATTAAGTTCTGGAGCAAAATACAATTGAAACCAGTTGGAAATTGCACGTGAAGCGTAGCAAATGAGGTTCGTTCGTACAACAACGAAGTTTTAAAAATATACAGATCTTCCTGGTATAGTAGACAATACTTCGGATACAGTACAGTGGTTGAACTCTTTGTGTTCCTATAAACACACAGGAAGTAATTTTCATTACACCTCAGCAACGTATATCATATTCATAAAATGTGGCACAGTTTAATATAATTAAAACATGTCCCAAACAATGTTTCCCCGTATAGCATTATGTAGTAGAATACTTTTGTCTGGCCCTGTAATTTAATAACACAGGCCTACAAAAAAAAAAATTTTTTTTGGTGCCTTAGATTTTACAGCTGATTTTAGATATTTTTGGGACGCTGATTCCAAATATGCAATCAGTTTTTCTCTATCAGCTCTACTTTTTTAGATATGCAAAGCGAACTAAAGATTTTTTAGAACTAAAGTGACCTTGAACACTTAAACTGACCTTATGATACATAGCCCTGTAACGACGATCAAGGCGATTAGAAGGGCGTTGAAATACCACAAGATCTTGAAAAAAAAACAAATGTGTTAATGTATAAGCAAAACTAAGGATCTGTGCATGCTTATGATTTTGCGCCGCTCATCCATAAAGCCAAATGTAAAAGCCTCCAAGAGATAAGGTTAGTTTCAGAGTTTGCTCCATGGAAACAAAACTGGCTTTCTTTACCTTTCTAAAGTTTTTGAACTTCCATGATATTTGTGTTTAAGGTAGAATTCGTTTCAATTTAACGTAAAACTCGTAGTGTTGTAGATTGTTGTGTTTGCATTGTAGAATGGAATTTAAATGAGTTCAACTAGAAAAAGTTGTATAAATCATCCAGATACGTTTTGCTACATATGCGGAAAATAAAATTTGAAAGAACACAGAAAATATGTTACTGACTTCGTAAAGAGAACTTATCTTGGATACTTTGGGGTTAGACTTGGTGATCAGGATAAAATCTGCGCATCGCAACAGGTCTGTAAAACTTGTACAGAACATTTATGACAGTGAGCTGACAGAAAAGAATAAGTCTCAAATCCGGCTTACCAATGGTTTGGAGAGAACTCCAAAACCATTTCTATGACTATTATTTCTACCTAGCACTGGAATACTATTTGAATTAATCGAAACAATTGTAATAAGAAAACTTATCCTGATTTAGTGTCTTCAAGACCCCCACTTCCTCACTCAGAGGAATTACCGATCCCAACATTTCATCAGCTACCAGAGCTTAGTGAGGATGAATATTGTCCTCCTGATCATCTTTTAGATAGCTGTGAAGGTAACAGTGATTATGAGGAGACGTCATCAATGCCTAAATTTTTCAACCAGGTTGATTTAAATGATTTCAAAAGAGATTTCAATGTTTTAAAAGAAGCTTCTGAATTACTGGTTGGTTTCAAGATTAAAAGTGAAAAAGTTATTAGAACAAAGAGCCAAACTTACAGTTTATCACACAAGACAAAATTGTCTACTACCCTTCTTCTCTTAAAAAAAAAACAATCTTGTATTTTGCCATGAATTTAGAGGGCTGTTAGAAAAATTGGTTCTTCCTAAATATTTTCCAGATGATTGTCCTTGGACAGCAAAGAAGTTACACAAAATACTATTGTTTTTATATTTTTGGAATAGCAAAGATAAAACACACCACTAGATTAAAAAAGAGAGGCCTAAGAAAGAAAACATGGATGTTGGAGAAAGGAATGTCATTAATAACACTTTAATTGGGCGAAAGAAAATTATACTTTCTGCACTGCATATCAAGCTCTGTCTTATGAAGCAGTTTGTGTAAATTCTCCATAAGAACGGGTCATGATTTGCATATATAAGGTAAAAACACACGAATTGAGTTATGAAGATATTAAAGCAGGAATATTTAACGGACAACAAATAAGACAACTGATTAAGGATCCTGCTTTTGTAAATTCAACGAATGAGGCTGAATAAAAAGCCTGGACTTCTTTTGTGGCAGTTCACAAAAACATTCCGGGCAAATGCAAAGGAGAAATCTATGTAGAACTGGTAAATGAAAAGCATAATAGTTTTAAATCTCATGGGTGTACTAGAAGCATTAAAGTGCACTATTTAAATTGCGACTTAGAGCATTTTCTTGAAAATAAAGAAGGCACAAGTGATAAACAGCCCGAAAGATTTCACCACAACGTTAAAACTATGGAGGACCGCTACCAAAAAAGATGAGATATGCAAAGGGTTTCAGATTACAGTTTGAGTTTAAAAAGACACTGTTCTAAAATATATTCCAGAATGTCACGGAAAAGAAGCTTCCGAAGCATTCAATGAGTATCAGTTTCATCAGTGACGTTTTTCTCTAATTTTGTGGGTAAAAATTTCTGTATAATATAATAAAAAAATTATTAATTGAATATGTGTATATCATAATAATAAAAACTAACATTTGTGTATTATAAAAATAAAATCCTGTATTTATTTTATTTTTACATACATTTTTTAATACATGGATTTACCTTAAAATAATGAAACATATATTTCACAAAAATTTGTTTATCTTAAAAAACTGAGCTGATAGAGAAAAACTAATGCCATATTTGATTTCAGGACATCAAATTCATATAAAATCAGCTAAAAATACCCCGGCACCAAAACAGCTGTTGACCAGTGTAATAAATATTCTTTGCATCTCAGATTGTACAGAATTTATATTTTAGTATATATATACGTCATAGGTTCATGTCAATTTTATTATGTTCGAATGAGTGTAACACCATTAAAATGCATTTGCAACTCCCCCCCCCCTTTGACTGTAATGTAACGGAATACTTTTGATAGTCCCTGTAATTGATCTATGCATCTGATTATCATAAGATCTGAAATGATTCGACAAAATTATGTAATATTTATATGTTTTAAATTTCAAACGATTAAAATGCATTTCAAACTTTTTTCCCCATTGACCGTAATGTAACGGAATAGTTTTGATTTTCCCTGTAATTGATCTATTTATCCGATTTTCATGAAATTTGAAATGACTTGACAAAATTATGTAATAATTATGTATTTTAAATTTCAACTGATTCGGTTGGATAGTTTTTGCGTTGTTATATGCGGACAGACAGATAGACGGACAGATAGACGGACAGACAAACGGACAGACAGACGGACGGACTGAACGACAACTACAGGTGCTACGTATTTACATAATTACGAACGCACTTAAAAGCAATTATCTGTTATTTTTTGTAGGGTGGACCATTACTGGAACATAGGCGGTCCATTACTGGAACATAGGTGGTCCATTACTGGGCTTTTGGGTGTTTAGACATATTTCTATTATTTAAAATTAAATTTTTATTTCTATTGGGAAATGTAACTATGGGATTAGTTAAATATTGTTGAAAGATTAATATAATATGAAAAAAATTTGTATACAATAATTATAACTATTAATAAAAAATTATTTTTTAGAGAAATTCCTTAAGGGGGTCCATTCCTGGCACATCTATCACTGTTAAAAATCTTGCTCTAGGGTGAACCAAAAAAGTTTGTTTTTTGGTGCTCAATAACTGCCACCGTAAGATGGTAACCAAAATTTGGAGCTCCCATTGAAACATAGTTCCAATACTTGGAACGAGATTGAACTAGGAAGCTCCAAATGTTGGTACGAGATTTCACCATCTTATGGTGGCAGTTATTGAGCACCAAAAAACAAACTTTTTTGGTTCAAACTAGAGCAAGATTTTTAACAGTGTACCCTACTTACAGAAGTTATGAGTGAACAAGAAATACATACAGGTCGAATTCAATTTAAAAAGACAGTTCTAATCATCAGAGTTTAATGAAATTAAAATTGGACCACATGGGTATCTTATACTTTAAAACAAAAAAAGAATTACATAAATTGGTTCATATTTACAGAAGTTATGAGCGAACAAGAAATACATACAGGTCGAATTCAATAAACACGTTTGATTGAAGTCGGTTAAAAAAGCTGAAGAATGTTAAACAGATAAAATTAATTATTTTAAACTCATTTAGTTTACAAAATATAACAATACAATATTTTAAAAATTTAATTTTGTACACATGGCACACAATTCAAAATATCAAATTTAATTTTTTTTCATTATTTTTTTCATTATTAGACGGATATATAGATTTTAATACGGATATAAATGCCCCTTTCCATAACAATAGAAAATATCGTGCAGTGAAGGCTTAAGATTTGAGAACAGCTTAAGATAACTAAATGCTTTGTTTGTTTGGACATCTTTGACATTAAGTGAATTTCATGATAATGCACTGCTACACTATATGTTCCCAAATGATTTTTTACTTGTTGTGCGTCTGATTTGATCCTTTATATTTGCCAGGTATTTTAGAATCAACTGTATACGTAAAACATTAACTTCAATTGGCTACTTTTAAATAATCCATAAAAAATCTTTACTGTTTAAACTGTATATAAAGTGCTTTGCAAATTATATTAAAAGAATCAAGGCGTTCCCATGTCTGAACGTATATTTTTTAATTTAATTTTTTTCGCAAACGCTTAAAATCCTCACGTGCTGTTATTCAGAAATTACGAACTTGTGTCGTTTTCCCTTTTCTGTATTGACTGGAAATTCTTATAAAGAAGTTAGTTTTGTTCGTTTGTTTGTTTTAGGTAATATCTGAAACTACCAAGCGGATTTCAAAAGTAATTGTATAAAAATGATGGTTTAAGTACTTGTTTCAACATAGACTATATTTTATGTCGATGCCACTGTCCCAAAAGAGGTACAGGAGCAAAAACATTTTAAAAGTATGATTTTTGTTTTACTGAGAAATATAGAAACATGGAATTCGGGATGGTAGTTACGAATAACATATAAATGATCTCCAAGAACATATTTAAAATATCCGAAATTTAAAAGGGGTGAAATTGCACAAAAAAGGGTTCTAAAAAGCGTTCTAATAGGCGATTTCTACGGAATCTCAAGAAGTACTGAACCGACTAAAAATTGTGTGAAAATGATGGTGAAAATCTTTACTTCAACATAAGCTATATTTTATGTAAGTGCCACTACACAAAAAAGGTCACTGGTGTAAAAAACGTTCTAAAAACGCGATTTTTATGTTACTGGCGGGCCTAGAAACATGAAATTCGGCATCTATTCGATGTAAGTAAGGTCTACGAACATTTCTTAAACAATTCGAAATTTAAAACAAAGGAAAATGCACGAAAGACCTTTTAAAATGTTTTAAATGGCGATTTCTAAGCAATTTTGGGAAGTATCAAACCATTTTTGGAAATTGATGGTAAAAGTAAATCAAATGGATCAAGGTAACTTGATTTAATCAAGGTTGGAAATTGATGGTAACAGTCTCTGCTCTAAGATAGGCTCTATTTCATGTCGGTGTCACTACCATGGCCATGCAGAAGCAAAAGACGTCTTAAATCGCGATTTTTGTGATACTGCAAGGGTTAGAAACTTGAAATCAGGCACAATATTTATTTATTAGCTATAAATAATGTCTAAACATTTTCTAAAAAATATCGAAATTTTAAAAGTATAAAATGGACGAAAAACGTACTAAATTGCAATTTCTACTGAATCTCAGGAATTATTAAACTAATTTCAAAAGTAATGGTTGTAAATAGATGGTGACAGTTCCTACTGCAAAATAGGCTTACTTCATGTTGTTGTCATAACCACTTAGGGGTTTGAGGAGAAAAAAATTGTCTAAATTACTTTTTTTGTGATAATGAGGGGTGTAACATTTTGAAAATTTTCACTCAAAAGATGCAAATGTTATCCCAGAAATAATTAAAGATAATTCCAAATTTAAAGGATAAAATTAGAGAAAAGCGTTCTAAACGTTTTAAATTACTATTTTCATGCAATTTTATAAAATATTAAAACATTTTAAAAACTATGCTTGAAAATGGATGGTGATAGAACCTGCTCAAACTTAAATTATATTTTACGTGGGTGGAGAGTTGCAGAAGTAAGAAACTTTCTAAATTGCTTTTTGTGTGATCCTGAAGATGTTAGAAAATTTAAATATGGTACGGTAGTAATTTATAAAATATAAATGTCTTCAAAGAACTGTCAAAAATAAATTCAAAATTTAAAAAGGATGAATCGAAGGGATAATGAGTAAAAAATATTTTTAAAAACGTCCTAAATTTCAATTTCTAAGCAATCTCTTGAAATAATAAACAGATTACAAAATCAATGATTGCAAATCAATAGTGATAGTTTCTGATCCTATACAAGTTATTTTTATGCTGCCATCACTACCATTTTAAATTGGCAGGAATAACAAAACATTCTAAGAAAGTCTTTAAAAAGTTTTTAAATTACATTTTCTATGGAATATTAGGAAATACCTAACCAATTTCAAAATTAATGGCAGCAAGTTAACGGTGATAGTCTTTGTTTCAACATAGGCCATTTATATTAGTGCTAACTACTACTGGTAGACCATTAGACAAGAAATTTTAAATTTGACATGATGGTTAATTTAAGATTCAAATGCGTACTAACAAGAACGGTTTGTAAAAATTTCATAATTTCAAATGAACATTGAATACAGCCGATGAAATGACCATATAAGCTTCAGAATACTTTTTAATTATCATTTATTTAGAATTAGATTTAATTCTTCTAATTATTTTAAGTCTCATTTCTGCCTAACGCAGTGTAATAACAAAGTTTAGTCAAACTTTGGCTTAAATGGTAATTACTGAATTATTCCTAAATGTATAATTTCCTCCAATAAAATCTAGGCATACAAATATCACTTCACATATTTCAACTATTACACGAGCAAAGCCGCGTGTTTGGTTAATAGTTTAATAGCAGGGGTGACCGAGCTAAATTCGGTCAAAATTAACTTTGTGTTCAACTCGATGTAGTATTTTTACTGCATCATTCATTCTGTATTATTATAGGATGGACGAGTCCTTACTGTAAATAAAAACTATTCTCTGACAGTCACATACATTTATTATCAGACGAACAGGACAAAAAACAAACAAACAAAAAATAAAACATCAAATCGCTCTTTGTGGTTATTCATAACATTCTTATCAAACGTCAATTCGTCGTCAATATTTTAGAGTTCTTAAAAGATTCGTCTTAAATCTTCGCTTTTAAATCGTCGGAATCATAGCGTCGTTAGCCGTCGTCGAAAAACGTTCTATTTACTTTCTTATTCTTTTCACTCCCGGCCACACAGCTTTGAAAATTCACCTTTTTTATTTACTCTCGTCTCAGAGTTCCGTAGAGTGGCGGAGGGAAATACAGTCCGATTCAAGTGCAACAGAGAGTGTAGTCCACATGCGAGAGTACATCCCACATGCGGCCGTCCTGACATCTGGAGCTGCCGCAGCGACATGTGATCTTACAGAATCTGAAAAGAAACAAAAACAAAAACAAAAACAGTAACTGTTTAGAGGAAAAAAAATAGAGTTCGTTTGTACACTAGAAAGATCAGTCGTCTTTTTTCTGAAATGGTGTAACATCTTATGAAAATTTTCTTTAAAATCGCTGACTTTTAAAATGTTCACACATGCACATTAAAGATAAGGGAAAAAATAAAGTTTCAGTTATCGTCATGCCAAGGCTTCATGTATTCAGCACAGGAACTAGTACTGATCGGTCCTTCAGTTGATGAGATTTTCTCTACGTCGTAGGTGTCGTTAGACTTCACTTTGGTTACTTTATATGGACCTAGGAATTTAGATTTCAATTTTAGCCCTGGTCCTTGTTGGGTTCTTTTAATTGCTACGAGGTCTCCAAGGTTATATTTCCGGGGTTTCTTACGTCTTAAATTATAATGCTTGCGATTTTCTTGTTGAATTTCCAGAATATTCTTCTTAGCTTCTTTTCGGAGTTCTTCTCTATCTTTCATGAATTGTTCTTCTACTGCACTGTTCAGGAGTTCAATAATTTGTAAATCTTCTTTCTGTTTCATTTTTGTACCAAATAGTATTTCAAATGGTGTTCTCTTAATGCTTCGTTGGTAAGTTGAATTAATGACTTGTTGAACTTTAGGAACATGTTTAAACCATTTGGTCGGTTCATCTTTGGACATTTTAGAGATTACTGAAATTATGATGGAATTAAGTCGCTCTACTTGACCATTAGCACGGGGAAGGCCAGTTGTAATTGTCTAGTGTTTTATATTTTCATTTTGGCAATAATCAGAAATTCTTTACTTGTAAATGCAGGACCTTTATCTCTAATAATTTTGGAAGGGTTGCCAAAAGTATAACTTTGTTGTTGCAGTTTCGATATCACTTCGGCAGAAGAAGTAGTTTTACAGGGATATAGCCACACGAATTTGATAAATGAATCTATTAAAGACAAAATATGTTTGTAGTTTTTGTTAGTTGATTCGAGAGGGCCTAAATGATCAATGTGGTAGGTTTGGAGAAGAGTCTCCTCTTTGTGTAAGGGATGTAACTCACCTTCTTGTTTCCCACGTTTCCGATTATACAAAAGGCATGTTACACAGTTTGCTATAACTTTATCAATCTTATTTGCCATATTAGGGATAAAAAATTCTTCATAAAGGAGTTCTTCACAACGTTTACGTCCGAAGTGTCCTTTGTCATGAACGTGTTTAATGACGTTTAGCTGCATTTCATCCATGTAGACGATAAGTACTTTTTCATTAATGAGATCGCGAAAAACATTATAGATATATCTCTGAAAAACTAAAGGAGCATCGCTAAGGCCATAATTCATGTATAGAAATTCAAATTGACCAGAATGTGTTACAAAAGAAGTGTATTTTCGACTATTTTCTTCTACTTCAACATGAAAAAATGCATTTTTAAGATCAAGAGTAGTAAATACTTTTGCAGAGTGCAACTGATCAATAATGTCATCGATTATTGGTAGGGGAAAACGTTGTTTATGTGTTTTAGCATTTAGCTTCCTATAGTCAACACACAATCTATATGAACCATCTTTCTTTTTTACGAGGACAATGGGTGATGAAAAATTACCGGTGCTTTTTCGGATAATTCCCTTTTCAAGCCATTCAGAATTTTCGACAAATTCTTTCTCTATAGGAGCTAGGCGTCTGGGAGGACAAGTAACAGGAATTTCATCTTTGAGATGAATTGATAATGTAACATCGGTAGTCTTTACTTTCCGGGGGGAATAATTTTGAATAAGTTCAGAATTTTCGACAAATTCTTTCTCTATAGGAGCTAGGCGTCTGGGAGGACAAGTAACAGGAATTTCATCTTTCAGATGAATTGATAATGTAACATCGGTAGTCTTTACTTTCCGGGGGGAATAATTTTGAATAAGTTCCGTAATTTTTGAACGTATAGTTGTATCGGTAATATGAGATAAATCAAGATTACTATCGTCTAATATTTGAGCAACATTAATCAGAAAGTTATTTGACATATTTTCATTTTGCTTGATTTTTTGCATCGAAATATTATTTTGAAAAACTGTTAAAATACTTTGTTGTATAACATCTGTATCAATAATAAAATCAAAAGATATGGAATAATCTGGTACTACATAAACATTAGTGGTGTAATTAAAATCATCTATAGTAATATCCGTAGCGAAAAAACCCAGGGGTTTGATCATAGTGTTTCCTAATCCAGTTAATGTGATTGTTGAATGTTCGAGGTTCAAAACCGTTGGGAGTTTGCGATAAATACTTTCTTTTAACAGACTTCTTTCACTTCCCGTATCGATCAAAGAAAGAACATTTACTGACGAAATAATTACTTGTTTGGTCATAAAAGTATTCGATGTAATGGTGGAAATATTGGATGGTTCAGGCTTATTTCTAGATTTCCTTGGTTGATCACATTGAGCCGACTTATGGCCAAAATTCGAACAATTGAAGCAGCGAGGGCCTTTGTCTTTATGCCTACATTGGCTACTTTTATGGTTGGCTAAACCACAATTAAAGCAGAGAAGATCAGGTTTTGGACGAAAAGATTTCTCTTTTAACGGCATTTCTGGTTTAGATTTACGAAATTTAGTGTTCTCATAGTCATGCCGAATTTTATCATAAATTTTGAGCTTTTGTTTAAATTCTACTATAGATTGGCAGCCATATAACATTGGTTTTCGAAAAACAGGGTCGGGTATACCGGTAATAATGTATTGCATCAGTGCTGAATCTTGGATGTTACCGCGCGAACATAATTGTTTCATTACGAGAAAATATTCTTCAAGGAATTCATTTTCTTGTAATTTTCGTTTATTTAACATGTCATGTAACTCAGCAGAATTATAAGTAATGCCAAATTCAGAAATTAAAAGTTCTTTAAGTTTTTCATACGACTTAATGTGAAATTCTGTTTGTACTAGCAGCTGGGCTTTTTCTCGTAGGGATCGTTTAGCAAATATAAATTTATGAAATTCTGATAAATTGAGCATGCTAGCGACATCGTCAAAATTACTTAACCAAATATTTATATCTTGAAAAGAACTGCCATCAAAAGGCGGTATAACGCTTTCAACATCATTAAAATTAATAGTAGATGGCAAAAAACTTTGAACTGGAAATTGCTTGCTTTTATCAAAATTTGATGATTCAGTATTACTTGCAGTGTCCTTATTCAATGTAGTATTATGTGAAGATATTTCAGGTTCCGAATCGGTATCACTTTAGTTTTGGATAATGTTAGCTTGCAGTGAATTCAAGTCTGAAAGATATGTAACTAATCGGGTTGCAAGATCTGTTAAAGAACCTTCATTTGAGATACAGAGTAAATTACAAATTGTGATTAAATCGTTTAAAGAAAAATCTGTTTGAACTTTCGTAACTTTATTTTTGAATTCAGTGCTGGTCGTTTCGAAATCGAAACCAGTGAAGTCACGAATTCTTTTCCGGTTTGATCGATCACCATCAGTGTCGAACAATAATTTATGAAGTAATTTTATTTTATTAATACGTTCATTTTTAAATGCAAGTTCCAGTTCTTTGATGTCGACTAGCTTCATAGTAAATATAAAATATGGAATAATTAACTCACCCGTAAAATGATATCCGGCTTGAATCTGAAGAAAACAAATAGTTCACGGCAATATGAAGAAATATGGGTAACCACTTCTGTCACCAATTTATAGGATGGACGAGTCCTTACTGTAAATAAAAACTATTCTCTGACAGTCACATACATTTATTATCAGACGAACAGGACAAAAAACAAACAAACAAAAAATAAAACATCAAATCGCTCTTTGTGGTTATTCATAACATTCTTATCAAACGTCAATTCGTCGTCAATATTTTAGAGTTCTTAAAAGATTCGTCTTAAATCTTCGCTTTTAAATCGTCGGAATCATAGCGTCGTTAGCCGTCGTCGAAAAACGTTCTATTTACTTTCTTATTCTTTTCACTCCCGGCCACACAGCTTCGATAATTCACCTTTTTTATTTACTCTCGTCCCAGAGTTCCGGAGAGTGGCGGAGGGAAATACAGTCCGATTCAAGTGCAAGAGAGAGTGTAGCCCACATGCGAGAGTACATCCCACATTATTGCTGTAAAACATATTATTTATAATAGCATTATTTACAAAAACGATTAATAAGGAAAATATGTTCGTATGCACATGTTCATAAATTTTACTTTATTTTAAAATTTACAACGAAAGGACATCGATCCAAATCACTTTTTTTAGCTCGACTCTGATTGGTTTTCACCATGCATCTGGAATCCTATTAAGAATGTATAAAAAATTTCTTCGCATTCTGAAAGACAATGTTTTTTGCGAGATACAGACAAATTAGAAGACATTCTTTCATTTGGCACCAAATACGTGTCTTGGCTTTTATAATCATAATAATCGATTTTTCAGACAAATGTCGCCAATATTTTGTCAAATATCGCCAACTTATTGTTTGTTGCCATATTCTCGAGACTCTGACTCGTATTACCCAAAATGACACACTAATCGAATTTGATCAAACATGTGACTTAGCTCAATTGTCTTCAGATAATCAAAAACAGTAGAATATAAAATTGAATCAAAATCGTGTAAGACATTTGTAAGGTGAAATTAGCTTGACAGCATTCAGCAGTGAAGAGAAGTGACCCACTAATATAATTTTGTTTAGCATGCGACGCAGCCCAATAGTCTTCTCGTGACAAAAGACTTTTCATTGCAAAAATTAGGTAAAATTGATTGAGTCGTTATGTATAATTAGAATGACCCTAACCCATTATGACCCAAAATTACTCACTAATTGAATTTTCATGAGCATATGTCCTATTCCAATGGTTTTCTCTTGCCCGAAAACGATATAATACAAAGTATATTCAAAATGGTGAGAGCCATTATCTACTTAAAATTAGCACGAACCATCATGACCCACAAATGACCCTTATAATCGAAATCTCTCGAACATGTGACCTAGCTCATTAGTTTTTGCGTGCCGAAAAACGTTAAATACAAAATTTAGATAATATCGATTGAGCCGTTTTTTAAATATAATTAATTTGACCCTGACCTATTATGACCCAAAATGACCCACTAATCTAATTTTCTCAAACATCTGATCTAACCCAATGCTTTTCTAGTTCCCGAAAACGATAGAATACAAAATTTAGTCAAAATTGCGCGAGACATTGTCTAGATAAAATTAGAATGACCCAGAAGTGACCTACTAATCGCAATTTCCCGAACATGTGACATAACCTAATGATTTTCTCGTGCCAAAAATATACTGAATACAAAATTTCGTTAAAATCACCCACTCGTTATTTAGATATAACTTGACCTTGACCCATTATGACTCACAAATGACCCTTATAATCGAAATCTCTCAAACATGTGACTTAGCCCATTAGTTTTCTCGTGTCTAAAAATTGTTACATACAAATTTTCGTTAAAATCGATCCTGCCGTTCTTTAAATATAAATAGCTTGACCCAGACTCTTCATGACCCAAAATGACCCATTAATCGAAATTTCTCGAACATGTGACCTAGCCAAATGATTTTTTCGTACCAAAAAAAATTTTGTATACTAAATTTCGTTAAAGTAGATTCACCTGTTCTTTAGATATAGCTTGACATGACCCATTATGACCCATCATAACCAACAAATGATTATTAAAATCGAAATCTCTCAAACATGTGACTCATCCCATTACTTTTCTTATGTCAAGAACTGTTACATTCAAAATTTTATTAAAATCGATTACACCGTTCTTTAAATATAAATATCTTGACCCAGACCCTTTATGACCTAAAATGACCCATTAATCGAATTTTCTCGAACATGTGATTTAGACCAATGTTTTTCTCGTGCCCGAAAACCATAGAATTTTTTAGTCAAAATTGCGTGAGAAAATCTCTAAATAAAAGTAGCATGACCCACAATGACCCCAAAAATGACCTTCTGACCGAATTTTCTCGAACATGTTACTTAACCCAATGGTCTTCTAGTAATCCAAAACGATAAACTATAAAATTTGGTCAAAATCGTTAGAGCCGTTTTTTAGATAAAAATGGCTTGACCCATAATGACCCAAAAATGACCCACTAATCGAAATTTTTCGAACATGAGTCCCAGTCCAATAGTTTTCTCGTGCCAAAAAAACGATTAGATACAAAATTTTCTTAAAATCGATCCAGCCGTTCTCTAGGTATAAATAACATGATCCTGACCCATAAATATAAATATCTTGACCCAGACCTAAAGTTACTAAAGATGCTCTAAAAAATCCAATTGGAAGTGCAAGGAATGTTGGCCGCAAATATTGAATCATTATCAGGAAAGATTGTATCACCACAGATTGTAAGAAATGCTTTGCATAATGCTGGCATAAAAGGAAAAGGACAAGAAAGAAACCGTTTATTTCAGAAATCAACAGAAAAAAGTTTAGAATTTACCAAAAAATATAAAAACAAAACATTAGATTTTTGGAAAAGTGTAATTTCCTCCAATGAAAGCAAGTTCGAAATTTTTAAACCAAAACACGTACTCACTGTTTGAAGAAATAAAGGTTCCGCTTTAGAATCTTAAAATTTACTGAAGACTGTAAAGCGTGGAGGAAGAAATGCCATGGTCTCGGGATGCGTGGCTTACAATGGAGTAGGAAATATCCAGTTTATTGATGGGGAAATGACAGCTTTGTCATATATTAATGTGTTACGGCATAATTAAAAGGGCAGCGCAAGAAAATTAGGATTGGAGAAGACATTTTTCTTTCAACAAGATAACGATTCCAAACATACTGCCAGTAAAACCAAAGAGTGACTTTTATATAATGTTCCCTGAAGATTAGAAACTCTACCACAATCACAGGATTTGAATCTTATTGAGCACCTATGGCATCTATTTGATCAGAAAATAAGAAAAAGCTCAATAATAAGCAAATCAAGTTTGAAACAAGCATTGCAAAATGCATGGAGCACCATGTTCTCAAAAATCATCAATTATTTAGTAGAATCTATACCGAGACGATTAGAAGCAGTAATTGCAGCAAAAAGACCGCATAAAAAGTATTAACTTCATATTTCAGTCTTCAATTGTCTTATTTTTTATATGATTCAACATTCAAATCTGCTGTTCTAATACTTATTTTGCAATGCAAATTTTATTATTTTTATTTTTTTAAAGTTATGTTAATTTTTAATATGTATTTGTTACAAAAATGGGGTATTTTTGTAAAAATTTTGCTTAATATATATCTTTTATTCTAATTTAATCGTTTTATTACTTAAAAAAGTACAAATGTCACACTGCTCTAATACTTTTTTTTTTGTCAACTGTACTTCCAGGAACGTGGTTCGACATATGCACGAAAATTCAATCTTTTTCAAAATTTTGTTTAAGAATTGGGCTGTTGAATTATGCATAAGCATATGCGATAAAATATAACCATTTACACAAATACACGAGCTTCATCCTAAAACGGGGGTAAGAAACAAGGGTTTTCTCGCCCGCTTTGGAAGTTCACCGTGACTGAGTGTCTAATTAATTTAAGGTAATTCAACGAAGAATGAAAAAGAAAATATCTGCTTTTCAATCTGCATAAAGGTAAAATAATAGAAAGAGAACAAAGGCGATGCTCCTATTTTTGATCACAAAGCCCCTTCCTAGTATGGCTGCCGTTTCTGGAGGTTTATCAATGAATGAAGAACGGTAAATGGGGCGCCCTCTACATCCATTTTTGAAATCAGTCCAATCTCACAAGGAAGGTCTCCATACGGGCATACTCAGAAAAATCTGAAAAAATTACAGAATATTCTTCTCATATAGTTATATTTGTTTATAAAAAAAAAAATTCGGCGGAATCTCCTTATAACGTCCGTAAAAAAATAATAAAAATTTCGTTTATTTGGCGATTTATCTCCGGTTGGCGAAAAAACGAAATTTTGAAAAATACGCTTTTACGCTTCGAATACTTTTTAAATAAAAAACTTTCTATGTTCAATTTATTTAAATAAGTTTAGTTTAAGTAATTTTAGTTTTGCATTTTTACTTTACTTTAAGTGTAATTTTGTCGTATATGTTTATATGTATTTATAACAAAATGAAACTAATATATTTTATCATTTAAAACACAATTAAAATTGATTAAAATTGTTCCAAATTGAAAAATACACTGTTAAAAATCTGCTGCATTTTGTTGCAACGCACTCCCTTGCATGTATAGAAAACGGTTACTTGGCCGTGAAATGGAGCTTTCTCATTGGTTGGAATAGAGATATTATATACAAGAGGTGGAGTGCGTTGCAACAAAATGCAGCAGATTTTTATCAGTGTATGACACGGTCAATTCACCGTGCTATGGAGCATTCTCATTGGTCAGAAGAGAGATATTCTATAAAAGTAGTGGAGTGACGTTGCAGTAAATGCTGCAGATTTTTAACAGTGAAGTCAATTAAAATCAATTTTCAGATTCGTTAAAATCGTCTGCTTTTGGCGAGGAAATGTACTGCTCGCCAAATCCCGCGTCGCTTTCAGCTTTTCACGCCAATTATTCCAAATTATTTTATTTTTTTACATATCTAATAATGTAATTCCGCCGCTAATTTTCACTGATCCTTTATTACCTACATGAGTAGTTTAATTCGTATTTTTTTCAAAAAATTCTGAGTATGCCCCCAATGGAGACCTTTCTTGTCAGTGCAAAGCTTTCAGACTACACATCATGTGATCCGCAGAACGAAAGCAGTAGCTCCACGAACCGAGCATTACTTTTGGGGTTAAATTAGGTTGGGGAAAGCCTATCTTCTCTGTTCTCTTTCTACTATTCTGTCTTCATGAAATCAGTTAAAAACAATCACGTCTCGAAGTGTCATACTTTTATGTTTAAAAAAAAGTCAGAAAGTTTTAAGATGTTGACGGGAGGTGGGGGTGGGAATAGATTTATGTTAACTGCTTTAAGAGCTCACACTACTCAGTGAAAAAGACCCGGATGATGATGTGAAGTCTATGGGGGCGTTCTTTTCAAATATCTCGCTCAAATTTTAATATTTTTACATGTTTTTTTTTCATAGGATAGCTGAGGTTCATCTTCAACCAGGTCAGTTTTTACTTTTTCAATTTTGGTTTCAGATAAAAAAAAAAATACTTTTAATTTTTGAAAGAGGTCGGAACTGGTTCTGAAATTGAAACTATCATAATATAAAAAATATATAACCAAAATCGAAAAAGTAAAAACTAGCCCGATTGTAGATTGTTGTCAGCTATCCTATGCAAAAAAATTACATAAAAATATTAAAATTTGAGTAAGATATTTGAAAAGAACTCCTGCATACACTTAACATTATCATATGGGTCTTTTTCACTCAGTAGTGTGGGCTCTTAAATGCAAACAGTAGTTCAAACTTGAACTCACCAGATCCCATTTGAATAGAACACTCTTGCTCATCATGCGGAAAATACTCTAGATTCATTTCACAGATCAGCTTCAGAATTACCCTGAAAGAGAGAAAAAAAAGAAAATAAACGATTCCTCGTTAGCAAAGTTTTCTCACTAAAACGAAGTGAATTACATAGCTATGAGTATGTTATTGACCGATGAATCACAAATCTCTGAATAGGCATTTTTTTATTTCTAACCAATGATTAAGCTCCTACGTGCTTATCTAATGCTACGTGCCCCTACCTATTGCACAATGTAAACCAAAAAGTAATCAGCGCCAGTTCATACTAAAAACTAACTGAATCTAAAGTTTTGTTAAATTTCGTTCATTAGTTGTTGAGACAGAGTGCCCACAAAATTTGTGTCACATACATACACACAGAATCACAGACGGACATTTTGTAAAAACATATTTTTCGGGATCTCTGACCCCTAAAACGTGTAAATCCATTGAAAACAAGAATTCGAAAATTATCATGAATGCAATACTTTTTTATTGTAAAGGTAAAGTAAAAATAAAAATGGAAAGTTAAAAAAAACCAAAAATGGTAACTTGAGGAGCTCTTACACACACCTTTTTTGTGGCCCTCTTAAAATTTAGATCGTAAGCTTCATGTTCCTTTTTGGATAATCCGATCCTGAGCACCAATAAATCAGCAAACTTATCAGTAGATACGTACCTACAGCAGTAATATATTCTTTTATTTTCACTTAGCCAGAAGAAGCTGCTGGGCGTAATGATGTTGTCAAGCTTGCCGTCAACAGAGTTCACGAAATACAACTTCGGGTTCCATATTTTGTTGCTCCAGGTCGAGTCTAAGATTTGGTATTCCTTTTCAGTCCAAGACGAATAGATCAGTCTGTTGTCTATCCAGTTTTGCCAAAGTTCAAGTGAAACTGAAAAAGACTGCATGTGGGGAGAAAATGATAATTTCGTAATGTAAATTATTCAATAACTTTATTTCAACACAAGTCGGAAAATGCGCGTCAAACGAAGAAAATGTGGTGGGTTCGTGCTATAAGGAAGTTTTAAAAATATATTCAGATCTTGGTACAACAGTATACTGTACTTCGGGTTCAGTATAGTAGCCGAAACCGTTTGTGTGCCCCTCTAAATACTATCTGCTTTTTGTCATACAAGAAGTAACTCGTAATAAACCTCAGAAACGCATATCAATTTCGTAAATGTGAAATAGTTTAACATAACTGAAACACGAGCCAAACGATATTTATCCCTATAGCCTTATGTAATGGAATATTTTTGTGTGGCCCTGTAAATGAATAACAAATATTCTTTGCATCACATATTTTACAGAATATATATATTAATGGATACATTATAGATGCATATCAATTTTAATATGTTCGAAAGAGTTTAATATAGTTAAAATGCACTTGAAACAATTTTTTTTCCGATTGAAAGTAATGTAACGGAGTACTTTTCATTGTCCCTGTAATTAAACTATACAGCTAATAATTGAATTAATTTATTAATTGAATTAATTTTTTAATTAATTTAAAATTTAACATGTAAAATTATTGCATAATTTTGTCGAGTCATTTCAAATTTTATGAAAAGCGGACGTATGGTTCAATGAGAGGGACAATCAAAAGTATTTCGTTACATTACCGCCAATGGAAAAAATAGTTTCAAATGCATTTTAATGATGTTATACTATTTCGAACATAATAAAATTGGTATGCAAGTTTGAAGTATATACTAAAATATGCATTCTGTACAATCTGTGGTGCAAAGAATATTTATTGTTAATTTACATAGCCGCATAAAAGTATTCCATAACATAAAGGTATAAGGGGAAACATTGTTTTGGGGAGCATTTTAATTGTATTAAATTATTTCACATTTTATGATATTGATCTACGTTGCTGACTACTACATTTTACTACATTTTACATCATTACTACTTTTTACATCCTGTATAATAGAAATTTGGTAACATTTACAGGGAAAACTCTGTTATAGTACGAGCGCACCTCATTTGCTAGGTTTGACATGCAAATAACTTTTTTCTTTAAGTGGCATCGGAACACAAACGTGTTGCATTTGCTTTCATTTGCAAATATTCCATTAAGATTTGAGTTTATTAATTCCTGATTATGTGAAGGAAAGCTCAAGCTTTCTTTTTTTCGCTCTAAGAAGCAAGTTTTTAGATGCTGAACGTCCATTCAATCCCGCTGGTCTCATCACTTGTCTACCCGTTTCAGGTGAAACTAAAGTAGAAAATCTTGGATTAAATACTTTAGAAACTTTACAGTATAGTTAAACATGGATTTTTCAAAATGTTTCTTTTTATAAATACCTGATCACGCTGTGTTAACTTGAAAGAGCAACTTTTTCTTACCTCTTGTTTTTGATGAATTATCTTCTTTTTAAGCGTTTTATCGCATACTGCAAAATATAATGGGTTAAATTAATTTAGGAATATTCTGAACTTGCAGAAATTAAATTTAAGAATCCGACAATAATTTTATTTATGAATTCATCCGCAACCATTTCCGTGTACGAAGACTTAGGTCGGGCTGTCTTCGTCTGCCTTTTATGTTTTTTATCTTTTTGTAAAAAGAAAATCAGTCAATATTTAAAGCTAGTCAGACGGGGCAATACTGAAACTTTCTTCTATCTCATACATGTTAATACTTCAAAATTCGCCATCACAATACCAAAATTAAATGGCAATTTATGCCCTCAGGAGGATTCTAGAAAAATGAAATTCCATGCATTAGTTTTTGAAATATGATAATCACTAAAATCTTGTAAAATCACAAAACGCAGCGTAGCAGCTCCAATTATTAGGCCATTAACACCAAAACCTAATCAGCAACAACTTGTCTCAACATCTAATTGAATCCTAAGTTAAATGGAAATTAATGTATTAGTTATTTGAGATAGAACTATTGCGGAAATTATAAAAAATGCTTCATAGCAGCGGCACCTGTTGAGCGATTTACACCAAAATGTAAAAAATGTCAACTAATGTCAAGGAGTATCCGAATCTGAAGTTTCATGAAAATACGTGCATTCTTTCTGTTGATAGAGCTACTGCGGAAGTCGCAATAAGTGCAGCATAATAGCACCACCTGTTGAATGATTCGTATTAAAATGCAAAAAATGTCTATTCATGTCAAGGTCTAACTGAATCTGAAATTTGATGAAATTATGTGCATTAATTCTGGAGATTGAGCTATTCATGAAAATCGCAAAAAATGCAGCTTACACTAACATACTTTGAGTGATTTATAGTATATTGTAAAAAAATGTCGATTCATGTCAAGGACTAACCTAATTTGAAATTAGATAAAAATCCGCGTATTAATTCTGAAGATTCGGCGATTGCGGTAATCTTGAATAATGCTACATAGCGTCGCCACCTGTTGAGCGATTTACATTTTAAACAAATCAGCACCAATTTAAATCAAGGTCTAATTGAATATAAATTTTTATTAAAGCCTGTGAAGTTTGTGTCAAATACAGACACACAGACTCACAGACAGGCATTTTGTAAAAACAAATTTTTCATGATCTATGACCCCTAAAATGTGTAAATCCATCGAAAGACTGAATTATAAAATTTTAATGAATCCAATGCTTTCCTCTTGAAAAGACAGAAGAAAAAAAAATGAATGTTATTTAGATTAACATAGAGATGATGTGGGAAAATATTGGACTTCATATTTGAATTCAATTCCAGGATATTTCCTTTTTATTACATATATTTAATATGTACGAACACTTTTGAGAGTCATTGTTTATATTTTTTCCAAAGTTTTGTCTTTCCCTATATTTCGTTCTTCTGCTGTCCATGATTTTACACTATATTTAATCTATGTTAATGATATGAAGAGGATAGATTTGATTGCTTGTTTGTTTGAATTGAATAGGCTTCGAAACTACTTGACGGATTTGAAAAATTCTTTCTCCGTTGGAAAGTTAGACTATTTCCGGTGAACATAGGCTATAGTCGCCGCTTAAAAGGATCAAAATAAAACTCCGGATAAACGGATCAAAAGATATTTGAGAAATTAAAAGTTACCTGACACCCTAGACACTTGACAATCACTGAAACACATATGAAAATCGTAACTATGCAACCAAAAAAAAAAAAAAAAAAACTTTTTAGTCCGACCTGATATAAAAGCGTGTGTTTTAATTTTTAAAACTATTTAGCAATTATTAAAACGAGGTGAAACCCATCGAAATTCGACGAAAGAAATTCTTTAAGAAAGAACTGTTTCGTTGATTTATAATAAATCTACAAAGTTAGTTTTACAGTAAAAATGCATCTTTATTGGTCAGTCTAACTCTCAAACAAATATTATTCTAAGCTAAAATTAACAAAATACTATAAAATCCAATTATCCAAAATATTAAACAAAATAAAAACGAAATTTACGGGATTTTATAGTAGACGATACTTTTGAAATAATATATTCATTTTTATTTTTATTTATTTTATTTTATTGTATTAATTTTAAAAGAAAATGGAGTGGTTCTGTTGCCACAATTACAAAATTGGTACTAAAAACTAAAAAAAAAAAATAATATCTCAAAAATAAATTGAGATACAGCTTTCAAACAAATTGCATTTTATATTAATTTTTTTTCTCTATACGACGGTGTAAAAATTTAAAATGGACGATGATTAGAAATATAAAATTTGCAGTAGCGAAAATTGCAAAACCGAAATTGCAGGGGAAAGTGTTGCCATTCGCAAAATGACGTATGCGTCACGCACAGATACGTTTGGCCTTTATAATATAGAAAGGAAAAGAAATGCTGAAACGCGAATTAATTAAAAAAAAAAAATTCCAAGACGATTCTTTTGGAGTTAATAAAAAAAGTTATAAAAAATACATAGCTGCCAACATCTTCCGCTTTTTCGGCCCGGAAAAATTTTACAGCAAATTTTACTTTTTCAAATCGCCGTAATGCGCTGATTAAATAAGGCAAATATTTCTGTTAAATTTTTCCGGGTCAAAAAATCAGAAGAGTTGGCAGCTATGCAGATAGTAAATATTTTAAAGAGTAGTGAGCATCAAATATGGGGCGGGGGATTTTTTTATGGGGAGCGGTCAAATATTTAAAACTGTAATGTTTTCTACCATTTCAAATGCGGACTTTTCACTAAGCCCAGGGATAAATATTACTTATTTAATATAAAACTTTCAGATAGATTATAACACTAATAGAGATGTTAAAGAATAGGGCACGTCCAATTATGGTTAGGGGAGGCAATAATTATTTTTGAAAGAACGTGATCAAATATTTAAATTTAAATCTCTATATATATAAAATTCTCCTGTCACAGTGTTAGTTGCCATACTCCTCCGAAATGGCTTAACCGATTTTGATGAAATTTTATATGTATACTCAGTAGGTCTGAGAACAGGTTGTTATCTATTTTTTATAACCCTAAGTGATAAGGGTGGTCCACCCCGTAAAAATTTCTTCGAAACGGCTTAAGCGATATTGATGAAATTTTCATGCTATGACGTCATAAGAATAAATGTCTCTGTCCATTCATTGTTTGAATGCTTTGCGAGCCGAACTCAATGGTTTTCAACAAATTCATAATTTGTCATTAAATTTATTTTTTTACTTTATAATTATAATTATAATTATTATTATTTGAAGTTGTTGGCAACAATAGATCTTAGAATGATGTATTTTTTTTTATATTCCCATGTTTTAGGTAGTAAATTAAATTATTGAAAAAAAAAAGAAGAAATTTTTAATGCCGATGTCTTCAGAATAAGGTAAATAATATTTTTTAATGAAACGTGAAAATGTTATAGTTTAAATTGAATATAGACATTTTTTATGTTTATTACTTTTGTAGTTTCCTCTCAATCTGATAAAGAATATACATACTAGAATACATATTAGTAATTTGACAATGGCCATTTGCCATATGTAAAAAGCGGAATGGTTAGACTGTTTTTATTTTTGACAATCATATGGCTTAGACATTTTATACTACTTGGTTATTCTCTCGACCAAAAATATACCGCCCAACTACAAGGTAGATGAATGATACGAATAATGGATGATCGTAAATGTCACATACACTTGACATTAACCACAATGTACATGTTTATTACATCGTCAAGTGATTTTTAATTCAACTTTTTATTTCTGCTTTTATCAATATTGTATTAATTTATTTGTTTTTTCGTTATTTAATCGAAAAATTAAGTTAATTTGTATAAATTGGCTAATACTTTGGCGATTTCTATCATTTGGCGAAATTTGTCGATGGGATAACCAAGTAGTACCCCTTTCATTAAAGATAAAATCAGTGTTGGAGTGGTTTATAAAAATCCGAGACCGTTTATAATCCGTTTTATAATCCGAGTGGTTTATAAAAAGTGAAGTGATCAGCCTAAAAATGCTGATGACAGTCATATGACTTATGCTTTTTTATATAGATGATTAATTTGTTTAGTACTACTTGGTTATCCTGCCGACCAATCTCTCCAAATTATACAAATCGCCAAACTAATAGCCAAAATTTTCCATATTGACATAGTTTTTGTTTCAAATAACGAAAAAACAAATGATTAGCAGAATATTTAATAAAAATACCAATAAAAAATCGAAATAAAACTTAATTACATTTTAAACACGTTTATCGTATTTTCACCGTCACCCATTATTGGCATTTAATCTTATAATTGGCCACGTTTTTTGGTCAACAGGAGAACCAAGTAGTATCATTTGGTTTATTATTAAACAATACTATAACAAAAATATTAGTCAGTGAGTGCAATATTTAGTGTGAATCATTCTAAAAGAGAAATATTGTGACAGCTAAATAAAAAAAAATAATAATAAATGATACACTAAATAACATTAAACATTGTAATATATATACTAGCAATCTTTGTCCACTACGCTGGTCGGTTTCTCTTAAGATAGCTTGAATAAAACGAAGTTGATCTAGCAAAAATTTAAGAAGAAAAGGAAATATCGATATTAATAGGTTATCCCGTCGACCAAAAAATTATCGCCAATCTATAAGATTAAATGCCAATAATGGATGATCGTGAATTTCACATTCAATTACATTAATTACGATTCACGTGCTTAAAATGTCATTAAGTGATTTTTTTTTTGACTTTTTATCTGTATTTTTATTAATTATTCGACTAATTATTTGTTTTTTCGTTATTTGAAATAAAAATTATGTCAATATGTATAATTTGGCTATTAGTTTGGCGGTTTGTATAACTTGGCGAAATTGGTCGACAGGATAACAGAGTAGTACCACAATATCTAATCAAACATTCATAATTGTTGTCTTATTCATGTAATCTTGCATTATTCTGTTCAACATCGATGTTGACGACATAATAGACAAAATAGCTCTAAAATGACTAAAATACCTATGTTTGACAGTTTTTTTTTTTAGATCTGTTATCTTGAAATCCCCGCTTCTACCTAAACCTGCTGCTGACAAGGAAGATCTCCATACTGGGCATACTCAGAAAAATTTGAAAAAAATACTAATTAAATTGCTTATCTGAGTAATAAAAGATCAGTCAAATTTACCGGCGGAAATTCAGTGAAAATTTTGTAAAAAAAAAAAAAAAAAAAAAAAAAAAAAAAAAAAAAAAAAAATCGAGTTTTTGGCGTAAAAAGGACAAAAACGTCACGCATTTGGCGAACAGTATTTTTCCTCGCCAAAAGCAAACGATTCTCATGTAACTGAAAGTTGTTTGTTATTAGATTTTTCGAATGTTGTATTTAATGAAATTAAACAATGAGAGAGTTTAATACATGTATTATACATTACATATATATACTGCTTTTCGTAGCAGTTATTTAATTTTAATGGAATAAAAATAAATTTATATATATATAAAATATTTTCATACTGAAAGTATACATTTTCATATATGTAAACATATTCAAAAATAAAGGCTACATGAACAACGTTAATACATTTCAATATCCGAGAAGTTTTTGTTTCCATAGTAACAAAATTAAATCGACACTGCTCAATTGGACTTGATTTCGAGACTGAAATAAATTTAATTAATTTAATTTTCGTTTATTTTATAAAATATCAAAGTTGACTTTCATTATAAATATATAAATGACAAAACTATAGCTATAACAAACTAAAACTGACAAAACTAAAGTTATTTAAATAAATATTTTTAAAAATAGTTCAACATGAAAAAAATTTCCTTTATAAAGTATTTGACAAAAAAATATTTTTTGAAACTTTATTTCGTCGCCAACCAGTTGAAATATCGCTAAAGAAACGAAATGTTCATTATTTTTAACGAACGTTCTATCGGGATTCCGCCGAAATTTTTCTTTATAAACGTATATATCTACATGAGAAGAACATTCTGTAATTTTTTCAGAATTTTCTGAATGTGTCCGTATGGACACCTTCCTTGATACACTATAAACAATCTGACCCTTTTGCTGCATCGCCATTCCATCTGTTTTATACAAAACTTTTACTTCAGCCTACCATGGAACATTCTCATGGGTCAAAAGAGAGATATTCTATAAAATCGGGGGAGTGACGATGCAGCAAAAGGGTCAAATTTTTTACAGTGTACGGCGAAATATCTCAGAAACACTGGAGCTGTATAATTTGAAATAACGGTCATTCAGTGATATATCACATGAGCGGTAAAAGCCAAATTTAGAAATTCCCCCCACCTCCCGCCCTTCACAGTTTTAACTATCATGTCTTCCAGATATAAAACCTTCCCCAATCTGAAATTTTCAAATATTATAACAAATATTTATCAGAGGCTCCCGTAAAAAATCCTATCTGTGATGATGAAACGGTACAATTTCAAAAAATTTCGAAAACTGCCCCCCGGGGGGGGGGAAGTTAAATTGTGGTAATGGAAGGAAATTTTATAATATGAAAGAGCAGACAGAGGACTAACCAATGATATGTTACATGACAGGCCCCAAAAAAAGTTCGGAATTTTTTACCCCCAAATTAATCCCCTCGGGGTAAAAATCTTAAAATCGCTAAAACACATCTTTAATTACTTTTTTATATTTATTTTCTGCTGTTTCACGCTTTTACTTTAAACGACTGCTGAGAAGTGCAAAAAATTCTTAACTGTTCGACTCTTTCATTCAACCCCCTCAGGAGGAGGAGGGCTGAAATGCCTGTTTAATTATATTTTAGTAGATTCATTTTCTGGAATTTCACGTGGATACCTTAAACGGCTGCTGAGATATACGAGGATATTTCAGAATTTTCGACCCCTCCCCGTTTCCCCCGCCACCTTATAGGGGTGATATAATCTTAGTGCACGCTTACATCATAAGAAGTATATTTTTCCCAATTTTCATGTTACTATGTTTAGTAGTTTGGTCTGTGCGTTGATTATCAATCTGTTAGGGCAAACTATTTTATATAAGTATGGATAGATATATGTGTGTATTTACACGTATGTGTATACATGTACAATCAAAGAATAAAAAACATTGTTACTATATTGTTTTTCATCATTAAGTAATTCAATTTTTTCTATTCATTTGTGTTTCGTACAGTGAACAATGCCAACAAGACGCAAAGGGGCTTCCTTGGGCCGTCAAACAAGTAAAGCTGCTGGCATGCGAAATACAAGAGCCCAAAGAACAAAAGAAGAAATCTAGCAAGGTAATACTAATGCACGTGTGAGCATGGCGCAATTTCGTCAAGCAGAATCAGAAGATAAGCGAGCTGCACGAAATAAACAAAGAAGATTAGAACAAAGAAAAGCACGCCATTCCATAGTTGACAGACGCCGAGCAAATGATACACTACGCCAACATGTACATCGATCATTTACATCTGATTCATTCCTGCGTCTAGCATTCAAGTATGAGCCTGATATTCAATATTATGCTCATTCAAAAGTGGTAAAAAAGTGGCTCATTCAAAAGCTATGGATAAGGAATGCCTGCATTGTAATGCCTTAAATTTAAAAATGAAGCAGCCGGAATGTGTTGCGCATCAGGAAAGGTGCAATTACCAGCTATTGGAACACCACCTGAACCATTGAACAGTCTTCTTATCGGAACGGAACCAAATTCTAACCTGTTTCTGAAGTCAATAAGAACATTCAATTTATGTTTCCAAATGACATCGTTCGGAGCAACAGAAATGGTTAAGAATAGCAATGTAAATGGTCAACAATTCAATTCAACATTCAAAATCAAAGGCCAAATTTATCACAAAGTGGGCTCATTGCTGCCAATGCCAGACGAACCACATAAATATTTACAAATTTACTTTATGGACGGTGAGGATGCACGTGTGGATGCACGTTGTAGATACAGTCACCTCAATTCACTTTCTGCAAGGCGTATCATCAGTGAGCTGGACGCTCTATTGAATGAGCACAATGAATTGTTGAAAATATTCAAATCACACATGCACAAATTAGAAAGTGATGATCACGCTATTGTCATCAATCCTGACAAAACACCTGCTGGAGAGCACATTCGTAGATTCAATGCTCCTGCCGTTGAAGACGTTGCTGGAATTATAGTTGGCGATCATTCAGGTACACGAGAAATCGTGATTCGTAGAAGAAATAATAATCTACAGTTCATTGCTGATACACACCGTTCATATGACGCTCTCCAATATCCACTAATGTTCTGGAAGGGACAAGACGGATATTGCATAAACATTAAACAACGAAATCCCACTACAGGTACTATATTCATTATGAACTTCATTATTACTCATTAAACAAGCACTTAATTCAGGACCGTAGCTAGAAGTGAAGAATAGGTGGGGGGCTCAAGAGAATGTAGGGGGGTGGGTGAGGTCTTACGTTTAGTTTCTATCTTTCTGACGCAAAAAGATAAATTAGTACATATTTACATTGTAGATAGTATGTTTCTTTCTAAACTGTTTTCATAATTTCATTTTATGCTAAGAAAAGAATTGGATGATGAAAAATTTGATTGTAAAACTTGCAAAAAATTAAATATGTTAGCTTCATATGCGCAAATAAGATGAGCGAATGTTGAAACGCTTATTTTAGATACAATTTAGAAATTCTACAAAACTGGGAAAGGGCCTCAAAACTAACTTAGATTTTGGAACAGAATTTCCTTTGAATTTTGGTACATGAATTCACTTAGTAACCTTGGTGTCTTTTCCAGGAGGCTCAAAATATTTTAGAAAGGGGGGGGGTCTGAGCAGCCCATAGCACTCCATTAGCTACGGCCCTGTGTTAATTTAATATTGATTAATTCATTAAGCTTAACTATTGTTAATATTTATTTATTAATGCATTATTACAGGAGCCGAAACAAACAAGAACGTTAGTTCGAAGGATTTTTATGCATATCGATTGATGGTAAGACGTGGTCATGAGAACGTCATTCTACGATGTCGTGAGCTTTGTCAACAATTCATGGTCGACATGTACGTGAAGATAGAGAGCGAACGACTACGGTACTTGCGATTTAATCAACAAAAGTTGCGTGCGGAAGAATACATTCACTTGCGAGATGCTATTGTCAACAATGCTGACGCCGACGATATTGGTAACTCTGTCATTCTACCATCATCGTACATAGGCAGTCCACGTCATATGCAAGAATATATACAGGATGCTATGACTTTTGTGCGCGAATATGGACGGCCATGCTTATTTATCACATTTACATGCAATCCAAAATGGCGGGAGATTACAACTTTGCTATTGCCTGGGCAAAATGCAATACATCGTCATGACATTACAGCACGTGTGTTCAAACAAAAATTAAAGTCTTTAATAAATTTCATCACAAAATTACATGTATTCGGCCCCACACGTTGCTGGATGTATACAGTTGAATGGCAAAAGCGTGGATTACCTCACGCACATATTTTGGTTTGGTTATTCGACAAAATCCGTCCTGAAGAAATTGATAGTATAATTTCTGCGGAAATTCCAGATCCATCTACTGATCCATTGCTGTTTGATATTGTTACTGCAAACATGATTCACGGTCCTTGCGCTAATCTGAATAGATCATCGCCTTGCATGTCAGATGGAAAATGTGCCAAAAGTTTCCCCAAAAGTTTCACTAATGATACGATAACAAATGTTGACGGATATCCAATATATCGTCGGAGAAGTCCCGATAATGGCGGACATTCATTTATTAAGAATATCAACCACACAGATATTGATATCGACAACCGTTGGGTTGTGCCATACTCGCCTCTGCTGAGCAAAACATACGACGCTCATATCAACGTTGAATTCTGCAGTTCAGTGAAGAGCATCAAATACTTTTGCAAGTATGTGAATAAAGGCAGTGATATGGCTGTATTTCGAGTTGAAAATACCAACGAGAATGTTCCTCCAGTGAATAACAACGATGAAATAACTCTTTACCAAACTGGCCGGTATATTAGCTCCAATGAAGCTGTTTGGCGTATCTTTGGTTTCTCAATTCATGAACGGGATCCAGCAGTTATTCATTTAGCAGTCCATCTTGAAAATGGTCAGCGCGTATATTTCACGAAGGAGACAGCGATTGGTCGTGCTGTTAGTCCACCAAAAACTACACTCACCGAATTCTTTGAATTGTGTAATTGTGCGGATGCTTTTGGTGCCTTTGACGGACATTACTTTATTCAGAAATTCCCCGCTATTTCACTTGGACTCAAACAAAAAAATGGATGCCCCGCAAGCAAGGCACACCGATTGATGCATGTCCAGGTTTATTCAAATCAAACGTCTTGGGACGAGTATTTACTGTCAATCCAAGGCAGACTGAGTGCTTTTATCTTCGGCTGTTGTTGGTTAATGTCATCGGTCCATTGTCATTTTAAGATATACGTAAAGTAAATGGACAACAGTATCCAACGTATAAAGATGCATGTCTTGCTCTCGGCTTACTGGAAGACGACAACCAGTGGGAATGTATGCTTGCTGAAGCATCATTGAATTGTACAGCAAAACAAATTTGTCTGTTATTTGCTATAGTGTTGACTACATGTTTCCCGGTCCGAGCAGAGACATTGTGGAGTAATCACAAAGATTCAATGAGTGATGACATTTTGCATCATTATCGTACACGGTGCAACGATTTAACGATTCCATTCAGCGACGCTATGTACAATGAAGCATTGATTGCTATAGAAGATCATTGCATTACCATGGCCAACTTATCACTTACAAGGAAGGTCTCCATACGGGCATACTCAGAAAAATCTGAAAAAAACTACAGAATGTTCTTCTCATATAGTTATATATGTTTATAAAAAAAATTTCGGCGGAACCTCCTTATAACGTCCGTAAAAAAATAATAAAAATTTCGTTTATTTGGCGATTTATCTCCGGTTGGCGAAAAAGCGAAATTTTGAAAAATACGCTTTTACGCTTCGAATACTTTTTAAAGAAAAAACTTTCTATGTTCAATTTATTTAAATAAGTTTAGTTTAAGTAATTTTAGTTTTGCATTTTTACTTTAAGTGTAATTTTGTCATTATACGTTTATATGTACTTATAACAAAATGAAATTAATATATTTTATCATTTAAAGCATCATTTAAATTGATTAAAATTGTTTCAAATTGAAAAATACACTGTTAAAAATCTGCTGCATTTTGTTGCAACGCACCCCCTTGCTTGTATAGAAAACGGTTACTTGGCCGTGAAATGGAGCTTTCTCATTGGTTGGAATAGAGATATTATATACAAGCGGTGGAGTGCGTTGCAGCAAAATGCAGCAGATTTTTAACAGTGTTGCACAAGCTACAACACCGCTAAAAATCTGTACCATTTTCTGTAGCGTCACTCCAGCGCTTTTATAGAAAACGGTCAATTCACCGTGCTATGGAGCATTCTCATTGGTCAGAAGAGAGATATTCTATAAAAGTGGTGGAGTGACGTTGAAGTAAATGCTGCAGATTTTTAACAGTGAAGTCAATTAAAATCCATTTTCAGATTCGTTAAAATTTTCTGCTTTTGGCGAGTAAATGCACTGCTCGTCAAATCCCGCGTCGCTTTCAGCTTTTCACGCCAATTATTCCAAACTATTTTATTTTTTTACATATCTAATAATGTAATTCCGCCGCTAATTTTCACTGATCCTTTATTACCTACATGAGTAGTTTAATTCGTATTTTTTTCTAAAAATTCTGAGTATGCCCCCAATGGAGACCTTCCTTGTTAGTCATTTCGGTATGCAATCGCCAAATCGATGTACATCTAATTTAATGAACACTGAAATGAATCGTGAACTACAATACAATGCTGTAGAAATGGCAGGAATTGTTGCTCGCACTGTCCCACTAATGAATGAAGAACAAAGACTCATTTACGACCGCATTATGTTCGCAGTTTCAGCAGGGCAAGGCGGATTCTTTTTTTTGGACGCATCAGGTGGAACTGGCAAAACATTCCTTATTTCGCTAATTCTTGCTAAAATACGATCGAATAATGGTATCGCATTGGCCGTTGCATCGTCTGGCATTGCAGCAACTTTATTGGATGGAGGTAGAACAGCTCATTCAGTATTTAAGCTGCCACTAAATATTCAAAAGAACCCAGATGCAGTGTGCAATATAAAAAAACAATCGTCCATGGCCACAGTGCTGAAAAAGTGTAAAATTATCATTATCACTATGGCACACAAGCATTCGCTTGAGGCGTTGAACAAGACATTGAAAGATCTTAAAAATAACGATAAACTATTTGGCGGCACTCTATTACTCCTTTCAGGTGATTTTAGACAAACACTTCCCGTCATTCCATGTTCAACGTATGCTGATGAAATCAACGCCTGCTTAAAATCATCACTATTGTGGCGTAATATTGAAAAATTGCAACTTAAAGTAAACATGCGCATTCAAATGCTTCAAGATTCATCTGCTGAAACATTCTCTAAACAACTGTTAGATATCGGCGATGGAAAATTTCCTGTCGGTAAAACTGGATGCATAAAATTACCGACCGATTTCTGCACAATCATTCATTCGAAAGATGATCTCATTAACCAAATATTTCCCGATGTACACACAAACTACATCAACCATGAGTGGCTGGCAGAAAGAGCAATTTTAGCAGCAAAAAATGTGGACGTCAATGAATTGAATCTCAAGATACAACAGTTGTTGCCAGGGGACATGGTGACATACAAATCTATTGATTCAGTTTGCGATGCCACAGAAGTTGTGAATTATCCAGCAGAGTTTTTAAACTCATTAGATTTACCAGGCATGCCACCGCATAATTTACGATTGAAAGTTGGATCTCCGGTTATTTTGCTTCGCAATTTAAACCCACCACAGCTGTGTAATGGCACGCGATTAGTTATTAAAAAATTAATGAATAATATTGTCGAAGCCATCATTTTAAACGGCAAATTCCGAGGTGAAAATATATTGATACCACGGATCCCTATTATACCCACAGACGTGCCAATTCAATTCAAACGTCTTCAATTTCCAATTAGATTGGCATATGCAATGACCATCAATAAATCTCAAGGCCAAACGATGTCTGTTTGTGGCTTAGATTTGAGCACACCATGTTTTTCACATGGGCAATTATACGTAGCATGCTCTCGAGTGGGCAAACCATCCAGTTTGTTTGTATTAGCTAAAGAAGGTATGACAAAAAATATTGTACATTCTACTGCATTAAGATAATGATATTGTTTTTTCTAAAATTATCATAGTTTGTGATGTATATAATTATATATATATATATAAATATATAAATTTGAATGAATTAAATGTATAAATATTTGGTGTTTTGTTATTTTTTATATTCCGTCATCCACAGCGCTCCATGTCTCTTCCACTCATTATACCACATCCTCACACACTTACAATAAGTTATAGTTATGTTTTTCTACTAAAATAATCCCTAGAAATAATTTATATGGCAAAACAACGTTTGCCGGGTCTACTAGTATTATTATATATTTAAATATTAGATGAGGATTTTTCAGAGCCCAGAGACAAATGCTTATTTAATATAAAATTTTAAAAGTACTTGCCTTTATTTTTGTATAATAATTTTATTAAATGTCGTTCTTAAGTCCAGAAACAGTTTTGTTGAGTTCGCCCCCTGGTGGTGAAATGTGAAACTAAAAAATTCTAGAACCCTCCACCCTTTATTTTTTCTTGCGGTGCGTGCGCAGCACTTCTGCTAAATAGTACTCTAGGCAGCGGGGATTCAGTGTGAGTTTGGGTCTTTTTATGACATTTTGCAATACAAATTTCAGGTTTGTTTTAGAATCTAATTAAGGGCCAAGACGACTCCGGGAGGCTCAACTAGTGTCTCATATGTTTGTTTGGTTTAGTTAAAAAACAATGAAAAAAATTTTGCATTTAAAAAAAGTTTTCTTATGATTGACTCTACTTTATTATGCTCCTCAAACTTTAAAAATGACTGATATGGGGAGTAAAACTATTCGGTAATGGCAATCCCAAAAGTTTTTACTATCTTATGCACGTTAATACTTCCAGAAAAATGAAATATAACAGCAGTACCGGTTATGTAATTTATACCAAAATCTAATCTGCAACAAATTATTTCAAGCTCTAAGTGAATCTGAAATTTGATGAAAATGTATGCAGTAGTATTTGAGATAGAATTATCGCAGAAATCGTAAAAATACTTGATAGTAATAATCGTAAAAATACTTTTCATACCTTTGGGTTTTTTTTGCGGGAAAACATAAAGATAAACCTACAAGTCCACTGTTAAAATCGGGTTTTCAGGAGTTTGTCACCAAGATATGTCTTAGCAGACCGATTGACTGTTAATATTCAAATAGAGATTTAACAAATTCTGAAATATCAGTCGTGAGATAATTGTCTGTGCTGTAGCCTCCCGGTCTAATATGCAAAAAATAAAATGGTGTTGTGACTGTTTCAAACAGAAACTAGTCGTATGTTGCCAAAAGAGGGCAATCCACGACCATATTGTAGATTCTAATGATATGAAATACCTTGAGGTATGACTATCACTAAAATCGTGTAAGTGTTGCAAAATGCAACATAGCAGCACCGTCTGTTGGGCGGTTTAGACAAAAACTTAAACAACAACAACTTATGTCAACATTAGATTAATTTTATACACGATTATTCAGTCGGTAAATTAAGTATAACAGATGTAATTTTTCCTTTATTCGTTTTTGGGTGAAGAAAATTACATCTGTTATCTAGACACACGGCAGTGTGTTAGCCAAGTTCAAAAAGTAAAAGTCGACACACCGGCCGTGGGTTATATTACCCGAACCATTTCGGGCCACTTTTGACCCCTCAATAACTTAAATTCTATTTGACCTACACAATTGCAATTTTTTGTGTCGTGTAAGACCATCTTCTAATTTCCTAATCCTATAAATTTTTAAAAAAATCTTTTACCGTTCACGAGAAATTGACGTCTGAAAACCACTATTTTTCCCACTGACTCACTCACTCACTCATAGAAATGTTTGACTACTTCCAGGTGACTTAGGAAATTGAAATTTGGTGTGGAGGTAGGTTATTGGATCTATAAATAGGAAAAAATCAGAAATCACCATTAATTAAACATTAATGGTTGTTAGAAGATAAATTATTGGATTATAATGGCGGTTTATGAGAATTTCACAAAATACCAGAAATAGTGCCAAGTTGGCGTCACTTTTGGCGAGTATCGGGACTAATCTCTGAAACTACCGAACCGATTTTAAAAGTAATGGAACCAAAATGATGGTATTCGCCCCGGTTCAAACGCAGACTATATCTTATGTCTGTGCCACTAACCAAAAGAGGGTTCAAAAGCAAAAAACACTCTAAAAATGGGATTTTTGTTTTAGTGAAGGGCCTAGAAGCAAAAAATTTGTCATGTTAATTATTTATAAGATATGAATGATCACTAATGACATTTGCTAAAAAATACCAAATTTAAAAGGGGTGGAAATTCGCGAAGAGCATTCTGAAAACGTTCTGAATAGCGATTTTAAAACAATCTCAGCAAACAACAAACCGATTTTAAAAGTAATGATATCAAAATGATGATGATAGTCCTTGCTCCAACATAGGCTATATCTTATGTCGATGCCACTAACCCAAAGGGGGTAAAAGAACAAAAACGTTCTAAAGATGTGATGTCTGTATGTTAAGGGACTAGAATGATAAAGTTTGGCATTTTAGAGTTCACGGGAATTTCGCGAAATATCAGAAATAGTGCCAAGTTGGCGTCTTTTTTGGCGAGTATCGGAGCTAATTTCTGAAACTATGAACCGATTCTAAAATTAATAGTACCAAAATGATGGTATTCACCCCGGTTCAAGTATATGCTATATTTTATGTATATACCATTAACCATAAGAGAGTGAAAAAGCAAAAAACATTCTAAAAATGAGATTTTTGTTTTACTAATAAGCATAGAAGCACAAAATTCGGCATGTTACTTATTTATAAGATAAAAATGATCTCTAAGGGCATTTGCTAAAAAATAAAGAATTCAAACAGGGTGAAAATGCACGAAAAGCATTCTAAAACTGTTCTAAATTGGGATTTTTAAGCAATCTCAGCAAACAACCATCTGATCTTAAAAGTAATGATCTTAAAATGATGGTGACATTCCTTGCTCCAATATAGGCTATATCTTATGTCAATGCCACTAATCCAAAAGAATTAAAAGAGCAAAAAAAATTCTAAAAATGCGATGTCTGTATGTTAAGGGCTTAGAAAGTTCAAATTTGGCATGTTCATTACTTATAAGATATAAATGATCACTAAGAGCATTTGTTAACAAATACAAAATTTAAAAGGGGTAAAAATGCGCGAAAAGCGTTTTATAAACGTTCTAAATAGCAATATCAGCAATATTGGAAAGTTAGCGAACCGATAAAAAAAAAAAAGAAAAAAAAAGTCAAAATGATAGTGGCAGTCCTTGCTCTAACAACAGTATTGGATAAATTGCCAGATTACAATGGGAGTCTGTGGGAATTTGGCGAAATACCAGAAATAGCGCCAAGTTAGTATCACTTTTGGCGGGTAATTTTTGTCGTCAATTTGGCGATATATCGCCAAGTTGGAGACAAACTTTTTTGGTCGTCGAGATAATCAAGTAGTACCCAATCACATAAAAGAAACATCCTTATTAGTGGAATTTAATGGAACATAAGCAATCCTAATGTTAAAAGTTTTAAATTTGATTCAAAGAAACAGTGAATAAACGCAGGAAAAAGCTGTAAGATTAATTAATATTAAATAAAACTAATTTAATATTAAGCCAATTTATTTCAAAAAGGAAACAAATACCGACTTATTTGACAAAAAATAATGATATCCTATCAAAAACATGAATGTGAAAAAATGCCAAGTTCGTTAAAGATTTCGCTAATAAAAGAAGTGATTTGACAAAAAATAATGATATCCTATCAAAAACATGAATGTGAAAGAATGCCAAGTTTGTAAAAGGTTTCGCTAATGAAAGAAGTGAGATCTAACTGCAAACCAAGTTCTTTCGAAGCTCCTTAAATCATAGCTCCTGTCATGCATAATATTCTTCAATTGCTTAAAATGAGTTGGTATGTTACTTGTTATTCAATAGAGCGACTTGGCAAGTTTTCAGCCCCTAACTTTAATGTTTGAGTAAGTACTTAATGTTTGAGTACCTAACTTTAATGTTTGAGTAAAATTTAATCTAGAATCTGATTGGGAAAGATCTAGTCATTCAAATGTTCGAATAACTACATTGAAGTTAAGGTATCGATAAATTAATTAAGTGATCAACTTTAAGTTCTGATCAATTAAATAGAGAAATTTGAATAACAGAAAACTTGTAAGTCGCTCTATTGAATAACAAGTAACATACCAACTCATTTTAAGCAATTGAAGAATATTATGCATGACAGGAGCTATGATTTAAGGAGCTTCGAAAGAACTTGGTTTGCAGTTAGATCTCACTTCTTTCATTAGCGAAACCTTTTACAAACTTGGCATTCTTTCACATTCATGTTTTTGATAGGATATCATTATTTTTTGTCAAATCACTTCTTTTATTAGCGAAATCTTTAACGAACTTGGCATTTTTTCACATTCATGTTTTTGATAGGATAGTTAATTTACCGACTGAATAATCGTGTTTAAAATTAATCTAATGTAATTTCGAATGCAGCGATTGTCTGCAGTTCCATATATTGATTTTCGATTTATTCTGTTGAGTTGATCCAGAGTATCAGACCAGATAAAGTGATCGTTGAGGTTAATTGGGTGAAATAGTTATCCAGTGTTCGTGTCCAGGATGGCTCAGTTGGAAGAGCATTGGCGGTTTCAGCAAATACATCCCTGGTTCGAATCCTGGCGCGGACTTTTTTCACCCAAAAATGAATAATGGAAAATTTACAGCTGTTAACTTATGTCAACATCTAACTGAATTTGAAGTTTGATTTAAATCTGTGCATCGGTTTTTGAGGTAGGGTTATTGCAAAAATCGTTAAAAATCCAGCATAGCAGTGCCACCTACCTAATCAGCAACAACTTGTGTGAACATCTAATTGAATCGGAAGTTCGATAAAAATTCATGCATTAGTTCTTATGATAGAACTATTCTAGAAATCGAGAAAAATGCAGCCCAGCAGCATCACCAGTAAGGCAATTTACACTAAAAACAAATGTGTATTTTCCTGCTCCCAGTCCTTCCTTCTTTTCATACGTTTGGGTGCAGGAAAACATAACGATAAACCTACTAGTCCACTGTTAAAATCGGGTTTTCAGGAGTTTTTCCCCAAGATACGTCATAGTAAACTAAATCAGATGATCAACTGAATATGAATTTTTATTAAATTCTGTCATTAGTTCTTGAGATAAAGTGCTTACAAAATTTGTGTCACATATCGTTAGACAAACAAGGTCACAAACATACACACTGACATTTCGTAAAAACATACTTTTCTTAAACATGCTTTTCTTAATCTCTGAACAATAAAATGTGTAAATCCTCCGAAAACCGGAATTAAAAAATTTTTACGAATCCAATACTTTCATCTAGTAAATATCCAAGAAAGTAAAAAATATCAAATGGACACAATTTGAATGCATTGCAATTTCTATACATTTTCGAATCTTATGCAACAAATTTAAACAACCTCCAAACAAAAATGAATCAGACAGACAAATTCTAATCTATAGGTAAAACAAGAACAAAGTGTAAGAAAAAAACAGGATCGAAAGACACCAGTATCTTAATTTACGTTTGATTTTGCTGAAATACATTTTAAAGGTATAATTTTGATAAACCTTGTGTTACACCATCGTAGATTCATCGTACATTTTTCTTAGTATTTTCAAAGTCTCCATTGGTGTTTAACATAATTTAATGCTGCAGTAAAATGCCTAATTATGTTGACAGACATTAGTGTTGCAAAGCTGTTCAAGAAAAGGCATCTTTCTTACGTCGCGGAGCAAAGATAACTAACTTCAGAAGATAAAAGCTGTGCGTACGGTTCGGTCACATGACATAGACTAAACTAACTTGAGCAAGTAGGGGAGGGGGGTTAAGAGAATACATTTCGGTCGATTTTAGTTTAGGCACTTACTTTCGTTGTCAAGAATGGACGCAGTCCCCGAATTTGTGAATCATACTATTACGTATCCATTTTTGATATACGCGGATCAGTACGAATAATTGCTGATAATTTCACAGCCAAAAGTTCAAAATTTTAAAAATAGTAACTGTAAAACATAATCATTAATAAGTCATTTCATAAAATTCTTTTATAAGTTCATTTCATTAATATTATATATGTATATAAATGGTAGATATTTTTCTTCTGACAAATAATTTACCACTATCATTTAGCATTGGAAACAGTCTCTTATGGGAATTCGTTAAGTCGTTTTAATACATCCATACTGAACGATGTTACACACAATAAGGAAATTTTCATCATATTTAAATTAAGATTATAAACATATATAGACATATATATATAGGTATGTTTGTATTTATATATTTATATGTATTTCCATATACGAGATGGAACCCGTCGGAATTCACCGTTAAAAATAAATTTTAAAATGTCCTCATCAATCCATTTTTCGTTTCAGTTTCATTTTTTTTGTGAGACGCATCCATTGTTTTAAGTTAATAAATTTTTATGTTAAATGGAGAAAATAATTTTCCCTTTCCATAATTGGGATAGCTGAGCCTTTTCTACAAACGGGATATTTTTCTTGTTATAAAGTAACATACCCAATAAACCTTACAAGATAATGAAATATAATTCCTATCATTATCTTATTCAAAACATACTTCAAGCAGTTTGACATGATATTCATTTTATGTTCTACCTAAACTGAATATCTGTCTTTTTGGTAAGCAGATTTCAGTTTAGCGAAAAAATGCTCATTCTATGGCTAATCAAAGCTTATGATTTATGAGTTTTTTTTCTTTTTTGGCCTCTATTCTTTAAGTTTGTTGAAAGAGATTTGAAAAATAATTCATGCTTAAAACTAATTTAAAATGTCGTTAAATTGAGAGTCAGTTTTCAAATAAAATTCATCTTAAAGTAAATTTTATTCCTGTTTTATGTAACAATGTAAACTGTTCAGTATTTAGATTTAGAAGTAAGGTAAATATGATAAAAGTAAAAGCGATAGTGTTGTTCGTTGTCACCATCGTTATATTGCATTTGTTTTTGAGATAGAGCACCTTTAAAATTTGCGTCACAGATACACATTTTGAAAAAAACATGTTTTTCGGGTTCTCAGACCCCTAAAACGTTTAAATTCGTCGAAAATCGGAATTCGAAAATTTTCACATATCCAATACTTTATTCTGGTAAATATAGAAGAAAGCAAAAATTAATTATTCTTTTTTAAAAATACTTACAAAATGTAGATATTATTACTAAGAACGTTTGTATCGGACGTAATTTTTTTGCAGATGAAAATCCAATTTAGAAAATTGTATTGAATGGTAAAAAATCTTTCACCTGATGTAGGTAATTGTCTTTTTAAAGTATAGATAAATTTTGACATAAAAAATTCTACTTTCATCTTTATATAGCTATTTTTTAATATCTTAAATCTTGACATTTTGCACTTAGAAATAATTTCTTCTGAAATATTTAAATTACAGTAAACTCCCGATTATTCGCTTTGTGGATTATCCGCGAGTGTAAATTTCAGTTCTTGATATATATCGCAAAAAAGGAAAATATTTGTATTTACAACTCAGGATAAATTAAAACTGATATATATGTTTTTTCGCGCCGTGGTCGTCGGATGTGTAGGTTGCACGTGGCAGCGGCTTAAACTTGTGTACTGATTACTGTTGGCGTTGTTTGTCAACGTGTTAGGTGTATTTCTTTTACACCCTTTTGGGGTGGGATTTTCTTCATATTTTCGTGCATTCTCGCTTTATTTTCCTTGTATTTTGTGTTGTAAGTGCTTTTTCTTTACTTTCGTTTTCTCCAGCACTGGTAAGTGTTAAACTGTTTTTTTTTTCCTTTGTGTTTGTTTCAAATTTTGTTTGTTGTAGTTGTGTCTGACTGTCAACCAGTGACGGTCCCGGATAGCATTATGAACACCGAAATAAAGGTACAGGAATCTGTTTCAAACATGGAAACTAACAACAGCACAACTCATAACCCTTTCATGTACCGCCTAAACAGCTCCCCTGAAAATATCCTAGTTAAAGCTAGCAAAGTTGGTATTGGGGCTATTTCGGTTACTTTAACCGCTGTAAATGGGTCATTACCAAAGACACACCCCAAGGCTCTAAGGGATGCCATTGCCTCGCAAGTTTCCTCTCACAAAGATATTGATTACATAAAAATTACCCGCCAGGGTAAATTACTTATTCACACACAGTCGGCAGATACTGCCATTGAAATATTGAAAATCAAAGCTATTTTAAATATCACAGTAACCGCGTCCTACCTTCCTGAAGAAATATCAACCCGCTTCCTTCTTCATAACATCGACCCACTTGTCGACTGTGCCGAAATCGCGGAAGAACTGGAATTTATAGGAATAAAAACTTTAGAGGTTAGACGTTTCCTGCGACAGGGTTTGATGCCTACTACGTCGGTCCTGGTAACCAAGCTTGGCCACTCCCTCCCTGCCAACGTGAAATTATGGTATCAGTTCCATCGCATCTCCCTTTTTGTTGACAAACCAAGGCAATGTTCTAAGTGCAAAAAATTTACTCATAACTCACGTGACTGTAAGAGTGATAACATTTGCGGCCAGTGTGCAGAGTCCCATCAGGGCACCTGCTCCGCTACTTCCCTGCATTGCACTAATTGCAAAGGTCCCCACGCCGCCTCTGACAAGACTTGCCCCCACTATATACATGAAGCTAAACTCCTAAAATATAAAGCCGAACACCATTTAGGTTTCAGTGAGGCCCGTCGACAGTTCCGCGCCAGCACCAGTCTCAAGTCTGAATCATATGCGGCCGCGGCTGCATCACCTGTTTATTCCCCCCCTCCTACTAACTACATAACCAAAACGGAACTCCAGGAGACCCTTCAAGGATTTAATGATAGCATTGCTAACATGCTGCAGCAAGTGCTAACCGCTCAAGCTGCCAACTGTCAAAATTTGCTTACCATGTTTACCTCAGCGGTCATCGGTGCAATAAAAGAGGTTTTAACATCAGACGATTCCCCCTCACTGCCTCCTCACACTGGGAAAAGAAGTGAACCTACGCATTCACATAGAACACAACATAATTCAGAGAAATTGAAAAAGTTGCGAAAGGCCATATCGGAAAAGGGGTCTTTGTCAGATCTCCTCATGGAATTCTCATCCACAGCATCTGGGGTTTCAAATGACAACTCCAATCACGAGCCCGAGCTTGGACATTCTCCTCAAGCCACTGGACTCACGTGAGTTGGGTCCTCTCTTCTTCCCTCTTTCTCTCTCCTCTCCCATTTACTTTTTTTTTATGGAGGGGGGAGGAAGTCATGGTTTATTCTTTTACGTGACTGTCTTTTGGGGGCTTCTCTTTCTTCTCGTTTTGCTGGTATTCCATTTTTTGTTTTTCATGGGTTTTCAGGTTATCCATTGGAACTGTAGGAGTCTTAGAGCTAATGGACATTGGTTACGTGCCCCTTTCTTTAGAGACTGCCAGGTCATCTGCTTACAAGAGACTTTTTTGGCTTCGGGTTCCACCTTCTCTATTCCCCATATGCACACCTTTTTGGCTGGTAGAGATGGCGGCCGTGGTGGAGGTCTCCTCACGGCGGTCCGCACTTCTTACCCGTCATATCGCATTTCTCTTCCTATTGACTCTTCCGGCAATACGGAGGCTCTTGGCGTAAGGATCAACATTCATGGTACCTGGCTCACCATTGTCAATATCTATCTTCCCAGGGGTTCCTTTGTAGTTCAGTGGTTCGATAGTTTAATCAACTCTATTGAGCCACCTTTCCTTCTGGTGGGTGATTTCAACATCAACCTTCTCTGTCGTCAGCCTCCTTACCCTCTTACTCTTCAGCGCTTCCATTCCTGGATTCTCAGTTATCAAGTTTGTGTCTGCAATACGTCCAGTGCGACTCGTATTGTGCCCGGTTCTGCCCCTTCCCTTCTTGATCTCACCCTCTCCTCTCCTGGCCTTTTTGGTTCGCTGTCCTGTTCGGTGCACCCGGATCCCTACAACTCCGATCACCAGCCCGTAACTATTCAGATTGCTCGGCACGATACTCACGACAACTCCCATTGCCACTTTGTCAACTGGACCTCGGCCGGCTGTCTTCTAAATTCGACTCTAGATAATTTTAATTCATATTCTACCTACGACTCTTTTTCGGACTCTTGTAGAGTGGCTATCTCCAGGTGCTCCGTTTTTCCTCGCTATGTGCCTCGTCACAATGCTCCTTGGTGGGATTCCACATGTCGTAAACTACTTGGACTCAAACGTCGTTACCTCCGCCTCGCAAGATCCTGCTGCTCCAAGGAGATGTGGTTGCTCTATAAACAAACTGCCTGCAAGCTCCGGCGCTACATCAAACAGACTTCCCGCAGCTACTGGGACAGGACTTGTCGCTCTCAGGGTTCAAACGGCCAAATCTTCAAACTGCTCAAAAATCTGGCTCGCAAAGATACTCCACCTGGCGACAACATCTTGTGGAACGGGGGCCCTGTAGCTTCCTGGCGTGCCCAAGCGGACCTTTTCCTTGAGGCTTTCAGCCAAGATGATCCTTTGGTTCCCATTCCTTATGACCTTAGCGATGGGGACGCCTGCCTTGATGCTCCTTTTACCCTCAATGAACTACGTCTTGCCATCCAGAAGACTCGCCCTACAACTCCTGGGCGTGATGGGATATCCGTTAAATTACTCCGAGGTCTCTCCGACCCAAATCTGGAGAAACTTCTCACCCTTTACAACGAGCTTTTGGACTCGGGTACCGTGCCTTCTGAATGGAAGGAAGCCACAATCGTCCCAATCTGCAAGCCAGGCAAACCCTCTCGCCTGGTTTCTTCTTATCGTCCCATTGCGCTGACTGCCGTGTGCTCGAAGGTCTTTGAACGTCTTCTTCTTCACCGCCTTATCTTTTGGGCTGGGAACAACGAGATTTTTTAGGCTTCGCACTACGGATTTATGCCTTTCAAGGACTCTACGGCCGCTTTGTGTAAATTCTTTGATGATATATCAAGAGCTCGCAACTCCCGTCTGACTGCGCTTGCAGTATGTCTTGACATCAGCTCGGCTTACGATTCAGTCTGGATCGATGGCCTAATCTATAAACTAGCTCAACTTGGTATCCGGGGCAAAGTTGGCCGCTGGATTGCAAATTTTCTGACGGAGCGCTCTATCCACGTTCGATGGAAGTCTCAGTTTTCCAACCGTGGTCCTTGTAGGAGAGGGGTACCGCAAGGTAGTGTCCTTTCCCCGTTTCTTTTTATGATTTTCCTCTTTGACATCTTCGAGATCCTGGAGTGTGGAGTCCATCTCCTGATCTATGCAGACGATATTTTCATGTATGCCTTGGGGGAAGACCCTCTACGCACTTTGACCAAACTCCAGAACTGCATTGACCGGCTCGTTCAGTGGTGTTCTGCTCACCACCTCTCCATTTCGCCTGAGAAGTGCACCGCCATTGATTTCTCTCGCCGTCGGCCTCTTGAAGGGGTTTTGAACTTGAGTGGAGTCCCGTTGTTAGAGTTCTAGGGGTCTGGTTCGGCAAGTCCCTCCTGTTCAATTACCATTTCTCTTACCTTCGTGCCAAGGCCTTCAAGAGGCTCAACTACTTGAAAGCCGTCGCCTCGCACTCTCACGGCATTCATACGGTACACATGTTGCGCATCATTGACTCTCTTCTTCGGAGTCTTCTCGAATATGCCTGCCCCCTTTTTCTCAAAGTCTGCCCCTCAACTTTGAACGCTCTTGAGGTCACCTACAACGCCGCTCTACGTGTTGCCACCGGCCTTCCGAGATATACTGCACTTCCACTCCTTCGCCGCGAGGCGAATGCCTCCAGTATGGTCAGCCGTATCCGCTGCATTGCCAATAGGTTCCTAGCTCGCCAACTTTCTCTCCCACACCCCCCTTTCTCGTCTGACCTTTCCATTGCTTCTGGACATCTTTCGGCTGCTGCTGTTGAGTTTTTAAGCACTTACAACCTTGATCCTAATGATATACTCAAGTTCTCGTGGCCATCTCAGCCTTTTCTTCACTCAGAATGCCATATCCTTTTGGACGGTCTTCCCTTCCAAAATACTTCTCTCCCTTCGGAGGCCATCTACCAAGCTTGGAAGTCGTGGAGCGCCTCGATGTCAAACACTGTATTGCTCTCCTCTGATGCCTCCAAGGACTCCGCCAAAACAGCCGTTGCTGTTCACAATTCTTCCTCCGGATCCAGTATCGCCATGCTTGTACATCATCTCAACTCTATCTTCACGGCCGAGGCCTTCGCCATTTTCATCGCTCTAACCTCCTATGTGAAAGAGAATGGTCGCTACGTCCTGCTCACTGACAGCCGCTCTGTTCTCTCTGCTCTGGAAAACTATTCTCTCCGCTCTCCTAGAGTAATCACACTCCTGCATAACACCATCTCTCAGCTCCTCTCTCTCCATAGCGTGTCTCTTTCTCTAGTGTGGTGTCCTGGCCACAAGGGCATTCCCCCTAACGAAGTGGCTGACTCCTTGGCTCGCAATGGCCCGTACGTTATTCGCACCCTGAACTGGGTCGCTCCTGAAGACCTTGGGGCCCAAATCCGTCGGGACTGGATAACTGAAAAGACGTATGCCTGGCTGAACAGCGATTATTGCTCCGATTTCCCTCATCTTAGCGAGGACGATGCCTTTCGACAGTGGACCTGCCATCGTCGTGAGGACATCTGGATTTCTCGGTGGCGTACCCGTACCTGGCCGACGAACTCTCGACTCTTCAGTATGAATTTGGCGCCCTCCCCACTGTGTTCTATATGCTGTGTCCCTGAGACTTCTGATCACGTCCTTCTCCAGTGTGCAAAATATAGCACGAGCAGAATCACCTTACTTTCTACGCTTGGTTTACAGTCCCAATCTACATATTCTGAGATTATTACAGCCGCTCTCAAGTCTCGCTCTGGTCTCTCTTCTCTCGTCAAATTTTCTCTTGTGGTTGCTCATGGGTAATCACGGCCTTCTTATAACACACTGCATTTGAGATTTCGGATTCTCTTCCTGTCGAGTAGTCGAGACAAAGCCGCCTATGGCGAAGCATAAGTCTCAAGCCGCCTGCCAACCAACCAACCAACCAACCAACTGATATATCCAGGATTATATTAAACCTTCGAGCATGTATCTGATAAAGAAATCGTAGAAGAAGCGTTAGGTATGAATTTTGAAGAGAGCGATGAAGAAGATGGCTAGAAACAAAAGAAAGTGAGCCACAGTGCAGTTTTATCGTATGTTGAAGTCCTTATTCAGTATTTAGAGTAAAAAGATGACGCGTCACTTTGTGACAAAATAATTCTAAAAGATAATCCCAAATAAGGAAGAAGCGTTTCAATACAAGAGGAGAAAGAAAAAAGATTTGAAAATGAAACTTTTGATTGATTTCTCAAAGAAGCAAATCTACAAATTTGTAAGAATAGAATAATTATATTATTCCTTAAATAATAAGTATGTTTAGTTACCTACTGTGCGTATAAATTGTTAAAATGTATATTATCTATTGTGTGTATAAATTTTTCAAGTGCATATTTACATTCATTAGTCCCTTTATTCATAATTTTGTGGATTATCCGCGAAATCGCGCCATTCAATTTTGTGGATAATTGGGAGTTTACTGTCTATCTATCTATATTATAAAGGCCAAACGTATTTGTGCGTAACGCATGCATCATTTTGCGAATGGCAACACTTTTCCTGCAATTTCGTTTTGCAATTTTCGCTACTGCAAATTTACCCTTTCGAACGTCGCACTTTTTAAATTTTTACACCGTCGTATAGAGGAAAATATGTGCTTTTAAATGCAATTTGTTTGAAAGTTGTATCTCAATTTATTTTTAAGATATTATTTTTTTATAGTTTTTATAACCAATTTTGTAATTGTGGGAACAGAATCACTTTATTTTCCCTTAAAATTAAAAAAAAAAAAAAAAAAAAAAAAAAAGGCAAAGAAAATGCACAACACTTTTCAATGCAATTTCAGTTTTGCAATTTTCGGTACTTTTTGTTTCCATGAAAAGATGTCATACCTGTCACTTACAACGATTTTTGGTTACCAGTATTTTAGAATGGAAAAATGTGACTTATTTTATAGGAGATATCTCATTAGTTGAATAGGGCGAATCAAACCTTTTGGAAATAACAGTGGCCAAAAATATTTTTAGCTGCGTGACAGACTTGACAAGTTTTTATGGAAATGACCTACTCAAATTTTACACTTCTAAACATCGTACATTTTAATTTTTTACACCGTCGTGTAGAGAAAAAATGTACTTTTAAATGCAATTTGTTTCAAAGCTGTATCTTAATTTAATTTTAATAGATTAATTTTTTTAAGATTAATTTTTTAGTATCAATTTTATTCTTGTGGCAATAGAATCACCCCCATCTTCTCTTAAAAAAAAAAAAAAAAAAAAAAAAGTTGAATGTAGATACTGCCATTGCAGAATTCAGTTTCGCCAATGATTAGAAAAATAAATAAATAAATAAATAAAAAAAATCGATAGAGGTTTTTTAGAAGGGCGACACCGTTTAGAATGCAATGAACTAACTTCATTTTTCTTGTGTTTATCAATATAATAGCAAACAGAACGGCGTGAAATATCCAGTTGATTAGCAATTTCTCTCTGAGGCTTTGGAATTGCGGAATAATAAAGAGATACAATTTGACGTGCTACTTCTTCATTGACTTGATTCATGAAAAACGGATTTTTTTCGTTAGTTTAAACGCTTTTTTATAGACTCTGGGAAAAAGGAAATGCATTTTAACAATAAAAAGAGTGGAATCCCGTCGAATTCGACGAATGAAATGTTTAAAAGACCCGATCGATTTGGCTTAAAAAAAAGGCAAAAGTAATTACATTATTGAATCAATATATAATAAATATATCTCCAAACTTAATGTCAAGTTTTCCAGTTACAATTTTGCATGCAAATATTTGCACATCTTCAGTTAAAATTGTAATCTGAGTGCCGGCGAAATCCAGAAATTTTATTTTATATGCACTACAGAAAAATAGATTTATTAAAAAAAAAAAAAAAAAAAAAAAAAAAAAAACTAATTACATTTTTACTATGACATTATTTTCACTAACTGAAGTCATCTGAAAGTAAAATCTCAATCTCAGTGTCCATAATGAAAAGAAATATTGAAATGTAATATCGTTATGAGTAAAAATGCGATGTTTTAAATAGTGACGTCATTTTCTCTTCAAATGTTTTTTTAAAAGTTACTGTTATTAGTAATATGAAAAAGGCGTCCGTAATAATATTGTAAATTCATTTTATCTGGTTGCTGAATGCCACCAGTTTCCTCATTTGAAATATTTCTTACTTTGCTTTAGACATTAATTTTTATCATAAATTATTTTCTGTTATTTTATTTACATTATTAATATTATTTCACAGTAAATATATATTTTTTTTTACCTCAATTAGTGCATAACTAGTAAATCTACAGATCAGGAGCCTCAACGCCAGCTTTGCGCATCTTTTTTTAAGCACACTTTGGGTAATGTTCAACTTCCTGGAAACTGTAATTTAAAATTTTCAAATTACGTAATAATCTCTATAAATAAAAGGAATTCTGAGGATAATTAATTAATTAATTGAGGCACAGATAGGCTCTCATCCTCTATTCCTTTTATTTATAGAGATTTTACACAGCTTAGGTAAACGCAGAAGAAATATAAAACAGATAATGTATTTATCACAAAAAATCGTCTGCTAAGAAAATCTTTTTTCATTTTGAACTCTATAAATAAAAGGAATAAAGCAGAAGAAATATAAAACAGATAATGTATTTATCACAAAAAATCGTCTGCTAAGAAAATCTTTTTTCATTTTGAACTTCTATAAATAAAAGGACAGATAGGCTCTCAAACAGTGAATCGTCGAATATAATTGAAGAACAAATGGAAGAACAAATGGAAGAACAAATGGAAGAACAAATGGAAGAACAGATGGAAGAACAGAAAGAAGAACAGATGGAAGAACAAATGGAAGACCTCTTCATTAACAATAAAAAAAGATATGCAAACGAAACCCCAGAACACCGAGAAGAAAGACTGGCGAAGAAAAGAGAGCAGAATAGAAAAAGAAGAGAAAATGAGACTGAAGAAAAGAGAAGAGAAAGATTAAGTAAGCAAAGATTAATAAATCGAAAGATTCTCAGCGATGAGACTGAAGAAAAGAGAAGAGAAAGATTAAGTAAGCAAAGATTAATAAATCGAAAGATTCTCAGCGAAGAATCAGAAGAAAAGCGTCGAGAGCGATTGTCCAGAAATGATGAGTATAAGAAAAGAAAATTATATGAAGAGAACGAAGAACAGAGACTTCACAGATTGAATGAAAAGAAATGTTATGATTACAACAGAAAATACATCGTCGTTGGATCTTGTTACAACAGAGCCTTCTTGCTATTTTTTGATGAACCCGGGCAACGCCGGGCAGAACAGCTAGTTATTTATAAGAATAAAATAAGACTAAGAAGTTTTCAACCATCAAAAGCGTAAATTAAAGAGTTAGTTATGCTAGGATATTCTGAAATTTTCATGATCTATTATTTTTGTTTTTTTATTATAACATAGTAGATTTCTTCAGTGGGGGCTCCGCCCCCCTGAACCCCCCGTAGTCTCATTAAATTTAAATTTGTAACTTTCTATCAATTGGCTAATGGTTATCGTATATCTTGTATTTCTTTATACATTGTGAATTATAAGGATAAGTAACAGTTTTAATAAGCAATTTTCATTATCCTCATACTTTTACACACCTGACCACCACTAACATTATATCTGATGTATCAGGAACTTTTGAAAGTGTAAACTCAGTAATCTAGGGTTTTACAATTTTGTTTCCGAAAAAAAGAAGTTTTAATTGCATTTTTGTGGCAGTTATCGCGGACAGACAGACAGAAGAACAGACTGACAGGCGGAAAACAATAAATTTTGTGTCGATAAAAAAAGCATTTACTAAAGTTTCGGCAATGACGTCATTATTCATGAGTTATTGCTGTCCATGTTTCTTGTATTTTTAACGACTATTATAAAATACCTGTTTTATTTCAACTATGACGTCAAATTTTACCAAGTGAAATATTGGTTTAAAATATAATTATTTTTTATTTCTTTTACTTCTAATTATGTCCCCATTTTTGTCAGAAAAATTCTTATTAACGAAACAAATTTCCGTGTTTAATATTTAACAAAGTACTATATTTATTTTTATTTTAATTCTGACATCATGTTTATTTTATTTATTTATTTATTTATTTTTTATTTTTTTGTTTTTTTGTTTAATTTTTCGAATGGAAATTGCTCAATTGAAACTTATTGCCGTTGAAAAATTATTCCAGATTTCGAATTTTTTTGGCAACGATAAAAGAAATTGGTTAAATTTTATCTAAAAAATTGCGATTGATTCTGTATGAAAAAGAAAGAAATTTTGAATTATTAAAGAAAATATTTGAATAAAATTTATAAAACATAGCCTATGTTCTGTTCTGGGTTATGTTATATTTATACGCAAAGATACAAAGACATTAATTAATTCATTAGTTTTGACGCTGACTTCATTTAAATTTTCGTACACGCATTCAAATTTATAACATTATAAAAATAAGGATTAGGATGAATGGTTGCTTAGCAATCATTAAGAGAAAATAAAGAAAATGAAATAAATACATTTGAAATAAGTAAATCTCTGAAACAAATCAGTTTATATTATTGGAAAACATTCATAAAAAAATCTCCAAAATTTACAGTAATAACTTTAAAAATCTGACAAATACGCAGACAAAATTTCAAAACAATACGAATAATTTAACTGGTAAATTTCAGTATCCATTTATCACATTGTATTCCATTAATGAAATGTGTCATTTTCTCTCAAGGAAAAAAATTTAAAAATCATTGGATTTGCCATAGAAAAGCAGTATTACGCAAAATAAAATATTCTATATTTTCCGATCGAAAGAATCAAATCTAACAAAAAACTATACAGCTTAATTCCAGTGCCTCACTAACATACCCACTTAATTTCAAGCCAACCGGATGTTTTTTGCATTAGTTATCGCGGAACAGACAGACTGACAGACAGAAACCAAAAAAATTCGTGTCTCCAAAATAAGCCTTCACTGACGTTTCGGCAATAAGTCATCTGTTAAGATAAAATAATTAAGCAAACACAACTATTTTGTTTATATAAGTAATGTGTACTAGAATACATATTTGGGTATATTTGGCTATACACTATTATTTCCCAAAATAACAAACTTTTGTAAAAGATTTCATGAAGTGTTTAAAGTGCTTCGTAATCTATGCTTAACGCATGATTTTTCTTACTTGTTGTAAATTCTGCCCACTTATGTATTATGTTTTTTGCCCGCTTTGACAAAATGTGTGCTCGTTTAGAGACTTTGTGACTTACTTGTTTAAATTTTTTAGCAGAGAATTGTAATCATAATACATTAAATGCATCTGCTAGTGCAATACAAATTGTTTAAAAAAAGAATTGAGCTATCAAAAATATAAAAATTACGTACTTTCTATTTCGAAAGAAATTTCCCTTTATATTAAACAAGTAAGAAAAATCATGCGTTAATCATAGATTATGAAGCACTTTCCAACACTTCATGAAATCTTTAACAATACTTCTTTAATTAGGGAAATAAGGAGTATATAGCCAAATATGTATTCCAATGTTTTTGAACAACCCTGTATTTGATCTGTCAGTTGATATACATATTATATAATGGGAAAATTTAGTTTAGCTAGAAAAAAGCTTAAAATTCTTTTTGAGCAATTTGCACTAATAAATGGAAAACATACTTGAAAACTTTTTTTCAGCCCTGTAGTTTACCTTGTACCTTTATTACACGTTAGTAAGAAGCTAAAATTAATTTTAAAATAAAACATTCTTAAAACAACTGAAATCACATTGTTATAAATTACCATTCATAGGTGCATACGATTTTCATAAAATTTGAAATGACTCGACATCTAATAATTATATATATTTTATGTTTCAAACTATTCGGTTGGGTAGTTTTTGAGTTGCTACATGCGAACAGAGGGACGGACGGACAGAGAGACGAATGCGCAACTCGGGAACCCGGGATTCTTTTCCCTTCAATTCAAAACAAAAGCGACTTTTCTAAGTATCCGAAATCGGAGGAGATAGCGTTACATACATACATACATACGGTCGGATTTTAATAGTGTAGATTCTTGGTTGTAAATTTTAATTTGCTGACAGATGATTTTCGCTTCTGTTGAAAAAGTTCATTAATGAAACGTCAATGTTTGAAAATATATTTTTAGTTTTAGAAAATTTATTTTAATTTTTATACCATCTGCACAAATTGAAACTTAATTCTTTTTAACTTTAAAGAAAAAAATAGCTTCAAAAATACATTAATCAGTTTTATTTTCCCCTTTTTTCCGACAAAAAAAAAAAGCCTTTCACTGCTAATTTTTAGTATTTAATGAAGTTTATTATCTGTATGTAACGTATAATTTAGTATTCGTAAAAAATATTTCTTATCCATTTTAAATATGACGTCATTATTTTTCTAACTCCATGAATTACTGCTATCCATGTCCCGTTTATTTTTAACGACTACTATAAAATACCTCTTTTATTTCAATTATGACGTCATAGTTTACCAAATAAATATTTTATTTAAAATATTTTTATTCCTTTTATTTTTAATTATGTCGCCATATTGATAAAAAAATTCATGTTAACGAAACAAATATCAGTGTTTAATATTTAACAAAAAATAGTATATTTATTTTTATTGCAAATACGACGTCATATTTATTTTTTTCTTTTAAATTTTCCTTAGTTTCAGTTTTCGCATGGAAATTGCTCAATTGAAAATTTATCGTCGCTGAAAAATTAATATTCGAAATTTTGATTTTCTTGGCAACGGAAAGAAAATTGATTAAATTTTATCTAAAAAATGCCGATTGGTTATGCATGAAAAATAATGAAATTCAGAATTATTAACGAAAATATTCGAATAAAATAAATAATACATAGCCTTTGTTCTTTTCTTGCTATAATTATCTATACGCAAAGATACAAAGTTGAAGTTATGCTATTGAAGCATTGAAGTTATGTTATTCAAACTTCCGTACACATTTTAAAATTTATAATATTATAAGAATAAGAATTAGGATAAATGGTTGCTTAGCGACTATTAAAAGAAATGAAGAAAACGAAATAAATACATTTGAAATAAGTAAATCTCTAAAACAAATTAGCTTATATTATTGGAACACATTTATAAAAAATGGCCAAGATTTACAGCAATAATTTAAAAAATCTGACATATGCATAGATAAAATTTCAAAACAATATGAATAATTTAAGCCCCGTACTGGCAAATTTCAGTATCCATTTATCGTTGAATTCCATTAATCAAATGAGTCATTTTCTCTCAACAAATAAAAATTTGAAAATCGTTGGATTTGCCATAGAAAAACATTATTGCGCAAAATAAAATATTCTATATTTTACGAACGAATTAATAAAATATAACAAAAAACTATACAGCTAAATCCGAGTGCCTTACCAATATACACACTTAATTTCAAGTCTTTCGGATGTTTTTTGCGGTAGTTATCGCGGAACAGACAGACTGACAAACTGACAGACAGACAGACAGACAGAAACCAAAAAATTTCGTGTCTCCACAGTAAGCCTTCACTGACGTTTCGGCAATTATATGCAATCATTTTATTATGGTTAAATTTTACGAAAGCAATTAACTTTTTTCTTTGAAATGCGAGGACATGTTTACTGATGAAATAAAGTTTCTGACTTTTGGAAAGTAACAATTAAAAATAATTTTTTATTATCGAGAGAAAAGCTAAACTAAGTTGCCACCATTTTGAAGAAATACCGTAAAAAAGCATTTAAAATTAGAAATAAAATATAAAAATGGAAATAAATTAAAAAATAGCTAAAATGGGCACGAATACAAATAAATAGCTTTCATTTAAAAAAATAATTATCAAAATCGATTCAGTAGAAAATTCAGGGCTGATGACACGACGTTTTTAGCTTGTCTGAAAGAAATAGAGGAGGCTAAAAATAAATAAATAAATAAATAAATAAATAAAATGCGTCTGTCATAAAACCGGGTGAATTTCGGTTTTATTTCGCTTATTAATTTGGATATTTCGAGTATTTTGTTAATTTTAGCTTAAAATATTATTTGCTTGAGAGTTAGACTGCCCAATATAAGACGTATTTTTTACTGTAACAAATTTTATAGATTCATTATAAATAAATGAAACAGTTCTTTTTTAAAGATTTTCTTTCGTCAAATTTCGACGGGTTCCACCTCGTATTTATAATATCACAACAGCACATATGGAAATATATCTCAGCTACTGAGAATAATATGATACTTGCCATGTCAGATTCTTCGATTGACCGAATGCTCAATTTCTCTATGCGGACGTCGACAGCCGCTGAACATATAAGAAAAGTACATAAAGTATAAATAACATTCACATACACACCCACCCGAAAATAAAATAACAAACCTCATCTATACTAATATAATAAAGGGGATATTCTTGACTGACTTACCTAAAGACCGGGAGGCGGCAACTCAGACAATCACCTCATCGAGTTCATGGATGAAAACCTAGGATTAGTTAAATCTCGATTCGGATATTAAAACGCAACCAGTCTGCGAAATCATATCTTGGTGGAAAACGCCTAAAGACCCGATTTTAGCGGTTGACTCGTAGGATTACCATTACGTTTTCCTCCTCCCGGATATCCATGTTTTCATGCTTTTGGGTGTAGGAAAGTACAAAGGTAAACCTACAAGTCAATCTCTAAACTCGAGATTTCAGGTATTTTCCACCAAGATACGAACGGTGGAAATTCACGGTGGTTAAAGACAGTGAAGGCAATTCAAATATTTTAGAACTTTTCACCATATCTCAGCAGATGTTTTAGGTAGGAGCATGATGTTCATGAAAACAAATATATTAAATAACATATATTTCAGCAATTTTAGAGATTTGTCTTAAACGGGATTGCAGGGGATCAAAATATTGCAATCATTTTGCCATATCTCAGCTGTATTTTAGGTAGAAACGTGAAATACCAGAAAATAAATCTTCTCAGAAGTTAATTAAACCTGTTCTTCAAAGATTTTGGAAATTTCCTCCGTAAAAGGTTTAAAGGTGGATCGAAAGTTTTAGGTGATTCCGTTGTATCTGAGGAAACGTTTTAGGTTTCAGTACAAAATTTAAGATAACAAATCTACTAAATAAATAATAAAGAATTTGTTTTAGCGATTTCTGAATTTTTTTTCTGGATATGGGTTAAAGGAGAAGCGACAAAAGTTTTAGATAAAATAGTGGATGTACACGACAATAAAAAAAAACATATGTTTTTCATAAAAAATGGAAGTCAATCCGGTGATTAATTGCTGAGATATTTGTAATATTATTTTTCACATTCTTCGATTTTTCATAACCCAGTATTTCATTAAAATTTCAATTCAAAGATATATTTTTGTTGAAAATGAAATGCTTAATCCAATATAGTAAATTGTTAGATAATATAATTATCATCTTTGGAGTTATAAGAATCCTTCTTTTACGCAATTCGGTATTACTTCACTATCCCGTCGATCAAAAAACTGTCACCAAACTGTAAGATTAAATACCAATAATGGCTGATCGTAAATGTCACATTCATTCGACATTAACCTTCCTATAATGAATGGGTCTAATCGATCCATAACTATAATTTGTTTTATACCATTTGAACCAGAACTTTTTGATAAAGAAAGTTAAATAACAGATTCAGAGAAATAGGTCAATTAAATATATTAAAATGTTTTAAATAATAATTCTGGTGTAAAATGTTTTTATAAAGATTGAGCAAAATGTGAACAGGGTAGGAAGGTTAAACCCGTTACATGTGTTTAATACGCCGTAAAAGTGATTTTTAATTCGATGTTTTATTTTATATGACTTATAAGAATTACGATGGTCTCTAACGACTAGTTTAGTTATCAGTTTGTTTATAGAAATCCATTATTAAAATTAAAATAAGTACATAAATAAACCATGGGGTCTGAAGAGGTTTAAACACTTACTTGATAAAAGTGGTGGGTGAAGATAATCGTATTCAGCGGGAACGACGTCTTCAATTTTTATTACGTTTTTGTTCTGAGCCCTGGAATAAAGAGGATGAAATGAATGAAGATAAAAAGGCTATTAAGATTCTTTTTCAGATATTATTAAAAATTAGGATGATCTGCCCTCTAAGAGCCCTTAAATTTCCATTGAGACACCACAAATTCTAAAAGCATGAGCTAATTTCATTACTTTTTTAAAGATTGCAAAAAATTGAACTGTAATCCTTATATATATATATATATATATATATATATATATATATATATATATAAAGGACATACATATATATATATATATATATGTCCTTTTCTAAATCTTTATATATATATATATATATATATAAAGATTTAGAAAAGGACCAATGAAAATCTACGTAGATAACCGATGGACCATTGAAAATCTGCATAGATACCGCAGGGGGCGGAGCTTTATTCTGTTGCCAAATGTTTGCCAAGTGTATCGCCAACTTTGTGTAAGTCATCCACTTGATAAGTCATCTAATAAAAACCAACCATGGAAACAACAGGTTTCCATGGAAAATAAACAAATTGAGGCATTTTACTGCAACGAAAACTAATATTAGTTTAATAATAGAACGTAATAGGATTATTTAAATTATTTTTGAGTACAAATGCTAACAATTTACAAAATCCATAACAATATGTTTATGTGAACATGTCAAACAAATAAATCTATATACTAAAAATTACAGAACGTTCCATGAATTAAACTAGAATTGTTGAACAAGAATATGTTTAAATTTTCTAACTTAAAAATTTTGATGACTTTTGAAAAATTTGAAGCAAAGACGTAATAAATTAACAATTTCGGAAGTTACTTTCATAATTGAACCAAAAGATAATTTTATTCTATGCGGGGAACTTAAAGTTTATTCAAGACAAGAAGATGGCCATGAAACCATCATTATCAATCAAACTTCACAACATGCAGATCCCATTACAATTACTATTTTATTTCTTTATGGTGATCTAGGATGGACATACAACATGTTGCCAAAAAACGCAAGAAGATTACATATTTAAAGATTAATTATTTAGATTACATATTTACTTTGGACACCGTTTAGAACTGGAGAAAATTTTTTTTCAACCTTTTACTTAATTCTGTTTATATAATTCATTTTACATTAGTTTATTTTAAAAATGTTAACTTAAAAAAAATCAAAGACGCAAACAAGCATTGTATCTCTTAACCGCAGCTAATTTGGCTTTAAAAGGTGAAATAGGTGTATGCTTAATTCCATTATTTTTCAGAAATTTCTCAAATTCATCACTTGTGAATACTGATTCATTATCACTGACCAACTCTACTAGTAATGCAAATGTTGCAAAAATTCTGCAGAACTTTTGAGAGTTCTGGCCATAAAACTGAATAAGGTGATTTTTACAAGCCTTTTTTGAAGCCAGCTTAACACCATTAAGAGAGTTCCGCAAAGGGCGGAACAAATGGTAATCGGTCGGATCTAGGTCCGGACTATACGGTAGGTTCATCAAAACCTCCTAGCCAAACTCTCTAAGTTTTTGCTGAGTGACTAAAGATGTGTGTGGCTTAGCGTTGTCGTGATGGAAGACAGCGCCTTTCCTATTAATCAATTTCAGACGGGTTTGGTTCATAATTGAACCAAAAGATAATTTTATTCTATGCGGGGAACTTAAAGTTTATTCAAGACAAGAAGATGGCCATGAAACCATTATTATCAATCAAACTTCACAACATGCAGATCCCATTACAATTACTATTTTATTTCTTTATGGTGATCTAGGATGGACATACAACATGTTGCCAAAAAACGCAAGAAGATTACATATTTAAAGATTAATTATTTAGATTACATATTTACTTTGGACACCGTTTAGCACTGGAGAAATTTTTTTTTCAACCTTTTACTTAATTCTGTTTATATAATTCATTTTACATTAGTTTATTTTAAAAATGTTAACTTAAAAAAAATCAAAGACGCAAACAAGCATTGTATCTCTTAACCGCGGCTAATTTGGCTTTAAAAGGTGAAATAGGTGTATGCTTAATTCCATTATTTTTCAGAAATTTCTCAAATTCATCACTTGTGAATACTGATTCATTATCACTGACCAACTCTACTAGTAATGCAAATGTTGCAAAAATTCTGCAGAACTTTTGAGAGTTCTGGCCAAAAAACTGAATAAGGTGATTTTCACAAGCCTTTTTTAAAGCCAGCTTAACACCATTAGGAGAGTTCCGCAAAGGGCGGAACAAATGGTAATCGGTCGGATCTAGGTCCGGACTATACGGTAGGTTCATCAAAACCTCCTAGCCAAACTCTCTAAGTTTTTGCTGAGTGACTAAAGATGTGTGTGGCTTAGCGTTGTCGTGATGGAAGACAGCGCCTTTCCTATTAATCAGTTTCAGACGGGTTCTTTTAATCGCCTGCTTGAATCGCATTAGCTGTTCACATTAGACAGTTGAATTAATGATTTGACCAGTTTCGAGCAGCTCATGATGGACAATTCCTTTTCATTCCCATCAAACAGCATCATTTTCCTCGGCGTCAATCCGGGCTTTGCCATCGTTTGTGAAGTTTCGGCCACGATCTTTTTTGTGCATTGTTGGCGTACGTGATTCACTTTTCATTACCCGTAATCATTTGTATCAAAAATGGCTTGATTTCGTGCCGTTTCAGTAGCAATTCACAAATGGAAACTCTGTCCATTAAGTTTTTCCCTGTAAGTTCGTGGAGAACTCAAGTATCGAGTTTTTTTTGGTATTCAGTTTCATGTAAATGGTTCAAAAGTGTTTTATGGTCGATGTTTAGTTCGGTAGTAATGTCGCGGGAAGGAATATGTCAGTCTACCTCGAATTTTTTTAATTTCATTGATTTTTTTCAACGATAGGGCAGCGAGGGAAAGGTTTATCTTTAACATCGAAATTTCTGGAACGAAAACGAGCAAACCAATTCTGACTTTGGCGTTTACTTAAGCACCGATCACCATAAACGCCACACAATTTTTGATGAACCTGCGCCGCATTATTATATTTTTGGAAGCAAAAAACTAAAATGTGATGAAAATGATCTTCTGTAATTTCATTACATTTCATTACGCTCATTTAAAGTATTTCCGAAATCACAAAATTCTGATAATCTACGAAGTTCTCTTACAAAATCAACTATGCTTTCACCTTGCTTCCTTAATCATTTTTGGAATTTGAATCTTTCTACTATTTCACTCGTGCATGGCTAAAAATGTTCCTTTGCTTTCTTTAAATGATCTTCATATTTTATCTCTTTCAGCGTATTCGGAACTATCATATCTCTTAAAATCGTAAAAGTAGTTATTCCGACTGAACTAAGCAAAATATTTTTCTTCATATTTTCATTTTTTATATTATTGGCCAAGAAATAAATGTCTATTTTCTTGACATAAATCGTCCAAGGGACACATGAGTTATACTCTACTAAACGCCCCAATGAAATTATCTCTTTTTCAGCCATTTGTTTCTTCCTGTTTCTTTTTCTTTTTTTTTTCAAATAATTTTTCTCTTCAATATAATTTGGATAAACTATCCCGATCTCGTCTCCACTGTTAAAGCCAAGTCCTCTTATTAAGTACTATAATTTCATCAGGGAAGCATCACTATAACTTCGTATGGTTCATTTACAAAATGTACAGGGTGTCCCAGAAATATTGGGACAAATTTTAAGGGGAGGTAGGGAACATAACAATGATTCAGATTTGCATAGCAACCCATTGACGGAAACGTTTTCCTGGTCCAATAGTGACGACACAAAACACAAGAAAGATAGGACTATTCTAAGAGGAAAAAATATCTTTATTAATCTTAGTACAATAAAAAACTAATAAAAAAGAACATTAAAAAGACAACGGGCGTTATCAAAGTACAGGGTGATCATAAAAAAACTTTGCCGATATACGGAGCTCTAGCGGCCAGTCCACTCAACCGATCGAAATGAAATTTCAGATATAGCTATTCAGAGGTATGAGCTCGAGATTCTGTGGACGACAACAAAATGGGGCTCACGGTTACGGTTATATTTACAGAAACTCGAAAATTTCCAATGGCAACACCCATTTTTTTTCATCGCAAAATGCTCAGCGCATGCGAAAACCCTAAAGAGCGTTGGAATCGTACGTGTATCGCAAAAAACGGACATGTTATGCACGCACAAAAAACCGTTCTGGGAATCCTCCCCCCCCCCCTTAGAAAAAACTCGATTGGGGCGCAAGGAGGAAATTTGCATATGACGCAGAGTCAGTACACTAATCTCTGATTGCAATACAGATCGGAGAAACTAGAACTTTTACTTTGATTAAACATTTTCCACATGGGTGCCATCACCATTAATTGCCTGTGATGACACCCATGTGGAAAATGTGTAATAAAAATAAAAGTTTTACTTTCTCCGATCTGTATTGTAATCAGAGATTAGTGCACTGACTCTGCGTCATATGCAAATTTCCTCCTTGCGCCCCAATCGAGTTTTTTCTAATGGGTGGAGGATTCCCAGAACGTTTTTTTGTGCGTGCATAACATGTCCGTTTATTGCGATACACGTACAGTTCCAACGCTCTTTAGGGTTTTCGCATGCGCTGAGCATTTTGCGATGAAAAAAAATGGGTGTTGCCATTGGAAATTTTCGAGTTTCTGTAACTATAACTGTAACCGTGAGCGCCATTTTGTTCTCGTTCACAGAATCTCGAGCTCATATCTCTGAATATCTATATCTGAAAGTTCACCTCGATCGGCTGAGCGGACTGGCCGCTAGAGCTCCATATATCGGCAAAGTTTTTTTATGACCACCCTGTAGGTGTTCGAAATAACGACCCCGAGCAGTGTTGCATGGAAGTTTATCACCGGTGCATGGAAGATCTAATGTTCTCGAAAATACCGTGAATGCCCCGAACTTCCCCCAAGAGCTTTCACGATGCGTGCAAAAAGGTCCTTAGCTCTTTCCAGCATTGTTCCGAAATTTTTGGAATACTAAAAATAATAAACATGTTTTTTGTCCCTGTTCGTCTCCTCAGTTTCTTGTGTTTTGTGTCATCACTACCGTGTTAGGAAAGCGTTTCCAACCACGGGCTGCTATACAAATCTGAATCCATATAATGTCCCCTTCCTCCCCTTAAAGTTTGTCCCAATAATTCTGGGACACTCTGGATACAGCATCCGCTCAGATGCAGCTCTAAAAATCAAGTCATTCTTACATTCTCCAATTTCTCATCGGCCGCATGATGAAGCCTTTCAAACCAAATCACGGCATCGTTGTGCCACCTCATAACAAGGATTACTACTATTCTCCGGTTTTTGGGGATACGACACGTAAGGGAAAAAGTTTATAGGGGAAGCTTTAAAAAGTAAAGGAAATAAAACAATTTTAGAATGTGAATTATAATATGAAATAAATAAAGATTAATAAATCCTTTTTTAAATTAAATGAAATAAAAGTATGTAAGTGGTTGTATGTAACCACAACAGTCTGCCTATATGTATGTATGAGACATAAATGTTGTTGACGCTCTTTCTCAAGAACGAATCCACGGAATTTAATAAAAAATTATATTCACGTGGTCCCTGATATACATTGACTGATTAATTAAAAAAATCGCTCATTAGCTAGCGCTGCTATGTTGTATTTTTTACGATTTATCCAACGATTGTATCTCAATAGCTAAGACACGGATTTTCATCAAAATTCAGATTCACTAAGTCCTTGACATGAATTGGTCTTGTTTACATTTTGGTGCAAATCACTCAGTAGGTGATGCTGCTATGCTGTATTTTTCACGATTTCCGTATAGCTTTATTTAAAGTACGGATTTTCATCACACTTCAGATACAGTAAGTCCGTGACATGAACTACTCTCTTAAAACTTCAGCCACAAAATAACTGAAGTTGAGCCGAAATCCATTCATTGCACAATATGAAAATCAGCTTCCCATAAAAAAATTAAACAACTCGAGTGAATGAGTTCATTTTAAGGAATTTAAATCAAGATGAGAGCTTAAATAAGCAGTTTAAATCAAGATGAGTAAAATGTTTAAAAGACAAATTATTGACAAATAAATTACAACTCTTTTCTGCAAAGCCAATTTTACTCTTTCATTTTAAGAGTGAGTTCTGTTTATATTTTGGTGTCGATCGCCCAGCAGGTCACACTGCTATACTGAATATTCTAGATACATGCATTAGCTCTATCTCAAGAACTAATGTGCGAGTTTTTTCATCAAATTTCAAATTCAGGTATAAATATATTGCTGTTTATGTTTTGGTATAAATCATCGCCCAAGAAGTGGCGATTTTATGTTTTCCCGATATCTGCAATAGTCAAATTTCATGAACTAATGCACGGAATTTCATTCTTTTAGAATCCTTACAATTACCATAGATTGTCATTTAATTTTGGTACTGTGGTAGCGACTTTTGAAGTATTAACAGGCTTGAGAGAGAAGAAATTTTCGGGATCGCCACATGCGACTAGTTTAATATTCATGTGAAAATATGTTTGGCGTTAGAAAGAAAGTACTCTTTGTGCCGTCTTATAAATGACAATAGATAAAAAGATCGAATCAAAATATGAAGTAAATGTTTCGTCTAAATATATTTTTAATTTTAATTTTTTTACAATATTATTATTTTGTATTTTTCAATATGACGTCACTTCTTTGACTTAATACTTTTTAACTCATGTTAATGAATTTATTTTTATTTTCTTTTTTTGATGTTTACATTAAAAAGCTTTTATTACTAGAAAGAAAATACTTTTATTTGCACTGCTTTAGAATCGGCAAAAAAAATTTAAAAATCATATAGAAATGTAAAATGTTTCGCGTAAATATATTTTTTTAAATTTAAACTGTTTTCCATGTTATTCCAAAAGAAGGTTTTTAACCCGGCACGTTCGGAACCACGGACGTGGAGAATTTGCGAAGTTCATGGTTTATCAAACGCCTATGTGTGTTTTATTTCTTTATGTACAATATGAACCCGTGAGAACGATATAAATATCTTACAAAATACTGTACTGCATTACATCTTTTCAACAACTGTGGTGTATAAAGAAAGAGATAGAGTACAAAATTAAATTTAATTTGTCTAATATGGATTATAAGTAAATTTGCATGTGTAAGCAACAAAAGTGAGCACTATTTTTTCTGTCTAATATCACGTTGATTTCAGGAACACAGCAGCTATTTTGACGGTTATCTTCTAGTTGTAAATAATTATCTTTAAAATTCACATTTACATTACAGTTCATTTAAATTACATTAGTTTATACTTGGATTGAAGTATTAAGTAGGATTAGAAAATGATAATTTAGTCATAACTTACGCTTGACCGTTCTAGTTGTATATCTTCTAGTTGTAAATGCTTATCTTTGAAATTCACGTTTGCATTATAGTTTATTTAAATGACATTAGATTTTACTCGGATTAAAGTGTAAAGTGGGGGGAAGGGCCAATTTAATCATATTTCTTACCTTTGACGGGCTATCTTCTAGTTGCAAATACTTATCTTTAAAATTCACGTTTAAATTACAGTTCATTTAAATAGCATTAGATTTTACTCGGATTGAAGTACAAAGTGGGATTAGAAAATGATAATTCAATCATAACACTTACGCTCTTCTAGTTGTAAATACTTATCTTTAAAATTCACGTTTATATTGCAGTTTATTTAAATGGCATTAGTTTATACTCGGATTGAAGTGCAAAGTGGATTGGAAAAGGATGATTTAATCATAATACTTACATTGACAGGTAATCTTCTAGTTTTAAATATTTATTTTTCATATTCACGTTTACATTATAGTTCATTTAAATAGCATTAGATTTTACTTGGATTAAAGCGTAAAGTGGGATTGGAAAAGGATGATTTAATCCCAATACTTACGCTTAACGGGCTATCTTCTTGTTGTAAATACTTATCTTTGAAATTCACGTTTACACGACAGTTTAATTAAATGACATTAGTTTATACTCGAATTGAAATTTAAAGTGGAATTAGAAAAAAAAAACGATAGTGTAGTCATAACACTTACCCAACAAAGCATTTTGAAAAAAGATTCACCATTAAAACAGTATATAGTTCATCTCTTATGCACCATTTGCAAAATAGTTTCATTTTATTTTATTTAATTTTCATTCTCAATTATTTCAGAAATTGAAGAAACATAAAATTTCAAACAAGAAAGCAACTTCAAAAATTAATGTAAAGTAAAATTAAACAGATGAGTTCTTGCTATACAAGGAAATACACTAAATGTATCAAAATCACAAAGAAAGTATTTTTATATACGGAAACATTAATAAAATGAAAAGTTAGAAATCATCCTTAGTAACCAGAAAAAATATTCTTGAAACATAAATTTGAAATTTATTTGCTATGTTCTGGTGCATTTCTTTTCTTTGCATATTTAAAAAAACATTATTTTGAATCTTTTTGTTTTTTAAATTTTGCTTAACAAGAAAACATACAAAACTTCTTACAATTCAAACTTTACGGATACATATAATACATGTTATTTTCAGTTTGACGAAAAATAATGCAAATGTTACGTGCTATTAATATCGAATCACTCGTTTGTCATTATCTCCAGAGAAATGTGTACATTTTCAACACTCAACAAAAATCGAATCTCACTATTATTTCTTCTTTTTATTGTATATTCTATACTGACTCCCTTTCGTATAACCTTTGCGTGATATAAAAATTCTAAATTCAAGTTCTATTTTTTTTTTAACTTATCAGGTAATGTAAAAAATAAGCGAATTATACAATTCAATGGAAATTACACTATAAATTGGCTTGATAAAAAAAGAAGATTCAACATATTAATTATTTTGTGACCGAATTCAGTTTCTATAGAAATACAGCAATACAGCAGGCATGACAAATTTAATATATCAAAACAAGTAAGAAAAATCATGCGTTAACCACAGAATATGAAATACTTTCCATCACTTCCTGAAATCTTTAACAAAAATTCGTTATCCAAGGAAATAAGATGTTACTTTCCATAGACAAATATGCATTCCGATATTTTTGAACAGCCCTTTGTTTGATATGTCGGTTGATATATATACTATGTAATGGGAAAATTTAGTTTAGCAAGAAAACGACTAACTGGTTGAAATTTTTCTTTTAGTAATTTATATTGATAGATGGAAAAATACTTGAATACTTTTGTTCAGGTAGTTTAGCTAGTACCTTTATTACACGAAAATTTTTGCTAAAATTTAGTTCAAACAAAAATACTCTTAACTATTCAAATCACATTTCCAGAAATTATCATCCATATGTGACCATGTATCCAGTTCTTTGCATGAGACTGTATATAATTTTATGCATATTCTACAAGCATTTCTTAGTAAACCGAAGGCTGTTCAACGTAAAAATGCATAGCTTATTTAAAAATCTCCTTTAAGTAAATTATGTTCAAATTCAGTAAATTTTCCAAGCACTTTTGTTTAACCCTGTATATCTAAATTGTGTAACTATTAGCATTTATACAAACTATATAATGTATATATATTTAGTGAAACTTAAAAATGCATATCATAATTAAAAATGCATTTTATCCACTCAACAGCCATCATCCATAATACAGAATATTTCGGATAGAATATGGTATTTGAAATCTTTTGTGTATCCCTGCAAATGCTATGCACTTCCTATAATGCAGGAAATAACATATATTAAGCGTCAGTGACATATATCAATTTGATTATACATGAAATCGTTTACCATAATTAAAATATGTCGCAAACAATTTCCCCCTTTATTATAATGCAATGGAAATCTTTTGTATGTCCCTGTAAATGAATAACAACTTTTTTTTCACTGCATATGTTACAGAAAGCATATTTTAGTGCACTTCGTAGATGTATATAAATTTGAATATATAATCACCGGGTGTGACATCTTTAAAATTCATTTGAAACGATTTTTCCCCATAGGCCTTAAGGTAACGGAAAACTTTTGACTAGTCCTGCAAATAAACTAATCATGATAGAAACTCCATTTTCAATAGGGTTCTTGGTTGGATAAACGTTAATAACGTCCATGCTTTTATAAAAAACAACACAATAAAAATGTTTCATTAGATATATGTTATTGAACATTTCGACTATGAAGTATTTTGAGGGAAGGAAAATAGTTTCATCACATATTTATTTAAAAATTCGTTTTCGTTGTTTTCTATGCTTCTCTCTATTCTAAACCAAGTAAGAAGAATCATGCGTTAAGATAGATTATGAAGCATATTCCAACACTTCATGACATCTTTAACAAAACTTTGCCATTTAGGGAAATAAGGTTACTGTATATAGCTAAATATGTATTCCAATAATTTTGAACAGCCCTGTATTGGATCTGTCGGTTGATATACTATATACTATATAATGAGACAATTTAGTTTAGAAAGAAAATGTCTAGCAGGTTGAAATTTCTCTTTCAGAAATTTATACTAATAGATGGAAACATACTTGAAATACTTTTTTTCAGCCTTGTAGTTTACCTTGTACTTTTATTACACGTCAGTATTAAGACAAAATTTATTTTAAACTAAAACATTCTTAAAACTTCTAAAATCACATTCTCAGAAATTATCATTCATAGGCGTCCATGTATTAAATTCTTTGCGCTGTTCTGTGTACCATTTTATCTATTTTCTGTAAACATCTCTCAGTAAACTGAATGCAATTCAGCATAAAAATACATAAATTATTTAAAAACCACCTTTAAGTAATTTAAGCTCATATTCAATAACGTTTACGACCTCTATTGGGTAGCCCTGTATATGAACTATAGTATTTATACACACCATATAATATTCATAGATTTAGTGAAGCGCGCATATCATAATTAAAATGCTGATAAATGCTGATCATAATTAAACACGCTGATGTAGAACAGGTTTTAAATAGACTAATTATTTGAAGAGATTTTTAATGTTGAAGATGGTCGAAATTGTTCCATTATAAAAGTTTTATAGGAGCAAAAACTATAAATAGGAATTTAATCATTTTTAAACCCATGTTAACATTAAAGGTTCCCAATATGCATTTTCTTTTTTTTCTTTTTTTCTTTTCTTTTTTTTAATTTGACTCATTTTTTGAAGATTTATTTTTATTTTAAATTCAAATTTTCAACATTTTGAAAGACTTTTCTGCATATTTTTGAAAACATTTTTGTTTTAAATTGTTGCCAAATGATCAAATAATAATATTTCCTTCAAATAAAGAAATTTTGATTATTTTTTTTTACAGATAATCTATCAAGGTTCCGCCATTTTTATGAACGTATATATATATCCTCAGAAGAAGAAAATTCTGTAATTTTTTCAGAGTTTTTGGAGTATATGCCTATGGAGATCTTCCTTGTAAGTTAAAACGTGTAATTCCGATCTGATGCAGTTGGCTTGGGTTTTTTGAAGTTCCTACTGCATGTTATTGATATCATGTCTCATTCATGAAGTATTTTTCGTTATGGCTAAAAAAGAAACATTAGCATTGCGTTTTAGAGTAGTCTATGCTTTAATGACTCAAAAATGCACATCATTTTGCGCCTTAATAATAAAAATGATATTCCGTCTTCTAATGTATTTTTTAATGGTACATTTTTGACAATATTATTTTCTAAACAAGTGTATTTCACTATTACCTTTCAAATCGTGCTTCAATTTACTGACATGGGAATTATTTTCTAAAGTTACATGTTTTTTCCATTTGTGTAATGCTTGTATTGGAGTTAAAATCATTAGTAATAATCATAAAAAAAACTCATAAAAAAAGGAACCAAGAAATACATTTGAAATGAAAAATAATTTAAGTTCCTGTTTTTAGCTGAGCTTTAAATTCAGTAATCCAGTTTTCAATGGAGAAATTACTCGGGTTCAAGCTTAGTATGTATTCATATTTTCGGTACGTTCGTAATTATGATAAATAAAAACCACATAGTCGTCGTTTAGTCAGTCCATCTGTCTGTATATAATAGTGCAGAAACTACCCAACCGAATTATTTCAAATTTTAAGTATATAATTGTTGCATAATTTTGTACAGTCATTTCAAATTTATTTTTTGTTCATACTTAAGTGGGAAAATTATGATTTTGCAATTTTTTTTTAAAGTTTTAAAATTTTATTGAAGTTCAAGGAAATAAATAGTAACATTCAAACTTGTAGAAATCGATTTTTATGGTCATTATTACATCAGGCATAAATTTGACACATGTTTTATAATTCCTTTAATTTTTATAACGTTTCTAATTTTCTCAAAATTCACACATTTTCAATTTTTACAACTAATTTAAAATTAATCACGGCTTTATCAGATTATTATTATTAAATAAATAAGAAAATAAATTTTCAGAGGTTATAATATTATAAGCAAAAATTATTTTTGTTAAATAATTTTCAAGATATAAAGCTATAAACTTGCAACTTTGGACGATTGCACACATGCCATTCTATATCACAAGTTTTTTGAATGTCAAAAAACTACTAAAATAATTCATTTTTTGTCAAGATATTTTGCAGAGCTCTATTTGAATATAAATTGAACCTGTGTATTAAATTTTATTAAAATCACTTACCATGGGGCCACGACTTTTTAAAAATTTTTGCTCATTTTACGTAGAAAGACCCATAGGGAAAAGCGAAATATTCCCATGTGAAGAAGAAACGATCATCCGAAAAAACAAACAAACAAAGATACGTATATCTACGTATCCATCGTTATATGGAGTTCCATTACCTGCGGTTTATTCTGCGAGCTGTTTCAAATGACAGACCAGATGTTACGACCAATAAGGTTATCTGAGCGAAAAATCCCAGCCGGCTAACGCCCAGATAGCTTAACAGGTAAAGCATTGGCCCTGTAAGCCAAGTATCCGGGTTCGATCCCCGGCCTGGGCAATTTTTCGCTCAGCTGGAAATATTCAATTCGTATGACAACCTGATTGTGTGAAACAATACGAAATTTACAGAACTTTATTTTTTAAAATAACTACGATTATGTCAAAATTACCACAGTAATTATAATTTGCATTATAATTTGTAAAATTTTGTCCGGTTTGTAATAAATCAGTTTTTCTTATCTTTCAAATAATATTTTCAAAGGGAGTTTTATCACCATTTTTTTAATGACAACAGTAAGAAAAATAAATGCAGAAGTTTACAATATTAATATGTAGAGTATTCATTACTCAAATTTTATGTAATACTTCTAATTACATTAGAAACTATACTATCACCTATTAAAATACATATAGTTTTTTTAAAACCCTCTATTTATTTTTATAGCGCATTATAAATGATGTTCCAAACATTATAGTTTGCAATTGACATGCATGAGAACTAATTTATATAATCTAAACAGTTTTGTCGTGAAATATGCATGTAAGTTATTTCTGACATTTATAACATCATTTTGAATACCTCTTTTAAATCCACTTGAATAATCAACATGTTTCTCTATAAGAAGGATACCACGACTCTTCAGAGATTGTCACGACCGATTCTAATAATATCTAAAGATACCGGCTTACCTTGAATTTTAGCATCCATGCACTTGACGTTCGAGAATATAAAGTAGTCCTTTAAGTTGAAATTCTGTATCTGATAGTTCTCCAAAATTGTGACTTACGAAAGTTCACTGCATGGTGAATTATCAAAACATGGGATCATTAAACGTTAACTGTTAGTGATTTTTTAAATTTTCAAATTTAAGGCCAAATTTTTTTACAATACAGCATATAAGTCTATAAACTTATATACAAACATTAAAAGACAACAATTATTTTGGAAAATTAATTATTAAAGCATTTAATTAACCAATCTACACGTGAAAGTTGAGCGTGCTTCTAAATAAAATTATATTATTACAGGTAGTAAATACGCTTTATTTACACAAAACACATAATTATTTATGAGAAAACATTATAATAAATATCTTATTATATGTTTCAGGACATCAGATAATCTTTAAAAATAAATTTACGGAAAAAAAAATCGGCGTTTAGATTGTTTTTTACACAGGATTGGACATTCCAATTTGTTATTTGAAAAAAATGCATTTATTGCAAAGAAAAAAAAATGTTACGAAAATACATATAGATACTTTCAAATTAAACAAAAATGATTTTAAAGATAGATAAAAGAGATTAAAGTACTTACTTAACGTGTTTTGCGTGAAAATAACAGCTTTGTTTCGATCGTTACTTTTGGACATAAGAAAATACAGAAAAAGTCCTTCTACCTTCAAAAAGCAATAATTTGGTAGTGCCATTTGTTAACAAAATTATAAAACAATCATCCAATTCCTTTATTCATTTTCTGTTTATCATTAGAATCGTGTGGAAACAAATTAAAACTTTTTTCTTTCAAGGTACATTGGAACAGTTAACGTTATGAATGTCCAAAATTGGCCACTTTAGTAAAAAAAAAAAATATTTATGCAAAACTTCTACAATAAATTGAATCAATTTTTGTCTCTGAAAAGAATTAAGAATTCAGTGAAAATAAAAATTAAAGTCAATGATGATTACATTTATTTATTCAAAAGCTTAAAGTTATGATGTGTGTACAGTGCCCACCTTTTGAGAACGTCCCATCTCATGCATAGCTTCTTTAACCCTTTCGGATCTGGTGAACTATTAATAGTACATGTTTTAAAATCGAGTATTATTTTGTTTTAAAAGATACTTTTGGTTACTGTTTACGGGTAATAATGTAAGTATGTGTATATGCATTTGCTATATGTTTTCATTAACGTTTAGGCATTTAGTAATAATATTAATATTTGCTTATATCTCTTTGCATTGATTGTGATTCTTTTATTTTAAAGATATATTTTAATCTTTAAATTTAAAATAAATGTTATTTTCCTGAAAAAAATCATGTGTAATAAAGCGCAAAAAGTATTAGAATGTTGTAATATATGTTAAATCTTACTGTAATAAAATATTTTCTAAACATCTCCGAAAATTCTTCCTTAGCCTATTGCCTTATGGATATTCATTGAATAGTTTGCAAAACAAAAACAATCGTTATCTTTCAGACAATGAAATACTCGTTAAACACTAATTAATCTGTTTGGATAGCTAGTGTTTATGTTATTAACATAAAAGTAATTTTTTTTAAAAACTAAAGAAAAGAAAAAAATTCGGTCCCGAAAGGGTTAATACAGAAATCTTACTGATAAAAAGGATATATTTTTCGTATTGACACAAAATAATTTTATGTTAATTTACTTGTTTATATTCATTAATAATTGGTCTAGATTTGTAAAAGTTCCTCGAACCCATTAAGAGCCCACACTTGTCACTCAAAAAGACCCGGATGATAATGTTAAGTCTATGGGGCGTTATTTTCAAATATTTCGCTCAAATTTAAATATTTTTACATGATTTTTTTTGTATAGAATAGCTGAAGGCGATCTACAACCGGGCTAGTTTTTACATTTTTGATTTTGATTTCAGATTTTTCTTAAAAAATTAGTTTGAATTTCTGAACGGATTCTGAAATTGAAACTATCATAATACAAAAAATGTAATCAAAATCAAAAAGATAAAAACTACCCGGTTATAAATCTTCCTCAGCTATCCTATGCAAAAAAAAATATCATGTAAAAATATTAAAAAATATGCGAGATATTTGAAAATAACGCCTCCATAGATTTAACATTATCAGCCGGGTCTTTTTTAGTGACTCTAGTGCCCTCATAACACACTGTATGCCACGCCAGTCGCCAGTGACTGACATTGAACTTTCCGTTTTTAGCTGCGTCAGTCACCGGTGTCTGACTGCCTAAAATATGATATGAAACTAAAAAAATACATATTCTTTTATGTAATTATTGAAAATTTATTTAAAATTTACTTAACTTTTATTTATTAGAAGAATATATTATTAAATAAGGGGTGAATTAAACGGAAAGTTTAATGTCAGTCATCAGTGACTGACATGGTACTCAGCGTGTTAATGTTAGCATGTAAGATAATTAAGAATGAAAAGTTTGAAGTAAAGTAAAAGAACTATTTTGTTTTACAACATAAGATAAATGTTTCCTTCTTGAATTTTAAATCGAAAATTATTTTAAATTATGCTTTTAAAATAAGCTCTCTAAACAAAAACCAGAAATAATATGTAAATTTTAAAATAAGGGTTTATAGTTCAGTTAAAAGTCAAATTCAATTAGTAAAAAAACCTCAGTACATATGTCGAGAACTGCTTCACAATATCAATCTGAGACTTTCATTACACTAATTCATAATTAAATCAAATTACTTTAATCTACTAAAACTGAGTTCCGCGAAATTTAATATTTTTTTTATTGAAGACTCAATCTAACAGTTTTTACAAGCGTAACTCAGTTTATATTATGAGAAAGCTTCAAGTGCCAAAACACATTTAACTGCGTTCACGTCGAATATTTTAGAAAGCAGGAGCATATTTTAATCCTCTAATCGGCTTCTAGAAATCCTGTTAAAATAGTTGTAGACAAAAATATTTTAAACAGAAGTCTAGTTTGAACCATATATAGAAATAAATCATATTAAAGATTTTACAACATCAATTGCAATTAAAAAATGTATATCGTAGGATTTACAAGCATCATTATAGAAATACAGGAAAATCATCGGACAGTGAAATTTTTAAATGGTAACAACTTAAGAAGGACACAAAATTTTACACTTCTTGAAACAAAAATATGATTATCTATAATCGCTACTATAATGGCAGTGTCATCGATATAGAAGCTTGTCTCCAAGAAGTCCAATACACTTAAGTCTCACAATGGCAGCAATGAAAACTTCTATAAAATACTAAGCAGTTATGAAACAAATAATAGCAAACCATCCATCTCACGTTCCAGAAATCATAGTAAGTTTAACATTGTATTCTGCGGTGAATTTCCGAATAAAAGAATAACCAACAGTATAAAGAGATTTAAACAAAAGCTTTATTTTTGTTGCACTAATAAATACTTAAATAGAAATGAAATTATAACAGTTAATTTATAGACCTATGCTATCATCACTAAATGCATATAACTAAAAACAAGTGGTTAAGTGTCATCGTAGATCGCACAAAGAATTCCGTTTAATATTCCTTTCAAAACATTTAAATCTTATTCTTATTATGTGTTATAAACTATGTGAAAGTTTAAAAGCGGTCTATTCTTCAATTTTCTCAAACGTAACAAAATTTAGTACACAATTCCTATCCGCTTCCTGAATTTCTTTATTCTTTCAAACATTTAATGTTAAAAAATAATATTTATTTGAGTGCTCAGTGCAAAAATGCTTTCAAAACGCAATAAACAGCTGCTCCAAAGAAAAAAAAGAGAAAATTGCCCTCTCCCCCACTAAAAATCAACTTACCCTAAATTTATATAATTCTTATTATGTGTTATAAACTATGTCAAATTTTAAAAGCGGTCTATTCTTTAATTCTCCCACACGTAACAAAATTTAGAAAATAACCCCTACCCGCCCCCTGAATTTCTTTACTCTTTCAAATATTTGATGTTAAAAAATAATAATTATTTGAGTGCTCAGTAAAAAAAAAAATGCATTCAAAACGCAATAAACAATTGCTTCAAAGAAAATAGAGATAATCCCTCCCACCAAAAATCAATTTACCCTAAATTTATATAATTCTCAATATGTGTTATAAACTATGTTAAAGTTCTAAAGCGATCAGTTCTTTAGTTTTCCTAAATTTAACAAAATTTAGAAAATAGCAACTCCCGGACGACCCGCCTCTTTCCTTGAATTTCCCACTCTTTCAAATATTTAATGCTAAGAAGTAATATTTATATGAATGTTCAATGAAAAAAATGCATTTAAAACGCAATAAAATGATAATCCGAAAGAAAAAGAGGAAATTGCACCTCATCCTAACAAATATTCAACTCACCTTAAATTTATAAAAAATCTTATTGTGTGTTATAAACTATATCAAAATTAAAAAGGGATCGGTCCTTTAATTTTCTTACTTTTAACAAATTCCCGCCAAATGTCTGGATGAAAAAAAATCTCTTTTATAAATTTGAAAGTTGATTTTTTTCATAAATCAGTAAGTTGTGGAACGATTATTTTTTAAATTTAGATTTTATGAATCAGCGTACGAAATAACATTTGGATGCGAAAGAACTAAATTTGTAAAATCAATGGCTAAAAAAAATTGTGTTGTGATTATCAAACCCTAGTATAAATATTTATCTCTTTTTCTTTCGGTATTTTTTTCGGCAGTGGAAAAAAATTCAGTTTTGGAATTAATTACCAAAAAGTTAATTATCTCTGTTTCCGATTGCTGAAATTCAAAACTAAAGACATATTCTGAAATTTTGCTTCGGATGGCGTGAGAATCGAAGCACAGTAATCTATATTAAAAAAAATAGTTCTCTATAAAATTTTTGTATCCGTTTCTGATTGCAAGACGTGTTATTGCCTAGAATTCAATGTCGTCAGACATATGTCGCCTTCACAAATGTAGGAAATAAAAGATTTTTTTAAAAAAGATTTTTAAGGGATGTTCGGATTTTTATAGTACAATCTAGATAATTTTCAGAATTTCTGAATGTTGGTTTTTTTCCGTCTAGTGGAATTAATTTCTAATTTCTGGGATGTGTAGAAAAAAAGGAATCCCCAGTCTTTATCTGCTGTTTAAAATAAACCTGTTTTTAATCGGCGGAAGAGCTCGTTTTTATAATTTGATGAAAAATCCATGCTTTTCTTAAATTATCAACGCCTTTCCGATCTTGTAATTAGGTTCTTTTAAAATTTAATAACATCCGTTAATTAAGACTTTTTCAAAATTTTATGATTTTTCGGTTGATGTGAGGTGTCTAGGTAATTTCAAGTCTCCAATATACATAGTTTTTGAGATTGGGCTATGTGACAGACATATAATAAGACAAAGGGGTCAGACGAATAGGATTTCGTCAAATAAACAAAACTCTGAAAAGAATTACAGTAAAATCCCAATATAACGCGGTACGACATACCGCGAATTCGGATTTAACGCAGAGAAAAATACACTACTGGCCATTAAAATTGCTACACCAGGAAGAAATGCAGATAACAAAATGATATTTATTGGACAAATATATTATCATAGAAATAACAAGTGATTAAAATTTCAAGAAATTTGGGTGCATAGATAATGAGAAATCAGTACCCAGAACAACCACCTTGGGAAGTAATAAAAACACTTATAGGCCTGGACATTGAGTCTAACAGAGATTGGATTACATGTACAGGTACAGATGCCCATGAATCTTCAACACGATGTCACAGTTCGTCAATCGTAGTGACTGGCGTATGGTTATGAGCCAGTTGCTCGACGACCGTTGTTCAGACTTTTTCTATTGGTGAAAGATCTGGGAAACGTGCTGGCCAGGACAACAGCCGAACATTTACCGTATCAAGGAAGGCCCGTGCAGTTCCGGAAACATGCAGTCGGGCATTATCCTGCTGAAACGTAGGGTTTCGCAGGTCTCGAAAAAAGGGTAGAGTCACGGGTCATAAAATATCAGAAATGTAACGTGCACGGTTGAAAGTGCCGTCAATGCGAACAACAGACGACCGAGATGTGTATTCAATGGCACCCCATACCATCACTCCAGGTGATGGGCCTGTATGACGATGACGAATGCACGCTGCCAATGTGCGTTCACCACGATACCGCCAAACACGGATGCGACCACCATGATGTTGTAAATAGAACCTGGATTCATCTGAAAAAATGACTCCTCGGCATTCGTGCACCCAGGTTCGTCCTTGATCACAACATTGAAGGCGCTCCTGTCTATGACGCAGCGTCAAGGGAAGTCGCAGAGCTGTGGTCTCCGAGCTGAGAGTCCATTCTACTGCAAACGTCGCCGAATTGTTCGTGCAGACACTTTTTGCCTTGAAAATGACCTCATTTCTTGACTCAAGGCTCGTGACGTAGTTACACGATCCATTACGGCCATACGGATGACATGTCTGTCTTCTCGGCTGCTAGTGATAGGGGGACGTTGAGGTACCGTACGGCGTTCCGTATTATCGTCCTGAATTCATCGAATCCGTATTCTGCAAACAGTCATTGGATCTCGACCAACGCGAGCAGCAATACTACGATACGATAAACCGCAATCCCGGTAGGCTACAATTCGACCTTTATCAAGGTCAGAAACATGCTGGTACACATTTCTCCTTTTTACACAAGGCATCAGAACAATTTTTCATCAGGCAACAATGCTCAAATGCAATTTCTGTATGAGAAATCGGCTGGACAATTTCCTCATTTAAACACATTGTAGGTGTCGCTACCGACACCTGCTTTGTCAGAATGGGCTGAAAAGCTAATCATTTGCATATCACAGCATCTTCTTCCTGTCGTTTAAATTTCACGTCTGTAGCATGTCGCCTTCATGGTGTAGCAATTTTAATGGCTAGTAGTGTACGTCCGCCAAACGAAAACAAAATATCAATTTTATGATAAATTTTGCGTTTAAAAATTCAGTGAAACACAATGAGGTTCTTGCAGTCTGCGGTTAGTGTTATGCATGTCGATATCTCTGTTGACAATTTAAATAACTCTGATAGAAATTGACAGCAACAAACCAATTTCAGAGGTCATAACGCATCATATTATCATTGATGCTGTAAGCCTAAAAACTGCAATGAGCAAGATGATGATAAAATTGAAAATGATGTGGTTATGAAAGACAACGTTCCACTTGATAGTGAAGTCATTTACGCTTAATGAAGATAATTTTGTGGATAGAGAGACAAGAAGATTAAGATTGTGCTCATCTATTTCATCTTGCTAGCGAGGAACAATATGCCGAAAAGAAAGGAAACGCCTAAGTCCGCCAAACAACACTTAAGGACTTTTTAAAGACAGTATAAGATAAAGTTTGTATTCAATGAATTATAAAGTTAATTTCATTTCACAAAACAGTTAAGTGCTTTCATCATTTTGTATAATTTTTTTTTACACAATTTTGATATACCGCGATTAAATTATGACGCGGGTGTGAAATATGTCTCCTAACAACTGCGCTATATCGAGCCTCTACTGTATCTATATTATAAAGGCCAAACGTATCTGTGCGTAACGCATACGTCATTTTGCGAATGGCAACACTTTGAAATTTGAAATGAAATTTCGGGATTGCAATTTTTACTACTGCAAATTTTTGAACTTCTAAAAATCGCATACTCTCAATTTTTACATCGTCACATAGTAGAAAAATGTACTTTTAAATGCAATTTATTTGAAAACTGTATCTTAATTTAATTGTGAAATATTAATTTTTTGGTAGTTTTTAATACTTTTTTTCTAATTGTGGCAACAGAAGTTCTCCGTTTCTATCAAAAGAAAAAGAGAAAGAAAAAAAAGGATAACTGTATCTTTATGTTGCCATTTTCTCATTAAAAGTAAAAAAAATTATAATTTAAATACGTGCTGTGTATATCTTCTGTTATGGATTTTGATTTTATGTACACTGAAGAGAATATAAATAGTTTAGAATTTGTTTCATTTGATAACATAATCTTGAAGTCCATAGAGACTTCAAGTTTTGAATCAAAATGAAGAAATTAAAATACCAATTTTTAAAAAAAAGGTCAATAAAGCTGTGAAAGGTGCATATGTAAATTTGTATTTGGTGAAAATGATGTCGGGTTTAGATTTCTCGGGTGAAAAATTCTATGATTGAGTTAGAGTGGAAAGAATTTTCTTTTTCATTTTGGAATACTGGCATAAGAGCCTTAATTGATAACTTTATCATAAGGACGGATCTTTATTATTTTTAAATACTTACTGTACGATTAAAGCTTAATTTTAAGAATTTCTAAAACAGTTTTATAAAAATAGTATTTCGTTAACTTTAGGTAAAATATCATTTGTTTAAGAGTTAGACTTATCAATGTAAGGTGTATTTTTTATTGTAACTAATTTTGTAGATTTATTATAAATCAATGAAACAGTTCTTTCTTAAATATTTTCTTTCGTCGAAATTCGACGAGTTCTACCTCGTTAAGATAAAAGTAATTTAAAATGAGTGAGGACCAATAAAAAGACAGACAGACATACAATGAAACCGAATTTTAAACATCTTTCAATTTTATTGGAAAATGTTAAAAACACCTTCAAGCAATTCCCACTCATTATTTTTGTGTTCACGAATTCTTTTGTATAGTCCTGTGTATGGCCTTTAAAATTTATAAACATCCTTTATTTCGAAAAAACCCCTTAAAATGCATACCATAAATGTTAACGTCATATCAATTTCATTATATTTGTAATAGAGTAACATCCTTAAAATAAACCGCAAACGAGTTTTATGTTCATAGACTATAACATGAAGAAATACTTTTGAGTTTCCCTTCAGTCACACTGTAAATGTTAAACATAGCTCTTACGAAGTTAACCATCATATAGTGTACCTTAATAATGCGTATGAATTTCATTATGTTTAAGATTAAGTAACCCTAATAAAATGCACCGTAAATCATTTTCTACATAGACTATAATGTGAAGGAATAATTTTGATTACCCCTGTAAGTTCTAGTATTAAACATCTCAAATCATCCTTTAACTGTGTTACAGAGAACAAACTTTTCACAAGCCTCCAATGAGATACTCTTTGACTGATGATTTCTTCTGGCGAAAGCAAAATTTGCAGCAGACAACATCAGGGTTCTCGCTGAACACTAGCGATATGGCGAATAATAAATAAAAAACGATAGCCTAAGGAAAAGAAACATTAGTAAAATTGATTTGGCGTGAAAGATTAAAAATTCTATTTTTAATCCTTTATCATATCCCTTTCGTCCATATGCTATAAAAGCGCCTAATTTTTTTTCTATTGCATATAAAGTAGAAATGCCCCTGCTGAAACTGTTAAAATGTAGGTACATTCTATAAATGTTTCAGACATTTTTTTAACAATGTCAATAAAGATTTAAAACTACTATCTTCGATTTACCGTTGCGAAAATATACACTGAAACTGTTAGGAGATTTTGACTCTTAACCGATGAAAAAAATCGACAGGCCAATGATACTTTGCATCCAACTAATAAATATTACGGGAAATGGATAATATCAAAACTGCATTCCAGAAAAAAAAATTTCACCATTTCAATCTTGACGCTAGCAAAATTATTAGTATTTTTACCGACACGAATCTGTCGCATAAATGGCGACTAACTGACAGTAGAGAAAATAGAGAAATACCTATCACAAAATTATTTTCAGTGTCTTTGGCCATGGCTAAAACTATTGTTGACTCAGTATCTATATAAAGAGATCAATGAAAACGACACTGTGCGTTTGAACACATAATATGCATCAATCTTTCAGTAACGCGGATAAGAATACTGGCTGTATTGGTAATCACGCAAATGAAAAAAAAATGGCGAATTTAATTACTCATTTACTCACCAAATTAAACATTTTGTCGCGATTTGGCGCAATGGCGAGCATAGGCGCTGGACAACGTCATACTCGTTTAGTAACTGTTGCTTCCGTCGTTCTCTCCACGTAGGCGTTATTTATACTATCTGAACTTTCATAGCTGCCATTCACGTATTCTGGAAATAAACAAAGAAAAAAATTGTCACGTATTTTACACATTAAACTAACAATAAATTATAAAAATTAATTTGTCTGCAGTAAAGTGTGCAGTAAAAAAATATGATCATTCAGTATTGGACAGTCTTCGTATATTGCAAAATTATGAAACTTTAAAAATTTCAACAACACCTAATTTTGAGATAACATTTAGATTATTCAGTAAATTTTACTTTGAGATTCGAACAGGAATTTCATTAGGTTGCGTATTTCTGAAATGAAGAAAATTTAAAGTTTGGAACCTTTAATATAAAATTAATTTTAACCGTTTCAAATCAGATGTGGATAGCGCTTTAAACATAACTTAAAAATTGATAGACGGAAGGAGCTGCAATTTTTAATTCGCATATTTCAAGATGCTAAAAATCAATATTTGTAAAAAAAAAAAAAAAAAAAAAAAAAAAAAAAAAAAAAAAAAAGTTATATTTTATTATTTACAATTTTTAGAGTATTAATTATTTTATGGTATATATTTTCTAAAGTAATAATAGTAAAGTAATAATTTCTAAAGTAATAAATGTGAAAACACGTAATGTTTAAAGATAAAATTTTTGCCACTCTAGCTTTAAACATACTTTCCAGAATTTTATTTATTTATTTTTTTCAATATCATGAGACTTATTTTGTATACTCATATTAATACATATTTTTTAATTTTATAATTTAAAAATTTGTTTACATACATTCTTTTTTGGTATTATAACAAATTGCTTTAACCTCTTCAGACCTGAGCATAAAATAACTCTACAAATATATATTTATTGCTTTTGCATAATCGAAATGCCATCATAGATGACAAAAAGAGTCATTTTTATGAAATCAGTACTTTAGGGGACTGGTAATTTAGGTTTACAAATATGGATGTAAAAGTACTCCTTAAAACATCAGTTTAACTATCAGTAATATAAATTTGCGCAATAACATAATTAAGGTCTTTAAACAAGTAAATGATCAGCAAATCCTCAAAATTTTTTATTGTAAAGCATTTAAGTTAAATAATCATGAATATTTCTTACTTTCTTGGCCACAATGTCTTGAAAGTATTTTCGAAACTCGAATGAAAATAATATTTATTTTATGAGGCAATATTCATCAGTGTTGACAATCATTGGTTTTGTTTTAAAGCAAAAAATATTCAGCTGTATAGATGTGAAGAAAAAATGTGAAAAAAATTGAACAGTTTAGCTTATAATCAAGAAAAGAATGGAGGTACACATTTGTGTACCTCAGGTCTGAAGAGGTTAAATAGGATGTACATGCGCATTGTTGAAGTGAATTGTGAATGCAAGGCATAAATCTCATCTTTATGACAATAATATGCACAAAGACATTTCACTACAAAAGAGAAAAATATTTTATTCATCTTCGTATTCAATGTCACAATGAAATGATAAATGGCTATTGCCGATAAGTAAATTACAACCTGACAGAAAATATTTCATTTTATCTGTCTTCATGTATTGTAACTGCTGTAAGGGAATCTTATTTCATAAATGATCTTATCGCGCAAAAAAATATTTTATTTCGTAAATGTTTATTTATTTATCTTTTAAGCCTCTTTTAAATGGCACAGTCATTTTTTGTTGTTTGCGTTGTTAATGTTATGTCTTTTCATGGGGAAAGAAGCGGTGTGAAAAAAATCTTGTAGCGAATCATGTGATATGGATTAGGATTAGTCATCATTATTTTCACTTATTCCAAATAAAAAGATTTGTGATATATATGTATATATATATATATATATATATATATATATATATATATTACAAATTTAAAATTTTTTCGCCAAAACTAACCTTTATACTATCTTAATTTTCCTATAATAATATTCCGTACTTACTTCAAATTATTAAATTAAAATCTTGTTTCTAAATCTAATCTCTTAATCCTTATGCAGACGATATAAATTCTTAATTTGCCTTAAAAAACATTATTCCAGTATGCGTAAATTTAAAAAGATGGCTCTAAATTAAAAATATTCTTAATTAAAACTTTATTTCTTAATATTCCAAATAAAACTGATTTCTTCTATGTTTTAATAACCCTTTTTAAGAAAGTCTTATTAAATTTATTCCAAAACCATACCTTTCAAAAAATATCATTATTTTATTTTATCTAGTTATTTATTTTTCCTACGTCAACCTTTGATGTGTGCATATTAATAAATTCATTTCTTTTCTTTTTCTCTTAAAATTAATCATTTATAAAAATCGTCTGCCTAAGATATTTAAAATTCTAAGTCAATTATAAATTGGTTAAATAATATTTTTTTTAAAAATAAATTTATCGTTTGTGGAAAATAATCTCGTAGCTGGACAAGAATTCTGTTTACAAAAAAGAATGATGGTTTGAGGTTACAGAATGTTCCAGAACTTTCTTTTTAGTTTAAAAAGGTGGAAGTCTCGAGATGAAAAAGAAGATTTCTTGGGTTGCTTCTTCGATGAGGACAGCTCGCTGAAATAATCTCTCTTAAAACGAAAGAGTGGATTTGGCTGCTCAAGAAAGAGTTCTAATTTATTGGATCATGAATGAGTTGATTTTTAACCGATTCAGTCATCTTGGTTTGATTTTTTCTGTTTCTAATCCACTCATACAGCTTTAAAACTAAACAACTCAACTCAATAATGAAACAGCTCTTTTCCCGCTCCGATTTTCGCCGCTGACTCGTCACGTGACCTTGCAAGATAAGATGGAGACTTCTTCCGCCGTTCGCTAAACAATTTGCTGAAAATGCCTTTTTTACGAAGTAAGTAAGTTTTATATAAGTATTTTACTTTAATTATGCTTTCTTTTAATAAATTTCCCTTCTCTTTTTAACAGACTAAAATTCATAACAGTATCATACCTTGAAATTAAAATGTCATATCATGTCAAAATTTAAATGTCGTATTGAGGATGTGTTTAATGCATTTCTATATTAATAATTGGTGTTACAGTGCTGCTACAAAACTTTCGTGCTTTAATAAAATAAATTAGTATATTTAATCAGAGTAAAAAATGTTAATGCAATGTAAATATCTCGTTATTTAATTGCCTTGTATTAAAGTTTTGTAATTATTATATCTTTATTCATATAAATTTATCAAAACATTGTATTTATTTCTTGTTTGCAGTGTCTTAGTAAAAACGTGCTCCGGATTACATATATATTTATATAGAGAGGCTACATATATGGCATAATATGTAGTTTTTGAACACATTTCCAAGATTCTTTTTTCATTCTTAATGTTGAACTTGTGTTACTGTTTTGTTTGGCAAAGTTTCATACTATTATTGGACAAAATTATTGCATGCATGGTCTGTATTATAATAATCTGCTTAATATTTATAAGTTGTTGCATAATGCATGCAGAAATAATAGTTTTCTTGTGCCTGGTTCCCAGGTAGCTTTAAATCTAAATGAGAATTTATAAATAAAACGAAAACAGTGGACAAAAGTTATGCAACGATAACCAAAAAGCAAATTATCTTTCTCTTTAGAAAATACCTTGCAATATCATTGCTTTCCCTTTCCCTTAACATTTTTTATGCATAGCCCAGAGGTAGAATTGATTTTAAAAAAAGTTACTGGTCCCAAAGACCAGTACGCATGAAAGTTTACTGGTCAGAAATAGTCATCAGTAACCTGCTACATAAAATTCTATAAAATACTTTTAACCATCCCCCCCCCCCCTCTTCACACACACACTCCTACTAGAATGTAAAATAAACCAAACTTCATTTGCAGTTATACAAAATTTTTGGCATAATAAAATGGAAAATTACTATTTTATAAAAAAGTATGTAGTATGTAAACTAAAACTATAAAATTGCGTATTTTATTTCCGATAATTTATTTAACAGATAGTAAGGATTAATGCAATATTTTCTTATAATTATTTTTTCAAGTAATATTTTATGGTTTGTGTTTGGTACGGTTTTCTCAGGCAGGAAAATTTATTTACTTGTCAGAGATGAAGTGGGTGTGCAGTGGAGTAGCTAGGATGGGTGACATCCCGGGACAGATGTAAAAGGTGTCAAGCCCCCCCCTCTTCCTCCTCCTTTCCAATCTGTCACATTTTTTCAATCTCAATTCTACATTCTTATAAAAAATAACCTTACCATTCCTTATTTACGTTTTGTCCTTCTGCATAAAAAAACCGCAGCAGTGAATCATCACTCGACCCAGAGTCTGCATAAGTCAATGTCGTGTCTATACGTAGAAGAAAATTCTTTCTTTTAAAGTTTACTTTTGTTACCCACTCTTTGAATCGATTGGTTTTTGTTCCCTGGTGCATATCTTATTTAGACACACCATTCTGTATAAAACTTCACTTTAGCAAAGAAAAAAAAAACTAGCTGTATTGCATCGTGAGCTAAAAATCTCATTTCCTAATTAGACTGCAAAATCTTATAAAATTGTATTTTTTATTTGCAAATAAAGATTTGGTGTCACCCTTTAGAGGATGACACCCGGGCAGGGCAATCGCTAAGACTTTTAATTGGTGGGGGAGAAGACCTTAAATTGCCAAGTCAAATTTTCATATTTGCCAACTCGTTTTATAATTTTGCCAAGTTACCACACTTAGAAAATGTAATACAGTTCTTATTTGTAAAAAGTTTAATAATATTTCCAATTAGAGTTGTAACTTTTGCAAATTCTATCAAAAATAGAAAATGTACTACAATTTTTATTAAAATTTTAATTAAATTTGCCAAGTGTAACAGCATTTACGAATATTTGGGGGGGGAGGCTCCCCCCTGCCTCCCCCCCTCTTAGCGAGGCCCCTGCACCCGGGTAATTTTCCTAATCAAGAAGAATTTCTTTTACAGCTTGACTAAAATCTTAAAGATCAATGAGTTATGTGTCTCTATATTCAAAATCACCATTACATATACATGCATCTTTATTGATAAAAATAAACATTGGATTATAAACTGTAACTTCATTTTAAAATGATTTAAATTAAATATTTACAATAAATTTATGTAAAAAATAAAAGAAATTAAAATTTAATTTAAACAGTATTAGCAAACTGTCTTATGTTCTAAGAATAAAGTGCTGTATACAGTGAAGAATTGATACTCTGAAAATCTTTATAACTAATCTTTTAATTACAGATTACAATATGCTCTTTATGCATTTAATGTAAATTGAAAGTAGTCTGATAAATAAAATATTCTTCTCCATAGCTATCCAAATAATAAATTTCAAATACTTCTTGAGATTTTGTTTCTTGAATGACAATTTGAAGTCAACATTTTTGGTGATAGATTTAGTAGATAACTAACAGGGGGGAAAAATCACTATTATTAAAATGCTATAAGTAGCATCCAATCTTTGAAAACTCTCTTATTCGACTTCATATTTTGATTTTAATGCTTAAGATAACCTCCCCAATTAAGATTGGGGATTTCTTTTACAGCTTGAAATCTTATAAATTGTATTATGTTATTGCGTTAAATAATCTGCAGTTTAAAAAAAATTGAGATATTTTCTATTAAATATTGAATATTTTTATTCTATCTTATATTAGATCAATTCACATGTTCGAAGCTTTTTCTAAAGAGAAATAAATATATTCACCAATGCAGACTGATTTTAATCCTATACCCAAAAAATGATCTAAACCTGCTACATCCAATGCTTATTGCTGATATAAAATGTTAAAAATAGAAGTTATTTATATTCAATAATCTGACATACATAAATTATTAAGAAAAAGAGAAAATGTCATTAGATTTCTTCTGAAAAAAAAAAAAAACAATTTTCTTTTTTTCGAAAAAAACCAGTTGGTTTAAACTAAACCGTTGTTTAAACCAAAAGGAGTAAACAGTCGTTTAAACCATAGTTAAAACCAATTGGTTTAAACCGTGCCAACCCTGGTCTAATTGTTGTAGGTTCTATCTTGTATTATATAAATATGCAAATATATAGAAAAACAACTAAAAATCCACAAAAACCTGTATTGGTTGGGTATTTGCCAACGCTGATACATTTTGAAAGTAGCAACAAAGGTGAATTTTTAACAATATTTTATAATGTTGCTTTAAGAACTTTCATTTTAAATTTGTTTTTAAAATGGTGATTTATTTTAAGATTGTATCAGAAGTAACACCATGATTTAAACAAGCAGATAAGTGTAATCGCACAGGATTTATTTATTCAATTTCCATTTTATTCATGATTGGCTGAATTTTCAGTAGTGTAATATTTATAAAGCTAAAATTTTTAGTGTATGGTTCATTTTTTGTTTAGATTATGTATGGGAAATTTTATAAAACATTTAATCTGAAAACTGCAAAATATTTTAATATGTTCATAATCATTCCTTAACATTATATTTATTGCTTTTAACTTAATTTCAATATTTTCTTTTAACACAGGAAGATGATTTCATGGAGCAGTAAAATTCTACTGTGAGGAGTCAAATTCAACAATCTTATTTAATCTCAAGGATTTTCAAGAAAGCGTCTATTTTGCCTAAGATTTTAAAAATTGGACAAACCAGTGGACAGATTACAATATGCTCTTTATGTATTTAATGTTTAATGCAAATGGACTGTTATATTTATAAAGGTCCTGTTAAAGATATTATTGAAACTTGTTTATCTGATGTTGGAAAGAATTGTTATCAATTAATGTTAGGTTTATTTTGTTCTTGCTAAATAAAATGTTTTTGTTGTTAAATAAAATTAGTTTTTTTTTCTTTCTTGCAACATTCTAAATTGCACATTTGGCTCTAACTTTTGACATAAAATGCTGCAGTCTTATGCTTTTATATTTATTTAAAAGTTAGTTGATTTAAGAAACATTGAATAAAATAAAAATTAAAAGATTAATTAAGAAGAAATAAGTTGTTCTTGAATATAAATTCAAGTTTGTAACAAATGTTTTAAATGATATAAAGAACAATTGCACATGGTCAATAAATCTATTTCTCAGTTATTTCTGCATTTAATTTTTGTGCTACAATATTTAGTTGAAGGTTCTTCATACAATAAAATAATTGTCCATAATCCAAATTTTAGCTATAAAAGTTTTTTAATGGCATTCCTCCACATTTCCCAATTGCAATGTGCTTATATAAATGCTATGGGTAACAATTATTTTATCTAAGATTTCAAAGCCATTTCAGATTTCAAACTAAAGAATTAAAATATTTTTTTAAAATTTAGTCAGTTTAAGAAATATAAGATTTTGATTGAGATTTAAATCGAGGAATAATTACAACAAGGTATCATGGGTTGATGTTTATCCATTTAAAATATTTTCAATTTCATTTATTTAAACCCTGCACTGGCCATGTGTGTGTGTGGGGGGGAATACTTTTTTAAATTTAGGTTTTATGTTTTTTAATACTTTCTTTTTCAAAACTGGTTCTGAAACTCCTATTAATATAAAAAAAACTAACCAAAATTGCAAAAGTAAAAACTAACCCACTTACAGATCATCCTCAAATATTCTATGCCCCCCCCCCAAAAAAAAAGGTAAAAATTTTAAAATCCAAACAAGATATTTGAAAATAACTTCTGCATTGGATTATCTAAACTCTTAAGGGGAACAATCAGCTTCTGGCATTGTGGTGCTGAAGTTGAGTCGTTGGGCTGATATCAAGTTTATTTTTTCAATATTTTTTTAGTAAGATGCCTAAGATTGGTTTATTTGATTGAAATCGTAAATTTTTAATAAAAAAATAATTGTTATTTGCAATTAAATCAGAAGCTAATGAAAAAATTAAAATTGTATATAAGCATATCTGAAGCTATAAGTATCATTGGAAAATATGTAAACTTGAAATTGCCCAAGAAAAGAAAGGAAAAATCCCATTAGCACCACAGCATCAGAAGCTGATATTCTGTTTAATGTTGTTCGGGTGCTGTTGTACAGTTATGCAAATTTAGGCAGTTTGCATGAATAAGTGTTTTCAAATTTGCAATTTTGAGATCACCAGTATTTTCAATTTAATGAATATATGTACTTTTAAATTTAACAAAAGAAAATATTGATGTTAAAAATTTCTGATTTGACAGAATAATAAAAAATTCATGTAAGCTCTATTTAATTTTGTATAACGATTCAATTACCTTTTCCCCTAAATTGACATAGGAAACAGTTTCATTGAATTAGAAAGAAAAAAAAATGTTTTTATGATTCATTAGAGAACTTTCAGTCATATAAATTAGAATGTTTTAAGTCTTGTTAATTAAAGACTTGGAAGAAATATTGGAGAATCCATGTTACAGTTTTCCAATCTCTCTCTCTCTCTCTCTTTATATATATATATACCCTTGTAATGTCAATAAACAGAAATTTAAATCCGAAATGAGAATTTAATTGCAACACTTTAAAATGTGGCAATAATTCCATGTTATATTGAATTTCATTGATAAAAATTAATCGAGGATTACTGAATTTAGTTTTAAATGATGTGATTTTATTTAGACGATTTAGAAATCGCTTGAAGATTTTTGTAATTTTAAGCAATTTTGCTTTTCTTAAGAGTGAATTTATTCAATTCTACAAATTCAAGGAGTTTTGGATTAACTCTTAAATGAGTTGATTTCATTCATGTATGAATTGGTTACAAATCGCCTAAGTGCTACTGAATTAAATAAAAAATGACAACATTTCACTCCAACTTGAATTGATAACAAATCGCTCAAGTGCTACTGGATTTGCCTTAAATTATTTCACTTCACTCAAATACGAGTTGGCTGCAGCTAACTCAAGTGCTACTCGATTTAATTCTAAAGACTTCATTTCACTCAAGTATGATTTGGTTACTAATCGCTCAAGTGCTACGAGATTCAGTCTTAAATGACTTCATTTCACTCAAGTATGACTTGATTACAAATCACTCAAGTACTACTGGATTTAACCTTTATTGATTTGATTTCACTCAAGTATGAGTAAAATAGAGATCACTCAATCATGAGTTGATTAAAAACAGCTCATTCACTTGAGTTGTTTCAGCTCTTCTTGAGAAGGTTCCTTTCAACATGGGAAAAGAGTGGATTTCAGCTCAACTTGAGTTAATTCAGCTTTTTCGTTTTAAGAGAGATGATGGAATTTTTGCAAAAGGAGCTTTTCCTTCCTCATTATTACGAATTTAATAAATGAATTTACAGCAGCCCATGACTAATTATTGGATCTTCTACATTTATTTATTTATTTTGTTTTTTCCCTCGCTTGCCATGACTGTGTGTTTCTTTTTAACCAGTGGAAATAATTCGAGTTCTCCTTAAATCGTCACATATATATATATATATATATATATATAGTTGCAGATTGTGTACATTTATAAAAAGTTAATTTACTATTTTTCGCCTTAAAATTTTATTTTCTTCACTTTCATGCTCACAAAATTCCATTGTCTTTGATTTACTTTTTTCATACTAATATTTTAACACTCTTTAGTAAATTCTTTTTTTTTTTCATTCTATTTTTTAGATTACAAAATACGCGTTTCAGGGATTTTTTATGCCAAATTAGCTTATTAGTAGCTTATTAATTTTTTTTCACACCCATTAAGAATCTTGTATTGGCGAGCTCAATGGATCGTCAGCGATTTTTCTTTGTCTGCATGTTCTTACGCATCCTTCTTTATTGATGGGTGCATAATAGCACACAAAATATGATTTTCCATGATCTGTTAATGAAATTCACTTGTTTTTGCGATTCTTTAACAAAAATTCACGTTTTATTAAGTAATTCTTTCACGAAATTAAAGTTTTTCCGCGATTCTTTGACGAAATTCGTGTTTTTTATACGATCATCTGATGAAATTTGCTTTTTTTCTCGATCCTTTGACGAAATTTCCATTGTTTTCACAATCCTGTGACAAAATGGGCGCTTAATTAACGGCTCTTAAACGAAATTCGCGTTTTCTCTATGATTCTTTTACGAAATTCACGTTCTTTCCGTTATTCTTTAACGAAATTCATGTTTTCCCTATGCTCTTCTGAAGAAGCTACTTTTTCTTTTTACTATTCTTTGACGTACTTTACGTTTTTCCTCAATTCTTTGACGAAATTTGCGTTTTTTCCGCGATTCTTTCACAAAATTTGTACACCATATAGCAAAAGGTGACCGGCGACTTGTGATTTTAGACATTTTGTTAAATATCTAAAAAAATACATGAGAATTTATCCTGTAACCTGAAACTGCAAGTGTGTAAACATAATAGTATATGTTATACATTCCTGGGATGGTTGTTTCCGTAAACTTCATGAGAGAGCGTCAACAAATTAAAAAAGGACGAAAATCTTTTGGATAGCCCTGAAAAAACAAAATGCAGCAAAAGCGTTCAAACTGTAGATTATGATTAAGTGGCTTATTGTATTAAACTGTGCTCATTTTTATGCAAATAACATGTATACTCGTTGAGAAATTAATGTTTTTATAAAACTGTCCCAAAAATATCAAGTTTTTTGTTCAGTTGCAGATAATTTTCAGAGTTCTTAATATAAAATAATGTTCTTTTCCGATAATTTGACAAAAAAAAAAAAAAAAAAAAAAAAAAAAAAAAGAAAAAAAAAAAACCCCAGTAATTAGAATTTTGAAAAAGTAAAAATTGTATGAAAAATTAGCAGGTTTACTAAATAATTTTTCATTGTGCATGCGTAAATGCTATCAAAATTTCATTTACATATTATGTTAGATTAATATATAGAGCAACATTTGTAATAGTTTCAAAAGCATAGCTTGAACATTCTGAAAGTGATCGTTGGTAGAACAAGCTCAAAAACCATTACTCCCAAACTGAAGCAAAAAGATGAGGGGCTGTATCCATTTATACATTGATTAGTGTCACTATAGAATACATAATATTGCACTTACTACTGCTATATTTGGATATAACCCCTCATTTTTTTGCTACATTTTGGGAACATCGGATTTTGAGCTGATTCTACAGACGATCACTTTCAGAATTTTCAAATTATTTTTTTGAGACATTTATCGAAGTTTCTCTATACATTTTGCTAACACAATATAAAATGAAATTTTGATAGCGTTTAAGCATGCTCAATAAAAAATAATTTAGTAAACATGATCATTTTTCATAGAATTTTTATTATTTCTTAATTCTCATTACAGGATTGTTGTGTACAATCCTGTTTATCATATTTTCGGAAAAGAACATTATTTTATATTGAGAACTCGCAAATTATAAGCAAAAATACTTTAAAATATTTAGGACTGTTTTTATAAAAACTTTGATTTTTCTACGAGTATACGTGCTATCCGCATAAAAATGAACACAATTTATTACAATACCACTTAATCATAAACTACAGTTTGAACAATTTTGCTACATTAGTTTTAACAGGGTTATCCAAAAAATAATCGTTCTTTTTCAACTTTTTGACGGTCCTCTACGGGGTGTCAGGATAAAATCTTCACGGAAATATATGACATGTACTATTATGTTTACACGCGTAGAATTTCAACTAAGCTCTCATATATTTTTCTAGATATTTAACAAAATGTCTAAAATTGCAAGTGGCCTGTCACCTTTGGCCATATAGTGTACATTATAAAACTTAAATTTGGAAAGTGAAAATACTAAATTTCATGGGATGTCATTAACCGTTTACACGCCGAATTAACATCGCAATGTAATTATATTTTTTTCCCTATTTTACTGTTTCAAATGTTTTAATTTATGCATACAAATTTAAAAAATAACAAAAAAATCTGCAGGTTTTTTTACTGTTTTCATTTCAGTGCTCGCATTTTGGAGCATGATTATTGATTGACAACCTATACAAATATACCAAATTATTTTCTGCTATGCGCTATTGTGTATTGTTCTTGAGTATTTTCTCGAATTCCAAAAACATTTAGATAACTAGCGGTAAAATGTAAGTAATATACAGAAAATGATAAAAACAAATAATATATTTTTATGCAAATTAATGAATTTACATTTTTCTGTGATAAATGCTTAAACATAAATACTTTTTTTTTCAAAAGTTGAAATCAACCTTATATTTTATTGGAAAAATAAGGGCATCGTTATGTTGGAAAATATGTGTTTTGTATTACAAATAATGCAATGTTCCCATTTGGGAACATTGGCGTTTAAACGGTTAATTAGCACTAACTCTCATTTATCAGTGAATTCTAAATGCATTGAATTTAACTGGAATCCACATCATCAGCAGAAGTATACCAATACCTGTACGAGAATATTTGTCTAAATATGCCCGATTTATTTTAAATAATTATTGCCCAATGCCATTTTATCTTCCATAATGTATTGGTAAATAAATAAATAAATAAACATTAACATAGTTGAATTTTTAGGTGCGCTCGTAATTATGTAAATAAGTAGTACCCATAGTTCATAGACGTCCAGTCCGTCTGCTCGCATATAACAATGCAACAACTACCTAACCGAATCATTTGAAATATAAAATGTATAATTATTACATAAATTTGTCGAGTCATTTCAAATTTTATGAAAATCGGATGCATAGATCAATTACAGGGACAACTAAAAGTATTCCATTGCATTACGGTAAATGGGGAAAAAATATTTCAAATGCATTTTAATGATGTTACACTCATTCGAATATAACAGAATACATGAACCTATGAAGTATACATATATTAAAATATACATTCTGTACAATCTGTGATGCAACGAATATTTATTATTAAATTACAGGGCCACAGAAAAGTATTCCACTGCATAATGCTATCGGGAAAGCATTGTTTGGGGCGTGTGTTAATTATATTACACATTTATATAGTTTATATTTATATAGTGTTAATTAATTTCAGATTTTATGAATATGATATACGTTGCTGAGGTAAAACAAAAGTTTATTCCTGTATAATAAAAGTTTATTCCTGTATATTTACAGGAACTGAAACAAGATTTCAACCACTATACTATATCCGAAGTACTTCTACTATTAACAGCAAGATATTGAATATTTTAAAAACTTCGTTATTGTACGAACGCACCGCATTTGTTACGCTTCACGTACAATTTCCAACTTGTTATTTTAAAATCTGCAAAATTTATGTTTGTCTTTATAAGTGAATGTGGAAGAACATTAATCTAGCCAGATTTATCAAGTTTCATATATTAATGTATTTTTATGCACATCCTTTCTGATGACAGATATCTTGTTATTTGCTTCTTTTTTTTATCAGATATTTTGATTTATTTACTTGCTGAAAATTCCGAAACATTCTCTCGGCGATATGCAGATAGAACTTCATTTGAATTTCAGATTGAGATTCATTTCGTATTTACGGATTTCGCTTAGTTTTGTGCCGACAACACCAGGTCATAAACGTTTATTCCTAGAACAAATGAATCGATAGAGTGTGACTGTACATAATTATGAGACAAATTCAGTTTTCCCTTTCAGATGAAGATACTTTATATGAATTTCGAATAGGAACCTCGAAGAAAACATTTTACAGAGTTGCTGTATTTTTTTTTTTACAATAATAAAATCAAGAATATAAGCGTTAGCGTTATTGTTAGTTTGCTTTTATTGTTATTACTGAAATCTTCAAAATAAATAAATAAATAAAGTAAAAAAAACAGGTATATTTCGTTGTCGTTTTTTAAAATGTCAAAAAAACTGTTATTTTGACTTATAGGTTAGATTAAAATGTTTTTCTCATTTTGTTCTTTAGAATTGCTATATTTGTATGTCGAACCGAATGTTTATTAATGTTTATTATCATTGAGAACAAAGAAAAACATAAAAAAGAAAACGACTACAAAAACTTATATAAACCATTGCATACTTAAAACAAAATTTTTTAAGTTATCATTGTGAAAAAAGCACTATATTTTTTTAAATAAAAAAAAAGTTTTTTTTTTATTTTTTTGGATTTTAATTTTTAAGAAATGCATCGTGAGCCATTATTACTTCATGATAAAACAGGTGGAAAAAAATCATGCTACTCCGTCTAAACATCTTTGTTGTTTATGGTACACTTTCTAAAATAATGATTGATACTGTAAATAATGTATCAAGCATGTTAAGAAAATAGAACAAAATCCATTAAGCGTTCTTTAACCTATGGTTTATTAAAGCATACAACTTGAATTTGTATTTAAATCTCGAGTAATACGTAATATTTTAGTTATAAACGTAGTAGAATATGGACACTAATAAAATATTTTAATTTTCATGTTTGTAACAAGCGAAAAAAAAAACCTTTACCTTTAAAGACAGCAATAACAAATAAGCAATCAATGTAAAATGACCCATTTACCTTTTTTATGGAACAACTGAAGTAATTTAAGTACATTTTTGTGATAGTTCGGGCAGAAATTAAAGTATAAATAGCCATTCGATGAAAAATAAAGGTAAAAAATAAACAGGTACGCAATTTTGGAAATAAGCAAAGTATAATTTTATCTTTAAATTAACGTCACTATTGCTTTTTAGGTGAGTTCGTAATTATGTAAATACGTAGCACCTATTGTTGTCGCTCAGTCCGTCCGTCCGTCTGTCTGTCTGTCTGTCTGTCCGCCTGTCTGTCTGTCTGTCCGTCCGCATATAACAACGCAAAAACTACCCAACCGAATCGTTTGAAATTTAAAATACATAATTATTACATAATTTTGTCGAGTCATTTCAAATTTTATGAAAATCGGATGGATAGAAAAATTACAGGAACAATCAAAAGCATTCCGTTACATTACGGTCAATGGGGAAAAAAGTTTCAAATGCATTTTAATCGTTTGAAATTTAAAACGTATATTTATTACATAATTTAGTCGAGTTATTTCAAATGTTATGAAAATCGGATGCATTGACCAATTACAGGGACAATCAAAAGTATTCCGTTACATTACGGTCAATGGGGAAAAAAGATTCAAACGCATTTTAATGGTGTTACACTCATTTGAATATAACAGAATTGACATGAATCTATGAAATATGTACTAAAAAGTACATTTTGTACAATCTGTGATGCAAAGAATATTTATTATTAAATTACAGGGCCACAAATTTGTATTCCACTAAATAATGTTATACGGGGAATCAGCAAGATCTGAATATTTTAAAACTTCGTTATCAACGAACGCACCTCATTTGCTATGCTTTACGTGCAATTTCCAACTTGTTTCATTTTTTGTGAAAAAATTGATTTACGGCCAGGTTTCTTCGTAAACAAAAAGCGAAAATTTTGGTTGAATGAAAATTGATATCGATATCAAAAGACAACTCTCTCCCATTTACCTTGCGATATCATGTGCGATACTCCTCCTCCTCTCCCCTAAGATGATAACGTTATATTTGCACAGCCCTTAATTGACTACTCTTTTAGGCTAGAATCAACACTCTTGCCTAACTTGGATATGACAACTATCGTTTATAGCCAGCGATGAATATTTAAAATATAGGTGAAAACTTTTTAGATAGAGTGCAAGGTAGTTCAGTCATATGACGTTTGCTGAAGAGGCATTCCTATATAGACTGGAATTAGTGTATTCTTAGCAAAAATATAATTTTTTTTTAGTATTTTTAATTAAATTATAAAAACTAATTCCAAACACTATTAACTAGTCGAATGTGGCAATTCCAAAACTTTCTTCTATCTCATGCATGTTAATATTTTAAAATTTGCTAACACAGAACCAAAATTAAATGGCAATCTATGCCCTTATGAGGTTCTAAAGATATGAAATTCCGTGCATTACTTATTGAGATATGACTATCATTAAAATTGTAAAATTACAAAAAAATTACAGCTTATAAGCGTCACCTATTGGCGATTAACACCAAAATCTAATCAGCAACAACTTGTGCCCACGTCTAACTAACTGAATCTTAAGTTAAATGAAAATCCGTGCATTACTTCTTTGAGATAGAGTTATTGCAGAAATCGTAAAAAAATGCATGATAGCTTTGTCACCTGTTGAGCCATTTACACCAAAATGAAAAAAATGTCAATTCATGTCAAGGTCTAACAGAATCTGATGTTTCATGAAAGTCCGTGCAATATTTCTGGAGGTAGAGCTATTGCAAAAATCGGAAAACATGCATAATAGCAATGTCACCTATTGAGCAATTTGCACAAAAAACTTGATATGAATATATCAAGGGATAACTAATACTGAAGTTTAATAAAATTCCGTGCATTAATTCTGCAGACTGACCTACTGCAGAAGTCGTAAAAAATGCAGCATGGCGGCGCCATCTGATGAACAATTTACACCAAAATGCAAAAAACGCCGATTCATGTCAACGAATAACTGAATCTGAAGTTTGATGAAAAGTGCATTATTTCTGGAGATTGAGCTATTGCGAAAACTGAGAAGAATACTACATAGCAGTAGCATCTGTTGAGTGTTATACACCAAAAATTAATCAGCACCAACTTACATCAGGGACTAACTGAACATAATTAGGTAGCTTTCATTACAAAAAGTAAAAAGCTACCTATTGCAGTCGTCCGGAGGAAAGCACTTCCAGAAAATTTTGGTATATTTTCACCGATCTTGACCCCCAGACCCAAAACCACCCTCCGTTCAAATGTTGACATATACAGGGTGTCCGAAAAGTCTGGAAACGGTCGAATAACTCGAAAAATACATATGAGATTGAAAAACGTAGATATACGTGTTAAATATTTTTAAATAAGCTACTCAGTGATACCAAAATTGACCTTCGTAACCGACCCCCTGGGGGTCAGAGGGGGTCCAACTTTCAAATCTTAAATCATAACCCCCATTTTTTATTGCAGATTCGGATTCTACGGACAAAAATACGTAACTTTTGTATTTGATGTTTATTTCAAATCCTCGTTTATCACGGTGTAATTGAGCATATTAAATCGATACATATTTCGGCTTTTCCAACGGGATTTTCCCTAATCGAAACTAATTAGGGAGAATTTATGACATCAAATTCCTCGTCTTTTGCAATAATAGCGTTTCCTGAAAATCATCCGTGCCGATTATTTCGGTAGTGCTACACAGTTAAAAATTTGATCCATTTGCTGTGGCGTCACTCCACAGCTTTTATAGAATATCTCTTTCATGACCAATGAGAATGTTCCATAACACAGTAAAGTACACTGTAAAAAAATTGACCCTTTTACTGCATCGTCACTCCACCGCTTTTATAGAAAACGATTACTTTACTGTGTTATGGAGCATTCTCATTGGTCACAAAAGAGATATTCTATAATAGATGTGGAGTGACGCTGCAGCAAATGGGTCAAATTTCTAACAGTGTAGCACTATTGAAATAATCGCCACGGGTGATTTTCAGGAAACGCTATTCCTACAAAAGACGAAGAATTTGACGTTAAAAATTCTGCCCAATCAGTTTCGATTAAGGAAAATCCCGTTGGAAAAGCAGGAATATGTATCTATTTAATATGCTCGATTACACCGTGATAAACGAAGATTTGAAATAAACATCAAATACAAAAGTTACGTATTTTTGTCCGTAGAATCCGAATCTGCAATAAAAAAAAGGGGGGGGGGGTATAATTTAAGATTTCAAAGTTGGACCCCCTCTGACGCCCAGGGGGTCGGTTTCGAAGGTCAAATTTGGTATCACAGAGTAGCTTATTTAAAAATATTTAACACGTATATTTATGTTTTTCAATCCCATATGCATTTCTCGAGTTATTCGGCCGTTTCCAGACTTTTCGGACACCCTGTATATATGTCTATATATATGAAAATTTCAAAATTTCCTAACATAACTAAAATTCTAATTTAACGGATTTGATGGCTGAAAACTTCTTATTCTTATTCTATTCTTATAAATAATTACGTAATTTGAAAATTTTAAATTACAGTTTCCAGAAAGTTTAATTTTGCCCGAAGTGTGTTTTAAAAAAATGATGTGCAAAGCTGACGTTGAGGCTCCTGATCTGCAGATTTACTAGTTATTTTGTTCTTGCAGTGATTAATCAATTATGAAAACCTAAAATCCCCCCCCCCCCAAAAAAAAAAAAAAACTAAAATTTCCTAAGGGGAGTTTTTAAATATCCTGGAATTTCTAGAATAGGAAATAATTTCAATAAGATTGCATTTCAATTTCATTTCAATAAGAAATATTAAGTACGAATATTTTCTTATTGAAAATCACTTGTTAAAGAAGGCAAAATTACGAGTGTTTATAGAAGCTTTATTTATTTTATAAAGAAAATACTGATATTTCACTTGGAAAATAACGGGTTCCACGAATTTACGACACTTCTTCATCCGTTGCACAGTCAGCACAAAAAATGTTTTATAACTTTATTTTTTTAGTATTTTGTCCTATATTTTTCTATAGTAATAGCCCGAAGTGTGTTTTAAAAAAATGATGTGCAAAGCTGACGTTGAGGCTCCTGATCTGCAGATTTACTAGTTATTTTGTTCTTGCAGTGATTAATCAATTATGAAAACCTAAAATCCCCCCCCCCCCCCAAAAAAAAAAAAAAAAAAAAAAAAAAAAAAACTAAAATTTCCTAAGGGGAGTTCCTAAATATCCTGGAATTTCTAGAATAGGAAATAATTTCAATAAGATTGCATTTCAATTTCATTTCAATAAGAAATATTAAGTACGAATATTTTCTTATTGAAAATCACTTGTTAAAGAAGGCAAAATTACGAGTGTTTATAGAAGTTTTATTTATTTTATAAAGAAAATACTGATATTTCACTTGGAAAATAACGGGTTCCACGAATTTACGACACTTCTTCATCCGTTGCACAGTCAGCACAAAAAATGTTTTATAACTTTATTTTTTTAGTATTTTGTCCTATATTTTTCTATAGTAATAATTAAAAAAACATACACCCACATCAGCGTATTAGATGATTTTTTAAAGAACAACAGAATCCATGTGGAAACGTATAATATACACATATCCCGCCTTCAAATAATGAAAATTATCCTTTTTCTATTTCTTAGAGGAGGTGCATATTTATACGTTAAAAGATCGAAACACGCAGATCAATTTGCCTTACATGTTATTCTACATAGTAGAAATTATTTAAAAAATTTCATGCACGCCCATCCGCCTCACTGAATTAAATGATTAAGAAAAAAAAAAAAAAAAAAAAAAAAAAAAGAAAAAGAAAAGAAGGCAGAACTTATTGAAACACAAAATATTTACATACCCCGCCCCCAAAAACTGAAGATATAGTTTTTCTATTTGGGAGGGGAGGTTCTTATTTACACATTTAAACATCAAAACAAGTAGGTCGTATTTTAGAAACCATTTACTGGATAAAATAAAAATCCATATAGAAAACTAAATTAATATATTTCAATGAATTTTTCTATAGAAAAATATAAAAAAAAACCTATACACTGTAAAAAATTTGTTTCATTTGCTATAGCGTCACTCCACTTCTTTTATAGAAAACGGTTACTTTACAGTGTTGTGGAACATTCTCATTGGTCATGAAAGAGATATTCTATAAAAGCTGTGGAGTGACGCTACAACAAATGGGTCAAATTTTTAACTGTGTAGCGCTATCCAAATAATCGGCATGGGTGACTTTCAGGAAACGCTATTCCTGCGAAGGGCGAGGAATTTGATGTCAAAAATTCTCCCCAATTTGTTTAGATTAGGGAAAATCCCGTTGGAAAAGCCGAAATATGTATCGATTTAATATGCCCGATCACACCGTGATAAACGAGGATTCGAAATAACATCAAATACAAAAGTTATGTATTTTTGTCCGTAAAATCCGAATCTGCAATAAAAGATGGGGGTTATAATTTAAGATTTCAAAGTTGTACCCCCTCTGACCCCCCCGGGGGTCGGTTGCGAAGGTCAAATTTGGTATCACTGAGTAACTTATTTAAAATATTTAACACGTATAGTTACGTTTTTCAATCTCATATGTATTTCTCGAGTTATTCGACCGTTTCCAGACTTTTCGGACACCCTGTATATATATATATATATATATATATATATATATATATATATGAATTTTGTCATGCGGTAACTATCGTATTTATGAACCTATTAGAATGAAACTTGGTATGTACAAAGTGCATACAAATGTCTCGACCGAGTTCGTTAGCCAGCATCATTCGCCATCTTGTTTCAAAATGGCGGCCATTTAAAAAATTAAAAAAATTAAAATTTAAAATTAAATTTAAAAAATTTAAAAGTTGAAAATTATTTTTCTTTTATGTGTTAGAACATAAAACAAAGATTCCAGAACACTTTTTATTTTGTCTATATCTTAAAAAATGATTGAGTTATAGCACTTTGAATTTTTCTTATGGCTGACGTTTTGAAACGATCTGATATTCGTCATGCTGTAACTAACTTATTTATGAACCTATTTGAATGAAACTTGGTATGCAAATAGTACATACAAATGTCCCGACCGAGTTCGTTAGCCAGCATCATACGCCATCTTGTTGGTTTGTTTTATCCTTATTGATATCGTGGAATTTGGCGACTCTCTAAATCGCCGAAAAAAAAAAAAAAAACAGTTTGAATAAAATATGACTAATTTCTAAAAATTCCTATTAATACTCAGTATTGACAAAAACTAGCATTCAATCTTATAAAATCGGGTTTCACTAATTTGAGCTTCGTATGTTTGAATAATATAACTTAATTTAAAATAAATAATATATAAATAAGTATATGAAAGCTACTTCTTCCTCCCGGCATTGCCGGAAGGACTTTTTTTAAATTAAATTCTGTACATTAATTCTTGAGATAGAGCGCTCACAAAATTTGTGCCACATTAGACAGAGATTCACCTAAAAACATTTTGTAAAAACATGATTTTTCCTATCTCTTACCCAATAAGACTTGTAAATCCGACGAAAACCGGAAGTCAAAAACTTTCACGAAGGCAACATTTTCTTCTTGTACAGATGGAACACGACAAACAAATCTTCTTCCACCTTTTCCTATTTTATTTTGATCATAATCATGATAAAAAAAAAATATGCACGGAATAGTAATTATTAGCTAAAAGCCGAAAATTCGTCCTTTAAATTTACTTTAATCTTTTTTTTTCTAAAAGAGTAAGATTTGAATTTGAAACATTTTAAAGGCATCCAAGTACCTCAAATAAACTTTAATGCATGTTAACTGATAAACTATTCATCAAAATTTGTATGATCTATGAAACTAATCTACAGGTGCACACACAAGCTAAAAAAAACTAGTCGTTGGGAGGCCACCGCAATACTTACCCATTATGGATATGTATACTATAATATATGGAAATAAAACATGTTAAAACTATTTGTACAATGAATTGCAACTCCAAAACAAAATTTAAACGTATATTTAAATATTGTTAATATATATATAGTAATGTTCTATTAATCAATTGCTGATGAACCAATTTCGACAAATTATATAAAATGCCAAACTAATCAAGTAGTACCGACTGCATAAAAGAAACATCCTTATAACTCAAAAAATAATAATCATATTAACTAACAGCTTACTGCGACGGATTAAGGTTTCATTTCCAATTAAAATATATCTTTGAATCGAAATTTGAATGAAATACAGGGTCATAAAAAATGGAAGAATGTGGAAAACAGGATTACAAATATCTCATCAACTAATAATTCGATCGACTTCGTTCTTTATGCAAAATTTGTGTTATTTTATTGCCTTTTACGTTCGCTTCTTAAAATAAAATAATTCGAAAATTTTTATATACCTTTCATGAGAACGAACTTTTCAAGAGTCCGAAAAAAATAGTTCCGGATAATCGAGGTTACTGATATTAAATAGGCTTCAGTTCATTCCTATATACTAAGTACATACAAAACTTCAAGTCTCTATCTCAATTTATTCGTGAGATAGAGCGTTTACAGACACACAGACAGACAGACGGACTGCAATTTTTTTTCTCAAAATATGTTTTTCGGTATCTTCACTATCTGAAACGTGTAAATACGACAAAAAATTTTTTTTCGATTTTAAAAACGATTGCAAGATTTACCCTATATAACATATGATGAGTAAATAAAAAATGTAAAAATATTTCAATTTTCGCTTTTGCTTATTTTACTGAAAGAGTAAAACGTATTTTAAGAATTCGTAAAAGGTTCTTGAAGGAAATAAAGAATGATATTGATAACTTTTATATCAAATGGACAAAAGTAAAGAAAATATATCTTCCTGATGAAAAAATACGGCCTAAGTATGTGCTCCGATTTCGAAGTAAATTCAATACAATTTATGGATATTTATTTATCTAAATAGAGAACGATAAAATACATAACATATCTTGAAGCAATGCCACTAGTTTGAATACATAAATTTTTAGAAAGATAAAAGCATTATCGTTTCTCATAGCATGAATAAATTGACAATATGTTTCCGCAAATAGGTAAAAATGTTTTACAGAAAGTCATGTTGCTGTTTTTATAATCTATCTGGCGTATTTGAAATAATATAAATGTAATAATTATTACGATATTACGATTTTCACTGAAATGAACAAGAATTGTTTTAGAAATATTATTTTATCGACAATAAAGAAATACAGTCAAGTCTCTATATAACGAAATCCATTGTTCAGTTAAAAAATTCGTTAAATAGAGGACGGCAAAAAAATTCATTTAATGTTTAAATTTTGAAACAGAATTGTTTTTGAGGTGTTTAATTAAGTTTTGAAATATTTAACGGAATTTTCCGATAATCTAAAATATTTTCGCCACTTTCTTTTTTTTCCCAGTGTCTTATTGGTTATTTTCAAAATTGTTATTTTATCAGAGAGCGTTATGCTTTCGTAGAAGCAATTTTATGCAAATGCAGTAGACGATAACACCAACATAGATGACACTTAGTAAGAATTCTTCATTCAAATGATCCCCCACAACAAAAAATGCTCCAAGGCACAGATAAGAAACATCCACTCTAAACTCTAAAATTCATGAGAGATAATTTAGGTAGATGAAAACCCGCTGAAAAAACGACCTTTTCTGCAATTGCCCCCTTATCCCTTCCTTATTCCTGCCTTAATATCCAAACGAAGAAACGAACAGCATTTTCAAGATGACAATGAATAGTTTTATCTTTTAGGATGTTTTGTGATAAGTTGCAAATCGCTCCAGTAGCAAGAATATGTTTGAAACTTTTCCAAGAACACATGCTCATCTTGGCTAAAACAAAGTCAAGTGTGACCATGCAAAAAGGATGCTTTTCATTGGGGGGGGGGGGATGTTGAATACCTTTTTTTACATAAGGAATAAGGTAGAGTAATTTAGCTATGATATATAAACCAGAAATCAACGAAAACAAGTTATTCTACAAATTATTTGAAGCGTTTTCTGAACATATGAAAAAACATTTTTGAAAAAAAAATCGTTAAATGGAGATATATATTTCGCTATATGGAGATTATTTTTAATGTAATCATGAAAAAATTGACCGTTCCTGCAAAAAATTCATTAAGTAGAGAAATTTGTTTGATAGAGTTTCGTTATAGAGAGACTCGACTGTATACATCTCGAAAAGAAAATGGCTCGAAATCTAATGCTCGTGTGAAGTTATTTGAATAGTAATTGAACATTATTAATTTTTACAGCTCTCCTTACAGATTATTCCAAATAATGAAAAATATTGATTGCAATATTTTAGCCGTTTACTTTACAAAATACATTGTCTTAATATAATTACAGCGATTGCATTTAGCATATTAAACATACAGAGCAGGTGCGCATGTAGAAATATCGTCTTTTCTAAATAAATGATTGTTATATATTATGCAGAAAAATTGCTTTTAAGCATCTAACTAAGAAGGTCTCCATACGGACAAATTTCGAAAAAGGTAGAAGAGTGTTCTTTTCATGATATGTATATTTATAAAATAAATTTCGGCGGAACCTTGATAGAGCGTCCTTAAATATGTAATGAAAATTTCGTTATTTGCGATTTTGCACCTTTTTAAATTAATTTTTTTTATCAATTATAGCAGAAACGGAGTACTTAACTGATCGTTGGTTCTTTGTTTCTGCTCCAAAGATTTGAAACCATAAAATTAAATGCAATTTTCCTGTATGAAGATTCTCTTAATTTATCATTTAAAGCTGCTCTCAAATTTAAAGGGTATCTCAAATCTTTCTGAACAAATTTATGAACATGGTTGTTCGGATTCATCCTTTTGACCACTGAAAACTCAAAATCTCAAATCTTGGCCGGGGCCAACTCCTGAATTCAACATTGTCTATAACAACTCCCTATAGTAGAATACTTTCTATATCCTGAAAATTTAAACGCCTAAAGTCTTGTGTTTCATAATTGAAATGATTCTTGGTTTTCAACGAATTTGAAATGCAATGGTTTAAAAGAGAGATATTAGAATGTTTCAATAAGAGAATGATTTTAAGTAATACAAAGAAATATCACAAGAAATCGGAATAATGAAGTTAAATTAATTTCTTATTGATATTATATCGGCCATTTTCAACATAGTGTCAAGTCTGTTACCGCATGGTTTTTTAAGGATTATCATTTTTTCACCATTCTACTTTTATTTTTTGTTCAACTAAGAAACAAATGTGCAATTTCCTTAAAATTTAATAATCTGCATCAATATATAATGTAATTATTAGAAAAAGTTCTCGCATAATTCTTAAGTGATCAAAATCTTGTGGCTAAAACTGTCTCTCATTTCAATTTAATTTAAGTATTATTGTTAAATATCATGTTTTGAAATTCAGGGACATAAGACACTTCAAAGTAAGTTGATTTTAGGAAATTTAATAAATTTAAAGCTGAATATTTTCAGTAATTTTTTTTGGAACGGACTTGACAATTTGCCATACAAGCCAAATTTAAATAGCATTTACGTATTATGTTATAGGGCAAAGTGCACAACCAATTTTTTTTCATGTACCTTAAGCATTTACTTTAACACCTATCTCCATTCTTAAAATAAATTATTAAGTTTGAAAAATAAAAATAAAATTCTGAAATGTAAGCGAATGGTGAAAATGACCCATATGATAATCATAATGCTATTGATATTATTACTATTCACTAGCGATTCGCTGTATTACATTTGACTTGTAACGTTTATTTATCTTCGAAATAATACCGTGCATTTCATCCAATGTATTCTGTTCAAAGTATTGATTGATAACACAAACATTCTTAAGTTTATAGACATTTCCGAAACAAGAATCACAAACTAAAAGAAAATGCATTTCAGTTTGAGAAAAAAATGCAAAGAAGACAGAATATCAATAAAGCTATGATTAAATGTCACACTAAGAAGATACGAAAACAGAAATATGCCACAGAATGGAAAATTCAGAAAAGAGTAGTTTACTTATTTAAATGGATTTTTTATGTGTTTTTATGTTGCATATTATCGAAAACGTGAAAAAAGTATTACATTTTTTAACCATTAAAAAATGGTTGTTTTCGGTGGAGGATAGACAAAATGACGTGGTCACTTTTGAATTTAAATTAAATTCTTTACTTTTAGAAGAATTTTTGTTTGAATTTAAATTAAATTCTTTACTTTTAGAAGAATTTTTATTTGAATAGGAAATTAAAATGTTTAAAATCATTGTAATAAAGTAGAAAACTAACACATTAAAAAATGGGTAGACAGAAATTAAGAGATACGGAAAAAGCCGAAGCCAAAGAAATGAATGACCGTGATTGTCGCATTCAATGAAATTAAACACAATACGCGTACTTAAACAATCATAAAGTGATTTTTATTTCGACTTTTTATTAATGTTTTACTAATTTATTTGCTCTTTTGTTATTTAAAATAAAAATTTAGTCAACATGTATAAGTTGCTTATTAGTTTGGCGATTCGTGCCATTTGGCGAAATTGGTCGACGGGATAACTAAGTAGTACTGTATTTGGTTTGGCGCAAAAACGTCTTTCAATGCAGAAAACGAGAAAATCAAAAGATTATCGAGCCGCTGAAAGCCAATTACGTGTTGAAAGGCGATCACGAAAAAGGAAGCAATTTAATGCCGAATCGATTAATTGTAAAACATCATGTCTCGAGGGCGACCAATCCACTAGCCATGGCGTTTTACAATCGGTCGGTTTTAACCAGGAAAATTTGAGTGCCAATAGTCATTCTAACAAGCCGGAAAATGTTATAGCTATTACTCTTGATTTTCCACCACCTAAAAAGAAAATAAAAAGCAATCGGCTTGGGAAAAACTGGAAAAATCTCTTTTGATTCAATGTCTGATGGACCCATTCACAGATGCATGTGCTCCGATCGACTTTGGTTTAAAACCTCCATCACCACAATTCTGCTCTGTAAAATCAAACTGTATATGCCAAAGTCTTACAAGTATAACAAACAGTATATGCCAAAGCTGTATTTTAATAATGATTACTTTCGCACCAACAATGTTACATAGTTTGAAATGTTTCTTTCGTCGCCAACTTTTATGCTTGGCGACAATGGAGTGATGTAACTTAAACGAACCATACCTTCAAATTGCAGCATGTATAAAGTAATTGTCTGAGCGAAGCGAAGTCTTTATACTCAGAGATACGTAACGATATTAAAAGTCAAAAAAATTCTTTCGTCAAGCAAATCTCAAAAAGTACTTGTCGGATTTCGATTCTGTTTGTACCAGAAGGTACCTATGAAGGTAATCTGGTGAATGCACCTACTTTTAAAAATTAATTCCAAATAGTTTAAAAGTTATATTAAAAAAACTGATAAAAAAGCACAATTTATTTGCATACGTCACAGAAATTTGGTGTGCGTGATTTTCACAAGCTGGATATTTTCGTAGATAACCGAATCAGTACATGGAGTAAATAGTAATCATTTACGCACTCAGAAATATTGAATGCAATAAAACATTTTAAAATTTAATCATGCAGGAAAACAAAACTTATTTTTTTATATTAAAAAAATGTCATAAAAACTTAATAGCATTTTTTGATAGCTAAAAGAATATTTTATATATTTCGCGTGTGAAAATTAGAAACAATTACGTTTTTAAATAAAAAGTTTCTTTTATGACATCATTTTCTCTTTATATTTATTTTTATTGCATGTTTTCTTTTAACTGATATTTTGTTTGTGTGTGGAACACAATTCTTTGGTCATTAATTTTTCGGCACGGATGCCACACGCGCATCAGACTTGGAGCATTTTTTTTCAAACCCCATTTGGCGAAAACTGCGTTATCAAATAACGCTTACATACACATTTTTAAATTATTTTCTATTATCAAAAAGAACTTACAGTAAATAAAATAATAATAATTAATAACTATAAAAACAAATATTTTATATAATTAAAAAAGGGAAATGAAAGTAAATAAACATTTTATGAGTAAATAAACAAATAATAAATAAATAAAGCCGGGTTACCATCTCAGGTAAAATAATGCCATTTTGACGCTAATTATGTATCCTGGTGCATATGTGACATCTTTTCCCATTTTTCATCCATTTCTTGTTGGCATACAACTTTGAAATTTGGAATATGTATGAATACCTGGGAGCAATACTGGAATTAGACATTGATTTTTTTTTTAATTCGATCAAAAAAGGGGCAACGGAGGTTTTTTTTTTAAAGATTTATACAATTTATATTGCATAAAGGAGCTACTTACCTATTATTATATACAAGAAGAAGTAAGTGGCATGTAAAAACAATTATATAATACATAATAAAATTATAGTATACATAAATAAAATTCTTGAAATAATATACTAGAGATATAAGCACCGGGTTTGGCGACATTTTTTATGCCAATTAGGCGAAAACATCGTTCTGATTACCAGATACATATAGCATGCTATAATAACACGTTATTTATTTATTTCAAAATAAAAAAAAGGAATAAACGAAACATTTTCTGTTATTAAAAAAAAAAAAAAGAAATAACAACCAATAAATGATAATATTTTTAGAACAAACAATTTATTATAACATTTATGTGATAACCATGTTAGGCAACTGAACGCCATTTTGGCACCAATTAGGTATCTTGGTGTGTATAGGGCATATATGTGCCATATTTATGTGTAAAACTGAGCATGAACGTTTACCAAGTGTGTTTTCATAGCCGCTTATATCTTTTTGCAACATAGCGCACATTTCGAAGCCAAAACTGCACAAAAGAAAAAAAAAACAATATTTGCAGTATTTTTATTTTATTTAATTTTTTTTTAATGTAATGCACATTTTGTAATCAGTAGGTTCGATAATCAGACCTCGTTTTTTTTTTTTTTTTTTTTTGCTTTAAAAGATGATATTTCATACGACGTCTTTTTTGGATTCGTTGTTTTTCCATATTTGATGATATGCGTCTACTCGTTTTTGTAACTTATTTTTGAAACTTTCTTCTTTATTAACAGAGACATTTCGTTTTCCTATTTAAATAAAAATTCTTCTAAAGGCAAAGAATTTGTTAAAATAAATAAATAAATGAAATGTGGACATCTATTGCTCAAAGCACAAAATTTTTCCTATTGAGTTAATAAAAATCAGTAAAAACATAATTTTTAGGATGATAAAAAGTTGATTTATGTAATAACAGAGTCATATATTATGTACGTTATGGATTAAGCATTAACATTTCTTCACCATTTATAAATAATAATAATAATAATAATAAAATAAAATGCAGACAGACCAAAGTCTATATTTGACTGAAAACAACAACCATTTTCTAAAAGCTTTAAAAAATGGCCAATGAAAAGTGATATTTCAAAAGTATTATGAAATTAGTTAAAAACTATTTACTTTAAACTAAATGAATAAAAGATTTATATTTTTAATGAAATAAATGGAATTTGAAAAATTATTGGAAATTTATCACCATAGATGTATCAATATTACAATCGGTACCTTGTATGCAAGATGGAACAATTAGCAATACTTTTTGTACCCGAAAAATGGTCGTTGCTTTTTTTAAGGTTAAAAAGTAGATTACGAAATATTCCTATACAGAGATGCCAAGCCCCCGCTTATTGCACAGCAGAATTTTCTTATAATAAATGTTATTTTTTAAATCTGCAGAATGTTCCAATTTAATAAAACATTTTCTGTATTAAAATACCGTTATCCAAAATGCCGGAGACTTGGCAGCATTTACATATACCATTTTAATTAATCACGGTACTTTTTTTAATCGGATTTAAATTTAGTGGAGACTACGTTTTTTGGCCAAAAGCAGCTTTTTCCACATGTGTAACTACGATACAACTCCTTGATGCTGAAATAAAATGTTTTGACTTATGCTATTATTGCTTCCTCTTATTTATTTATTTGAATTTTAAATAAGACGACTCAAAATCGTGTTTTTTAAATGTACGGAAAAAATCCATTTCGAGAGAGGGCGAAAAGAACAATATTTGTCGATTTATTATCTGCGCTTGGCTAAGTGTCTTACTACCTTGTATTTAATACTCTTCACAATACTTCGCTGTTATATGGACTTTGGCGTTTTTATAAAAAGTTTGACGTAATTCGGGCTTAAGAAAGTGAGTTTTTTACTGAATAATACAAATAAATGAAAAATGAATATTAAGAAATACTTAGAAAAGAAAAATGAAGAATTATATTGATCTATGGGCATTTCCATGCGAATTTGTTAGTCTGTTACACAACTGAAAATCGCTATGCTTTTTGGACACCGTTATTTTCGAAAAGTTTGCTTCGCCTTTTTCAATTGATGATATATCTTCGATAAACTAAGTCACATTTTCTCGCTTTAAAATACTGGTAGCCAAAAATCGTAGTGTGTAACAGACAAACAAGTTCGCATGGAAATGCTCCTATGTATATTTAAAAATGCATCTGCTAGCACTAATTAGATAATTTATGTATATAATAGAAGATAAATAGCTTTTGATTCTATATTTCTATGCTATAAAGCAATAACGTTTGTGTGTTTTTCGTTATTATTGGGAGTACCTAGCCGATTTAAAAAATAATGTGGGCAAAAGATGTTGGTAACCATGTTTGCTGAAAATATACTATATTTTGCGTAGGAACAATAATCACTATCAGTGCACGAGCAAAAAAAGTTCTAAAATTGAAAATTCTTTAATGTTGATATGACTAAAAATTTAATTATTTATTTATTTATTTATTTATTTATTTATTTATTTTTTTTTTTGTGGCAATTTTTAAGATATAATATTCTCGTTATGAACGATTTCTAAAACATTCGACAAATTAAATTCACAAATTGAAAATTTTTTTTTCTAGAAAAAGTTTAAAACCCAATTTATTGAGAATATTGCAATTTCTAGGATACTGTTGGGGTTAGAAACTAGAACTTTGGCATCACAGTAACTTATAAGATGTAAATGCTCGTTTAGGACAAATTCTTAAAAAAGGATTCCTTAATTCTTATCGACAACCTCATGGCATCCATGGAAAACAGATGTTCAACAATATAAACTATTCAGACGGATCTCACACCATATAAAATACACTCTATTCTCTTCAAACATAATAGTTTATGTTATTTATAGTTTCTCAAATCGGTGCGGAGCTTCTGTTTATGCTCATGATATCATTTCAAAAAGTTATATTTCCAATGTGGGAAAATTTGGTGTTTCATTTTCTGTATTACTTTTAACATTTTGCGTATTTCCAATTTTATATCCATGCATGGTTTGCTTTTCTTTTATAAAAATAGCATATGCAACTTTATATATAAGATTTTGTAATTCTATGAATCAATATGCTTATTTTCATCATATTTTATCACAATGGATTACCAATTAAAGGTAACATCTCATTTTCTTTACTTGCCGCAAGTTTTTAAATGTGTATTCTCAGCAACATCGCTCAGACTAATCCCTCTGAGGGAAGTCCTATTTTATAGCAATGGCACGGATACACAATAAAACAATTGGTATTTAGCTTGAAATGATAGATTAATGTTTCGAGTGAAACATTTTTCAAATGGCTGGTGTAATTTCTTAAATTACAATTTTTTTAAAATTTAAATTTAAAGAAATAAAGTAATATTAGAATAAAACAAAGATGCTGTTAAATATACAAATCTGATAGTTGTCTGAGCGTAGCGAAATCTTATACTCAGAGTACGTAACGATATTAAAAGTCAAAAAAATTCTTTCGTCAAGCAAATCTCAAAAAGTACTTGTCGGATTTCGATTCTGTTTGTACCAGAAGGTACCTATGAAGGTAATCTGGTGAATGCACCTACTTTTAAAAATTAATTCCAAATAGTTTAAAAGTTATATTAAAAAACTGATAAAAAAGCACAATTTATTTGCATACGTCACAGAAATTTGGTGCGCGTGATTTCCACCGGCTGGATTGTTTATGTTTTGTTTATTTATTGAACAACATACATCTGACTTGCGTGCTCGACATGAAGCCTGCTTATAAGCCATCGTCAATATACAGGGACGAGATAGCACACAAGGAAATATTACAACACAAGAGAAGTACAAACAGGAGCTCCACACAAAGTGTGTGTGCATTGGAGCCAGTGGGATTCGAACCCACAACCTCACGATTAGCGGCGTGATGTCCACGGAGGCCCCCACCGCACAGTGTGGTATTTTGCTCAAAAAGCTGGCCAAAAGTCAAAATTTTAAATTTCGCATTTAGTTGATCATTTTCTGGTTGTTATAAGAGGACTATCCTGCCCATATGATAACGGGCTCCTTTCTTTCTGTAGACTCTCTAATTGTCCGGTATTTTACTTGGAATGCATGGTTTTTGCATTTCTCATTTTATGCTTCTGGTCCATGCATCATTTTATCGAACGTCTAAAAAAATATTTTAAGTCGAACTTCAGAAACATTTTACAGTTTTTAAAGACAAAGGTATATACTCTCTTTTCCTTAAATATTTTTTGTAAATGGGTCATTCCACAAGAATCGGGTAACTTTAGAGGTGAAATTGAAATGTACTATTTTTACCTCAGATTTCAAAATTTTTTTGCTATATCAATGAACAATAAGCTAATTTTATTATATTCGTACAGCAACACTCGAATATCTAAATATTTTTCAAAAAATCGAGCTTTTTTAAAAAGTAGATTCCAAGGGACTGACGTGACTTCCAAGCGACTGACAGAAACCGATAGTTATATTCTAGAATGAACTTTTTAATGAATAATTCAAACTTTTTTAAAAAATAATTATTAATAATTATCCAAAAGAGTAATAAAAACATGTTTAATACATAATCTAAATACATATTTTTTCTATTAATCATCAACGAATACATGTTTTATTACTTATTTTAATAACACTAATTTAATTTTTTAAAGCTTTAAATAAAACTTTTTCAAACAAGTTATAACTTTTAAAACCAAAGCAAATAGTAACAGTAATTTTTTTCTCAAACATCAATAGTTTTATTAAATGTATAAGTGACTTTATTACGTTTGGTACTTGAAACAGGTATTGGTAATTTTTCCAATACAATGTCACAGCCCACTTCTCTCCGCTTTCTTTAACATGCGAACAAATTGCGGCACTCCGGTATTCTTTATTTCTTATTAAAATTTTGACTAGAATAAAGTCTCCAACACTGTACTTGATCCGTTGCTCACTTGTAAATTTTTTACTAGGCTTTTCACGTAATTTTTTTTCTTTGGAAGCTGTGAGTGTTGAACAACACCCTGAAAGATTTTTATTTTGTTCAAATTCAATCGTTCCTAATTCGTAATGTTCACAAGTTATAGGATCGCAGAAGCAACTCAAACGATTTCATAACAAGACTGTTAGGATGATGTACATGGACCAACAACAAACAAAATTTAAATGAAATTTCAGTTTTACAATTTTCGGTACTGAAAATTTTGAACTTCTAAACATCGCACATTTTAAAATTTTACACAGTCGTATAGGAAAAAAATGACTTTTAAATCTAATTTCTTTGAAAGCTATATCTCAATTTGTTTTTTAGTTATTAATTTTTTTTGTAGTTTTTAATATTTTTTTGTCATTGTGGCAACAAGTGTACGTATGATACGCAACAGATATACCTATTCTTGTCCGAAAACAGCAGCCATTTTCTAAATGATTGCAAAGGCCAAACATTCTTTAAAAAATATATATAATTTAAAAAAATATATTCAAGTTTTTGACCTCAATCGTTCATGGACCCCCTATCAGCAATCCGTGTGTCTAATTTCATAGCCCTGCGCGCTGTGGTTTCCAAGTTTTTGAGATTACATAGTTACGCGCACAGATTTTAATAGTATAGATCAGTAACTAATTATTAATTAATAAGAGAATTTAAAATAATGTAAAGTTATTATAAAAATCATGTTATCTAGCATTCATTAATGTGTTTAACTGTTTTTTGCTTTTACGTCAGTCCCCTGGGTGTTTTTAATCTGAAAAACTGCCAAGGGACTGATGCCAGGGGACTGACGTTTTCACTATAAAACACAAAAAACCTACTTATTGAAACCAAATACCATATTATTCTGTTTTAATATTAAATATAGGAATAAAAAGACATTAAAAGCAGCACGCATCAATAATAATTATTTATAAATTATTAAATTATTACTTACCAGGGGACTGATAAATTGAGTGTTTGCAATCTGTTTGTCGACACAAGAATGGCAATAAACATTGAATAAAAATTTCTGATGGATAAATATCAGTCTTCACTGCCATCTTTATATGATAAATAAATATGAAAAAGAGAATTAAGTTATCAACAATGGATAATACCAGAAATTTTTGGAATCTAACATGAGCCAGGGGACTGACGCGCAAAGTAGGGGTACACAACTTGAAATTTAAAAAAAAGTAATACTTAAAAAAAAAAAATCACATAACATGCACAAATAGTTATTAATTAACTATCTCAGAATGTAACAACCTTCATTTTTTCTGCCTAAATCCATTAGTTTAAAAATAATTAGTACTTAAGTCTTCACTTTTTCCAGTGGTACACGCCAGGGGACTGACTTTTTGGGGTCAAAAAGCTAAATTTTAATAAAAACATTTTTCAATTTTCAAAATATTATACATGCTCCTAAACGGAATTAACTTTGTCTACAAATGGGCATTTTTCAAATTTTGAATACATTAAACGGTAAATAATTTTTTTGCAATTTCACGAAGTTACCCGATTCTTGTGGAATGACCCAAATACAGCACATGTTCATTATGATATTCAAGTTTGAAACCATACATTTTTTGGGGTTAAATATTTTAGATAAAATTATAATTTTAATAGGGAGTTAAACTGAGTTCAGCAAGAACTCTTGTGTTTTCATAATGTATAGACCTTCTAATTAAAAGATATGAAATAAAATTTGCCCCGATTTGCCCCCCATTTTTTTAATAAGTAAAACAAAATTTCAAAAAAATATTTCTGAAAAACAGTTTTTTTACATTATTAAACTTTTAAAATTTATTAACAGTTTAAATTTAATATATGCTGTAGTTTTTTATTCCTACTGGATACCCTTTGGTGTGCAGATGATAAATCTGCAAATTGAATTGGAAAAATCCCTTTTTTTAAGTAGTTGGATGTTTTTTTCTTTAAGTAAAACGTTTTTTGATCGTACATCCATAACGTGGACTAAATGATTTGTTGTAAATAATGTAACATTTTGGTTTTGGACCAAGTATTTGTAATATGTGAATTATCTGTTATCTTTTTGAATAATATATTTTAAATCAACCATGAGAAATTGCGTTCTTTACTCATTAACGAGGTAAGAAAGTTTTATATTATTAATAAGAAATTTTTTAGACATACATGTATATTTTTTTATTCTAGTGAATAAAAATATCAGTAGAAATATCAAAAGAATATATGAGTGATGTAATAAAAGTATTGTGAAACAGAAAAATTAATAAGTTAAAGTTTCTAAAAGAGAAACTTATCGAAATTGCAAAATGTTTATAAAATTAAATACATTTACTTACGTCAGAAATAAAACCTTTCAAACATAGTTATAAACAAAAATGAGCTTTTTGGAGATTCACTGAGCAATGTTTTTACGAAAACAATGAGGAATAACTGAAAGGAACGCTTTATTTTTCTATAAGGATATTAGAGAAAATCTGTCATCCAGCAAAATATTTTAAAAATTGTATTGGCAGAAGTAAGAGATATAAAATGGAACAAATAAAATCTGAAATTAGCCGAGAACAACTGTATTCAATTGAGCAAAAAAAGCTGCAGGGCATGCAGATGTTTCACAAATTATTAAAGGCATTGCATTCAGGCCAACAAGGGCAGCAAAATATCGAAAAAAGTTTAATTCTTTGTCGTCGAATTCAAACCTAAGTACATTGAAGTTATTACCAACTGAGGCTTTGGCCATATTTATCGCAGCAGATTTTTAATAAATATATTTGTCTGCTCTATATATTTCTTCAGAGAGCTTTAGAATAATTTTATCAAAAAAATAACTTCATCACTGAAAACATGGCGGAAGTAAAACTTTAAAATCTTTTAGATCACTTTTCTCAAAGACTATGTAAATACATAGAAAATGTTTTCACAAGAGAAATTGAAGCAGAATTGATATGTTTAGAACTCCTCTGCAAATGGGGTTGTGACAGATCTCCGCAAGAAATATTTAAACAAAAGTCTGTAAAATTATTTTGACTCAAACATGACTTAAACATTTCAATGACTCAAACACTTTCCAAAACTCTTTAGCTTCTTTGAGTTTAATAAAGAAATAAATAGATTTCAAAAGTATGGTGGCAGAAACCTGTTATCTTCAAATCCCCGCTTTTGCTTTCTCATACTAATAAGATTTATTCATCAAAATAATGACATGATCCAAGAGAAACTAAAATACATTGAACAGCAAGCACAAAATTTAATAAATACACAGATCCTCACAGCTTATGTTTATTACAAGTATAATTCAGATTAGTGGACTTTAGCTGACTAGTGTTGATGCTAAAGTTTGCAATGCTATTACTAGCAATCAATTCATCGATGCGATGCTATATTTGCAAACAATCATCAAAAAGATCTTAATAAGCTAAAAATAGTTAAAGACATTGATCCTGATTCTTTAAAATTTTGTCTTTCAATATTCCATACTAGAATCAGATTTTTCGAGTCAATTTTACATTTTGCTTGTATTAAAAAAGCTTCCAATAAAAAAAAATCGTTAGCAAGAAGCAAAACAGTGAAAGATTGTCAGTAAAAGAAAAAATCTAATGCAAGGTATGTTTTAAACTGATGTGCAATACTGGTACACATTGCAAAAGCTGGTTTCGGAAATACCGCAAAAAAGTTTTCTCAGATCGAGAAACATGAGCTTAAATTACAGGAATTGAGATAAATTAATGCACTATCTAAAAGCTATTCTAGAAGTGCTATCTAGTGGTTATAAAATAGATACTGAAAAAGTTTAAGAAATTGCCCCAATAACACTTCTAACCTTTATGTAAATCTTTACGGTTGGCACCCAGTGTCACACACATTACACAAAATTTTGAATTACGAAGCTACTATTATAGAACATACATACCATCCAATTCAGCAGCTATCAGAGATGGAGGCTGAAGTCCACAACATGCATTTTCGTTCATATAGTCAAAACGTTTCAAGAAAAAACTTGATCATAGATTGAAATGAAAATATACTTAATGCCTTACTTTTTTGTTTCGATCTTTATTTAAGAGTTGTTACCAGAATCTAGTTTTCGATTGATTCTGAAGAGGATGATATGGAAGATCATGCTCGAAAGAATGATGGGTAGTCGGGCACTAATTTCCGTAAATTGTTCTAAAAATGATTTGTTTCTAGCATAATAAAATATTTTACGTTTACTTAAAGCCTTTTATCTGCAATTGAACGCACAGAGTATTTTAAATAATTTTGGCCAGATTTTTCAGCAAAATACCACACTGTGCACCGGCTGGATATTTTCATAGATAGCCGAATCAGTACATGGAGTAAATAGTAATCATTTACGCACTCAGAAATATTGAATGCAATAAAATATTTTAAAATTTAATCATGCAGGAAAATAAAACATATTTTTTATATTAAATAATATGTCGTAAAAACTTTGATTTTGAGATTTTGTGATAATCTCTTAGCAGTTTTTGATCGCTAAAAGAATATTTTGTTTGTTTCGCATGTGAAAATTAGAAACAATTACTTTTTTAAATAAAAAGTTTCTTTTATGACATCATTTCCCCTTTATATTTATTTTTATTGCATGTTTTCTTCTAACTTATATTTTGTTTGTGTGTGGAAGTCAATTCTGGTCACTGATTTTTCGGCACGGATACCACAAGCGCATCAGATTTGGCGCAATTTTTTTCAAAGCACATTTGGCGAAAACTCCGTTTTCAAATAACGCTTACATACACATTTTTAAATTATTTTCTATTTAAAAAAAAAACTTACAGTAAATAAAATAATAATAATAATTAATAACTATAAAAATAAATATTTTATATAATTAAAAAAAAGAAATGAAAGTAAATAAATATTTTATGAGTAAATAAGGAAATAATAAATAAATAAAGCCGGGTTATCATCTCAGGTAAAATAATGCCATTTTGACGCCAATTATGTACCCTGGTGCATATGTGACATCTTTTCCCATTTTTCATCAATTTCCTGTTGGCATACAACTTTGAAATTTGGAATATGTATGCATACCTCGGAGCAATACTGGAATTAGACATTGATTTTTTTTAATTCGATCCAAAAAGAGGCAACGGGGGGATATTTTTCAAAGATTTATGCAATTTATACTGCATAAAGGAGCCACTTACCTATTTCTATATACAAGAATAAATAAGTGGTATGTAAAAACAATTATAGTATACATAAATAAAATACTTGAGATAATATACTAGAGATATAAGCACCGGGTTTGGTGAGATTTTTTATGCCAAGTAGGCGAAAACATAGTTTTGATTACCAGATACATACACTGGTGTCCAAAAGTTAAGCATAATTGGTAATTAAGTAATTATTTTTAAGTAATGAAAGAAATATGAATCGGAATGTGCTGAAACTCCAGGTGTGTAAACAAAATAGTACGCGTCACATATTTTCGCGAAGAGTTTTCCCCGAAATCGAACAGGGGATCGTCAACAAATTGAAAAAGAACGAAGATCTTTTGGATAACCCTGTCAAAACTAATGTAGCAAAAGCGTTCAAACTGCACATTATGATTAATTGGCTTATTGTAATGTACTGTGTTAATTTTTACAAGGATAGCATGTATACTCGTAGAGAAATTAAGGTTTTTATAAAAACAGTCCTAATTTTTTCTAAGTTTTTTGCTTATAATTTGCAGAGTTCTTATTATAAAATAATGTTCTTTTCTGAAAATATGAGAAACATCATTGTACACAATACTCTGTCATCAGAATTTAAAAATAATAAAAATTGTATGAAAAATGAGTATGTTTAGTAAATAATTTTTCATTGCGCATGCGTCAACGATATCAAAATGTCATTTGCATATTGTGTTAGCTAAATGTATAGAGCAACTTCTGTAAAAGTTTCAAAAATATAGCTTGAAAATTCTGAAAATGGGAGCCTATAGAATCAACTCAAAATCCGTTATTCCTAAAGGAAGCAAAAAAATCAGGGGTTTTACCTAAATATAGTTGTACGTGCAATATTGTGTAGGCACTAAACAATGGAATATGGATACAGCCCCTCATCTTTTTGCTTCCTTTAGGAATAACGGATTTTGAGTTGATTCTATAGGCTCCCATTTTCAGAATTTTCAAGCTATGTTTTTGAAACTTTTACTGAAGTTGCTCTATACATTTAGCTAATACAATATGCAAATGACATTTTGATATCGTTGACGCATGCGCAATGAAAAATTATTTACTAAACATACTAATTTTTCATACAATTTTTATTATTTTTAAATTCTGATGACAGGGTATTGTGTACAATGATGTTTGTCATATTTTCAGAAAAGAACATTATTTTATAATAAGAACTCTGCAAATTATAAGCAAAAAACTTGGGAAAATTTAGGACTGTTTTTATAAAAACCTTAATTTTTCTACGAGTATACATGCTATCCTTGTAAAAATTAACACAGTACATTACAATAAGCCAATTAATCATAATGTGCAGTTTGAACGCTTTTGCTACATTAGTTTTGACAGGGTTATCCAAAAGATCTTCGTTCTTTTTCAATTTGTTGACGGTCCCCTGTTCGATTTCGGGGAAAACTCTTCGCGAAAATATGTGACGCGTACTATTTTGTTTATACACCTGGAGTTTCAACACATTTCGATTCATATTTCTTTCATTACTTAAAAATAATTACTTAATTACCAATTATGCTTAACTTTTGGACACCAGTGTATAGCATGCTATAATAACACGTTATTTATTTATTTCAAAATGAAAAAAAAAGGAATAAACAAAACATTTTCTGTTATTAAATAAAGGGAAATAACAATCAATAAATGATAATATTTTTAGAACAAACAATTTATTATAACATTTATATTATAACCAGCATGTTAGGCAACTGAACGCCATTTTGGCACCAATTAGGTACCTCGGTGCGTATAGGGCATATATGTGCCATATTTATTTGTAAAACTGAGCATGAACGTTTACGAAGTGTGTTTTCATAGTCGCTTATATCTTTTTCAACATAACGCACCTTTCGAAGCCAAAACTGCACAAAAGAAAAAAAAAATCAATATTTGCAGTATTTATTTATTTATTTATTTTTTTTTAAATGTAATGCACATTTTATAATCAGTAGGCTCGATAATCAGACCTCGTTTTTTTTGCTTTAAAAGATATTTCATACGACGTCTTTTTTGGATTCGTCGTTTTTCAATATCTGATAGTATGCGTCTACTCGTTTTGTAACTTTTTTTTTGTAACTTTCTTCTTTATTAACAGCGACATTTGGATTTCCTGTTTAAATAAAAATTCTTCTAAATACAAAGAATTTTGTTAAAATAAATAAATAAATGAAATGCGGACATCTATTGCTCAAAGCACAAAATTTTTCTTATTAAGTTAATAAAAATCAGTAAAAACTTAATTTTTATGATAATAAAAAGGTGACTTATGTAATAACAGAGTCATATATTATGTATGTTATGGATTAAGTATGAATATTTCTCCACAATTTATAAATAATAATAAAAATAAAATAAAATGCGGACAGACCAAAATCTATATTTGACTGAAAACAACAACCATTTTCTAAATGCTTTAAAAAATGGCCAATGAAAAGTGATATTTCAAAAGTATTATGAAATTAGTTAAAAACCATTTATTTTAAACTAAATGAATAAAAGATTTATATTTTTAATGAAATAAATGGGATTTAAAAAATTATTCGAACTTTATCACCATAGATCTATCAATATTACAATCAGTACTTTGTATGCAAAATGGAACAATTAGCAATACTTTTTGTACCCGAAAAATGGTCGTTGATTTTTTTTTAAAGTTAAAAAGTAGATTACGAAATATTCCTATACATTAAATTAGATGACTCAAAATCGTGTTTTTTAAATGTACGGAAAAAATTCATTTCGAGAGAGGGCAAAAAGAACAATATTTGGCGATTTATTACCTGCGTTTGGCTAAGTGTCTTACTACCTTCTATTTAATACTGTTTACAATACTTCGCTGTTATAAGGACTTAGGCGCTTTTATAAAAAGTTTGACGTAATTCGTGCTTAAGAATGTGAGTTTTTTACTGAATAATACAAATAAATGAAAAATGAATACTAAGAAATACTAATAAAAGAAAAACGAAGCATTATATTGATCTATGTATATTTAAAAATGCATTTGCTAGCACTAATTAGATAATTTATTTGTATATAATAGGAGATAAATAGCTTTTGATTCTGTATTTCTATGCTATAAAGCATTAACGTTTGTGTGTTTTTCGTTATCATTGGGAGTACGTAGCCGATTAAAAAAATACAGTGGGCAAAAAATGTTAGTAACCATCTTTGCTGCAAAATATACTATATTTTGCGTAGGAACAATAATCACCACCAATGCACAAGCAAAAAAAGTTCTACAATTGAGAATTCTTTGATGTTGATATGACTAAAAATTTAATTTAATTTTTTTTTTGGTGGCAACTTTTAAGATATAATATTCTCGTTATGAACGATTTCTAAAACATTCGACAATTTAATTTCACAAATTAAAATTTATTTTTCTAGAAAAAGTTTTAAACTCAATTTATTGAGAATATTGCAATTTCTAGGATACTGTTGGGGTCAGAAACTATAACTTTGACATCACTGTAAAGTATAAGATGTAAGTGCTCGTTTAGGACAAATTTTTAAAAAAGGATATTCTTTAACTCTTATCGACAACCTCATTGTATCCGTGGAAAACAGATATTCAACATTATAAACTATTCGGACGGGTTTCACTCCATATAAAATACACTCCATTCTCTTCAAACATAATAGTTTATATCATTTATAGTTTCTCAATTCGGTGAAAAGCTTCTGTTTATGCTCATGACACCATTTCAAAGAGTTATATTTCCAATATAGGATAATTTGGTATTTTATTTCCTGTATTACTTTTAGCATTTTGCATATTTCCAATTTTATATCCCTGCATGGTTTGCTTTCCCTTTTATAAAAATAGTATATGCAACTTTATATATCAGATTTTGCAATTCTATGATTCAATATGCTTATTTTCATCATATTTTATCACAATGAATGACCAGTCAAAGGTAACATCTCATTTTCTTTACTTATCGCAAGTTATTAAATGTGCATTCTCAGCAATATCGCTCAGACTAATCCCTCTGAGGGAAGTCCTAGTGTTAAAATATTTATTGAGAGTAATATTTTAAAATTAAAAATGAAAATCTTGTTACTGAAACCTACAAGTAATACAATGCAGATGTGTGCAGAAAGTATATTTTCACTGGGTATTTTTATCGAATTATGATTATCTAATAGTATTTTCATCATTTGAGTTTTACCGCAGATCAAATAGAAAATTTTTAGTGTAAACTTATGCTGATTTGGTAAGCATTCGCAAGAAATTTTTGTATTCGTGTAACAGGTTTATCTTCTGCAGGTAAAATAAATAAATAAATAAATAAAAAAGTAAGGCATCTATTTTTTTTTCTGATTTTTGGCATTAAAATTTAAAGCAAGCTTTCTGATTGGCGGTTCAATCATCTTATTAAATTACATTACACGTTATTCATTGGAAATATTATTTTAAAGAATGCATTTAACTGAGACTTTTTTTTAACCATAAGGAAAATGGTTGTTTGTGTCGATCGAGAATAGAGATAGCTAAAGCATATCTGAAATCTTCTGATGTCCGGATTTTATTCGTTTTTTGATTGGTCCATGTTTAATGTCCATAAATAGAATACTTGTGTTGCCACAATGACAAAATTTTTGACATAAATAATTTCTATATTTAAAAAAATAATTATAAACATCACTTTTATGATGATCAATATGTGGCTTATATAATAACAGAGTCATATATTACGTACGCCATGGATTAAACATTAATATTCCTGGATCAAGCGTAAACAAATTTTAAATGAAATTTCAGTTTTACAATTTTCGGCACTGCGAATTTTTAAACATCTAAGCATCGCACATTTTCAATTTTGACACCGTGGTATAGGGGAAAAATATGCTTTTGAATGCAATTTATTTGAAAGCTATACCTCGATTTATTTTTGAATTATTATTTATTTTTGTAGCTTTTAATACTTTATTGTCATTGTGGAAACATAAATATTCCATTTATGGACAGTAAAGATGGACCAGTCAGAAAATGAATTAAATCCAGACGTCACAACATTTCAGATATGCTTCAGATATCTCTGTTCTCGACCAAGAGACACAACCATTTTCGAAATGGTTGATAAATAAATAAATAAAAATGTCTTTTGGGTTATTTTTCTTATTATTTTTTTTATTTGAATTTTTCTTTCAGTTTTTTTTGTATAACTCTTATTTGTACGGTTTCTTTCAACTTTTCTATACAATACAACAATAGCATAGGAAGTTTGTGGAAATATGAAATATGCTTTTTATTGTATTACTCAATATCATAGTAAGTTTGACAATAGTATATGACTAAAAAATGTATTATCTTTTATGTATTTCCGTCCGTAAAGAATTGAATCAAATTACTTTAAATAGAATAATCTCTAAAAGGAATGTTATTAGATTTTCCATCTTTAACAATTTTAGACATAAACTGAATTTCGATTGAAAGTTTTTTTCTGTTTGAAATAAAATTTTAAGATGATGTAATGTCGATATTTTGGAAAGTTTCAACTAAAACACGAGAAAAAAAATCTACTGGAAAATTGCATAATTTTTTTTTTCAAAACAGATTAAACAAAATATATATATTACCGTGGTGGCCAAAATTGTGGACACTTTTAGGTTACTTTCATTATAAAAAGTAAAGAAACAACCAATTGCAGCCGTTCGGGGAAAGGCCATCGGTAAATTTTGCTATATTTTCGTCTATCATGACCCCTAGATCCCAAAACCATCCTCCGTTGAAATGTTGACTTACGTATATCTATACATATAATAAAACAGTAGGACCCGGTGTGTCTGTACATTGAAGATAATTGACAAAAATGGAGTCAGGGCGATAAAAGAAAACCAATGAAACACAAAAAAAAAATTTTTTGAATTTTTTGTCTGTCTGTCTGTCTGTCTGTCTGTCTGTCTGTTTGTTCGAGGTTATCTTCGTAACTACTGAATGGATTTTTATGCGGTTTTCACTAATGAAGAATGCACACTCCCGGGCAGTTTATAGGCTTTGTTTCATCAAAATCGGACAACAGACAAAAAAGTAACAAAAAGAAACAAAAGAAACTATTAGGTGCGCTGCTCACGTTTTTTAGTACATAACGTTTTTTAGTACATATAAAATCCAATAGATGTCACTGTGCGATTTTAAAACGCGCTATCGTTATGTTTTCGCCAGTCTACTTAAGTATGAGAAAGTTTCAAGCTGGCTGTCGTTCCATGTGGTTTAGTCGGTAGAACGTCAGTGCGCCATACTGATGGCCCGGGTTCGATTCCCAGCATGGAATTTTTTTTCACTATGTTGGCATTAACGCCTATAAGCAATTAAAAGAATTTGAAATATTGTATTCAAGGCGAATTTTCTCTCTGGGAAAATTTCCTTGCATTAATATGTCAGTGTAATTTTTTTTTCGATTTAATTTTTTTTTTCGAAACTTTGTTTTTCTTAAAAAATTACAGTAAATATTTGATATTTCCCAACGTTTTTTGAATGATCGACTTGCTTTTTTTTTTTTTTAATGTATGTCTGAACCTTATCTAACTACTTCTTCAAGATTTCTTTAGATAAACCGACCAGCGTAGCGGGCGAAGGCCGCTAGTATACTATATATATAGATGTATCCATAAATATGTAGATATGTATATCTGAATTTTGTCATGCTGTAACTATCGACTTTTCGAACCAATTTGGATGAAATTTTTTTATGTGCATAATAGGAGTACTAATGTCTCACCGATTTTGTTGGCCAGCTTCATCCGCCATCTTGTTTCAAAATGGCGGCCATTTGATTCTTTTGAAAATTTTATGTTTTTTAACTTTGTATACCTATAGAAAAAGTTTCACAAAATGAAAACTCTTATATATCATTTTAAAAATAATGTTAGAAACATTTAAAGGCATTTTAAACAGTCACACTATGTAAGTTAGAAAACATAGGTCATTTTAAAGAAAAAATTAGAAAACATAGAAATTTCCATAAGTGTCCACAAATTCAAATGGCCTCCATTTTGAAACACTATGGCGGTTGAAGTTGGTCAACGAACTCGGTCGAGACATTAATACTTCAACTATGCACATCAAGAATTTCATCCAAATTGGTTCATAAATTCGAGCGTTACAGCACGAAAAAAAAATCAGATATCTATATCTATATCTATATCTATACCTATATCTATCTATCTATCTATCTATATCTATATATATATAGTATATATATATATATATATGTAAGTCAACATTTCATCGGAGGGTGGTTTTGGGATTTACGGGTCACTATCGACGAAAATATAGTAAAATTTTCCGAAATACTTTCCTCCGGATGGCTGCAAAAGATAGCTTTTTAGCTCACAAGCTATCATAGCCTGAGAGCTTATGTGCCCGTCCGTTCTGTATGTATGTGCGTAACGCGATAACTCATGATAAAAATATCCGATCCACTTGAAATTTTGTATATAGGTATATCCTGACAAGGCGCTTCCCTGATTAGTTTTTGGAGTTCATTCGATATGTATAAGAGGGGGAACGGGGGGCTCATGCCCCCCGTTAGTTGATATAAATGGGATTTTCATGCAGAATTAAGTTTTTGTTCAAAATTTAGATTAGGATCATTCTGATGAGGCGATTCCGTGACTGTTATTAGGTGTTCATTGAATAAGTATAAATAGGGGGAACAGAGGTTCTAATGCCTCCCCCCCCCCGTTAGTTGATATAAATGGGATTTTCATGCAGAATTAAGTTTTCGTTCAAAATTTAGATTAGGATCATTCTGATGAGGCGATTCCGTGACTGTTATTAGGTGTTCATTGAATAAGTATAAATAGGGGGAACAGAGGTTCTAATGCCTCCCCCCCCCGTTAGTTGATATAAATGGGATTTTCATGCAGAATTAAGTTTTCGTTCAAAATTTAGATTAGGATCATTCTGATGAGGCGATTCCGTGACTGTTATTAGGTGTTCATTGGATAAGTATAAATAGGGGGAACAGGGGTTCTAATGCCCCTCCCCCGTTAGTTGATATAAATGGGATTTTCATGCAGAATTAATTTTTCGTTCAAAATTTAGATTAGGATCATTCTGATGAGGCGATTCCGTGACTGTTATTAGGTGTTCATTGAATAAGTATAAATCGGGGGAACAAGGGTTCTAATCCCCCCCCCCCGTTAGTTGATATAAATGGGATTTTCATGCAGAATTATGTTTTCGTTCAAAATTTAGATTAGGATCATTCTGATGAGGCGATTCCGTGACTGTTATTAGGTGTTCATTGAATAAGTATAAATAGGGGGAACAGGGGTTCTAATGCCCCCCCCCCCCTTAATTTATATAAATGGGTTTTTCAAGCAGAATTTTCAGATTTCGTTCAAATCTCTGAATAGTTTTGGAAGTTTAATGGTTAAGTATAAAAGAGGGGGATAACTCCTTTTAAATTATATAAATGCTAAATGGGTTTTTATTAAGAATTATCTAACTTGCTCTGAATTTTGGATATAGATTTTTTATATGATAAAGCATGTCTTTGATAGTATAGGAGGTTCAATGATTAAGTATAAAAAAAGAGGAAAGGGGAGAGCTGTTTCCCCTTCTTAATTTTTTTTTCGAACGGAATTAACCCTTGAAAATATAAGGCTTTAATGTACAATTAGTATTTGTAGCCTGTGAGCTCAATGCCATCAGTTTAGCTGGGCAGTATTCTTTATTACTTTTTGGAATGAAAGCTACGTAAAAGTGTCCACAATTTTGGCCACCACTGTTTTTATATATTTTACATGAAAAATAACTTTTTTTTAAAAAAACTAATATGAATCGAAATCCATCGAATTCAATGAATTAAAATGATTAAAAGAACTGATTGCTTGCATTTGTAAAACAAGAAAGAAAAAATGATGCTTCAAGCATTAATTATGAAACACTTTCCAACACATTCAGAATCATATAACACTACTGAATCGTTTAAGATATTGGTATATTATTTCTAATTCAACTATATGAAGACGCATTTTCTATTAAGCAAGAAATAACTTGAAGTAAACCTAAGCAAATTATATTAATTTAATTACGGAATTCTATTGCATACGGGATTCTATTGTATTCTATTGTATTACGGAATTCTATTGTATACGGAATTCTATTGTTCAGCAATTATTACTCTAAGACAGTTTTGTAACCGATTTTTTTTGCATGTCTCTGTAAATGGATAAATATGCTACGAATGTCTTGTTCTAACGTAACTAAAATGACATCTGGTGATTTTTATTAGTTTCAATACATTTTTAATAGCGTATTGTCATTAAAATACTCTTCAAGCGATATTTCCCTATAGGTCATAATGTAATAGAATTCTTTTGGATGCCTCTGTAAATGAGCAATTAACCCCACATGCTTCATATACAATACTGTACAGTCCATCCTTTTGCCCAGATTTTATTCCATTGAGAGTGAGCGCTTTTTTCAAGACGAGAATGCCTCTATCCACACAACTAGGTGTGTTCAAGCTTGATTTGAAGAGCTTGACATTGAAGTTGGATATCTTTCCTAGCTCCCTCAGTTTCCGGATTTGAATATTATTGAACATTTATTGAAAGATTTGGAGTCCAAACTTCGTTCCCGATTTCTTCCTCCATTCAGCCTTTCGGAATTAGAGACCGTTCTGCTGGTGTAATGGCTTAATATACCTTTAAATATTATCCATGACCTTTATACATCTATACCACGTTCATTAAATCTGTACTTCAGTCAAAGGGTAGTCCAACCACCTACTGATAAAGATTTTCCGTTATTTCATAGGAGTTCGTATTACCTTGTCCCCCATCTGTATATATCAATGTACACATACATAGATTTCCTATATATTTCCCCATTGAGATCAATTTTTGTATGCATATAGTTGATACAAATCTATATTTCAAGTACAGGGCTGCTTAAAAAATTCGGTAATTTTCCGACTGTAGTTGGGACTTGCTGAAATTTTGATATCATATGTGTTATGCGTTTCAAAATGGTTTATGTAGACATCCTATTTCTACTTAGTAAACAACCAAGTTTTGTTACATCATTCTTAATATGTTAGAAAATGTTTCAGAATCTATACCTGACGCACATTTTTTTTCTTGTTTTGTTTTTCATTGAATTTTAAACACGGTTTCGAAATCAGCTATTTTCTTTCATTTAAGGATGAGGAAATAAATTTTAATTTAACAATAAGAACGCCGAGAATGATTTGAAAATCAATTAAATGCTAATTCAGTATTTACTCTTCTCAAAGGTTCATTTCAACGAAATTGTTATTCATCTGAAAAGAGTTTTCTGTTTAATACAAATGAAGTTATTCTCTGAGAGTTTAATAAGCCGAAAGTATTTCCGAATAAATATTCAAGATTTTACTTTTCGTAATTAAATATTTAGAGCTTCAAAATGTCAAAACTATTCAGAATTTTAATTCCTCATTGAAGAATGCAGGATAGTTATTTTAAATAGTTATGCGCTTTTAGTGTTATTGACATGAATGCAAAACAATAGTAGAAGTTACAGAAATATGGATTTCAAAATGACACGGGCTGTAATTTAATTTAATGTTGAAATAAAACTTTTGTTTAACATAGATTAACATTTATGTGTTAAATAGTTTTGACAGAAAGTATTGAGAATTACTTTCTTGAAGAAATTAATGCATTGTATTTTTATTTTTTAATAAAATAAACTTGTGTGATTTTAATAACTTCATTTAAACGAAAAATTCGAAAAAAATTTCAGTAAACACTTGTAACACAGATTAAAGAATTTTTTTTTGTGTTTGAAATTAACTTACAAAGGAAATAATATAGGAGGAACTGGGGGACATTGATACAGCTTTTTTCAAAAAAAATTTTGGTGTCTAGAAAACAGAAATTTTAAGTTATTTTTCTATGTGATGTCAGCAAAACTTGTGTAGTGTGTTACGAAAATGTACAATCGTTGTTTTATATATTATTTTTACATGTAATTTTAAAAAAATCAAAAAAAGTAATTTGTATCAAAGTACTCCATCCCCGGGGCAGATTGATACACTTTGAAACGTCTGGGAAAAATGGAAACAAAATAACACCTATGCATATTTTTCACAGAAAAATAGTTAGCAAACCATTTTATATATATTTATAGACATTAAAATCGCACACAATTTATTTGTAAGCGATATTAAAGCAATCAAAATGAAATGTATAATGACCTGATGTTCTGGCTGTTCCTTGTCTGTTTGTTGGCTGTGGTAACTTTGTCATATCTGGCACTTTAACCCCAGAATTCTCTTTTTTCTTAGGAAAGGTGAAAGAATTACCAGGTTTTTTGTTTATAAATCGGTTTACAAACAGAAAATAAAGGATAATTATATTAAAAATTATGTTTATAATGTAATTATTATGTACTGTTCTGCAGCTTGTTTCTCTTACTTAACATTTCTCATGTCGATAATACTTTTTTCTCTGGAGAATCAATATAAATTTGAGATTTGCCAGGCTGCCGTCCGTTTCTTTTGTTAATTCTGCTAGCACTAGATATTGTGTAAGTTTGTACGTCTTCTGTTTGCAAAAATACTATAAAATGTTCTAATATAAAGAAATTAGAGCTATTTCACTTCAATAAAAACTAATAGTAGAAATTTTTAACAAAAAATGGTTGAATTAAGGAGTGTATGGTAAAAATAAAAATAAAACGTAATGAAAAAATGAACTAGAAAAGGATTTAGGTTGTATCAATGTGCCCCGACAAAGACTGTATCATTGTGCCCCATGCAGCCATTTTAAATAAAATGAGTCGCAAATCCCACAAATCATAATTTACTAACAATAAAGAATGAGGAACTGATAAAGATTAGCGTTACTTGCCAGGGAGAGTATTCTTTTCGGTTGAAAATACTGGAACAGTTGTATCATACCATTTCAATTGTACAACTCAAATTTACTTTTGACCTACAAAAAATATTAATCACCCACCCCATTTCATCAAACTATTGAATCATTCCAAAACTTTCTGTATGTTCTTAATTTCACTAGTATCCCCTTTTGGAGCTGTTGTGAAACTTTCTGTAATGACCCTGTGTGCTGTACAGGGGGTATATCAATGTGCCCCAAGTATCAATGTACCCCAGTTCCCCCTACAACCACACTGATAGGCAATATAAATACAATTGAATGCCGAAATGTTTTATAGGATCTACAAAATCTTAATAAATAACACAGGTCAACACAACTCTGGGGTTTGTAGAATAGCACTTTTTTCTTAGTAAATCAGGCATACTGATCATAAATATGACATTACTTTTTTACTATCACCCACAGTTTTTTTACACAACAAAATAGGAGGTGTTGCCTTTTAATAAAATTAATGTGTAATATTTATTAAATAAAATACCTCTTATTCAAAACAAAAATTAATTTCTTAGTAAAATGGCATTAATAAATGTAAGATATAATACTTCACTAAAGTATATCAAACATAAATGTAGATTGCATTTTGTTGTGCGTTGATATTTGCCTGGAAAGGCGCAATTTTTACCCGCGCATTTGTAGTGAGAACATGCATTTATTTTGTTCGTTTATTGATATCTTACTTTTGTTTTGTCATTTTCTTAAGAATAGTAATTTACCCGATTCAGGAACAACATATTTTTAGTATAGAAATTAAGAAAAAATTATTAAGTATTTTTCTGAAGAAAACTCATTTTTATACTGTACAGATATTCCTGGATATATGACTCATTTATTTTCCAGCCCTGATCATGAACAATCCCAGTAAATTCTATTTATTGATTCTAGTAAAAGAAGTTAAAAAAGTGTCTTACTTAATAATTATAATGTTCTATCTTTAAAACCTTTAGCTTATATAGTAAATTTTACACAATCATATGATAACCTTGATTTTTTCCTCAGTATTATTAAATATGGCAAATATGTGGGGATTTAAAAATTTTATCAATGTTATTAAGCCAATACCGCGAGTACATGAAAATGCCCTGTTTCTTATACAAGTGGAGCAATCAAGCTAAACACCAACACTGGATAAGGAAAGAATGGCTTGCAACAAAATATTTAAATCCAGGATCAAAAAATGTGATTCGGAAGAACATAATTGATCCAAAAGAAGTACACTTGCTTGTCCTGTACATTAAATTAAGTTTAATAAACAATTTGTAAAAGCCTTAGGTAAAACAGAGGATTTTTTTCGATATTTAAATGAAGTTTTTTTTACATTTACCAGAAGGTAAAATCAAAGAAGGTGTGTTCGTTGGCCCACATAGAAGACAATTATTGAAAGACAAAAATTTCAAGAATATATGAAACCGATTGAGAAAGATGCATGGGTTTGTTTCAAAGACATTATTCAGAAACTCCTAAGAAGTTAAAAGGATCCTAAGTATGCAATAATAATTAAAAAAACTTCAAAAATTTTAAAAACTAGGTTGTAACATGAGTTTAAAAATATATTTTCTGTACTCTCATTTTGAATATTTTCATAAATTTCCTGGTGAAATGAGTGAAGTACAAGGTGAGAGATTTCAGTACGACATAAAATAAATGGAAAAATGCTATCAAGTACACTGTAATGTCAACATGTTAGCAGATTATTGCTGGGGGTGAAAAAAAGAAACGCTAAATCACCTTCAAAATTTAAAAGACACAAGAGTTCTTTTGATGACAAATAAAGTAATTTTACTGTATATATTAACATGCAATTGCTTATAAAACATGCACACATATTTTTATATGTATATATGATTTTATTTATTTATCTGATTTCTTCTGTAAATTTTTTAATGAATGTTGTATAAAATGTATATTCTCAAATTCCAAATTCTTAATTTCTTAATTGTAAAAAAACCTGACGTGATGTATAAAAATGGATACTATTTTTGAAATAAGCATAGCATATTTATTATAATTTACATGAATTCATAAAAACCCCAGACAAAAAGTTAAATTTTGTAGGTCTGTGTAATTACAATGAGGATAGAAATCTTGAAACGTTTTTATCTAGTACACAGGTTCCCAACGTGGAAATACCGCCCTCCAGTGGGAACTGGAGCCTTCCAGGGGTACGGTAGCAAGATTAGAGAAAAATGGGGGCATTAGGGTAGCAGAAGAGGAAGGGGCCGGTCATGGCTGCCTATCTATTTAGGAACTAATAAGAGAAATAGTTGATTTTCTCTGCATTGTCCGGTCCGTGACAAAAACCTTAACTGCACAATTAAAGGAAAATCTATACAGAGGAATCTAGACCTGAAGGAGGGGAGGAAGTTGAATTTATTTTACTAATGTGAAAAAATCGCCACTGAACACGAAGAAGGACTAAAATCGCGGAGAACAAAATTTTATTGTATCAGACTAAAAACATTGTATTCTTTCATGAATGTCAAAATAGCACAGCAGAACACGAAAAATCCTAATGAATTCAAAAATTGTGGAGTACAAAATTTCGCAACAATGGGCTGGCTAAAAGTGCCAAACTGAATTCTTAATTTTCTATGAACCTGTATCTCGAAAATTTCTGAAGTTTGACGACACATGCCTGAACAAAGATTTTAAACCGAACTCGTGATTTGAATCAGTTCAACAAATTTGTTTATTCTTTGTGAAAGTGATAAAAAAATTCCTTATATCTATAAATTTGTTCCAAACTAAATTTATTTAAACTTAAATAGGGAAAAAAAATTATATTTCAAAATATTTTAATCGAAGAAGAAATGCCGACAGTACAGTATTAAGTATTTGAGATATGAATCTACGCACTCTCCTACAATCCAATCGTTACCTAGGGTAGATGTGCCGGTAATCGGCCACCTTCCAGTAATGGGCCACCTCGCACTTTTTGGTTTATATAAAAAAAAAAAAATAGTTAAGCTTTTATTATTTTTTTCTGAACTCTACCTTGCATGTTTTATAAGCTGGATTAATTTTTTACACTTTTCGTCAGAACAATTAGGAAGCAGAAAATAAAGTTTCACAGTTTTTCTGTTTTTCACTGAAAATCTTAATGAACATGCTAAGAGCAGACTTTACTTACTTAGTTTATAACTTTTTTATTTTTCCGTAAAAATTGAATGTTTTTGTTTGGTTAGCAATATAAAACATTGAATTTAATATACCAATGGCCATTTACAAAATTTTATTTATTTTTAAGATTTTAGGAGGGGTGGCCCATTACTGGATTGCTTATTTCGTGATTTTCCAGTAATGGACCACCCAAGTGACCAATACAAAAAGTGTTATTTCAGTAGAGATAAAATATTTTGATTTAACTGAAAAGCTAAATAATCAAATTTAATACTTAAATTTTACCTATCAGAATTTAATAAAGGCAATTTCTTTATAAATAATTGTTTTAAAAAAGTCACCCAAAATTTTTACAAAACATAAGCAGAACATTTGACAAAATCTAGATGTGCCGTTACAAAAGAAGTTGTTTTAAGTTGGTTCAGAAGTGTAAAATCATATTTGGAAGAAGATATTAATAATAACTTCTTCCGAATTCTAAAGCATACAGAGAGAATTTTCAATAAGGTGAAAACAAGGTTTCTTTTGTGCTCTTAAAACAATGAAAATTTTGGGATCAAAATCAGTTAAAGATGTGTATTATGTAGTACCAAATAACGAAAAAGAACAAATCACTGTTACGGGAAGCTTTTCAGCAAATAATGAGATTGCTCCATTGGTGATAATATATCCATATAAGCATCTCTGAAGGGAAATTGTGGAATCAATCTGTGCCAAATTGATGGGCTATATGATTATCTGAAAATGGTTGGAAAGTGCAAGAACATTTATCATTTTAAATGCATTCTAAAATTCCATATTGAATAGTTTGAACTATCGGAAAGGGATGATAAAATTGAAGATCTGTTATTTATATTTCACAGTTGCACAGCACGTCATTTAGATAATGATATGAATGAATATTGGAGACTTTTTTTAATGCCTTATTTTATCTAAACTTGATTTCAGTAAAACATTGTCTTTATCTTATAAATCCTTTAAATATTTTGTTTTATATCTTTACAATATAAATCCTTTAATGTTAGTTAATAATAAACAGTTAATAATATCATTAATATTTTGTTTTATATCCACATTATAAATCCTTGATTATAATAAATTCATAACTTAAATTTAAATATTTTGTTTTGTGTTTTTTCATTATAAATCCTTTAATGTAATGAATTTCTAACTTAAGTTTTAATATTTTGTTTTATTAGTATGCTTTCATTAAGTTCTGGAGCAAAATACAATTGAAACAAGTTGGAAATTGCACGTGAAGCGTAGCAAATAAGGTGCGTTCGTACGATAACGAAGTTTTAAAAATATACCGATCTTCCTGATATAGTAGACAATACTTCGGATACAGTACAGTGGTTGAACTCTTTGTATTCCTATAAACATACAGGAAGTAATTTTCATTACACCTCAGCAATGTATATCATATTCATAAAATGTGGCACAGTTTAATATAATTAAAACATGTCCCAAATAATGTTTTCCCGTATAGCATTATGTACCGGAATACTTTTATGTGGCCCTGTTCTTTAATAATAAATATTCTTTGCATCTCAGATTGTACAGAATTTTTATTTTAGTACATATATACGTCATAGATTCATGTCAATTTTATTATGTACGAATGACTGTAACACCATTAAAATGCATTTGCAACTTTTTTCCCCCATTAATTGTAATGTAACGGAATACTTTTGTTAGTCCCTGTAATTGATCTATGCATATGATTATCATAAGATCTGAAATGACTCGACAAAATTATGTAATAATTGTATGTTTTAAATTTCAAACGATGAAAATGCATTTTAAACTTTTTCCCCATTGACCGTGATGTAACGGAATCCTTTTGATTTTCCCTGTAATTGATCTATTCATCCGATTTTCATAAAATTTGAAATGACTCGACAAAATGATGTAATAATTATGTATTTTGAATTTCAAACGATTCGGTTGGATAGTTTTTGCGTTGTTATATGCGGACAGATGAACAGACAAACGGACAGACAGCCGGACAGCCGGACGGACTGAACGACAACTATAGGTGTTACGTAATTACATAATTACGAACGCACCTAAAACAATTATCTGTTATTTTTTGTAGGGTGGCCCATTACTGGAACATAGGCGGTCCATTACTGGAACATAGGTGGTCCATTACTGGGCTTTTGGGTGTTTAGACATATTTCTATTATTTAAAATGAAATTTTTATTTCTATTGGGAAATGTAATTGTGGGATTAGTTAAATATTGTTGAAAGATTAATCTAATATGAAAAAAATTGGAATACAATAATTATAACTATTAATAAAAAAATATTTTTTAGAGAAATTCCTTAAGGTGGCCCATTACTGGCACATCTACCCTATATGCTTAATTTGCCAAAAAGTTTTACAAATTAGTCATGAAGCCTTCTAAGATACAAAAGCATCTAAATAAATGCGTGCTGATAGAAAAGACAAAGATAGGTCCTATTTTTCAAAGACTGGAACAGAAAAGTTTAAAATAATTAATAATATCAAACCTTTTTCAGTCGTCTTCTAAATAAGAAAATGACGGTCTACGAACCTCAAATAATTTTATATGCTAATTGCAAAAGTATGAAAACCACGCATCGATAAATGAATCTTGCTGGACATCAGAGAGATAATAAAAACTGTTTTTCATCATAAGCAACCGTCAGCTATCACCAGACAAAAGCCTGAGTAAAAATTTGGTAGAAAGAGACTTCTGTATTGGCTCTTAGCTATACCACACATTGATAGCAAATAAACGTCGTTGAACTCACTTTACAGAGTGCAATATATTTCAACAAATTTCTGAAGTATTTGCACAATAGTCCATTAACCGAAGTCGTCCAGGAGCAAACACGAGAATTTGTTTTAGAATTAGAAAAGTATTGAGGGACATGTAAGTTTATAAAAAGTTAGACCTTATGATCAGTAGCCATCGGCAGAACTATATATAAGATGTACATAATTAGATACTGACACTTTGAGTCTGTATGTGTTATGAGACATCGGGTTGACACTGATGAGGATATCATTGCAAGACTTTCAATCATTGCTGCAAATTTTGATGAAACAGTTGGAAGCTTCAAAAAAGAACGCTAATCATTTGTTAGACGCTGCGAAGAATACGTTTAAGCACTTGTTGTAATTGTTATTTCAATAAATTCGTTTTCCTTTCCTCCGAATTTCTTGTTTTTCACAAAAACATTTGATTTACGACTGTACATTCCTTTACCAAAATTGCTTCTCATGTCTACTTTATATTCTCTTACAGTTCGGAACATGAATTCGGTAACATTCTATATATATATATATGTATATATATATATATATATATATATATATATATATATATATATATATATATATATATATACACTGGCCTTCATAAGTTAAGGTAAAACCGGTTTTATGCGTGTATTTTGCAAATGAATGACTATAGAAACAACAAGTTTGGAGGAAATGTGCGCTAACAGTTATTTATTAAACGCAACTTAAAAATTTACTTAAGATAAACGTATAAATGAAATTAAAACAAAAAAGCACTCATGGTGGAAAATTCCATTCTTGGAGAAATCAGTACATCGAAGTACTATGGAGTAAAATATGACAGAAACTTTAAAAAACTGGTTCTAATTCGGAATATGTCCATTTCGGACTTGAATTCATTGGCAGCATCGACTTTCCATGTTATCAATTAAATTGTCGGACACCGAAATAGGTAGCGCTGACCAGACATGGAGTAAGCTTTATTCCAGCTCATTTAATGATCTTGGAGGAGAACTTAAAGTTCAACCTGTCTTCCAAGATAGTCCCAAAGATGTTCTATTGGATTCAAGTCTGTAGAGTGAGCTGGCCATTCCATTCTCTCCAAATCGTGATCCTCAAGATAATCCTCAACAATCACAGTATGGTTGTAGTGTGACCACGGTGAGACCCCGATGTGGCCTCGCATTATCATCCATTAGAATGAAACTATTGCCAATAGCACCGGCATATGGGCGCAAAAATGAATCAAGGATTGCATCCTGATATCGTGCACCAGTCAGGGTTCCTCCTTGGAATAAATGCAGGTCAGTGTGGCCTCCGATTTTGATTCCTGTACCTGTCTGTTTCGACAGTGTTTGATTGATGGTATCGAGTGCATTGTTTTCTCCATATCAGAAGACGTCCTGAATCGCTCTCCAGTGTGAATCTGGACTCGTCTGTGAAGAATACAAAAGCCCACTATGGTCTGGTCCGAGAAACATGTTCTCTTGCCCAAAATAAGCGGGCCCTTCTCTGTCGACTGTTGAGGGTTACCCACACAACTGGTTCCCTAGAGACCTGCATTGTGAAGACGCCTTCGCACCATAGTAGAGGAGATTCTTCTCCCTGATGCTGCAAAGTGGTCTGCAATGAGTTACGACACAGTAATGTGTCTTCTCCTTCGGTCGTAAATAGCTAGAAACCGGTCTTCTGCAGGTGTTGTAACACGTGGGCAACTAGAACATGTCTTCTGGACACAGAATTTTCGGATTCATATTGATCCCAGAGTCGTTGGACTACACTGAGTGACACGTTGAGCCGTCTAGCAATATCGACCTATTACAACCTCATTTCCATCCATCCTGCCGCCCGCCACCTTAAACGACTTCTTCTAGACATTTCAGGACTCTACTAGTTATTGTGAACAAACCTGACAATAATAGTTCAAATACAACAAAACTTACACGCGGAATTACGAAAGCTTCGTAATTGCATATTTTTCTCTCATTCACAAATGCCTATTATTTTCTATAAAATAATTTGTAGTTGTAACTTTTGCATAAGTTTTTTTTAAAGCTTATTATTGTCATTCATATAAACTATGAAATTTAATCTGACTGCCATTTTTTCTTGTGAGCTTCAAAAAACATGTTGTATCCTAACTTTTGGAGGCCAGTATATATATATATATATATATATATATAAAGTTAATTTGAATAGCAACTATTTATAGCAATTTTAATTTTTAGAGAAAGCTTTCTATTCATTTTTGACTAATAATTCTCGATATTCATTCGTACCATCTTAAAAATAAAAGTCGGTAGATTTTTCTCGTAAAAAAGCGAAGTTAAAAAAAGAAAAATATTAATCACATTTTTTCTTCTTGAAGAATGTTTCAGCCGAAATTTATTTAGGCACTTTAGATTATATTTGAAAGTAAGTAGATATATCTTTGAATAAGATAAACGTTGTACTTATTTAAACTTTATGCATCTTAAAGTAGACTGTAATAAATTGAAGTCTGAGTGTAAAAGATTAAATCAGAAAAATGTCTCCTTCTATCGAAATTGAAAGACAAATTATTCTGAAATACATTTGAAGCATTCTCGATAAGGAATTTAGTTCTTATTTAACGATAACATATACCACTCTTAGAAAAGTGCTCTTTTTAGTTGTACTATTTTTTTTGATAGGTAAATAACTGTACCCTATAGCTTTGGCTTAATAATAAAAATTGATATTGTTTTTATTATTAAATAGCTGACCCAAACGGCGTTGCCCGGGTCCGTATTAACAATATTAAACGAACTTGAAATTTGTGTGATTTTATCATTAACTCGAAACGTGCAGAAATGCATTGTTTGAAATACGTAGCCACTGACTGTGTGAAAAATCGGTTTAAAAAACAGCTAATGTTAAGCTCTAAAAATACTCAAAATGAGCGGTGAGAAATGCGGGAGGGAATATGTATCCAACGACTGCGTGATTTTCGTGTTAAAGTGTTGATATTTATCAAAAATCACTGTTAAGTCACGTAATTCATTATTTTTTTTTCACATAGAAATCCCAAGTGAAATATTTTAAATTTCAAACTAATTATATCACTCTTAAATCCAACTATACCATGAATGAAATCGATGCTCGCTGGTATCTAAAATGTTGGTATTTAGTATTATAATTTCAGAGCCATTTAACAAAAGTAAGTGTTATTTTTAATCAAATCATGCGTAATGTTCACTCTATGGATAAATTCCTAACCGTAAACTTTTGTACCGTAACAATAACCTGTCTGTAACCTAACTTTTCACTTAACAGTACCTTACCGTAAATTAAATATAACATAAATATAACCTAGCCTTCACTTTATTGTAACATATCCTTCTTATAACCATAACATAAATGCAATTTAACTTTAACCCAACTTTAACATAACCGTGACCTAACTGTAATCTAACGGGAAATTAAATATAATCAAAGACTTACCGTAATGTAATTGCAACCTAAATGTTGCCAAACCATATATTGGTTTCATGTCCATGAAAATTATTTTATCTTGTTCGGATCTGGTTTTGATTCATTAGAACATTTTTGTCGGGTTCAGATTATAGTTATTTTTTGATATTGAGTTTTAATGTTCGGGTCGTATTCATGTCCATGGAAATTATTTTGCCTTGCTCGGATACAGCTATGGTTCTTGGCATGAAGTGATATGCTTGGTATGAAGTGATAGGTCAGCTATGGTATGAATATTTTTGTCAGGTCCAGATTTGGTTCAATTCGGATTTAGGGTTTTTTTCTTCAAATATAACTTTTGAGTTCGGGTCTTATTCCATGTTCACGGAAATAATTCTGTCTTGTTCGAATAAGGACATGCTTCACTAGAATATTTTTGCCAAGTTAAGATTTCGTTCAGTTCGTAATTTTTTCAAAGAAATTTTTTGGGTTCGGATTGTGTTCATGTCCATGGAAATATTTTGTCTTGTTTGGATCCGGTTGCGTTTCTTTGAAATAGTTTTGTCAGTTTCAGATTTGGTTAGATTCAAATTTCATGTATTTTTCTGAATGGGAGTTTTAAGTTCGTATCGGGTTCATGTCCATGGAAATTATTTTGTCTTACTCGAATCCGGTTATGGTTCTTTCGAATACTTTGGTCAAATTTAGATGTGGTTAGGGTCAAAGTTGAGGATTTTTCAAACGGAGTTTTTTAGGTTAGAGTCGGGTTTATGACCATGGAAAGTATTTTGTCTTGCTGGGATCGTGTTATAGTTCTCTGGAATATTTTTAATGGTTTCAGATTTCGTTCGAGTCATATTTCGGGTTTTTTTAAAGAAAATATTTTGGGTTCGTGTCAAGTTTCATGCCCATGAAAATTATTTTTCCTTGTTTGAATCGGGTTATGCTTCACTTGAACATTTTTGCGGGATTCAGATTCGGTTCGGGTCAGTTATCAAATTCATAGTTTTTTCCAAACATAATTTTTAGGTCAGGGTCGGTTTATACTCACGGAAATTTTGTGTATCACGGATCGGAGTGTGGTCTGTTTTTTTTTTGGTTGGGATCGGGTTATGTTTAAATTAGTCTAAACATTAAGGTTACAATCTGTTTTGCTACTATTCTTTTTATGGCTATTTCTGATAGATAATTTACTTTGCTATTTGATAATTATGATGAATGAATCGTTTGCGGATACAAACAATTGTACGCTAAACAGCTATTTTATTTTTGTTTTAAAAACAAATTAAAGCCATACTACAATTTTAAATTGAATAGAACACATTTAAATTTAATCAATGATTAAAAAAAATAAACTCATAGAAAAGTGTTGTGTAATGTTTTTTACTGCAACACAGCTAATGACTCATACATTCTAATGTTCGAAATGCCAAAAATATGCGTACAACCATATAGTAAAAAGAAATTAATAGAGTGGCATTATAATGTCTTGGGGTGAAGCAAAAAATGTAACTCTAAAATCCGCTACATTACGTCCAAATAAGCACCAACAAAACCATGTGCTTTGAAACTCCAATCAATTCAAACTGGTTTGTTTTTTACCTTTTAAACTGTTATTGAATAGATGACTAAAATTTCATTTAAAAAATAACGTTTTGTGCCATTATTGCCTGTAATACACGATCAGAATGCATGAAAGGTACAATTAGATCAATCATAGGCAAGAATTATTTGATTATTTTTATCATATGATTTTGAAATATTAATATAGAAGCATCATTTAAGACTTTGCTTGAAAAATCAACATTCTTTTGTTAATGTTTTAAAATCGTCTGCACTCTGAAATCTAGATTTTAGATTAATTTAAGTGTTCATACATGATTTTAAAAGAATCTTTTCATCACTATATTTTATATATTGACATGGAATTATTAATATGTTTTTAAATCATAAACATTTTTCATCTACGTTATAAAGTATTAAAAATTTCTGAAAAAAGAGAAAACTTTTAGTAATACAATTTTTTACTTCAAATCATATGTTTTCAATATTTTATTTAATTTTGTTTTGACATTTAATTATTTTTAATTTTCCAATTTCAATTATTTTAAAAGCAAACATTTATTTTAATAAATAATATAATAGAAAAAAACCATTTAAAAAAATTACTATTTCTTCGTAAAACATGCTTCAGCTGTAATTCATTTCTTCCAATCCGTCTTATTAACCCTTTCCGGCACGGGCAAAATCTGTACTTAAATGAGAAAGTATCGACTGACACCGGAATTCACAAACGAATTTTTTAAATATTTTAAATTCCTTAATTTTAGCTTCTATTCTAAAAGCAAAATTTCACTAAAATATTACTGGTGCCGTTTACAAGTTTGGAATTAAAATTAGGTATCCCAGACCGGGCACAATGTGCCGGAAAGGGTTAATAAAAATTCCTTCCTCGTGCTTTATTTTGAGACATTAAAATTTCAGCGATAAATGGTTTCATATTACAAACCTTTTTTTTTCGGTTTACTTCGCCACCACCTATATTTTTCCTCCATGGCGTACAGAGCTGTGATTTAAAAAAAAATCCTCATTTAAACTGACAGTTTGCCAGTCTATGAATTTTAAAGGTCAGTCTCAGTTTTTAAAATTATTTCTGCAAAAATTTTATGCAACCAACCAACCATAAGAGAATGAAAGGGGAAAAAGCTAAAAAGAAAGCGATTTTTTATGAGAGTGAGGTTTGTAATTTATTTAACTACTCACTTAATGAATAGAATTTTGAAATTCTGAGCATCAGGTGCATCAGGAGAGATATTGGGCTATTCTCAGAAAAATTTTGAACTTCGTATGTACCGTAGTTTTCGCTAACTATCGCAGACACACACACACACACAGAGCGATTTGTTATTTTATTAATATAGATTTCATACATTAATTTGTGGAACGGTAAGCAATTCTTGAGGAATCATCTGGTCAGTTATACAATAAATTAGTCTTCAAAATTCTATGAAGCGAAAATGTTGATTCGATGCAGATTTTCCAGTCATATTATTTGCAATAAATTAGTGCAAAAATATTGCATAATTTTTCAATGCACTTTTTTATAAGCATTTTTCATACAGATCCTAACTATAGTGGTTTTATTCCTGATGTATTATTTTAAGCACTTTTTTGCAAGTTAATTGTTTTATTTTATTTTATTTATATTATTTTATGCTATTAATTAACTTCAAAGTTTGAGATGTCAAAACAACTTTTTTCAAACGTATTTTTATGAATTTAAACTTGGTCGTAGTACAGCCGAAATCGGGCAAAACGTGAAAGAATTTAGGAGCGTTGTAGTCATCAAAGTAAGCCCAGTTCACCTTTGGTTTTAAAAATTCCATTAATGAGATATGAACCCTCGAGACACATTTAGGGAGGTGGGGTACATCAACACAAAGAGGCTGTTTACTTAATTCATTCTATATTAGCTTATTTGCAAGTGTTTAACTGACCTTATTCAATCAAAGATGAAAAAAGCCATTGGATTTTGGCCCAGAAACAGATTCGATCTTAAAACACTTCAAGCAAAAGGGAATGAATGGAAACCCGTTTTCACGAAAATCACCACTAGTTTTTTAATTACAATTTAATCTTCCGTAATCTTTCTAAAGCCGATCAAATTAGCAGTTTTTAGAGTCTTTTGTATCTGAACGGGTTGACAGATGTAGCTCGTAGGTGTCGGCCTCCCCCCAAGTAATAAGAGAATAAAATGTATGGTCTATTGCTGATATTTCACTTTTTATTATACAGTACATTTGATATCATTTTTATCCTTTGTGGAAGTTACTTACCTCTTCACATAAAAGGATTACAAAATAAAAATAGTTTTATTGATATTTTTAAGTGCCTTTGAGAGGTAAATTCTGTTTTAAACAGACTCTCAAAATTTTATTCTTTTTTTATTTAGTACAACATTTAAATCTATACCGGTATGCGAAACTTTTCGTCTTGCTTTTGTCCCACTGTGTTCTATCTATTTTTTAAATACATTTAAAATTTTACCTAGCTATTACATTGCGCAAATCATATATAAAATCAGTAACTACTAAGTTAAAAAATGCACGTAATTTTTTTGCTGAGGACATAATCAATCATTGAAAGAAAAAAAATTGCTTTTTCTGAAATATTTATAACACATGTTTTGGAAATGCTATCGCAAGGAAAATGCTACTAAAAAACTTAAAACTTTGACTTTTCTGAACGAAATTGTTAAAAATTTCCTGGATTAGAAAGTAGAGTACGCTATAAATATCAATCGATAATAACATTCTTCTTAAAAAAAGCATCTTTTATCATTCGGATGTCCAATATTATATAAATAATGATCATTTGACTACAACAATGTGTAATGTTGCACACTCAAAATCTGTATCAAATGTAATTCTTTGTAGTAAATCAGGATCACGACCAATTTAATATATCTGTTATTTAATGTAACAGCTACCTCTCTCTATGATGAAATTATATTTCTAGCGTAAGTCCTTTTTCTTCATCTTGATTAAATTATGAGCTAAGATTTAAAACTAATCTTTAGGTACATTCCAGCCATAATCCAAGAAATCATTTCCAATAAAGCTGATAGACGAAATTAGCAAATTTTCTAAGCATGACCAACGAAGTTTACGATTTTTGCAAAGCTGATCGACGAAATTTGCGATTTTTCTGAGCATGATCGACGAAATTTGTGATTTTTCTGAGCATGATCGACGAATTTTGTGATTTTTCTGAGCATGATCGACGAAATTTGTGATTCTTCTAAAGCCTGATCGAAAAAATTCGCGATTTTTATGAAGCCAATAAAAAAATTCAGGATTTTTATGAAGCCGATCGACAAAATTCCCTATCTTTTGCGCCTGATTAACAAAATTCACGATTTTTTTCGAAGCCGATCGTCGAATTTTACGAAACTGATCGACAAAACTCGTGATTGTTTCACAGCCGGTCAATGAAATTTTCAATTTTTCTGTGCCTCATTAACAAAAATTCTTTATTTTTGGTGCCTTATCACTAAAGTTGAAATTTTTTTGTCCTTGATCGACAAAGTTCGCGATTTTTTCTAGCCTGATCAAAGAAATTTATAGGTTTTTTTTCACACGATAAACCAAGAAAACATGCAATTTATCCGCAGCTAATGAATTTATTTTGCAATTTTTTCTTGCATCATCAACAAAACTAACGATTGTCTCTTACCGGATCAACGAAATGTGCGATTTTTTGCGTCCGACTGACAAAATTCAGTGTTTTTCCACACTTGGGCATTAGAATGCGTGATTTTTCCGTGCCCGATCTACGAAATTTTCTATCCTTGAGTGAGTGGCGAAATTTTACATTTTCTTGAGGTAAAGTGACGAAATTTATGATTTTTTTTGCGATTTACGCACACAAATTACAATTTTTAGATTTGTAAATTGACGAATTTCACGCGCCACATTGCGGGCCACAGGCTATGCATCCTTACATTACAGTTTGAAATTCAGTGCCTTTTATCATAATTTACTTATTTTTATTGCATTTTTCAAGCATGAATAGTAATTAAACTCAGAAATAATAATTGAAATAGCACTGAAATAATCAGAATTATAAAAGTTAAGGAATTAGACTTTAGTGACATGAATTTAGCAAACAAAAGTGTTAAAAATACTGATAATAACTAAACAATAGATACATATTAAATTTAAAGATAAAATAAGAAGTGTGATCGAGAATGTGTTGAGAAATTTACATTTCATGGAACGTATTTTAAAATCATATGCATTGTGAGAACTTGCACAAAATTTTCAATTTTTAAACATGACTGATTGAATGACACTATACAAGTTGTAATTTTTTCTCAGATAAGCTGTTTTTTGATAGAAAAAATCTACGTCGTAAAACCATCTTAATGGACCACATGTTTTTCAGTTAATGAGAGTCAAACGTTCGAAGACGTTCCATCAACATTTAAGTACAGTAATCCTTTAATATTCGCGAGTTTTGATTATTCGCGAAATAAAAAATGCGGAAATTTTTAACATTCGCGAAAACTGAATGAATTTTGTTTTATAAAGAATATTTTTTTACAAAGTAAACTCACTTTTTTTTAACCAATTTTATGATTTACCTGACACTGGACACTTATGTATTGTATAGTCTACTACAATATGTACTACATACTACGTACTATACTGTATGTACTATAGTGTACTACTATAGTCTATTACTGTATGGCCTGAATTGTGAGAACTTTAGCCCTTGTGTTGAGGTGTGAAAATGTTGATCAATAATTTTCTTTATTTATTATGCAGATTATTTTCGATTCTTTAAAATTTCAAATTATTATTGCAGGTGAAATATATATATTTTTAAACTGCCGAAGAAATTTTAAAACATCAACATCAACATTTTGAAAAAAGAGTAGTATGCGATTCTTCACTGGTGAAGAGTCTTAAATTTAAAATAGAAAATGATTCCGAATTTTTTTCTTACATGGAAATTCAAAACATAAGATCTGTTCTGTCAAACAATCACACATCACAATTTTTTTTTCTACCATACATTTGCAAATAATTTTTGTACAATATGTTTACATTTATCCAGATTTATTTAAAGCATGCACTTTTAATATATTATGTTTAATAAATATATTTTTTGAGCTTCAATTATTCTTTCCCATTGAAAAGAAAAAAATAGAACCTGATGCTCCTATAAGTACAGGAAGACAGCCGAAAACATTCCCGGAGGTTTACAGGAACTTAAGCTTCGCGAATGTTAAAGGATTACCGTACTTATAATTATTAGATATTTGCAAACCATTCTAAACTCCTGAAAAGAACTTGACTTTCAATTTTTTTTAATTAACTGATACGAAGAGACCATGTGAGGGTATTTCCGCCTATTCAATCGTAGAGGACAGAGTCCCTAGGGTCCGTAGATTCACGGACCCTAGCTACCTATCTTTTACTATAAACTAAAATTCTTGCACTCACTTTATGTTTTTTAAATTCCACTGTGTGCTGTTCTATTGTTCCGTAAAATAAATGTACATGTTGCGAGTTACCTGAAAGTCATTTGAAGTCTAGTACGGTACAGCACGAAGAGAATTCGACTTCGTGACATGGTCTCCTTACAGGAACAACGCATTTACGACCTTCGTCTATGAAGAATAATTCAGAAATGTTTTTTAAACCGCAAAATATGATATAGCCATCCACTTCACAAAATAAAAAGTCGTTAGCTTTGATATATAAAGACGGATTTGCTATAGAAATAGATTTGGTTACTTATAATGAATTAAATGATTGATAATGATAAAATAAATTAAGCATCAGCCCAACAAATTATTTAATTAAAGTAGCGCTGGATACTTTTTCATTTCCAATAAGAAACAATGTTATTATTTCATTTATATCAAACGGGCATATGTTTAATTTATATCTTAGAAATTGTATACTAATAAAAGATTAGCGGATATTCAATTGGTTAAATTACAATCAGTAGTATTTTAGGTAGGATAAATATTTTTTGGACAGAAAGTAGATATATTATTATGATTACATCCGATTTGTTAATAAATGTCATTTATAAAAAATATATTTACTTTTATTTGAATAAGAAGGTTTTTTCTAAATTAGACAAAATACAAAAATTCCTCTATATTAGAATGGAAATAAATATTTTATGCATTAATGAACACTTAATTGAAATAAAGCGATATAATTTGAAAAAAAAAATGATTTTTCAGTATATTAAATTTAACCAGAGGCATGTTTAGTAATTTCGATTTTGCATTTGGCGTGTAAAATTAAATGACATTTATTAAGTTTGAGTTACAAATATACAAAATTGACATTTTCTGTAAAACTTTTAAGCATTTCAGTGATTGATATTCGGAATCGAGTCATATACATTGAAATTGTGGTATTGTTGTAAATGTTTATTTATTTATTTATTTATTTTTATTTATTTATTTTATTTATTATTAAAAGCAATTTTGTCGCAATCTGTGGAGGTCGAAGTGTTAAAAATTTCTTTCTGATACGTGAACATGGTATTTAATTACAACTGCATGTACTTGAGTAATGGAAGTTTTTAATACACGTCATTGAAAAAAGTACATGGAATTATGGTGATGTGACGTAAACATTTCGATACATTATTCTTTACAATTCTGTGTTTATTTATTAGATCAATAAATTGTTAGTTTAGTATACTGGGAAGTACTTTTGTAAACTCAAATGATTCAGATGAGCGTATGAGATGCTGTAATAACTTTCACATATCTTCTGATGTTTTAGGATAAATAATTTTAAATATGAATGTAAACAAGAGTTGGCAAAATTTTGTCTGTTTGGAAACATACGTTTTGTTACTATCGACAAATATCAACGTAAACCAATACATGATTGGTTTACGTTGTGACCAATTATAGACCAATATAATAATACCAATACCAATAATACCAATAATTATAAACAATTGTGACCAATTATACAAATTTTACTGTATTAAAGCATTCTTTTAATACAGCTAAAAGAATGCTTTAAAATTCCCTATGGGGCCATCCATAAATGATGTCACCATAGGGTGTACCATATTTTTGGCTCCCCTCCCCACTTGTCACATGTTACGCTATATTACGTGAAGAAATACATGAATTTCAGAAACAAAGATCTACATTTTTTATCGCATTTCAAATTTTAATTTTAAACTTTAATTATATGTTTTAATGACATTTGAGTGCCGAACAATAAAAATGATTCGTATTTTGTATAAAATAGGGCTTACAAATAATAATAATATATAGAATAGTAATAAATTATTAATATGAAAGAGCAATTGAAAACAATAGTATTTTGGAATTCGGCCTAAAATACTATTGTTGATTGTATTGTTGTTGATTTTAACATATTTGGCTTTAAGTTTTATCTTTATGAACACAAAATATTTTAATTTAAAAGTAACTTCATACTTCATAATTTAAGCTACTGAATTTTAATGCTTTTTTTAAATCAAAATGTGTAATATCACATTTCTTCTTACCCTCTCCCACCCCTTATCGCAAACTGTCAAAGTTTCATCAACCCTCGCCCCCTCCCACTCTTTAAGCGTGACATCAGTGCTTAATTTGCGCCGGAGCTCACCGGACTCAGCTCCGGTACTTTTTTGTTTTTGGTAAATATTTAAATATTTTCAGAATTCACCGGAGCTCATAAATATTGCGCTCCGGAGCCCTCGGAACAGCGCTTCCGAAAAGCCGAACCTTAAATTATGTTTTCCTTTTCCTCCCATTTCTTAAAACGTCGCGTTATTGCCTCCCAAAATGACGTTTGTGACGTATTAGCGTAGTAACGTATCGCATATCTAGGAGAATCTAGTGTCCTTCCCCAAGTATTGACTCAATGGTTTCCGAACGGCGGTGACAAAAAACTGAATACCGCCAGAATAAACTACAACCGTATTTACTGCTCACGTTTTTATTTACACGCGGTCGATTTGTGCAAGTTATTTTTCTGATTAATTTTGTTGTTTTTTGATTTATTGTTAATTTTGCTTATTTAATGTTAAGTTTTGTTTTATTTATTGTTAAGTTTTAAATTGAAATGTGAGAAAGCGGAAAAAAAATCATTGATTATTTTAAAGTTTCTCCCCTTTCTAAAAATTCTTCCTTAACTCAACTTGATGATTGGTAACAAAGATTATTATACATACTAACAATCTATGAATCAGGTCTAAATTTGTAATTTTTGAAATATTTAATTATTTTTTTTAAGTCCAATTAGAGCGGTTTTTTCTGCAGCTCTGCAAATAATGTATGAAATGCAAAAGGTCTATGGGAAAAAGATGGAGAAATATGCTTCGGTAGTTACTATACTACAAAATATTAAAGCTCCTGTACTTTTTTTGTTAGAAATTAAGCCCTGCGTGACATCATTTATGGACGACCCCTATTCTGTAAAATTTAATTTACTAAGGAATCTTCTTATCAAAATAGCAATATTAGGAAATATGTAAGTTTGCCATCACAAGTAATCTATATAATAAAAATGAATTAATTTATAACACGATTATTCAATCGGCAAATGAATTATAACTGACACAAATTTTCCAAGTGGGTGAAAAAAGTTCGGTGATTTTCGTTTTATTCTGTTAAAATGATCCAAAGTATCAGATCAGACTATGTGATCGTTGAGGGTTTTGGTGAATTAGTTTTCCAGTATTCGTCCGTGAAGGCTCAGTTGGAAGAGCATTGGCAGCTTTAGCCAATATATCCCTGATTCGAATTCTGGCCTGAACTTTTTTCATCCACTTGGAAAATTTATGTCTGTTATGTAATAAAAGCCAAAGTCATGTGACTGCCATCAACAATTTCAGGCTGACAGCTTGACTTTTTAATGCCAGGCAATCATTTCGACACTTTAATTTAAGCCAGGTGCAGGTGAGAAGTCTACAAATATTGTTCTACGCTAACATTCCATCTATATTTTAATGGTCCAAGTGATGTGACTGTCATAAACAACTTTCGGCTGATTCCATTGCTTTGCATATACAAATTTTTCATTTTGATGAAAAAAATCAAAATTATTTTTTCAAATAAAACTGCAAAAAAATTGCCACCATCGTAAAGAATTCTTGATGCTTTTATGTTGGTCGGGTGCAAATCTCGTCAATAGCAATTTTTAATTCGCCAATTAGCATTTTTTTTCGCGTGATAAATTAAAACAATCCTTTGAAATTGAAACTAAATATCATGGTTTGTGGCATTATTTAATATTTGCCTTTTCATTTTGTTTAATAAAAAAGAAAAAAAGGCGTGAAAGCGTGACTTTTAGATGTTTCAGTTTTAAATGAAAGTATCACATTTCACAAATGGGTGAAAGGATTATATTTTTAATGCTGAAAAAAGTGATGAGAACAGTGTTTGACGATTATTATCTGCACCCTGTGAACATAAAAATAAAAAGCTTTTGATTTCTCTATCATAATCTTCCGCTTTGGCGAAAAATGGAGCAAGTAAATCGAATTATGAATGAAAATAATATGATACATTGCTCAGCATACACATAAAAAAGACCATAGTAGTCGCCAAGGGATGCTGGTTTAATATAATTTTGAATGTTACGATAGGCAGAATTTATACGAGAACAAGTTTTATAGTTTAAAATAAATACGAGATAGAACCCGTTGAAATTCGACCTTAAAAAAGTTTCGAAATGCCCTCATCAATAATTCTTCGTTTCAATGTAATTTTTCTGAAACGCTTCTATTGTTTTAATTTAATTAATTTTTGTGTAAAAATGAGAAATTTTTTTTATTGCAGATTAAACAGAATTTTAATGTTTTTGACTAATAATTTCTTTGCATGTTTTCCTCGTTCCCTTTCCATAAACGGGATGGCTGCACAATTTTCCACAAACGGGAATATTTGACTTTTTATAAAGCATCATATCTAATGGATATTTAAAAAATAATAAAATATAATTCCCGTCGTAGTCTAAGCCAAATTGCATTTCAAGCAATCATGTTAATTTTATGTTTTACACAAATTGAATATCTGTCTTTATTATTAGCAGATTTCACTTTAGTGACAAAGTGCTACATTCTGTGCAAAATCCAATTTTATAATTTTTATTTTATTGAAAATAATTTAAAATGTCGCTAAATTGAAAGTCAACTTTCAAATAAATTTCACCCTAAAGTACACTTTTTTTTGTTTTATCATGTTACAATTAAAATTGTACAGTATTTAGATTTAGAAGTAATACAATTATGATAAAAGTGAAAACGATGGTGCTGTTCCTTGTCATTATCGTTATACAATTCTAAAAATTGTAATTGAGTTTTGCTGCCGTTCAAAAATAGACTGCTATATTTTGACGACAACAGAGAATTTTACAATGAAAGAAATAGGACTTTGTCGATAATAAGTAGCTGTTGAATGAATTTACAATAAACCTACAAAATTATTCCTATAGAATATAAGTATTACGTGGAGTCTTTTTTTATTGTAAAACCATTTTTTAATAATTTTAATTTTTATAAATTTTTTTACTTTTCTGAAATTTTAATTAAAAAATTATTATATGCTAATTAGAATTATTTTTTTAAAGCGAGAGAGAACATGTTAACAAAATGAAATTATTAATAAAGTCTCCAATTTAATATTTACAATCCAAAAATGAAAAATTAGTATAAATTACGCCATTTTGACATTATTAAATAAAATTTTTCTCTTTACATGTGTCAGAGTAAAAATACATTATAAACTAAGCATGCATCCACTTTCACCAGAATAAATTTTACTCATTTGCTTTATATACGTATTTTTATGCTTAACTATGAAATTAAATATATATCTTTATATATAAAAATCTTCTGTGCGTGTGTATGTAATTGAACTCCTCCTAAACGACTGGACCGATTTTGATGAAATTTTGTGTGTGCGTTCCAGTAGATTCGAGAATGGCTTAGATTCCCATTTTACTGAAATTGGTTCAGTACTTTTTCAGTAATTAGGGAAAAACTGATAAGTGATTTTTCGCTAATTAAAAGTGCTATATATATAAAAGAAAGTCAGCATTTCGTATTAATCACAGCACAAAAAAATCTACCGAACCAAAAATCTTGCAAAATTTTCTGTAAAAATACTTCTTATAACTCGATTGTCGCTAAGAAAGGATTTTCGAAAATTCCACCCCAAAGTTGAATAGAAAAAAGAACGAACTTTAAAAAAATTCCATAAAAATCGGCTTTTGTAGTTATTTTTCAAATGATAACATATTTTAGTGCATTTTTTCATTCTGAATCGAATGGCACTAAGCAAATTCGTTTAAATCCAGTGGTTCGTGAGATAATTCACATTTTCCTAATTTGGCGATGTCTTCGGCGCAAAAACCTGAAATTTTCAATGCTTATCTTTATATATAAAAATCTTCTGTGCGTGTGTATGTAATTGAACTCCTCCTAAACGACTCGACCGATTTTAATGAAATTTTATGTGTGTGTTCCAGTGGATTCGAGAATGGTTTAGATTCCCATTTCATCGAAATTGGTTCAGTACTTTTTCAGTAATTAGGGAAAAACTAATAAGTGATTTTTCGCTAGTTAAAAGTGCTATATATACAAAAGAAAGTCAGGATTTCGTATTAATCGCAGTACAAAAAAATCTACCGAACCAGAAATCTTGAAAATTTTTCGCTAAAAATACTTCTTATAACATCAAGTGCCGCTAAAAAGGGATTTTCGAAAAATCCACCCCTAAGATGAGTAGAAAAAAGAACGAACTTTTAAAAAATTCCTTAAAAATAAGCTTTTGTAGTTATTTTTCAACTGATAATATATTTTAGTGCATTTTTTCATTCTGAATCGAATGATACTAAGTAAATTTGTTTAAATCCAGTAGTTCATGAGATAATTCACATTTTCCTAGTTTGGCGATGTCTTCGGCGCAAAAACCTGAAATTTTCAATGCTGATCTTTAGATATAAAAATCTTCTGTGCGTGTGTATGTAATTGAACTCCTCCTAAACGACTGGACCGATTTTGATGAAATTTCGTGTGTGGGTTCCAGTAGATTCGAGAATGGTTTAGATTCACATTTCGTCGAAATTGATTCAATACTGTTTTAGTAATTAGGCAAAAACTAATAGTTAGTGATTTTTCGCTAATTAAAAGTGCTATATATATTAAATAAAGTCAGGATTTCGTATTAATCATAGCACAAAAAATCTGTCATACCAAAAATCGTGAAAATTGGGGTAAAAATACTTCTTATGATATTGAGTGCCGCTAAAAATGGATTTTCGAAAATTCCACCCCTACGATGAGATGAAAAAAGAACGAACTTTAAAAAAATTCCTTAAAAATCAGCTTTTGTAGTTATTTTTTATCTGATAACATATTTTAGTGTATTTTTTCATGCTGAATCGAACGGTACTAAGTAAATTTGTTTAATAGTAGTTCGTGAGATAATTCACATTTTCCTAATTTAGCGATGTCTTCGGAGCAAAAAGCGTGTGTATGTAACTGAACTCCTCCTAAACGACTGGACCGATTTTAATGAAATTTTGCGTGTGTGCTCCAGTGGATTTGAGAATGGTTTAGATTCACATTTCATCGAATTTGATTCAGTACTTTTTTTGTAATTAGGCAAAAACTAATAGTTAGTGATTTTTCACTAATTAAAAGTGTTGAATAAGTTCGATGAATGGAGTGTGGACGGAATGTCGGAGCGGTCTAAGGCGCCAGATTTAAGCTCAGCTTCTTGAAGAAAGAGATCGCGTGTTCGAACCCCACTGCTGACAAACGTGTATGTTTTACAATAATATTTCCTGTATTATAATTTTGATTAACCGACTTCAGACAATCGTAACTTTTAACTAAAAAGAGAAAAATAAACTTTTCTATCAAAAATTGAACCGACTTAAAAAACTAATGAAGAGTAAAAAATAATTTCCTTACATAATTGTAATAAGAAATTAAATTAAGAGCGTAGTGTTTATTCTACGTATTACCATATTTACGTACATTTATTTGATTTTCTGGAGTCGGTGTCAAGTAGGACAACGTCTGTCGGTGACAGGACAAAGTCTGTCGGGTGCGCTAGTTTTCTGTATTATCGTAATGAAAAAAAAAATAGCTTGAATAAAATCAAAATGCATAAAGATAAAAAAGCCCAATAAGCACTATTCTCGTGACTTCAGAGTAAATATGATTTTTTAAATCACTTATGAAAATAAAGTACACGTGTATAAATATTTTTACCGAAATTTAACTCGCAAATTAAAAAATACGTTCAAAAACCACGTGTCTGAATATTTTTCATTATTTTTCTTTTCTCTGCAACAATTGAAATAATCCCGTTGTCACTGTCTTGAAAAACTTTAATTATTAAATTTTTTATTAAAATTAAAATTATAATATAAAAATGGAGTTAAATTAAAAAAAAAATAGAAAGAATGGGCACATATACATATCAACAGCTATCATTCAAAAAATAACTATCAAAATTGGTACGGCAGAGAGCTTAAGGCTGATGACTAAAAAGACAGCCTTTTAAAGGTCTTTTAAATATGTCTGGTCTTATAGACTGGTCTTTTAAATATATTGATGTTTTTTAATTTTCAAAATTACATTAGAGCTTGTTTCCTTTAAATATTTAAGCATAATATTTGAAAAAACATTAACGACTAAAAACCGTGTTCTCTTGTTTCATTCAGAATATATTTACTAATTTATTATTAATGATTTAAATCCAGATTTAAAGCTTGTATTTGGCAGGTACAAGACTTCGTATGATTTATTAATATCATTTTCAATGGGAATCGATAGCAGGAATACCGGATTTCTGAAATATATCCTGATTTACATATGAAAAACGGGATCGATCAATCATCTATTTTTTCTTCTGTTATAAAAGAAAAGTCGTTTCACATGAATTTGAAATTAATAACAAATTATTACAAAATAACATCAGCATATTAGTGACTTATTTCAATATAGTTGTGAATGTGTGTTTTCAGTGACATTCAATTATTGATTTGCAAAGGAATTCTAACTACAAGATTTAAAAAATGCTTAAAAAAGTTGCAACTAAAATGAAGACGGAAATTGTATGCCAAGTGTTTCAAATGAGGTGCGTTCCTAGTATAATTAGTTCTATAAATTTAATCAGGAAAAAATTCTACTCAATAGAATTATTATACTTTATTACATATTGTATTGTAAAATAAAAAAAATCACATTGTGATTTAAAAATAGAAAGTATAAATAAGAAATTCTTTATGTTTGTGGTTTTTTTGTATTCAGAAAACTAATGCCTGAATGTAAGGTACATTTAAATTATGAGTAATTCGATAAATATTCTGCACTATAAATATTCCGATCTTGGTGCAACGGTTGTTTCATTCTGATGTAAAAATGCACGAATAAAAAAATTTTAGAATTATCTATATATTTAAAACACCTGGCTGTTTTTTTGGTCATCAGCCCTGAGCTTTCTACTGGCCCGATTTTGATAATTATTTTTTTAAATGAAAGCTGTTTATGTGTAGATGTGCCCATTCTGGCTAAATTTTAATTTATTTCAATTTTTATATTTTATTTTTAATTTTAAAACCTTTTTCATGACATTTCTTCAAAACAGTGGCAACAGGTTAAGCTTTTCTCAAAATTTATTTTCTTTCATTATTTTCCTCCAATCAGGAGCTTGATCTCATCGGGGAATGTATAATCGCATTTCGAAAAATAAATAAATAAATAAATAAAGGTTTTCGTAAAATCCTTTCGTTTAATCAGAATAAAATGATTGCACATGGTTATTCCCTGCAATACACAGATTATTTACTGAGTAATATTATTAAGTATTATGTAAGTAGAATTACAGAAGATAAACTTTAATAAAATATCTAAAGTGAAATTTTGTCGATGGAGAAAATGTCGTCATACAGAAACCAGATAAATTTATTCCATGAATATAATATACATTGTTATAGCTGTGTCAGTGATGATGTCATATTTACTGACTTTAATTCCTACATCTAAATAAAGTGAACTTCTATTAATTTAAAGGTCCGTGGTGTGCACACATGAAAATATTTCTATAAACTGCGCCATTTCTATTTAATTATAATGAATATTTTATGAAACTAAAGAATTCTTAAATAACTGCATAAATCACGCTTTTATTTAAGAAAAGGTGAGTATTTCTAAAGGTGTAAATGATGTCATATTAGAAAAAAAAAGAATAAAATCTGTGATATGCCGGTATTATTATATTTCTATCTTATATAATATCAAAAAATAATTAAAATCCTTTCATTGTATTAAGTTATTGTTTAAAAAAAAAAAAAAAAAATTCTGCATTTCAGCAACAAATACAAAAATTTTATTCTTTTCAATAACAGAGGTATCGTCTTTTTTTTTCGTTGCCATGACAATAAAATTAATTTTTACAAATTCATGGAGGATACAAACCAATAAATAAATTAAATTTATTGCAAGTGCTGTAAATATGTAGTGGGTGCTATAAACTATGCAGATATTTTTGAAATCGTCTTCCGGGGTATAATATTAACTTCCTAAATAATTTGGCATTTAAATAATATTTAAGGTTTAGAAACCGCATTAAAAAAAGATTTGTAGCTGAAGTTAAGTACAACATAATAATTTAAGAGTTGTTTTCCTTATTTTTTGTTATTTTCTGAAGTTTGCCTATCTTCATCATGAAAAGCTATGTTATCCCTATTTTAAGAGGTGGCAATTGTTTATTTCGCTCAGTATTTTACTGCCTATATAAGATTGATATGTCATATCTAATATATATTCTTTTCCGTCGAGTTTCGACGGGTGCAGCTAGTATATATTAAATGCAGTAAAATGGAAATAAATGATTTCATCTTAAATATGACATAATCACCATTGAAACCTAGAGTCATACTCATCATGGGATTTTTTCTTATCATTACCTACCTTCCAGATAAAATAAAATAAAATTGAATATACTAAAAATACGGCGATCATAATAACAGAATTATTTACATTTGCACCAATAAAAAAATAAAACAACAGTAAACTAATTAGATGCGGTAATCCCAAAATTTTCCTCTATCTCTATACGTTAATACTTCAAAAAAAAAAAAAAAAAAAAAAAAAAAAAAAAGACACATAGCGGCATGAAAAGTTAATAATTTTTACCAAAATCTAATCTTCAACATCTTATTGCTTGTTTTAACCGAGTCTGAAATTTGATGAAAATCCGTTTATTAGTATTTGAGATAGAATCATTGTAAAAGTTGGCCAAAAAAAAAAAAAAAAAAAAAAAAAAAAAAACTGGATAGAAACGTCACCAGTTGAGCGATTTACTCTGAAAACTGAACAATACTTTTATATATCAGATTCTAATTTAATAAGGAGTTTGATGAAATTTGTGCATTAGATCTTGTAATAGAGCTATTGCAATAATCATGAATGATGCCACATAGCAGTGCCACCTGTTGAAAGTTTTACTCCAAAAGTTAAAGAATACTAATTTATACCATGGATTAACAGAATTTGAAGTTTGATAAAAATCAGTGCATTAGTCCCTGAGATAGAGCTACTACGATCATGACTAATGCCGCATAGCAGCGCCATCTGTTGGGCAATTTATACCAAAACTTAATCAAAACCATATTATATCATGTTCTAATGGAATTTGAGGTTTTATGAAAATCTGTCTATTAGTCCTTGAGATATAGCTATTGTAGTGATCGTGAAAAAGGCAGCATAGCAATGTGATCTGTTGGGTGATGTACACCAAAAACTAATCACATTCAGTTTATATCAAGATCTAACTGAATCTAAAGTTTTGTAAAATTATGTGCTTTAGTTCTTGAGATAGAGCGCTCACAAAATGTATATCACATTCAAAAAGACAGATTAAGAGGAAAGACAGACGGACTAACAGAAATACAGACAGACTCGCAGACAGACATTTTGTAAAAACATGTTTTTTGGAATCTGTGACTCCTAAATCATATAAATCCGTCGAAAACCGGAATTCGAAAATCTAATACTTTCTTCTTGTAAAGATAGAAGAAAGTAAAAATAATGGCGTTGATTCCATTTCCCATATACCACACACTGAATACTAGTAGATCTACGCGATTATGGTGGCTGTGATAGGCGGATTTTTTTCAAAGTGTTTGTATGGTTTATTCGTGGCATATATGATAATTCTAGGTTATGTTATAGATATCGGCGGCTTACTGAAGTTACAAAAGATTACTTTAAAAAAGTTTTCTGTGACATATCGCTCACCCGTAAGAAAAGTGACCCATCCCGCAAACATTCATTTTGCACTTTATTCCACTAATAGATAATCTGATAGATAAGATAATAGCTAGATGATGGAATATATAATAGATCACAGATTCGTCTTGTTATACAAAAAAGCGTAGTTATACGGAAAAGGACTTTATTACGCTTTACTAATTTTAGGACTATAAAAGAGGGGTTGTATGGAAGTAAAATTACCCATAGTCCAAACATCATTCTCCGCGTTCATTCTTAAGGGTTTTACTATTTTATGTTTTTTATTACTCTTGCATACTGAGCTAAGAGTTATAATTTCATGATACAGTAAACTCATGCAAATTTTATTTTGCCTCTCCTGGGAAATTTACTTTTTTCTAGCCCTCTAAATGTTTGGAACTTAATATTCTGTTCATTAAGCTTCAGGTTTCAGTGCAATATAAGCAATATTTAAGATAATATAATTCTATAGATTTAAGGAATTTTCTTTACATTTTAGAACGGTTAATACACTTAAGGGTGTTCTTAAATAAAAAAGGGCAACTCTGTGACATTTGCTTAAGTTTTTTTTTGCTCAGAAATGCATGAAAATAGCAGGTGTTGTTATTCAGAAACTGTCTAATTGCACTCAATTTTCTGTTTTTTTAAAAACGCAATAGATTTTTCATAACAAGCCTTCAAAGAGGACATTTTTGAGCCCATTTCCCGACGAAAGTAGAAAAACCGGACGAAAAGCAGGAGAAAAACGGCTGATCTCGAGATCGAAATAGCTTATAACTCGATAGATAATTTAATTATCATAAAATGGAAAATTAAGTTCAATTCGAAATCGCTTCCATAGTCAGGCATTTCAATTTTATATCTCTCCGTTAAAGAAAGGATTTGTAAATGTGTCAAAACGTTTTGCGCTTGTTGAGCGAAGCAGTTGAGAACACCCTTAAGGAATTACATTTATACTTGTAATTAAGTTTTTTTTTTATAAAATTGAAATTTTATAATATATTTATAAAATTTATAAAATTTTATTGTATAAAATTTTATAATATATAAAATTTTATTGTATAAAATTTTATAATATATTTATTATAATTATATTTTTTGAGTATTTATAGCAAAATGCAGAGAAAACAACATTACAATTTTACCATAGCTGCGAAATTTTACGCATTTTTCCTACCACAAAAATGTTATAGTAAATATTGTTTTATTTAATCGTCGAAATCTTATGATTAAACAAATGGAGTGGTAGCAAAAATGCGTAAAATTTCGCAGCTATGATTTTACCCATTTACCTCAGATTGTTAGATGTTCCTCTTTTCTTCCAAGTGAGCGATATTTAATCTCATAAAAATAAGATTTGTGTGGGAGAGAACTATTTCATACCAAAACTATTTCCACAAAACATAATTTGCCAAATAGAACTATTTCAAGAAAAATGTATCAAATCAACAAATATTACATTTTTAATAATTTATATTCAAACAATTAATTTTCTTTTTCAAAAATGGAATATAAAGTGGCTTGTCTCTACTCATATGAGTAACGAACGCACTATCAAAAAAATTTCTGCTCACTAATTGAACTTCCGCGGCAGTCCATCAGTTCCTAACTTTAAGAACTTTTATTAATTCTTCATTAAATATTACAAAATTAGCCAAAAAAAATCCAAGTCTGTGACTCCTTCACTTTGCTGCATCACCCACCATTATCCGTTTTAAAAAATTAACTTTATGTTGGTTTTATAGTATAATAGCAAATTTCAAAAGCTGCCGCCATATCGCGTCACGCTTCCAGACCCAACTGTCGCCAATTCTGCTTCAAAATAATGTAATATAATGTTTTAAATACTTGAATTGATAAATAATATTATCAAAGAAATTTTCTAAAAAAGTCCTTATTAAACTGAACATTGTAATTTACAAATTTTATCGAATCTGATAATTTTATTTATTAACGCATTTATATATATATATATTATAAAGGCCAAACGTATCTGTGAGAAACACATACGTCATTTTGAGAATGGCAACACTTTCCCATGCAATTTCAGTTTTTCATTTTTCGCTTCTGCAAATTTTACACTTCTAAACATAGCGTATTTTCGATTTTTACACTATCGTATAGAGAAAAAAATGCAATTTGTTTGAAAGCTGTATTTCAATTTGTTTTTGAGATATTAATTTTTTTTGTAGCTTTTAGTACCAATTTTGTAACTGTGGCAACAGAATCACTCCATTTTCTCTTAAAATTGGAAATTAAAAAAATATCGTCTGTTATAAAATTCTGTTATTTTGGTTTTATTTAGTTTTTATTCATCAATTATATAAACTTCAAGTTTTGAGTTAAAGTGGTTTTAAATTGATCAAATCAAAATACCATTTTTTTAAACATCGTGTATACGGATATGAGAAGTACATGATTAAATTTTGAGAGGATGAAAATGATGACGGGTTTTAATTTCGCGTGAAATTCTATAATCGTGTCGATTTGAAATAAATTTCGTTTTTTTGCATTCGCATTTTTGTCAAACATAAGAATCTGAATTGATAAATTCATCATAATAGCTGATCTTTATCATATTTTACTGACTTTATATACAATTAAAGTTTAATTTTAAAAAGTCCTTCCGGCAATGCCGGGAGGAAGAGGTAGCTTTCATATACTTATATATTTATTTATTTATTTTAAAGTAAGTTACATTGTTCAAAAATACTAAGCTCAAATTAGTGGAAATAATCTTATAAAATTACTGACTTTATAAGATTGAATACTAGTTTTTGTCAAGACTGAATATTAATAGGAATTTTTAGAAATTAGTCATCTTTTATTCAACCTGGTTTTATTTTAAGCGATTTAGAGAGTCACCAAATTCCACGATATCATAAAGTGTATGCCATTTTAAAGCAACATTGTGGATCCTTCAGATCAGACCGTTTCAAAATGTCAGCCATAAGCAAAATTCAAAGTGCTATAACTCAATCATTTTTTAAGATAAAATAAAAAGGGTTCTGGAATCATTGTTTTAAGCAAGGCTAACTTATCATAATATAAAGGCTTGTCATTCACGAAGTTTCCTTTGACCGCAGTACAGGGGGCGCTGAACTACATGATTTTCATGTTGGTAGCGCCATCTAATGTTAGAAACTGAAATGTTTTCCATTATTTCCTATGGGATTATTAGCTGTAGTATGCACCAGGTGGCATTACATACGAGACAAAGTCATATAATAAGTTGGCAATTATAGGGACAATTTCAACAATAGATTTTCTCCTGAATGCGAGGCCTTGATATTATGATAAGGGGGCCTTGGTTTTAAGTTCTAACACGTAAAAGAAAAATATTTTTCAAATTTTGAACTTTTCGCATTTAATTTTAAATTTTAATTCTTTTAAAAATTTAAAATGGCCACCATTTTGAAACAAAATGGCGGATGATGCTGACCAACGAACTCGATCGAGACATTTGTATGTACTATGTACATACCAAGTTTCATTGAAATCAGTTCATAAATACGCGTGTTATCACGTGACAAAAATCAGATCGTTTCAAAATGTCAGCCATAAGAAAAATTCAAAGTGCTATAACTCAATCATTTTGTAAGATATAGACAAAATAAAAAGTGTTCTGGAGTCGTTATTTTAAGTTCTAACACGTAAAAGAAAAATATTTTTCAAATTTTGATTTTTTCATACTTAATTTTAAATTTTAAATTTTTTTAAAATTTTAAAATGGCCACCATTTTGAAACAAAATGGCGGATGATGCTGGCCAACGAACTCGGTCGAGACATTTGTATGTATTATGTACATACCAAGTTTCATTGAAATCGGTTCATAAATACGCGTGTTATCACGTGACAAAAATCGGATCGTTTCAAAATGTCAGCCATAAGAAAAATTCAAAGTGCTATAACTCAATCATTTTTTAAGATATAGACAAAATAAAAAGTGTTCTGGAATCTTTTTTTTAAGTTCTAACACGTAAAAGAAAAATATTTTCCAACTTTTAATTTTTTCGCATTGAATTTTAAATTTTAAATTTTTTAAAAAATTTAAAATGGCCGCCATTTTGAAACAAAACGGCGGATGATGCTGGCCAACGAACTCGGTCGAGACATTTGTATTTACTTTGTACATACCAAGTTTCATTCAAATCGGTTCATAAATACGTTAGTTATCGCATGACAAAAATCAGATATATATATATATATATATATATATGGTTATATATATATATATATATATATATATATATATGTCAACATTTGAACGGAGGGGGGTTTTGGGGTCTGGGGGTCATGATCGGTGAAAATATACCAAAATTTTCCGGAAGTGCTTTCCTCCGGACGGCTGCAATAGGTAGCTTTTTACTTTTTGTAATGAAAGCTACCTAAAATATGGACAGCTGAGTTTTATAGTATTTTGTTAATCTTAGCTTAAAATAATATTTGTTTTAGAGTTAGACTGATTAATATAAGATGTATTTTTTACTATAAGTAATTTTGTAGATTTATTATAAATCAATGAAGCAATTCCTTCTAAAACAATTTCTATAAATTAGAAAAACAATTAAATAAACTTCTTACAAAAAAAAAAAAGAAATAAAAATAAAATAAAAATAAAGTAAAATAAATATAATTATTTATTTTATCATAAAAATCTAAATCAATGGTGATTCCTTAGTATATGAAAATCCATGTCTAGGAAAACTGCATTGCCATAATTAATATTAGCCTTATTCAATGTTAAAAAAACCTGGCTAAATTTTACTAGATGCAATACAAAAATCAAAATGCTATCAATATATCTGCAACATGTAGATTTCTATTCTGTTTATTTCTATAATTACATCCAAAATAAAAAAGAAACAAATTTGCTGCAGTACTTGAATAATTTGTACCCATTCTGATGACTGCTTACAAATACAGGATGTGCATGAAAGAATGCCCTAATTATAAATTTGAATAGTATCAACTGCAAGTGTTGTAGAATGTTGGTTCAAATTCACTAATAAAGAGTAACACAAACAGTTTTAGAGAAGAGAATGCGCAAGTATTGCTTTGTTATTTACTCGCTTGCTGTACCACATATGCAAAATCACGAACTTTGAGTGTAAAACATTATTGCTATGCTGAAGATTTCAAAGCGTACATTACCAGCGCGTGTATGGCATGTGACATTTTCCTTTAGGGTTTTATGAAATATTGTGTCTACGATCCACGGCTACTCAATAGTTTGCCAGAGTTGAGAGCATAGTTCTCGCTGGAATTTGACCAGCATTAGCGATTTGGCAAAAAAAGAAATAAAAAACAATAGCCAAATGAAAAGAAATGCTAACAAAATGGATTCAGTGTGAAAGCTCTTGTTCCATGTAGGCAGACGATGCCGTGCTACCTATAATTAAAATCTCAGTGTCCAGAAAGTGAAGAGAAGCGAAGTGTTTTTTCTGTTTTTATTCCAAAGTTATGTTTGAGAAATGTGCAGACGATAATGCAGCAGTGAGCTGCGAGTGAGTGTTATTCTTTTAATAAAGTGTTTTTTAATATAATCAGTGCCTATGGAATAATTTGTGTAATGTGCGCATTATTTTACATGGTCCGTCGAGCCGGAGGTGAAAATAATTATTTATTTGAGTGAATAATCTTCGAATTAACTATGTGCTGATGTTATGTTAAGAGTTCTATTAAAGATCTGTCCACGTTGAACATGAGAGTCTTCGAATAATATTCTGCTTAAATTAGTGAAGTGTTGTGCTCAAATAATGGAAGTGTTGTATCTATATTAAGTGTTTAAGAAGATATTGTTTTAAGAGTTAATGAATATTTTGAAAAAAAATTTTTTTGATACCGATCGCTGGAAATTTTTTTTTGGAACTATGCTTTTTGGAAGCAGTTAGAAGTTTAGATGCTGCTCTTCATATTTCATGAAAATTTTCTTTGAAACGACTTTGCCAATTAAAATTAAAGAAGTCATATGTTGGTTAAATCTGAAGAAGAACTGTTTAAATTATTGTGTGATTAAGATATGCACAAATAAGTTGGCCTTTTGTATATTGAGTGAACTTTTTGCATATTGAGAGAATAAAGTTTTCAGTCTGTTTTCCTGGGATGTGATAAGAGGAACTGTGCTGATTTTTTTTAAAGTTTACCGTCTCCAGAGAGACAGTGCTGGTTTTTTCTATTAGTGTGAAGAACGACGATAAGACCTGAGTATGGTCTGCGTCCCAAACATTGGAGTTTATGCATTTTTGTCGTGAATGTCATGGTGCAGCAAGTGAAGTGTGTGGGTAGTATGAAAGTTTGATTGCCCTGAATGCTCACAAGAACCTTTCAGCTTTGTGTTTCTTGAACTGTGCTCTACATAGCCTGTGACGACTTTGCCCAGTTGGACTTTTTGCTATGATGCCTTATGGTGCCTGAGAGGACTTCATCCTGATGAGTTTTTTCCTGATGAGTTTTGAGTTCATGAACTGTGATCTACAGTGCTTGAAATGACTTTATGAATGAGCTTTTGTTCCAAGGAATCATGGACTTGACAGACTGTATCCTGCATACCTTCAAGAGCTCTGATAAACTGGGAATCTACTTGGCCATGACGTTTTTGCATATATTCTCGACAGAACTACCGGTTCTGGTACTTTGTGTGATGGAGGACTTCTGCAGTAAAAGTGAAATTTTTAAAATTCTTTTTATTGAAAATGAAATGATTTTCTTTAGTTTAATAGAAAATAATTAAATGGATAAATTTTTAAGTAGTTTATGTGAAAAATATTATATAGAGATATTTATTAAAAATGAAGTGTTAAAACCTTAATAATTTTGCTATATTTTTAAATTTAAACTGTTAAATTTAATTTTGAAGTTTAAATATAATGAAGTTAAAAATTGTTACATCTATCTATATATATATTTTAATTAACAGACCTGCATTTGAGGATTTTTGAAAAATATAAGATTTGAGAGTGTATTTGAACTTTGAATAAAGTGTGTAATGTTTTAATAGACTCTTTTATATAATTAAAATTTTTAATAAATTTAAAGTTTTTAAAAAACTTATAAGGTGCTTAAATGGTAGGAAATCAGTTTTTGGTGCTGTCTACGGGCGGAGATTTATGAATTATTAATGAAAGTTTATAGATATTTTTGAGTAATTTATTATTTTAAATTTTGTTTTGTGACATGGCTCCAGAGGTTTATTTGATCTTGATGATTTCCAGGAGTTTATGTCCTATTCTTTTTAGTTTAAAAGTTTGGTATTTTTTTTATATATAATCTTAAAGTTTAGCATATTATGTTCTAAAAAATCAAGTATATTTTTTTCAGTATGGGAGGTTTCTTGATTATTAGTGTTAGATTTAGGGAAACATGATCTCACGAAAATTTTGGCATATTAAGTACAGAATATTCTAAATAAATTTGAATTTTTATTTACTGGATGAATTTTATTATTTACTTTACACCAGTCATTGATTTAGTGCATATAATCTATAATCGGAGATAAATATTTCTTTTCTTTTTCTGAGTTCTCATAAAAATATTAATTTTTGCAATATGTTTTACAGATTTTTTTTTTTTTTTTTTTTTGAGTTTTAGAGTTTATTTAGAGTTTTAGAGTTGATATAGAGTGTAAGAGTTGCTTAGAGTTTTAGAGTTGATTTAGAGTTTAAGAGTTAATTTAGAGTTTTAGAGTTGAGTTAGAGTTTTAGAGTTGATTTAGAGTTCTAGAGTTGAGTTAGAGTTTTAGAGTTGATTTAGAGTTTTAGAGTTGAGTTAGAGTTTTAGAGTTGAGTTAGAGTTTTAGAGTTGAGTTAGAGTGTTAGAGTTGATTTAGAGTTTTAGAGTTGATTTAGACTTTTAGAGTTGGTTTAAAGTTTAAGAGTTGTTTGAGAGTTGATTTAAAGTTTGAGAGTTGTTTTAGAGTTGATTTAGAGTTTTAGAGTTGTTTAGAGTTGATTTAGAGTGTTAGAGTTGATTTAGAGTTTTAGAGTTGATTTAGTTTTGGAGTTGAGTTAGAGTTTTAGAGTTGAGTTAGAGTTTTAGAGTTGAGTTAGAGTGTTAGAGTTGATTTAGAGTTTTAGAGTTGATTTAGAGTTCTAGAGTTGAGTTAGAGTTTTAGAGTTGAGTTAGAGTTTTAGAGTTGAGTTAGAGTTTTAGAGTTGAGTTAGAGTGTTAGAGTTGATTTAGAGTTTTAGAGTTGAGTTAGAGTGTTAGAGTTGATTTAGAGTTTTAGAGTTGATTTAGAGTTCTAGAGTTGAGTTAGAGTTTTAGAGTTGATTTAGAGTTTTAGAGTTGTTTTAGAGTTTAAGAGATGATTTAGAGTTTTAGAGTTGATTTAGAGTTTAAGAGATGATTTAGAGTTTGAGAGTTGATTTAGAGTTTGAGAGTTGATGTAGAGTTTAAGAGTTGATGTAGAGTTTAAGAGTTGATTTAGAGTTTTAGAGTTGTTTCAGAGTTTTAGAGCCATGGAAGAGATCCACCATTTTAAGTGTTAGGATTTTTTGCAGTTGTTTAGTGTCATGTCTGCTCAGTGCTAATTTGAGAAATAATTTTTAAAGTTGACTTTTGTTAATTGAAAGTTGAAAGTTGATCATGTGTAAGGCTAAAAATTCAACTCTTTTGATGAAGGAGTCTTTGAAGATCGGATCCATTTTTTGATTGAGTTGATGGATCTTTTTGCGGATCTTTTTTTTTTTTTGGTATTGAGTTTAAGCAATTGTGAAATGTTGAAATAGATATGGAAATAAATTAATAAGGTTTTTGTTATATTAATGTAATAGAACAGATTTAAATATTTTGTGTTAGATTCAACTGTAGGATTGCATTTTTTGAAGTTGTTAGAATTGTCTCCTGAATGTGGAAGGAACATCTTTCAGCTGGCTTGTCAAGTTTTCTAAATGTGTTAGACTTGGTCAGATAAAATTCGATCTCCAGTGAATATAAGAGCAATAGTTTGGAGGAACCATGTTGTAGTGTAAGAGCGAATGAACCCTATGGGCTATACTTGGTTTAGTTGGAGATGTTTAGTATGTGATGGACTCTCATGGAATGCTTGTTTTCAATTCTTGGGCTGAATTTTTGGATATTTAATGGAGATTTTTCGGAATGAAAATTTTTGTTTTGAAAACTGATGTTAAATTTGCAAAATGTTTCTGTGTTTAGTGGAGGGGGATTGATTTCAGATGTTAACTTTGCTCCTCGCTGAGTGACAGAAACAATCATGTGATAGTATATTCAGTCAGCTGTGTAGTGTCAGCCGGCTTGTGAGGAGAGTCTAATTTTTGTGAAAGTGTTTTTGTACTGGTGTACTATTTCTCGGCAATAAGGAGTTTCTATGGTCTTAGTGTCAACATTGGTTGATCTGTCCTAATATGTTAAGTATGGCAACAATAGTTTATTATTTGAGGTTTATTTGTGATTCTCTGGATTCAAATAATCTGTATCCGTGCTACAACTCTTGCCTATGTGATTTTGTGTTTTTCGAGAAAGTGAGGTATGAAGACCTAGGAGTTTGTATGTTGTAAAAATGAGATTTGTTTACCTTTGAATTTAATAATGGAGTTCCACTATTCTTAAATTTTATAATTGAATATTAAAGATTTTTAATCTTTTTATTCAATATGTGAAAATAATATTTTTATATTGTTTAAAACAGTTAATTGTGTAAGATATATTATTAATGTATATGATAATTGAAATTTCTTTCTATTAAGGACTTTGAAAATTGTTTAATGAATATTACAATATTGAAAAAGCTTAATAAGTGTAAGATATTGACATGTTGTGTTCTTGTTGAAATATATGTAGGGTTTTTTCAAGTGTGTATAAGGTATATAAAAGCAGTATATATCAATATTTTTGAATATGTTTTAAAACCTAGGAGCCAGATCGAGTGGATCTTGTTAGTATGAGAGTAATTTTAAGTGACTACCTACCTGGTAAAAGTTGTTTTTTGATGTGTGTAAATATTATATAAAAGTTTTTATTTTGTGTATAAATATGTTTGAATATTTTGGGTGTTGGGCTGAGCTGGAACTTTGGCTAATTTTTATTGTTTATTCCCGGTTATTGTGTCTCCTTTAAAGATTTATTAATATATTTGGAGTTAGTGTACAGGTGATTAAGTGCTGTTGAGATAATGGTCCATTTTAAGATGTTATCCTTTTTTGTTCTAAATATGGACATCGTCATGATGAACTAGTGTGTTAGGCTATCCTTAAGAGGATTAAAACTATAGTGGTGTATTTTAATATTCTTGTTGTCGCCGAGAAAGTGAGGTATGAAGACCTAGGAGTTTGTATGTTGTAAAAATGAGATTTGTTTACCTTTGAATTTAATAATGGAGTTCCACTATTCTTAAATTTTATAATTGAATATTAAAGATTTTTAATCTTTTTATTCAATATGTGAAAATAATATTTTTATATTGTTTAAAACAGTTAATTGTGTAAGATATATTATTAATGTATATGATAATTGAAATTTCTTTCTATTAAGGACTTTGAAAATTGTTTAATGAATATTACAATATTGAAAAAGCTTAATAAGTGTAAGATATTGACATGTTGTGTTCTTGTTGAAATATATGTAGGGTTTTTTCAAGTGTGTATAAGGTATATAAAAGCAGTATATATCAATATTTTTGAATATGTTTTAAAACCTAGGAGCCAGATCGAGTGGATCTTGTTAGTATGAGAGTAATTTTAAGTGACTACCTACCTGGTAAAAGTTGTTTTTTGATGTGTGTAAATATTATATAAAAGTTTTTATTTTGTGTATAAATATGTTTGAATATTTTGGGTGTTGGGCTGAGCTGGAACTTTGGCTAATTTTTATTGTTTATTCCCGGTTATTGTGTCTCCTTTAAAGATTTATTAATATATTTGGAGTTAGTGTACAGGTGATTAAGTGCTGTTGAGATAATGGTCCATTTTAAGATGTTATCCTTTTTTGTTCTAAATATGGACATCGTCATGATGAACTAGTGTGTTAGGCTATCCTTAAGAGGATTAAAACTATAGTGGTGTATTTTAATATTCTTGTTGTCGCCTCTCCTTTTTAGATAAAAGTGTTAAGAGGGGGGTTTTGATAGGATTTAACATTAGTAGGATACTAGCAGTTCTTATCACTTTTATCTCCTTTCTAATATTTCTGTTTAGCACTAAAGTTTAAATGATATTTAAAGCAAAGGCTAAAAAGTTTATTTATCAATTGTTAAAAAATTAAAGTTAAAGTTCTATTTAATTTAATCAATAATTGAAATTAATTGTAAGATTTGGTAAGTGGAGAATTGAAAAGGATAATGTAAAAATAGGAGATCTAGTGTTGTTAGTAGAGGAAAATACACCAAACAATAAGTGGCCATTAGGCAGAATTATTGAAGTATATTACGGTAATGATGAGAAATTTCGCGTAGTTCAGGTAAAAACTCAGAATGGAATTTTTAAAAAATCGATTAGTAAATTATGTATTTTCCTATGCCTGAAAACCATAGTACTTAAGAAAAAGATAAAAGATAAATGTATATATATTTGTGAGTGTTATATTGTTTTTTCTTTCAATTTTTATATTTGAGTAAACATATAGTGACCTTTTGTATTTATTTGTGTAATTAGTGTACTTGGTAAAAAAAGAGTTATTATTGAATGTGAAACATGTCAATGGGGGCCGGTATGTTCCATGTAGGCAGACGATGCCGTGCTACCTATAATTAAAATCTCAGTGTCCAGAAAGTGAAGAGAAGCGAAGTGTTTTTTCTGTTTTTATTCCAAAGTTATGTTTGAGAAATGTGCAGACGATAATGCAGCAGTGAGCTGCGAGTGAGTGTTATTCTTTTAATAAAGTGTTTTTTAATATAATCAGTGCCTATGGAATAATTTGTGTAATGTGCGCATTATTTTACAGCTCTGAAAATAACATTTTTAACCCATTATTGTATCACTTCCTTTGTTTTTATAATTTTCTAAAATAATCTAACTTTTTGCAATTGCTTATAAAATAGAAATTAGACTATCTGGTACAGGAACTATTAAAAATAAGTATATGTTAAATGTTTTCTAAATATGTAAATGCTTCAGAGTTTTTTAAGCAATCTTAATAACAAATGAATACAGCTATATTTGATTTAACGTTGTAAAAATCTAAAATAAAAATTGGTATGAGATTTTTACTCTTCACCAATGGGAAAAAAATCACTCGCGAAATGACGCTTTATATAGAACTAATAAATAGTATGATAAAAGGCTAAATTAACATCGCATTGCAGCAAAACTTTTTTTTTATATGGTGTTTGAAGCTGGTAATTTTGTTTATGTTTTTATCAGCACGATGCCAGCGCATATACAGGGTGAGTCATATATATCGAAACAATAGGCTATCTCCTTAAATATTGCCTCTGGACCCATACTTCCAATTGCGAAAATTCATAAAAAAGGTGAAATTTCTGATAAGATTAGTTGCAACTTCATGGGGGGGTCTATTTGAAAAAATACGAAAATTAAATTTTTATACGGCTCCCGTAGAGCAAAATTCCCAATTAGGAAATTATTCCTTATCCATTCCTAAATTGAACAAAAAAAAAAAAAAAAAAAAAAAAAAAAAAAAAAAAAAAAACTTCATCTCCGTATCTGAAAACCTGACAGAAATATTAAAACCCAAAATTCGTGACTTACACCGCCATACCATGACTGTAAACGAAGAATTTTTCACTAGTTTTCAAAGCAAATGAGGGATCGTCCACAAATTGTACGTATTAAATGTCGATTTAAGACCGTGCCTCTCATTTGGACATAATAAAGCAGCGCATTGATTTAAATCAAAACTTGTTTTTAAAATATGTTGATCGTTAGCACTGGGGGTCTGATGGATCGAATTACCTAGGTCCGGTCCCAAACAGACCCATAGGGAAAAAAATTCTACCCGGCATGGAAAAATGTTAAAATCATAATCCGGACCAGCCTGTAAAAAAGCTTAAATCATAGCCCGGCTCAGCCGTGAATTTCTACATAGTTTTTTACTTCAGTGTAGTTAAAAGTTGTTTCGCGGGGAGGAGTTCTGACCAAAAATACTTATTACAGCTTTTCGTTTTTTATATTTAAACTTTTTATTATTAAAGTGCCAAAGGCTGTGATATATTTATTTTATGTCTGTTTATATCTAAATGTTTCGCTAATCCATATCCTGTGCGTTGAAGACTTCGAAAAATGTTATACAGTAAAACCTTTTAAGAAGGAATCACATAGGAAAGAAAATACGTAATAGGCAAATGCCCTTCCTAGGAGGGTTAAATAGAGTTTATTTTTTTTTCAGGTATTATTGTATTCATTTTGCATGGATCAACACATTTTCTGTTTAAGACAGAATTCCGTCATAGGCTGTTTTTTTTCTGGTTTTATTGTATTTAATTTTTTACCATTTAAATATACTATTCTTAAAAAAATTATTTATTTATTTATTTATTTATTTTTGTAAAATAGAAGCGATTTTAAAATCTATATGGTTTTGTAAAAATTTTGATTGAACCAAAATTTACTTATTTCATGCACGTATTAGGTTAGTCAGCAGAGACAGTTATTTTAATACGGATTGCTCCAGACCGGGATTGAAAATTTCTTCCAATGCAGACTTTATTAAAAGTTAAGAATTATTAAAGAAAAAAGTACAAACTTGAAACATGTCATTTTTAGCTATTTTACATTAGTTTTGTTTCGGGCAAAATTGAAAAATTATTTACTTTTGAAAATATTTTTTTTTATATTATTTTTTCAATAAATATTTTTAATAGTTCTAAAATTAATATTAAAAAGCAAAAAACCTAAAACAAAACTAAAATCAGATTTTCATTTTTAATTAAATGGTAAGAAATTTAAATCTGATAAATAATATTCGGAGTTATAACGATTTTTAATTATCCCATTTAAACCAGTACTAATCATATGAAATTTTTATAAATTTTATCATAAATTTTAGGATGTGATATTCTTAGCATATTATATGGCTAACCATCACAAAAAAAGAAAAAATAATCATAATTCTAACTCAAAAGATAAATTTTTTAAACGTTTCCTAGAACTGTTAAAGTAACATTGTCTTTTGAATTGCGCGCATTTCAATTTGTGTCTAATCCCTTAAAACCTGATGAATTATTCAAACGGATGTAACTCTGCTAGTTTTGAAGATATGAAGATACAACTTTTTGTGTATTATTCACGACTGGATAAGGAAAGTTTTTCTAACTGGAATTTTTATCCTACGGGGGCCGTATAGAAAGTTAATTTTCGTACTTTTTTAAATAGACCCCCCCCCCACATGGCGTTGCAACTTACCTTTTCAAAAAAATTACCTTTTTTTATGATCTTTTGGACGACCCTGTAAAAACTGATGTAGCAAATGCGTTCAAACTGCAGATTATGATTACGTGGCTTATTGTAATTGTTATATCTTATTTATTTTTGGCATCATTATAACATTATCTTTTGCATTCCGGTTTTTGGCAACAATCTGATCAATTCTATAAATTAAAAATAAAATGTATGTTGTTTCGTTTTAGCTGTGGCTTTTCATTTTTTTGATTCAATACACAACAAATTTTTGGCAACGAGTATTAAAAAATGCTGAAATCGGTGAATTAATACGAACTTTGAATTCATTTTTACTTAAAGTAAACACAACACCGCCACCGCCACCGGAAAGAAATGAAAATCATTCAAGCATCAAAGGTATACTTCAAAGTCAAAATCTTCATTTTGAATGTTATGATGAGACCTGTGAAACTTTTGATGAGTATGTTCAACGCCTAGAAAATTACTATCAGTTAAAGGGACTTATAGATGATTCTCCAGAAACTGCGGAAGCCAAGAAGATGATCCTTATCAATTGCTTAGGTTCCAAATATTATCATCTACTGTCCAGTGTCACGGCACCTGATTTGCCAGCTTCAAAATCGTATGATGAAATTCTGAAGCTATTAAAAGATCATCTTTGTAAAAGGATAAACATCTTGACTGAGCAGCATAAGTTCTTTTGTAGAAAACAACATCCAGGTGAGTCAATAAATTCTTATGTAACGGCTTTAAAAGAACTTTCTAAAAACGCCGAATTTAAATCTAATTGCGAAAGTAACGAATGTTCAAAATCTATTATTAATTTGTTACTAAGGGCTCAATTTATTCGTGGTTTATATGATACGGACGTTCGCGAAAAAATTTTGCAGCAATCAGATATTTCATTTGAACAAACCTTAGAAATTGCTTTAGCAATCGAAGCTTCGAAATTTGAAAACAAAGAAATATATAAGAGCTTACCATCAACTAATGTATTTAAGGTTACAAATGCTTATTCTAAAGAAAATAACGAAACGTTTCGAAGGAGATCAAGATCTAAAGATCATCGAAGAAATGATCTTTCAACGAGTCGAAATAAAGGTAATTTAAACTTGAAAGAGTTAGGCTTAGACAACATTTGTTTGCATTGCGGGAAAAATCATTTAACTTCACAGTGTCGAATAAAAAATAAGTTAAAGTGTAGATTTTGTTCCAAAAGCGGCCATATTGAGAAAGTCTGTATATCAAAACTTATGAAGCGAAAATCGGACATGGGGAATTCAGTTCAATATTTAGATAACACCGAGCAAGTTCCATTTCAAATAAGTCAAATATATGACATTAATTTAAATACGCTAGAAAATGATGACAGAATTTTTGTAAATATTCAATTAAACGGAAAATCTTCTCGTTTTGAATGCGATTCCGGAAGTCGAGTTAGCATTATGAACATTGAAGATTTTAAACGACTTAAAATAAACACCCCTATACTAAAGACAAGCATACTATTTAGGAGTTATACGGGGGATACTTTCAAACCAGTTGGAGTTGTCAAAATTAATGCAAAATATAAAGGATATTCCTGTATGGAAGAATTATATCTAGTTAACTTAAGAAAAGACGCTATCTTAGGTAGAAACTGGATTCGAAGCCTAAAAATTAACTTACACGATTCTGATACAGTTAATGTAAATCAAATTCCAGTCAATAACATTAAAAACTCCATTGATAACATTCTAAAGCATTATTCGGATGTCTTTGAACCGAAAGTTGGTAAGGTTCCAGATTACATATGCTCTTTAAAATTACGCAGTGATGCTAAGCCAGTCTATTTAAAACCACGACCTGTACCATATGCACTGAAAGAAAGTGTAGATCTTGAATTAGATAAACTTCTGGCTGATGGAATAATTGAAAAGGTTGATCATTCTGAATGGGGAACACCACTTGTAGTTATTCCTAAGTCTGACGGCTCAGTACGCTTATGCGCCGATTACAAAGTTACAGTAAATAAACAATTGCATGATTCAAGACACCCTATACCAAAAATAGAGGATATTTTCAACAAACTTCATGGTGGATCGTATTTTTGCACATTAGATATTCATAAGGCATACTTACATTTAGAAGTGTATGAAGAAAGCGCGAAAGTTCAAGCAATATCTGCACATCGTGGAACTTATTTAGCCAAGCGCTTATTTTTTGGGATCAAAACAGCCCCTAATGAATTTCATGCATTCATAGATCAATTTATTCAAGATTTAGATGGAGTAAGTGCATATTTTGATGATTTAATTATTCAAGGTAAAACACTTGAGGAATGCACAGATCGTTTAACTAAAGTTTTAGAAAAAGCTAGGAAATATAATCTTCATCTCAATGTTAATAAATGCAAATTTTTTGAGAAAAAGGTGCAATATTTAGGTCATATAATCAGTTCTGAAGGACTTAGTAAATCTCCTGAAAAAGTAAAAGCTATTCAAAACGCTGCTAGACCGAAAAATGTATACTCAAAGAGAAATTAGTTTTTATAAAAAGAGTCCCAAGTCATAGGCTGTTTATATAGCAAAAGCCCCGGCCAAGCTTTTTGCTTATAATTAGCAGAGTTCTTAATAAAAAACAATGTTCTTTTCAGAAAATATGAGAAATAACATTCTACATAACACCGTGTTGCCAAATTAAAAAAAAATAATTGCATGAAATATGAACAGGTTTACTAAATAAAGTTTCAGTGCGCATGCGTGAACTTAATAAAAATATAATTTGCATAATGTAACAGCTAAATATATACAACAACTTGTGTAAAAGTCTCAATCATAGCTTGAAAATTCTGAAAATTATCGTCGACAGAAAAACATAAAAATCCGCTATTCCCAAAATGAAGCAAAATGATGAGGGGCTGTATCCATATTCCATTGATTAGTGTATATGTTGCGGCCAAAACCCGAAATTGGCCAATTCTAGAACTGGCCGGCCAATTTCCGATTTGGCTAGCAACGTTAAAAAAAACTGGCTAATTCTAGAATTGGCCGGCCAATTTGCGAACTGGCCAGATGCGATTGGCCAATTCGCGAAATAAAAATAGGCACTCGGCTTAATCCTTTCTAACATAGCTTAAAGTGTCTATGAATTCAAATAGTCGAACCGTCAGCCTGTCCGTGCTCTAATTCGCGTAAAGGTTCCAGTTAACTTGTAATTGTCATCTTATTTGGTTTATCAATTAATTTCTATATTGAAAGGGAATTGTGTACTATTTTTTGTTAATTTAGTTGGGTACACAAAAATATTTCGTTTAAATATAATCAATGGAAATCTTTTTTACTGTGCATTTTAAAGTTACATTACATTCACTTAATTGAAAAAAAAAAAAAAAAAAAAAAAAAAAAAAAAATGGTATTTATGCATCATAGTTCGGGTGTTGGCCAAGGCTTCCCGGCCAGTTCGCGTATTGGCCGGCCAAAACTCAAAATACGCTGTTCATTTCGTGTATTTTGGGTTTTTTTCAGGAAGCTTGGCCAGTTCGTTTATTGGCCGGCCAGTTCTAGTATTGGCCAGGCTCCGGGTATTGGCCGCAACATATACACAATATCGCACATACTGCTATATTTGGGTTCAGCTCTTCATCTTTTCCCTTCATTTTGGGAATAATGGACTTGGATATCATTCTATCGACGATAATTTTCAAAATTTTCAAGCTATGATTTTGAGACTTTCACACAAATTTTTCTATACATTTAGCTATCACATTATGCAAATTACATTTTGATTAAGTTCAAAAAAACAAAAAAATGTCAAATCTTCCGGAGTGGTTTGAAAATCAATCTTAGGGCATTTCCTGAAACCAATAAAACTAAATTAGGTACTACTAGGTTATCCCGTCGACCAAAAAAATTATCGCCAAACTATAAGATTAAATGCCAATAATGGATGATCGTGAATGTCACATTCAATGACATTAAATACGATTCACGTGTTTAAAATATCATTAAGTGATTTTTATTTCGTTTTTTTATTTGAATTTTTATTAATATTCTACTAATTAATTATTTTTTTCGTTAATTGAAATAAAAATTATGTCAATATACATAATTTGGCTATTAGTTTGGTGATTTCTATAGTTTGGCGAAATTGGTCAACGGGATAACAAAGTAGTACCCTAAATTATTACAGAATATTACAAAAATTCGAAATTTGAAGAATAATTATTACTTGATTTGGGTGGCATGTTTAAGGATTAAAAAAAATCTACTGTTTAATTTTTTTTGTTACTACAATTTATAAGAAATATTTTCGGAAACAAAGGAACAAATAGGAACAAACCTTTCCGAGTTATAGACAATTGAATCTCCAGCTCCAGCCGCTCGTCCCGTAGACCGTCACTAAGCCATTAAAAGCGAAATCTTAAAACTTTGTAGGATATAGCAAAAGGATGTTTTGGATCATGCAGCAACTGCAGACGAGTTTTTTTATGGAGCTGGAATGGACGACTCTATGCAAGTTTATTAATTAACAAGTAAGAAAAATCATGCGTTAAGCATAGATTATGAAGCACTTTCCAACACTTCATGAAATCTTTAACAAAACTTCGTTAATTAGGGAAATAAGGGTATAGAGCCAAATATGTATTCCAATACTTTTGAACAGCCCTGTATTTGATCTGTCAGTTGATATACATATTATAAAATGGAAAAATTTAATTTAGCAAGAAAAAAACTTTAAATTTATTTTTCAGCAATTTGTACTAATAAATGGGAAACATACTTGAAAACTTTTGCTCAGCCCTGTAGTTTACCTTGTGCTTTATTACACGTCAGTAAGAAGCTAAAATTCACTTTAAACTAAAACACTCTTAAAACAGCTGAAATCACATTATTATAAATTATCATTCATAGGTGTCCATGTACACAATTCTTTGCGCGGCCCTGTATATCATTTTATCTATATTCTGCAAACATTTCTTTGTAAATTGAATGCAGTTAGCGTAAAAATGTATACCTTATTTAAGAACCACCTTTAAGTAGTTTACGCTCATACTCACTAACGTTAGCGAGCTCTTTTGGATAGCTCTGTATATCAACTATAACATACACACCCTTATAATGCACAAAGATTTAGTGAAACTTAAACGCATATATCATAATTAAAATGTATTACATCCATCCATCAGCCATCATCGGAAACATATACACTGAGAAAAAAATATAGTTCCAGCATCTAGAATCTAAATTGTGGCTCTTGAAAAAATAATTCCATGTCATCCTTATAAATTCAAGTTCCCTATGACAGAGAGTTCTGGAGTTCTCTATTAGAATTCAAGAATGTTTTCTTATATTCTCGTTGTCAAATCTATTTAAAAATCTCTGCAAATAGATGCGAACACAAGAGGTTTAATTTAGCAGCTAGAATTCTAGTATATGAAACCATTCCCAAAATCAAACGATAATTTTTCGTTACTGAAACAATTCAATATCGTTTCGTCACCTAAAAAACACTAGACTAGAAATGTCAGGTCATTGCGTCTATTCAACATAGTTCTTTAATCTATTCGCATAGTTCGTTCATCTGTAGTTCTAGTTTGAGTATTCAGAAAGTGACTGACTATTCATTCTAGGTGAAGGAGGTATATTTTTTTTCTCAGTGTACATACAGCCCGTCGCAAGGAATATACTATATGAAATCTTTTGTATGTCCCTGTAAATGTAATGTACTTCATATTATGCAAGACAGTATCGTATAATTTATATTAAGCCTCAGTGATATACATCAATTTTGCTATACATGAAACAGTTTAATATATTTTTTAAATGTCGCACTCTATTCCTCCCCCCCCTTTACCATTATCCAATAGAATTCTTTTGTGTGGCCCTGTAAAGGAATAATGGCTATAATTTCACCGCATATTTTATAGAATGCATATTTTAGTGCACCTCTTAAATGCATATAAATTTTAATATGTTTGACAGGGTGTAACATCTTTAAAACGCTTTTGAAATGATTTTTCCCCATAGGCCATAATGTAATGGAAAATGTTTGACTCTTCCTGTAAATAAACTAATTATGGTTAGAACCTTCATTTTCAATCGGATTCGTGTTAGGGTAAACGTCAATAACATACAAAAATTTCATTGCAAATCGAGTATATTTACAGGTGTTAGAGCGCGGCAGAAGGACAGACGGATATACTGACAGATGAACAGACGGACAGACAAAAATCGAATGCACAAGCACTTTTCAAAAAATGCATAAGAATTTTCCAAACTTTTGGAAAGTGTTATAAACGTTCAAATCATTTTTTCAAAAATTTCCCCCTTAGGCCGTAATGTAATGGAAAACTTTTGACTGTCCTTGTAGATAAAATAATCATGGTAGAAACTTCATTTTCAATAGGGTTCGTGCTAGGGTAAACCTAAATAACGTCCAAAAATTTCATGGCAACCCGAGTATATTTACGAGAGTTAGAGTGCGGACAGACGGACAGACGGACAGATTCAGATTCAGTTAGGTGGGGAGGCCTACTATATGGCTTGAGCTCAACAAGCCCCACCTAACATTTATTATTATTTAAAAAAAAAAAAAAAAAAAAAAAGTACAATTGTTTCACAAATGGTTGCCCAATTTCTTCTGGGCGAACCTAAAGTTTTTACAATATTAAAATGCATAAATTTAAAAATTTTAAATAGAAGAGTTAATTAAGACAATTAAGAGTTTGTGAATGTCTATAAAAATTTTTAGATGCATTTTTTATTTAAAAAGTTCAACTAAGTTCAACTATCATAAGTATGATAGAGTAAATGTTTTTAGAAATGTTTAAACAGAGATATGATTTGATAAGCTTGCTAATGCGCAAGTTGAAATATATACTGATTCTTTTCAACGAGGGTGATGCAGTCAATTATTTTCTGTAATAATTTCGGACATTTCAATACATATGAAAACCACTCATTTAATTTCATATTTGATGGCTTTCGAAGATGAAAGGTTGAAGTTAGTGGACAATTTAACATGAAGTGCAAGGAGGTACTTCTGTTCCCACAAGTACAGAGGTCAGAATCTACTTTATTAAATTTAACTAGATATGAAGAAAAAGGACCATGATTGGTAGCGAATAAATATAGATTTCGATGAAAAAGTAAAAAGTCTTCTGAAATTTTCGGTAAAAATTCGTATGTGTATCTGCCGGTATCTGCATAGTCCCAATAGTTTTGCCAGTGTTGAAGCGAATCTAGCTTTAATTTTCTTTTTACTAAGGATGCTGGTAATGGATAGAATTTTGTTTCTATTTGTGATGATTCCAGCGTAGCTTCTTTTGCCAAGGTATCCGCTAATTCGTTTCCTTTTATGCCCGTGTGGCCTCTTATTCATTTGAAAACAAAATTTTTTCATTGTTTTCTGCAATAGTAATATGATTGAGGTTACTAATATATCTCTTGTATTAATGTCTTTTAAGGCTTGTAGGCTTGATAAACTGTCTGTTTGAATTAATATATTTTGAAAATTGCTTGAATTTGCCCAGATTATTGCGTCATGAATAGCTAACAATTCTGCTTGATAAACACTATTGTCATTTATTAAGGACTTTTGATATGTTTGAATTAAATGATTGTTATAGAAAGTGCAGAAGGCATAGGCTGTGCCAGATTCAGTTTTTGAGCCATCGGTGTATATTTCCACTAAGTTAGTTAAATTCGGAGGTATGTCTTCTATCCAATGTAAATACTTTTTAAATGGTTTTATCTGGCACGTTTTTAGTCTTGTTTGTATTAGGGTTGGATAGAATTCTTCTGATGGTATGCCAAGTCTTAATACTTGCCCAGCTTGAGATTCTCTTTTTATTTGGTATTGTAGCGGAATTATTCCAGTTAATGTGCATAAGGCAGAGGTTGCCGTTTTCCTGTATGCTTTAGAAATCATCAAGAGACATTCTGCTTGTATTGATGATAAAATGCGTAAGCCATGGGATTTTTGCAATCTTTGAAACCAGATTGATGCACCATAAGATATTTTTTTCTCCAATATTGTTTGATACCACACTTTTAAAATATATTTTGGAAGACGATACGAGGAAGAGAATTTGAAAAGATTTTGAATAGTTTTTAATATTTCAATTTTCTTACTTCTAAGATGAGGAAGAAAAGTAAGATTACTATCTAAGGTAACCCCCAAATAAAGCAATGTTGGATTTGATTTTAAATTTTTATTTCTTATCTTAAAAATTGGTGGACGTTTTAGAGATTTGGGCTTTTTAAGATGAAGTACTGAGCATTTGTCGAAGGAGATTGACATACGATTAACATCTGCCCAGTCGCTGATGAGTTGTAAAGCATGATTTGCCGAATCTTCTAAGCTTCTCCTTGTGGAGCCTGAGATTACTAATAGTATATCATCGGCGTAGGCTATTATTTTATAACCATGTCTTTTAAGAAGTTTTAATAATTTATTTAAGAAGATTTTCCAAAGAAAGGGTCCCAGGCAGGAGCCTTGCGGGCAGCCCCTGCCAAACCAATGTAGTGAATTTGATTGCCAATTATAGTAGGCTGCTCTTAATGTTAAAAAGGACCTAAACAGATTGAGATAGGGTTTGTCTAATTTTAAAAGTTCAAGTTATTCTATAGTTATGTCCCATGGAAGGCGATCAAACGCGTTTTGAAAATCTATAGAAATTAAAGAAATATACTTATCTTCTTGAGATTTGATTTCTATATTAGAGAAAAGATCTTGTAATGCCGTTTCTGTTGAACGACCTTGTTCAAAACCATGTTGAGATGATTGTAGAGATTGTGAGTGTGATAAGAAATAATTTACTCGTTTCAAAAGCATTTTTTCTAATATTTTGCCAAATATTGGGAGAAGAGTTATTGGTCTATAAGATTGATAATCGTCAGAAGATTTGTTTTTCTTTTTAAAATATACTAATTCTCCAATTTTCCAATCTGAAGGGAAGTAATTCAATTTCAGTAGCGTATTGTACAATGATAAGAGCAAATTCTTCTGTGTTTTATAAAGATTTCTTATTATGAAATGGTCTATTTTGTCGGGCCCAGGGGTCTTGTTTTGATTGAAAGAGTAAATGGCAGCATGGAGTTCTTGGTCTACGAACGGAGGAGCTGAGTCATCAGAATCAAACGATTCTTGAGATAATTTAATTGAGGGGCCAAATATTTTATTTGTTAGATCTGTGTAGAAGAAGTCCCTAGTATATAATGGATAGTTTGAGTCTGCCAACGCCATTACTTCCTGTTGATAGAATTCTTGGAATGCAATTTTCTTAGCTTTTCCAAAAGGATCTTTGGTATTGCCACAAAAGTTGGACCAAGCTTGTCTTTTTGAATCCATGATCGCTTTCTTGTAGATGGCTTTTTCTTTTTTATATCTAATTTTGTCTTCTTGTGAAGCTGACGGTAATTTGGATTTTCTTTGCAAGGCCTTCACAAAGTTTCGTGTCTTTCGTAAGTTATCATTCCACCAGGTAATTTGTGGGGTAAAAATACTTTTTCTTTTCTTCAAGTATTTGTCACATAAGGTATGTAATATTTCTAAGAAAAGTTTGTAATATTCATCAAAAGTATTTTGATTTGGTATGTTGTTGAAATTTATATTGTTTTCTGCTAATTTAAAGGCCAATTCTTTATTAAACTTTTAAAAAGAGATATTTTTTGTTCGGTATCTCCTTGTCGAGTGTTTAGGTAATGGAATATCTGTTAGTATTGTAATTAATCTATGGTCACCGTAATTTAAGTCTTTATCAACTGTCCAGGATGAAATTCTGGAAAAGAAAGGAAGAGATGACATGGAAATATCTGGCCAGCCTCTAGAGTGATCCGTCTCAAATGTTGGTAAACAGTGAGGATCATTAAGAACTATTAGTCGATGTTGACTGATAAAAGAAAATAGTTGGTGACCTTTTTCGTTATCAGAAGAATAGCCCCAAAGAATGCTGTGGGCGTTAAGATCCCCCAATATGAGGAGATTAGGCGAGTAGCCCGGGAAAGTATCCCATGAATGAAGATCTTGCTCCAAATTCGCTGATGGCGGAGAATATTGTGAAACTAATGTGAAAGTATTTTTTGAAACAGTTATATTTACTACAACTGTATTATCAAACTTTCCAAGTTGAATGTGTTTTAAACTCTGATCTACAATTATTATGAACGCATTTCTATTATTTGACGAGTAGCAAGGTGCTCCTGTTGGTAGACCATATGGTCGGTTGTTGTTAATGTAACAGTCTTGTATACAAGCTAAAGAGTAATTTTCGGAGTAAAGAGTATTGATAAGATCAGCTGTGGCCGTTCGGCTCCTCTGCAGATTTACTTGTGCTCGGACAGACGGACAGACAAAACGAATGCATAAGCACTTTTCAACTTTGTTGGAAAGTGCTAACAAAAATCTCTATTTTATTCATGTATCAAACTTTAATCGCGTTTTTCTCAAAACTTTTTTTTTTTTTTTTTTTTTTTTTTTTTTTAAAGTCGGCAGTCAAAATTTCTCGTAAACCTTCGGACTGATTTCGCCTAAACTTTCCACACTTCATTTACATTTTAAATACTAGTTTCTGAATGAAACATTTTTATTTCAATTATAACTTATTTCTTAATTATACAAAAAGAATAATTTTTGGCAAAAATCAAACTTTAAATCACAGTTCTTTGATTGCACTTCCAGCAAAAATTCAAAAATGTACATTTTGCTCATTCCTTCGTTGAAATTCAAGATAAAAATATGTACTAAAGAAAATCCTTTGGTTTTTTTTTTTTTTTTTTCAGATGAATTAATCATGAGTTATACTGATTATCGTATTGAAACTGTTTTTTGAGGTGACTCGGTTCTCACCACTGAATGAATTTTCAATATTTTTTTAATGAAAATGTTGCAGAATTTTCTTAGAATAATGCTTAATAATGTACAACAAGTTTAAAAATATTAAGAAATAAGGTACTAAGTTACAAAAAAAAAAAAAAAAATCACACAAATATGCTTATTTTATTATCTCAGACCCTTGTACCCCATTAAATGTTATATGTAAAGTTTTGAGGTCTTTCTTGACTAGGAAAGCATAAATACAATCGTTAAAAATATCCAACAACAATAAACAAGATAAATATAATAAATCCCACGAGAACACACAATATTTACTCTATTTTTGAGTTAAAAATTATTTTATACTAAAGGAACAACAGTTTTCTCGTATGTGCGGAATTATTACGTAACGGAATGAGTGACAGTCAACACCGCTCATATTCATGTGATACAGTAAATTCTTAACATCCGACACAGTCTGTGACGGTTTTCAGATTTATTAGTGCCGTCTAAATAGCTTCCATTTTAAGAAAAGGTAATTTTCACAGACTATTTCAACGCAATTTTTGATTATAAAAAATATAATCCATCTTTTTGCAAAATATTAATGCTCGCCGTTGAATTTTGCAAGCGAATTCGATAGCAGTCATTTATAAAGATCGAGATTACACTTAAGTGTTGAACAAATATTGCCCTTCAGTGAAAGAATTTCTTCCGCAGGAAGTAAGGCACTTGGAGTCAATTTCCTTGCTTACTCTATTGATTTATGAGTGCTCCAGCGCTTCAAGCGCGTCATATTTCTCCCATGTCTATTGGATGACTTCAAATAAAATCAGTCGTAGAATGCAATGAATAAAAAATTATCCTTTCTATTTGAATCAAATAAATTTAAGTGAACAAATTATATATGTTTAAATTTATATTATAAACATGTTTACAATGTAACGATGGAGCTTTTATGATATGATAATAATTAATATATCTATTATTCTGATAATATTATAATACTTTAACACTAAATAAAATTTGGAATTCTTGAAAACTTAAGAATGAAAAAAAAGACAAAACATGTCAAAATTAGTAATATAATATTAACGGTAAATAATATTGATAGTATTACTTTTATTGTTTGTAATTATTAAAGGAGAACGGATATTTTTTATTGTTTTAATAGGAGTAGTACACTTTTTACTTTGTAGTATTCCATAAAATGAAAGCATTGGAATTATGAAAAATTTTCACTTTTGTTTTTTGAAGGATTTGCACATTTTGAGACTTCCTAAACATGATTTGATTATTTCCGAAAAATGTCTGCCTGACTGCGTGTGATACAAATTTTGCGGTCGCTTTAACTCAGTAAGTAGCACACATAATATGACCAAACTTCATTTTGATATGAAATTGACATAGAATGGTGATGATTAATTTTGACGTAAATTGCTCTATAAGTGGCGCTTCTTTTTTACGATTTTCGTTGTTTCTATAACTAAAAAGTAATGCACCAAGCACGAAGAATTCCACCAAGCATGTTATTAAGTTACACTTTAGCATAAACTGGTGAGGATTACGTTTTGGAATACATAGCTTAAAATTTAGCACTGATATGCTGTGTTTATCACAATTTTTGTTATAGACATTTGTTGCCATTCATTGGATGGAATTGCACCCAAACTTAATATGTATGATTTTTTTTTGTGAAAAAGAATACTGATTTCTGGGTATTATCACTTAGTAGGAACAAGAGAACGGGTTGCTGTTCTGCGTTGACTTTTAATAGAAAGACATTTAAAAATCTGTGACCAGTATCTGTTTTCAACCAAATTGTACATTTCAAATTATTAATTGACAAATGTGTTGTAACTGCATAAAATTTTTTTATTATACCATTCTAATATATTAATTTATAATAGCCTATATGAATATAAAGCACAGTGCATTTACTAACACAGAATCCACAGCAAAAAGTAGGCTTAAAAAATTAGTGATTCTGTCAACAATGTGATCCAATTTACATGAAAGTTTAAAAAATTAAATTAATGATACTTCATTTAATCCTTTTAAGTTATATCAGTTAATTACGGGTATCGATTAAAACCGTTTCCTAAGCATCAGACAGCAGTGCAGTACCTCCTGTTTAGTGTTCAAAGTCAAAACTGAATCAACATCTATTTATGTAATGTCTAACTGAATATCCAGTTCAATGAAATTCTATGCATCAGTTCTTGACATACATTTGTTGCGGAAAAAAGCGTAGTTTAACATCGCCAGTCGTTGGACAATGTACACACAAATCTAATCAGCGTTTATTTATATCACACTCTAACAGAATATTGAGATTAATAAAAATTCGATCGTTAGATTCTTAAAATATAGATATCACTATTCTGAAAAATGCAGAAGCAGCCGCTGTTATTTTACAAAAATATGGGTACATATGACCAAACCTAAACCACACCTTTTATTCAAAATTTGACGAAATTCAGTTGACTAGTTACAGAGATACAGAAATTGAAGAAATTCTGAAAGGAATGCATATTTTTCCATCTATTGGGTAGTATAATACACAAATGGAATGAGCATCATTTTATATCAAGGCCTAACAGAATATGAAGTTTGATTAAATTTCCTACATTAGTCCTTGATGTAAAGCTATCGCAGGAGTCGTGAAAAACACAACTTGTAAACGCCACCTGTGTACTAATGTAAATTCAAATTTTATCAGTGTCTATTTATGTCAAGGTTTAAAACTAAATGAAGTTTAATCATATTTGGTGCATTAGTTCTTGAGCCGCAGCATAGCCATTACTAAAATTGTGGAAAATACAACATTTTTCAGCGATATACATGCATATCTATTTTGTAAAAATTTATTCGAGATTTAACTGAATAAGAAGTTTGATTAAATTTCGCTCACTAGTTCGTGTGCTTGAGCGGATACAAAATTTATGTCATACACATACTGACAGACATATTTTCCGAAAATAATGAATTCCCGTTCCGAACATTTCGAAACGTGAAAGGTGATTATGAACATTCGTGATTCCAATACTTTTTCTTACCTCTATATAAAAAGTAACTAGATAGGACGTTAGGAACTTCATGGAATATTTGGGAAACATAGGACATTTCAATGTCTCTCCTTACAGTGCTTGCTGCAGCTAAGTATAAAACTACTTCTAAGTATTCCTAATACCATGATGCACTGCGTTGAGGTTTTTTTTTTGATATATGCTGTTGGAATGACGTGGTGAAATCAATTCTTATTATCAATTGTTACATTTCTTCCTTATAAGTTTTAAAAAATTCGAATTAATTCTAAGACTTCTTCATCAGCGATATTAACCAATTCCAGTATTAGGTTGAACGGTATAATGATAATCCGTTTACTCCTATGCGAATTCGCTGACGAGTGAAGAGGTTACTTTTTTTTAAAGATGGAGCGTTGGGGACTATGGAATATGAGCTAGAAAACTGCTTCGAGATTAGCCTGTTGAACCATTCCAACGTATCAGGTAAGATGGGTTTCTTACCAGATTGCATGCCAGATTAGTAAGACATGTTTTGCAATTTAAAATATTCAAAAAGTGAAATAAGGGAGTAGTGGTAAAAATGCTTGATCTGATAGATGTGGTCCCATGTGGAGTGTGATGTGGCCGAAGCAACAGACTAAAGTTGTGATTTTTGTCGAAATTAAAACAAGTTTTCAAAGAATTTGATGATTTATAAATGGTGTAATATTGTTCAATGATTAACGAATCTTGATTATTCTTGTAAATCATGGTGTTCCTTGTAATTTTAATATCTCTTATAAACCTATTTCACAATATCAGACTGATACATATCAGTAGAAAACAATAATTCTCATTTAAATCTAAATATTGGTATGTATTTTTTCTTCCACTTTAAGCACCTTAAAATGTGTTACGAAATAGTCAAAGTTAGTACTTTACTACATTTTAATGTATCTCAGTTTTTTATGCTGACTTATAAATCAAAATGTTTAAATGATATTCCATAATACCCAATTTTTCCTTTATGTTGATCTATTATTTTATTGGTATACACAACATAGAGCGCTGTTTTGACGAGCTTTTTAAAATTCACTGATCATTGCGAATTTTTGTTGTTTTAAATTCAAAGAAATACGTCATATTTCATATTCATAATTGTTGGCACATAATTGACCCGGATATTTAAAGGAAGATTTTTGATGTCCATGGCATACTTGATAAACATAATAAACCGTACAGCACAGAGATACGGCAGCGCAATAGAAACAGCAGGACAGACAATCGCCTCACGTGTTCACGGATGAAAACCTAAGATTAGCTAAATCTCGATTCACGTATTAACACGTTGGTTGCCAAATGAAAACTGCTAATGTTCGCCAGGGAGCCAATTTTTTTTTGTGTGTAACTTGAATTTTTCCAACATAAAACTATATAAAATCAATTTTTTTCAATGTGACTCATTTTTCAACACATAGTGAGATTTTCATCCTGGCTATCAAAAATGAAGGCCTAATTAGAATAGACCTAAAATCAGTTAAGATTTATGTTTCTACAGTGTAATCTCTGAAAACATTTTAATATATGAAAGGATGAGCTGATTCTTAACCGACTTCCAAAAAGGAGAGGAGGTTATCAATTCGACGCGTATGTATTTTTTTTTTATGTATGTTCACCGATTACACCGAAACCATGCAACCGATTAACTTGGTTTTGGTGTTAAATGAAAGAAGATGCTTTCGGATTGGTACCACTTCAGTTTCATCGAAATTAGTTCAGTACTTTTTTAGTAATTAGGCAAAAACTAATAAAATTAGTGATTTTTCGCTAATTAAAAGTGTTGAATACGCTCGCCGAATGAGTTGTAGAGAGCATGGCCGAGCGGTCTAAGGCGCCAGATTGAAGCTCTGTTTTTCGAAAAAGAGCGTGGGTTCGATCCCCACTCCTGACATTATTTACATCTATGTAAAATTTACAATTTTTTTCCGTATTACAATTTTTATTTTTAATCAGCTTCAGAAAAAAAAGTTATCAATTCGACACGTATGTATTTTTTTTCTATGTATGTTCACCAATTACTCTGAAACTATCCAACCGATTAATTTGGTTTTTGTATTAAATAAAAGAAGCTACCCTTCAATTGGTACCACTTCCATTTCATTGAAATTGGTTCAGCACTTTTTTAAAAATTAGGCAAAATTTAATAAAATTTGCGATTTCTCGCAAATTAAAAGTAACATGGACTTTGAATAAACTCGCCGGCTGTAGCGTTATCAGGGTTGCCGAGAGGTCTAAGGCGCCAGATTGAAGCTCTGTTTTTCGAAAGAGAGCGTGGGTTCAAACCCCATTCCTGACATAACTTACATCCATGTATAATTTATAATAATTTTTCCGTATTATAATATTTATTATTAACTGACTTCAGAAAAGGAAGAGGAAGTTATAAATTCGAAGCGTATGTATTTTTTTCTGTGTATGTTCACCAATTACTCCGAAACTATCCAACCGATTAATTTTGTTTTGTGTTAAATAAAAGAGGCTACTCTCGAATTGGCACCACTTCCATTTCATGGAAATTGGTTCAGTACTTTTTTAGTAATTAGGCAAAATTTAATAAAATTGGTGATTCTTCGCAAATTAAAAATAACATGGACTTTGAATAAACTCGCCGATTGGAGCCGGGGCCGTCGCGAAACAAGTTTCTTCTCTTACGGGCCTGATTCATGAAAAAAATGACGTCACGCAAGAGATCTGAGTTGCAAACGGAACATATAGAATGGTTGTATGTGTGCATAAAAAACAAGGCTATAAATTTCCGTTTTATGCTATTTTTTCAACAATTTAAGGCTTATTTTAGATCGGTTGAATTATACATTTACTATTAAACATCCAAATTTCAGTAAATAATACTTTTTTTATTTTTAATTTGATTTCAAAACTAAACTTATCCTTTGATTTCAAATTTGTATGATTCGTGGTTTTTATCGAAGATTTTAACTTGAAATATACATTTATGGCAGACAAAATCGTACATTAAAATTGCACAACTTTAGCAATAAAATAAATAAATAAATAAATAAATAAAAGAAACTATACAGAATTGAGATTCGTGATATTTTTCATAGCGTTTAACTTGAAATACAAATTTATGGCAGGAGGAATCCTACATTAAAAGTACTCAATTTTAGCAGCAAGTAATTTAAGTTTCTTTTAAAAATAAAAATGCCTTAATTTTAAATTGTAAATATCAGGATTATTATTGCATAAACTCATAAATAAAAATATTAATTTTTTCAAACAATTAAAATAAAAATTCTTTTTGTCAATTAAAATTTCAAATTTCATAATGCATAAATAACTTAAAATACACATTCTTTTAATAGATATTACAACTAAAAGAATATTTTTCACTAGAAACATGTACTTTCGTATAATTTACAATAAATATGGCATTTAATACTCTCTCATAAAAAATAATCTCACTTTTGTTAATACAGATAATTTTTTTTTTATTATTATAAGTGAATTTCGTAGTATCATTTTAAACTTTTGTATAGTTATTTAGTAAGATATTTGTAATTCCTAAAAAAAAAAAAAAAAAAAAAAAAAAAAAAAAAAAAGATATAAAAGTTGGTTTTCACATTTGCATTTATTTATGAATACAGACCTAAATATTTTTTTTTTTCAATAATGAATTGCATAATATTTTTTGGGTCTGAAAATTTTAGAAAAGTACTTTCATAATTATAATTCATGAGTTTTTGAAAAGCATTTACAATTATTTTCTAGGGGTATTAATTGACTTCTATCACCCAACATAAAGACAGTAAAGACATTTCAGACGGTCACATTCGGGATATCTAATTCTAAATTTTTTGTCTTTGACTAATAAGTTAATGCACTCACAACATTTTAATTTATGTGAAATTTCATATTTAATGTAACTAAATATAAAAGTCAATACAGACATGATGTCATTTTTATCTCAATATCTTCACTGCTGTTAAACACACCGCAAACGAAATGCAATATGTTTAATTCTTCAATTTCATCAACAGCTGTTAAAAAATAATAATAATTGAAATTGTTCATTTTGCTGTTAATATAAGATAATTAAACTTAAAAATTTTAACTTTTTTCCTGCTTCCATAACTTTTATATAGTAAATGAATTTTTCGATTCATTTAAAATATTTAAAGGATACGATAACTTTCCTATACTCATCTGATGATGTTATCAAAAGCGGGTTTCTAAACTATCGATCTGATTTTATTTAAAGATAGTCATTAAATAATTTTTATTTCGACTATCCCTATTCATAAGAACTTAGTACTATTTCAGTTTTAAATTGCTTTTGATTTATGCAAACTGAATTGTAAATAGAAATTCTAGACCAAAAATAGGATATAAAAGGGCTTTCTTATTACTTTTATCTATTAGATGATTTTAAATGCTTACTTCCCGACTTCAAAATAAAACTTTACAATTCACATCACATGTAAGACTACGTGGGACTGCCATAGATTTATTTAATTCATTTTAAATAATGAGGTAAAAGGAAATACTCATTGACTTAGGTTAATCCTTTATCCACTAATTAATCCTTTTAAAATGCTCATTAAAAAATATATTCGTATAACAAAATATGTAATAGACTCAAATTATCTAAAAATATACACGAAATATTAATGGTGATTGCTTCAGCCCTAGCATAAGCAAAATTTTAATGAGGGTGAAGTGGTCAGTGAGATGAAAAAGTCAGATCTCGTGTATGACTCATTTCTCCTGCTTGGGATTTCGAATCAGGCCCGTTAGAGAAGAAACTTGTTTTGCGACGGCCCCGTTGGAGCGCAGTCAGGATGACCCAGCGGTTTAAGGAGCCAGATTTAAGCTCGGAAGCTGGAAAGAGGGCGTGCGTTCGAACCTTACATCTGACAAAATTTACATCCATGTATAATTTACAATATTTTTTACGTATTATAATTTTTATTAACTGACTTCAAAAAATCGTTAACTTTTAACTAAAAAGAGAAAAATAAACTTTTCTACCAAAAATTGAACCGACTTCAAAAACTACTGCAAAGTGAAAAATAATTTTTTTACATAATAATAATAAGAAATTAAATTAAGAGCATAGTATTTACCATGCGTATTATTATATTTATGTACATTAATTTGATTTTTTGGAGTCGGTGCCAGCCGAGCCAATTTCAAAATTAAAATTAAATATCCAATTCAATTCCTAAAAGAATAAAGGCCTGGCTGGCACCGACTCCAAAAAATCAAATTAATGTACATAAATATAATAATACGCATGGTAAATACTATGCTCTTAATTTAATTTCTTATTACTATTATGTAAAAAAATTATTTTTCACTTTGCAGTAGTTTTTGAAGTCGGTTCAATTTTTGGTAGAAAAGTTTATAGTGATAAATGAGAAATTTAGTTAGCTATCAAATAAAATATCTATGACCACTCATGGAAGAATTACACTAACTTGCAGGATGCTTTGGCTATCATTTTTGATATCCACTATGAAAATCTCACTATGTGTTGCAAAATTAGTCAGACTGAAAACATTTTAATATATGAAAGGATGAGCTTGCGAGATTATTGGTTTAGATTTTCTTTTCTATAATTTTTTCTATTATTTTTTTCTATATTTTTTTCTATTATTTCAGGTTAGAATTTTTTGAATTTGGAAATAACATAATGTATTTATATTTTTCCACAAATCATAAATATGCGTTTTGTGGAAAATTTTTTATTCCCACAAAACTTAGCTCATGCAATTGGTGCATACAGTGGACTCTCTCTATCTGAACATTCTCTAATCTGAACATTCCGGTATTATGAACACTATCTTCGATCCCTATTTTTAACTCACCACTCGGTAAACTGAATATGTGTTTAGAATCAGAATTCAGGAAATTCCTGCATCATGGAAATTTAGCAAAATTTGTTGCAAAAGAATAAAAAGGTTTAACGAGATGCGCAAATTTCTTGTGATCGGAAAACGTTGAAAAATGTGAAGATCTGATCATTGCCTGACACTACAAACCTAATCGGAAAGTGTAGATGATATTCACAATTGTCTGATAGTAGTTTGAGAGAATTAACGAGATAATGAAGAGAGAAAGGAAGAAAAAACGTTGTTGTTGTTAATACCAGGTCACTTACAAACAGGCAGCTGAGCAACATAACCTTGAAGTTCCTGTTACCAAACTGTACTTCTCTAATCCGACCACTGGCTCAAAGAGTAATCAAGACCATTAAAACTTACTACCAAATCCATTTTCTGAAGAAATTGTCCCTGGCGATGGAGGCGGCAAATTCGGCAGAAGGTCAATGTCATGGATCCTGTCTATTGAATATCAACGGCATAAAAGGCTCCTACGCTACACCATCAAAAGGTACTTTTATAAAGTTGGATTCCTATGTAAGAATGGGCAAACAAGAATAGAAAACCAAGAAACAACAGCTGTGAGTGATTTGGGATCAGTTCTTCAGAAACTGCATACTGAAACAGAACTTGGAGTTTATCTCGAAACCGATGAAATCCTCATGGTTTGCAAGAATGACATTGTTGAAGTGGAAGAGGAAAGTAAAGGAGAATCAGAATCAGAAGAGATTGACAAAATAAGATGAACAATGATTATATTCAAGCAATATTACTAAGAGACTCATTCAAGACTTGTTGAACTATGTGTCTGAAATATCACCTCAAAGCTTTTCCACTTTGAGACTAAAATTATTCGTTTAAGTAATGTACTGATTATGTTTTCAAGAGGTGTATTGTAATGTAAATGTATGTTTTGTAAAAAAAAAATTAATAAAAAAATGAGATAGTACAGTTCAAAACTGACTAAATTTAGTTTGGCATTGCACAATGTTATGACTATCCATGTTAAATATTTTATACCGACTGTAAATTTAATACATAGCAGTAGTAGTAATGCATTTCCGATTCTCCCTCTATTCTAAACACCCCCGTAATCTGAACATTTTTGGTCGGTCCCATGAGTGTTCGGAATAGAGAGAGTCCACTGTATATCAATTTGCACAAACCACGTATATCTAACGCATCGTAAGGAGCCCAACAATCAAACTCCAATACCATTTTCATGCAAATCGTATCGTTTTTGAAAGATAAAACCAGATATATGTTGAAACACCACGTCTATCATATTTGATAGCCAGTGTACCAATGGAAACATCGCTGGCTATCACATGATAGCTATGACAGTCAAAATGTTAAAAGCCAATCGGTCTGCCAAATCATATCTTGGTAAAAAACACTTAGAAAAGTAATTTTAACAGTTGACTCATAGGTTTAACGTTATATTTTCTTGCTTACATTCCGCATGTTTTCATATTTTTGGATGCAAGAAAGTACAGTGGTAAGCCTATGAATAAATCGCAAAAACAAGTTTTTGTGTTTTTCCCCCCAACATATGACTTGGCAGACCGATTGCAGTTTAATATGTGAATCAAGCTTTAACTAATCCCGAAAGGTTTTCATTCATGAAATCAATGAGGTGATTGTCTGTGCTGCTGCCTACCGGTATATAAGGTGTGTAGGTGCAATAATAGCAGCAACTGTTATTCATTTGATACGTATTTATTTCACATTTTGCAAGATAATAGAGATTCAGTATGCAGACGGATTGCAGCATTGTTCTAAGTATCCCAGCACTGTTTTCGACTAGTCGAAATGAAATAAGTGGGACATAGATATGGTACATCGATATCTAATGGAGTCTATAAATTCCTTTAAATTTTACTTGAAATTATTAAATAATGAATTTAGTATTAATATTTTAAAACTCTTGAAAATAAACCGTACGTTAATAACAAAATGTGTTTAAAACATTCATTAGCGAAGTAAAAAGATGATAGCCCACTCGTTAAAAAACACATTTTCATGCATGTTATTTTTTCTTTCATTCTAATTTTCTAATATTTTAGAATCGCAAATAAATAGTATAAATGCGAAAAGTTATATTTTAAAACTTTAAATTGAAATAAAGAAAATAAATGCTAACTAAAATATCTTCTGAGATTCTCAAGAGGCATACTTTTTAAAATATATTATTAATAGTTACAAACTGTATTTGAAATAATGAATTATTCATAGCAATAAAAAAAATAATTTGAGAAAAACTACTAACATATCTCTAGTGACCATAAGATTAAAACAACTTATTGGTAACAAATCTTGGAATTTTTAGGCGGTAATCAAAGGATTTTAAAAAGAAATATGTGTCGTGAAAAGGATCAGTTTCTTTAGGAAAAGGAAATATCAAGCAAGTTAAAAAATCGATAAATCAATAAATGTACGTAACAAGGAATTGATTAAATGCGATACAGTATCAGTTGTTTAGAAATCTTAGAAAAATGATACTGTATAGGTTTAAACAAGAATGGTTAGAGTACAGTATATTCTTCAAGATAGACGATGAAAAATTGAGTTTTATTTAAAAGCGAGATCTCAACTCGAATGAAATGAAAAAATATCGGAATTTTGTATGGAGTTCAAAAAAATTTCTACTTGTATATGTAGCGTAGCAAAAATCTCCGTCAAAATGGCGGAAACTGTACCCAGATACATTAATTTTCTAGAATACAGTGTGGATGATGAAAGATCGTACCCTTTTTTGAAAAGTTGACACATCCAGTCAATTATATACCTTTGCTGACCATCGTGGCAGTGATCGAGGCCAATTCCCAATAAAAAATTTTACTACTTGGCAGTTACATCATTATTTCAATGATTAGAGTGTTATTAAGGCAAAGCAATGGATGAACGCTCCCTAGAAAAAACGCAGTTAATTTGATATTCGAAGTATTTTTATTCTTTAAACATGATTTAAAAACAATTCTCACTCCATGAGAAATTCAGCTAAGGAATCAGTAATGAAGATAAAAATTGCTTACATCCAGCTGTCTAATCTTAAATAATAATTTAGAATTCTATAGACATCTTAAAACCGACCAACAAGTTTTGAAGCACTCAACAAAAACACAAAAATTCTCTCGCGAAACTCATGTATGCCAGTTTTGTTAAAAAAGAACACAGGATCCAAATAATAACTTCGGAAGAACGAAATGTAGACTAATGAAATATAGAAATGCGTTGTTGAAAAAAAAACGTTAAATTTACGGCAAAAACTGCTGACAGCAATGTTGCCAACAATTTTATCCGTAAAAATTGCAGTAAAATTAGATGTAATAAAAAATTATATCTACTTTTGCTGGACTTTTTACGGTAAAACTGCTAGAAACATTGCTAAAAGCAGTTTTCGCCATAAATTTAACTTTTTTTTTTTTTTTTTTTTTTTTTTTTTTGCTGTGTGTCTTTTACCACGGGTAAACGATCAAATTTAAGAAAAATGCGAGAGGAACGAAAACGATAAAATGTCCCTTCTGTATTGGTGGTAGGATTTTATGTAATACGGCAATGACGACAGACAAGCCATCGGATTCTTGATGCAGATTTGGATATGGAATGATAAAATAAAGATAAAAATGATATCAAGAAACAAATATCAAATGTCTAAAAATGAAAGAGTAAAAATAATTAGTGGGTTTTTAGAAAGAAATTACTTTTAATAGATTCAGAGTTTTAGAATAAGAATTCGAAATAATGTTTAATATATGCTTTTTTAATTTATGAAATTAGACAATTATTAAGAATAGATATTTTTAAGAAATGAGGAAAAATGAATATGCCGTGAATTTAAATAATTTAAAGGAGTGTTTTAAAAGTAATTTTTATTTAACATTTATATCGTTTCTAAATAGCATTTTATTATTATAAACAAGTCGAAATTATACGTCAGAAGTGACAAATGAGGTGCGTTCGTAATATAACTAGTTTTATAAATATTCAGATCTTGATGCAATACCTGTTGCACTCTTATCCAAAACTGCATGAATACAAAATTTATTAAATTCAGTAATAATAACATGACTCCGTCAAAAATACGATGTAATCATCATGACTGCACATCAGTGGGTTGCGACCCATAGATTGGAGAACGCTAATTTAAGTAACTCCGGCTTCATATTAAAGGTGGCAACACCTGATCCATAAAATGTCTTTTATTGCAATTTTTAAAATTTCTAGACAATGCACAATTCCAGTTTTTACACCCATCGAATAGGAAAAAAAGTATATCTCAAAAGCAATTTGTTTGAAACTATATTTAAATTTACAGATTTATGGTTTATAATTTTTCAACTTCAACATTTTTAAAAATCTGTTTCTATCGCGTGCAGTTTCGTTATAAAAAAGATTATTTTGTTTGCATTCAAAATGATATAAATATAATAGTTAAGTATTTTTTCGCCTAATATTCCATAACGAAATTAAACCTTTATCAATAAGAAGATGAAATAATTTTAACAAAACAAAAAATTAATAGGCATGAATCCGAGTACTTATTTAAACCATTGAAATTATCAGAATAGAAAAGATCGCTGTAAGTAATGAAAGTTTCGGTGATTTTTTTCGGCTATTAATTCGTGCATGTGGTTGACGTAAAAACATTTCTTTTAATAAATTTTGAAACTTTATTTGAATTCCGAATTTATACTTTTCATATAAATATGCGTTTTGGTATTGTTTGTGGGCTTTCTAAAAAGTATATTGAATGTAAAAATTATTTTAGCGATTTCATTATCAATACAAATTTTTCATCTATAATCTGTAATCAGATAAGTGCGGATTAGACACTGTAGTTGTATTGAATATTAAATTGTTAAAAAGAAGTGAAATGGCCAATTGTATTGCAAATTATTATTTTTTTCCATTGGAATGTTTTTTAGAAATATTACTAACATCATGCCATATACATATTATTGTACATCATTTAGTAAATTTCGGTAAGGCATTTTTTTCTTAAATAAATATTTTATACCTGAACAATTTATGACTCAAACGAAACTTTATGTTTTAAATCTCCCATGCTGAATTTTATATATTTTATATGTGTTGTACATAAAAAATAGCATTTTAGGAATACGAAATCTTTACATCTTTGAAGTTTCATAAAAGAAACCGCAAATAATGGTTGAAGATAAAATATTATTTATTTGATTTATTCTAAATGCATTTACTTTTGAGATATATTTCTACAAGATATATTGGAAAACAATTTGATATGGCGGAAATAGAGATTAGGTCTATATTATGAAATTATTCATACAAAATTCATATAGAAAAAAATCTTTAATTTTAAAATCCCTTTTTAATTATACATTGCTGATAAAATTTGAAGTTAATATCAGGGTACTCTAATTTTTTTCTTTTATAAAATCGTATTAAAATATATGTTACTAACAAAACCCGCGACTTTGCCCACGTACTAGCTGAAATATGTCAAGTATAGAATTTGTGTGCCAGTTTTAATTACAAAAAAATTTTCCACTAAGAATAACTAAAATTACTACATTTAAAATTTCTGTAAAAACACAGAAAAAAAGCAAGACTCTGTGTATATTTACAATAGTTCTCGGTAAAATGTATTTGATTGAGTTTCTCAGTCATCATTTTACAGGCAGTTCCCTTATCTTCTATAAAATTCTCTGTAGGGATTTCCATGTCTTTATTTAATGATAATTTTCACTTTGCTAAATTATTTTGTATTTCAAAATGAATACTTTTAAAATTCTTTTGCAAATTTATTAGAAATATTAAAGTAGAGAATTTATAATTTCAAATGTACCTCACTTTCAGGCATTGGTTTTTCTCAATATAAAAACTACAAACAAAATTTTTTTTCTTATTTATACTCTTTAATTTTAAACAGAAAGGGACTTTTTTATTTTATAAAACAACTATTTCGTTAAATAACTTTATCCCTAGATGTTCATCTTAAAAAATGTGTAGTTTCTCTTTTTTATAAAAAGCATGCACGATCAGTTCCAATTTAATATAGAGAAAAGAGAAACTGTACAGTTTTTAAGATGAATATCTAGGGATAAAGTTATTTAACGAAAAAGTTGTTTTATAAAATAAAAATAAACCCCGTTCTTTTTAAAAATAAGGAATATAAATAAGAATTTTTTTTGTGTTTATAGTTTTTGTATTGAGAAAAACTAATGCCTGAAAGTGAGGTACATTTGAAATTATAAATAACATACAGGCATTAATGCAATATAATAATTCTATTAGGTAGAATTGTTTTGTAGAAAAATTAGTTTAATTTTTTTAGTTTAGAAAAAAAGAATTTTTTTTAATTTAGAAAGGGGAAGAAAATCTCATCAGGTTTAATGGGATTTTCCCAGCTGAATCATAAAAGACATACTTTGTACTCAAGAGCCACAGCTCCTACAGTTCAGTCAGTAAGGTGTTCTTCCACTATCAATTGGTTTCGGATTTAAAGCCCGGGACGGCTGGAAATTTTTTTTGCAAGACGTTGATGATACATCAATTCGAATTTACTCGGAAAATTCAAATACTGTAGATAGAATGATCAATTAATTTTAAAACTAAAATAAATTTACCCGTTAAAGTAAATTTACAGAATCTTGTGGATATTTAGAGAAGTTAATTTAAAGAGTCTATTCTAAATTTACCGAATAGCTTCTCTGTTATGTAACAAAATCTGAGTTTTTCTAATCTCTGTATTTTTAAATAAGATTTAAGGCGCAACACTTGTCAAAGAAGAAGACCAGGAAGATAATGTAAAGTCTATGGCAGCGTCTTTTCCAAACATTTTGATCATATTTTAATATTTCTACATGATTTTTTTGCATAGGATAGCTGAGGACGATCCACAATCGACCTAGTTTTTACTTTTTTGATTTTGGTTTCAGATTTTTTTAAAAAATTGCTTTAAATTTCAAAACCGGTTTTGAAATTGAAACTATCGTAATATAAAAAATGTATAAGCAAAATCGAAAAAACAAAAACTAGGTCGATTGTAGATTGTACTCAGCTATCCCATGAAAAAAAATCACTTAAAAATATTAAAATTTGAACGAAATATCTGAAAAGAAAGCTTCCATAGACTTTACATTATCATCTGGGTCTTTTCTGTGACCAGTATTGCTCCTTAAGATAACGGATTACCCGTAGATTCTCTGTAGTTTGACAGAATTCTCTGTTATAGTGTAGATAAGTCACAGTTTGATTATTACACAGCCTTAGCCGAAATTTAGACTTAATGGGAAAAACTAAAAATAATTGTAAATAAAAAATAATTTAGAGTGTATATTCAAGTTTTTGCGGTCATTTTACGCTTCAATTAAAGCTTTTAATTTTTTAGAAACTCTTTTTTAGCAAACCGTATATGTAATCATCATGCTATATTCCAAAATTCTCGTCTCACAGCCAGCAATCTCCCTGGATCAGATATAGTCTTCGTTTGAAGTCGGACTGTAACTATCAATTTGCTACATTATTTTCAAGATCGATTTGGTTTTTCTCAAGGCACCTACAATTTTGAATTTCGAACGATTTAGAGACTTTTCTTAGAAAATATTTACATCTTGTAAATATATACCATGCCAAATTTCAAATTTGTATCTTTTACAATTCCATCTAAATCGTAATTTAAAAAGTTTTTAACACTTTTTTTGCTCATTCCACCTTTTTAAATTTCGAATTTTTTTAGTTCTTAGCTAGCATTTACATCGCATAAATAACTAACTTCCATATTTAATATCAAGTTTCTTTTCATTTTAATATCACAAAATTAGCATTTTTAGAATGTACAAAATATCAATACAAAATAGTGTGACTTGGATATTGTCTACTGTCTGTGATGGGCTGTGCACTTTGATCAAATAATGCAATGCCATCATACTGTAAGCAAAACAAGATAAATATGTTTAAAGTTTCAATATCTTCATTTTTTTTAATGTTATGTAAGAAATAGCTAATTTCTTACATGATTTAACATGATTTCTTAACATGATTGTATTTTTATGAAAATAAGTGGATTGATTTCTAATGAAATGATTTTTGTGTTGACATGAATAATCCTTTCTGTAAATTTATCACTGAATATTCTTCAACAGGGAGTTGCCGGATTCCTCCGACAATTCCGACAGGGAATCCGACAGGGATAACAGTACATTTCAAGAGGATGAAAAGTTACCATAGAACATGGATTCGCAAACCACGTATTTAATCAAAAATACATGTCTTTAACTCAAGTTAGATTGACGGTAATAATTTTCCGACAACCCAGATAATAAAAAAAAACTTTTAATACATATTCTCACATTTGTTGCAAAAGTAGTAATAAGGTACCCTGGGGTAATAACGCCACGATAAGGTTCTACCAATTTTCACGGCTCAGTTTTAGTTTGTATTTTTCAAACAAATACATGATTTGTTACAGCAACTCATTGACTATCTATATAAAAAAAATAATTTAACAGATATGTATTCATAAAATGTAATGGCGTGATTTCTTGACCAATGCTATTCGGCGTTATTACCCACCTATATGGGTAATAACGCCATGTAAACAAAACTATGAAATAAGATGAAATAATTGCATGTAGATTGCCCAATTCTAAAAATACACACTCTACAAACTTAGAAATTGACAAATTGCATTCTAAGATATTGAAAATGATCAATTTTTTGTGAAAGTGTAAGAAAAATAAACTTGTGGTGTGGGGGGGGGGGGGATGAGGCAAAAGAATACCAGACCGTGAGCTTCTTTTTGCTTAAAAAGGACCGCTTAAATAGAATTATTAGAAACATTGCACAGTTTTAACTGTGTTTCTTTGAATCAGTATTTAGGATGTAGCTCGGCCACTATAGGGAATCAACCGGGATATTAATGCCAAAGATTAGCGTTATTACCCCGTTATAGTTATTGCGCTGTACATTTTAAATTACAAATTATCTCGAAAAGACATCCAAAATCTTCAACAACATTTTGAAAGTCCATGAAATGTACTACAAATTTATGTAATTAACATAGTATTTCCAGATAAAAAAAATAGTCTTCACATCACAAAACGTATCTCGCAAATTTTAGATCAAGCGTTAATTTTAGTTGCTTGTAAAAACAATAAGACCTAAAAACGAAACAAATTAATTTGAAGCTGTTTTTTGCGATTTATATGACTCAAAACCCTTCTGTGCAGAGCACTTGGGTGTCATTTACCAGATTATTTCATAATTATGCAAAATATTAGCACTTGGCGTTATTACCCCGCCTGGCGTTATTACCCCAGGGTACCTTAGATAAAAAATTCGGTAGGAATCATAATTATACGCGTCATTAGTATGTACTTGACGTTCCACTTTTTGGACTGCGATTATCAGTTCATATCATTATGGTATCATCAATTGATTGAGCACCCTGTTTTTCCGGAACTTTTCGTGTTGTTATAACATTTCTCACAAAACAAGGTAAATATAGTTATTTTTATTTTTCTCAAAATTTTTACTCTCAAACCAAGTTCAGTTCAGATGAAACACTCTGTATTAATTTTGTCACAAGCTCGGACAGCAACTGTCCAGTTCAGCATGTATTTTCGGACAAATACAGATTTAAGACCTCGTGTCAAGGTCAAAACCTTCTATGTCTAAGGATGTCTATGTCTATGTCTAATGGATGAAACCTTCTATGTAAATGGTTTGCGGCGCGTGATTTACGGAAAAATTTCCTTCTCTTGATGTTTACTATCACTCTTCATCGATTGTCGGTCAAATTCGACAACACCTTGTATGCGCAATATGTATACATACACACATGTGCAGTAAAACCTCTCAATAGCGGGATACTCGGGTTGGTGGAATTCGCCCATTTTTCATGCCGGTAAGAACTGTTTGAGGTTTTGATAAAATACTGTGGAAATATAACCTGCACTTTTATGCAGAAGTTATTCAGTTGATTTTACCAAACGATTCAGTGATTGGATTGGCGTTGAAAGAATTTGAACCAGGGACCTTTATGAACAGTAGACAAAAATATTAGCGTTGAACAAATGATCAAGGCAGTTATTCAGCTAGTAATTTGATTTATATTGATCAAGTGAGATGAGATAACTGCATTTTCCATTCCCAGTAAAAGGGATAAAGTGTCTTCGTGACAAGCAGTGCTCAGGCGCGAAGGCTGCTGTGGTGTTGCGTACTCAGGTGTGATGCGCGGTGTGAGCAACAGACTTTGTGCTGAGAGTATTTCACAATATTTGTGTGCTGAGGTTGTTGGTTCTGAGATGAGACGATTGTTGCTGAAATTACGTCCGGTTCATCGATTTAGAGAGTAATTTGGCGCTGCCGGGAATCGAACCAGATATCTTACGAAAAGCGGGCGAGAGCATTAGCGTTGAGCGAAAGATCAAGACAGTTACTCTAAGCTAGTAACGCGTTTATGCTGTTCAAGTGAAATAAGATCGCTATATTTTTATTGTTACTTATAGTTGGCATTCTATTTCTTAGTTGATCTTTTATCAAATTTCTGCAGATGCGCTTTAAGGTAGCTAGTACAATATATGATATGTATGATAAAGAAATGTCTAATAGTAATGCATGTCCAAAATTTATCAATATTGTACAACTTTTTTATTCTAAATGTTTGTGAAATTCGTATGTCATTTAAATATTTATCAAGCACAATTTTTTTTGGTATTGAAAAATATTTAAAAAAATATTTTAATTAATAATTTCTTATACCACTAACTTTTCCTTTCTAAATTGGTAGCCATATTTTATTCGTCAGTAATTTTAAATTAAATTAACATATTTTATTTTCGTAGCGTATACAAATAAGATGAAAAAGAAATAGAAACTTTAATGTTTCCTAAAAGAATTCTCCAGTAATACCTGGAAATTATTAAGCAGACATATAGTCTTTGGATAGATTTTGTGAATAAATATTGGGGAACAATTTTATAAAGAGAAAAATAAGTTAGCTCGATATTATATAAAGAATTCACAAGCTACTGAGTCCTAAAATTTGAAACATTATGTTGTGCATTTTTATATGATGTAATACAAACAAAATTAGAATTTAATAATAATTTAGTCTGTATTTTTTATACTCAAATATTATTTAATATTTCGAATTTATGTACATGTTTTTGTTATTTAAATTTTGCGTTGCGTGAATGTAAGAAAATATCAGCCAGTAACATAGAAAAAAACTTATGGATTTATTTTACATATCTGATTTACTATAGCAAATTAAAGATGTAATTGGTGCATATTTAATTAGATTTTTTTTTTGTAACTGTTGATAATTTTATTGAACAACATGCATCTGATTTGAGTGCTCGACATGAAAGTCTTCTTATAAGTCATCGTCAATATACAGGAACAAGGTAGCAGAAGGAAATTTTACAACACGAGAGAAATACAACCGGGAGCTCCAACCAAAGAGTGTGGGCAAGGTGCCAGTAAGAATCAAACCCAAAACCTCGGAATCTCGCTAGCAGTTATCAGTTTAGTGCCTCAACCCCTCGGCCACGGAGACCCACCTATTGATTTTTATTCTAAATTTTTTTAAATGAACAGATAGAAGTAGTGTATTCCTTGAGTATGTATGTTTCAATATTACAGGGCTCTCAATTGGCAGAATTAAATAAAATCTTTCATTCTTTTTTTAAATTTTAAATGTAAGAGTAATTTTTTATATTTAGCGGAGTTTATTTCATAATTTTAGGGATTAATTTTCTAATAAACCCATTAGTAAATGGGAAAGAATGTACTATATTTATGTAGCTGAAATTGAGTGAAAAAAAAACAAACATCTTCAAACTACAATAAAAAAAATAATTCATCTTATTGAAAAATCAATCCTTAATTAGATTCTGTTTTCAATTATGTAAATAAATAAACAAATATCTATGTCATTAGTTAAATATCTATTTAAGTTTAAGCATTTAATGAGATAAGAAAATATAAAAACAAACAAACAAACAAAACACCTCAAACTGAGAAATATTAATTTAAATATTGAAATTCTGATGCATTTAACAAAAGCAAGATTCAGTAAGATCTTTTTTTCAGGTATTTAAAATCCTCCTGCTTTTATATAACTACGCAAGAATAGATTAGGAATGTCTTAATACATTTTAAGGGGGAAAAATGAAACTATTTTTTTTTTAAACTGAACCCTTAAAAACTTTACAAATCAGTCATCTATATCTTATTGAAACCAATCGAAGTTTTTTATTGTGGCTAGTATTTAAGCGACTATGCTGAAACATTTCTAGAATACAACGTTTAAAAATCGTTAAGAAATAATATAATATCAGTTCAATTTCTTTTTGAAAATGTTTTATAAACGAGCTGTGAGGGATGTGGCTTTAAATTCGGAATTAAACAAATATTATAGAATATGTTTAATTTTTTTCATCTGCGATCTACAAATCTCAATTTAAAGTATTGTTAAAATTTTGGAAAAAATCTCATAAAGAATTTTTATAAATATTACTTTATATTTTTATGTTTAAGTATTAGATAAGATGTTCAAAAGAGTAAAAAAACAATTAAGTATTTTTTGATAAAAGAATAGTTATAGGAATATGTAAATTAAACAAAACCCGGTCGTCGGAAAAACCGTTCAATTTTCTATTAGAAAATTCAAAAGATCTTTTAGACACAAAAGGAAATACTATTGAAAAAACATAGCTGTACATCGTCTTTAGGTTAAAATCGAAATTAAAAATTTATATTAAGAAAAAAAATCTGTCTTAAAATCCATAAATGTCTTTTTTTTTATCTTTTGGTAAAAATCTCAATCGAGATAAAAGGGGAGAAAAAGAGATTTTATAGGGAAGCACTATCTATTTACTTCTATATTCGATTTCAAATTTCCAGTCTTCTAAAGAAAAATAAGATGTTACTTTCTAAATTTATATCCAAATTGTGTTAGAAAGATAACATTAAATAAGCATACTTTTTTCTTCCATAATGTAATACAAAAACAAAATTCATTTTTCTACAGTGTTACATAAATTTTTTAATAAGTACTTTTTATGTAATAAAATATTGAAAACATATTTATTTAAAAAAGGTATAGTATACAATTATTATAATATGTAAGCACAAGCACAATATATGAATTTTATAGTTTAAAAGTAATTTATTGTGAAGAAAATTTGAAAAATTATATGCTAGCAAACCCCGTAGCTTTGCTCGAGAAGTAGTTGAAATATTCCAAGTGCTATTTGTATATCTATTTTTTATTAGAAGAAATTATACTTTTAGGACTAATTCAAAAATTACCATTTAAACAACAGTTTGACTATACTACATTATTGCACTGCATCGCGCAGAAAGGAGGCTTAAACTAGTTGGATGTGTCATTCCCAAAACCTTCTTTTATCTCAGATGAACATTTTAATATTTCAAAAAATTAGTTATACATGTTAATACTTTAATATTATTAATTCAATAATATAAGTTTGATTTTCATCTTAAATTTCTCTTTCAGTCAATTAATCGGTGTAAAAACGAGTTTCCGTCTCTGCATGAGCCGATGAACAATGGAACTATAGGTTAAATTTTTTTTCAAATTCAAAAAGGACCAACTAGCCATAGCCAAACACTTACAAAACATTGATTCAATTTCATGCATAACTTCATATACTTTTAGGTGGTACAATATTGAAAATGGCACAAAAATTGCTATTGCAGTGCCCCCTTCCGGTGGATTTTTTTTTCAAATTCAGGGAGGATCAACTAGCTCGTTCACGGCTCTCTCAACCGGATTCGTTCACGATTATATAATTGAGCCATACTTACAGCCAACGCGCCTGGATGGAGATTCATATCTTGTGTTTCTGTAAAAGGTGTTGCCAGAACTAGTAATCTTTATTCCAGCACCCATCAGACGATATATGTGGTTCCAATATGACATTACAGTCTGGACGCCCGTAACGCTCTGAATATCATGTATCCGTGGCGATGGATCGGTCGTAGCGGTACAATCAGCTTGCCGGTTTATCGCCGGTACAGCCGATTTATCTTGTCTGGACTTTTTTTTGTGGGGTCATATGAAAAGCCTGATATAGGAAAATGGTCCCGTAGAGTCTGCTGAAGACCTTGTTGCCCGGATATCCGTTGCTTCGACCTCAAAAGAGAGATGCCTGATGTTTTCGTCAATGTATGGCGGTCAATCCAGCGACGGCTTCAAGCCTGCGTTCGTGTTGGAGGCCGCAATTTTAAACAATTCCTGTGATGGAGCACTTCATGTAGTTTATTTACATTTGATTGAATAAAGTGTTTTTCTTGCTTTTGTTGGTTTCTTTTCATTCCATCTCTGTCTGTCCTGATTTCCACCATTTTGTTACTATTTTGCTTATCACAGACGATCGTTCAAAAATGAACCCCCTGAACACAGTTAAATTTGCTCCACTGAACCACTCCCGATGATTTCACTTGTGCACACAAAATTTATGTTAAGGTCTAAGCTTTAGAAAACATTTAACAGTGTTAAAAAACCCGGTAAAAAGTATTTTTTCGGTACTCCAAAGTCTAGAGCGTCTCCTACCGGTATTTTTTATAACTTTCTCTTTAAGACTTTTTTTAAAAAGAAAATACTAATTTAAAGGATGATTTTAGCGAAAACCGCAAATAAATCGACCTATTTTTTCCTTTTTTGCCATCATTTGCAATTTGGCATCCTAAACTTTGATGGCGGCTCGCTCCTTTGAAATACATTTGGGACCCTTGGTTTCCTGTTTACTATTACTCGTCTTGATGTGTTCTATCACCCCCTAGCGTATGTACCATGAGTTTAGGGATACAATGTATAATATTCCTGAGATTGCCAAGAAATTAAGATTTAGAGTACTTTTAGAACGATTTTTGTGCATTTTCACCCTTTTTAAATTTCGATTTTTTTCGAAACTGTTCTTGAAGGGCATTAACACATTGCAATTAATTACTATATCAAATTTCTAGATGCTGTTCCAGTAGTAAGACAAAAATCACATTTTAGAAGAATGTTTTCGCTCCTACACCTCCCAGATGGTAGTAAGTGAGACACTAAATAGAGCCGGTTTTGCGGCTAGGGCCGTTTTCCTCAATTTCCAAACATTATTTTTGAAATTGGTTTAGTAGTTCATGAAAGTGCGCAAAAATCAAAATTTGGAATGTTTTTATAACGCTTTCCGCTTATTTGTATCGCTTTTAAATTTCGAATTGATTAGGAAATGTTCTTAGAGTTTATTTATATCGCATAAGTTATTACCATGCAAGATTTCAAGTTGCTAGCCCATGCACTATCACAAAAATCGCAATTTAAAACATTTTTGCTCCTGTAAGTGCCAGGTTGTTGTGGCATTGGCATGAAGTAGAGCCTATTATTTTTATAATCAGTTCATTATTTCTTAAGATTGCAAAAATCGTAATTTAGAAAATCAGAAAATCAGAAAATCTTTTTCGCTCCTTCTCTTCGCTTCACAGCTTTTAAATTTTGAATTTAGTTTCATCTGTTCTTAGGCGACATTTATATTTCATAAGTAACTTATCTACCATGAAATATTTAAATTTTCCACCCCCATTAGTACATCCCAGCAATCACAATTTGGAATGTTTTTTACTCCTGTAATTCCCATTTGGTAGAGACACCGACATGAAACAGAATCTACGTTAGAGCAATTTAAAGAAAACATCAATACTTATTTTTTTTCTTTTTGTCTCTCTTCCTCTCTGAATATATTTATCTAATACTATAATGCGAGCAAAAATTGTGTGTGTGTGTGTAAATTTTATCTCAAAAACGGCTCTAACGATTTTCGCAAAAATTTGGATTTTACCATTTTCGGGCACGAGAAGACCATTGGGCTAGGTCACATGTTCGAGAAAATTCGATTATTGGGTCATTTTGGGTCATAATGGGTCAGGATCAAGCTATTTATATCTAGAGAACGGCAGGATCGATTTTAAGGAAATTTTGTATCCAATCGTTTTTTGGCACGAGAAAACAATTGAGTGGGGTCACATGTTCGAAAAATTTTGATTAGTGGGTCATTTTTGGATCACTGTGGGTCAAGCCATTTTTATTTAAAAAACGGCTCTAACGATTTCGACCAAATTTTATATTTTATCGTTTTGGATTACAAGAAGACCATTGGGTTAGGTAACATGTTCGAGAAAAATCGGTTAGTGGGTCATTTTTGGGGTCATTGAGGGTCATGCTATTTTTATCTAGAGATTTTCTCACGCAATTTTGACTAAAAATTGCATTCTATGGTTTTCGGGCACGAGAAAAACATTGGGCTAGGTTACATGTTAAAAAAAATTTTTAATGGGTCATATTGGGTCATTAACGGTCTGGGTCAAGCTATTTATATTTAAAGAACCGCAGAATCAATTTCATCGAAATTTTGCCTGTAATAGTTTTTTGTCACGAGAAAGCTAATGGGCTAAGTCACACGATCGAGAGATTTTGATTATAAGAGTCATTTGTGGGTCATGATGGGTCATAATGGGTCATGGTCAAGCTATAGCTAAAGAACAAACAGGTGGATCGATTTTAACGAAATTTTGTATACAACATTTTTTTGACACGAGAAAACTGTTGGGCTAGGTCTCATTTCGAGAAATTTCGATTACTGTGTCATTTTGGGTCATAAAAGGTTTGGGTCAAGCTATTTATATATAAAGTACGACAGTATCAAATTTAATGAAATTTTGTATGTAAGTTTTTTGACACGAGAAAATTAATGGGCTATCTCACATGTCTGAGAGATTTCGATTATAAGAGTCATTTATGGGTCATGATGGGTCATAACGGGTCATGTCAAGCTATATCTAAATAACATGTGGATCAGTTTTAACGAAATTTTGTATACAACATCTTTTGGCACAAGAAAATCATTGGGCTAGGTCACATGATCGAGAAATTTCGATTAATGGGTCATTTTGGGTCATAAAGGGTCTGGGTCTAGTTATTTATATTTAAAGAACGGCAGGATCGAGTTTAACGAAATTTTGAGTGTAACAATATTTATACACGAGAAAACTAATGAGCTAAGTCACATGTTCGAGATATTTCGATTATAAGGGTCATTTGTGGGTCATGATAGGTCATGGTCAAGCTATATCTAAAGAACGGGTGAATCGATTTTAACGAAAGTTTATATACAGCATATTTTTGGCACGAGAAAATCATTGGGCTATGTCACATGTTCGAGAAATTTCGATCAGTGGGTCACTTTTGGATTATTCTAATTTTATCTAGACAATGTCTCGCTCAATTTTGACTAAATTTTATATTCTATCGTTTTCGGACACAAGAAAATCATTGGGTTAGGTCAGATGTTTGAGAAAACTCGATTAATGAGCCATTTTGGGTCATAATGGGTCAAGGTCAAACTATTTATACCTAAAAATTGGCTCAATCGATTTTATCTAAATTTTGTATTTAACGTTTTTCGGCACGCAAAAATTAATGAACTAATTCTCAATTTCGAGAGATTTCGATATAAGGGTCATTTGTGAGTCATTCTAATTTTATCTAGAAAATTGTTCTCACCATTTTGAGTATATTTTCTATTATATCGTTTTCGGGCAAAAGAAAACCATTGAGATAGGGCACATGCACGTAACAGTTCAATTAGTGGGTCGTTTTAGGTCTTAATGGGTTCGGGTCATTCTAATTATATATAGCAACGACTCAGTCAATTTTACCTGAATTTTGCAACGGAGCGTCTTTTGTCACGAGAAGACTATTGAGCTGAGTTGCATATTAAACAAAATTATATTAGTGGGTCATATCGCTTCATTGCTGAATGCTGTCAAGCTAATTTTAATTAAGAAATGGCTTAAACGATTTTGATTCATTTTATACGCTACTGTTTTTGATTACCTGAAGACCATTGAGCTAAGTTACATGTTTGATCACATGTGATTAGTGGATCCTTTGGGTAATAAGGGTCAGGATCACGAGACTATGGCAAAAGCCAATAAGTTGGCGATATTTGACAAAATACTGGCGAAATTTGGCCGAAAAATCGACTATTAAGGTTACGAAACCAAAAAACATATTTGGCGCCAAATGAAAGAATGTGTCCAAATTTGGTTATATCTGGCAAAAAATATTGTCTTTCAGAATGTGAAGAAATTTCTTATACATTCTTAATAGTCTTCGAGATGCATAGTTAAACTAATCAGATTCGAGATAAAAAAGTGATTTGGATTGATGTCCTTTCGTTGTAAATTTTAAAATAAGGTAAAATTTATGAACATGTGCATACAAACATAGTTTTCTTATTGATTGTTTTTGTAAATAATACTATTATTAATAACATGTATTACAGTAATAATACTATATAGAGTTGAACACAAAGTTAATTTTGACCGAGCTGAGCTCGGTCACCCTTGCTAGTACATATTTAAGTGACTATTAGGTATTATTTATCTTATTATTATACAAAATTTTCATACATAACGTTTCTACTCCAAGATGATGCCATTAAGTTAATTAAATTATAACATAAAATTATAACATAAAATTACTTTTTTGATATAAGGAAAGCGCACATTTCTCTTTTTATATATTTAAATAATTATTGTATTTTTCTTATTTTACATATAACAAGAATATTTATTTTCATATAATAATTTATGAGGTAATCTATTTTTACGTTGTTAATATTGGATGGGTATTTGGTAAGAGCTTTTTGTGATATATGTGACACATGAAACATGTTTTTATTCTCATAATGTAAAAAAAAAGTAAACTAAATAATTAGAAGAGTGCGGAAAAAACTCTATATCACACTCTTCCTTCCCAACAGTATAGTTGCTGCTACGGAATACAGCTTATAAATCACATTCCTTTCTGCTTTCGAAGTTTCTCTGTTTTTCCGACATGCCGGGAAAGACCAAGAACTCATATTTAAAAATCTGGTCTGTCTCGAATTTTGCGGCATGCCGGCTAATGCGAGGGAATACGGTAAAAAAAGATCTTCAAAAATTTTTGAATGAAAACAATTTCGGAATACTTGAAGCAATGAAACTATAAAAATGATATTTCCCACCATGCTGTAAAGAATAGGATATATGATGATAAATCCCACAGAATAGTTATTTGCGAAGTCAATAAGAAAAAGAGCGCACATTGAATAAAAAATTGCATTTCTTTCAGTTTTTGTTGAAATGTATTTTTCAAAATGACCTGAATGATACATTACCCTTTTGTAGGTACCACATCCACACGAAAAATACATTTCAGTTTTAAGATATAAGTCTTTTAGAAGACTATTTAGATAAAATAAAAACTTTAGTAAATATGAAAACAGTAAGCCATATGAATCAGTTGTAAAATTGGGAAGGACTGCGACATTAATCGTAGAATCGTTAATGTATTGAAACTAATCATTTAAAAGTATAACCCAAAAATATAACTTAGATAAATTAATCGGTACAGAAGCATACCAGATGAAATAAATTAAAAATAAATTAATTTCTCTTTCTGCAATCACATTGTTAAAATTAACACTGAAAAAAATATACAAGTCACATAAATAAATTTCTACCATAGTTTTTATTTTGCCTGTATGTGAATTAATCAATCAATTTGTTATATTAGATAGCAGAAAATGTTTCACAGATCATAATATATTGGATTTTAAATATATTTTTACTAGCAGGCTAAGCCCGCTGCGCTGGTCTATTTTTCAAAACAAAACATGAATCAAACAAAATATTGAATATGATTGTGTTTTTTAAAGCAACTTCACCTCGAATGCTCTTTCACATTTCTGAAAATCATACAAAACGCCATTGTATTTAACGATAGAAAACCAACGATTATAAATGCACCAAAAATGCATTAAAAGTTAGCAAACAGGTGTTTCGAATCTACTGTCGAGATTCTTCATCAGTGCAAAACTCAGCGAGCTAGAAAAAACAAAACTGAGCCAAAAATAAAAACAACAACAATGGAATCATGGCCCGTTGACGCCAAAATATATTAAAATAATAATAGAATATTATGTTGTTGTATCAGCTTATGAATTCGATAAAATTTGGTCTTTTAAGAAAAAATATTTCAGTTGACCATTTATTGTAGAGTTTGATAGATAAATGAGGCAATTATGAAAAAAGCAATATAAATATTGTCTATTCACCATACTTCTAAAATAACGCGCATTATGATCGCAGAGATTGACCATTGAATTTAAACAATTTTCAAGTGATTCATTTTCATTTGATAGTTTTTGAACTCTAAACCTCTCAACTTGAGAATATGGGTATCTGTGGAAACCTTAATACATTCTCTATCAATAATATATTTTATTTCGCATCGTACCTCTACTCTTGACAAATCTATTACAGTGTTCCGTTTTTGGAATGCAACAGAATAAATAATGTTAAATAAAGTTTTCGTTAGAAAAATAAGGTGAATGTTTTTTGAATGTGTGAAATTCATTTTTTGATACAAATGTCATATACGCATTACGTTGGCGTGGTTGAAATAAAATGAACATTTTATGCCTCTTATGGTAATCCAACTTTGTTTTTAATTTATTAATGAACTATTTATTTACTTTCATTTGCATTTTAAAATGATACAAAATGTTATGCTCTATACATAGAAAAGTAAAATAGAAAATAGAAATGTATTTGTCATTTGAAAACGAAGTTTCCGTTAAGTGAGACCCGTAAGAAAAAACCCAAAATTTTTATTATTGATTTTAAAGTAATGAATTTTGGTGTACTATTAAAGAATCTTTTTGTAAGGAATAATTAGCAAAAAAATTCACTTTTTATTAAAAAGTACATTTTTGGGGGGATTTTTAGGAATTTTTTTTTTCGAAAAATACACTTTTTAAAATTATTACTCCTCATTCAATTTTCAATATTTTGGTATTACTAAAATTTCTTAAATAGTGTTATAGTATATAGAAAAGAACTAAGGAGAGATATTTTTAATTTTCTATTTTAATCGGCTAAAAAAATACGCATGGTAAATTTCCTTAAATTCGTTATAATTTTCATGTTTACCAATTTATGTAAAATTTTCAGAAATAGTTTAAAAAAATATCTCTCCTTACTTTTGTTAAAAAAATTTCTAAGATTCTAAAAACATAAACACTTTGTTTCTAAATCATTTTATCACTGAGCCTTAGTACTTTGAACTTAGGCAAAATATGAAAAAAGTCATTTTTAGGAAAACACGTTTTAAATGGCCGCTAGTCCTTTAAACTCTATAGTGAGTACAATTAAAAAAGCTCATTTTCTACCTGTTCCAAGTGTCCCCGAGTTCTGAAATTTTGCATGGATATTCGCAAATATGTATTTTATCATTTTCTGAGATAATTTTTTTTTGAACTTTTTATGATTTTTGGCCGAAAATGGTGTTCGGGTGTCCCTTAAAGTGGCGCCAGAAATGTATCACCCCAACGTGGTGCATATATAACATTTGTGCCTCTTTCTTACAACATGGGTGTGTGCATTTGCACCTAAATTTAGTTATTTAGCTGTATTTTTGTAATATTAACTGGACAATGTACGACGGTACTACTTGATTATTCTATCGAGAAAAAAATTAATAGCAGATTATAGGAATAAATGTCAATAATCGATGATCGTAAGTACGATAGCAATTGATATTGCACGTGATACACGTATTTTTTTACGTCATAAGTGCTTTTTAATTAGACTTTTAATTTGTATTTTTTATTTATGTTTATTGTTCTTTCGTTATTTAAAATGAATTTATGTAAATTTGAATAGTTTGGCGAAATTGGCCGACGTGTTAATCAAGTAGTACTCAATTTACATTTGAAAATATCATATTTCACAAAAAACTCCGGCACAAACCCGGATTTGCAAGATTTCCTTCCTATACCAATACGGCAAAATCCTCGTTTTAAAATAGCGAAGAAATGTGCATTTTTAAAAATTATTTTCGTTATTTTAAAACGAAAATATTAATAAATAAAAAAAAGTTACTATAGCACAAAACAATTTATAGAATTTCTAAAAAGAAATTGACAGTGAATAAACAATTTATTAATACAGAAAACCCTATTGCTGGGTTACCATATCAGGCAAAATAACACCGTTTTGGCGATAGTCAGATACCTCAATGTGTATATAATATCTGTGCCAAACATGTTTGGAAAAAACAATAATCGTTATTTATACAGCATGTTTAAATACCGTAGTATAGTGAAAAAATGTATACATGACATATACGCACCACATTGGCGAGTTCTTTTTTTTCTTCTCATGCCGTTTTGAAGAAAATTTTGTTTTCAAATACCAGTTACATATAAAGTTTACAATTATTTCCTGTTATTTTAAATAGAAAATAACAATAAATTTTAAAAAATTTAGTTAATAATTATAAAACAAAACTATTTATATCCTTTAAAAAATAAAATAAAATAAAATAAAAATTTATTAATAAATAAACAACAGCCAGGTTACCAAGTGAGGCATAAAATCGCCATTTTATTGCAGTAGCGCAAATGTGGCGCATGTATGACAAATGTGCCTAGATTAAAATAGTTTATATAATTGGGAAAAAAAGAAAAAAATTGTAAATAGGCAATTTATTAATAAATAGACAATAACATCCGGGTTGCCATATCAAGCAAAATAATGACACTTTGGCGTCAATTAATTACCCAGAAGTATATATAGTATTGGCGTAAGAGACAAATCGCACCAACGTAGTGCATAGGAGATATCTGTGCCAAAAAAAAAAAAAAAAAAATTAAAAGTTGCAGTTAAATTATTTTACAATATCTATGTATGTGGAAAAACATTTACCCTAAAATTAAATATTATTCATTTTTGTGTTATTAACTGCTATATATGTATTTAAGTTAAATGTAAAATGCTTTCCTAAAAATGCTCTCACTCATTAAAAGAAAGAGAGAAAAAAAACAGTTCTTGTGAACATCGCTCCGTCTGTGCTATAAATCTTCTGTGCGTGCGTTTGTCACTGAACTCCTCCTAAACGACTGGACCGATTTTAATGAAATTTTTTGTGTGTGTTCCAGTGTATTCGAGAATGGTTTAGATTCATATTTCATGGAAATTGATTCAGTACTTTTTTAGTAATTAGGCAAAAAGTAATAGTTAGTGATTTTTTGCTAAATAAAAGTGTTGAATAAGTTTTCAGAATAGAGTGCGGACGGAATGGCCGAGTGGTCTAAGGCGCCAGGTTTAAGCTCTGGTTCTCGAAGAAAGTGATCGTGTGTTCGATCCCCACTCCTGACATACATGTAAGATTTGCAATATTTTTTTTGTATTATAATTTTAATTATTCGACTTCAGAAAATCATTAACTTTTAACTAAAAAGAGAAAAATAAACTTTTCTATCAAAAATTGAATCGACTTTAAAAACTAGTGAAAAGTGAAAAATAATTTCCTATTGTAATAAGAAGTTAAATTGAGAGCGTAGTATTTATTGTGCGTATTATTAGATTTATGTACATTTATTTGATTTTTGGAGTCAATGCCAGGATAACGTCTGTCAGTGCTAGGACGTCGTCTGTCGGGTCCGCTAGTCTATATGTATTTCCTGCACCTGCATATTGCCTGTATATGCAAACTATGTATCCCTGTAGATAAATCTATATGCGCATCTGTGTCTGCGAAAATCTAATCTGTTATTGATCTGTTAATTCTGCGCTTAGAAATCTCTAATCAGTTAACAATTCTTTAATTAGATATCTGTAAATCTTTAAAATGTTATTAATCCATTTCGTATTTGTAATTCATTAATTTGCTATCTGTTAGTCCGTTTCTTTATTATATGTTTACTAAAAATACTTATCATAAAGTTTTTATCAGTATTTCTCGTACTTAATTTTATATAAATTATATCTTACATAAGATTCTTGATTAAAAATCCCGTTCTCAATGTATTGCAATAAATTAATTTTTTAGTCATGGATAATCACTAGACAGTCTTATTAAGAAGGGATTTCTAAACCACCGATGTCAACTTTTAACTAGAGTCCTAGACATTGTTTATTTTGAAAATTAATATCCACGAATCTCTTTTCATTGCAAAGAAAAACTTCAGGACACATTATGAGTGGTTTAGAAAATTAACTTTCCTACCTTGTTATGATAAAGCACTTTCCTTAATATTAATAATATTTATTTTTTTAAACACAATGAAATTAATAAAATTAATTTTATATGTTTGTATTATGTTTGTTTACATTATCATACTATACAAATAGGTAACTTAAATTATAAGTCTTGTACATTTTTTAAAAATTAATTTTACACTCTTACGTTAATTATTTTACAGGATTAAATTAAAGGGGTGGTGCGGGGCATTTTTATTTATTTATTTATTCTAAAAAACGGGAAAAACTCTTGAAATATTTGTTCAATTTAAGGTTAAAAAATTCCATACAGAGTTCGCATCTGTGCTAATCTTTGGAGGCCAAATTTTTGGAAAAGGAAACTTTGATTATTTATTCGCAGAATCTTTTGATGAAATAAGGCAAAATTTAATTTAAAAAATAATGGTATTGAAAATTAAGCAACCATGCAAACTTTGATATGCATACTTATTTTAATTTAAAACGCTATTTAATTTATTCAAAATTCAAAGCACTTTAAAAATAAGAAACCGCAAAGCACCCAAAGTAAGTCCTTCTTTAGCAGACAGGAAATTCTAATAAATTTAAGTGATAATTATAATTGGAAATAGATTGGTAAAATTAGGGGAGCGTGGGGATATATTACGAATTTATAAATTTATTAGAATTTATATAGTTTGCAAATTATATGAAAGGGCGGGTCTTATATTTTGAGGGGCTTACTTATGATACTTTATAGAATTTATTTCAAAAAGAAATATAATAATAAAATAACGCTTATTTTTTTAAATAATGTGCACGTACTTATATTTTCTATGTACAGGGCAGGATTCCCGTCTTATACGCACTCGTAAACCCGAAAGTATGTGACAACCATCCGATTCTACTCTAGATTCAAAGGCATTCGAAAAAAGTTTAGAATTATAGAAAAAAGAAACGCAGGCTGAAAAAAAATGGGTACTCAAAATTAAGTAAAAGAATGCAATTTTAAATGTGTCACATTCTCAATATAGCTTCGACCTAAATGTACAAAAAATTGAGAAACACATGTACTCATTTTTGATTCTATAGTTGTGTTCGAATATGAATCGCTATGTACTGAACATAAAATTTAAAGTAAAAACGTACAGACATTTATTTTTTGTTCAAATTTTTACCAAAAACCGTTTAATTGATAATTTATTAAGAAATAGTAAAATTATTAACAAAATACCCAAATCGTATACTCTTAAGACTTGAGAACTTGATCATCCAACGGGCACCCACCAAATTAGGCATAGGTGTTTTATCCCAGGTAAAAAATCCCTACTGCCAACCATATAATATTTTTAAAAAAACTGAAATTTAAAGGACGTATTATTTGGTAAACTGATAAAATTGAAATAGGGTTTATGAGTACAACACAGTTGCGAATGTGTTATACAGTCAATTCAACACGGTCAATTCAAAATACTGTCAAAACTTATATCGTATAAACGAATTTTTTTTTAAAATTTAAATCATTGTAGATTGCACACAACTTTTTATAACTTGACTGTGAAAGTAAGGTATTGCGAATATTCCTCTATAAAGTTCTTCTCTGTAAAAAATGAAAAAAAATGTCATTCGAAATAAAACATCTATCAAAGAGATATTGTTGTATGACCCCACGTTTACCACAGATACATTTATCATTTTGACATTTGCCTATTTTGTATAAATATATTAGAAAAACACCATATGCTGACACAAAGTAAGCTGCAGCCTGGGAATAACACGCAAATTCCAAATTAAAGTCTGGTAGTACTCTCTACGTATCCCTGCCTTTAATCCACATAAGACAAACGATTCTGCCAATCATTTTTTTTATTATGATAATAATGTTTTTCCAAACTAAGTGGAAAAGACAAATCCACCTGTTTATCAAGTATACCTATAAGAGCTTTTACTCAGGCTATGTAAAGTTTCTTTTTGTTAAATATACGCAAGCTCTTAAAAATTTTACAAGTTACTAACAAGTTAGTTAATAACAAGTTTATCAGTGGGGAAAAGCTGCCAAGACAAGAACATTAAGACACGATTTTCAAAACAAGAACATTATTTACAACGGCTTTTAAGCTATTTTAAAATACGGTTCAAAACTTAAACTTTCCAAAAAAGAAGCATATTTTATGCCGCCATAAATGAAATAAACCATTACAGGATACAAGATTCCGCAATATTCCATTCACTAAGCTCCATTTTTCAATGCAATATAAGCAATATCTAAGGTAATATAATTTTATAGATTTAATGAATTTTCAATGATTTAAAGGATGATTAATACTCTCAAGGATTACAATCATTATTAATAATTAATGTTTTTGATCTAATGTTGAAAGAATAATATTTTCTGAACATTTAAAACAAAATGAAAAGAAAACAGCATTACAATTTTATATTTTTGAAGACCGTCAGAAGGTTAAACATTTGAGCAACATAATTTTTGAAGCACAACGATAAAAATTAAAGCGAAATGAAAATAAAGAAAGAAAAACACTGCGTCTCCTGTATCATTCGCTATTTTAATGGCAGTGCTGCTACATGTAACAGTTTTTTAATTCTATTTCGCAGCACTTTCTTAAAACAAAAATTACTGACGTGCAGTTTCAAATTATTTCAAGAGAAATATAATACATTTTTTTTAATTAATAGTCACACAATAGAACACAAACATAGCCATCTGAGGCAACCCTCTAGTGGCAGAAAATCCGAGAAATTGTATGTATACCGAATCAAAATGTTTTTTTTTCCATTGAATCTAAACCTTCCTTAACTCAATCACATTGATTGGCAAAGATATCATACGAATTGAAATTCTTCAACTTAGCAAAAAATGCCCAAGATGAGACTCAAACTCAGATCCTTGGACTTACATTGTCAATACTGTACCATTTGAGATTATTGCACAGTATTGCCAAAAAGTTTATCTGGGCGATGTATGCCCGTCTGTTTAAAGTACCGTGTAGCTCAAAGGGTAGGGCAAGTAAAGTCAAAGATTTTAGATTCGAATCTCGCATTGTGCATTTCTTTGCTCAATTGGAAAAAATGATTTCTAAATTACCATATTCACGCACATATGTATTCGCCCGATTATTACAATATCATAAATTTAAGGATTTGGGATGTATATTTCATAATTAGAAACTTTACTTGACACTAATTTTCGTTACTCTATATGTTATCATAATACAAAAAGTAAGGCTTAGCTGGGGCAACTGGGCTCACAAGATAACTAGACTGCTTTATAAAAAACTGTTGATGCCTTTTAAGTTTTTGCTTTTGTGAACAATGCCTTCTAATCTGTACTTCTTAAAACATAATGTGTATAATAAATCATAATATTTTCTTTGCTACGATAGGTTTTAAAAATTTAGTTTATTTTTATAATTTTTTTAACAACATCAGTTTCGTTGAACTTCAGCTTTTTATTAAAATACTGTAAGTACTTTTATTAAGCAATCACTTTTTTAAACATTATAAATATAACTGAATTAATATTATTAGGTATCTATACATGTTTATTTTATGTTTCAAATGTAAGGCCGATGTCCCAGTTATCCTATCAAATTTTCAAGAATGGGGTAACTGAGACATGTATCAGGGTTAATTGAACAATATTGGATCCAGTTACCTAAGTAGTTATAATTTGTTCAGTTACTCTTTTTTACGGGAAATTCTCGGTTACGGGATTTAAATTACGGGAAATTACGGGATTCCTCGGTTTCTTTTTGCTTACAATAAAAAAGTATGATATAATATCTTATTAAAATAATATTATAAACTTTTTAAAAAGCGTATTGTGGGCATCTAATCAAATTTATTATATGAGATGGGAAAACTTTGAAATTTTACGATACAAATGAAGAGGTGTACATAAGACAAATAATGTTATTAGAAAATTATCGAAATCAATAAAAAATAGTTCTATGTAATGTAAAATCATGGTTACATTCTCCACAGGTTTCTGAGACACAGCATTTCAATTGATGTAAATAAAAACGAGAATTAGGTACTTACGTAACTTTTTTCATAGATTTATCTCTATTTTTTCCCTAAAAAATATCCATGTAAATTTAGTACTTATTGCCAAAAATAAAGTACACATATACTCACTTAATTCCTATGTTGTTGATATAAATCAATCTAATAATTTTCCTTTAGTGCTTTTACTTAAACACCTCGACAGCTAAATTTTCCCTTACAATGCTCGTTAATTGATGTATAATTTACATGATCTGCCTGATTTAATTTATCACATGTTTTCAAATAGAACCTAATAAACCATATTAAAACACAAATGTATGTAGATCACAGACTCTCCTCATCCACTTGCCCCATTTTTTCGAGGCAACCACACACACAAAGAAAGAAATGCTAAACACACACACATATATATACATATATTAGACATTAAAATTTAATTTTTTTAATTTCTGTCTCATAGAGTGGACCTAACTGAACACATTTACAAAGATTCAATCTTTAATTAAAATTATCATTAGCTTTTGGAAGCGGAAATGTCAGAATCTATATAGCCGCATTATAAAATCATGGCCTAATTACCCCACGTAACCCTACACCATAAAAGCAGTCTATTTTATTTCACTGCGTTTACTTACTACTTTTATATTTGTAGACTTATTTCCAAATACATACGTGTTCTGTTCAGTGATCTAATGTAAGGAAATGGGGTTTCATATAAATATACCGCACCCTACATTGTAGGTATATATTTTTGGAAAAACCTGTACATAATACATAAATTAATACTGTAGTAAAAATTTCACTTTCAAAAATTCATAACGTAAAATTTAAAAAGTAGCAACAGTTTGTAAAGGCTAACACACTTGATAGGTTTAATATTGAACTTTAAATGAAACTCTCTACTATTGAATCCAGAAGTCATTTCATGAGAAATGGGAGACTGCGACACAAATTGAACCAATTCAAATAAATAGCCATTCGATAAAGAATGGATCTTTTATGAATAAGGCATTGAAATGTCAAGTTGTGTCCCAGTAGATTAGTGATATGTGTAACAGAAAAGTTTTTGTAAATCCCTGGTGATATAAGATCTTTTTATTGCTTCGACAATTAAAAGACTTTACATCACAATTGCATAGAATAACATTTGCTTACAAAGCAAGTTTATTTCAGCAAATAAATGAGTAGAATGCTAGAGATTGCTCTTTAGAAAGGTAAAATTAAAATTACAATAGGTGTAAATTACTTAAAAAATGAAAAAATAAAATAAAAAAGCTGTTAAATTATTTTAATCTTTAGTACTTTCAACTGTAAACACAGCCGTCGTCAGAGAAATATAATAATATAAACATCTTAATATCCAAATGTCCTAATTGATGTCAAAAAAGAGGGAAAGTGAAAGTCAAATTTTAGATCCGGGAAGCGTAATGTGTATATATATTGAGGAAAATGGGATATTATTTGTATTATGTTTCTTTAAGTAAACTGATCTAAATTTTGAGTATGTTGTAGGATAAAACATACATACCCAGAATTTGGATAAGTTTACTTAACCTTTTCGAGTCTAATGTAATATTAATATTAATATTTTATGTCTTTTAATGCAATAAAATTTTGTTTTAAGAAATACTTTTGCAACTATTTGCATGTAGTTATCTTAGTAAATGTCTATGCATTTACTATATGATTTCATTTATGTTTAGGCATTTAGTAATAACAATAATTATTATTATTTGATTAATTCTCATTGCGCCATTTCAGATTCTTTTATTGTAAACATATATTTCACTCTTTAAATTCATAATAAAAGTTACTTTCCTGAAAGAATCATATATAATAAAGCGCAAAAATTATTAGAAAATAGTAATTTAAGTTAAATCTTTTTTTAATACAATATTTTATAAACATCTCTAAAATTTCTTCCTTAGTCTATTATCATACGAATATTAATTGAATAGTACACAAAACAACAACATATGTTATCTTTCAGACAATGAAATATTAGTTTAACATTAATTAATCTAATTGGATAGCTCGAATTAAAATTATTAGAGTAAAAGCAATTTTTTCTAAAAATTAAGAAAAAAATTCGGACTCGAGAGGGTTAAAGAAATATAATAGAAGTAATATTCCTCTTTCCTCAATATCTATATTTTATTTTCTCAATGTTTTCTGGATCAAAAAATTGACTTTCACTTTCACTCCTTTTTGACACAAATTATGATATTTGAAAATTAAGATTTTAATATTTGTATTTTTATATTACTCTGACGACGGCTGTGCTGACAGTTGAAAGTAATAAGAATTAAAGTAAGTATTAAGATACTAAGCTTTTAAAATAATGTTTGCAATCTTTTTAAGGAAGTTTGTTTTTAATTTTTTTAGAGCGAAAGAAGTTTTAAGAAAATGCACATAATATAAAAAAATGATTTCCCGAAAAAAAAAATGTATTTTATTTTATGTTAAACGCATATTTTATGCTCAGAAAAACAGTTGAATACACATGTGCTTTAAAAATTAATGAAAATGCTCTATTAAAAACAGCTTTGTACTATTATAAAAAATAGCAATATTTTCAAAAAAATTATAGTACCCTAATGCAATTTTCCTAAAATCGTTTTTAAAAGCGAATATACCACATTCCGTATTGCAGTATTTTGTTAAACTCTCTAAAAAGTCAAAGCGATACATGCATTAAATATCAGTACCGAATGAGCAAATAAATATAAAATTGCTTCTTTATCTGAAGCCTTTTAAACTAAATCAACGGAAAGTATTCACATAAAAAATCATGAATATGAAAATCTGAAAAAGTCTGTAAGCTTTTTTATTAGTAAAGAAAAATTGCGTAAAACTATTACTACAGTGCAGTTTGTAATATAACTAAAAAGTACCGGATATCCAAATTAAAGAAATATTGACATTTTGATATTTTCAAAAAACATTTTATATACCATACGGCAAAAATAAGCTATTCCATTTGGAACCATCTGATTCTTCAAGGAATGTTTCAAATTTAAAAAGTGAACAAAAGAGAGAGAAAGAAGGAGAGGGTGAACAATAAACATTTAAGTTTAAAAAATTGCAATTAGAGTACAATTTAGAGTTGGATATTTATGTATAATTTATTAAATGCATAATAATGTAAAAAACATAACTTGGGTACAGAAGCTGACAACATATTTAGTGTAATATTCATTATTACAAGAAATATAGAACGATTTTCAGAAAGTAGAGGGACATCAATACTTGGCGACTTTAAAGCCCATATATTACATGTTGCATGCTATATTTTGTGAAGTACTATAAAAGAAAACTTATGCTAAATGTATTATCTTTAAAATGTACTCGAGAGAACATTTAAGTCAACATATTTCAATTTAAAGCTATGCAAATGTTTTCAAAATTCAGAATACAAGCAGACTTGCAAATAAACAGCCCGGCTATAAAAGGCTGAAGAATAAGCCGGAATGAGAAATCAATCAATTATTTTCAAGTACTAAAAAACCCGTCATACGTTTACTTTTTAAAATTTATTGTATAATACATGTTTAAATACAGTTTATCAGTTGGTCTTACTGAATTTAAAATTTTGGCAAATAATCATGTTGCAATGGATTAGTTATAAAAAGTTTATATATATATATATATATTTATTTATATTTATATATATATATATAATCCAAAAGTCTTTAAAAGATCACAAAATTCACATGACCAGCGCTAATAGCTGCAATAATCATATAAATTATATATATATACCATATAGTACTTAAGGAATAAAGTGTATTGGCAAATCCAGAGTCTCGTGCATAATAAAACTGAAGTCAAACAATTAAGCATTAAAGGAGATAAACTTCGAGCAAGAAAAATAAAAGAGAAAAAAAAAATAAAATAAAGAAGCTGTGAATCTCATCAGCGGTGGGCAGATTTAAAAACACAGCAATACTTCTGAATGAACATGCAAAAAGACTATTATGATGTAGTGGCAGTGGGTTTCGATTAGAGCGTCATAATGTAAAAAATCAAATGTGCAAAAACATTCGATATTATAACACTTCCCCACCGGACCCGACGCCACAGAAAAACAGCTTATAACTCATTCAAAAATATACAGCCATCAAGACCTTTAGGAAATATTCTCCTTATTGTTACATAGCACACTAAATTAAACAAACAAATAAATAAATAAATAAAATTATTTATTTATTATATTTATAATTATTTATTATAAAGTCTCTAGAATTAAAACAATTCTTACAAAATATAACATTATTTCCTCTGAGTTAGACACGATTCCGAAAATTGTTCCTTTATGTTTTGTATACATAAATCTCCAATTTATTATTAATCCATGCATTATATAACTTTTCTGCATCGGTTTCTATAAATCTTTAATCTGTTATTAATTCATTAATTGTGTATCTTTCTTATATTAATTTGCAATTAGCAAGGCTGCTTCAGAATCTGAAATCTAATTTATATTATTATACTTATCGTAAAGATTTTTTAAATACTACAACTACCTATTTTTATATGAATTATCTTTAACAATAAATTCTTGATTAAATGACCGGCTACTAATATGTTACGTGAAATTAATTTTCCAATAATTATTAGAGAATTCTTAAAAAGACCACAAAAACTTATTAAAAAAGGATTTATAAGCCACTAAAGTCAATTTTTATCCCGAGTACCAGGCATTGTTTGTTTTGTAAATTAATATCCAGGAATCCCGTTTCATAACAAAGAAAAAGTTCAGGACATATTATGAATGGTTTACAAAATTAATTTTGCATCCATGTTATGATAAAACTTTTTCTTCAATTTATTTCTTCTGAAAGACAGCAAAACTAATTAAAATGAATCTTATTTGTTTGCACTATGTTTGTTTTCCTTTGTGTACACTAAAAATCGATAACTTAATTGTAAAGCTTGCATTAACTCTTTATCTACCGAATTAGGAATTCATGAAAATTTTACATTTTAAAGCATTTTACGCAAATTGTCTAAACTAAATTAAAAGATTTACATAATCAATAAATTTTTGAAGGATTTTAGAAGGATTGACGGATTTAGAAATATTAATTATATTTGAATTTACAGGGATTTTGTGCAATATTTATAACTCCGCTTATTTTTTTTTCTATTTTACATTGTTTTCTTAGTAAATTGTAGAATTATAAAATATACAAATATGATGTTCTTACAATATAAATGTAGAAATATTTCAGAATTGAAACTTCCCCAGACCCTTCCCTCAGCACCAGGAAAGCTGAAAAGATACAAATGCGAAAGAAATTATCCTTTTAAAAATATTTTTCTTTTGTATAACCAATAATACTTTTGGAACAAAATAAAGTAATGTATCTGTAACTCATTCTAAACAGAATTACAACCAATCTACGATTAAAATAATTTTATAATAAATAATTTTAATTATACTCATAAGTAGCGTAGGTAGATAAAGTGTTAACTTTACATATTTTAAAATCATATTTTGAAAACATTTTTACAGTATTAAATTCAGGGAAAGGGCTGGGAAAGACTTTCAACCAAGAGAATCGAAAAAAAAAATTCTTCTGAAAAAATTGGATTTTATACCTATCAACCTCCTCAGTCCCGATGTCGCCAGGAGAAGACACTAAAGAAATGCTTCTAGAATAGTTAAAATTACTTCTACATATTTTCAATAAATGCGTGCACATCATAAGCATTGACATATAGGCTAATACTTCTTTGGGGATGCCTTACGGTAAGTTTAATGTAGCTCTTTTGGTCACTCGTAATACTTGTCTCAGGATTGAGGAGGTTATTGTTCTAGATCTAGAAGTTCTTTATCGTCGCTGCCATGATTCATTGCCGATTCGATGGTAATTATTACTGAAAGTTTAGTCCCACTCATAGAAAAATGCAAATAACCACCCTTTAGTTGATATTTTGCTCCCATCGGTATAAGTACGTGATACCGGACGGGTGTGGGTAGGTTGGTAATAGACCAGGAGGCGGCAGCTCACCAACAACCTCAATCGCGACACTCACCTCATCGAGATCATGGATGAAAATCTAGGATTAGTTAAATATCAATTCTCATATTAAAACACAATTGGTCTGCCAATTCAAGTCTTGATTATGAACATAAAAAATGATTTAAACGGTTGATTTGTAGGCTTACCATTGTGCTTTCCTGCACCCCAAAGTAGAAAACATGGAGGATTGGGAATTGGAAGACATAATGGTAAACCTATGAGTTAACCACTAAAATCGGTTTTTAAGACTTTTTTTTTATATATAAAGATATGACTTGGCAGACCAATAGCTTTTTAATATGTGAATCGTGATTTATCCAATTCTAGTTTTTTATCCATGAAATGGATGAGGTGATTGTCTATGCTGCCGACTCCCGGTCAATAATTTATTAAAAGCAAGAAACAGAAATATGCACTGCAATGTTTTCAATATTTATACAATATATTTAGCATAAAGAAACGATTTATCGGTGTCCGCGCGTAGCATTTCGAAAATGTTTGTTTTTCATATTCTTTAATATTTTGATATTTTTCTTCAGTGGAGTCAATTAATAATGCATTCATTGTATAGTTTTTCAGATATTATAACAATGTCTAAGTGTTACAAACAGTGCTTTTTTTTGTCGATTGAAAGTAATAATCATTTCTATCATTTAACCCTTTATCTAACGACGATACTTATAAGTACCATTAAAATAATTTATTATAAAGTTCTTTTAACACGACAGCTAGTTGTAATACTGTTTAGAATGAGTTGCAGATACAATGTTTTATCTTGTTCCAAAAGCATTATTGGTTATAAAAAACAAAAATATTTTTAAAAGGATGATTTCTTTTGCCTTTGCATCGTTTCTGCTTTCTTGGCGCTGAAGGAGGGGGATGGGGGATTTTTCAATGCCGAAATATTTCTATTGTAAGAACATCATATTTGTACATTTTATAATTCTACAAAGTACTAAGAAAATAGTTAAAAATAAAAGATTTGATGGGGTAATAAAAATAGCACAAACTCCCTGTAAATTCAAATTTAATTAATCCCTCTAAATCCTTCAATCCTTCTAAAATCCTTTAAATATTTATTAAATGATTATGTAAATCTTTTAATTTAGTTTAAACGATTTGCGTAAAATGCTTTAGAATGTAAATTTTTCATGAATTCATAATAGGGTATATAAAGGGTTAATGAAACAATAAAGAACCAGACTGAAATACAAACTTTTTTTTCTATTATAGCCAAATAGAAAGTTTTACGTCTAACCCTTATTCTTTAAAAGAGAAAAGCTACATTAAATTATTACGAATATTTTATCTGCATTTTTCTATTTTCAAACGAAATTTATGATCTGTAAAAGTAATTTCATAAGGTGATTTAATAAATCGAACAAAGATTCTATAATGAATAGTAAAAAACCTTTGAATCGCTAAAAAGAAGGTAATAGAGCAAAAGACCGTTGGTGAATAGCATAAAAATCACTCGATTCATTATAAACGGAGGAGAGATTTTAGCTTTGAAATGAAGTAACATAAAACATCTAAGATGGAATCTACAGTACTTCATTTAAGATAAATTTTGAAAGAGATTTTTTTCAATTGAATCTTTTATTTTCGGGAATAAGAGCAAGTAGTGACTAAATTGCCGAAAAATTGATTCCGATAGTACATAAGTGACTTTAAACATAATTTCCATTTTACATGAACTGGATACTTTTAGGTATACAATTTTCAAAAACAACTAAATTGACGAAAAGTCTTTTATTTATTAAATAAAAACATAAAATACATTAAAAAAATCTGTTGACTAACAATAAATCCTGAAGTCAATAGATACTGATGGATGGATTAAACATTTTTAGTAATACAATAAACTATCTCGGATGCCATCTCAGATAATTATAAATATTTCTTTATAGCTTATGTAGCTTAATGGCCGATATTTTCTAAATAAGATGAATTCTATAACATAAAGCAAATAATAAATCTTAGTATGTAAAATGAGTTTTTTTATTAACTACTTGAAAAATAGTTGTTGTCCTCGGTGTCCGAACTGTGGAATTTGAAGTATATCTGAATGCCTTTATTCGTTGAATTACGCAACTTATTTGGTTTTATTCGTTTTCTGATTGGTCCATGTTTAATGTCCAAAAATTGAATACTTCTGCTGTCATAATGACAAAAAAAGTAATAAAAGCTTTTAAAAAATAATAATTTGGTGATAAAGATTTCAAACAAATTTAATTTGAAAGTGCATTTTATTCTCGACCCAATAGTGTAAAAATTTTAAATATGGGATGTTTATAGAAGTTTAAAAATTTACAGTTCTTAAAATTGTAAAACTGAAATGTCATGTAAAATTTGTTTATGACGGGTCCAAGAAAATTGATATTTAATCCATATCGTACGTAATATGAGGCGTTCAGAAGTCAGTCTGATTAACTCCATCCAATAAAAATGCATATTTTAAACAGTTAAATTTGTATATCTATAAACTACTGTTTTTAATTTATCAATGGTCAAGGAATATTAATGTTTAATGCATGGTGTAAGTAATATATGATCATCATAAAACTTATGTTTATTTTTATTATTAATTTAAATATACAATTTATTTATAAGTCTTAGAAATTTTAGTCTGAGAATATCATTTTCCAAATGTCGTTTTAATTTGATAAATTACAATTTTGTTATTTTTTATCTTTTTTTGGGGGGAGGGAGATTCGTATTTGTTAATTGCAAAATTTTGATCACTGGATATTTTTATGAAAAGAGTTTTGCACCCCACTCACTCCATTGTTACACTTCTTAGACATTGCCTGTAAAACTGTTTTTTTTCTTTAATGTTTGTACATTATATTGCTCACCCGGAAGAAAAACGGCATATCTCGCGAAATTTCATATTCGTTCTATTCCACTAACAGGTCTATCATAGGTATGTCTTGCTATATAAAAAGCTTTATTTTATTTTATTTATATGTTTATTGCAGGGATACGTAAAGCAAGTGAAAATTTTTTAAAAAATAACAGTCATCCTTCTTTTTTTTAAGATTTTCGAACCTTGTTGGAAAATGTTTTTGAATTGTGTTTGTCTGTTCATCTTGTCTATGTGTATGTCTGTCTGTCCGTATTTTCAAGATCTAACTGACGTAAATATCGGATTGTCATATAACACAAATACGTTATTGAAGTTCATCATGGCACGTTCGGTACAATGAAAGATATGAGAATATGGAAAACTGAGACCTTGAAAACACTATGATAAACCTACAAGCAAGCCACTAGTTGTATTAGTGTTTGGCTTATGCATCATTTCACCTTCTACAAATATGGATCATTAGAGTCCCCTATTACTACTCTTTCGTAAGATAAAGATTTTTTTTTGTGCTGAATACCTTAGGCTTTCGTTCTGTCAGCTCTTAGATTATAAATGTCACTCAAAAGTATTCCGATACATTATGGTCCTTGGGGAACAATCTTTTGTGGTGTATCTATCTATCTATATTATAAAGGCCAAACGTATCTGTGCGCAACGCATACGTCATTTTGCGGATGGCAACACTTTCCCCTATAATTTCGGTTTTGCAATTTTCACTTCTGCAAATTTTACACTTCTAAATATCACACATTTTAAATTTTTACACCGTCGTAGCGAGATAAAAAATGTACTTTTAAATGCAGTTTGTTTGAATGCTGTATCTCAATTTATTTTTGAGATGTTAATTTTTGTGGCAACAGAATCACTCCATTTTCTCTTAAAATTAAAAAAAAAAGCGCAACATTTTATGCGATTTCGGTTTTGTAATTTTCACTACTGCAAATTTTACACTTCTAAAAATCGTACATTTAAAATTTTTACACCGTTGTATAGAGAAAAATATGTACTTTTAAATGTAATTTGTTTCAAAGCTGTATCTCACAAGGAAGCTCTCCATATGGGAATACTCAGATCATTCTGAAAAAATTACAGAATGTTCTTCTCATGTGGATATATATGTTTGTAAAAAAAATTTGGCGGAATCCCGATAAAACGTTCGTAAAAAAATAATGAACATGTCTTTTATTTGGCGATTTATCATCGGTTGGCGACAAAATAAAATTTCAAAGAATACCTTTTTTTATGTCAAATTCTCTTTAAGGAAAAAATGCTTCAGGTTGAATTTGTTTAAAAAAATTTTATTTCTACAACGTTAGTTTTCTCAGCTTTAGTTTGTTTTAACTATACTTTTGTCATAATGTATTTAGAATGAAAATTAATTGTGAAATTTTATCAATTAAAACAAAATTTAACTTAATTAAAGTTGTTTCAATCTCAAAATTAACTCCAATTTAATGGAGCTCTTTCGATGCAATTTTGTTGCTATGGAAACAAAAACTTCTCCGATATTGAAATTCATTACAGTTTTCTTCATCTGGCCTTTATTTTTGCCATACACTTAAATGTGTGAAAAAATACTTTTCAAAGTCAAAATATTTTTTATATAAGAAATTATTTTTAAAGTGATAAAATTAAATAACTGCAGCAAAAGCAGCAGAAATATGTAATACGAAGTATATCTATGTGTCAAACTCTCTCGTTGTTCAAATTTAAATACATTAAATACTATTTACACGTGTTCTAAAAATTAATTGACGAGAAATTTGAAAGTGCATTAAAATCGTTTGCTTTTGGCGAGGGGAAATGCTGCTTGCCAAAACTGCGTGACACTTTCGTCTTTTCGCGCCAAATACTCGAAAGTATTTTATTTTTTACAGAGTTTCTTCTATAATTCCGCCGCTGAAATTGACTGATCCTTTATTACATACATGAGTAGTTTAATCGGTATTTTTTTTTCAAAAAATTCTGAGTATGCCCAATATGGAGACCTTTCTTGTCAGTTGGACTTCGTGATATTAATTTTTTTTTTATAATTTTTAGTGCCAATTTTGTAATTGTGGCAACAGAAACACTCCATTTTCTCTTAAAACTGAAAAAAAAAGAATTAAAATGCGTATACAATTTTTGAAAATATCGTCTGTTAAAAAATCCGGTGAATTTCGGTTTTATTTTGTTTAATAATTTGGATAATTGAGTTTTATAGTATTTGGTTTAAACTAATAGTTGGTTTAAACTATAATTTGGTTTAAAATAATAGTTGTTTGAAAGTAGATTGACCAATATAAGATGCATTTTTTACTGTAACTAATTTTGTAGATTTATTATAAATCAATGAAACAGTTCTTTCTTACTTTCGTCAAATTTCGAGGGGTTCCAGCTGTTTTTAATAATGTTTCATTGGTAAACACAATGAAATTTAAGGAAAGCAATGAGGAGCACTTTCAAGTAGTCATTATATGTAGAATATGTTATGTTCATCACTTAAAATAAGTATACAAGAAAACTCAAAAGTATTCTGTTATTATAAAGTCCATGAAAATAAAATCGTTTGTGACGTATTTGAATAGTGTTATACTGTAAGAAATTGATAGTATAACATTGATATACTGATATTGATATGAATTTCTGAGAGACACTAATACATGCATTCTATAGAACATGAGTTTCAAACTATTTTTCATTCATTTACAGGGTCCCAGGGAGAGTTTGATTGTAAAATCATTTATGGGGAAAACTATTCGATATGTATTTAAATTATGTTGCACTATTTCAAACATTATGAAGTGATATACGCTACTGAAGTTTAATTCAAGATGCTTGCAGTAGAATATGATGTGCATTGTATTTACAATTAATTTACAGGAACACGAAAAGGATTTCGAATGCGATACTGTATTTAAAGTGTTGCTTGTTAAAGATGATTGCTGAAAATGTGTTTTCAGTTATGGTGTGCGTTTTTATATTTACATATTTTTTGCATGCTTTGTGTTACATATAAATTCCATTGTCCATATACAGGGTTACAGAAAAATATTCAATCACTGAGAATTAGTATGATTTGCTTAACATAGTATTTTTAATTTGAGCTATGCTTTTTGAGGATGAAATTTTTTTAGTATAGTAAGAAATATTTTCAAAGTATAGATAAAATCATATACAGGGAGACGTAAAGAAATGAATACATGGCCGCCCATGGATGATAATTTCTCGAAGTGTACATACAGTCGTTTTAAGTTTGTTTTTCCTAATTTAAAAGTCAGCTTAAAATGTGCAGTGAATAAAAATCTGTATGTAATATACAGGACTATTCAGAAAAATACAAATATAATTGTGGAAAAAAGTAAAACACCTCTTCAAGAAATTATCGTAGAAGAAAGTTACTGGTACCAAACGATTGGAAATAAAATCTTGTTTCAAATGATGCATATAAAATTTACTTAGAGGCCATCTACATACTAAAATGAACCCAAGCTACATTTTTTCTATAGCAATATCCAATTTTAACAGGATATTTTAAATCTCCGTTAAAAAATATCCTAGACACCAAATTTCAAGTCATTTGAATGAAAAGTTTTTAAATTATAAACATTCAAAATTTAGTGCTTGCATGAAATTATACTCCTAATATGCTAATATTTAGTGTAGCAATAATACTAAAATACCAAAATATAAATACATTGAATTTGCAATTTTTATTATTTTATAATATGAATTATGAGTTATGAAATTAATATTCGAATAAACGATAAATTGCAATTACCTACAAATTTGTTTTATGGATTTATATTTATTATGTCCTGCTTTATGGAAATCCAAAATTCCAATATTTTCCCCCAGGTAGTTTTCAAATTTTGAATAAATAAACTGCAAAATGTTGATTTAAGGAGTCTTCTACGATAGAAGTGACAGATATTTTGAAACTTCTTATGCTATGCTATAATCTAACAGTCTTCAATGACAGCTTGAGTGCTGCCTAAGAAGCCTTAATCAAGAAGGGGCCCTCTCAGTCAACAATCCCGTACCCGAACTTCGATTTCTATGCAGTCTCTAAAATATGCTTGTTTTAAAATAATTAAATTATAATAAACTTATCATACGAATTGCATGAAAATTAAGTTTTAGGCTATTGAAGAGAGTAGAATTCATTTATCTATCACAATCGTGTAATTCCGTTGAAAAAAAAAAAACGAATTTAGAATTTATTTTAATATGTATATGGCCCTCTAACCGAATATTACGAGGGGTGATCCAAAAAAAGTTTACAAGGCAAAGGAAAAATTATTTCTTAACAGTAGATACAAGATACAAATGGCAATCAAGAGACACATCTGGCCTTTACTTTTCCACATAGTCGCCAAAACTGTTTAGGCATTTATCAGAACGTTAGACCAACTTTTTTATCCCGTCTTGGTAGTAATCAGGTCCTTGCTCATTGAGCCATTTCTCGGCAGCTGTTTTCACTGCATCGTCTGAGGTGAACCGTATTCCAGATAAGTTTCGCTTCAACACCGGAAAAAGGAAATAGTCACTTGGAGCCAAATCGGGGCTGTATGGGGGGTGATTCCAGACCTCCTACTGGAACCTTTGCAGCAATTCTGAGTCTGGTGAGCTGTATGGGGCCTAGCATTGCCATGCAGAAGAATGACGTATAGCTCAACGATTTGTGTGTGAATTTCGGATGCGGCCACATTCTTGGCCCATAAGAATCGAATTACGGCTCGCACCTCTATGCGAGACCACTTTTCTAGATGTCGTGTCATTACTGTCGCTCTTACGTGTCTGTTTACTGACACTACTTACTCGTAGAAACGCTGTAGAACAACTAGATCCATCTGTCAACCACTCTGGGTGGAAATATTCGCTCCACAATAATTACGTTTCAAATTCTTCTGCTTGTAAACTTTTTTTTGGATCAACCTACGTATATACAGCACTTAACAATAGACTTAATTTCCAATCGATTGGTACCAGTAAATGTTTTCTATGTTAATTTTTGGCAGAATTAGTAGGGGATGTTTTCTATTTTTTTTTCTTTTTTCATGGCTGCACGTTTTTGTCTGTTAGGGTACGTTGTTTAAAGGTGAATTATCACTGAGTGATGCGTTTTATAATTAGATTAAATTTCAGTATTCTATGAGGAATCTGTACAAATCTATGTATCGTGTATAGAGCTGCACAAATAAATTGGAATATCGTTCCATTAATAATGACAATAATTGAAATCTGGCTGTTAAATGTGTTACATGTTTTCTAAAATATTCATTAATACAGAGCTGCATAAAATAATTGGAATATCGTTCTAGTTATAATGATAATAGTTGAAATCTGGCATTTAAATGTGTTATATGTTTTCTAAAATATTTATTTAAGTAAATATGTATTTAAGATAATATTCTTTACGATTTACATAACTCGATTTTATATTTTAAACAATCATTAAGTAAAAATCTATGTCTATGCATTTACAAATATCAATAAAATATTGAATATTTATTATGTAATTTATAACATTTCTAAGTAAGAGTATAAACAACAGGTGTGGGAAGGGGGGGGATGTACAAGCCGGAAATCGAACCTGGAACCGACTGAAACTCGGTCTAATTTTTTAACTATAGAGACGCCTAAGCAATGTGATTTGCAGGAACATTCAAAGGAAATATTTAAAAAGTTGCGTTTTTTTTACTATTAATTACCACCGGTATAATCCCCTCTTCTAAAACCAAGTTTATCATTACTTTGAGTTTTATGAAATTTTTCTGCATTTTTTTTTTCAAAGGAAAAAAAAAAACTTTGTAATTTTGAAGATAACTGATAATTTATCATGGTATCATTTTTTAAAATGTTGCGTATTTTTAATATGTTTACATTTAAAAAATGCATCATTCACTTCATTAAAAATGATCAACCGTAAAGAACTATTAAGAATGCAGTATGTTTGTGTAGTTAATTCCATTTCAATCATTATTAGCTTACCAAAAGTAATTTTTTTCTGAGAATTAATATTGGATTCGATTCATTATTTAATGCACTGCAATTTAAATCAACACGTATAAGGGTGCAAGATAAGGGTACATTACTCAGAAACTAATTGTTATCAAACATCAATGTAAGATCGAAAACAGCAATCAATTTTGTTACTTTAGCTGATTTTTTTAATTCTGAAATTTCCGGATTCATTCCCGAAATTTTGAGCAGTAATTTTTATTTTACTTTATTAGAAGCATTCGTTGATTAATTACAGCAAGTTTCTCGTATGACTTTATAATTTTAAAGTAAAAAATATCAACTAAATTTCCAACGCTGCTGTTTCTAACCCTATAAATCTCTCTGCTTCCGAATAATCTTTCTCTCCAAGACATTTGTACATACATTTGCAAATTGTTTTATATAATATAATATAATACAATACAATACAATACAATACAATATAATATAATATAATACAACATAATATAATATAATATAAATTAATATAATATAATACAACATAATATAATATAATATAAAATAATGCATAAAAATATAACATAACACAAAATAACATAGTATAATGCAATATAACTTCTAAATACATAATGACAAATCTCTGGAGAGTAATGGGTAATACTAAGAAAACAACAACATACATTAGGAGATAATATTAAAATTGTTAAGGACGTAAATAAAAAAAAATTCTTTCCGTATCATTTTATTCAGTAAAAAAAATGACGAAATTAAATTTCTTTAAAAAGATCTAAAATAAAAGATTAGAATGTTTCATGAAATCGAGAAGTGTTCGAAATAATCTGAAGCGGAAAGAAATCAGATTTATTAAGATTATCTGTGATTTGTTTTCTTTTAAAGATTTTTTTATTTTAAAAATAACTTACAGAATTCAAACAAAAACCATTAGTTCAACTGCTTGTGCACAAAAGGTGATTTGGACAGCGTTAGATTTTAAAAGCTTTTTGGACTATTTGTCACTTTAAACTAAACTCTTTAAGAACTGATATGGAGAAGAAAAAAATAAAAGAAATGCATTTAGATATACACTAAAATACCACTAAGTTTCTATAAAATGGGTAATGGTCTATGTATTAAACAAAACCAAAATTTAAAAAGAATTGACCCAGATTTTTTTCATTGGATGCATTTGCTTCTTAAAAGCTGAGAAAATGTTTTATAAAATGTGGCTGCCGGAATTTCTACGAGATACTTATTTGAGCTCCTAAGTATTTTGTTTTAGAACATACTGATTTTTCTTATTTTATCTTACGATATAAATACTTTATTCAGCTTTTGTTTCTTAATTTTTTGCAGGACTTAATTTAAGTTTCTGCAAGATTTTTAACTTTATATGTATGAAATTCCGATGAAATAATCTAAGCTGTTTTCAATCTTTGGAAATTTATCCCACAAAACATACAATCGTAAATTATCTGAAAAAACAAATGACTTCATGCCTGTTAAAGCCACGATTTAAATATATATATACATTTTTAATATCTTTTCAATCAAATTGGATCCTACTGATTAAGGGAAACCACCAAAACTGTTCATTTATAAAAAATATCTTTTTGTATTTAAGGGATAAATGGGTTTATAAAACTTAACTCACTTGAATTAGATTTATTTATATAGGTATCTTTATATGCATGAAATTCTGTTGAAGCAATGAAAACGGTTTTCATTCTTTTGAAATTTGTTCCACAAAACATAAAATCATACATTAAGTTACCTGAAAAAACAAATAATTTCATGCCTGTTAAAATAAAGATATTAAATACGTATTTATGATAACTTTTTAATTGTGTATTCTTGAAGGTACAAGAGAAATCCTTTGATATAGTATTAAAACCCTATAATGTATACTTATATGTACTACACAGCTTTTCCTTTGAAATCAAGAATCTTTTGAAATGCAAGATTAATATTTTAATGCTTTATTTATTTATTTTTAAATAATGCATATTAAAAAACAGGCAGTGGCACCAACTTACCTGTGCCCATGGGGTGCGATCACACTCGATAATTTGATATCCCCACCAACCCAATTTCAAATTTAATTCGTAATTTATGTTTTTAATTATTTAAACATTCAAATGGAATTTGGTTTTATTAATGTTCTTAAAATAGTTTTGTTTTTTAAAAATACTACACTGAAAAAATGGGTTCTCAAAACTGTGCAAAAAGTTCTTAATTTTAAATACATTACAAACACAAAATAGCTTATTCAACAAACTCCTAATCTAAATACTTTTTTAAAAATAACTATAAACTTGAATATTATATCCATGCACAAAAATATTGAACACAGTATGGAAAACAAGTAAAAAAAAATCAAACCTTAATTTAAATTAGCAAGAAAGCCTTAGTATTTATCAAACTAGCAAGTTATAAAAATATGAACATGGAGAAAAATGATTTTTAAATTTTTATTTTGTATGGATAATTGTGCTGGAGCTATTAACAAAATTTATCATATTTCGTGATGTAATTGTGGTTTCGATAAAAATGAGGTATCATAATATCCACTATTAAAAAAGCTTTCAATTAATAAAAAAGGAAAAGAAAATCGATATTTTGACGAAATTCAAGGTATTGTGTCCTCTTTGTAACTAAATAGTATCAAAATAACAAATTTGTTATTTTTATTGGAATTTAAATAAAAGAAGTGAAAGACCTATTATAAAGGCATAAAATAAAGATTGTGACAATATTCTCGCATCATCTTCATGCAGTTTTAAAAATGACCGCGATTAAAAAATAAAATCAGCATATTTTTTTATTTATTATTTTTAACGAAGCTAATGTTAACCAAAATAATGCAGCATATTAAATTATTACCTACAAGAATAAATAATTTTCTATCTTTTTTTTTGAAATTATATATTTTTAAACATTGCTGATGAGTAATACAGAATACATTTCATTACCCTTTACTATGGCTACTTATTTATTTTTGGAAACATCACTTGGGTAAATTTACATATTTATAGTACGTGAGAAACCACTTGCTGTAATTTATATTTTCATTGCATTAAAAATATTTAATTAACGCTTAAGTACTGACGAAAATGGAATTCTCATTCTACCTCAATAAATCGATTACTCTCGGGCTTAATATCTAGTTTGACCATTAATATTTAGCACATGCTACGCTTAGATATTGATAAGCATTGACCTAATTCTGCTTATTGATAAGAAAATTTCTCCACAAATTCATTAGTTTATTATAAATAGATCTATCTTAATTATTAGAAAATAAAATCAACATATTTTGAAAATTTTAATTTTATCTGATACAATTTAATAATACGAATGTCAAATAAGTTAAAATGAATATGGCAATATGAAAATGGTTGCACCAAAACAGGACGTATAATATTTGGAAATATTTGGTATCCCAAGTTTCTTTAGGGGAAAACGTAAAGAAAAAAAAAAGACTGTTTTTTAGGATTATTGACATAAACATAGCAGAAATTTAAAGTTATTTTTTAAGATAAAATATTTTGTTTGGGAATTCCATAGCTACTATAAATGAAATAAAATACTCCAGAAAAAATTTCCCTCTAATAATTCAGTTGCAAATCATCGTATATTTAATCATCATAATATTTATCTATGTATTTAAAAAAAAAAATGGGAAATCATTTTTAGAAAAAATCGAAGAAAAACGTAATCAATTTCTAGAAGATTCAAGTGAGCAAATCCAAAGTTCAGTTCATTTAACCAAATTATTTCTGAGTTATGATTAGAGAAGTATCCGTGCATAAATCTATTTTATAACAATTAACAAAGAATTTAATCTGGCGATTATTAAGCTTTAAACTAGCATAATTCCTAACCCTACTTCAACCAACGAATGCAAATATGATGTCTAAATCAATAGATGATATTCAAACTTTAAACAATCGGTACAATTTCTACAAGTAGATGATTCTTTAAAATCTGTTCTCAAATCAAAAAGGGCAATTTTATTACATAAGTTTTAATTTATTTTTGTTCGGAAATGCATTAAACTAGCAAGTGTTGTTGTTCAGAAACTATCTAATCGCACTCAATTTCCCGTTTTGTTTCCCAAATGTAACAGATTTTTTAGAAAATTGTGTCAAAATGAGGGTTTTGAACCGAATTTTTGCGAGAGATAACAAAAACCAATTTACGACGGGAGAAAAAAGAAGCCTTATCATATGATCAAAAAAGCTTCGAATTAGTGGCATCGATATAAGATATAACCATGTTTGATTCAGGGAAAGAAAACCATTATTTTGGTACCATTACTTTTGAAATAGATTCAGTAGTTCCGGAGATTATCTCCTAAAAATAAGCAAACGTTACCTCTTTATAATATAGGTACAGATTATTTAGCTCTAAAGATAGATTTAATGGAATTCCCGTACAAATCAGAACAAAATATATTATAAGTTAACGAACAGCTCAGTTAGCGTACACTGTTTTGAAACGAATTAAATTCGTTAAACGATTAACCCCTGTATTTTCACCTTTTCATGTTTGCTTGAAGAAGATTTACCTAGCTTTGCAAATCAATGTAAAATCATATAATATATTTCCTTTAAAGCTAAACTTTAAATAAAATGTAAATATTTTAAGAAACTTCGATATTTCTAAGTTTTACTAGCACAACATAACATACATAATATTGATCAAATTTATTTTAATAATGTTAATAATGTCCTACATACAACATATTGTGATGTTGAAAGTTATATGGCATCACATATTATTATCTATTCCCTAATTAAAATTAAATTCTTCAGTTTAAAATTTAATGTACCCTTTCACAATTTTAAATTTAATCAAAACTTTCTTTTTTTTCTTAAAAGAATATATCTATCTCATATCTTTTGCGATTAAGTTTCAGTTAGTTAAGCTTTTTCATGTTAGGCCGAAGCCGTAAAGAAAATAAACCAAAAACAAATCTTTTTCTCATCCTATAATCATTATCTGTGCGAGCATACTTTCATTTAGTCAAATAATATATAAAAAAGATATTTTTAGAGCATATGCTCTTGTTGCACACACTTATTGTTCATTCTCAATTTAATAGGCAACTAGCGGTATTCGCCCGCTACGCTGGTCGGTGTATCTAAAGAAAACTTGAAGAACACCAAATATATCTGTGAATTGGGTGATGATATTTAAAGTATTATTTTTTTCAAAAGCAGAAATGAAACTCAAAAGTCCCCTGAAATATTTTGAATTCAGAAGAGAAGCAACTCGCTTTTGGCATGATGCCAAAAACTCTCTTCAATAGATTTCTTGTAATTATTTCGTTTTGTCATCGCATTCATGGAAATTAATTTTTATTAAGTATTCAATCAATTTTTTTAAATTTTTGAATACTCTTAAATCATGTTTAAATAAACAACTAATTTTTTTTTGAGTGAAAATGCCAAAAAATCGGCGAGATATAAAATGTTTATTTTTAATCGCATAGCTATCATTTTCCAACCAACCATTCAACCGATTTTTTGTATCTTCTACAAATAGTTAGCCAATGTTTAGACACACATAAAAAAAGCAAGTCGATAATGCAATAACTTTGGGATATATAAAATATTTACTGTGGGAAATGTATAATAATAATCTTTGAAAACAAATTCGAAAAATTGAAAAAATCGAAAAAAATATATATATATACATATACTGTCTTAAAGAAAATAATGAAAATTTAGAATCCGGCATCGTTTTTGCCAGGTTTTCTTAGAACTCTCAGGATTGGAATTCAAAAATGCATTTCTCGAAAATATTGAAAAAAAGGTCTAAAACTCGATGTTTCGTAAAAAATTCGAAAAAATTGTAAATTAAAAAAAAATAGACTGTTAGTCCAAGAAAAAAACAATCTATTTAAAAATCTCGTAGTTTTTTGTTTGACTCTGTTAGAATGCTTGCGATGGTAATTTAAAAAAGAGAAAAAATATTCTGTTGTCATTCATTGTCGGTTGACTTCAGGAGGGATCGTTTTGAACCGGTGCGAACACTGGGCAAATATACAGGGGCAAAGTAATTAAAATTTAAAAGTTTTTTAAATAATAACTTACCAACAAATTGGAATTTTGGGATGTGAATGGGCAACTCGGGATGCCGGAATTTTCCCCCTTCTATTCAAAAGAAATGCGACGTTTCTCCGTTTCCGGGATTGGAGGAGATAGCGTCACATACATACCGGGTGTCCAGTAAATGACTGACCCATTTTAAAATTAAATAACAAAAAAAAAAGGTTTGAGATAAAAATGCGCGGTTTGCGGTATTGTTATTAGAATATCAATAAATTTTGAATACGCACTTCCTTCAAATAGTTCTAATTTCGGCCAAAAGATGGCGCTGGCGGCATCAGACTCTAGAAATACAGCCTGTTTTCTTGTTCTGAAGCTGATGATCTTTCCGGCTCATTTTTTCGAGTCGAATCTGAGTCGGAATGTTGAATCGACTCTCCACTCCCAGACTGCAGGAATAGGATTTGTTGATTGAAACGAGATTTAAAATAACATTTTAGATTGAACTAGGTCTATTGTAACAACCTATGTCTATTGTAACCTCCTCAGACAAATATCAGGGGGAACTACAAAAACTAGTTTAAAATTACTGTAAAACATCTCCAAAGGTGTGTCATTCTATGAATAAATATTTATGACAAGCAAACATTTGTTAAAGAAACTTAGAAATATTTTTAACAATTCTAGAAAAAATTAAATTAATTTAAAGGATGTTCTTTAGTGTTTCAAAATTCTCTTCGGAATATGTTATTTTAACCGCTTAACTGATATGCTTTTTTACGTACAATGAAATGAAAATATGGAATAAACGCCGCTTTTTTAAACCTAAAATAATCGTAATATTTAATTTAAATATTTCTTCTATTAAATAGTATGAAATTACATTTAAAATTTTTAGTAGTGTCAGAAAGCTTTAAGTGATGGAAGAAGCACACTATTATTGCCGGTACATTGTACGGGCAAATATAAAAATATATTTGTGTAAATATGATTTATTACCTTTTTTAAATTATGTAGAAAAAATACCAATGTTCAATTTATTTTTCAATATTAATATTTATAAAATTGAAGTAAAATAAGTAGACATTCAGTTTTATCTAAAATATCTATGGTCCCACCAATGGGCGATAGGTTCTGACGTCTCAACTGGTAGGCGGCAGTGCTGGGTTCGAACCCAATCGCGTCTGTCGGCATAACCGTTCGGAGTTTTCCGTGGTTTTCTTTGAACCTTAGATTTTCTTGTGTAAATACGGGTTAGGTGCCCTTAGGCGTTTATCCCATATTTTCATTTCATTGTACGTAAAAAAGTGTATCAGTTAAGCGGTTAAAATAACATATTCCGAAGAGAATTTTGAAACACTAAAGAACATCCTTTAAATTAATTTAATTTTTTCTAGAATTGTTAAAAATATTTCTAAATTTCTTTAACAAATTTTTGCTTTTCATAAATATATATTCACAGATTGACACACCTTTGGAGTTGTTTTACAGTAATTTTAAACTAGTTTTTGTAGTTCCCCCTGATATTTGTCTGAGGAGGTTACAATAGACATAGGTTGTTACAATAGACCTAGTTCAATCTAAAATGTTATTTTAAATCTCGTTTCAATCAACAGATCCTATTTCTGCAGTCTGGGAGTGGAGAGTCGATTCAACATTTCGACTCAGATTCGACTGGGAAAAATGAGCCGGAAAGAGCATCAGCTTCAGAACAAGAAAACAGGCTGTATTTCTACAGTCTGATGCCGCCAACGCCATCTTTTGGCCAAAATTAGAACTATTTGAAAGAAGTGCGTATTAAAAATTTATTGATATTCTAATAACAATACCGCAAACCGCGCATTTTATCTCAAACCGTTTTTTTGTTATTTAATTTTAAAATGGGTCAGTTATTTACTGGACACCCGGTACAACATACATACAGTTGGATTTTAATAATGTAGATACAAATGTATTTTTGGCTGCAAATATTGTACACTGTTTACATTAAAATTGACGCTCAAAGTCTGTGTTGTTGCTCCTAAATATATTTTTCCCATTAGTCAGCGTTGGCATGCGTATTTGTACGTTGATATGTTATGCCGCTAATTAACGGTCCTGTTGGCTAGTTTTTAATTCAAAGTTTCATTAAGTGCTGTATCTTTGGGCTTATAATAGTCCAGGGTACAGGGTGGTGAGTGGTTAGAAAAAAATACAGTCAATATAGATGATAAATACCAGTATTTTGTTAAAGATAAATTCAGTTTATATAATCTCATTAAATATTTAAAATATTTTCTGTAAGAAATTACTGGTAGTTTTCTCTTTTCTTGACTGTGTTTTTCCCGGTTATCCCTGACCACTCGTCACCCTGGGGTACAAGATTTTTGCTCGACACAATGGCAATGAAATCTGACGGTCACTTATCATTTTATTTCTGATTGCTTTCACGTAAGCATGTAGAGCAGCAGTATTGTCTTTTATACCGGGGGTCACCCCGCGAGAGTTTAAAGCTTGTTTCTCATTATAAAAAAGCCACATGAATAGTCCGATCTATTTTTATTGAGTTACTCCTACATGAGATTTGCATGCATGCAAAATAATTTTAGTTAAAACGGCTGATTTTATACGACTAAAATAATTATAAAATTTAAATTAACTTCCTTGTTAAAGTATATACGAAAATATTCTTTATATAAGTAAGATATCCGAAATTTTACAGAATAGTTTACTCTCATTCCAAGTTTTTCTATAAAGGTAAAATAGATTATAATTTGAAGAAATGATCTAATTTTGTGATAAAGGGAGCATTATTCGTTCATTAAATTCACATTAACGTTTAAGATAAAGGAAGTAAAAGGTATTTTAAAGTGCAATGTGAAACTCAAATTCATAGTTATCTGATTTTCACAAGATCCAAAATATAAACCATAAAGTAGACATTTTTCTAACATAATCTAAACGGTGAAATAGAGAAATTCAGGAGAGAGTAGCAATCAATACCAAACTTTTTTGCTTCATTGGTTTTTATATATGTTCGAATAGAGATAATTTAAATGGTTAATTTTTTTTTTAAAGATTAGCTTTTCTATTTGATATATCTTTTATGATTATACTTAAGTGAGTTTGTGTATATATGTGTGTATATATATTACAAAAAGATTTAATTACTCAGATCCAAACATCTAACACTTATTTAAACAGTGAAACAAAACAATACGAAAATTTTTATGTGAAACCAAAGATTATCAATATTTCGAAATCATCTATATTAATAAAATAACGTTTTTTATAAGCAAACAAATGCGTTTAGAACTTAGATACCTACAAATTTGGATGGGTATAGATGAGGACAGGTTTGGTTGAGAACCTGATATTTGCATTTGTTTGATAATTAGCAGACATATCAATTTAAAACTTAACAAACCAGGTCCAATTTTCAGTAGTTCACAGGTGTTAACAACACTTCCTCACATATCCTGAAAATTCGTGAGTTTTGAAGTATAGTAAGATTTATTTTTCAATATGAAATCGTAATTATCAAACTCCTTATAAAGTAACAACAACAACAACAACAATAATAATAATAATAATAATAATAACATTTTTAGGTAATATTTTTGGTTGCAATGTCATCTTTTGTTTTTTAAAAACATTAATATTGCTTATTTAAAAAATTCTGAAATACTAGTTTTCGAATTTTTTGTTTTTCTGCCAATGCCCCCTCCCATTTCTTTAGATAAATAAATAAACCCCATAAATTCATGGTACTTTCAACGTTTTAACGGTATCTTTATTTTTAACTAATATTTAAAACATCTAAAGAGCTTTTTTAAAAAACACCTAAAGAGCGATTTCATAGTCTTTTAGTTCGAGATTTCCCTGCAAAACAGACTGAGATGTATGGTGTTATGCATTGCCGAAGTCAATGGTATCCCCACTATAAGTTCGTTTGAATACATTTTAGTTTAAAAATGTAAAATCACACAAATACGAGGGTGTACGTGGTCGAAGGCAGTAGGTTCCCCAATACTCTGTTAACTTGGAAAGATTTTCGTTTAAAATGAATGAATTAGTATGAAATCATAGAATTTCGGCGTAGAGAACGGATGGTGCCTAGCACTATCAGACATGCGCTGCTGAAGACAACGGAACCCCAACATTAAATCCCCCCGAAAGAAAAATATCTATACACATTGCCAGAAGAAACTCTTCAATATAAACTAAATGATTCTTTATTTCTTAACAAATAATTTCTGTACTCCTAGAAAATACGCGTTTCATCCGTGAATTCCTCTGAAAATCTGATATGAAAAAATAAATTTTGTTCATAGTATTACGCATGCGTATTGTTTCTATTGCTGTTAAATCCGAATGTATTTCTAAAATAAAACCCAATAATTAAGTCAATTAAGATTTCTAATTTAATTGGAAAAAAAGAAAAAGTTTTCGAATTTAAAAATAAATAACAATTACTATTCACACTTATTTAAAAGTACTCACAATTTATTTTTAAAAGCTCAATAAAGTTAAATAAAGTTGAATTTATAAAGTTGTTCATAAATAAATATACGCATTGAAATTTCTTTTAAACAAACACATTTAAAAGATATTTTAATTTAAAATATTAAAAAGACAAAAAAATGATATTACTCTATATATTTATATATATATAACATTTAAATTTTTCGTTTAGTTATTTACTTAAAAATATTTATAATTCAAATTTTTATCCGATATTAATGCTAAAGCACTAATCGCTAGTCATAATCTCATTAAAGTCAAATTTTTGCCAAGATTAACTTCAAAATTAAAAGCTTTTAAAGAAATTGATCAAGCCATATCCTTCTGAAGGAAACATATTTACTTCAAAGTGCTCCACGACATTACGACTATAAAATTGTGATTAGAGTGCTCCTCTAACAATGCTAAGATGGCTGGTTCGTTTACAAGCTCAGCAGCACTCCTGTTTTTTCCCCGAATTTCTTCAACTGACGGCTATTTTATACTCCTGTAACTCAATTAATTACAACTTCCATGAAATGAATAAGAGCTTCTGAAAGTGCATTCAATTTTAGTCTCATATCTATTTAAGTTCAACCAATTGGCTTATTAGCCAACGCTCGAGATTAAGAAATGCTAGGTGGGTCAGCAATTATGTCAATAAACTAAACAATGCAAACTATATTATTTTCTTTCTTTATTTAATTTGTTTATTCAATTAAAGCTAAAAAATATATTCATAAGGCTTTAAAATGTACATACTGTAAATAAATTTTAATAAATATAAATATTTTGAAAAGGTCTAATTGTAAGTTAGTGGCACAGAGAAGTTAATGATATACAAATATTTGGCAAAACAGGTCTTTTATTTATGAATTCCATATAAGAAAATTTTTTTGTCTTGATTTTTCTTATAAATGTACTACTCTTCACCAGTGAACGATCGAATTCAATGCTGTTATAGCTTTAAAGTTTATCACGTAATTTTTGAAGAAACATTGTCACTTGCAATAAAAATCTTGAATTTTAGAAAATTAAGGATTTTTTTTAGCATCAAATCATGTTGTGGATTTAACCGAATTACTGATCGGTATTTAGTTTTAATAAAAGGGTTCAAAGCCTCAGAACTTAGGCTATACAGTAAAATATAGCTGTGTAGTATCAAAACCTTATGCAAATGGTAAAACAAAGCGAGTTTACTTTGTAATATTCGTTGTAAAACAAAAATCGCGAATAACCAAGTTAGCTGTACGCAAATATTGAAATGTTCCCCATGTTTTCTTTTGCGAATAATCAAATCTTGCGAATGATTACTGTATATTAAGTTATTATGCATGATAGCAGTTTTTTAAAAACTAAAACGTTTCATTTAAATTACTTTCAATGAACGAAATTTAATGAGACAAAATAGCTTTAATTCACTGCAAAACACTTCAAATTTTGGTATACCACACACAAAAATTTGCTTAAGAATAAAAAAAGAAAAAGAAAACGTAGACGCATGATTTAGGAAATAATTATGTTCGAACGTACCTTCTCTATAAATGATAAAGGCTCTCTACATTTATAAAGGCTATTTTCGATTTAAAAAAATTATAGAAAATTTGTTTTAATGCGTAGAATATCCAGAATATGTTAAAAGACTCTACAAGACTGAAAGAATTAAAAATGCGAAATTCGCCATGAAATTTCTTAAACAGGTTGCGTATTTATAGGATGTATTCTTTGTAGCAGAAAGATTTTAGAAAGCGCTAAAAATCTAAATAATATTGGTTTGATCTTGCATTTCGAACATTTTTCCAGATGCTGTGTGATATTAGGAACAGGCTTTTATATCTTCAATTAAAAGAAATCTACAGTCCTGGACAAAATTATAAACTCAGAAAATTTTTTATTTGTTTACATCATAATATAAATAAACTTAGCTTTAAGTGATAAAATAAAGATGAATATTTATAATTAGACATCTAAATTTAATATAACTCATAAATAAAATGCATCAAATAATTTAAATAAGAAAATATATAACTTAAAAAAAACATTATGTGAGACCTGGACAAAATTATAAACTCAAAGTTATGAATTTTTATATTCTGGCATATTTGATATAAATAAATGCATTTTCTGATAAGAAACTAATAAATGGAGTCGTTACGCTTCAATACATTTCAATACATCAATACATATTTTAATTTTTCTCATAAAATAACATTACGTGAGAGCTGGACAAAATTATAAACTCAAAGACACGAATTTCTACACTCTGGTATTTTTGATATAAATAAATGCATTTTGCGATAATAAACTAATAAATGGATTTATTAGGCATGATTATATTTCAATACATCAATGCATATTTATAATTTTTTCTCAAAAAAGATGAGTAATGTAAATATAGAACATGTGTAAACTGAAACGTAAAATTTTAAAGTTTAAGAAGTGAACGTACTTTTGAATCCTGGTGCAAATCATTAATGCATACATTCAAAAATCTGTTGAATGGACATTTTTCTGAATGACTTCGAATATGCGACTCGGCATAGATTGAACAAATTTTAACAACTGTTCCATAGACAACTGGTTCCAGGCTTAAAAGTATAGTCGTCTTTAAATCATTTGTGCTTTGATATTGACGTCCATCGCGATAGACTATTCGAACCATTGCACCCCAATAATTTTCAATGATGTTTATATTAGGGCTGCGGGCTGGCCAGTTCAAGAATTTTACATGCCAGCGCTGCAGCCACTCTTTTGCACTTTTTATAGAGTGTATTGCTGCATTATCTTGAAAAATACCCAGTTTACTCCAATCGATGGTCCATATAGCAAAAGATTATCTTCCGGCATTAGCTGGTAGTCTTCTGCTTTTGTTTTCCATAAAGAAAAGTCAGGGCAGTTTTACCATTCTGAGAAAAAACAGCCCACACCATCACGGATCTTCCACTGAAGTTTCTACTAAAGATGTGGCGTTCTTCATGTTTGATATCGTGCCAGTGGTATCTTATGCCATCTGGGCCGTTCTAAATTAAACTTCTTTTTATTTGACCAGATGAGTGTGCTCCACTCTGTTGTCCATGGCATGTGCTGTTGAGAAAAGTAAAGTCTGAGTTTCATGCGATGGTGCTGAAGTTTTGGCTTAGCTTTCATTTTCTTCCATTTCATATTCGGCGCTCGTTGAAAAATTCGTATGACAGTTCGAGACCTTACATTTAGCTTTAAAGTATTTTTAATTCGGCTTGAAGAAGCTCCAGTACTAAGATGCTGTTTGCAAGATAGGTCTTTGATTTCTTTCTCTTATCTTTCGACGTCGACCACTCCTTTTTTTTAATTCCCACACACTGACGGATTCTTTGAAGTTTATTGTTACTGCTCCTTGTGAACATTTAATTAGCAATGCAATTTGGCGTTGCGTTTTTCCAGAAGATCTGAATGCCAAAATTTCACCAACTTGTACCTCTGTCAGAACCTTTTCTCGAGGCATTTGGAAAGTTGTTGATATTCACTGTTCCAAGAAACACATTTAATGACACACGATAAACAAATGCATTAAAAGAAAACAAAATTATTCTAAAAGTAATTCAAAGGCTGACGCTAAATGATTTTTATTAAAATCATAGAAAGAATTGAAAAATCGAATAAATTTCATTCGCATTAATACCAATGTGAATTTTTTTTTTTACTGAATTAGTTTCTTATCACAAAAAAATTTATTATTTAGATAAAAAGAAAAAACCAGAGAATAGAAATTCACAACTTTGAGTTTATAATTTTGTCCAGGTCTCACATAATGTTATTTTATGAGAAAAAATAAAACATGTATTGATATATTGAAATGTATTGATCCATAAGGACTCCATTTATTAGCTTTTTATCATAAAAAGCATTTATTTATATCAAATGTGCCAGAATATAAAAATTCATAACGTTGAGTTTATACAGGGTGATTCAGCTCGTCGGTGACAAACTTTAAGGATCGATAGAGCACACCTAGACGAACATTTTTGAATAGGGAATGTAGGGTCCCTGACGCGATGGTAAGGCGCTAGGCGCTTTCGAAAATTTGGGTGCCGATATTCGAAACGTCATAAAAACTAGGGAAATGGTTAGATTTTCTTGCTTGTTGCGTCGAAATGATTCTGCTTGTTTAGACTTTCTTCAGTACCAATTTGATAAGCGTATCTCTTAAAACATGGATAGGGGGCGCTGCAGACTTTGGAGAGCTAGACAACAACTTTAAGCCCGTTATTTTGATAATGTAACACATGCTCGCCAAAGTTTATACTCTAACTTAAAGTTTGAACCCAAAAGTAGAGCCCTGCAAAAAGCGTAAGAGCCGGAATAAAATGTCAAAGTACAGGGTGGTCGAAACTCGAAGGCTCCTAAGAGATAAACAAACAGATTTCTTGACTTATGGCATGCATTTTCATGATTCTGTTTGCTGGGGCTCTCTGAAACTCAGTTGAACGGTACAAAAAGAAACATCGATAGGGGGCGCTTTGGGCAAAAAACATAATTCGTTGACATTTCGGACGCTAACTGGAAACGGGGCGCTACGATCAGTTAGTAATAATGAAAACACATTTTCTACCTCTGCTCAACACTTCTGAATAAATTTAGACCAAAAACATCAATGATACTGGAAATTTATTTACAAAAAATAACACTACAGAAGATGCTCGAAATTTCGACCTTGGGCCATGATGCGGGCTTCGCACCTCCGTCGCATTGAGGAGTGTGTGTTTCCAACAATGCCAGGAGTATCTCTGATCTGCCCTGCAGCTGCCACAATGCGCGCCACAAGTTCTTCAGCACTGCTGACAGGTGTATGGTATACCTCGGCCTTCAGGTAACCCCAAAGGAAGAAATCCAAGCAGGTGAGGTCTGGTGATCGGGCAGGCCAGTGACCTGGACCCCCACGCCCGATCCACCGCTGGCCATACCTTGCGTTTAGATGGAGACGCACGTCGTTCGTGTAATGGGCCGGAGCTCCATAACCACATCTGGCGACGCGAACCTTCGGGTACGTGCGCCTCCTCCAGAAGCTGCGGCAGCACTTGATCCAGGAAAATCAGGTAATTTCCACCTGTCAGCCGTTCAGGTAACAAATAAGGGCCAATGAGGCAATCCCCCAGAATGCCGGCCCACACATTTACTGAGAAACGCTCCTGGGCTGCTCGGCTTCTGGTTTCATGTGGATTTTCATCACACCACACATGACTGTTGTGGGCGTTCCACATTCCCTCCCGGCTGAAGGTGGACTCGTCCGTAAACAAAATGCTGTTTACAAAACGGGGATCCCTGGATCTCATCGCCAAGTACCATCTTGAGAATTCCACTCGAGGGCCAAAATCCTGCTCTCTGAGCAACTGCACCCGCTGGATGTGGTAGGGGTGCAGATTCCGGGAACGTAAGATGCGCCACGCAGTTGCTTGCGAAATGCCAACATGTCTGGCGATATCTCTCGTGCTAAGACCTGGGTTGTCCTCAACCAGGTTAAGCACAGCCTCTTCGTTGTCGGGGGTGCTCACTGATCGCTCCCGTTCAGGCCTGCCTCCGTCGAAAGATCCCGTTGTGGACAACCTCTGGTGTACTCGAGCGAAGAAGGCATGGCAGGGGATTTGCCTGTTGGGGTAACGCTCGGCGTACAACCGCTGAGCGGCTCGTCCATTACAACCAGTAGCGCCATACGCCAAATGCATGTCAGCCAATTCAGAGTTTGTGTACCGTTCCATCCTACTACCGATCTGCAGACAAGTAACCCGAAGCTTAAGTAGGTATCGCACGTTCAAAAGACGTGTCTGCGCATACAACTACGTCATCTCGCGTTGTCGTCTACGCATTACGTATCTTTTGCATATCGATATGGTACGATATCTTTTGCATAAATCAGCAAAAAGCACCTTATGTAAATTTTATTGCGCGCATTGTGCATGATTGAAACCAGCTATGTTTGTTAAAAAAAACAAACAAACTGCAGTTTTAATAGCTTCTTATGATAAGTAAATTACTCTCTTGTTTTGTTTCTAACTGATCGTAGCGCCCCGTTTCCAGTTAGCGTCCGAAATGTCAACGAATTATGTTTTTTGCCCAAAGCGCCCCCTATCGATGTTTCTTTTTGTACCGTTCAACTGAGTTTCAGAGAGCCCCAGCAAACAGAATCATGAAAATGCATGCCATAAGTCAAGAAATCTGTTTGTTTATCTCTTAGGAGCCTTCGAGTTTCGACCACCCTGTACTTTGACATTTTATTCCGGCTCTTACGCTTTTTGCAGGGCTCTACTTTTGGGTTCAAACTTTAAGTTAGAGTATAAACTTTGGCGAGCATGTGTTAAATTATCAAAATAACGGGCTTAAAGTTGTTGTCTAGCTCTCCAAAGTCTGCAGCGCCCCCTATCCATGTTTTAAGAGATACGCTTATCAAATTGGTACTGAAGAAAGTCTAAACAAACAGAATCATTTCGACGCAACAAGCAAGAAAATCTAACCATTTCCCTAGTTTTTATGACGTTTCGAATTTCGGCACCCAAATTTTCGAAAGCGCCTAGCGCCTTACCATCGCGTCAGGGACCCTACATTCCCTATTCAAAAATGTTCGTCTAGGTGTGCTCTATCGATCCTTAAAGTTTGTCATCGACGAGCTGAATCACCCTGTATTTTTGTCCAGGTCTCCAATAATGTTATTTTTTTAAAGTTATGAATTTTCGTATTTACATTACTTACTCCATTTTATTTATGAGTTATATTAAATTTAGATGTCGTATTATAAATATTCATCATTATTTTATTAATGTAAAACAAAGCTTATTTATATTATGAATTAAACATTCTGAGTTTATACTTTTGTCCAGGAGTGTATACCTCTTTACCAATAATATAACGAAGTAAAGTTTGTTTCTTTGTACGGGTAATCTCTGGAACTATCGAACCAATTTCAAAAGTATTGGTACCAAAAGGATGGTGTTTGCCCCTCTTCTAGCATAAGCTATACACTATAAATTCGTGAAACACTTTTACACCGCTAACATAACATAATAATTAACAATTTTAACTAAAATTGTTTTTAGCTGTCTTGTGAATGCGTTGCAAATGTGTTGTGACAGAAAAAAGATCGTGGAAAAAAGTGTTGTTAAAAATTACATAATTTTCACAGAAATGCAGTTATTGATATTTATTGGTAAAATTAGTCAACCGAGTCAGTAAATTCCTGCAATTTTTTTCTATAAAGCAAACTTACTTTTATTAACTTTTTAAAATTGTGTAATTTTAAAGATACCACATATAAAGTGTTTAAAAAGTGTTTTACATGTGTTATTTTATAGTATTCTAAATGCTGTGGTGTTGACAATGTGTTATTAATTTGGTTTATCTATTAAGAAAATATATATTTATCTATTATATATCTATAAATATATATTATATATGTATAAATATATATATTATATATCTATAAATATACACTGGTGTCCAAAAGTTAAGCATAATTGGTAATTAAGTAATTATTTTTAAGTAATGAAAGAAATATGAATCGGAATGTGCTGAAACTCCAGGTGTGTAAACAAAATAGTACGAGTCACATATTTTCGCGAAGAGTTTTCCTCGAAATCGAACAGGGGACCGTCAACAAATTGAAAAAGAACGAAGATCTTTTGGATAACCCTGTCAAAACTAATGTAGCAAAAGCGCTCAAACTGCACATTATGATTAATTGGCTTATTGTAATGTACTGTGTTAATTTTTACAAGGATAGCATGTATACTCGTAGAGAAATTAAGGTTTTTATAAAAACAGTCCTAAATTTTCCCAAGTTTTTTGCTTATAATTTGCAGAGTTCTTATTATAAAATAATGTTCTTTTCTAAAAATATGACAAACATCATTGTACACAATACCCTGTCATCAGAATTTAAAAATAATAAAAATTGTATGAAAAATGAGTATGTTTAGTAAATAATTTTTCATTGCGCATGCGTTAACGATATCAAAATGCCATTTGCATATTGTGTTAGCTAAATGTATAGAGCAACTTCTGTAAAAGTTTCAAAAACATAGCTTGAAAATTCTGAAAATGGGAGCCTATAGAATCAACTCAAAATCCGTTATTCCTAAAGGAAGCAAAAAAATCAGGGGTTTTACCTAAATATAGTTGTACGTGCAATATTGTGTAGGCACTAAACAATGAATATGGATACAGCCCCTCATCTTTTTGCTTCATTTAGGGTATAAAGGATTTTGAGTTTATTCTATAGGCTCCTATTTTCAGAATTTTCAAGCTATGTTTTTGAAACTTTTACAGAAGTTGCTCTATACATTTAGCTAACACAATATGCAAATGACATTTTGATATCGCTGACCCATGCGCAATGAAAAATTACTTACTAAACATACTCATTTTTCATACAATTTTTATTATTTTTAAATTCTGATGACAGGGTATTGTGTACAATGATGTTTGTCATATTTTCAGAAAAGAACATTATTTTATAATAAGAACTCTGCAAATTATAAGCAAAAAACTTGGAAAAAATTAGGACTGTTTTTATAAAAACCTTAATTTCTCGACGAGTATACATGCTATCCTTGTAAAAATTAACACAGTGCATTACAATAAGACAATTAATCATAATGTGCAGTTTGAACGCTTTTGCTACATTAGTTTTGACAGGGTTATCCAAAAGATCTTCGTTCTTTTTCAATTTGTTGATGGTCCCCTGTTCGATTTCGGGGAAAACTCTTCGCGAAAATATGTGACGCGTACTATTTTGTTTACACACCTGGAGTTTCAGCACATTCCGATTCATATTTCTTTCATTACTTAAAAATAATTACTTAATTACCAGTTATGCTTAACTTTTGGACACCAGTGTATATTTATCTATTAAGAAAATATTTTCTTCAACGCTATTTACAACAATATTTCAAAACAATTAACAGAACATTTTTTAGAAAATTTTTCTACATAGCAACACTTTTGCAACACATTAGGAACACAATCACAACACTAAAAATGATTCACAACGCATTAACTCTGCAAGAACTCAAAACACAAAAGTGAACACATTTCGGAACACTTTTGTTCTCAAATTGACAACACAATATTGTGCTATGAAATGTATTTTGTGTTGTGATGGTGTTTTTAATATGTTGCAAAAGTGTTGCTATATACAAATGTGTTCTAAAAATAGTGTTGTTAATTGTGTTGAAATGGTGTTGAAAATAGTGTTGATAAAAATAGTTTCTTAAAACAGTATCGAGCTGCACAACACTTTGTCTCCAAATTAACAAAGCATTGTAAACTTTACAAATTAGAAAGCTGTAGAACAGCTCACGTAAAACATTTTCAAAATATTTTTAAGATGGTGCCTTTAAAATTACACAATTTTAAAAATGAACATAATCATGCATAACTGAAACAGCACAATTGAAAACGATTTTAGTTAGAATTGTTGATTTTTATGTTCAGTTGGTGTGTTACAAAAATGTTTCTAGTAAATGTGTTGTAAATTTGGTGACAAAATGTGTTCTTAAATGCGTTTATTTTTGTGTTTTGAGAAGTTACAGTATATCTTTTATCGATACCACTAATCCAAAGTTAGTGATGGCGCAAAAAAAGTTCTAAATGTGAAATTTTTGTGTTACTGGAGGATCTACAGTCCCTGGCCAAATTATTAGACGCACTCATATTTTCTTGTGTCGAATCATATTACAAGTTTCATAGAGATATTATTATGCCAATAGTTACAATTGATTATATACATCATCTGTAGGATTATAATAAATTAAAAGCATGCCAATGACTTTAAAATTATTTATTTTTGTAAATTAAATTAACAATTGCTAAAATTGTAAAACTTGAAACATGAAATTAAAAAAAATGTCAATATTTTTTGGAGGCCCCTTTGGCGGCAATGAGTGCCTCTATTCTTTATGGCATGCTGTTAGTACAAAATTGAAATGTTTCTTGCATGTGTGAATGATGTTTCCAGACAAGGATAAGTTTTTCTATGAGCTGTGTTTTGCTCGTTATGAGCTCTTTGTCCAGGATTTTCTTCATTAGCTCCCAAACATTTTCAATGGTATTCATGTCTGACGAATTACTGGGAGCAGTTCAACACAGGGATATTTTTATTAAAAGTAGACCTTGACGGATCGTGCTATGTAACAAAAAAGCTTTATCTTGCAAAAATACAAATGGTTCTTCATTTGGAAACCATCATTTTAGCTTTAGAATAAACCGATTTTGAAAACCTCTTTATATTGGTCTGGAGAATTGACTAAGAAGTCATAACAAACAAAACACAGCTCATAGAAAATCTTATCCATTATCTGGAATCGTCACCCACGCATACAAGAAACTCTTCAATTTTGTATTAACAGCATGCCGCGAAGAATAGAGGCACTGAGAGCCGCCAAAAGAGGCTCCAAAAAATATTGACATTTTTTTTTAGCTTCAAGTTATAAATTTTGCAATTTCAGCCATTTTTCATTTAATTTGTAAAAAGAAAGAGTTTTAAAGTCATAGGCATGTTTTTTATTTATTATAATCCTACAAATGATGTACATAATTAATTGCAGTTATTCACACAGTAATATTTCTATGAAGCTAGTAATATGATTCGACACAAGGAAAAGGGAGTGCGTCTAATAATTTGGCCAGGGACTGTAGAAACATCAAACTTGGCATGCTAATTTATTATAATGTATAAATTATCTTTAAGTATATTCCTAAAAAATGAGAAATTAAAAAGGGGTGAAAATGCATGGGAAACTGTTCTAAAAATTTTTTAATTAATGTTCGAAATGGAAAAGAAAGATTACATTTTCGTCATGTTATGTTATATAAGTTCAAATAATGATGAATGTTAGACTTGCTACAAAAAATATGCAAGACATTTTTTTTGGATCTTACTCTCTCTCTTAGGGCAATCAAAAAGTGGTTTTGTAGATTCCAGAATGGTAATTTTAATCTAAACGATAAATTCGCTCGAGGCGACTTTAGTATTGACAATTATTTAATCATGATGAAGTTAATAATCCTGTGATTACTACGGAATAGATTGCTTAGAAACTAAAAATGTTGACAGATTGACTGTATTTCGAAATTCAAAAAACAACTTGGATACACTTTGAAACTCAATGCGTCTGAAATCGTGTACGAATTTTGTCATCACACAATACAGTATTTTTAGATTCAAATGTTAGTATATGCATAAAACTAATATTTTTTTAGCTTTTCTTCTATATTTGTGTAATTCCGATTAAAATATTTTATTTTTTAAGAAGGCTTATTTTTTATGGAACCTATACCTAAACATTAGGGTGGAGTGAAAATGACCAAAAAATTTTTTTTCCGGAATTTTTTCTTTGGATAGGTCTAAAAAGTTGCCTTTTGGCACACTGAATATAAGGTTAAAATTTTATTTCATTTCGAATTCACCTTTAGTTCCCTACCAGCTCTTAAAGATTATGCTTTTTATATGTGAAAACCAAGATTTTACCATGTTAAATAAATTTTTTCTTTTCGGAATTTTTTCTTTAGACAGGTCTAAAAAGTTGACTTTTGACACACTGAATATAAGGTTAAAATTTCATATCATTTGGAATCCATCATTAGTTCCCTATCAGCTCTTAAAGATTATGCCGTTTATATGTGAAAACCAAGATTTCACTATGTAATGTAAATTATTCAACTCATTTTTTTTTTAAATTTCTGATTTTAGTAAAATATCCAACAAAAACTGACTTTTTAAAGTATACTTGTGGATGATCTAATTATCGTTGTGTTTTAACTTTTTAAATCGCGAATATAACCGTAAAATGTGTAACATACTGCCGCAAAGAAGATAAAGCACAATAATTAAACATGCAGTTCACTTTTATTTTCGAATGCACATGAAAGGTAGTCCATTAAATATAAAAGAAATACAGTTTTCTGAATATATAATAGTGATATAAAAAGAATATATACGATTTATTGTAAAACGATCTTTCATTTCCCTCTGATTCATATTGACCTTTGTTATCCAAATTAGGTATCTTTCGTGATTCGATTTTTGCTCATATACAGGGTGTCCCTAAACAAATGGTATATACGCCAGGGGGTAATAGAACACATCAAGACGAGTAATATTAAATAGGAAACCAAGGGTCCCAAACGTTTTCCAAAGGAGATAGCCGCCATTAAAGTTTGGGGTCCATAATTTCAAATACACATAAAAAACGGAAAAATTGGTTGATTGATTTGCGGTTTTCACTAAAATTATTCTTTATGTTGTTTTTTTCTTGAAAATAAATTATAAAGATATATTTCGAAAATGCCGATAGAGGGCGCTTTAGACTTTGAAGCAATGCAAAACTATTTTTTGCCGTGATTTTTTGCATCTCATTAAATGGTTTCGTAAGCTTAGACTTAAACTTAAATTTTGAGCTCAAAATCTGAATAGTTGGAAGCGGTTAAGTAGCACAAACTTAACTGTGTTCAGAGGGTTTAAATTTCAAATGATTATAAAAAACGGAAAAATTGGTGGATTGATTTGCGGTTTTCACTAAAACTATTCTTTATGTCGGTATTTTATTGAAAATGAATCATAAAGATAAATTTCACAAAATGCCGATAGAGGGCGCCTTAGACATTGGAGTAGCGTACAACTATTTTTAACCGTTTTTTTTTTAAAGCTCATCAAATACTTTCAAATGCTTAGATTTAAAGTTTGAGATCAAATTCTGAGTCGTTGCGAGTGTTTAAGTAGCGCAAAAGTTAACTGTGTTCGAGGGGGGGGGGGGAGTTAAATTTTAACTCCTGAACACACTTCAGTTTGCTCTTCTTAACCCCTCCCAAAGATTCACAATTTGAGTTGAAACTTTAAGTTTAAATCTAAGATTTCGAAAACATTTAACAAGTTTGGAAAGCATTTAATTAGATACAAAAAATAACGGTTAAAATTTGTCGTTGGTTACTCTGAATTTAAGGTGCCCTCTAACGGAATTTTTTGAAATTTACCTTTAAAATTCATTTTTAAGAAGATACTGACTTTGTTGCGAAATCTCCTCCGATGAAAGTGACGTTTGTGTCTCGTCTGCGAGCGAGTGATGTATTTATAATGTATTTATATGATGCTAAGTGGCAACTAGTTTTGTTGCCTTGACGACCAGTGTTTTGGAATGTTTTTCAGTTTAGTTTATTATGAGAGTAGTTGAATTTAATGGATCTTTGGAATGTTACATTAATTGAATAATAGTGGAAATACCAGAATGTCTGGTATTGTACATATTTGTAAATATTTCATCACATTTTGAATAAACTTATTATGAAACAAGAAAACCTTCTGATATGGATATAACTTTTCTCTTCAGACTTAAAGAATAGTTTTATTTTAAAATGCAAACGAATCGACCAATTTTTTCGTTTTTATCTCACAGGCTATCATAGCCTGAGAGCTTATGTGCCCGTCCGTTCTGTATGTATGTTCGTACGTTCGTACGTTCGTTCGTGCGTAACGCGATAACTCATGATAAAAATATCGGATCCACTTGAAATTTTGTATATAGGTATATCCTGATAAGGCGCTTCCCTGATTAGTTTTTGGAGTTCATTCGATATGTATAAAAGGGGGAACGGGGGGGCTCATGCCCATCCCCTTAATTGATATAAACGGGATTTTCATGCAGAATTAACAGTTTTCGTTCAATATTTAGATATAGGATCATTCTGATGAGGCGATTCCGTGACTGTTATTAGGTGTTCATTGAATAAGTATAAACAGGGGGAACGGGGGGCTTATGTCCCTCCCCTTAATTGATATAAACGGGACTTTCATGCAGAATTAACAGTTTTCGTTCAAAAATTAGATATAGGATCATTCTGATGAGACGATTCCGAGACTGTTATTAGTTGTTCATTGAATAAGTATAAACAGGGGGAACGGGGGGCTCATGAACCTCCCCTTAATTGATATAAACGGGATTTTCATACAGAATTAACAGTTTTCGTTCAAAATTTAGATATGGGATCATTCTGACGAGGCGATACCGTGGCTGTTATTAGGTTTCATTGAATAAGTATAAACATGGGGAACGGGGGGCTCATGTCCCTCCATTTTGGATATAGATTTTTTATATGATAAATCATGTCCTTGATAGTTTAGGAGGTTAAATGATTAAGGATAAAAAAGGAGGAAGGGGAGGCTGTTTCCCCTTCTTAATTTTTTTTCGAACGGAATTAACGAAAATACAAGTCTGTAATGTACAATTAGTATGCGTAGCCTGTGAGCTCAATGCCATCAGTTTAACTGGGCAATATTCTTTTTATTTAGCTCACAGGCTATCATAGCCTGAGAGCTTATGTGCCCGTCCGTTCTGTATGTATGTGCGTTCGTGCGTAACGCGATAACTCATGATAAAAATATCCGATCCACTTGAAATTTTGTTTGTAGGTATATCCTGACAAGGCGCTTCCCTGATTAGTTTTTGGTGTTCATTCGATATGTATAAGAGGGGAACGGGGGGTTCATGCCCCCCGTTAGTTGATATAAATGGGATTTTCATGCAGAATTAAGTTTTCGTTCAAAATTTAGATTAGGATCATTCTGATGAGGCGATTCTGTGACTGTTATTAGGTGTTCATTGAATAAGTATAAATAGGGGGAACAAGGGTTCTAATGCCCCCCCCCCGTTAGTTGATATAAATGGGATTTTCATGCAGAATTAAGTTTTCGTTCAAAATTTTGATTAGGATCATTCTGATGAGGCGATTCCTTGACTGTTATTAGGTGTTCATTGAATAAGTATAAATAGGGGGAACAGGGGTTCTAATGCCCCCCCCCATGTTAGTTGATATAAATGGGATTTTCATGGAGAATTAAGTTTTGTTCAAAATTTAGATTAGGATCATTCTGATGAGGCGATTCCGTGACTGTTATTAGGTGTTCATTGAATGAGTATAAATAGGGGGAACAGGGGTTCTAATGCCCCCCCCCCAACTTAATTTATATAAATGGGTTTTTCAAGCAGAATTTTCAGATTTCGTTCAAATCTCTGAATAGTTTTGGAAGTTTAATGGTTAAAAATAAAAGAGGGGGATAACTCCTTTTAAATTATATAAATGCTAAATGGGTTTTTATTAAGAATTATCTAATTTGCTCTGAATTTCGGATATAGATTTTTTATATGATAAAGCATGTTTTTGATAGTATAGGAGGTTCAATGATTAAGTATAATAAAAAGAGGAAAGGGGAGAGCTGTTTCCCCTTCTTATTTTTTTCGAACGGAATTAACCCTTGAAAGTATAAGGCTTTAATGTACAATTAGTATTTGTAGCCTGTGAGCTCAATGCCATCAGTTTAACTGGGCAGTATTCTTTATTATTATCATTTGAAATTTTAACCCTCCGAACACAGTTAAGTTTGTGCTACTTAACCGCTTCCAACTATTCAGATTTTGAGCTCAAGATTTAAGTTTAAGTCTGAGCTTACGAAACCATTTAATGAGATGCAAAAAATCACGGCAAAAACTAGTTTTTCATTACTTCAAAGTCTAAAACGCCTTCTATCGGCATTTCTCGAAATTTATCTTCATAATTTATTTTCAAAAAATACAAACATAAAGAATAATTTTAGTGGAAACTGCAAATCAATCGACCAATTTTTCCGTTTTTTATGTGTATTTGAAATTTTTGACCCCAAACTTTAATGGCGGCTATCTCCTTTGGGAAACGTTTGGGACCCTTGGTTTCCTATTTACTATTACTCGTCTTGATGTGTTCTATCACCCCCTAGCGTATATACCATTTGTTTAGGGACACCCTGTATATCCATTCCTTGCTTCTACTACTACAGCTGCTAATGGGCTTCAATAACTAAGTTTACACATCATTTGAATGCTTCAATATAACAGGGAAATTTTTCAATTGAAAAGATGGGACTTCCGACATTTTTCTGAGAATTTTCAGCTTCTCTTTTGGGACTCTATAAAGAATGTGGGGGTGATTTAACTTTCTTACCAGACAATAATGTTTATATAGTCTGTAACACTAAATTTAAATATTGGAATATGGAACTGTATTACTATTGAACATACAATATCCTTTATTTTCAATATTCTTCAGAATCCAAATTCTCAAACATGATTTTTCTAAATCAGTTATCGTTCCTGTAAATTTTTATCTGAATGACAGAAGTATACGATTTGTTCAATAACGGAATAGACAATTTTCTTTAAATCGTCCCTTAAATAACAAAACAACTTAAATGTAAAAAAGAGCTCTATTTTTTCAAGAAGAATATTTCTTGAAGTGAAACAACATAGACGAATGTATTTTCATTACAAATTCAGCCAGAATCTTCTGATTTTGGGTTGAATTCTGACTTCCAATCGGCAAACCAATTGGTCAATTGGCAATTGGGAATCATTTAGAGTGAGACATTCTAGCTAGATTATGTTTTAATAGATTTGAGGAGCTTTAACCAAATGCAAATGTTTGATACATGTCATAAAAATAATTTTGGCCTGTACTTAACTCTGCAGAGTTCATTTTTCGGTGATAGAATCAGATATTTTTAAATTTCCATAACTGTCTATTGTTCATATTGTTCCACCGACTTTCCTGTTGGAACAGAAAAAGCTCGCAAGCCTTTATTTTGTCTATCAAGTTCAATGACTTAGTGGTTATTCGTTTGCAGAAAGCTCGCATATTAATCATTACAACGAACGACTAAATCTTAGTTTCATAAATCTGTTAGGAGGATTTTTTTCATCTTACTGTTTACAGCTGTTCCGTTACAACCTATTGCCATAAATTTATCAAGGTTTAAATTGATTTCAGTGCAATATTTTAATACTTCCTGCAATGATCTTTCCTGGTCCAAAAGATAGTATAAAGTGTCCTAAATACAATTAATTTAACTCTTCAATCAGAGATATTGTTTTTCACTTATAGTCTTTTCATGTAATCTATCTCCAATTTTCCATCATTTCCTTTGGTTTTGAGGATTTGTATAAGCTCCTGATATTTAGAAAAATTGTTGTCTATCATTTGATCAATACGTCTTTGGGAAACTACAATAATTGATGCATTCGATGTTTTCTCTTAAGATTTTTTTACCTCTGATTTTGGCGGAACTTTACAATTACTGCTGTGTTTTTTTTATTGTCTTGTATAAAAATAATATTTTACAGCATTCTTCTATTGTTGGCAAAACAGCTTTATTTAGTTTTGAAGAATCACCAAATATAGAATATTTCACTGCACTTTAGTAATGATAAACTTCGATTTCCTTACACTTGTGCTCATTTTGACTGTAAAAATGACAACATACAAATTTTAAAAATTAAATAAACCGTTTCAAATATTTAAAAATAAAGACTTAAAGTTTGAAAATGATGAAAGGAATTACACTAAATATTTTAAATATAAAAATGTGAAACAAGATTACCAGAAAATCCTGTTAATGTACAATTTATGGTAAGAATCTATCGTGTGAATCAATGAAAATATAAATGTCCTGGTAGGGAACTGAAGGAGTTTTCAAAATTCATGAAATTTTGTATAAATAGTCATATTGTATTTATTTGTATAAATATTCATAAACACCTATATTGATATTTCTGCAAGCTTTTTTAGAAACAAAATGTACTCCAAGCAAATTAAAACAACTTCATCAAAAAATTCATTACATTGATAAAATAAAGTAAGTTTTGAATCAATAAATTTCATTATTGAAATCATGTTCTGTGTATTTAAATATAAACTGAATAACAATTCAAACAAAATATGCCGAATATGTACTGGCAGCATCTTTTATTATAATTAGCACTGTGTTTCTTGTGACTATTTTTTAAATTATGAAATTAAAGACTCTATTTGAAATTCATTTAGAATAAAAAACAAGAACAAAAAAATCAGGATTCGAGTATAGATTATGAAATATTTTCCAACACAGCTATAAAACTGTTACAAAAGTTCACTATTAAAGAAGACGTGAAAAGACATATGAGTACAGTTTAGAGAATATATCTATATATTTAAAAGACCTGGCTGTTTTTTAGTCATCAGCCCTGAATTTTCTACTCAACCGATTTTGATAATTATTTTTTTAAATGAAAGCTATTTATTTGTAGTTGTGCCCATTTTAGCTATTTTTTAATTTATTTCCATTTTTATATTTTATTTTTAATTTTAAATGCTTTTTACGATATTTCTTCAAAATGGTGGCATCTCGGTTTAGCTTTTCTCTCAATAATAAAAATTTATTTTCCATTATCATTTTCCAAGACTCAGAAGTTTTATTTCATCAGTGAGCATGTCCTCGCATTTAAAAGAAAAAAGTTATTTTTTTTCGTAAAATTTAACCACAATAAAATGATTGCGTATAATTATGTACTAATTGAGGTAAAAAAATATATTTACTGAGAAATAATATTAATAATGAAATAAAATAAGAGAAAATAATTTATGATAAAAATTAATGTCTAAAGCAAAATAAGAAAAATTTCAAATGAGGAAAATGATGTCATTCAGCAACCAGATAAATGGGAATTACAATATTATTACGGATGCCTTTTTCATATTACTAATAACAGTAACATTTAAAAAAACATTTGAAGAGAAAATGACGTCACTATTTAAAACATCGCATTTTGACTCATAACGTTATTACATTTCAATATTTCTTTTCATTATGGACACTGAGATTGAGATTTTACTTTCAGATGACTTCTGTTAGTGAAAATAACGTCATAGTAAAAATAAAATTAGTTTTTTTTTATTTTTTAATAAAACTATTTTTCTGTGAGTGCATGTAAAATAAAATTTCTGGATTTCGCCGGCACTCAGATTACAATTTTAACTGAAGATGTGCGAATATTTGCATGCAAAATTGTAATTGGCAAACTTGACATTAAGATTAGAAATATATTTATTATATATTGATTCAATAATGTAATTACTTTTGCTTTTTTTAAAAACCAAATCGATCGGGTCTTTTAAACATTTCATTCTTCGAATTCGACGAGATTCCACTCGTAACCCATTAAAAAATCCAGTTTCTAATAAATACTTTCTGTTACCAAAAATATTCTAATTAATTTGTGTAGTCATGTTTACGATCCATAGATTTGCTTATACACTACATAGCATGTTAAAATTTAGCTTATTTTAAATATTTACTTTTAGCAGTTTAGAAATGCCCTCAATTTTTTTTTCACAGATTTACATATTATCGCATTTTTTGTACACTTTACGTATTAAACTGAATCCGTTGAAAATCTTAAAACATAACTTAAATCGCAATTCCAGCACTTCCGAGCCATATTTGCCAATGCATCTTAATCGTTTTCGTAACTATGTATATAAATATATTTATATTAAAAAAAAAACTTTTACTAGTGTATAAATATAGTTAAGCAGTCTAAAACATAAAATAAATAAAACTAATTCCTAACCCATTCATTTCCATAGTCAGTAATATTTATGAATTTCTTTATGTAACCCTTATATGATCAACAGAACAGTATATTTTTTATAAGAAATCTAAGTGCACTTTGTTAATGCATGTTAAGTTCATTACGTTTGAAATAGTGTAACACCATTAAAATATACTCCAAAACTTTTCCCCCCGGTAGATGGTTATGTAACAGAATTATTTTGTTTATGCGTGTAAATGAATAATAAATAGTTTAATTTTCATGCTCTATAGAAACAACGTTTAGTGCACTTCATAAATGCATATAAATTTTATTATTTTTAAAATAGTGTAATGCCATCAAGATGTACACTAAACGATTTTTTCTCTTTGGTCGTAACATAACGGAATACTTCCTGTTAATGAAATGCACATCCTACATATTTCATTTTCGATAAAAATCATGCTATAGGAAATGGCAATAACATACAAAAAATTTAACGAAATTTGTTTATATTTACTTGATTTAGAGTGCAAGCAGACGAATGAAAGGGTAGAATAACCGAAGTCATAAGCACATTTCAACTATGTTGGTAAATAATAAAAAGTTGGATATAATTTCCTGTTATTTATGCATTTTTTACTACATTGTGTATGAGAAACACATTAGATTTTAGCCCTGCATTTTAAATGTTCCATAAAGATTTTTTATATAAATGCCTTCCTAAGCAAAATTCTTTACTGAAACTATTTTAATGTATTTTATTCGGAATTAACTTTCCAAAACTCATTAATCATCCAGAAATTCTTATTAGAAAGATCTTTAGAGGAATTCAAACTTGTTTTTGTCTTATGCATTACTTTTGTAAATTAGTATATAGAAATCAGCCTTTATTGGTAAGAAATGTTTTAAGCAATTATGATTATTTTGGAAAATTAATTTCGCATATTTGTTGTGATAAAGTACTTCTAATTTTTTCATTTATTCACTAGACAGACAAATTAATTAAGAGATTCTCATTATCAACTGCATTCTTTATTTATTACATTTTTCTCTGTACTTAATACATACAGTAGACTCCCTCAAATCCGCACAGCTTGGGAACAGAGGTTTTGCGGATTTTATAATTTTGCGGATTTCTGGTCATTGCTTTGTTTACATTTTTAAAAGAATTATTTGAGTGTAATTAATAATGAAATCAAAAGTATAATGAATGCATACAATATACTAAAATATTAAAATAAGTAATAAACTAAAATAAAAATTCACATATTTTTTTAAATACCAAAAGGAAAGGTCAAGTTAATAATCAATAATGTACAATTAAATATTCATTATATAAGAGGAAATGTATTTTTCCTAAATTATTCAATGAAACTTGCCTCATAAAGGTACATTACTAATTCACATCAGGATTATAAAATAATGAAACTTTATTTCATGTTTAGCCAAACTTAATGACTAAAAAGCTTGATTAATACATAAATATATTTGGTAAGATTGTGATTACCAATGATATTAGCAATATCTGTATTTTTTCAGATAATAATTAATTCTTTCTTCATGAAAAAACATGAATTCATTATCCTTAACAAAAATTATAAACTAGAAGATGTATGGAATTAATATAAAACTGAAAAAAAAAAATCAATTTTTGCATCTATATCTGAACTGAATGTTTCATTGTTTACATCCGTAAAATATATGCGGATTTTAGAGAGTTTTGAATTTTAGGAGTGCGGATTTGAGGGAGTCTACTGTAGTTAAATTTATCTTTTAGTTGATTTCTTAAGATTGATTTAATTTTAAAGTCATTTTTTTAAAGTATTTTGTAATATTATTATGTTAAAAAAATAAAATGTTCTTTTATTAAGTATTTCGAACAAAACAAAAAATTGTAATTATGTACTTCTTAACACATTCGCTGCCGCTTACGTGAAGATGTGATGATAATAAATGCCGAACTGTAGAAGTGGGGTTTTCCCAGAAGTCGATTTACTTTTTATAACAAAGAATCAGTGAAAGATTTTCCCGCGCCAGCCTGTGACTGGTTATTAGACATCACGCTATATCACACTCTGGCGCGTGAGTGGCCCCTTAATTTTCTCAGAGTCTCTGACTCTCTCCCTTAATATTCTCTCCTTTAAGATTCTCATTATCAACTGCATTCTTTATTTATTACATTTTTCTCTGTACTTAATAAATAGTTAAATTTATCTTTTAGTTGATTTTTTAAGATTGATTTAATTTTAAATTCAGTTTTTTAAAGTATTTTGTAATATTATTATGTTAAAAAAATAAAATGTTCTTTTATTAAGCATTTCGAACAAAACAAAAAATTGTAATTATGTACTTCTTAACACATTCGCTGCCGCTTACATGAAGATGTGATGATAATGCCGAACAGTAGAAGTGGGTTTTTCCCAGAAGCCGATTTACTTTTTATAACAAATATTCAGTGAAAGATTTTCCTGCGCCAGCCTGTGACTGGTTATTAGACATAACCCTATATCAAGCGCTGGCGCGTGAGTGGCACCTTAACGTTGGCGCCATATCACGCGCTGGCACGTGATCAGCAGCGAATGTGTTAAAACAAAAATTAAGTTATGATTTTAAATAAAATGTAACACTTCAAGAATTACGATTGAAGTATTTTTATATTTTTGAATTAATTTGAACTCAAATATTAACTATCGTTACAACCAAAAGTTTTATATTCTAGCCGCTGGTTATTTCGTATCTTTATGAATGCAACATCGTCAGTCTTATCAAAGAATAATGTCTCACTTATAATTTACGTATAATATGCGTACTTTATTTATACTGACTTCAAAATGTTAAGGCATAATTGTTTTTTTTAAACTCATCATTAAAAGAATCAAAGTAAAAATAAAGAATATTCTTTATATGATTTATCATGTGTGGCTACAATAAAATGTAAGATTACGCTCAAAACTGTTTTTTAATACAGTGGTCATATTCATATGGCAGTCAGAGGTAACTACGAATATTCTATTTTATAATTTGTCTGGAACTCATTTTATACTTGGTCGCCAGATGTTTCTATTAAGATATTATTGATCATGTTTAAGTGAAATCGTTAAAACGATTTGTTAGAATGACGTACAATAGGATGGGTGGAAAGATGGTTATTTGAAGATGTTGCTACTATTGTGTTTGGTAATGGGATCCAAAGACTCTGGAATCGTTTGAATTAAAACATTCAGTAATATTAAAAGCTGTTTCATGTCACTTATCAGTTAACATCCCTGTGAACAATCGTTTTCTAACTCTTCCGACCTGAAACCAAACACTATTGTGGCTCAGCTTATTCCAGTGCATCGCAAGAAAGTTGAAAATATCTGTTGCTACAATGGTGTTTAGGTGTCTTCAGAATAAAGGACTCTATGCATGGTGACTCGTAGTGTGTCTCTTAACATCGGCCTATCTAAATGGGACAAGATGTTATCTGTTCCAGAGAGAATTTGGCTTCTGCATTCTTTACAGATAATTCCTGGCTTTCTTTAACACTTTCAAGGTCGCCGTTTGTAGTGTGAAACGCTAATTTTAATGTCCAAACTGGCAAATGGGACGATTAAATTTTTAGTACAATTAAAAAGTACATAATATACGTCAAAAAAGGCTTTAGATTATTTTGAAATAAATCTGTTCGTAAATTGTAGTGTCAATTTTTTTAATGAAACATTTTTGGAGCGAAAATATGCACATGAAAGTGTTAATGATGATTAAGTGATAATGAGAGAAAAAGAGATATGGTGATATGCAGAGAAAAAGAGATTAAAAACTACTAATGTAACATCGTTGAAAAACAAAGCTGCATAAAATGGTGGAACTTTTGCTTGGGTTATAATCTCGATTCGTGACCTGAATGAAACTCTGACTGAGATTTATGCTGCATATGTCATGCCATATTTTGGCATTATTGTGGATAAAATCATCCTAATAGATGATAATGTTCGGCGTCACTGGTATCTCATGAGGATCAATGTGTGGAGCGGTTGAAATGGACATCTCGATCTTCTTTTATTAATCCAAAAGAGCATCTTTTGGATTTCTTCGTTAGACGAATGATTATTAGAAGGCTTCACCCGGGGTCATTAGATAAGATAAACAAATGTTTGCTTCTTATAACAGTGCTGTCCAAAAATTTAATGGACAAAATGGAAAGTCGATTCTACCATTTTATTACATGAATTGAATAGAAGCTTCTTTAATTAAAGTCATTAAAAAAAGTTATTTTACTGAAATCTGTGATTTATTTTTTGACAAGTGGAATTTTGCAAAAATATGCAATTATTTATTTACAAATTTTGTTTGATGTTAAAAATTTGTTAAGTTCAATAAATAACTGTTTAAAGCAATTCGTATCATCTTTTATTTTCGTTTATTTTGTAATTAGGTAACAAAGCCTGATTATACTTTGAACTTTGAAATTCAGTTTATTCCATAAATTAAAGTACCTACAATACAGGTATGGGCTATTGTACGCTGTCTAGAAATGAAACTTTTCCAAAATTGAGTATTGACAGTGTGTTAGTGCATAGATACGATTATTCTAATCGTCATTTTAAATATGATTATCTATGCATCGAAGAAACAATAATTAGTTGTTACTTTATGAACAGAATAAAACTTTTTACAAGTTCAACTTTTGTGAAAGTCTCAAAATCCTAGCTTGAAAATTCAGAAAAAAATCGTCAATAGAATAAGTTGAAAATCCGTTATTCCCATGATGAATTAAAAACAAGAGGGGTTCTATCCATACATTCATTGATTAGAGTCGATATAGAATACACAATATGGGACGTATTACTGCATTTGAATAAAACCCCTCATTTTTTTGCTTCATTTTGTGAACAACGGACTTTGTGCTTATTCTATAGACGATCACTTTCAGAAATTTTAGGCCAGATTTTGAGGCTTTCACAAAAGTTGCTCTATACATTTAGCTAACATAATATGAAAATAAAATTTTGATATCGTTGACGCATACGCAGTGAAAAATTATTTAGTAAACCTCTTCATTTTCATACAATTTTTGCTAATTTTTAATTCTGATAACAGGGTGTTATGTACAATGTTGATTGTCATAGAAAATAGTATTATTTTATATTAAGAACGCTGCAAATTATAAGCAAAAATCTTGGGAGAATTCGGGACTGTTTTTATAAAAAACTTAATTTCTCTACGAATATATAGAGGAAAGTTGGATAAAACCAAGTAGGTGGAGAAAACAAGGAACCAGGCTTTATGGCTTTATTTGTGGAGGTTTCTAGCGGAAACTTCTAGTATAACTTCTAGGCAAGCGGCATGCCAGCTCCCAGTATGTAGAAGTTGTGTAAACCATTGTTTACCAGTTGTGTAAACCAGTTGTGTAAAATTGAGGAATCATCAAGGATATCATCGATTTTCACCAATTGTGAGGCCCATGGAAATGGAAAATAATCCTCCTTTCACTGAATATTTAAATTTGCCTGACCAAAAACAAGATCCTGATATAGACCTGTCTGTAGAAAACTATTTGCTTCAGTCTGAAAAAAAACACAATGGGTCTATAGGAAAGCAGCCAATGCCGACTTCGAAGGCTCCAGTTTCTGTAGAAGACGACGATGTGGACTTTCTGGTTGTTGTGCAACCTTTTACGTCTTCTCAAGGCCTGGGCAGAGATACCAGGCATCCTTTTTCTTTCGCATCATAGGATATAAAACCTATTATAGTACAAATGGACCCTAGGACCATCGGGAATTCCAACAAGTGGCGAGGAAAAACAGTTGTTCTTACCTCAACCCTCTACAAATCAGAACTCGAACGAGAAGAAAAAGAAAGGATGAAATAAGAAAGACAAGAAGAACTTAGCCCATGAAGAAAAACTTTTCAAGATGACAGAAAAAATTGTAAAAAAACTGAATTGAAAAAAAGTGGCTGGAGAAAAAATAACTTGACATCAAACAAGGAAAAGAATAAAAGTGAAACATGCATCTTTTGCAACGGCATATATGAACAAGCTAAACCTAAGAAAAGTTGGATACAATGACTTCACTGCAAAGAGTGGTCACATGAAGCAATGCAGATGGACAAGATCGAATTTTCATTTGTGATTTTGTGCCTAACATTTTTAATTCTTAAATCGGAACGTAGATTTAATATAGATTCACATTTTATAAGTATAATATGACAATTTCTGCAATTTTTTCTTTAATAAATGGTATTATTGCAAAGTTACAATGTGCTTTTAATTATTCTTTCAAAGTTCCCGGTTGAGACGTTGCACACTTAAAAAAAAGTGTTGTTATGATCTCAATTGGTGTTATTCGCGACTGAATGAATACTTTTCTTCTTCGTAAGGAATCAATTTATCGTTTTAATACAAATTTTGACCGTTTTGTTCACATAGTGCACAATAATAAAAAGAAAAACATTAGGGTCCCGGTTTTATCTGACTTTCCCCTATGCATCGACATAAAAATAAATACATTGTATTACAATAAGCCACTTAATCATGATACATAGTTTGAATGTCTTTAGTACATTAGTTTTGAGAGGGTTATCCAAAAGATATTCATTACTTTTTAATTTGTTGACGGCCCCTTTTGGAGTTTCGGAAAAAAATCTTCACGGAAATTTATGACTTTTACTATTTTATTTACACATTTAGAGTTTCAAGATAATTCTCATTCATTTTTCTAGATACTTAACAAAATGTCTAAAATCGCAAGTGACGGTCGTCTTTGGCTGTATAGTTTATTTCCTAAGTGTAATAGCAGTTGAACATTTGGGGGGGGGGGGGGTTCCACCTCGCTCCCCTCTTCTAAGCGAGGGTACTGTTTAGTATTTAGTTTCTTGCTTTAAATTATAAATTATGCTTAGCTTCTTCATGTTTTGCTTTATGTTCTGTGATACAAATGTTTAAATAATTATGTGAAATAAAACACATTTAAAATAGCACAGGCAAGAATATACCCAGCGGATTATACTAATATATTGAGAACGAGAATTCTGAGAATAAAGAAGGTGAAAAAAATACAACACGAAAAAGGGTCATGTTTTATAAAATAGAATTTCTGAACAGATTAGAATTTCTGAATAGAAACTCAAAATTTCCGTTTCTTTTTATATATATAAGTAAATATGTATGTGAATATATTTTCTGCGTAATTATAATTTTTTACGAGCAATTAAAAAATATAGCTGATAGACTTAATACAAAATTATATGGGCTTTAGGTTTCACAGAAAAGTATTTTTCATAATCGTTTGGATAATATATTTTTTCTTTTTATGTACATAATATATATAGTAAATATGTATGTGAATATATTTTCTGCGTAATTATAATTTTTTACGAGCAATTAAAAAATGAAGCTGATAAACTTAATACAAAATTATATGGGCTTTAGGTTTCACAGAAAAGTATTTTTCATAATCGTTTGGATGATATATTTTTCTTTTTATGTACATAAAAAGAGATCTTAGAGAACTTAGAGTTTATATACAAGGCATAAGATTTATAGAATTTTTTTAAAGAATAAAAATCTATCAAAGCTATTAGGTATTATGGTAGTCCTTTAAAAATAGAATTTGTAAAATGATTTACAAACCTTAAATGCTATATGAATTTTTTCAAATATTATTTAAAATAAATTAAGCCATCCATTTATAGGGGAGACCGGGGCACGTTGGCCCAGTTTTTTATGCTATTTTTTCAATACCTAAATTTTGTTTATTTTCAGATGTAGTATTTTTTACAATACCTAGTACATTTACCTAGTGAGGAAAACGCTTACTTTTATTTAATATGAAATTTTTAGAACTTTGTGAATTTAGTTATGGTGTGATGTCACGTGGGCCAACCTACTCCGTCACGGGGTAGGTTGGCCCATTGAGTGGGGCACATTGGCCTTCAATGCTCTTTTTATGTTTATTTAGAAGTTAAATAAAATTCATAATAGTGAGTAGTAACTTTAATGCATGTATATAAAAAATATTTGCAAGTTAAGTTTACAAGTCAGAGGGATCATTGCAGTGAATGCATTCAAAATATAATCCATTAACCTCTTTTCGAACATATTTCACACGAGCCCAACGTTTGCAACTCATGCACTGGATCCAGTGTACCTCAGGCATACATTGATTAAACTCCTTCGACAACGTAATCAGATGTTGTCTTCGTCTTCCTCATCGTCACTTTCTTTAATAAATTTCTTCTTCCTCTTTTGACGGTTCAGACCACTATATCCAGGCTGTGAGGGATCAAATGGAAACAAAATATTTTTCACAGATTGCTTTCCTTTGCGTTCTTTGGTCCGATTTCTTCTTTAAATATCATTTTTAATTTTGGCGCTATTTCTTTCGTCAGTTTCTTTTTGTTGTTGTTCAAGAACTAATTTGACAGGGGTGTCTATGAGGACTGCAGAAGTTCTCTTCATTCTATTCGAAGCATTTTTCTTCCGTGGCTCTGCATTTTCGAATGGTCTGATGTCCTCAGGTGTTGGAGTTGTCATGCATGGAGCAGGAGAAGATTCAGTATGCACATCTATAGAAATAGGCCAACCCATAATTACCTGGGTTTCATTAGAAGCTTCACCAATTGCTTTTTCGTGTGTGACTGAAGGCTCTGGTCTATCACTGACATACGAAGGCATGAAATCAGAGTCAGTAAAAACATTCCTATTAAACGGGCATATTCCAGTTATCCGAAAACCTCATGTTATATTAAATGGATTTATTGCATTGTGAAGGGCAGTTTTCACAATTCCCGGAATATCGTAGATGGTCATAGGGCGTCTAATAGTGTTCACCCAACCATCACAGGCTAAATTAACATATTTTCAAATGGGCCATAAACTGTGCGGTCCAATGGCTGTAGCGTATGGCTACAATGAGCCGGGAAAGATCGGGCCAACGTGCCCCAACGTAAGTGGGCGAACTTGCCCCCTCGCCATTTTTGAAATACTTTTGCTATTCTACACATATCTATACAATATTTAATATTTATTGTTACATCAAAAGAATCGTTATAAATTGAACTTTTAAAATATACCTCACTTTTGTTCTTGAGAAATATCTCTCGAGAGCATTAACACTTTCTGCACACTAACGAAAATTTGCTTCGAGATCGACGAAATTGAAAAATCAACGTCGATCTTAGTTTGCTTTTGTTAAAAGAACTAAAACTCGTGGATGGGTAGGGGAACAAGTTTTCTAACATGTTGCTGGACTTGTGGCGACATCTGGTGACTGGTTTGAAAATTAGAGCAAATTGGCCAACCTACCCCTATGGCCAACGTGGCCCGGTCTCCCCTATATATGACCAAAAAATTAAGATATTTCATTATATTTAACATCCCTTTATTCTAAATAAATCTAAAAAGGATTATAATACTGATTATTTCAATTGGATTGTTCTCTTAAACATCAATTTATTTAAAATAACCTCCAATAGAAATGTGAAGGATCGTTCTTCAAACTCAAATTGTTAAAATAAAATCACTAAACGGTATGCTGTTTGTCAAAAATTGCCTGTTTAAACAAATCAAGTAACTTAAGATTCAAACCAGGGATGCCCCAGGTGACTATTTTCATATTCTATTAGCACCACTATTTTAAGAAAACAAATTTCTTAACAATATTTTAAATGTTTTTTTAAATCTTGAAAAGAGATTGACGGCGTCAAAATAAATGAATAACTCCTTAACCTATAACAAAATGTATCATGTAAACATGTAATTATAAATCAAAATTTACAAATGTTCCAAATTAAATTTAATATTTTTTCCTTAATGAAATAATTTCATTTTTTTAGTTGGAATGATTCATAATTGAATATTAATTTCAATTTAGTTGCTAGTTGTTGAATATTTGTGTAATCTTGTAAAAGGGTATTCGAAAAATTAAAAAAAATGGTGTGAGGGAGTATAAAAAAATAACCACGGATTGCAGCTTTAAAATTGCAGGTAACATAAATGATGTTACATTTTTTATAGATGGGAATTACTAGCCAATGTATCGCATAATACACAGTCATAAAAACCCATTAGGCATACTCTATAGGTAGAAGATATGCATTAGAGAGTATACGCTGTAGCAATGGAAGGTACACGTATTTATCCATAAGGTGTATGCCGTATACAATAGTATACTTTCCACTACATCTCTATTATACAGCACAAGGTATCAATAGTGCAGACTTTTGAACTTTAAATATATTTTTATTAAAACAAATAAAAAAAAATTATGTACTTCATTTTATTCTACTTACGCCAATATTCATATGAGATAAATGTTCTGTAATCTATCAATAAAACCATCAAAACATCTTTCTCTCCACTTAGTATTTTCCATTAGTCAAGAGTGCATGTGCGCATATTTTGCGTACACAAAATAAATCTCATTCTAAAACTACGTAGTTTTCTTTATGGAAAACAACATAATTAATTGACAAGAAAGTGATATATATTTCTTTATATTACTGAGTTCATATGGGTTTCGTAATTTGCGAAGTGAAATATTAATATATTTCTCTTATATAAAAAATAAATCCAATTCAAACACACGAAATTTCGCATTATCTCTATATATGTATTACGCTATCTTATGTATCACGAAAATTGCTATTATTTGTTAATGATTAAATGACAACGACCGCATGAAACTCATCTCAATGGTTATTGTGCAAAAAAGTTTTTTGGCAGGATTTAGGGCGAGGTAAGTCGGTTTTATTTACATTTCGCTCTTTCACAGCAATTATGGAATTTCAAAATATCTTTATTTTTGTTTTTTCTATTCTTTTTATTTAGAAATAAATAAATAAATAAAAGTCATGAGTTTCAAACGTTTAAGTTTAAAATCAAAGTTATGTATTATAAATGAAATGAGGGAAAGTATAATATTTTAAATGAAATTAATAAAATAAGAAAAAAATGTCACATTAACAATGTTTGGTGATTTATCACCTTTTCCCAGTTAGCATAAAGATATCGAGATCTTGATTTCTCTAGCAGTATCATTTGATTTAGTAAAGAATTAAATAAGTTAGTGTATTAATTTATGAATCAAAGTAATATGATACAATGGCTAGGATTCATTATATAAAGACAAAACTGGTCACCAAGAGCGCCTAGTTTAAGAGAAATTTATCTATTAAAAATACTGGTACCAAAAAATTTATCTTGTCTGAAAATACCAAGCCCATACGAACCCTGTATTATGAAACGCATTTTTCCTTTTTCGAACTAAACATCTTCTACTTCACCGAGATTACATAATATTTTTGGTACGTAAAATATTTCTTCAAAAAATATTAATTAATGTATTATGGGATATTATATTGTTGTATTAATATGTTACATGAAATTAATTTTTCAAAAATGATTAATCTTTTAGAAAGGTTTGTTTGTATGTATGTCGGCCAATTATCTACGCTATGGAATATAGGCCCTTTTGGGTTGGGATGCCCTCCGTGGGGGTCTTTCTAAGGGAGCCTAACCCGTATTTACGCAAGGTTCGAAGAAAACCACGGAAAACTTCGAACGATTAGGCCGACGGTCGCGATTGGGTTCGAACCCAGCACCTACCGTCTACCAGTTTGAGGTCAGATCCTCTCGGCCACAGGTGGGGCCCTTTTAGAAAGGCATGTAAAAAATGGATTTGCAAGTCAATTTAGTCGTTTTTTATTCCTAATACCAAACAATGTTTGCTTTGGAAATTAATAACTAGAAATCCGTATTCATTATCAACAAAACTTTTAGGACAAATTATGAGTGGATTAGAAAATTAATTTTGCTTCCTTGTTATGATAAAAAGCTTTTCCTAACTTATTTCTTTTAAAAGACAGCGAAATTAATTAAATGGAACTCATTTATCTCCTCTGTTTGTTTTTAGTTTCCTTTATACAATAAATAGATAAACTAATTGTCTTGAAACTCTGTTTTAATTTTACATCTCAATTTTAAAGAAAAGGTGTCAGGAATTAATTTTAAATTTAAAGGAACATACATTTTTATTATTTATTTTGTTTTTCAATAATCGCTCAAAAGTTTGTAGTGTAGAAATTACATTTTGAATAAAATTAGTAAGGAATAAGCTTAAAAATCATTATAACACTGATTGTTTCGAATAAGTTGTCCTCTTATATACTAATTTATTATTTGGAATAATTTAAAAAAATTAATGCTAATATATATAAGGTATTTGTACCCTATATGGACAGGGCTCTCAATATGGACACCTCTAATATTTTTAAAGGCAATAATTTTAATCGAGAGATGGCTCAACATTTTCGCGAAAAAAAGGAATTGGAAAGATAATTAAGGCTGGAAAGTGTAAAAAAGCGCACTGTTCGCCATGTAGAGGAAACCTGTTGTTTCGAGATGTGCTGATCTTAATTACTTGTAAGCTTAAATTGTTATTAGATATAGTAAAATTACATTAAATGTTGAAAAGTGGAGTATTTTAGAAAGCTAATAAAACATATTTTCGATTGCTATTGCATATTTTGCTTTAAAATATGTTCCTTATTCATTTGTTACTATATTTAGTAAAACTACGCCCGATTCCCAGTATGGACAGCTTATGTCCCCATCGACTACAACTGTAAGAAAGAAGAAAATTCAACGTTTCCAAGCAATAAATTGAAAAGGCATCAAAGTGGTAAAATCTTTGTTCGACAAGATGCCATTTGAACAATCCCCCCAAAACCTTCCTCCAAAAAACCCTTCCAGAAAAATAAAAAGAAGCCCCCCCGCTAGTAGGATATCTGTTGGCGAAATCGTAGGCACCAATGGTATGACTTCCTCAACAAAGGAGAGCTGGTACTGCTTCTTTTGCAGTATTGCTGCTTTTTCAAACATGCGGCCATGCATCACATGTGGCAGATATGTTCATGGGGATTATGTGGGACTTACTGCCCATGGTGAAAAAGTTTCTATTTGTCCATGCCGTGAGACTGAGTAATAACAGATGTAAATTCTCAGACAGATACTATAAAGCTAAGCAAAACCAACAATATTATTTCATAATATTAGTAACTAAGGGGCTTTGCATGGGTCTTCGAAGGGTAAAAACCGAGAATGATCCTCCCCTTTTGAAAATGCATGATCTGAAGATATTTACTGTCCTCCTCCTCCTCCGAATACTTTAGGATACATTTTTTTATTCCCTCTCCTCTACAATCCCTTGGAAAAGTGGTTCTTCCATACACACTGTGTAGAAAGTCAATAAGGAAACACCTGCCAATAATAGGGACAGGTAGTTCCTTATATGAACACTTGTAAACATTTTTTGTTTTTATCAAATAAATTAAACCTGAATAATTACAAGGTCGCTAATTTTAATAATGATGGTCAATAGTCCAAGGATAGTGGACACACATTTTTGGAGTCCTCTGATTTGTACATGGGGCTGAAAAAAAATTCATGTTCCTTAAGGTGTCCATATAGGGTACAGGTACTATATATATATATATATATATATATATATATATAAAACCATCAAGAATGTTTGCTAAAATTCACCTTTTAAACAAATGAGTTAACTTAACATTAAATAAAATCATAGCTATTATAAAGAAGATTCTCTTTAGCACATTCCAACAAAGTTGAAAAGTGCTTATGCATTCGGTTTGTCTGTCCGTCTGGCCGCACTCTAACTCCTGTAAATACACTGAGATTTTCCTGAAATTTTTGGACGTTATTGACATTTACAAAAGCACAAACCCTACAAAAAATGAAGTTTCTATCACGATTAGTGTATTTATAGGGAGAGTCAAAAGTTTTCCATTACAGTACGGCCTACGGGAAAAATCTTTTCAAAGTTATTTTAAAGATGTTACGCCTGTCAAACATCTTAAAATTTATATGCATCTACGAGGTATACTAAATTATGCATTATATAAAGTAGATGGTGAAAATATAGCTATTATTCATTTACAGGGCCACACAAAAGAATTCCAGTGCATAATGGCAAAGGGGGAGGGGAATGATGTGCGACATATTTTCAATATGTTAAACTGTTTCATGTATAATAAAATTGATATATGTCACTGATGCTTAATATAAATTATGCGATACTGTCTTGCATAATATGAAGTACATAGCAGTTACAGGGACATACAAAACATTTAACGTAGTATATTCTTTGGGAAGTACTGTATATGTATCGATAATGGCTGATGGATGGATGAAATGAATTTTAATTATCATATGCGCGTTTAAGTTTCATTCTATCTATGCACATTATACGATGTGTATAAGTGCTATAGTTGATATACAGGGCTAAAAAAAAAGTTCGCCAACGTTACTGCATATGAGCGTAAATTCCTATAAGATGTTTCTTAATAAGTTATGCATTTTCACGCTGAATTGCATTCGGTTTACTAAGAAATGTTTGCGGAATATAGATAAAATGATATACAGGGCCACGAAAACAATTGGGTACATGGACGATATGAATGATAATTTATGAAAATGTAATTTCAGTCGTTTTAAGAGTGTTTTAATATAAAACAAAATTTAGCTTAATGTTGTAGTGTATTAAAGGTACAAGGTAAACTCCAGGGATGAACAAAAATATTCAAGTATGTTCCATATATTAGTATAAATTGCTGAAAAAGAAATTTCAAGTTACTAGGCATTATCATACTAAATTAAATTTTCCCATTATATAGTAGGTATAGCAATTGACAGATCAAATGCAAGGCTGTTCAAAAGTATTGGAATACATATTTCGCTATATGGCCTTATTTCCCTAAATAACGAAGTTTTGTTAAAGATTTCACGAAGTGTTGGACAGTGTTTCATAATCTATCTTTAACGCATGACTTTTCTTACTTTTTTTTAATTGTGCTTTTTATTGTACTTTATTTCCAAACAAAATTCATTTGTAAAAAAATGTTCCACAATCTGTGAATGAAACAACCAAGAAATCTTTCCTTCGCATTTAATTTGTTTTTTCAGTCAAGGCGTTGCCTGAGAATAATAAAGTTTTATCTGTTTTTTGAAAAAATGGACTTATCGATGTATAAATGTTCTATTTGCATCTATGAAGGAATTTCTGGATTAAAGTAATGTCATATTATGATTGTAAGGTATATATAACATCATTTTGATGCAAAAATGCCTTCATAGATACAAATAGAACCTTTCTTTACCGACAAGTCAATTTTTCGAAAACCGTGGGTAGAACTTTATTATTCCCAGGTGACGAAGTGTGTATGGGTCATATTTTCTGTATACATAATGAATATCATTCTTAAATTTAGTAGTTTTCTCTATAAACAAAAATAAATTAATTTATAAGAAAATTATATTATCTTTATATTTTGAAACGCATTTAATCTTTTAAAAACTAAACATCTACAAGTCTTACTCTACTCCCTCAAGATTACATATCATTTCTGAAACATAAATTTAAAAAATACATAAATTTAAACAATCAATTATTCTGGTACATAAATTAAACCAAAAGCTTCTTAATTAATGTATTACGTGAGATGGTTAATAATATATTGTATGATTGTTTTATTATGTTACGAGGAATTAATTTTCCAAAAATGATTAATCTTTTATAAAGTCTTGTTAAATAAAAAAAAAATACTAAGCCAATTTAGTCATATTTATCCCGAATCCCAAACAATGTTTGCTTTGGAAATTAATAACCAGAAGTCGGTATTCCATTACCAAGAAAATTTTTAGGACAAATTATGAATGGATTAGAAAATTAATTTTGCTCCTTTGTTATGATAAAACGCTATTCCGTACTTACTTCTTTTAAAAGACCGCGAAATTAATTAAATGAATCTCATTTCTCTTCTCTGTTTGTTTTTAGTTTCCTTTACACAGTAAGTGGATAAACTAATTGTCTTGAAACTTTGTTTCAATTTTATATCTTTTTTTTTAAAGAAAAGGTGTAGGAATTAATTTTAACTTTAAAGAAACATACATTCTTATTATTTATTCTATTTTTCAATAATCGCTCAAACGTCTGTAGTGTAGAAGCTACACTTTCAATAAGATTAGTAAGGAATAATCCTAAAAATGATTATAACACTGATTGTTTAAAATAGGTTGTCCTCTTACATACTAATTTATTATTTGAAAAAATTTCAATAAAAATATAAAAGGATAAACAAAATAATAAAATAAAAATAAAATCACCAAGAAATGTAAAATTTGCCTAAAATTCGTCTTTTATACAAATGAGTTAAAAACTTAAAATTGAAATAAAATCATAGCTAACATAAGTGCTATTACAAAAGAGGTTTGTTTTTTCCTTTACGGGAATTGCCAGCTAATATATCGCGCTATACAGCACGAAAATACCAATAGTGCCGAATTTTGAACTTTAAATGCATTTATAACGAACAAAATTTTTTAAGTTGTGCCTTTCATTTTACTCTGTTTCCAAACAACATTCATCTGTAAAAATTATTCTGCAATCTGCGAATGAAACAATCAAGAAATCTTTACTTCGCATTTAATTTGTTCTTTCTGTCAAATGTGTATGGGTCATGTTTTCTGTATACATAATGAATATCATTCTAAAATTTAGTAGTTTTCTTTTTAAACAAAAATAAATTAATTTATAAGAAAATTATATTATCTATATATTTTAAAACACATTTAACTTTTTTAAACTAAGCATCTACAAGTCTTACATATCATTTCTGGAACATAAATTTAAAAAGTACATAAATTAAAACAAATAATTATTATGGTACATAAAATACACCAAAAGCTTCTTAATTAATGTATTAAATGAGATGGTTAATAAGGTACTGTATAATAGTTTTTAAAATGTTACAAAGAATTAATTTTCCAAAAATGATAAATCTTTCAGAAAGTCTAGTTAAATAATAATAATAAAAATACTAAGCCAGTTTAGTCATCTTTTATTCCGAAATCCAAAAAATGTTTGCCTTGGATATTAATAACTAGAAGTCCGTGTTCATTAAAAACAAAATTTTTAGGACAAATTATGAGTGGATTAGAAAATTAATTTTGCCTCCTTGTTTTGATAAAACACTTTTCGTAACTTTTTTCTTTTAAAAGACATCGAAATTAATTAAATGAATCGCATTTCTCTTGTTTGTTTGTTTTTTTTGTTTCCTTTACATAGTAAATCGATAAACTAATTGTCTTGAAACTTTGTTTTAAATTTATATCTCAATTTTTAAGGAAAGCTGTCAGGAATTAATTTTAACTTTAAAGAAACATACATTTTTATTATTAATCCTGTTTTTCAATAATTGCCACAGGTTTGTAATGTAGAAGCTCCAGTTTAAATAAGATTTATAAGGAATAAGCAGAAAAATTTTGATAACATTGATTGTTTCAGATAAGTTGTCCTCTTACATATTAATTTATTATTCAAAATAATTTCAACAAAAAATATAAAAGACAAAAAAAAAAAAAAAATAATAATAATAATAATAAATAAAGAAAAAATAAAGAAAAAAAAATTAAATCATCAAGAAATGTAATGTTTGCCATAATTCGCCTTTTAAACAAATTTATAATTGAAATAAATCATAAATAACATCAGTGGAATCACAAAAGAGGTTTCTATTTGCCTTTACGAGAATTAGCAGCCAATACATCGCATTATACATATTACGGAAATACGAATAGTGCAGAATTTTGAACTTTAAATGCTTTTATAATGGAATTATTTCTTTTTAAAGTTGTGCATTTCATTTTACTCTATTTCCAAGCAACATTCATTTGTAAAAAAATGTTCTACAATCTGTGAATAAAACAATCAAGAAATCTTTCCTTCGTATTTAATTTGTTCTTTCAATCAAGTGTGTATGGAACATGTTTTCTGTACACTGCAAAAAATTATTCTGTAATCTACAGGTGTAAAGTTGCTGAAATCTGTATGTTTACTAATATTTTATCTGTTTATTGTACGAGAAAAGATATAAACCTACAAAACTAATTTTTGTAAAGCTACAGAAATCTGTATCTTTACAAACGAATATACTAAAATTACAGTTATCTTACTAAAATTTTATCTGTAACTTGGGTTGCAGTTACATAAAAAATTCTAGGAATCCCAGTTTCCTAAAAAAATTTAAGTAACCTTACAGAGTTTTTGACTTTCATTGTAAATCTGTATCTGTTACATGAATTTTCGCTACTGCCGTTACATAAAAAGTTCTAGGAGTCCCAGTTTCCAATAAGACTTTTAGTAACTTTACAGATTTGTTTTACAGTGTACACATAATGAATATCATTCTAAAAATTAGTAGTTTACTTTATAAACAAAAATAAATTAATTTATAAAAAAATTATATTATCTTTATATCTTAAGATGAATTTAATCTTTTTAAAACTAAAGATCTACAAGTCTGCTTCTACCCCGACAAGATTAAATATAATTTCTGAAACATAAATTTAAAAAGTACATAAATTAAAACGAACAATTATTCTGGTACATAAATTAAAACAAAAACCTCTTAATTTATGTATTACGTGACATGGTTAATAATATATTATATGATTGTTTTTAATATGTTACGGTGAATTAATTTTCCAAAAATGATTAATCTTTTAGAAAGTCTTGTTAAATAAATAATAATAATAATAAAAAACACTAAGCCAATTTATCCATCTTTTATTCCGAATCCCAAACAATGTTCCCTTTGGAAATTATTAACTAGAAGCCGGTATTCATTATCAACAAAATTTTTAGGACAAATTAAGAGTGGAATAGAAAATTAATTTTGTTTCCTTGCTATGATAAAACGTTTTTCCTAACTTACTTCTTTTGAAAGACGGCGAAAATAATTAAATTAATCTCATTTATCTCTTCTATTTGCTTTTATTTCCTTTTACATAGCAAATAGATAAATTAGCTGTTTTGAAACTTTGTTTAAATTTTATATCTCAATTTTTAAGAAAAGGTGTAGAAAATAATTTTAACGTTAAAGAAACATCCATTTTTTATTATTTATTTTGTTTTTCAATAAGCGGTCAAATGTCTGTAGTGTAGAAACTACACTTTCAATAAGATTAGTAAGGAATAAGCCTAAAAATGATTATAACATTGTTTTATTTCAAATAAGTTACATACTAATTTATTATTTGAAATAATTTGGAGGAGAAATATAAAGAATAATTTTTCAAAATTAAAAATTTTAAATTAAACCTTCAAAACATACATTGGTTGCCTAAAATTCGCCTTTCAAACGAGCAAGTTAACTCAATATTGAAATGAAATCATAGATAATATAAGTGGAATTACAAATACAGGTTTCTATTTGCCTTTGCGGGAATTGCCAGCCACTATAGCGCATTATACACCACGAAAAAACCAACAGTGCAAAATATTGAATTTTAAATGCATTTAAAATGAAACTAATTATTTAAAAGTTGTGCGTTTCATTTTACTCTATTTCCAACCAATATTCATTTGTAAAAAATGTTCTGCAATCTGTGAATGAAACAATGCAAAAATTAGTTCCTTCCTATTTAGTTTTTTCTTTTAATCAAATGTGTATGTGGCATGTTTTCAGTATACATAATGAGTATTATTCTGAATTTAAGTAGTTTTCTTTATAAACAAAACAAATTAATTTTTAAGAAAATTATGTTACCTTTATATTTTGATACGTGTTTCATCTTCTTAGAACTAAACATCCACTACTCCGTCAAGATTACATATCATTTCTGGTACATAAATTTAAAAAGTACGTAAATTAAAAAAAAAAAAAAACAATTATTCTGGTACACAAATGAAACCAAAAAACTCTTACTTCATGTATCACATAATATGGTTAATAATATATTACATGATTGTTTTTAATATGCTACAGGGAATTTATTTTCCAAATATGATTTATATTTCAGAAAGTCTTGTTAGATAAAGAAAACACTAAGCCAATTTGCCCATCGTTTATTCCGAATCCCAAGCAAAGTTCACTTTAGAAATTAATTACTAGAAGTCCCTATTTATTACTAACAAAATACTTAGGACAAATAATGAGTGGACTAGAAAGTTAAATTAGTTTCCTTGGTATGATAAAACGCTTTTCCCGACTTAGTTCTTTTTAAAAGATACCGAAATTAATTAAATTTGCCTCATTTTTCTCCTCTATTTGTTTTTACTTTCCTTTACATAGTAAATACATAAATAAATTGTCGTGAAACTTTGTTTTAATTTTATGACTCAATTTTTTACAAGTACTTGAAAATTTAACCAAACTTGCGCTTTTATCATTCATTCCGTTTTACAAAAAACAATCAAAGAGCAGCAGAGCAGAAGCTTCACTTTGAATCATATTAAAAAAAAATAGTCAAACCGCAGTGACGTAAAAGCTCAATAAAAAAATGTTACTGTAAAATGTGGCTGTAATACACTGCTAAAAAAATTAGGGGAGCAAGCAAAGATGTTAAGATAACCGGGGAGATAGCCATACATTGGCATAAAATAAATAGTACTAGCGTATCAATGATCAATACAGAATGGAGAAGGTAAGTGTGATCACAAATCGCTCAGAAGGTTTCGTTTAATATCTCTTTCAAAAAACTTCATCCTTATTCTTATTATGTATTATGAACTATGGCTCAAAGTTCGAAGCGATTAATTGTTTAGTTTTCTCAAACTTAACTAAATTTAGAAAATAATCTCTCTTTGGGAGACCCTCTATCCCTGCATTTTTCACAAATGTTTAATATTAAGAAGCAGTATTTACATAAATGCTAAAAAAAAGAAAATAAAACGCATTTGAAATGCAATAAACACGTTTATTTAAAGAAAAAAGACAGCACTGCTATTCCCCCCCCCCCTCCCCATCAAAAAACAAATTTATCCTAAATATATAAAATTTGTATTATATGTTATAAACTATGTCAATGTGTAAAGGCGATTGTTTAAATTTCCTAATTTTGCAAATTTCCTTCAACTGCCTGTGCGAAAAATCATCTTTTTTATAAGTTTAAAAATTTGTTTTTTCATAAATTAAAAAGTTGAATCCTGAGTTTTTTTTTTTTAGATTTTATGAATTAGCGCATGAAATAACATCCGGATGCGAAAGAACTCAATTTATAAAATCAATAGTTAAAAAAAAAATTGTACTGCAATTATCAAATCCCAGTATAAAAATGTATCTCCTTTTTCTTTCCCTGTCATGTGGTTTGCCGTGGGAAAAATGCAGTTCTAAAATTAATTACCAAAATATAAACAAATAAGCGCTTTTTTCGTGCAATTTATTTAATCCATTAACTTATGTTAGATACATATTAATTTTTATATTTATTTAAAATTTGGCAACAACTGAAAAAAAAGATAACAAAAAACTGATGAAATTAAAAATATATATATTTTAAATAAAATAATCGTCTTCTTCACAATTTTATGATTTGTTGTATGACAAGAGGTATTCAGCTGTAAATACACAAAATTTTAACTCTCTGACTTATATAGTTTTTGTGTGACTGACAAACAAATAGACAGGCAGAGGACAGAGACGTATAAGGTTTCGTCACAAGAACGAAACTCTAAAAATCATGCAAAAAAGTTTATAATTAAGCTTTAATTTTTTGAAAAGTTGGATACAACATGAAAAGATTATTTAGGGCAACAATTTGGTTATATGTTAATAATTGAAAAAAAGTATTGTTTAAAAATGATCAAGATTTTTAATATGGTGTGTGGTCTCCATGATCAGATAAGACTGCTGCACACCTGTTTTCCTTTGGTGCGATGATGTTATCGATAAGACTTTAGGGAATACTGTTTTACTCCCCAAGAAGTGCAATCTCCAAGTCTCGGACAGTAAAAGAAGCCTTGATCTCGTAGCAATGCATCATCCAAGCATGTCCCAAACATACTCTATCGGGTTCAGTTCAGGAGAGTACGCTGGTCATTCCATAAGCTGTATTGTGACAGCTTGAAACATATTCTCCGGGTCAATCCATTTCAAGTGGTCCAGAAAATATTTTTTTGGTCGCTCGACCATTTTTAAAGAATCTAAAATTTTTTGTACAACAACCCTAACATGACGGAAGTTCAAAATGACCGTTATTTTAATTTTACTGTTTTTTGTTTGTGTATGGCGGCCATCTTTGTTTCATCGTGCTCAGCGATTGTCTCAGATACTAGGATACACAAAATTGTAAATATCTCGTCTTTTATTTTACCAATTGAAATGGGGTTTGCAGCATTTTGTTCAGAATAAAATAGGCTAAATGTACGGTGGTAGAATAATTTTGAAAAATAATTTTTACAGGTGAAATTTTAGCACAGAATTTAAGATTTTTTCCTAAATCTATCCATTTGCAACAGGAAATTTTTTATGCAAGGAAAACTGTCAACCTTACACAATTTTTTCTACAAATAGTTCAAAAGTGCGTGTACTCATAAAACAAGTCCCAGATCTGGGAGTTAATTTCTCTTTGCGAAAAAAATTCCGAAATACGTCAAAAACTTCAAAAATCGCACTTTTTAGGCTTTGATATCTCTGGTGGGGCACGGGATAAAAATCTGAAATTCTGCCGTTTGATAGTATTGTGTAGTAGTGTTATGTACAAAAAATTTCAAGAAGGAGATTTGACTACAAGCTGAAATATGACAGGGACAATATCTGAAAAACAATATTGTCAAACTATTGTAACCTACTATGTAATTGTTCCACAAGACTGTCAACCTTACAAAATTTTTTCTACAAATAGGTCAAAAGTGCGTGTACTCATACACCAAGTCCCAGATCTGGGATTTGATTTCTCTTTGCGAAAAAAATTCCGAAATTCGTCAAAAATTTCAAAAATCAGACTTTTTAGGCTTTGATATCTCTGGTGGAGCACAAGATAAAAATCTGAAATTCTGACCTTTGATAGTATTATGTAGTAGTGTTATGTACAAAAAATTTCAAGAAGGAGATTTGACTACAAGCTGAGATATGACATGGACAATATGTGAAAACAATACTTCCAAACTATTGTAACCTTTTATGTAATTGTTCATACCTCCAAAATTTTAAATTAATTATTTATGGTACAAAGTTAAATGTTAATTACAAATATCTTCTTCAAATGCGTCTGTGTGATTTAAACAATTCAGAATGTATGCTAAGCCAATACACTATTTGTCCAGAGGAACAAACCAACTACAAATGCTATTGCAACAATTTTACTCGGTACACATTTCAGGAAAAGTAAATTTTAGACAATGGGTTGCAACTGATCGAGTTGACATGGTTTCAATTATTAAATCTAGAGAATTTCATTCAAGTTAACAAAGGATGACAAGACTTGAGTGGCTTGAAATAAAATTTTGAGAAAGAACAGCCTGATGGACTGACAACAGTAACTGGTCGAACTCATAACATCTCTCGTAAATAGTGTTAAGCTCTTTGTTGAGCATATATAGTATCTTTATAAATTAAACATTTATTATTAAACTGTTTTCAACAAACGATATTTTCTGCGTAAATATTGTAATAAATGAGACTAATCTCATTTCTCCTAATGTACTCATAATAGCATTTCTTAACATTTTGTAATCACCATATCTCAGCTTATATTCAAATCTCCTTCTTGAAATTTTTTATACATAACACTACTACACAATACTATCAAAGGCCAGAATTTCAGATTATTATCTCGTGCCCCACCAGAGATATCAAAGCCTAAAAAGTGCGATTTTTGAAATTTTTTGACGAATTTCGGAATTTATTTCCCAGATCTGGGACTTGGTGTGTGAGTACACGCACTTTTGACCTACTTTTAGAAAAACTTGTGTAAGTGTGACAGTTTTCCTTAAATGAAAAATTTCCTCTTGCAAACTGATAGATTTTGGAAAAAATCTTAAATTTTGTGCTAAAGTTTCAGTTATAAAATTTTATTTTCCAAAATTATTCTACCATCATACATTTAGCCTATTTTATTTTGAACAAAATGCTGCAAACCCCATTTCAATTGGGAAAATAAAAGACTAGATATTTACAATTTTGTGTGTCCTAGTATCTGAGAAAATCTCTGCACACGATGAAACAAAGATGGCCGCCATGCACAAACAAAAAATAGTAAATTTATAATAACGGTCATTTTGAACTTCCATCATGTTAGGGTTGTTGTACAAAAAATTTCAGATTTTTTTTAAAATGGTCGAACGACCAGTGCTGGACCACTTGAAATGGATTGACCCCTCCACAAGACTAGTTGTATGCGGTATGGCATATCATGCTAGTAAACAAAGGAATCTCCAATGGCTGTAGCATAAAACATGACATGAAATCTCAGTATTTCGTCAGCATACATTTTGGCCGAGAAAATACCACTCCGAATGATATGCAGATCTGTGCGCGCACCTATGCTGTTTTCACCTTATATCATTAAACCGCTTCGTCTCTATTGTGACTTTTCACTAACGAATGTGGGGCTATTTTGTTACTTGTTAACTAATTTTGTAAATTTGAAGAAAACGCAAATAAAATTTCCTTTATACCGATAAAAATTTTTTTTGCATGACTATTACAAATAGAAAGAAAAGTTTTGCAAAAATTATGTCAGATTTCAAACGTTACATTTAAAATCAACTGTTGAAAAACATTTGTTTTATAACATTGTTAAAAAATATCCGGAAGCAAAGACTCAGTTCATATGACTTTGTACCAGCTTATATCAGAGTATTTTTAAATGTTAATGTAATTTAATCCAACTCGAAAATAGCCATTAACAGCAGCCGATATAGCCTTAAACTCCCCCCGTAAAAGAGAAAATAATTAAGAGCCGTTTACAAGGCGATCGTTATATATATTTTTTAATTATAATTCATTCCCTCGTAAACTTTTAAAAAAGTGAATGGAGCCTAACAGATAGAACTTAACAAAATAGTAAATTTTTCTCATAGTGGTTTTTTTTTTTTTAGTAAGTTGTGTGTTATATAAAAAGGGCTTGCAGCTGAAATGTACGAAATGTCAAAAAATAAAAATGTGAATAATTTTATTGCGCTTTAAGATACCATTTGTAGAGTTCTTTAGTAATTAAACATATATTTATTTTATGTTTCTCAATGTTTTCGCAATACAAAAAAGTAAAATAAACAAAAAATCGTAAGACACTGTCAAAAAATATACTTTTTGACTCCCGATGTATCCTCAAATTTTATGTACAAATAAATAAATAAATAAATAATAAAAGAAATAGTATTTATCTCCGATTAATCTTTCGTAGTTATCAGTTTGTTAATATAAATTCATAACTGAAATTTAAACAAGTGGAGAAATATGATCCCAGGTCGCATAGAGGGTTTCGTTTAATATCTCCTTCAAAATACTTTATTATTAAATTAACAAACGAAAAACAGTTTTTAGGTGCTATTTTGGGATTTCTTCTCCAATCGCGCCAACCAGAACAGAATACTGAATTATTGTCCTAAATGCTGCTTTGATCGCATATATTTGTTGATTTCTCTATTGGAATCTGCAAGTTTAGAGAATTCACGCAAGTAAATAAAATTATAAATAAAAGTTAAATATTGCACAGCTTAGCATTAATTTAAGGGAGACCAAACTGGTTACCAGAGGCGGTTAGTAATTTTAGTGAAAAAGAATTTAATATATAAAAAAATATATTACACTTCGTGTGTCAAAATAGATGATAAAACTGTGAGGTTTCCCAATCCAGAGCCGAGAGGTTCCATGCGGTCCAAACAGGGAGGTCTCGAGATCCTCGATCAAGAAAAACCAAGTGACGCCCGGCCCTCGCAACAGCGCCGTTGCCGGCAAGGAACAACATGCTGGGGCACCGGGCACACGACCCAAGCATCGCAGCCCGGCGGCTCGCCAAACCGCAGCCACTGAAACGACATCGCCCGCGCCCCACAAGGCTGACACGGAGGGGAGCAAATGCAGCAGGCGACGTAGCAAAAGCTGCCTGAGCACACCGCTGATCAGCGGATGCAGCCTTCAGGGAGGACTTCCAAGAAAGCGACTGAAATTCTCGTTACGTACAAGGAGAACCTTTAAAAACCTTGTATAGTCGCTTCGTCCGAATCGCGCCTCACAAGTGGCCTCGGACTCCTCTGATAGAGTATTGCGTTCGAACGATTTCAAAACCTTGCGTTCGGGACAAGACGGCTGAGAGCTGAATTGGCCCGGCGACCCACCCGATCTAAAGTCTTTGTCAAGAGATCGCTGACTGTCTCAACGATTCCCTTCCTGCTGTAATGATCAAAGCAAATATCGGTAAGCGTTCGAGTGTGGAAGTTTGGTGGGAAACTCTTTTCCCTAATGGACTTCCACAGGGGGCAATCATAGACGCAATGTCTAATCGTGCTATTCTCATTCCCGCAAAATCACGCAGGGTTGCCTTTGAAAAGCAGGCCTGATGGTCACCGAAGGCACCATGTCCGGTTAGAACCTGGTTTAGAAAGAAATTGCCCTGGATTCTCCGAGTGGAGACTCTCTGGAAGATCGCATATATCATCCGGCCGTCCTCAGATCGGTCCCACCATCCCTCCAAGTGCCCGGTCAAGGAGCCTCCTCTTGACTTGACGTCCTGCGAGAGGAATATGATATGAATGAAAATAGGATGTATAGATGAATAGATGATAAATTGGATGTATTAGCATGGAATAAAAACTAATAAGCACATTTTACATCATGTATTTAATACATTAATATATGTTGCATAGAAAATAATTTTTCTTAAACTTGCGTGCATCAATTAGAAAAAATGAAATTTCAATTATGAAATTTACGCTATTCAAAATTTTTTAAACTTCTAAGTACTTCTAACAGAAGTACTCTGTTTCTTTTAAAAGTAAATTTAATTATTTTAAATTTGTGTGCAACAATTAGAAGAGAAAAACAACATCTTCAAATGAGCTGATGATGTTAAAAATAATTCTCTAATTAAAATAATATTCTTTTTCAAAATTTTATGATTTGTTGTGTGTAAGTACACAAAATTTGAACTCTCGGACTTATATAGTTTTGAAACTCCCCTCTTTATATGAAAATTACGAATATTTATATTTCATTAACCCCTCAGGCGCGGACAAATTCTGTTCGTAAAACGAGAAATTGTTGACTGACACCGGAATTTACAAAAGACTTTTTTAGAAATTAAGAATTCCCCGATTTAAGCTGTCATTATAAGAGTAAAATTTTACTAAAATATTATTGGTGCCGTTCGTAAGTTTGGAACTAAAATTCGATGTTGCCGTAGTGGTGATACTGCGCTGGAAAGGGTTAATTGCTAATAGGTTGTTAATAAAAACAATAAAGCAGTAATAAAAAATCTTTTAATGTAACTACTTGAATTAGTAGTAAAATGAAAGTATTTAAGAGTCGTATAGATGTTATATATCATATTATACAGGGTGCATAGAAATGTCATTTTAACCTGAACATACTGGCGAACCTAGAAAACTACAGCTATGTAAGGTATAGTAAAGTGGTTACGCCATAATTATTGCAAATGACAGCGGCGGCTTTAGTAGTAAAATTAGGAAGACAGACATTGCATTCAAAAACGAAAAGAGATAGAACAAACTTTCCAGTAAAAAAGTTTTGGAGTGCTATTTAATTAGGCCGAAACAACATTTGGTTCTCACCATATAGTAAAGAGAAATAAACAGATTGGAAGTCCGATGTCTGGGGGTGACACCAAAAATGTAACCTTAAAATTCGCTACATTAAGCCCAGTTAGCATAAAAAAACCACGTGTTTTGACACGCCTATCAATTAAAACCAGTTTAAATCGGTATTTATTTGCTCTTGTTTTTTTAAAGAGAAGTAATCTACCACTTCAATAGTAAGACTTGTATTTTATCACATGTGTTTTAAATATCAATATAAAAAATTCATTTAAGTTTTTGGTTGAAGAGATAACATTTTGTTAATGTCTTAAAATTGTTCACATGCGGAAATCTAGATTTTAATTCAATATTTATTACTTAAGTTTTCATACATGATTTTAAAAGAATGTTTTCATTATTATTTCTTCTTAAAAAATGCTTGAGCTATAATTCTTTTCTTTTAATTCGTCTTATTAATACGAAATCCCTTCCACGTGCTTTTGTTTGGGACATTAAAATTTGAGCAATTAATGGCTTCATATTGCAAGCCTTTTTTGAGGCTTATTTTACCTCCACCTATCTCATTCCTCCATGGGTTCACACGAATATGAGTAATCGTTGCCCGTATATCCAAAAATATCCGAAATTGAAGCACTCCATTTTGTGTAAGTGTTTCAAAGAAATAGCCAGTAGTATGTAAAAGTTCGTAAAATGCATTACATAAATAAGCATTTATAAAAATACGTTTCAATAACATCGCACAAAACAACATAAAAATAAATTTAAAAATAAAAATACTCGCGCTTTTGGATTAAAATTATCGTCTGAAATCGAAAAGTATATGCCATAAGATTATTCTATTTGTATCAGACGAGGGGTAACACCTTTTAAATAAAAAATTTAATTGCTTTGAAAAATAAAGTTTTACAAACATTTCTGAACAGTACAATGACACAATTTGCCATTACGTACTGCTACATTTCCGAAATGTGAATATGCAGAATGAAATCAATTTCGAACATTTTGGGGGTACACACACGATGAAATATCTTATCCGCGTGAAACAAATGTCGTTACTTACTAATTAATTGATACTCTAAAAACTTTCGATTTGCAGGGGCCATCCTCCAAAATTCACCCCTAGTGGCGCTTCTGTCGGTTTCATTACTTTAGGCATAGTCCCTTTACTATACTGTTACTTCAATTGCATAACTGAAGCTATCTCCGTTCGGAAATATTTTTAGGTTAAAGGAACTTTCCTATGCACGTTTAGAACTAGCTATGATTAATGAAATATTATACGATTAAGATACGCAATAGCAAAATGATTTCATATTTTTACAAACAAGTATAATAAAATATCATTTTCAAAATAACTAATGTAAATTTAAAAATGTGCCAATGTATCGAAAATGCTATGTCACAGCTTTAACATTTATTTTTATATCGAAATCCTCTATTGTTGAATCAAAGGCCATTTCATGACAAATCGAAAATCTATGACATAAATTGATCTAATTCAAAGAAATGGCTGTTCGGTAAAGCAATGAAACTTTTATGAATAAGGCCGAGAAATGTCAAGCTGTATCCCAATGGATTAATGATAACTATTACAAGAATTTTCTATGTGTCCCTTGGGATATAAGATCTTTTATAACTCAGAAAGTAGGCCATCGTTTAGGTTAAAGAACTACCTTTTTATTTCTTGCTTTTCAAAAAATGAACTTTAATAAATACGTGTACAGTGTAAAAAATAGTACAATATCAATTTATAGAAAATCTAATGATCAGATTTCAGTTTAACCCCTGAACTCGTGGAATATTATTAGTATTATTAGCATTATTATAGTATTATTAGTTTATGGTCAGAAATGCCATAAACTATAAAACAAAACTGTCAGCAAAATCTACTAGATATAGTTAGAAAATATGGAGGATAATGCAAAGCAATCAGAATATTTTATACAACAAAAAATGCAATGAAATAACACTTCTGTGCATAGTGTGTGCGGAATGTCGAAATCACACACAGGTTTTAGCTCGAGAAGTGCTTGTGTAATCTATATTATGAAACGAAAGCATATGCGTGAGTAACCACGTCATCATACTCATGGTGACAACTTGAGCAACCAATTTTATATTTTTCTAAAATTTATCAGTTATTATTGGAAATTAAGTAGGGATGGAACACTGGGAGGAATAGGATATCTGCAGTAATGCTTAAATGCTTATGTTATTTTTAAATTAGTACTATTCGACTACAAGTACCTATTATTTTGTAACTTAAAAAGATTATTTTACAATGTAAAAAGTAACTACTTACATTTTGACTACTAACTACTTCACATGTAAATTTTTAATCTCATTCTTTGTTGCTAGATTGATTGTTTTTGATGTTTTTCAAACTCAACAACATATTTTTTTGCAAATGATTAGCAGCCACATATTTTTTGTAAAAACCTGATTTTTTAAATTTATTATTTTGATTCCCTGCTCCCACCCTCCATGTTTTCATACCTTTGGGAGCCAGAAAACATAATGGTATAGCTTACGATAAAATCGCGTTTTCATGTGTTTCCCACCAAGAAATGACTTGGAAGACCGATTTCGTTTTAATAGGCGAATCGAGTTTTAACTAATTCTAGAATTCCATCAGCAAACACGATGAAGTGTTTGTCTCTGCAACTGCTTCCGGGTCAAGTAGAATGAATGTAACATAATGATTCATTTGATTTTCAATAAATATGAAATGACAAATATGTATTTTAAAATTTCAAATGATTCGGTTGAATAGTTTTTTCGTTGTTATATGCAGACGGACAGATAGCCAGCCAGACGGAAAGATTGAATGAGACTATAAGAGCTACGTTTACATAATTATGAACACACCTGAAAATAAAACAACCCAAAATCGTAGTTTTTTTTTTTTTTTTTTTTTTTTTTTTTAAACAAAAGATTGATGTATATTTTTATTTCTTGAGAATTAAATATAATTTTTTACATAAAAAGTATTTAAAGACATTAAAATAATAAATGAAATTTAATCCTAGCTTAAACTTTTGAAGATTTTCGACAATTCGATATCTAACATTTGTAACAATACAGCATAAGCAATCTTTTCATAACACTTTCGTAACATTCTTTTAACACTAGAACCGCCGGCTATTTTATTGAAGTTTTATAAAAAATGTTTTACACCCGAATTTTTATTTAAAATTCTGTAACTTATTTAATTAGCCTATTTTTGAACTTCGCATGTTTAACAAATCCTCTTAAGAAATTTCTGATTCGAATCGGCTATTTTTAATTTGGCAGGGGTCAAAATGACCCCTAATGGCGGTTCTAGTGTTAAAAAAATGGAAATTTAATTATTAAAAGAATGGTTTAAATACAAATAACAGAAAATCATTAATGGAATGTAAGTAATTTGATTCATTCATTTTCTAATAGATTTCGTTTTGTTCAATAATATACGTTTAATTTTTGATACTAAACAAAAGGTAAATTAGAAAATAATTGCTTTTCAGTATCAGATCTTAAAACAATAAAATTTAAATGAAAAAGAAATTCTAAAAGGAGATTTTTTATAAACATATTTAAAAAATAATATTTTAATAATAAGTGTAATTTTTATAAATTGTTCAAGCTTCAAAAAATTCGAAATGTTTCTTATTTTTTGTTTTCTCTCAAAATGTATATAGATTTAGAGAAATGAGTTATACGTTTATAATGCAAATGTATATTGTTTTCATACACTCACATTTAGATGCTTTTATAGAATTTACATTTTTTTTGTTTCTGAAATTTTGGAATAATTACACAATACCGTTATAGTGTTCATGCATTTTAATATGGGACGGCTATATGACCATGAACCGCATAATGTATGCACATCCTACTTTAAGAAGTTTATAGTAATAGGGAAACGCACAAAATGTTGGGGGGAAAATGGAAATGAAAAAAAGACATTGTTAACCTTTCATGATATTCATCTGTCTAATGTCCAAAATTTACTTTCGTTATATAGGGACTATCAATAGGGATACTTAGTTTTCATCTTTGAAGGGGAAAAATCTCCATTTTTCTCTTTTTAAATAGAATTTATGATTTGTAAAGCAATCTAATAAAGTGATTTAATAAACTGAACAAAAATTCTCTCTAGCCATTGAAATGCATTTCAATATTTGAAAAAAAAAGAGTCATCGACCAATGAAGAATAGCATAAAATCACTTGATTCATTATAAACGCATGAATGATAGAAGCTTTCAAAAGGGGAAGCATAAAATATTTCAGATAGGATCTCAAATAACTCGTTTTAAATAAATGATGAAGGAGGTTTTTCTGTTTAAATCGTATCAGACACTTGAGTGAAAATGAATAGCAAAAGAATAGCTGTAACAATGATTCCTATAATATGGAAATTTTATTACATGTAAATAGAAATTTTCCTTAATCGCTATTAATTTTTGTAGTCTTAATAATATGATTTAAATCAGGCAATGAAAGAGCTCACGTGGTTAAAAAAAAATCAAATCCATTTTAATCTCGATGGGAATAAGGAAAGATTCTTTGAATTATATATAATATATATATATAATACTGAGAGAAATATTTATCTTTGATTGTGGATGGGATAAATCATGAATGGTGAAACTTTTTCAGAAAAAAAGTTGAAATAATCTGTAAATCTGAAATAATCTGTAATCTAAAATCTGAGAAAAACATTTTTTACTAAGATTCTATCGAGGCATTAGCTTCGAAAGCACATTTTAAAAAGAATTAAAGAAGAACTTGTGAGAAATGAAGTTTTCAGAAATGTCATTTAAATAAATTTTACTTATCCTAAATTCGGATTATATGTTATGGATTATGATTTATCAACTCAATAATATAGAAAAACGTACTGAAATTTAAAATTTTACAAATAATATTTTCCTGTGTTGTATGCATTTAAATCTAATCTAGTTCTTATAGAGAATAAACAGTTTGACTATAATAGCGAATCCATTACACAACTTAACACTTGGCTTCTTATTAAAAATTCAGCAAATAAAATAGTTTTAAATGCCGTAAAAATACAAAATGATCTGGAAATCTTGTGTTTCGAATGTTTTAGAAAGAAAGAAGTGCAACAGAATGCCCACACTTAAACCTGTAATGCAATATTTCCTTCAAAACTAGCTGAATATCTTTTTAAAAGCATATGCATTCTAACCATTATTATTATTATTATTATTATTATTAAAGGTCAAAACATAAATGATATCTTAATAAGAAATTCATAGACATATATTATAATTACTACATGTAGATAGTAGCAAAAGTAAATGAGGCAGAATAATATGAAAATCCACAAACTATTAATAGAACGCCAGATCCGAACGGGTTAAGATACACTGGCCTCCAAAAGTTAAGGTACGACCGGTTTTTTGCATCTTATTTGCAAATGAATAAATATAGAAACAACAAATTTGGAGGAAATGAACGACAAACTGTTATTTATTAAATGCGACATAGAAATTTACTTAAGTTAAACGTTATTACACTGAAAGCACTACAAAATGTCCTCATGGTGGAAAATTCCATTCTTGGAGAAATTAGTAAATCGCAGTATCATGCAGTAAAATGTCTCAGAAACAATTAAAAACTAGTTCTAATACGGAACATGTTCACCCCGGACTTGAATGCATTGGCGGCATCGAATTTCTATGCCCCTTCTATGCTCGGATACCTATTTAGAAATTCGATGAGTGCACTGACCAGACTTCGAGTAAGCCTTGTTCCAGCTCATTTAATGATCTTGGAGGAGGACTTAAAGCCCCAACCTTCTTCCAAGATTGATCCAAAGATGTTCTATCGGATTCAAGTCTGGAAATTTAGCTTGTCATTCCATTCTCTCCAAACCGTGATCATCAAGATAACCCTCAACAACCACAGCTCGGTGTGGCATTATCATCCATTAGAATGAAACCATTGCCAATAGCACCGGTATATGAGCGCACATATGAATTAATGATCTCATTCTGATATATCGCACCAGCCACAGTTCCTCCATGGAACACATGGAGGTCAGTGTGGCCCTCGAGTAAGATCTCTATCCAAACCATGATCCCACCATTTCTGCACCTGTGTGTTTCGGCAGTGTTTGATTAATGGTATCAAGTGTATTGTTCATTCCTGATTAGGAGACGTCCTGAATCGCTCTCCAGTGTGAATCTGGACTCGTCTGTGAGGAGTACAGAAGCCCACTATTGTCTGGTTCAGGAAGCATGTTCTCTTGCCCAACATAAGTGTGCCCGTCGTCTGTTGAGGGGGACACACACAACTAGCCTTGCATAGAGACCTACAATGCAAAGACGTCTTCGAACCGTAGTAGCGGATATTCTTCTCCCTGATGCTGCTAAGTGTTCTGTAATGAGTTGCGGCACATTAGTGCGTCTTCTACTTGAGGTCTAAAGATCTAGAAACCGGTCTTCTGCATCGGTTGTAAAACGGGGACCGCCTGAAGCGTGTCATCTGGACACAGAATCTTCGGATTCATACCGATCCCAGAGTCGTTGGGCTACACTGCGAGAAACATTGAGCCGTCTAGCAGTATCGGCCTGTGACAACTCTATTTCCACTCACCCTACCGCCCGCCACCTTAAGGGGACTCAGGGGTTGATCGATACGGAAAAACATGAAAACAGAGCTCTCGCTTCGAGTCCATATAAAAACAGAAGCATTCAATGTAATTAATTTAAACTTTCTGATATTTTAAAGGTATGTTTGTAGTCTTAGAAAATTATAAAATGAAGTACTTCAATGTAGTATAATAAGAAATATAGCAAAATTTATGTAACACAATTAAAAAAAAAATTATGTGTTATATCACCAACACCAAGATATCGTAACGTTGAATTGACATAAGAACCTATTTTTTGCTTTAAAATGATCCGGAAACTTTATAGAATGAATTAAGGATATAACTATCACTCAAAAACAACATAATTAAAATTTTATGCGGTTTTTTGCATTGAGTTCAGAATGAATTGAATAATAAAGCTAGATCATTAAAAAAAAATCGATTTTTTGAAAAGTTTTCAACTCTTGAGCCCCCTTAATGAATCGGACAAACGACTTCTTCTAGACATTTCTAGACTCTACTGGTTGTGAACAAAACTGACAACAATGGTTCAAATACAACAAAACATACATGCAAAATTACGAAAACTTCGCAATTGCATATTTTTCTGTCATTCACAAACATCTACTCTTTTCTATAAAATAAAATTGGTAGCTGTAATTCTTGCCTAAGTTTTTTTAAAGCATATTATTATTATCCATATCAACAATGAAGCTTAATCTGACTGTCATTTTTTTCTGATGAGCTTCGAAAAACATGTTGTACCTAAACTTTCGAAGGCCAGTGTAATTTCTAAACATTTCAACGAGTGCAAGGTTTGTAAGTAAGGTTTGTAATCCTATGGAAAGAAAATTGCTCCAGTCATATGTTTGTTGAACTTTTAAAAGAATGATAATGCTATAAGATATTCTTAGACAAAATCCATGGCCTCATCGTGCGATTAATATTGATTTTAAACAAAAGGTATTTTTTATATTTTAGTAGTACATTTTCCAATTAATATTGTTTTTAAATGAGGAATATTTTCTTTCATTTATATTGCCGGCTTTCATAGAAGAGGCCTAATTCCCAATAAAGAAACATTTCCTACATGAAATAACAAGAGTTTTTATAATATGAACTTTAAAAAGTTCAGTTTAACTTAAAAGGCTATTAAATTAATCAAAAAGATATGTTAATAGTTTATTTTATTTTATTAGACTATATAGATTTATTATACTAATTTAATTCCTTAGTGCTTTCAGGAAGATTATGAGAAGAGGATGATGATATGCAGATTAAGAGCCTTTGTTAGGGCTTGAAAGTACTAAGATATTTTAAATAAAATTAACTAATTAAAAGTGATATTAACAGTTAATTTTATTTAAAATATCTGAGTACTTTCAAGCCTTAACACAGGCTCTTTATCACTACATAATCTTTATCTGCTTGAAAGTATTAAGAAATTAAATTAGTATAATCTATATAGTCTAATTAAATAAAACTAACTATTAACATTTATATTTGATTATTTTAATCGCCTTTTAAGTACAATTGAATGTTTTGAAGTTCACATTATACAGGGTGAGTAATAAATATCGGAACAATAGGCTATCTCCTTAAATATTGCTCTTAGACCCATACTTCCTATTGCAAAAATTCATAAAAAAGGTGAAATTTTTAATAAGATAAATTGTGATTTTATGGGGGGTCTAGTTGAAAAAATACGAAAATTAAATTTTTATACGACCGCCGTAGGATAAAAATTCCAATTAGGAAAACTTTCCTTATTCAATCCTGAATAAGACACAAAATGTTCCATCTTCATATCTTCAAAAGCCGCAAAGTTATAGCAGTTTAAAAAAATCATGAGGTTTTAAGGGATTAGACACAAATTGAAATGTGCGCAATTCAAAAAACAATGTTACTTTAACAGCGTACAAAATCTATTTTTTGAGTTAGAATTTCGATTTTTGTCTTTTTTGTGATGGTTAGCCTTATAATTTGCTTAGAATATCACATCCTAAAATTTCTCATACAATTTATAAAAGTTTCATGTGGTTAGTACTGGTTTAAAAAGAATAATTAAAAATCGTTATAACTCGCAACATTATTTATCGGATTTCAATTTCTTTCCATTTAATTAAAGATGAAAATCTGATTTTAGTTTTGTTCCAGGGTTTTTGATTTTTAATATTAATTTTCAAACTATTAAAAATATTCATTGAAAATATAATATAACTTAAAAAAATCATATTTTCAAAAGTAAATACTTTTTTCAAATTTGTCAAAACAAAACTAATGTAAAAAAAAAAAAAAAAAAAAATGACGTGTTTCAAGTTCTTTTTTTCTATAAAAATTATTTACATTTAACAATTTAAAGACAAGAAATAGTGGAGAAAAATTCTTATGCAGAAAAACGAAGTGTAGGGGGAAGTGGGGTACATTGATACAGCTTTTTTCTAAAAAAAATTTTGGTGTCTAGAAAGCAGAAATGTTAAGTTATTTTTCTATGTGATGTCAGCAAAACCTGTGTAGTGTGTTATAAAAATGTACAATCGTCGTTTTATGTATTATTTTTGCATGTAATTTTTAAAAAATAAAAAAAAGTAATTTGTATCAATGTGCCCCAACCCCGGGGCAGATTGATACACTTTGATACGTCTGGGAAAAATAGACACAAAATAACACCAATGCATATTTTTCATAAAAAATAGTTAGAAAAACCATTTTATATTATTTTCAAAAATTCAAATCACCCACACTTTATTTATAAGCAATGTTAAAGCAATCAAAATGAAATGTTTAACGACCTGATGTTCTGGCTGTTCCTTGTCTGATTGTTGGCAGTAGTAACTTGGTCATATCTGATACTTCAACCCTAGCATTATCTTCTTTCTTAGGAAAGATGAAAAATTACCAAGTTTTCTCTTCATAAATCGGTTTATATACAGAAAATAAAGGATAATTATATTAAAAATTCTGTTTTTAGTATAATTATCCTGTGCTGTTCTGCAGCTTGTTTCTCTTACGTAACACTTTTCATGTAGAAAATACTTTTTTCTCTGGAGAATTGATAAAAATTTGAGATTTTTCAGGCTGCCGTCCTTTTTTTTAACTAGTTATTTTAGCACTATATGTTGGATAAGTTCGTACGTCTTCTCTTTGCAAAAATAATATAAAATGTTCTAATATAAAGAAATTAAAGTTATTTCACTTCAATAAAAACTAATATTAAAATTTTTTAGCGAAAGATGGTTGGATTAAGGAGTGCATTGTAAAAAAAATAATAAAAGGTAATTAAAAAATGAACTAGAAAAAGATTTAGGTTGTATCAATGTACCCCGACAAAGACTGTATCAATGTGCCCCATACAGCCATTTTTAATAAAATGTGTCTCAAATCCAATACTTCATAATTTATCTAACAAAAAAGAATCAGAAACTGATAAAGAGTAGTTTTACTTGCCAGAGAGAGTATTTTTTCGGTTGAAAATACTGTAACAGTTGTATAATACCATTTTAATTGTATAACTCAAATTTACTTTTGACCTACAAAAACAATTAATCACTCGTCCCATTTCAACAAACGACTGAATCATTCCAAAACTTGCTGTATATAGTTGAGTGCACTAGTATCACCTTTTGGAGATATTGCGAAACTTCCTGTGATGACCCTGTGTGCAGTAGAGGGGGTGTATCAATGTGCCCCATGTATCAATGTCACCCACTTCCCCTGTGTACCGTTTAAATGTCCGTCAATTATTTTAAATCATGCGTTTTCAAAGATTCAGATTAAGTCTATTTTTTTTAATTTAGCTCAGACAACTTCAGGCTTTTTATCGTCCTGGAGAGGCTGTTAAAAAATCTGTATTCTGGGACGAGGCCGGGCCAAGACCGTGACGTTACTTTCTTCTGAAGATTCGCCAGGCCATGCCTAACGTACTTTTCATAAAGAAGGGGACTGCTTCCTTCTTCCTAGGCGTACACTGGATGAAATTTTCAATCTTGGTCTCGACAAAACCCGTATTAAAATCACTGTCTCTGATTGACTTAATGCGTACATAAAATATGATTTTTATAAAAAAATACTAACTGACTTAAAAAAAAGAATAAAGCTTGGCGACAACTTGGCGCTAATACATATCAATCCACAGTTTTAATATGCTTAAGATTTGAAAACGGTTGTAACAATGAAAGATGATTTGTGACAAATCATTATTTTTTTTATACTATCCATGTTTTCTCATTAAAAAAATTTTAATCATCAGAATTAAATGAAATTAAAATGGGACCACATGGGTATCTTATATTTTCAAATAAAAAAAGAATTATCAAAATCAGTTCATATTTAAAGAATTTATGAGTGAACAAGAAATACATACAGGTCGAAATCATAACCTCCTCCAGTTAATAAAATAAGTCGGTTAATAAAATAAGTAAAATTCGGCTCAATCGGAATTTTTACGAAAAACACATAGATTTTGAGATCTTTATTTTACAATAAAGAAAAGAAAAAAACTTTACAATTCATTTTTTTAAAGAATAGTATATTTAAAGGCTAATAAATTAAATACAATAAAACCAGTGAAATAAAATCTGCCTATGACGGAATTCTGTTTTGAACGGAAAATATGTTGATCCATGCAAAATAAATACAATAATACCTGAGAAAAAAAATAAACTCCAATTACACTTCCTGGGGAGTCCATCTCTCTATAACGTATTTTTTCTTTCCTATGTGATTCCGTCTTAAAAGGTTTTTCTGTATAACATTCCTGAAAGTCTTCAACGCATGGGATATGGATTAACGATATTAAAATATAAGTAAAACATTTACATATCAACAGAGATTCATTGATAAAATAAATATATTACAGCCTTTGGCGCTTCTTTAATAATAAAAAGTATAAATATAAAAAAAAGAAAAACTATAAAAGTAATTTTATGTCATAACTCCTCTATACGAAAAATTTTTTCCCACACCGAAGTAAAAAACTATGTAGAAATTTGCGGCTGAACTGGTCTATGATTTAAACTATTTTCCGAACCGGTCCGAGTTATGATTTCAACATTTTTTTCAGGCCGGGCCGAACTTTTTACTTTATGGGTGGGCTTGGGTCCGGACCTAGGTATTTTGATCCATGAAGACCTCCAGTGCTGACTACCAACATATTTTGATAACAAGTTTAGATTTAATTCAATACGCTGCTTTGTGATATCAAAATGAGAGGCACTGTCTTAAATCGACAATTAAAAATAGACAATTTATGGACGATCCCTCTCTTGCTTTTAAAACGGGACAAAAATCTTTTGTTTAGAGGCATGGTAAAGTGGGTAAGTCAAGAATTTTGGAGGATTTCGGATTTTAATATTTCTGTCAGGTTTTTAGATATTTAGATGAAATTTTTTTGTTCAATTCAGGAAGGCATAAGTAATAATTTCCTAATTGGGAATTTTGCCCTACGGGAGCCGTATAAAAATTTAATTTTCGTATTTTTTTAAATAGACCCCCCCATGGAGTTGCAACTTATCTTATCAGAAATTTCACATTTTTTTTATGAATTTTTTCAATTGGAAGTATGGGTCTAGGGGCAATATTTAAGGAGATAGCCTATTGTTTCAATATTTATGACTCACCCTGTATATTTTGTATTTATTTTTATTTATCTTATGTTTATCTTATCTTATTTATCTTATATTTATCTTATCATATGTTTTTATTTTTATTTATCTTTAATTATTATTTTCGCAACTTAAAATATTATTGAAATTTTAAATTGATTTTTAAACAATTTTTTAAAAACATAAAACAGTTTACTGAAAACATTGACTATACATAATTATACTTAAAAAAATTGTAAAATTACTAAAATTTTTCTAAGAGAATGGGATTTCTAGAGCTTTTTATGTAACGGCAAGAATAAAAAATCATGCAACAGATACACGTTTGCTCTGTAATTAAAAAAAAAAATCGTAAGCTTACTGAGCCTTTTTTTTTTGGAAATTGGAAAGACTAAATTTTTTATGTAGCTGTAGTTCGGGTTACAGATAAAAATTTTGTAAGATGACTGTAATTTTAATAGAGAATTTTGCAAAACTACAGATTTTTGTATCTTTACAAAAATTAAAGATGTATATTTATATTTTGTTTTGTGTAGTATACATATAAAATTTTAGTATATACAGATTTCCGTAATATTACATCTGTAGAATTAAAGGTTATTTTTACAGTGTATGCTTAAATACGGTGCAGTGCTTCAAGAATATTTAATACCGTATTTACTCGTGTATACCGCGCATGCGTGTATAATGCGCACCGCTACTTTACAAGAAAAAATGAAGATTTTTAAAATCTCGTATACAACGCGCACCATACATTTGATATGCAAATTAATGAATGACTAAACGAATTTTAGTAAAGAAAGTCTATAAAAACATTATATCAGGCTAAAAACAAGGAAAAAATACATTTTTAGACTTCTGGTAGGGAGTGAATGACGGAAGGTAGGAGTGAGTGACGGCAGTGAAAATTGCTAATTAGCGTTTATAGAATGTCAATGTATAAAAAAGTGCAAGGAATGAAATAAAGATGCAGTTGTACTTCAATTAAATAAGATTTTCTAAACAGTTATCTCTTTGCATACATTTCTTGATTCATATGTATATCGTGTGATTACATCCAGCAGTAAAAAAATATTCCGTGTATAACGCGCACTTGAAAAAAAGTGCGCGTTATACACGAATAAATACAGTATATTACTTTATTATAGAAAAGAATTCAACCGCTTTTCTAATAAGCTTTTTGATCTTGTGTCTTTATGACTATGGTGTAATGTATTTTTACATACAAACGCAAATATTTAGAATAAATGATTCGTTTTAAGAAGAGAAAAAACACACATACATTTTATTTATCGTGTTGATAAATAAATAAGAAATATAGGATAAACTTGTAAAATGTCTCTGTAAAATATTGTACATATTTGAAAAATGTATGCATGGAATCTTTATTCCTATACGTGCGTGCTATTATTACCAGGGATACTACATATGACTATTTTTCTACTCTATTTGAACCACTAATTTAAAAAAAGTATATTATGTTTCTCTTGCAAATGTTATTTCACACAATATGAAAGATTTTTGCTTTAAATTGTGATGAGAGATAGAATTAAATAAAAAGAATATTGTCCAGTTAAGTTGATTACATTGAGCTCACAAGTTAATGACATTAACTGTATGTAATCACATTATTTTTTTAAAAAGAATAATATTTCTTAAAAAACAAATTAATGGGAGAGATTAGCTCACCCAAATTCCTCCCCCCTTTTACTTAATCATTGAATCCGCAACCCAAATCAAGGATACGCTTTATCATTATGAACCAAAATTCGAATCAAATAGGATAATTCTGCATAAACCCCATTCATTTAATTTAAGAGTAGATATCCCCCGTTCCCCCCTTATACTGAACCGTTAAACATAAAAAAGTATTCAAGGATGAACCGTATCAGGAAGAACCTATATGCCAAATTTGAAACAATTCGGATAATACTGCATAAAAACCTATTTATAAAATTTAAACATTCATATATTAATCATCTGTTGCCTCGTTTATACTTAACAAAAGAATCTACAAACTAATCAGGGAAGAATCTTATCAGTATCTACTTATAATTAAAAATTCTAGCAATTGGGCAAATTTTAAATGAAAAATCCATTTACTTGAATTAAGAGGGGTAGCCACCAGATCTCCTCTTTATACTTAACCAATAAATCACCAAAACAAATTTATTATCATAATGAACCGATATCTAAAATTTGAACGAAATTGCTAAATTCTGCGTGAAAAACTCATTTACCCAACCCCCCCCCCCAGCAGGGGTTACCTCCCATGTACCCTTTTATACTTTGCCAATGAACACCCAAAACTAATCATGGAGGTGCCTCATCAGAAAGATCCTACATTTAAATTTTGAATGAAATCTGGTTGAAAAGCCCATTTATCTAAATTAAAGAAGGGTTGCTCTCGACTCCCGTTACACTTAAACAACGAACACTCAAAACGCATCAGGGAAGCGCCTTATCATAATAAACCTATGTGCAAAATTTGAAACATATCGGTATATTTTATCATGAGTTATATCGTTACATACATATATACGTGCGTACGTTTGTACAGAACCGGCGGGCATAAAAGCTCTCAGGCTTTTATATCCTGTGAATAGCTCCAGCGGCACCATTGTCTCACCTACCGCGCAGACCTGCTATTAGCGTCGGTGTTGTCAGAACAGCTTTGTATTATTACTTCGTGTTCTTGCCAGGAAATTCCAGGAATCTCGACCAATTCGCCAAATAATCTATCAATTTTACTGATCTACGACCATAATTTATATAAATCATGAATAGATAAAATGGTAAAATAAGATAATAATAAGTTAAAGGTATAAAGGATGTTTTAGTATTTATATATTTTTAAAAATATATTAAGATTACCCATACATTATAGGCTTAACTTCTCCTATATTCGTTTTTATAAAAGTAATTTCTTCAAAAATATTATCAGGCAATTTAAAGAATTTAACCCTCCCCCCTATGAATCATTACTCATTTAATAAACGACAAAATATTGAAAAATATTTTTTAAAGTATTCACAAACAATATGAAATAACATGAATGAAAGAAAAAAATAAAGTTTCTAGAAATCAATGAGTACCTTAAAATTTGCAGAAATTATGAGACTCGTTTGGATAATCTAATACAAAACGCAAAGAACACAATTATGTTTACAATTTATGTACATGCGTTTTTTGTTTAAAAACCTAAAAGTGTAACTAAAGCAGTTTAAAAAAGAATTCCGTGAATCATGTCCCAAACAGTAAATGCGAGAATGCGAAATATTTTCTGAAACAACAATATACGAAGTGAAAAATTGATATTTTTTAAAAGATATATTGTTCATAATGTCTATTTACGTGAGGAAAATGGAGATTGCAGTCCATTTGTAACGAAAATATTCTTTCCGTTTTCGTTAAAAGCCATTTGCTGAAATACTAAGAGATAAGTTTTCACTTTTAAAAGTAAAGGCGTTATATATCTTAAATCGTGAAATATGCTACATAAGTAAGTTTCTTTAGAATGTGATGGTTGAAAATATTTCTGATATGTTTTCGTATCTTTTACTATTCCCTATTAAATATGTATCGTACAGTGAAATGTTTCTTTTCATTATAGTGATTTGAAAACGTTAATATTTCATAGTAAAGCAAGCGTTCGTTTTTCTTTTAAGTTAAATTAAAATGTAATATTTTGAGTTATACATAAATAAGTTTTATTGTAATTCAGTATACATGTAAATATGTAGTATAGAAGTATATTGTTCAAAATTTTCATTGAAGGTTTAATTTTTATTAAATGCACATATTTGTGTTTATACAAAATGATTTTATAAAATAAGAAAATAAGATCACAAAATAATTTCTTAGCTAATAGAACAAATTTCGAAAGACGGTAAAACTAAATAATGTCAAAATTGAATTTCAAAGGTGTTACAAATTGATTTATAAATCTGAAGAAGGTGTTTTTTTACAGTATCTTTATAGCAATAAATATTATTGGAATATGGATGATAATTACACTATGTACCAAATACAAATTATATAATCTTAAAAGGCATAATTTGTTGACCCATCGCTGACAATTTGTGTAAATCTTTGGGACAGTTTCACAATTAGAAATGAAATCGTTGGGAAAGGTTAGCTCGAGAGATATCTCCAATTTGGACCGTACCTGAGCAGGAGTTTCAACTTTGAATGCTTAGAGCATTGTTGGGCCTCTGATGGAAAAAAGTTCGTTGGTCTGTGAAGATCATATGCAATGTAGGGATTTTTTACTGTGATTCAACGAGACAAAACAGTTAGCCAACCATTATTCAGCCTTGGCCCAATAATTTTGTGTTACTTTGAAAGTTAGCAGTATCAAAGTGATTTTTTTATATGAAGCACTGATAACATGAGACAAGGTATCGTATTAATGTGTGACAGTATATGATGTTAATATGAGATAGTGTATAGGGCTAATACAAGAGAGTACTCGATCAGTACTCTCTTCGTCAGATTAGTTTTAGATCATATAACTTAAACTAGCCATGCAAATAAAAACAAATAAAAACAGAAACAATTAAGATTGATTTGTCTTTTTATTTTAATATAATAGCAGGCTATGCTCACTGAGCTAGTCAGTATTTCCATAAGAACCTTTGATTTGGTTTGATTGCCTAAGAAGGATTGATCAGACAAGGAAACCAAGACTTTTGAGCATTTTGTCCTTCCCAGTCCCATTTATAAATGTCTTAAAAAATTACAGATTTCAGGCAGAAATGACACCGCCGGAAAACGCGACAATGAGCGGTATTTACATAAATTTCGTGAAAAAAGTTCTGGACCTAAGGCAGAATTTACCATTCGATGTCGAAAAATAGATTTCCCACACGACACTGGGCAGCGAGGAACATTGGTAGTTGGTGGGCGTTTCTGGTACGCCCAGAGAAACTCCTACATGTTGCTCTATCTCAATGGTACTCGTAACAGATGAAAAAGATGAGAAGTTCGAAGTGACAGACACGTTTCCTATGTTAAATTGGAAATGTATGTTGGATTATCATACGTGTTTTTGAGCTTCGTCTGAAGAATTGTCGGGTGAGGATATTAGTAAGCCAATTTCTAGAAGAGTTTTGAATACATTTAAGATGCCATTGACTTACGAAATGGTGAATTCGAAATTGTATTTTAAACAATATGGAACTTTAGCCAGACCTTGCTCATTGCTAAAAACGAAGCGAACGCCATTGCGATATTAAATTAGCTTATCGTTGGTCAAAATTTAGCTATTAAGAAGCATTTATTTTAGATGAATCTTAACACTTTTCGTTTCTTTGGTGCACTTTTAGGGAAATAATTCCTTTATGACAACAGGCATTAAAATTATCTCTGACCTGACAGTACTAAATTAGAGATCACTATAATGATTTCAGAGATCGATCATTGAACATAAATAACGTTCAAGTGGCTCATTTTCGTTTGTTAGTTCTTGAAAATCTGGATTCTCCGCTCAAATATGTGGTGCTTGTAGCTTAAATACAATTTCAATTAATGTTGTGTTCAGGGGGGGGGGATCCATAGACACGTTTTGAGGGGGGGGCGGTATCGAATGACATATAATACAGACAGTCATAGCTTCTATTGGTTACGCCAATCCTTGCAGTTAATTATTAAATGGATACGGAATAACCCATAAGGCATGGTGACGACACTATGACGTCATTGTGAAGTCACATTGTGACTTTGTGACCATCGATTGTCGATGTGACGTCACGTGACGTCGATGTGATGTGACAGTGACTAAAATGTGAAGTCCTTATGGCCGTTTTAGAGCTCTTTTGGGACGTCGCATTGTGATCACTTTGTGAAGTCACGGTGTAACAAATTTGTGAAAAGTGTGTCATTTGTGACTAATTTGACATTAAGATTGTGACGAAACTGTGACAAACGCGACGATATTTAAATTGCCAGAAACATGTTTTTTTAAAGTAAATAACATGTTTTGAAGAATATTTGTGATTTTCTAAAATTTTTAAAGAAAGTCACATCTCAGTCATAATGTGACGTCACTGAGTAGTTGCATTTTGGTCACAGATGTGATGTGACCAAATTGACTCACAGTGACGTCATTGTGACGTTCCTGTGACCATGCATGATATAAGGGAACTAATGTGAATAAAAATATCATAGATTATAAATTATCCGACACACTCGGTTAATCAACCCTCTTATAATGTAACATCCCTATCTTCACAATATGGTTTATTGTTACATATTCAGACGAAAAGTTAAAAATGTTACATAGATTTGTAGTTCAGGAAAAAGTGCCATAAGAAACGTTAGATTAAATTGATATTTAATAGTGGATCCCGGATTTAGTTTTGGTTTATTTTAGTTGAATTATTCAAAAATACAGAACATTTACAGAACACCTTTTACGTGATTATGCTTTTCTATGGTAACTTTCAAGTTCTCCATTCGTTAAAAACTATAAGTACTTTACACTTCATTTTTAATATCAAAACTTGCTACGGTAAGCCTCATGGCATGATATGACATCGCACTGCTTACGGAGTGCCAATGCAGCGTGATACCGCCATGCGTAACCTAAATTGAGAAGTGGAACATAAACATGGATTTCGAAACAACGCCTAAAAGGTATAATTTGGCAGCTCTAGTAATGATCCTAGGATCATTCCAGAGTTGGAAGCACAGATTAAATCTGACCTCTAAAAAAGGGCAAGTAGGACACCCAAACATATTTGGTCGCCCCACTATTCCATGTCATTTCAGAAACTGGCATAGGTAATAAACAAGTAAGAAAAATCATGCGTTAACCATAGATTATGAAGCACTTTCCAACACTTAATGAAATCTTTAACAAAACTTTGTTATTTAGGGAAATAATAGTGTATAGCAAAATATACCCAAATATGTACTCCAGTACATTAGAACAGCCCTATATTTCATATGTCAGTTCATATATTGGGAAAATTTAGCTTAGCAAGAAAATACCCAGTAGCTTGAAATTTCTTTTTCAGGAATTCATACTATTAGATGGAAACATACTTGAATACTTTTGTTCAGCCCTGTAGTTTACATTGTACCTTTATTACACGCCAGCATTAGGCTAAAATTTATTGTAAACTAAAACACTTTTAAAACAACTGAAATCACATTCTCATAAATCATCATTCATAGGCGTCCATGTACCGAATTCTTTGCGTGGCCCTGTATATCCCTTTATCTATATTCTGCAAACATTTCTCAGTAAATTGAATGCAGCTCAGCGTAAAAATGCATAGCTTATTTAAGAACCACGTTTAAATAATTTACGCTCATATTCAGTAATGTTGGTGAGCTCTTTTGGGTAGGCCCTGTATATCAACTATAACATTTATACACCCATATAATGTGCATATATTTAGCGAAATATTATAAATATAAACGCGAATATCATAATTAAAATGCATTTCATCCCTCCATCAGCCATCATCGGTCACATATACGGTACTTCGGAAAGAATATACTATTTGAAATCTTTTGTATGGCCATGTAAATGCTATGTTCTTCATATTATGCAAGACAAAAAGTGTATAGTTTATATTAAGCTTCAGTGACATATATCAATTTTATTATACATGAAAGAGCTTAATATATATAAAATATGTCACACACAATTCCCCCTTTTACCATTATCTAATGGAATTCTTTTGTGTGGCCCTGTAAATGAATAATAGCTACATTTTCCCCTTATATTTTATAGAATGCATATTTTAATATGTTTGACAGGGTATAACATCTTTAAAATTCCTTTGAAACGATTTTTCCCTGTAGGCCGTAATGTAATGGGAAACTTTTGATTCGCTCTGTAGATAAACTAACCATGGTAGAAACTTCATTTTCAATAGGACTTGTGCTAGGGTAAAGTCAATAACGTCCTAAAATTTCATGGCAATCCGAGTATATTAGCGATTTTTCCCCATAGGCCGTAATGTAATGGGAAACTTTTGATTCTCTCTGTAGATAAACTAATCATGGTAGAAACTTCATTTTCAATAGGGTTCGTGCTAGGGTAAACCTCAATAACGTATAAAAATTTCATAGCAATCCGAGTATATTTACGGGAGTTACAGCGCGGACAGACGGACAGACGGACAGACGGCCATCCGGCCAGACGGACAGACGGACAGACGGCCATCCGGCCAGACGGACAGACGGCCATCCGGCCAGACGGACAGACGGACAGACGGCCAGACAAACCGAATGCATAAGCACTTTTCAACTTTGTTGGAAAGTGCTAAAAACAAAGAAGAATGTAAAGGTTGTATGGTACAGACGATCACAGAAAAGATATAGCATAAGATAGCCAAGTCCGACAGCAAACTTTAAAAATATAAAAAAAAAACATAGCTCACACATGGGCCATTATGAATGACATTGCTAATTTTGTGTGACAGTCATCTAGTACCCGTTCATCATCGAAGTTTTCCAGTCGAAAACTACAGTAAAAAAAGATATTTTAAAGGTATTAAAGATAAATGTGTTAAAAATACTTAAATGTACGTATAAACTTTTTTTTGGAATTGCGATGTATTTTATAAAAAATTTACACATGTTTTATTCTCATACTAGCGAGCTACGCCCGCTAGCTGGGCCACTTTTTTTCAAACGAACCTCGGTATTAAGCAGTATATAATAAGCAAAAAAATTCATTTAATAAGCAAGTTTTGGTGTTCGAATCCTCAAGCACAAAAAAAGTAAATTAAAGAGCCATGGTCCCGTTAAAAATATGTGATTTCGCACGGTGGGCCACGTGCGCTTGAAAAAAAAAGATTGTGGATCGGAGCTATGGTCGCTTCGCGCCCATAGTCCCGTTAAAAATATTGGGCGCTAAGTGCCCATAAGACATTTTTTCGTATTTTTTAGTTAATCAGAAACAGATTTTTACGCAGATTCTGAATATGTAATCAGTTTTTTCCTACTTTAAAAACTGTCTGCATGATGGTTTAAGAAAAAAAGCGCAAAAAGAAAGTTTCGATAGTCCTGTTTTATTTCTAAGTTCAATATTTTAGCGAAAACTACGGTAAATATTCTACGGCAAGTCAAAAAAATTGATGCGGAAAAAAACGCAATTACGCCCGGTGAAAAAGAGGTTTTCGGCTGTTTCTTCTTTTAGCCAAAGGGGAAAAATTCATGTTGTTCACCGCAAGGTGGCGCAGTGTTCTACTTCGGAGCTCCGTTTGGGAATTGTGACATTTTTCGTTCCGATTCCCAAGGGGTTTTTAATTCATAACTTTTTTAATTTTGGTCCCACGGTCTCGAAAATGCCCGAAATGACTTCCCCGGAATTTTTCCAATCGAAAGACACCTCTCGTGACTTCCAACTCGACCGCGTTGCGAACTGTAATCGGCTTCAAGCAGACAGACAGACAGAGGCGCACGGATTTTATTAGTATAGAATTTATGTTATGCATATTCATGATGGGTAAGTATTACGATACTCCCCCCCCCAGATTATGATAACATTATGATAGTCCGAATGACTAGTATTTTTTAGCAACGAATTTTTTAATAATATAATTGATAATTCATATGTATATTGTACGGAACGCAATAAGCGTGAGCAGCAGTAGCACTTGACCGTTTATTTAGACGCATTTGACCAAAATAGACTTGGTCTACTATGGTTGTATATATAATCTTTATACAAAATTTATGCAAAATTTTTATACATAATAATCTTAAGTCTACCGTAATATTTCTTTCGTTTTGAATTTTTAAATTAAGCTTTTTTATTTAAAGAGGTGGGATTCAAATTAAAAAATAGTTTTGGAAAGAGACTTTTATATGTTAATCATAAATATTTTAAAGTTAACTTGTGTTATTAGAATTCTTGCATATAGTTTACTAAAAATATTTATGCATTCTGCAGTAGTCTTTGAGGTAAAATTTATTTTATTTCTTTCATTGACTGACTTCTAGTATATTTATAAATAGCCTTCCAAAAGTTTTATATTTTTTATCTTTGATAGCATACATTTGTCATACATTTTAAAATGTAGGGATAAATCGATGAATTTTGTACGAGTGTTTGAAGAATATTTGAATAACTTTCTCAAGTAGATTCTCAAAATAAGAAAGTAAGTTTTACATTTCAAGCAATCGAGATTAGTCGTAACATACGATGCGGCTGTAAGCTAAATTGATTTCAGTTATTCATTCCATATATTCTTTGAGAGCAAGTGAGTTCAAAATGCGAACGTTTATTTAACAACTTTACAAGTTAACTTTCAAAGTAAATACAAATATCATTTTAAATTCAAAGACTAATGCATCATGTAAATTATGTTTCTAAATAAACTGTTCTTAAACCTAAAGTAAGAAAGAGTTGGAGGGAACTTAAAATTTCCACGTTCAATTGCTTTGCGCATTCAGATTCAAATATTGGAATTTATAAGATGGGTAATAGAAATGAATACCAAATGTGTCGCACGAAAGAAAAATAATCTCGAAACGATTTGTAATAAATAGTTTAAATAAATCTGGTACCCAAAGAAATGAAACTTTTTCTTTTTAATACTTCCAACAAAGTTCAAATGTGCTTATGCATTCGGTTTGTCTGTCCGTCTACCCACGCTCTAACTCTCGTAAATATATTCAGAATTTCATGCAATTGATAAGGATTATTTTTGGCCACCTAAGAATGTTTGGTATAGCACATGAAGTATGTAAGTTTAATGCTTCATTTACAGGGACACTCAAAAGAATTTCATTACATTATGGTGTAGGGAGAAAAATCATTTGGAGAGTATTTTAGTGACATTACGCTATTTCAAATGCATTGAAACTGATATAAATCACTGAATCGTACTACGACCATGTTGAAACAGAGCATTCATAGCAAGTTTTCTATTAATTGACAGGGACACACAAAAGAAATCGGCTTCAGCACTGTTTTTGCGTAATAATTGCTGGAGAGTATGTTTTAAAAATCTGTATGAGCTTTTAAATTTAACTAGTGTTTTGCATATTACTCTTTATATATATGTTTTATACCTCATATACAGGGCTAAGTAAAGTATTTCCATACCAATCTTCTTATTAGAGGAAAATGTTGAGGGAGAATTTTCAACTAAAATGAGTGTATCTCCTAAATGAACTAAACTTTATAATGCATGTTGTATACACATCACTATATCATATGCAGGGCTGCTAAAAATTTCAGATAATTTTCCATTTGTAGATGAAAACAGCTGCAATTCGGTTTTGAAATGCATTATACATTTCCATAGGGTCAAATGAGACGTAATATTTTGATTTTTTAAACGTTGCAATTTCTTTACATTATTCTGAATGTGTTGGAAACTGCTTCATAATTTACGCTTGACATTTTCTTTCCTGTATTATATTGCAACTGAGTGATTTAATAATTTATTTTACTTCAGAAGTACCATTGGAATAACTTTAAATAATTATATTTATTTTAAGTGAACCGTATCTTATAATGTTTCTACCGCCCAAACTTAAGCACAAATTCACACGTAGATGTAGAGAAATGTATCTAATTCCTCGAAAACATCATCTAACCACACATGAAAAAATACAATGCCTATTCTGAGTTATCCTCTGAATTATCTACGCCTTCATCGAAAAGCGTCCTTCTATCTTTAGAAGCCTCAGAAAACGGGTTTTTACGGCCACTGATTTTCAGAAACGTCTTAAAGCAGCTTTTCACTTGGCATTAGGGTTGGGCGATACCAGAAATTTAATATTGCTATACATAAACGAGTTAATATCAATATCGGTGATATATCGCCATAACTACTTTAAAGTGGGTGGGAATAGAAATATTTCTAATTTCTAAAGACAAATGGTATAGTAGGAATAATTCAATTGAAGTTAGATGCAGAAAGTAACGATTTAATGTTTTGTACCCATTTGCTCATACGGCATCCTTTAAATATATACATTACACAAATAACAAATACTTTAGAAAAAGAAAGCAACGTTCGATATCTATTTTCACTTACAATTTATACTATTGATTACCTTGTGTATTTTCTTTAATTTACTCTGCATTTTAACGAAAGACAGAATCTGAAAGGGAGATTCTGAATTAAGTGGCGCTTCGAATAAATGCATCTATTGGATGAGAGAAAGGATCGAAGAAGTTACTGGTTACGCAATATTCGGTGCTTTTTCTTCTAGCGGTTAGAAATCATGTGAAAAGTGTTATTATATTATATAAAACCAGAGATTACATATTTTATTTGGATATATCATTAGAGTCAGAGCCTAGATATTGTTATTGAGATAGTTAAAAATATCAATATTTGGCCGATATATCGATAAATTATCCAGCCCTATTGCGCATATATCGGTTTTCTCAATCTATTAATTCGCAACTAAACATTTTCATCTTCAACAAACATACTTTGAAGACAAGCATGATAAATTAGCAACATCAACATTAAAATTAACATTATTTGTCTCACTCTTACATGTATAAATTCAGTTATGTAACCGATAATGTCCAATTGAGAATTAATATAATAAAAACCGATATTATGATTTAAGAAAACAGATTAAATGTTACTGTAACACGTAAGAAAAATCATGCGTTAAGCATAGATTATGAAACCTTTTCCAACACTTCCTCATATCTTTAAGAAAACTTTGTTATTTAGGGAAATAGGATGCTACTGTCCATAGCCAAATAAGTATTCCAATATTTTTGAACAGCTTTGTATTTGATCCGTCGGTTGATACATATATACTTTATAATGGGAAAAATTAGTTTAGCAAGAAAATACCTAATTGGTTGAAATATCTCTTTCAGCATTTTATTCCAAAAGATGGAAAATGCTTGAATATTTTTGTTCAGCCCTGTAATTTACCTAGTACCTTTATTACACGCCAGTATCTTGTAAAAATTTAGTTCAAACAAAAACACTCTTAAAACTGCTTAAATCACATTTCCAGAAGTTAAATTTTATTGGGTTACTATGTAGCTAATTCTTTGTGCGACCCTGCATATCATTTTATCTATATTCTACAAACATTTCTTAGTAAACTCAAAACAGTTCAACGTAAAAATGCATAACTTATTAAAAACTACTTTTAAGTTAATTATCCTCACATTCACCTTTATGAGCTTTTTTGTGTAACCCATTATATCAACTATAACATTTACTCTTGCCATATAATTTGCAAACATTTTGATAAAACTTAAAAAGGCATACCATAGTTGAAAATGTATTTCATCAATGCATCAGCTATCATCGATATAATACAAAACTTTAGATAAGATTATAAGATTTGAAATATTTTGTGTGGCCCTGTAAATGCTATGCACTTCATATTATGCTTTAAATATTAAGTCTCAGCGACGTATATCAATTTTATTGTATTTGAAATCGTTTAACATAATTAAATTATGCCGCAAACAATTCCTCCGTTTATTATTGTGTAATGGAATTCTTTTGGGATACCCTGTAAATGAATAGTAACTATTATTTTCACTGCATATTTTACAGAATACATATTTTAGTGCACGTTGCGAATCCATATAAATTTGAATATGTTTTACAGTGTGTAACATTTTTGCCGAAACGTCAGTTAAGGCTTAATTTGGAGACACGAAATTTTTTTGTGTCTGTCTGTCTGTCAGTCTGTCTGTTCCGCGATAACTTCCGTAAAAAGCTTCCGATTGGCTTGAAATTAAGTGGGTATGTTAGTGAGGCAATGGGAATAAGCTGTATAGTTTTTTGTAAGATTTGGTTCATTCGTTCGAAAAATATAGAATATTTTATTTTGCGCAATAATACTTTTCTATGGCAAATCCAATGATTTCCATTTTTTTTTCTTGAGAGAAAATGTCACATTATGATAAATGGATGCTGAAATTTACCGGTTAAATTATTCGTATTGTTTTGAAATTTTGTCTATTCATTTGTCAGATTTTTAAAATTATTACTGTAAATTTTGGAGATTTTTTATAAATGTATTCCAATAATATAAACGAATTTGTTTTAGAGACTTCCTTATTTCAAATGTTTTTATTTCATTTTCTTTATTTTCTCTTAATGGTTGCTAAGAAACCATTCATCCTAATCCTTATTTTTATAATGTTATAAATTTGAATGCGTGTAATTATTGAACGCGAAAATTTAAATGAAGTTAACGTTAAAACTGGTGAATTAATGCCTTTGTATCTTTGTGTATAACTATAACATAGCCCAGAAAAGAACATAGGCTATGTTTTATTGATTTTATTCACATATTTTCCTTAATAATTCAAAATTTCCTGCTTTTTCATGCAGAATCAATAGCGATCTTTTAGATAAAATTTAACTAATTTCCTTTATCATTGCCAAAAAAAATTGAAAAGCTGGAATAATTTGTCAACGGCAATAAGTTTCAATTGAGCAAGTTCCATTCGAAAAATTGAACTAAGAAAAAATAAATATAACGTCAGAATTAAAATAAAAATAAATATAGTACTTTGTTAAATATTAAACATGGAAATTTGTTTCGTTAATAAGAATTTTTCTGACAAAAATGGAGGCATAATTAGAAGTAAAAGAAAAAAAAATTATATTTTTAACAAATATTTCACCTGATAAAATTTGACATCATAATTGAAATAAAACAGGTATTTTATAGTAGTCGTTAAAAATATAAGAAACATGGATAGCAATAACTCATGAATAATGACGTCATTGTCGAAACTTCAGTGAAGGCTTATTTTGGCGATACAAAATTTATTGTTTTACTCTGTCTGGCCGCAATATCTGCCACAAAATGCAATCAAAACTTCTTTTTTTTCGGAAACAAAATTGTAAAACCCTAGATTACTGAGTTTACACTTTCAAAAGTTCCTGATACACCAGATTTAGGTGTGGACAGGTATGTAGAAATATGAGGATAATGAAAAATGCTTACTAAAACTGTTACTTATTCTTATAAATCAAAATGTATGAAGAAATAAGATATACGATAACTATTAGCAAATTGATAGAAAGTTACAAATTTAAGTTTAATGAGACTACGGGGGGTTCAGGGGGGCGGAGTCCCTCTGAAGAAATCTACTATGTTATGATAAAAAAACAAAAATGAAATCAAGAAAAATTCAGAATATCCTAACGTAACTAAGTCTTTAATTTAACGCTTTTGTTGGCTGAAAACTTCTTATTCTTATTTTATTTTTATAAATAATTACGTAATTCGAAAATTTTAAATTACAGTTTCCAGGAAGTTGAATATTACCCAAAGTGCGTTTTAAAAAAGAAATGATGTGAAAAGCTGACGTTGAGGCTCTTGATCTGCAGATTTACTAGTTAAAATTGATTTGGAACGATTTTTTATCATAGGCCGCAATATATCGGGAAATTTTTGACTATCCCTGTAAATAAACTAATCATAGATGGACAGACAAACCGAATGGATAAACGCTTTTCAACTTTGTTGGAAATTGTTAAAAATAGGAAAAAGTACTCTAAAATGTTTTCTTCTTTCAATGACAGTACAAGAAACATTGTTTCACATGTCGAAAATATACTGGTCTTTGAAATTTCTGAAGATAAAGAACGCTTTTCGGATTATGGGTAATTTTAAACAGTTCATGGATTTTCTATCATAATTATATTTATATTATTGTAGAATAAAAAGGATTAGTCTTTTTTGCACAGTACTGTCTATTTATTTTCGGAATTAGTTGAGTATTTTATACATTTTAAGGCAGAAATCGGAAAATCTGCAATTTGAACATATCATGTCAGTATGTTCTTTGTTGTCATCTGTTTTTCTTTCTCTGAATGCGTAAAGTCAAATTTTCATTATTTTTATACGTAATAAACAAATACAGTTTATTATTTTATCGTCTCAAATGCAGTAGGATTTTTTTTATAACTTTAAAGCTACACCTTTTAATTTTTTATAGAAATATTTATAAACATGAATATAAAATATATTAGGTAGAATAAAATATTTACGATCTAGTTTAAACATCCATTTTGAGAAATTAATGATGGAAGGGAAAAATACGTAAATCTTTTTTTCCTCTTTTTTTTTCTTTTTTTTTTTATAATTCAACATACCTAACTTTAATTATTGTGGAAAAAATCATTTTATCGTAGATGCGGGAAGATTTTATGACTTTTTTTTCACTTTGGCAATGCATATAAAATCCTTCTAATGTTGATTAGATAATGTGATATTATTATTGCGTTTTATAAGTTACATTTCACGCTGTTCATTACGTAAATTTTCAGAAGTGAATAACACTTTTATATCTGTTTCATTTTAACATATAAATAAATATTTAAAATAAGGGTTTCTAACGATGCCTTTCATATTTTTTGTGAAAATTTATTATAAATAATTATAGATGCATTTTTTTCAAAATATTCGCATTATATAATAAATGTCTGCCTTTTTTCGAAGATTTATTGCGTGTATTTTCATGTATACGTTGCGTTTTCATATTGCTTTGTTTCTAAATTTTAACACAGTATTTAAATATACATTTTTTCATTATATGTTTTTGCACATTTTTTCGCAATAGATTTTAAAGTTAAATAAGAAAATAAAATTATATATCATGCATCGATTATAAAATATTTTTAGCATTTCCTCAAGTATATTATTTGTAATAAGAATTTATTATGACACTTTCTCTTTTTTTCGAAAAACAGCTGAAACAAATATTTCAGTAAACGCAAAATATACTTGAAAATTTAATTTGATCCATCATTGGCCGTTCACTCATAAAGTATTTGAATAGTTTTCTGAAATCGTCTATATGGTCCAGAGATTTTTATTCACACCACGTACTTCGAATAAATTTAATTAGGCTAGAAAATTATGCATTTAAAATAGTGTGCTTAAAGCAATAATTATTAATGTATAAACTAACAGTATATAAAAGTAGGGGGAACTGGGGTACATTGATACATGGGGCACATTGATACACCCCCTCTACGGCTCACAGGGTCATTACAGGAAGTTTCACAACAGCTCCAAAAGATGATGCTAGTGTATTCAACTACATACAAAAAATCTTGGAATGATTCAGTAGTTTGATGAAATGGGACGGGTGATTTATTGTTTTTGTTGTTCAAAAGTAAATATGAGTTGTACAATTGAAATGCTATTATACAACTGTTCCAGTATTTTCAACCAAAATGAATACTCTCCCTGGTAAGTACAGCTACTCTTTATCAGTTCTTCATTATTTATTGTTAGATATATTGTGAAGTGTTGGATTTGAGACTCATTTTATTCAAAATCGCTGTATGGGGCACATTGATACAGTCTATGACGGGGCACATTAATACAGCCTAAATCCTTTAATAGTTCATATTTTCATTATCTTTTATTATTTTTTTTACCATACACTCCTTAATCCAACCTTTTTTTTCACGAAAAATTTCTAATATTAGTTTTTATTGAAGTGAAATAGCTCTAATTTCTTTATATTAGAACATTTTATAGTATTTTTGAAAACAGAAGACGTAGGAACTTACCCAGCATCTAGTGCTAGTAGAACTAATAAAAGAAAAGGACGCCATTCTGGCAAATCTCGAATTTATATCGATTCTCCAGAGAAAAAAGTATTTTCGACATGCGAAATGTTAAGTAAGAGAAACAAACTGCAGAACAGAAAATGATACTTATATTATAAACAGAATTTTTAATATAATTATCCTTTATTTTCTATTTATGAACCTATTTATAAACAGAAAAACTGGTAATTTTTTCATCTTTTATAAGAAAGAAGATAATGCTGGGGTTGAAGTGCTAGATATGACAAAGTTACCACAGCCAACAATCAGACAAGAAACAGCCAGAACATCAGGTCATAATATATTTAATTTTGATTGCATAGTCATAATATATTTAATTTAATATTGCTTAAAAATAAATTGTGGGTGATTTGAATTTTTATAAATAAATATAAAATGGTTTTCTAATTCATTTTCTATGAAAAATAGGCATTGGTATTATTTTGTCGTCATTTTTCTCAAACGTATCAATCTGCCCCGGGGATGGGGCACATTGATACAAATGACTTTTTTTGATTTTTTTAAAATTACATGCAAAAATACTATATAAAACAATGATTGTACATTTTTATAACATACTACACAAGTTTTGCTGTCACCTCATGGAAAAAAAACTTGAATTTTCTACTTTCTTGACACCAAAAAAAATCTTAGAAAAAAACTGTATCAATGTACCCCAGTTCCCCCTATTTAAATTAATGTATGAAATAATGCACATGAAATAACACTGATGGTAAAATACCTTTCTTCTGTGCGTCTTTTTATATAAATTTATTCATATGGTAAAAAAATATAATTTAGATAAAATATAATTTAGATAGAAAAAGCATAACACCATTCAAAGGAGCTGTAAGTTATTCACTTTCATAGACGGTAATATTTTAGAATTATGCTTAAGAATAAAGCTTAACAATGCGTAAGAATTGATGCGGCATACCTTGCCTTTTTAAATGAAGAAATGGATTACGATACTGGTTTCTTATGCATACATATTTGCTTTCAAAGGATCTATAACTTTTTAAAACATTACTAATCTTTTTTAATGTTACTGAAGAAGAATTAGTGCGTGTATTTAAAAATTATGTTTTAAATGATTTTTTTTGTTTTTTATTAAGAAGCTTAATAGAGTAACATATTTTTTTGGCATTATTCTGCATTTAATATAGTATACTATAAAAAAAGAAGAAAAACACTCGCTCAAATTATAAATAAATATTATAAATGTAAGATAGAAGGATAAGAAACAAAAAAAATTAATGGGCTAAATTCTAAAACTGAAAGAAAATGTAAATTTAGGAAATTTATTTTTTTAATGTTAATTAAAATTTTTGGCAGTATAATTTTAAATTATGTCTAAATTTATTTTATCTGGCAATAAATTTATTCAGTTTTCGTATCAGAAAAAATAGTTTAATGTGTTTTGAAAATAAGTCAGGAAATCGCTCCCAATATATTTTATTTATTTATTTTTTAAATAATTACACTGATAAACAAAATTTAACGAATTTTCTGTTTCCCTATATACGTTGGGTGTTTCTTATAGATTTCAAGCTGCTGAAAAAGAATATGTTTGTAAAAATTTTCTATCACCCTCCAATTTTGAGAAATTTCATTTATACGTTTTGGGAGTATGTAGGCATCGTATAGGAATTATAATTATATTATACTATTCTCTTTCATGTATTTGATTCACACAAACATTTTTGTTTCTTATTACAACGATAAAAGATACAGCAAGATAGTAGAAACAGATATCCCCCTAAAAAATTTTATGTTAGCGACCTTGTACTGACAGCTCTATAGCCACCCCCACAGTATTTGACTTTAACGCAAATCCATGACAGTTGTAACTTTCGGAGCGAGTGTACTACTATTTCTTTGTTCTGTAAGACTTTCCATTTAAATTTTTATTATAATTATCCTATTTTCCTCTACAATATGTAAAACATGTCTAGAGGATGCGTTAATGAACCCGATTCTTTTTGCTATGTGTGCGGGGAGCTAACTTTAAAAAAGAAACGACGCGCTTTCACGACGTTAAACAAGACTGATTACACAGGCCTGCAAATTGAGAGTCATAACTTCCTCTCTAGAATTTGAGAGCTTATTCTAGGGTATTTTGGTGCGCTGATTACGAATATGTACTTAATTTTTTTCCATCACCTTCAGATTTTTCAAAAAACATACAGATAGAAAACAGAAAAAAAAACACAAGTTTTCACATAAAAAATATATATTTAAAAAAGTACATTACTTTTAACATAAAAAACAACTAAAATATAATAATAACTTATTACTGATCTAAATTACATGTAAATATTATTTGTGGAACCTGATCCTTTTTTCCTGGAAGCTTCGGTTTGTACGATTTTTGCTTAAATTTCCATTTGGATCGTCGCGCTTCAACAACCAGCAGTAATTCGCCATCATGCTAGTATTCCATCTTCCTTGATACTGGACTTCTAGCTCTTTCAAATCTTGGTGAAATCTTTCGTCTTGTTCTTCGCTAACGGCTCCTAGATTTTCTAGGAAGTAATCTATGTGCGAGTTTAAGAAATAAAGTTTAATGCTCATATTACAACCCATTACACCAAAATTTGTAACCATTTTAGCCACTATTTGTTTCTAGTCGGAGCTTTTATTGTTCCCAAAAAAGTTTTTCACCACTTCCTTAAATGACTACTATGCTTGCAACTCGATATCATTAAGTTTTTCATCGAACTTTTCGTCTGACATTCATTTTCTTAAATCAGGCTTAAAACATATCCAAAATAACTTTTGTAAATATTTTTTACAAAGTCTGTAATGCTGTTTCGTTGTTTTTTCACCATAAATTTCCCGCAAATATAACAAAAACAATTCGAAGAATTTAAACAGCTTTGCGATGACATTTTAAAGGTTATGTTGCAAGATGCGCATTTCAACTGTTAATTTTCTAAATCAGTGCGGGTACTTATACAAAAACCCTTTGGTTTATCTTTATTACACCCTTTTCTACTAATATTTACAACAATTAGGTTATATTACCTAATCATTATGTATTAATGAGCTCATTACTAAATTAAGCCAAAATGACCCGTTTTCAACATGGTTAATGTGAATTACTTTTACTTATTATGTAGTAATTAACAAATTACTGTTTTGAAGTAATTTCTATGTCACCTTACACTAATTGAATGCAATAAAAATTAAGCTGAAGTAATTTAATGACGTTTTATAAATTTTAAAATGTAGACGCTCAGACATTTTTCAGCAAAATCTTAAGTATTCAATATCAAAAAATCCTGACGTGATGGAATTTTTTTATTATTTTTCTCGTAATCAGTACATCAGAAACTATAGAAAACGTTATTTAGATTTCAAAGAGGAAAACCATTGCAGACCTGTGTTATCATATATATTTTAAATATGAAGTAGGTGAACAAGATAAAAAATGGGCACCTCATTCTTGTTGTACACGATATGCTACAAACTTCCGGGCGTGGATAAAAGGTACAAAAAAGTGTATGTCCTTTGCTATACCCACGATATGGCGCATGCCGGAGGATCATATAACTGACTGCTACTAATGAATTAAAAAAATTAAAGGATTCTCTAGAAGAAGTAAACATAAAATTAAGTACCCGAACTTAGATTCAGCAATGTCACCAACATTACATAATGATGATTTACAAATACCGAAACCTCCAGAAAATTTTACATATGACGATGTAGCAGTAGAAATGGAAATTGATGAAACTGAAACTTCCTCTACATCTGATATGAACTATTCACCTGGAATAAATGAAGAACCACACCTAATTACTCAAAAAGAATTAAATGATTTTGTGAGAAAGTTAAATTTATCAAAGAAAAACTCCGGATTACTTGGATCAAGATTGAAAGGTTGGAATCTCCTGAAAAACAATACAAAGATACAGGGGTTGGACAAAAATATGGAAACACCTTTTGAAATGCATGTTTGAAAAGAAAGATTGATTTCAATGAACTATGTAGAGGGCACTGGCGTTTTCGCCACCTATACAACTTCGTAAAATCGCTGCACTGTTCAGTCGTTGTTGGAACACTGTTATGTGAGTTTGTCATTGCATTATGTCAGAGTTAACAGACTTCGAACGTGGCCAAATTGTTGGCGCGCGTATGGTGGATTCTTCCGTAAGCAAGGTAGCCGAGGTTTTTAGTGTTTCAAGAGGTACTGTGTTGAAGATTTATTCCGCATGTTTGAAATGCGAAAAAACATCATCTACTAAATCACAGCGCGGACGAAAGTGTGTGCTGAGTGATCGTGACAGACGATCCTTAAGGAGGATTATCGTGAAAAATAAGAAGACAACAGCTGCAAAAGTTAATGCTGAAATGAATTTCGTGTTACCAAACCCTGTGAGTACCAAAACAATTAGAAGTGAGCTTCATAAACAAAGAATTGCTGGCCGTGTTGCAATTGAAAAGCCATTTATCAGTGATGCTGATGCCCGTAACAGGAAAAAGTGGTGTTTAAGTCATAAAGCCTGAAATATAGAGTAGTGGAAGAGAGTAATATGGTCGGATGAGTCTTCTTTCACATTGTTTTCCACTCCTGGCCAAGTTTACGTCTGGAGAATGCCATCTCAAGCCTATAATACAGACTGCTTGTTGCCAAAAGTGAAACATGGCGGGGGCTCGGTGATGGTTTGGGCAGCCATATCGTGATTCTGTTCTGGTCCCATAATAACTATGTCAAGGCGTATTACTGCTCAGACTTATGTGAACATTTTGGCTGATCAAGTCCATCCAATGATAAAAACTCTGTTCCCCAATGGTGATGTTATCTTGCATTACGACAACGCCCCCGTTCACACAGCTCATATTGTCCAGGACTGGTTTTCTGAGCACGAGGATGAACTGTCGCATTTCCCCTGGTCACACAGTCACCAGACCTGAATATTATCGAACCTTTGTGGTCTACATTGGAGCAGAAAGTTTCGTTCTCGCTATCCACCGCCAACATCGTTATCTGAACTTGCCACCGTTTCGCAGGAAGAATGGTACAATATTTCCTTGGCAAACATACAGAAACTGTATTTATCCATTCCGAGAAGGCTGCAAGCTTTTTTGAAAAACAACGGGTACCCTACACCATATTAGGCAAGGAAATGTGTTTTTTTAAGGTGTTTCCATATTTTTGTCCAACCTCTGTATCTTTTTATCGAGATTGACATAAGAAATATTCGACATTTTTTTTCGAGAAAAGATGATTTATGCTATTGCAATGATATAAGTTGCTTAATGTCTGCTTTAAATTTTGACTATAACTCGAAACAATGGCCTATAAAAGAGCAGCCACAGATAAGACATTTACCGCTACATAAAGTATAAAATTTCTAATTAATATAATTTCTTTTTACAAAAATGCTTCTATATTTTTCTGAAACTTTATAAACAATACATACTTTAAGTGTTTTAAATATTAATTTTAAGCTTTATAAGTGTTTATTTAAAAGTTTGTAATTACTAAAATACCAAATGATAAATTTCATAAGATATATGTGTTGAATAAATACTACAAAATTCAAATTTTCAAGATTTTGAATTTTTTAAAAATCTGTGGGTTATGGAAACTTTTTAATGGCATATTCTTTCACAGCTCCACCTAAAATATAAAAGCCATCACATACTTAGATAGAAATAGAAACCTTGTTTATCAGTGTTATTTGATATGGAAGGAAAAAAATCCCCATAGCTTCATTTAACGTCTCAAGTGAGCCTTGTTTGCCTCATAAATAATTACTTAATAATTAATTATAATTTTTATTTTAATCACTGTTATGAATTGGATGTTAAATGCAGATTGGATGTTATATAATAATTTTAATAAGTGTGATCGGTAGTATATAACATAGTTTCTAAAAACTATAGTCACTTCCACCTACAGCTACGCTCTTCAACTTTCGTCAAAATCGCAGACTCTAAAATTACGTAAATTTAATTTCCTTAAAAAATATTAATAAAGGTTAAATTGCAATGAAAACACTATTGACTAGCCACTGTAATAGACAAAAGCAAGATTAACAAAGATTTTAGGCCTAAATCAATGGACCACAAGCATTTCTGACGTCAAAGAACGTCACAGTGGATTATAGCTAATCAGATTCTCTATTTATTCCACAAGCGTTCACCAAAAGCCAATTAAATACCACAATGCTTGTGAGAAACATTGCGAACTCCGCCCCGTGCTAGTGGTCAATTACTGCTGACACAGTTTCTGGCTGATTCTGTGATTAATTAATTGAGATAAACTAAAAAAATCAAAATTAGTTTGCATATAATAGCAAAGTAAACAATTTTATAAAGAGGCCATAAGAAATGTAAGAGACATTATGACATTTTAATTATTAAATATGGTTAATTTTCACCAAAAGTCATTTTCTCATTTTAATAATAACACATTTTTTTAAAGTCTATAAAGTCTAAACTAAAGTGGCCTAATGATAATAACTGCAAATTTCCAGGTCTTTCTAAAAAGGAATTAGATATGAAGAATTCCATATCAGGAATTTGCAGCATATTATGATTTGTATGATGTTTAACTTTCCTATCAAGATCCAGAAAGTGACGATTTTAAAGCGCCTATCAGAATGCAATAAAACGTCCAAAAAATGTGATTAGATTAAGTTAATTCAGAGAAAATGTTGGTTGCAAAAAAGTAACTCAAAGTTTAAAACAAATGTGCAGTTTATGCTAAATCTGAGATAATGATAAAAAGATCGAAGGGACACATAAACGACTCAACAAAAAAGCTTTGCTAAAGAACCTCATCACAATGGCTTTACCATATTTAAGTTTGTTCTAAGGTTTAAAAAATAGGCACTCTTAAGAAACATAATTCTTTTAAATGTTAAGTAGAACATAACATTTTTTTTCAAACATTAGTTTGTTTTTGATTGTATTGCAAAGCTTGTTACATTCATATTTTTGTAATTTCATTGTATTAAGTTTACAACTTTGGGATTTACAAAATATTAAAGTTACTTTTTTTGTCATATTATGTTTTATGCTGCGTTAGAAAAATGATTGTTTACATTGCATCTTCAGAAGGTATCTCACATCAGTTTTGGGGCAAAATGTTGAGATGTAAGCGTTTACAAAAAGAAAATTTTCGAAACTTTCTATAATATCTGTAAATTGAAATAAGTTTTTAAATCACACATAACAGTATAAACTTTAAGAAGAAATCAATGAATAACAAATAAAAACAATAAACGATATTGAAAACGATTAAGTCAAAAACTACGGCATCTTTACCCAATATACCTTAACTATTTTGAGACGGAAATATCATACAACCTTTTAACCCTGTAGTAAAAAATATATCATATGTACTATGTACATATGACTATTAAGGAAGGATATAACGAATTCTTAACAATTAAAAGTGTGCTTATTTTTAAAATTTTTATTTTTCATTATTTAATATAACACATTGAAGAACTTTAGTAGGAATTATAATAATTTGTTTAGATCAAATGATACGATATGCTTTCATTTATGCTTAACATTTTGTATTGATTATATGAAACTAGATATCATTACAAAAAATAATCATAAATCGCGAAGGTAAAGGAAAAAAGTATATCTCAAGTAACGTACTTACCGAGGATAAAATTACATCGTCTTGGGACAATGTTTGCTCAGTGCTTAGGAATGATTTTTTTATCGTCGAACGACTCCTATTGAATTTCCGTATGATCAAGGAGAGAATATTTTTTTACTATATATATATTTATATATATACGTTTTCTCTTGTGCATTAATAAAAATTTGTTCATATTTTCACTCTTTCTCTGACACAGGCGCGCACAAACAAACATACTGTAGGCACTAATTTTAACACTAAAATATTTGCAATAACTTCATTTTATGCCGAAAAAAGAATAGGATGTAAAATGAAAAATTCGAGTTAATAACTAATGCAAAAATATACATCCTATTATCCTATATATGTAAATAGGATGTACAAATGTTGAAACACTTATTTTTACTTTTTGTACAAATTCAGCAATTTAGTACTTCTGAAAAACTATGGGCCATAAGTTCGATTTTTTAACAGAAATTCATTTGGATTTTCGGAACAGAAATTGATTTATTGTTCTTGGAATCTTTTCCATGGGAGACTCAAAATGTTTAGGTTGGCAGACTCCTCCCCCTCCCCCCTCTACACTGTAAAACATTTGTGGAAGCGTTACTCCATAAAATTAGTGTAAAAATGGTGGCAAATGCTGCCTCCAATTTCATGGAGTAATTGTTTTCACATATGCAATGGTGTAACTTAAACATATATTACTGGTGTAACATTACAATGTTACACCGGTTTTAACGGTTAAAATACTCCATAAAATTGTAGGCAGCAATGCTGCAACCAGTTTTACGGAGTAACGTTTCCACAAATGTTTTTCAGTGTAGCTACGGCCCTGATCAGAATCGGATAATGTAATACTAATGCAAAAGTGGAATTTATTTAGATTATAAAGCAAAACAAATGCCACGAGTGATGCTCACGATGCACTGATGATAGAATTGCCCTGCCCAATATCTTTTTTCTTTAAAAATAAAGTTTTTAGCTTCCAAACTTTGCATAATTTCAATTTTTACTGCGTAGAATAGCAAAAAAAACGTGTTTAGAATTTGCATCAAAACTGCAATTTAATTTACAGATTTTTTAAAAATAATATTAGAATTAGTATTTTTAAAACCGTGCGCAACCAAATTATGAAAGAAGACAGCATTCAAACTTAAATAAATATATATAATTCAGTATTTATATACTTATGAGTAATATTCTGTAGCTAAATTTCCTAAAGAAATAAAAAAAATTCGCATCTAAATAATTATATAAAACTAGAATCTAACAGATATTTATTCAAACTACGTGTTTAAATACTAAAATAATTAAAATAACAAAGGTTGCTATAAATCATGAAGTATTTTGCGAAAGAAGTGTTATTTATGGATAATACAAAAGTACAAAAAAGTGTTTTTTTGTATAACTGTTGGATAATCTAAGAAAAGATAAATTTTTAATTTAAAAATGAAAATTCTCACAAAATCACTTTAATTATTAGAAATGAAACAAATTTTGTTTTATTTAGGGTATTATCACCCTGTGATAAATTTAGGCGGTCGCTGAAGAAATCTCTCCATCCCCCAATCCCCGAAAAATTTTAAAATCGTATTTAGTAGTGGTTTGAAAGTACAAATTATTGCCGGAACTTCATTAGGTCTTTTCCGGTAGCACAAAATTTACCCTAGGAGAGAAATGTCAACACTGTTATCACAAGCTGGACAATAACGGACCGATTTACAAATTAGATTAAAAATATTTTTAAGAGCACAGATTTTTGTATTCAAAGAAAAAAAATTGGAAAAATTTGTAATTTTATATTAAGGCTTACAAATGTATGATTTTCTACATTCTTACCGAATAAAAGTTGAAATACAGTTATTTGTATTACTTCTAAATCATTCTGTTGATTGATTAAAACGACATTTGAACCATCATAAGTTTTTATAAAGTAAATAATCCATAGACTGCATGCAAATCTATTTGTATGTATTAATATTTCATGCAAATCTATTTTCTACATACTGATACATAAGTGTCATATGCATCATGAATATCACATGGTATTATAGAGATACCACTGGGCAATAGACGAAAAAAATCGATAAAATACTTTAATATAATGAGCCAAAAAAAATATTAAAAAATATAGATTTCTCTTTTCGGATTGTATCATGACAACGTGACATCATTTTATTTTATCAAAACTACTAAGAAAAAATTTAAATTTAGAGATTCTTTACAATTTTATATTCTTTTCTTCAAAAATTTAGATATGAAATTGTTAAAATTATCAAGATTATAGTCCAAATGCATTCAAGCAATACGTTTTTTCTTAGAGCTATTTTTTTCATAGTATACAAAAGTGATCAAACTAAATTTTAACAATAAAAATTTTCTTAAAATTGATTAACCCTTAGTAGGAATTTACTTAATTTTATATTCTAATAATCTTAACAACATTTATAAACTCCGGATCTCATTAATCAGTAATCAATATGTGATTGTTGTAACACAAGTTTTATACATTTACATTTTATGCACAAAATGCCGTTTAAAAAAAATCATATCATAAACTCGAAACAATCTGTTCACGTGTTTTTTGAATAATTTTATACATATTTCGTTTTATTATGCTAAAATTTATTCACCAGATTTTTCAAAGTAATGAATTAAACTAATTATTTAGATTACTGTACATATTAGTATAATATATTACTTTACTAGTAACAATATGATAATAAAAATTCTTGCACATATTCCACATATTACCGTTTTATAAGATATAGAGTCAGGAGGGGTAATTGCTACCTTGCGCATTTTCAACATTGCTATTTTATTTTTTTTCTATTTGAAAAAGTGATATTTTTAGTATAGGGGAGAATGGGGATACTTGAGCCACCCCTATTATCTTTACAGTTGGTTATTTTTTCTTTCTAAAACTGGCAATATGGTAAAATATTTATAGTTCTAAACATGTAAAAAAAAGTCACATACCTTGGTATCATTTTGAAAGTATGGTGATTAATAGTTGTTTTTTCCCTATCTGAAGTAAATATTTAGGTTCATGTTTTTATTTTTTATTTTTTGTAATCAACTTTTGTTTAAAGTTGCAAAAATACACATAAATTTAATAAGTATAATTTCAGTTACATTTTGAATCTAAAATAGTTCAAATTGCTGCATGTATTACTTAGTAAAATTCTGACAAACAAAAATGGCGGTAATGGGGATGCTTGAGCCACTGAGATTGGGGATACTTGAGCATGGCTCAACCATCCTCACTAGGAAATTAAACATGGGTGAAACAAACAAAAAATGAAATTACGTCCGTTTATTCATTAATAGATTTTTTCTGGATAAAAGGGAGAATAAATGAAAATATCCATTTTGTTTTTCATTTCGACTAACAAAATAACCTATCTAGATAAATGTAAATATATTTTTCAATTTAACTTTTATTACAGTAAAATAACTTTTTTAAACTGTTTTACATATTTTAATATTTATCTGTTAAATAAATATTAAAGTATTTATTTTTTAATACAGGGTGTCTACTCTCAACAGTGGCCAATGACTAATTTCTAAACCGTTACTCATAGACATATAGTTCCAGTTGCAAAAATGCTTTAAAAAAGGTAAAGAATTGTTTTTCAAGCGATTTAGGTCAAAAAAATCTTTCATTAAAAAATTACGAAAATTAACTTTTTATACGATCTCTCTGTCCCATCACTGAAATATAGTGAAACTTTTCCATCACCCTATCAAGCAATACAAAAAAGGTCCCATTCATCTAACATTAAAATTGACCGAGTTATGAAACTTTAAATTTCATGACTTAAACCACTTTTCTGTAGCTGAAAATGAATGAGTTCGACAAAGTTTCTTGGGAACGTATACTAAGTGCTTAAATTATTATAAAGGGCGTCCATTTCCAACGCTGTCCAATAGCTAATCCCTAAACTATTTGCCGCAGGCGTTTCCAATTACAAAAAATGTTTTAATTGAGATAAAGGAATAAAGCAATTTAACTGAAGGTGCCACCACCGTATAAGTTTTACGGTAGTATTAATTTTAATTAATTAATTTCTAGATTGGTTAAGATAGTTGAAGACGTGAGATTTAAAATCTCTTTATCGGGAAAATCAAATTTTGGGAAATTGCGATTTTATTTTAAAAAAATGTGTTACTTTGATAAGCTTTTATTTTGCTTAAAACTTTCGTACGTATGTTTCCCTAGTTCAAAATTTCTATTCAAATTTTAACTCATTTCCAAATATCCGATTGAGGTTCAACTTGCACACTTATATTTATATCCAATGACAATGTAATATTAATACAATTTTAGGTGCGTACCATTTATTTATTTTATAGGATTACACCAAATTCTGTTAAGTTGAGTAATCTAATAGAATTTTATATATACGTCATTTTGTAACGAATTGTGACTGTTGCTTTTCATAATTTAAATTAACAAACTTTCTGTTAATTTTTACTTATATTTTTAGTACAAATTTTGCTTTAATATGTAATCATCAACATAAATTTAAAAATAGTATTGTAAAAAAAAATCCTCCCGATGTTTAATGATAAATTTTATATCTTGCGTTTCTTTTTATTTTCAGTAAATTTGTGACTGACCCCTAATTTGCAGCAAAAAATATGCTTCAACTTTAAACAGCTATTATTCGGTTGGTTTCAACCGCAGAGGAATGGGACTTTTTTTGTATTACTTGTTAGAGTAGTGGTGAAAATTTACTAAATATCATTTATAGGACTGGGGGACCGTATAAAAAGTTAATTTTCGTAATTTTTTTATAATTTTTTTTTGCACCTAAATCGCTTGAAAAACTATTCTTTACCTTTTTTAAAGCATTTTTGCAATTGGAACTATAGGTCTATGACTAACGGTTTAGAAATTAGCTATTGGCCACCGTTGAGAGTGGACACCCTGTATAATATATTAAGATTAATATTTTATATTGAAATTGAAACCTCTGTTACTGTAACTTTTTTTTTAAATCAAAGAAATGACTTCTATTTTCAAAGAAATGACTTCTATTGAAAATTGAATAAGAATTGTTAAAAGGAGCGCACAAAAAAGAAGAAAAGCAACAAAAATCACAGCTCAAACTTATCTGCATTGCGTCAAAGGTTAAGACAAAATCTTTTCCTGTGAAATCAAAAAAAGTATTCGAAAGACTGGAATAATGCATCTGGCTTAGATTCCGACAGCTAATCAATTAAAAGCATGAGTTCGACTAGGTCATTAAATGAAAATTCTGTCAATGATGGTGATGATGTGTACAAAAAACCTTCTATTGATGATTGGTTACTCTTAAAATATACCGGAAAGAAAACTGTAAAAAAGTTTGTTGCACAAAAACTTAATATTTCAGGAGATGAATTAAAAATGAAATTTCCTCGAAGAATTAGAGGTTCCAAATTCAAATGGCCACCAATTAAGGATGTACTACCATCGATATAACTCAAGTTGAGATGATCCTTCAACCACCAGTTATAATGACAAAAAATGATCGTATTACTAGCTCTATCTTCGCAATTGGTTTTGAAGGACTCTGTGTATCATAATTTACCATTCTGTAAAATATTTGTGCAAAAATAAAACGAAAAAAATGACTTTTGTAGCTATTTTTTCGTACTGGCTCAAGTATCCCTTCACCATGGCTCAAGTATCCCCCTAATGGGGGGTTACTTGAGCCACGATGTAAGACAAAAAAATAAAAAAATATTATACATAGAAAAATATTTCAAAATTAATTGAAAATGGTTTTCAGTTGAAGAAAAAATATCAAATTTTCATTTTCAATATTTTATTTTGTTCTAAGAAATTATAAAAAATTATAAAAAAATTATATTTAAAATTTGGCTGAAGTATCCTCATCTTCCCCTATAGGAAGTAACTTTGACCTTTTAAGAACACCCTTTTAAAGTATAAATTCTCATAGCTGTTATTTTTTAAGTTAAAAAGGTTGATTATAACTATCCCATCAAAACTTCTCAAACTGTCAGAAACGTTTGACGATATTTAAGACCACTAGTGGTGAAGTGAAAAAACACTGTAAACAGTGGCGATAATGAAATAAAAAGAGTAAAACACTTTGTAAAATCACCAGAAAATCAAAAATAAAGTATGACGCGTTTCGAGCTACAACAATAACAGCTCGTCATTAGCTAAATCGACACGTGCCCGTAATGGCGCAGAGTCGAGATCTCGAGATCATCTCGACTTTGTGCCCTTAGTCGTTATCTCGAGATCATCTCGACCCTGTGCCCTTAGTCGAGGTCCTGAGATCATCTCGACTCTTTGCTCTTATGGATACGTGTTGGTTTAGCTGATGACGAGCTGTTATTGTTGTAGCTCAAAACGCGACCTACTTTATTTTTCATTTTATAGTGATTTTACAAAGCTTTTTACTTTATTCACTAGTGGGGAAATCATTACCACTATATTTTCTCTATACTTCCCTATACATATTTGTTTGGGGGTAATTGTATCCATTAGAACTCCAAACTGACAAATCCATCTATGAAAAATATTCATAGACTTTATTTCAAATTGCTATTCGGCTATCAAAAATGCTCCAAACTAGTGATAAAGAATATCTAAAATGAAAAATGTATTATGAGGTCATATCTAAGAATGGAAAAAAAAATCTATAATATGGAAGTGGTCACAATTACCCACTGTTCATAATTACTCCGCCTGATCTTATAAGTTAAATCAAAGTTATAACTCTTATAATTCATTATTATCATGAATTTATTTTCATATGTAATTGCTATTTTAAAAATGAATAATTATAACATGTGTACAAAAAATTCTGTATGTATAGTTTAAAACTTCTGTCGAAACACATATACAAACTATTCAAGCAGCAAAAAAGGAAAAAAAAACCTGATTGTATTTATCTTTGTTTATCTGAAACTATATTTGGAAAACAGAAACTTTTATCGAAAGTTCTTATCTTTATATCCTTGCGAAGTATTTTCATCCGGAAGCATAAACCCAATTGTGTCTAGATGTTATGTATAGTCACACATCTTTGATCCCATGATTCTATGAATAAATTTTTATAACCTGGAGTTGGCGCAACAAAAAGAAGTGAAATTCATAAATCCGAAATGAATCTGAATCTGAATTTCAAATGAAGTTCTATTTGCATATCTCTTACTCAATGTTTCCAGTTTTAGGAAAAAGATAAAAGCTAAGAAATAAAACAATGACCTACAATTAGATGAAACAAAAATCAAATAATGTTATATAAATGATAAAACGTGTAATTATCTACATTATAGATGCATAAAATTCTACAGAAATTTATAAATAGAGTTTTTTGTTTTATTTTAAAAAACACAGAAAAAAATAAAATTAAATAAAATTAAATTAAAATAACTGATCATAAGTAACAGCTTAAATGCTGGATGTATGATGACATTAAATTTTTAATATTTTTGTGTACATGTATTTTTAACAGACTAAAGTACATTGTACTCTTCTCTTATATTTATTAAATATCGCCAATGTTTTCGGTGTTTTTTCACCATTTATTTTTCATTAGCATATTCTTGAAAATATAGTTATTTTCTTCATTATTAAGAAATTACATGAACATTATTTTTCATATATTATTATTTGAAAACTTAATTTTATACTGCGATTAAAACCAACGAAATCACAAATATATGCACAAAACTTTACTAATGTTTGATAGGTATTTTATAAATATTAAAAATATATTATAATTTCATGTTTTGCCATTGAAATGTGAAGACTAGTCGTTGGAGGCCACCGTAATACTTACCCATCATGGATATTCATAGCACAATATATGAAAACATAGCACATGTGAACAATTTATAAAATGCATTACAATTCCAAAACAAAATATAAACGTATATTTAAGTATTTGTAACACATAATCATGCTCTATTAATGAATTTCTGATGACCCAATTACGATAAATTGTATGAAACGCCAAACTATTCAAGTAACACTGAATTCCGTAATAGAAACATCCTTATAACTCCAAAAATAATAATCATATTCACTAACGGTTTCTTGCATCGAATTAAGTATCTCATTTCCAATTAAAAGATATCTTTGAATTGAAATTCGAATGAAATACAGGGTCTTGAAAAATCAAAGAATGTGGAAAATAGGATTAGAAATATCTCAACAACTAATTATCCGATTGACTTCGTTTTTTATGCAAAATGTGTGTTATTTTATTGCCTTTTACGTACATTCCTTAAAATAAAAGAATTCAAAAAGTTTTATATACCTTTCATCAGAACGAATTTTTTGAGGGTCCGAAAAAAATAGTTCCGGATAATCGAGGTTACTGATATTAAATAGGCTTCGTCCCATTCTTACATACTAAGCACATACAAAATTTCAAATCTCTATCTCAATTTGTTCGGGAGATAGAGCGGTTACAGACAGACAGACAGACAGACAGACACACAGACGGACGGACGGCAAATTTTTTTTTCTAAAAATATGTTTTTCGTAATCTCCAGAGTCCGAAACGTGTAAATCCGTCAAAAAATTTTTTTCGATTTTCAAAACGATTGCAAGACTTACCCTATACTACGTATGATGGGTAAGTAAAAAAAAGAAACGAAAACTCCAATTATATTGTCATCGGAATTATGTTAAATAACCATAGAAGATCATCTTCATACTAAAACTGTACAACAAATTAAAAAAAAATCTCATATTTTTAGTATGAATTCCTAATTTTGAAAACATAATTAAATGTATTGATAAATTTAATCTTTGGACACGAATAGAGAAGTAATTTTATTTCGAAATTTGTTTTTCAAATTATATATATTATATAACCATCTTAAACCTTCTCAGTCCCGAGAAAAATATTACGCGGGACTACAAAAAACACTTTAAAATTTCTATAAAAAATCTCCAAAGATGTGTCTGTCTACATATTGATACTTACGATGTGCACGCACAGTATTAAAAAGATCTAAAATTAATTTAACAATTCCAGAAACATTTAAATTCATTTAAAGAGTGTTCATTAGTGTCTCCTACAGGCGATATGAGCAATGAGGAGATTAAAAGCAGACCATTTTTTTTGAGTTATGCTTATAAAGCTAAATGCATGCGACGATTACAAATGAATTAAAAGTAATGTGAGGATGAGGATTTCCAAATTTAAATCTGCAGAATTCGCGAACAATTTCGACTGAACAACTTCCCGTTAGGAATTCGAGAATAAAATTTAGCTAGGAATGCAAATATGTCAAAATTAGTTGCTAGCATTGAATATTTTAAATATTTTAATAACAATATCTGTATATAGGTTATCCTTAAAAGGAAAGTAGACATTTGAGATTATGATTAAATTCAATTTTACAATTTCTTATAAGGAAAGCAAGCTTAATTGATATTAAGACTCAATTCAATTTCGCAACTTCAGGTCTCTTCTCTTCGCAGAGTGAATTTCCCAACTATTTATTTCTATCAGAAGTTACTAACCGGCGTGTTAACAGAATTAATGACGAATTGGCCATTTCTCCTTTGGAAGTAAGCTTCCCTACTTTATCTCCCACATTTTATTCTTTTCCTGTGTGTTTTAGTACTAATGACGAAGCTTTAGATTTTGAGTTACGACTGTTGCTATGAACATTTAACGTAGTTCGTGCTTTTATTGCGATGATTATTTGCATTTTAATACACTGCTCAAAACAATTAAAGGATATTTGAAGTTTTATATAAAATAAAGATATAAACGAAATTTTTTTTGCCGGAAATAGAAGAGAATCACAAATGGAAATTTTTCTGGTTTTCAAACTGTGGAATATGCAAATTTTAAATTCGACGTCAAAAACGTCGCTTCAGCGTCAGCGAATGAAATTTGAGTTTCAACTGGATAAAAGAGAAATAAGACAAGGATGATCGGCATTCAGTGATTGCTTTGTTTCGATAATTACGATGTCTCAGCGAAGTTATTTGATAGATTCAGAAGCTTGGATAATTGTTGGTAGGTTAGAAGGGGGCCAAACTCAAGCCGAAGTAGCGCAAGCCATTGGAGTGTCACAAAGTATCATTTCCAGGATCTGGAACCGTTTTTTGGAGAGTGGATGTGCAGGCCGAAGACCAAGGCAAGGTCGTAGACGGCCAACAACGCCCCATGAAGATCGGTATTTAGTGTTAACAGCTCGATGACACCAAAACATGAACGTTACTTTTCTCCAACAACACCTTCGCTCGGCTACAGACACCACGATTTCAACTCAGACTGTCCGAAACCGGCTCCATGCTGTAGGTCTGTATGCTCGCCGACCGATGATATGTGTTAGATTAACAACAAGGCATCGTCGCGACCACCGGGAGTGGGCAACCGAGCATGTCAACTGGAGGAGAAATGAATGGAGCAATATTCTGTTTTCTGACGGGTCCCGTTTTTCTGTGCATCCGGATAAGGCGTATTTTCATCTGGAGGGACCGTGGCAGTAGGAATAATCCTGCGTTCGTGCACGAAAGTGTCAGATTTGGCGGTGGAGGAGTGTTGGTGCATGGTGGCATCTTCATTGACGGCTGCACTGACCTCTACATCATTCCAGATGGAGCTCTGACTGGTCGCCGATATAGGGATGAGATCCTCAGACCTATTGTAGTCCCTTACGCTGCAGCAATTGAGATAACTTCATTTTAATGGACGATAACTGCAGGCCACATCATGCAAACCTGGTGGAGGATTTCCTTTTCGAGGAAGGAATCGTTCGAATGGAATGGCCAGCATGTTCTCCAGACATGAATATAATCGAGCACGTTTGGGACGCTCTAGGAAGACGAGTTTTTGGCCGCCAACAACCCCCCACAAACTCTCCAAGAACTGGAAAGAGCTCTTCTGGAAGAGTGGGACAGAATACGCCAACTCGTCATTAATAGCCTCATTGAGTCCATGCCTCAAAGATCTTCAACGTTGCTGGCCGCCCGTGGAAACCATACCCCCTACTGAAAATGATTTTCTTTGAAGAAAACACCTTTTCTTATTCTTTTTTTCTCATATGCACAAATTGTGTTTTTTACCTTTTGTACACAAATGCGCAATAAAATGCATTTTCTTCTGCCAAACATGTGTAATTTATTCTCATATAACCTACTATGTCTGTCGACTATGTATCAATCAGCTAAAAAGTTTCCCAGATACAAAATCCACCTAAAACTGCAATATCCTTTAATTGTTTTGAGCAGTGTATTTTGAACAAAATTTCATTCCTTTAACTTATTTTAGCGTTGTAAGAATTTATTTATTATTCTTGTATTAATCTTTTTAAAATATCACTTTGGAATTAAACTACTAAATTGACTCATGAGAAAATGATTGAAAAAAATCAGTTAATAAATCGTATATCATTTATGAGATACTACTTTAAAACACACACACAGAATTAATTATCGTATGAGACAAATTCAAACTTTCTTCTTTTGTGTGCACGTTAATCTATACCTATGTTACAAAGAGGTAAATTTTGTTTATTTGGATGGGATAATCTGAGGAACTACCGAACCGATATTAAAAGTATTGGTACCAAAATGATAGTGTTCGCCCCGAAAAAAACATAGGCTACATTTTATGTGGATGCCACTAACCCAAAGGGGATAGAGGAGCAAAACACTTTTTAAAAATGTGATTGATTTTTGCTTTATTGAAAACCCTAGAAACATGTCATTTTGTATGTTAATTATTTACAAGATATAAATGATCACTAAGAACTTTTCTTAAAAATACAAAATGTAAACCGGGTGAAAATACGTGAAAAGAATTCTAAAAACGTTCTAAATAGTGATTTTAAAACAATCTCGCGTTGTCCGATTAAAGAACGATCCGATTAAAAAAATAATGTTGTCAAAATGTTGGGGAAATTCATTGCTCCAACATAGGACATATCTTATTCGGTGTTATTATCTCAAATGGGTTGCAGGAGCACAAAATGGTCTAAAATTGCACTTTTTGTGTTTCTTAGGGGCCAAGAAGTATGAAATTCAGCAAGGTAATTACGTAATGATTTCTAATAATATTTCCTCAAAAGTGCGACATTTAAAAGATGTAAAAATGTCGAAAACACTTTCTCACTATAAAAAATCTGCTGGATTTGCTGCATTAGCACTTGACTATATAATGAAGCATTCTCATTGATCAGAACAATGATAGTCTATAAAAGAGGTGGAGAGATGATGCAGTACAGTCTACCTTCACACCACAAATTGCTTAGGGAGATGAGAATATAATGTCATATAATGGATTATACTGTGTGTTTAAATTTTTGTAACGTGATTGTAATTTTATCTATTCTGTTATAAATCTTGCAAGTTTTAAATAATAAGATGAAATTATTACTATGATTTTCTTATGGTCAATGAATAATTATAATATTGCTTAGTTAAATAACAATTAGGTGAATTTTATTTGCTCAAGGAATGATTAAAATATGAACTGGTTAATTTGTTGCTCAAAAATAACGAATTTTGAAGTGCCTATTGAGAGAGATTTTACTACTTTAAGTAAGTGGATAAGATTTTAATAATTTATTTTTTATAGAGTGTAGAGAGAGAAAAATTATGTACATTTTTATTTTGAGTGAAAAAAAGGATATACTGGATATAAAATAGATCTTGGAATTTTGAAATTTTGTTGATCAAATTTACCTTTTGAACAGTTTTGTAGAACGAAGTATTTTTTTTCGAATTAAATCATAACGAAATACAAATTACAAATAAATAAATAAAAATAGTAATAAACATCCCTAAAAACTCTTAAAAAAAACCCTAATGCTGAAAGAATAATTGCCTACATTTCATTATTTTTTCAAAAGCTCTAAAAAGTACTGTTTTAAACAAGCTAATATATCCTTGCTAAATTTGCAATACTTGAAGAGGTACAGTAGTGGGTTCTTCTATAAACAACTATCTCGACTGTTTCCTTAAAATCCATCAGGTCTGGCCATGATTAAGGAAGCACTTTTGTCAAATATTTGAGAGCTCATGTTTCATTAAAAGTCGCGTGATTTTGATGCGAAATGATCGTCAAAATCGACGAAGTAAGGCTCAAGGATTTCTGAATCGTCAAAAATGAGAGTTTTATTTCTGAGAGTGTGAAGAGAAGTGACCGAGCGAAGGTGTTTTAAAAAATTACTAAATTATGATTTCTATGTAAGCTCAATAGTAAACAGCTCAGTAATAAGTAGTAAACAGATTATAAGAGTGATTTTTCTAATCAATGGTAACACTCTTCGATCCTACATAGCCTATAATTTATGTCAGTGCCTCTACCACCTGGGGTAAGGGGAAACAACAAATATTCTAAAAGAGCCTTTAAAATCTTCCTAATTTCGTTTCTATGGAATATTAGGAAATATCAAACCGATTTAAAAATTAACATTTGCAAATTAATGGTGAAAGTCTCTTTTTCAACAAAGGGACTTTATGGTAGTGCCACTAGCCCTCGAGAAATGGCAGATCCTTAGAAAAGAAATTTGGATTTTGACATGAAGATTAATTTTAAGAGGTAAATGCATACGAAGATTGTTTGTATAAATTAAATACTTCAGGTGAATACTAAAAGAAACGTATGAATTGAGCATATAAGTTTCAAAATATTTTTTAAACTATCAATTATTAAAATTATCTTTACTTCTTATTATTTTAACTCTCATTTCGGAATATTTCATGTAATAATGAAATGTAGTCGAACTGCGGCTTAAATGGAAGTTTTTCAATTTTTCCTTAATATAGTATTATTTCTAATGAAAATCAGACATACAAACATTACTCGGCATATTTCAACTATTACGCGAGCAAAGCCGCGGGTTTTGCTAGTATTTTTTAAAGTTGTTACACATTATAATATTATTATTTCATTGTTACACCAATTTTGATTTTAATATTAAGCTTATACTTCACTTTACTAATCAGAGTAAAAAAAGTAATCATCCCAATCATAATACAGGGTTATTACAAAAGTACCATCGGGATTGTAGACATTACCACGCGCAAACTGGAAAACGTATATGTTTCCATGACAATTCAAACGAGAAGACGCTAACCACAGTTTCGCACTGACTATGTATCATTTGCGTGTGGTTGCCGTAGTTGTGCGAACGTCATATTCAAAATGGTGACTATACAGAAGAAAGCGTTTTATATGCTAGAACTTTCGAACGATCGGTTTTGTAAAGGCAAAAGTTCGGTCGATTTCTTTGAACTGTCGATACCAGGGCAGAATGCTTTGTTAGGTTGGTGGTTTGCATTTGAATGCATTCCGGAATGCTTTTTAAGCGGTTATAAACGATTTACACTTTGAAAATTCTAGTACACAAATTTCTTTCTGCTGTTTAGTCGCAATTTTGAATATCTCATTCGCGCAGCAACCGTAGCACCAACAAGCGCATAACGCATACGCAGATCGAAACTGTACTTAACGCCCTCTGGTTTGAATTGTCATACAAAGATATACGCTTCCGAGTTCGCGCATAGTAACATTTCAAAACCCGATGATTTATTTGTAATAACCCTGTATTTTAGAAAATCAATATTTTTCGTTATTCTTAAAAGTAGTCGAGAAAGATAAATGCGAATTAATCATCGCTACATGAACGTCCCATGCACAATATAGCTACGAAAAATGTAGAAAAATCACTATTACTGTACCTCCTCCCGGCGGATTGTTACCAAATTAACGTGGGATCTGCCGGCCAAAGGCAAAAATATGCTCTTAAAATTTGGTTCATTTCTATGCATACCTTTATAGATTTTGCCATGGTACAATAATGAAATTTGCATAAAAATTGCCTTCAGGAATATTTCCAAATTCACTGAGCATTTTCTAACAATAGCTAAAAACACAAAAAAAAAAATTTTGCTCAGTTATATGCATAATTTCAGGCACTTTTCGATGGTACAACGAGGACATACAGAGACACGGACGAACAAACAAGCATTTTCTATGAATATGTTTTTCTGGATCTTTGACCCATAAAACGTGTAAATCCCTCGAAAAATGGAAGTTGCAAAATATTTCGATTACAATGCTTTCTTCTTCAAAAAGATGAAAGTATTGTAATGATATTTGAAGTAATATCGTCCTACGGCATTTGAAGTAAAACAATTGATTTTTTTTTGACAACATATTCATCGGACACTATGAATTATTGATCCCTTGGCTGCCAGGCTTAATTTGGCCGGTAAATAACTGTGCAGGCTAGAGGCTATGCACTGTAAAATATTTGTGATGTAAAATTCACGTACCCCCAGTGCCCTATTATATAAATCTCTATATCCTTCCATTGCTGTGTAGTGAATCTTATACGGAGTATACGAGAAGGTTGCTTGTTACTGAAATGAGAGAACGTATGTAGCTTACGTTCAGCAGGTCAAGGGCTTTGGTTAGGAAGTAGAATTTGAAAACTACAGAAATAGTCTATTGTCGAAAATAGTTTTCCAAATCTTCTAATGAAAAACATTTAATGAGAAATCAGCAAGAGTACTAAATAGATGTAAATGATGCCATTTGAGTAGAATAAAAAAGCAGACCAAAGTATTTACCCGTATAGAGAAGTTATGTTAACGTAATGAAATAGTTTGGATTACAGTAAATGATCTGAATTGAGAATCATTAACGGAAATTGATGCTTCAAATCTTGCAACAGAAATTAATAAAAAGCGTACAAGGAGAGATTGACTTCTAATCCATTTGGCTGTGAAATAGTAGAAAATGTTGTTTGACAGAATGTTGAAAGTAGAGAAATCTTTTTTTAACTAAGTGGTAGCCAGCTTTGTTGTTATTTATACTGAAATTATGCCTTTTGGCTTTTGATTGCCCAAAAGAAACTGTTCAATGACGAAACCAAGTCTATAGAGGATAAATGTCTATCCCATATCATTTATTACGTTTTTTATATATGAAGAATACGTGACTTTAAACTATCGTTTTCACAAAAAGATAACCTGAAAACCTCACACAGTTGCCCAGAATAAATGACACTGGCATTGATCTCGCATACTTCGGTCCGAGCTCCCGATTTTGTAATCAACACTCTAAAAATTCGGATGAGTGGGATTCCGCAATGTTGCAGAATGCTAAAAGTGAACCTTTTTCTTTTTTTAAGGCTTTCGCTAGCTTCTGTCGTATCGTAGATTTCATGCGCATATTTGTTTGTGCAGTATTTGAGTGCTAAATTATTCACATTTTAGAATGGAATAGGAATAGCAGCATGCCTTTGATAACAAATCCGTTCGGTCTTGTTTTATTTCGGACTGCAAAATGGAGCTCAATAGCTACGAGTCGAAATCTGTCGGATTCGACGAATGAAAATGTTTAATAGAAACTATTGGCTGAATTTATATAAAAAAATAACAAAAAATTACAATAATGAATCAATATTTAATATAGTCAAAGAGACAACAACACAGAAACCTTTGTTTTCAAGCACAAGAAAAAAAACCATTATTTTTTGGAAAACTAGAAACAGGGAATCCGATCCATGTCTGCGGAAGTGAAACGGTTCATAAGTCGAAAATTAAAACCATCAGCATGACTCATAGGTTTATCAATGTGTTTGTTTTTCACTCAAAGGTATGAAAATATGGAGGATTGGGAGCCAGAAAACACAATGATGAATCTGCGAGTCAACCACTGGTTGTATTAATTTTTGGCCTATGCACCACTTCACTCCTGGCAGACTTGGATCATTAGATCTCCCTATTTCTACTCTCTCTAAGATAAAGGTATTTTTCTTGTGTTTGATACCTTAGGTTTTTGTGCTGTAAGCTTTTGAACTATCAGCATTGCAACTATCCCGATTGCGGAAAATGTAATGAAATTTCACAAAATATTTTTAAAATTAAAATAAATTATAAAAATGGGATCATGTTTTAATAAAATCAAATTTGGGAACATCTACAAATAAAGTACTTTAATTTAAAACAATAACTATAAAAACCCATTCAATAGAAAGCTCATGCTAGATGACTAAGAAAACATCTTTGTTGTTTGATAAAATACAGTTATAAATAAATGGAAATGTCGTAATTTAAGAAATATTTTCACTCTTGCAGTGTATATAAGGATCTTTAAATAAACAACAAAAGTTCAGTATATTGTAGTGACGAAATTGTCACGACATTGCTTAAGTAAATATGTATAAAAAAAAAGGAACAGCACAATCAATAAAAAAAAAATAGATATATAAAAATTGAAATAAAATTTTGAATTTATTTTAGCATTAAACAAGGAATAATAATTATAATATTTTTAATTATTAGGTAAAGTTGAAAGCTAATTGCAGTAAAAACTGCAAGATTTTATTTATAATAATAATAGTAATAATGCACGTGTGTAGTCTTGGAGGGATTATCACCACGAATTCCCAGACAGACAAAATGGGGGCAATAAAACTAAACTATAGTTTGTCGCCAGCCTGTGACATAAAAAAATCGAAGAAACAAGGGCAGAATTTATGGGGCTTTCAACGATTATTTACAACCAGGGGACAAGGATTGCGTGTGGTCGACGGTCATACAAAAAAGCCGCATCATCACGAGGGGTCGAACAGGAGGAAGAAGCCAAATAAACAAAAAAAAAAGAGAAAGGGGTGGAAAAAATAAAAAGACATACCTCCCCAATGGTCAAGGGACCAATGACCTACTTGGGATTACAAGGGACGATTAAAATCTTTTTTTGAGTAACCAATGACGGAAGAGTTATCCGGACCGAGAGATGGAGAGGAAAGGAAAAACTTTTTTTTCTCTCAGATGTTGTTTTCCGCATCTGGAGATCAGTGGAAGAAAAAAAAAATGTGTTTAATGTTTCTTTAAAAAGGGACTTTGGAACGAGGTGCAGATCATAGAAGAAATATGAATAGACATTCTCCATGATTATTTATTATGCCTCTCCGCAGCCTACCAGTGCCGAATGGACTCGGTGTGATGATTTTCAATTGATACGTGATAGTCCATTTATAAACTGACTCTACATGATTCTCATCAGGCTCGATATGATTCCTCATTTAGACATTCTCCATGATTATTTATTATGCCTCTCCGCAGCCTACCAGTGCCGAATGGACTCGATGTGATGATTTTCAATTGATATGAGATAGTCCATTTAAACTGACTCTGCATGATTCTCATCAGGTCCGATATGATTCCTCATTTAGACATTCTCCAAGATTATTATTTATGCCACTCCGCAACTTTCCATTATTAAAAGGACTTAGTGTGATTTTCAACAACATACAACTCTATGAACACTAATGAGTAATATTTACATGGATGAGTGGCGTGCTTCTTGCAAGAGACACTTCATTAATCATACAGGACTGTCTGACATGATTATCAAGTCTGCCGGATGCCGTGGTTATGGTGAGAAATTTTTTTATAATCCTTCCAAGTGATAAGGCCATTTAAAAAAAAATATTTTGTTTTATGTGAATAATAAAAAAAAAATTCACTATTTAAGTTTTAATTGATAAAATTAATTAAAATAATAATAAAATAAAACGAATGAATATTTTTTTTGGGGTGAATAGCCCCTATGATTGTGCTGTGAGCATTTAACAATATACAGTATTTAAGTTGAATTTAAAACAAAAAAATTAAGTGTAGTAAGTAAATAGATTTTATTGGTGAATCTTACTATTTGTTATTTGTATTTACCATTTGTATATTTTGAGAATAAATGTTTGAGTGTATATATGTATTTGTGTTTTTTCCATGATTTCTCTTACTCTATTTATTTTCAGGGAATTAATAGATTAATAACCTTTAATAATAACGATCAGAATTCTTTTATTTTGTTAATTTTATGTAACCCAATAGAATCCTGATTTGCAAATTTAAACGTTAAATAAGTTTGAGTCTGAGCTATTGCGATTTTCCTTTATTTAAATTATCGATAAATTTAAAAGAAAACAAATTTTTTTGGTAATATCCAGTACAATCTTTCACAACGCGGATTGGGATATTATCTTAATATTACTTTATTAACACTAACCACTACCTTTCGCGTACCTTGTAATGTGGTGTAATTTTCCTCACCACTCTACTAAAAAGTTTAATGGTGCTAATACCAGGTGTTTAATTTGCATTTAGGATTACAAATTTAATTTTTTTTTCTTCTGCATTTGATTATACATAGAAATATATTTTCAGTATTATAAATTTTTCTCCTTAATTACCTATTTTCTGCTTCTCTTCCTTTACTAACAAAACATCACTTACCTATATTGTGTAAAACAAAATTGATATTTTATGCATTTCTAGAAAAATTAATAATAATGAACAAAATTAATAATTATATGTATGAAATGAATTCTTACAGAGGAAAGCTGGTTTAGCTCACAGCACAAAAAAAAAAAAAAAAAAAAAAAAAAAAAAAAAAAAAAAAAAGCCTTCGTTACTAAAGATTTGTTTATATATATATATATCTGTACTTTGAAAATTTATTTTGTGATTATTATTTATGTGTGTATATAGAAAATAGTTAGGGGGATTTTGAAATTGCTATAAATATTTTTTTTTCTCTTTTCCTTTATGTAAGTGCAATTTCGATACCTAGATAAAAAAATTATATTTTGAGAGTACAGTACATAATAATTCAGTGTTAAAAAAGTTAAAAAAAAATTAAGAAAAACAATTAAACATCAATCTGTTTGAGATTTTCAAAATAGATAAATAAATATGACAGGAAGAAAGGGAAGACAGGCTTCTCCCGAAAGGGAATCATTCACTATTGGAGTGGATACTCTGATAAATTCATTACAAAATTTTGAGGATAAACCGGATCAAAACATAACACATTTTTTTGAAGAATTTGAGGAGTTAGCTGTAGCGGCACAATTTCCCGACGACATAAAATTGGTGTTGGCGAAATCAAAATTCAAAGGGCAAGCAAGAGAAGTTATGAGAAATACAAATGAATTGCATAAAGCACAAGACTATAAAACGTTTAAACAAAATGCGATAAGACAATTCCAAAAAGAAAGATCTTTTGCTGATGCTCAGTTGCAATTTATAAATGCCAAACAAACAGACAATCAAACCATTGAGGAATTCACAAAAAAGTTCAATATAGAAGCACAGAAATATCTTGCTTTATCAGGACATGAACAAAAGAATGGAGCCAAAGAATTATTAGAAACTATTAAATTAACAAAATATCTTGAGGCGCTAAGACCGGACATTTCTTTCGAATTAAAAAAATATCCACCTACAAATTTCGAAGATGCGGTAAAAAAAGCTAAAAACATCGAAAGTGCATTAAACAGTAAATGTGCAGGTGAAATAAATAATTTGACGGAAACAAGCGAAAATAAATTATTTGAGGCACTTATTAGCATGTCACAAGACCAAAAATCAGAGATACAACAGCTGAAAGAACAAATAAAAAGTTTAAAAATTGACAAAAACGAAAGTGAACAAAACAAAGCGGAAATAAATCATATAACACAAAATTTTTGTCATATATGCAACAAGTCCAATCACCAGACACAAAATTGTTATTTTAATCAAAAAAGTCCGAATTTTTTTCAAACGAGGGGAGCACAAAACAATGTTAGGCCAAGATTTCACAAGAATTACTATCAAAATAACAATTATAGAAGCTTTACAAGATTTCCACAGAACTATGCACAACATTTTCAAGCACCACAAACATTCGATTTTGCTAGACCTCATAACAATCAAATTAGATTTAATGATATGCAAAATCAGATGCCAAATTGGCAAAATTTGCACCAATCACCGATAGGACCTAATCAAATGTATCATGAAAATTATAATATGCAAAATATGGTTCCAATGCAAAATTTTGACCCAACACAGGGAAACAATACACAAATCGCATATACAGGGCAGCATCACAATTTCGCAGATATGCAAAATAGCCAAAATCTTTTGCCGCAAAATAATGAGAGAAACAGGAAACATCAGTCCACAATTACCTTTCCAAATGAAAACAGAGACAGAAGGAGTAGGCAAAATGATAACAGGAACAGAGGACAAAGTAATTTAAACCGGTAAAGGGATTTACAAAATTGAGAGAAATACAAGCCCGTAGGTCCCGCACCATTGAAAAGAAACAGGGTTATAACATAAAACATAAAGCAAACAAGGAACTAAAAATAATTAAACAAAAACAAAAAAAAACACACAGATAAGAAGAAATGAGAACAAAAAAAAAAGATAATTAAAGAAAAATTAATTGCAAGTTGTAATTCGGGTAAAAACAATGAATTACCAATATGGAATTTAAAAATAAAGAAAGATATAATTATACCCAGCCTTATTGATAGTGGGGCGAGTATAAGTTTAATATCCCCAGGGGTCTTCGAGAAAATAAAACAGACAGATATAAAAATTAGATATTTAGCCAACGCTATAAAAATTACAACTTTATCAAACAAATCGATTCCTTTTAAACACTGTGTAAAATTTAAGTTTAGATTTAACAACACTTTCTTAAATGGCACATTTTATGTAACTAAAGAAGAATTTGATCGTAATTATAAAATTATTTTAGGATACGATTTTTTAAAAAGTAATAAAATAATTATGAATTTTGAAAATAACACTTTTAAACTCAATAACTCAATTATACAATTAAATTCTAATGAAGATCAAATTACTGAGGTAAATGAAATTAAGCCGATACAACAAAATGACGAGTTTCAAACAATACCAAAACAAATTCACTCTTATCAGTATAATAAGATTCCGAAAATTAATACACGAGTATTCGTAGAGAAAAGCATTACTTTGAGACCCAGAGAATCGAAGTTAGTGAACTTAATTTTTGACAGCAAACTAAAAAACGGACAACAATTTTTTTTCCAACCTAAATATAACAACAGGAAATAGTCATCCAAAATTCAGTTCATGAAAATAAGGAAAACGAAAATAATTTATTCACAATATTAGTACAAAATAAATCTAAACAATACTTGAGACTTCACAAAGATCAGGAAATGGGAAAAATTACCACTGATTTTTTCATAAAAAAACAAAATAAATCAAATACTGATAATATTTACGAAGTTAATAACTTAAATATCACACAAATTAGAGAATTAAGAAAGAAAGAACTTTCAGAGAAGGATTTTAAAGTTGATCACTTAACACCAAAGGTACAAAAGGAAGTACTGACAATTTTAATGAGACACGCTACTGCTTTCAGCAAATCATATAAAACGCTAGCAGAAACAGATGTAATAAAACCGAACTTTAAACTAATGCACGACTTTCCAATACAAACGAAACCCTTTAAGTTAGCACATGATGTAAAAAAATTCGCGGAGAACGAAATTCAGGATTTATTGGATGCAGGTATCATAGAGCCCACGAATTCAAGTTATGCTTTCCCAGTCATTTTCGTAAAGAAAAATTCTACGTCAAAAACAAATGATAAGAATTTAATTAAATTTAGGATGGCTATATATTTTAGAGCTCTTAATGATATATTAGAAAGTGACCCATACCCAGTACCTAATACAAAGGAGATTTTACAAAATATGGCAGGGAAAAAATTATACACTGTCTTAGATTTGCATTCTGCATTCTTTCAAATAAAATTAAATGAGCAGGACAAGCATAAGTTAGCATTTATCACGGAAGATAACCATTTTCAAATAACAAGGGTGCCTTTTGGGACAAAAATTTCAACGCATCAATTCGCTCGATTGATATAGTTTTAGGAGACTTAAAGAAAAAATACAATATTCAATACTTTATTGATGACATAATAATTGGTTCAAATGATGTACAACAAATGCACATAATACTAGAAGCAGTATTAGAACAATTAGAAAAATTTAATCTTACAATTGAACCGACTAAACTAAAATTATACATGCCGGAAATAGACTTTTTGGGATACAAAATTAGTGAAAAAGGATATACCCCCTCACAAAAAAACATCCAAAAAATAACAAACTTCGCAGTACCCACATCTCAAAAAACAGTTAGAGCATTTATTGGATTATGCACATATTTTAAAGCAACTATACATAATTATGCGGAGATAATAGCACCACTGACGGACCTCACTAAAGCTAATACAAAATTCAAATGGAATGACAAAGCACAAGAATCATTTGAAAAAATACAAAAAATTATAATGGAACAACCTACTATTCACCCCCCAGATTTTAGTAAAGAATTCTATATAATTACAGATGGATCGAAAATTGCAACATCGGGTATATAAACAAGGAGATAAAATGATCCCAATCGAATTTACGGGAAGAAAATTAAAAGACTTAGAAAAGAAATATCCAAGCATGCAGATTGAACTTTTGGCAATCTATGAAACCATAACATATTTTAGAAACATTCTATTAGGACGAAAATTTTTTCTGCTAACAGATTCAAAGGCATTAACGTGCCATTTACAGTTAGAAAAGCAGCCTGAGATTGTAGCAAGATGGTTACTAAAATTACAAGATTATGATTTTGAAGTATCGCATATTGCAGGTATCCATAATCCCGCTGATTTCTGTAGTAGATCGGTAAATGCTCTATCAATAGCAGATAATTTGGACAAACATCTTTTCATGGTAAATAAAAAGCTAAATGCAGACAATATAAAAAAAGAACAATTAAATGACCCAAAATTAAAAGAAATTATTGAGGCCTTACAACAACAAAGAAAAGAAAAAAAATATGAGAAGTATAATTTAAATAAAGATGGGATATTAATTCTGAAAAATTCACATAATTCAAATAATGCGGAATTATACATTGCACCACAGAGCTTAAAAGAAGATATTCTAAACAGTGCACATGTCCCACATTTTGCTTTCTTAAAACTTATGGTATTATAAAAGAAAGATTTTTCTGGTACAGAATATATCAAGAGATAAAACAATTCTGTACAAAATGTGTAACATGCAACACATTTAAACAACATAGAACGATAAAAATTCCTTTTAAAACGATGGATAAAAATTACATCCCAGGACAACGACTGGTATGCGATTTAATTGGACCTTTAATTCCATCTTTAAATAGGAATAAATTGGTACTGACAGTCATAGACACTGCAACACGCTATTTGCAAGCTTTTCCACTAAAATCGACGGACACTAGGGTCATAATCAATGCTCTCAATGGTTACTTTAGTGCATTCGGATTAGCAAGATATTTTTCAACTGATAATGGATCTTATTTCAAATCCAAGGATTTTAACGATTACATGAAAAATTTAAATATCGAACTAATCCCCTCATCAATTTATCACCCTCAAAGCCAATCGATTTCGGAAAGGATTAATAGGGATTTAAAAGCTTCAATAGCAGCTATGTGTAATAAAACTTATGAATGGGATACGAAACTTCAATATTTTATTTGGATGCATAACTCAACTGTACATAGAATAACAAAATTCTCTCCAAGCATGTTATTTTTTGGAAGAGAAATAAAAACGCCTTTCACAAACTTCGAAGTACATGACATGTCTTCTTATAGCAAATACGTTCAAAATAAATTAAAACATATGCACGAAATAAGAAAAGAGGTTATCAAAAATCAGGAAATAGCAGATAGGGAATTAAATAAAAATTCAAAAGCAAAACACAAGGAGTTACAATTAGGCGATGAAGTATACTTAAAACTGCTGATAAAACCTAAAGCATTACATCAGAAATTTTCAGGCCCATATTATGTTGAGAGAATTTTCAGGAATGACAACTATCTCATTAAAAACAAGAATAGACCAGATTTAAAGCCTATTAGAATTCATATTTCTAAATTATTTGCGCCCAATATGGCAAGCAAAACTAAAACAAATAATCATTCGTTAGAGAACACAAGTACGTAAATAAATAGTTAAATAATAAATAAATAAATGAATAAATAAATAAATAAATAAAACAAATAAATAAATGAATAAAAACGTATAATTCAAATGATTCATTAAAACTGATTCACTTGTCTACTGAAACTGTCAAAGTTTTCTAAAAATAAATAAATAAATAAATAAAAATAAATAAAAAAACAATAAAATAAATAAATAAATAAATAAATAATAATCATAATTCATTGAACATATTGGCTTAAATTATAAACTTTTACAATTAAATACTAATGACTTCTAAAAATGTTCGACTTTCATGTACAAAAAGAAATATCTCTAATACAAAACTAAACGTTAATTTTTTTTCTTCATAGTCTCACATGATTAATAAATATAGAATTCAACAAAAAAAAAAAAAAAAAAAAAAAAAAAAAAAAAAAAAAAAAAAACAGGTAAAAAATAAAACTGGATAATTCATGGCTGATTAATTTTTTTTATTAATATTCAGCGCGTCAAAATGGATTTTAAAACACTATGAACAATAATAACAGTGAAATAAATAAATAAAACAGAATAAAATAAAATATTTATTACAACATATAGATATAAAAAAAGGGTTATATTATAATCTTATCGGAAATATATATTTCGTACTGCCCGGGATGCAAATTTTTATTGCTGGTCGATAGTTTGCATTGTACAAAAGATATTTTTTCTTGAGATTATATGTAAATGAGATTGTCCACAGAAAATATATTAGTCATAAAGATTTTATATAAATAATCATATCTCATTAATTAATATAGCAATAAAATTAGATTAGAACAAAATTTGAAATATATAAAGAAACTATTAATTACAATCTCTAAAATACTCATACGTTCTAAAAAGAAATAAATAAAATACATAAATAAAAATAAGTGAATAAATAAATGAATAAATAAATGAATAAAATAACTAAATAAAGTAAATTTAATTAATTTTTCACAACTCTCATATGACGGAGACAGTAACAATATTATGTTATGTATAAATGCGGTTACATAACAACCAGACACAATAATCTAATAAAAAATATTAATAAAGCCAGTAAAAAAATAAATAAATAGACAGTCAATTAAAAAGAATTCAAGCGAGAGAACGTTTCAGTGACAAAAATTTAATATACGACATAGATAAACGTATGCAAAAAAAAAAAAAAAAAAAAAGAAGAAGTGATTTAAGATGATTTTTTTTCTCTCAAATATTGTTGAAGAAAATAACAAAAACACTTTTTACGATAAAAAAAAAGAGAAGTTTCGGAGAAAATTTTCTCTTATTTCAGATTTTAGTAAACTTTCTAAATTTTGCTAGTTGGGGAAGTTGGTTTTTGTTCATAGGCATAGTTCATAGAAGTATAGAACATGCCAAGTAAAATACACATCCATTTCTGGAACTTTATAATACAGATGTATATATATATACATAAAAATAAAATAAAAAGAAATGATGGAAAAATATAGATACCGTAATGGCAAATATGTCTTATATTTTCGGTATTTTTCAATGGCCAACTCAATGGAACGATTATTTTCTCACCTATAACGTAATGCGTATATTATTTTATAATTTAGTATTACTTTGTTTATTGTTATTACATATATGCAAAAAAAAAAAAAAAAAAAAAAAAAAAAAGATAAAGTATTTTGATACCTTCTTAATGTCGATGTAATCATATGAAAAATCTGTATATATATTTTAGTTCATATTGTATGAGATGTTTTTTTTTCTTAAACAAAGGGGAGATAAGCCTGTAGTGACGAAATTGTCACGACATTGCTTAAGTAAATATGTATAAAAAAAGGAACAGCACAATCAATAAAAAAAAATAAATAGATATATAAAAATTGAAATAAAATTTTGAATATATTTTAGCATTAAACAAGGAATAATAATTATAATATTTTTAATTATTAGGTAAAGTTGAAAGCTAATTGCAGTAAAAACTGCAAGATTTTATTTATAATAATAATAGTAAAAATGCACGTGTGTAGTCTTGGAGGGATTATCACCACGAATTCCCAGACAGACAAAATGGGGGCAATAAAACTAAACTATAGTTTGTCGCCAGCCTGTGACATAAAAAAATCGAAGAAAAAAGAGCAGAATTTATGGGGCTTTCAACGATTATTTACAACCAGGGGACAAGGATTGCGTGTGGTCGACGGTCATACACAAAAGCCGCATCATCACGAGGGGTCGAACAGGAGGAAGAAGCCAAATAAACAAAAAAAAAGAGAAAGGGGTGGAAAAAATAAAAAGACATACCTTCCCAATGGTCAAGGGACCAATGACCTACTTGGGATTACAAGGGACGATTAAAATCTTTTTTTGAGTAACCAATGAAGGAAGAGTTATCCGGACCGAGAGATGGAGAGCAAAGGAAAAACTTTTTTTTCTCTCAGATGTTGTTTTCCGCATCTGGAGATCAGTGGAAGAAAAAAAATGTGTTTAATGTTTCTTTAAAAAGGGACTTTGGAACGAGGTGCAGATCATAGAAGAAATATGAATAGACATTCTCCATGATTATTTATTATGCCTCTCCGCAGCCTACCAGTGCCGAATGGACTCGGTGTGATGATTTTCAATTGATACGTGATAGTCCATTTATAAACTGACTCTACATGATTCTCATCAGGCTCGATATGATTCCTCATTTAGACATTCTCCATGATTATTTATTATGCCTCTCCGCAGCCTACCAGTGCCGAATGGACTCGGTGTGATGATTTTCAATTGATATGTGATAGTCCATTTATAAACTGACTCTACATGATTCTCATCAGGCTCGATATGATTCCTCATTTAGACATTCTCCATGATTATTTATTATGCCTCTCCGCAGCCTACCAGTGCCGAATGGACTCGATGTGATGATTTTCAATTGATATGAGATAGTCCATTTAAACTGACTCTGCATGATTCTCATCAGGTCCGATATGATTCCTCATTTAGACATTCTCCAAGATTATTATTTATGCCACTCCGCAACTTTCCATTATTAAAAGGACTTAGTGTGATTTTCAACAACATACAACTCTATGAACACTAATGAGTAATATTTACATGGATGAGTGGCGTGCTTCTTGCAAGAGACACTTCATTAATCATACAGGACTGTCTGACATGATTATCAAGTCTGCCGGATGCCGTGGTTATGGTGAGAAATTTTTATATAATCCTTCCAAGTGATAAGGCCATTTAAAAAAAAATAGTTTGTTTTATGTGAATAATAAAAAAAATTCCCTATTTAAGTTTTAATTGATAAAATTAATTAAAATAATAATAAAATAAAACGAATGAATATTTTTTTGGGGTGAATAGCCCCTATGATTGTGCTGTGAGCATTTAACAATATACAGTATTTAAGTTGAATTTAAAACAAAAAAATTAAGTGTAGTAAGTAAATAGATTTTATTGGTGAATCTTACTATTTGTTATTTGTATTTACCATTTGTATATTTTGAGAATAAATGTTTGAGTGTATATATGTATTTGTGTTTTTTCCATGATTTCTCTTACTCTATTTATTTTTAGGGAATTAATAGATTAATAACCTTTAATAATAACGATCAGAATTCTTTTATTTTGTTAATTTTATGTAACCCAATAGAATCCTGATTTGCAAATTTAAACGTTAAATAAGTTTGAGTCTGAGCTATTGCGATTTTCCTTTATTTAAATTATCGATAAATTTAAAAGAAAACAAATTTTTTTGGTAATATCCAGTACAATCTTTCACAACGCGGATTGGTATATTATCTTAATATTACTTTATTAACACTAACCACTATCTTTCGCGTACCTTGTAATGTGGTGTAATTTTCCTCACCACATATATTTAGATGCAGGAATAATAGTTAGTGAAAATGAAGTCATCACTGATATAGTTGTAACATCAAATATTATATTCACGGAGCAAATTTATTTCTTTTCCGAATGACATCGGAAACATTTCGTTTTATGATACAGTAGAACCTCGATCCATCGTTTTTTAAGGGTCGCGGGAAAAAAAAAACGATGAATGCGGGAAAACGATGAATCCGGATTAACTTCAAAATACGAAAAAACACAGTGTTTATGCATTAATAATGCATAAACACTTTGGAATGTATATAATATATTTATAAATACTAATTTATTGCTTACTAAACTGCAAAAGAAATAAATCGAAATTATATAAAATTGGTATTTATTTTTAAAAAATCAATTGTTTTTCGTTCATTATTTTAAAAACAAAAAACAATTTTTCAAGATATACCACATTTTTCTGGTCATTTTTCGTCATATATGCATACATAAAATTTCATGCAGTTTCAAATGCCGTAATTTCATCAGACAGGCTTGACACTGGTAGCTCAGCTTCATCGGCATGAAAGTTATTTGCTTCTTCGCTATTATTTTCATTTTTTGAATTATCATACATCACCTTTTTTCGAACATACAATGAACCATACAATGATGTTAGATTTTAAATATTTTCTAAACTTATTAATGCATATACTATATCTAAACATATGAAAAGCATTGTGCAATTGCATTTATATATATAAGTATCCCATACTTCGAATCTTACATATCTGAATACGTCAAATCACAGAAACCAAATTTGAGTTTAAAGTTTCAAGGTATTAATGTTTAATTTAGGTAACAAGTAACTCTTACAAACTTGAACATATGTAACAAAATGTAACACACCCACACATGCGCACTCACACAATACACACACGAAAAAAAAAGAACAAAAATATCGAATAAAAAGGTGGATGTTTGGATATTACAAACTGAAAAATGTTGCACAGGCAAATAAATAAAAATTAAAAAATAATATTGAGCACATTGTATGAATATGAAAAAATTATCTTGTATAAAATATTTCTTCTTTGTAGAAGTTACAGAATATGATGATAGATAAATGATATATTTTCTGTCACGCATAATTTACTTGTCAGTGAGAATCATTTTTCACTTTATTGTGACTTCAGATAAAAAGATTGATAAAAAGGTAGCTTCTTTTCACGTCTTTTCGAAACATCTTTAAAAATATTACTGTTAGAATGCTAGGAAAACAGCACAGCTTTATAAATATATAATTTTTTTATGTAGCATCAAGAATGTACGACATAGTTCAACAAAACAATACATTGACAAGCTAATGAATTTATATGGGAGTGTAAATAATTAAAAAGATAACAGATGTTATTTCGATAGTTAGAAATAAAAATGTAAATAAATATATTAAAACAGAAAAGAATACAAAAAGAAAAATATCTTGCTACTGTGATCTGATTAGTTTTATCTATAATTAAGAAGTAACAATAAAATTATTCTTTTACTTTTTATTGTATTAAACTATAATGTTATATGCTGCAAAAAGTACAATGTTACATGATGTAAAAATAAATGTGATATGATGAATGAAGTATGAATTTATATTTAGAAAGAACAGTTAAATTCCTTTATGCAGTCTTAAAAATATACAATTAATTGATGACAGCTGCACAAGAAATTAAAGATTTTGAAAATGCATGCAAATATGCTTATTATGTTTTATGGGAGAAATAAAAGCTCTATTCCGAGCTTTTTACTTTTTAACCAAAGCTATATTTATGAAATTTTTATATCGACTACGCAGTTTAAAAATTATATACTTACAACAATTAACGAAAAAAAAAATAACGGTTATAACCAGTGTATGTCCGAAAAAAAAGAATAATCAGGCTAAAATTTAACTTTAAAATCTTTGAGCTTCGGACCCTGAGAATTTTTTTTAACTATTAGTCTGTAAACATAATACAAAACTATAATTAAATATTTTCACATGCAATTATGTAAAATTACATATGGGCATATATTTACGAATTTATTTTACGTTAGTTTAAATAACAAAGATCAATGAACAATACACAAAACATTTTAAAATATTCAAGCATTATATCTACTTTTATCGTAAATTAAAATATGTAACACATTTTTGATTGTGGAGAGTTTTATATTTAATCACTTCAACATTTACCCCGAGATAGTGATGTTTTGATAATCTATAAGATGTCTCCTTTTCAATGCCAGGATTCAAAATGTAACACAGCAAACCGGAACGATTGCTGGGTTTGTGAAATAATGACGAATACTTTTACGATTCGTAAAATCATGGTAAATATCGCTACGGTTCGTGCAATTATTTAAAGATATTGTTACAGTCGTTTTAAAACAATAATACTTTCGTAAAGGTTCAGGTTCCTTTAAAAATATGGATAGAATTTTAATGATACACTTAACATCACTGTGATTAGCTGCCATCCATACCCATGATGGGGAATCTCTTTCAGTCAATCTTACTCCAAGTGAACCACTCACGAGATAAACGAATAAAATCGGCAACACGTAGCTTTACATGTGCATCACGATTCTACATGATCATTTTAAATAATAGACTAAATAAATATGAAAGAATACTTATCCAAAGTTTTTAATTTTAATCTGTTGATGCAAAAAATATGGAAGCACGATGAAGTTAGGGCTTACCAAAGACATCAAGTTTGTTTACACTCTCCATATCGCTATCGACAAAAGAGAAATATTCGCCATTTTCCACCATGTAAATTTAATGTTCTATATATGATTGCGCTATATTTATATATTATAGCTTATTCTGTAACATTATAAAAGTATTTGCAATCTCGAATGTGTTTTTAAATTGATGTTTTGAGAATATAAATAAGGTTGTCCATACTTTTAAAAAAATCAAAAAAAATTTTGATTAGTTTTTGAATAGTGGAATTTCCGGTTCCGGTATTTTTTCTGTTTTGAGTCCTGTTCAGAGCTCAGGTAGCATTAGAAGCGTTTAAGCAAGTTTTTACAGCCCATTTTGTATATTTGTTGCTCCAAAGGCATAAAATGTGCAACAACAATTTTCAAACTAATTTTTTATAGAGGCCGGAAATTCTCTATTTTAGATCACGAACGACGAAAATAAATGTGAATATGTTGCTAATTCCCATTTCAACATATTTCTTGTACAGGTTGTCTCTTCTTATTATTGACCAATAACTTATTCATGAACTTTTAATTTCATAAATATAGTTCCAATTGCAAAATTTTCACAAATGCTTTCATTAGTATATTTACCTCAGAATTGTTATTCTTTTAAAGACATGAAATTAAAATTATTATGTTAAATTTTATTGGTTCCTATAAGTTTTATTTGAATAATCTTATGTCATAGAAATATGATTCTGGTTTAATCAAATCTTAATGAGAAAATATATGACAAACATAACACTATACGAGACATTATTCAAACATATCTGCATTTGTATTATTTTTTAGGTCAATCATACTGAATAGCACAAAAGTCGTACAAACTGTAGTTTTTCCGATTGAATGAAAAATTGTACATGTTGATAGTCGAACTTAGAGTTTCTGACTTAAATTATGAATGCTGTAATAATCTACCTGGCTGATAACTGGTAGGCAGACATATTTTACCGAGATAGCCTTTAGAAAATAACATCTGGTAGGCCAATACTACAGCTCAGCTGCATTGAAGTTCTCTTAAAAATATATAGATTGATATATTTTCTATTTCTGTAATTTTTTTACTTATTTTTTCTTTTTTATTATGTAAAATTGTGTTCATCAGTGGTGACATCACAATTCCAGAAATTGGGTCAAAACAAACCATAGAGTTAAGAAAAGAATAGATGAAATGTGTTGTTTTATCGTAAAGCTATGAATTCAACCCTGAAATTGATTTAAACAAGTTATAATTTGGCCGAAATACTTGCGGATCGCTTTTAAAACTTCATCCAGTTCAATGAATTCAGCCTTTGAACGATATCTCATTTCATATTGGAAGCCTTTTTGATGGTATATAGTGCATCTCTAACATACTTTAAACTCTCTTGGTTTGTTTTGACCCAGTTTCCATGGAAATGCGAGGTTGAGTTGTTTGTGACGTTACACTGATGAGCTCTATTAGGAAAAAACTGTTATTTTTTAATGCGCAACATATTTTTTAAAATATCAATAAATATGCATACATTGTTAAATATTAATGTGTTGTTCATTTTATTTAATATCATTTCACTCATTTTATGTTCATGTGTACAAAATGAGAAATTACATTTTTAATCTAAATGTTTTATGAAATTGTACATGTGTATAATAAATTTTAAAGTAGAGCAGTAAAGGATAAAATACCAAATGGGATATCAATATCTACTCATTATAAAGATTTCAATGGAGCTTGAGATAAATATCTCTCGAAATAAAGTACTGCAATTTCTCCGTTACATCCTTGTAAGTAAAATGAAGCTTAATTTCCCGAATTACTACTAGGAAAAGAAGACAATTGCAATCTTATAGAATTAAATCTGACAGTGAGATTACGGTTCTTGATAAGCTAATGTTGGAATAATTAAACCAGTCTTCCGTTTATAATAGGATAGCTGCATTAACTGATTTGTTTGTTAATGTTGTTTAAATAGTTTTTAAGAATGTGATTATCTGCAGAAATGTGGAAATCTAGATGAGAATCTTTTGCATCGCTATTAAACGATTACTTTCAATGTAAAATTAATTTTGAAATTTGTTGCTTAAATTTACAGGGGTATTTTCTTTTTCTGTTTTTGTCTTCAGTGATATCCTTATTATAAAATATTATTATAACTATAGCGATAATCTATGTATTTAATTGACAAGACTGTTGTTTTAGTCATCTGGCCTAAGCTTTCAACTAAAACGATTTTGATTTTTTTTTAATGAAAGCACTCTATTGTAGATTTATTCACACTTGCTATTTTTTAAAAACAATCCCATTTTTACATTTTAACTTCAACTTTCTCTACAGTGGTGACACTTTAAATTATTTTAAAATAGTGAATAAGAATATGAAAATTATGCATGTAAATTAGGAAAAAGATGGTAGTTTTAGATTTCATTGAAAATAAAACTATATTTGAGTCATAGTGGCACAATTTTCGTTGATTTTTCATTACGTAATAGCAAAGATTAAAGCCTAAAATTATAAGTTTATAACTTCATTATTTTAATTGCATGTTAAACAATATGCATGTATAAAGTAATATATAAAGTTCAGAAATAAAGTTAAAAAAAAACTTAATAGTTTGAGAAGTAGAAATTAAACTTTAGTGGAAACAATATTTGTTTTATGTGTAACTAAAGAATTTTAATATTTATTGATTATTTAATATTTTTTGTTAATTTTTTTAATGAATTCAGTCAATCATTTTTTAAGCATTTTCCTTTGCCGAATTCGGCGGATTTGATTTCGTAATTATTAAAGTACGTGCTGCCCTATGCGTTCAGTTATGGTCGCCCTTTAAATGTAATGCTAACTAATTTATGAAGTTATTTTTTATTCATAATTTGGTTGATTTGTTCAATCCTTTGCCAAATTCGAAGATTCTGTTAGAGTCTGTATATTTGTCTTAGCTCGACTCAGGAGATAAATCACCAAACAACATTCCCACGTCATTTTTTCGCATTTTATTAATTTCATTAAAAACATAAGGTACTATTTGATTATCCCGTGTTCTGATTTCGCCAAATTATACAAACTTACATTATTTTAAATAACTAAAGAATAAATAAGTAAATAAAACATTTTAAAAATACAAATAAAAAGTTTAATTAAAAATTACTGTCTGACTTAACAGACACGTGTATCGTGTTTAAGATCAAATGAATGCGACATAGACGATTACTCCTTATTTGCATGTAACCTTATAGTTTTGTGATAGTTTTTTTGGTCGACTGTCCAATCAATTAGAACCAAATCCTTCCATTAATTCATTCATTTTATTTAAAACTAACTGATCCCTACGGAGTTGCCCGGGTTCGTGATAACCATGATGCATAAAAAAACCTACAATATTGACCAATCGATTCAAATAGATGAAAAACTCGAAAAATCGTTAAAAAATACTTCAAAATCGCGTTAAAAATCGATGAAATTCAAACGTCGTCGCAGAGAAAATTTAGCAAGTTAGGCTTAAAGTTTGAAACAATTTTCTTTTTATCAATGTCTAGAAAATGCCAGAAAAATACTAAAAATCGCATTCAAAAATTCTTTAAAAATTCAAAAATTGCTGCACGAATTCCGAATAAGTTTTGCTGAAAAGAGAACTAAATTTACTATGTTGGGTTAAAAGAATGAAACCGTATTCCTTTCACTATTCTGGAAAAATCAATTCAAAACATTAAAAAAAAACGTTAAAAATCGAGTTAAAAAATCTAATCAAAAAATCTAAAATAAAAAATCGAATAGTCAAAAGGCAGTTACTCGGGACAATTTAAATTCTCATATTAGTCTAGAATTGTTACGTCTTTTCAAGAAAAATAACCTTAAGTATTTCTCGAATTTCTTACAAATTTGACCCATCTCCTGAAGCCACTTGATGTGGCCTTTATATGTTCTTTAAAACCAAAATAAAAAGGTGCGTCATCAAGTTTGTAAATTACCTCGGGTAGTTGATGCACAAACGTACCAATGATAGATTTCTGAGTCAGTTAAAAAAATTCATCTAAAGAACAATCTGAAATTGCGATTTCAGGCTATCGGAATCTATCCACTAAATAGTAACAAAGTTTTGAAACAGCTCCCAAAAAACAAACCTCGAAGAAAACTTAGCATCGATGATAAAAAGTAGAAGAGGTGGAGATGCCGATGTGGCCTGTGGGAATTAAAATTAAGTATACGAATTGAATATTACCAACTGAGTGAATAATTACCCAGGCCGGGAATCGAACCCAGATCCTTGGCTTACAAGGCAATGCTTTACCATTTAAGCTAACTGGGCAAGAGCCGGCTGTGATTTCTCGCTCATTTAAACTTATTGGTCATAATATCTCGTATAAAAATTTTTCGCTCAGTTGGAAATATTCATTTCGTATGATAAGTTTACCAATCAGTTTGATTGTGCTAAACAAAATAGTATATCTACGTACCTATCGTTATATGGAGTTCCATTACCTGCAGTTCTGCCGAGCTGTCTAAATGACAGACCAATATGACCAATAATTTTCAATATATGACCTATTCGTATGATAAATTTACCAATCAGTTTGATTGTGTTAAAGTAATAGTATAAAATTAAGTAGTTTCATAGGCAAACCATTCTCTGTTCTTCTCTTTAATGTCCACAAGGTTTTTTTTCGTACTAAGTCGATGATGTTCTAAAACTTTGTAAATCTTTCCCCCAATCTAATTCTGATTTCGAAATAAGACTGGTAACACCGAAGTTTTCGCCAGATGGCGCAACAGACATTTTCATTTAGTAGCACATGGCTACTTTACTATACCTATAATCCACTTTTATGCACTGAAAAAAATGTAAAAAAAGTACTAAAAAATGAGTAAGTAGATATACTCATATTGAATTAAGTATGTTTGGATAAAAAATGAACACATTGCTTTCTCAATTTTGAAATAGCGTATGTTATAAAATCCAAACAAGCAATGATTTTGTACATATTGGTTTATCTAATTCATGATGACATAACAGAGGCTTATTAATGTACATATTAAATTATGCCCAGTATTATAAAATAATTTTAAAGCATACTTGAAAATAATTCTCTTGTCATAAAAATGTTCGATTTGCATATTTTATATATATTTTTGCTATTTTTCTTAATAAATAATCAATTAAATATTTATTATTCATAATTTTGAGTAAGAAATAACTACTAGCCTATTTTCAGTTTAATTTGTAAATTCAGGGGGCAGATACTAGTGATTTATATTTGAACATAACCATGAAATAAAAAATGAGTACATGCGTTTCTCAGTTTTGAGAATTTTTGGATCGGAGCTATTTTGAGTATGTGAAGTACTTAAAATATAGTACTTTTTACTTAATTTTAATAGTCCGGGAGCCGACCGTCGATTTTCCTATGTATGGAGTACAAGGACCAGACATACATCAAAATGTAGGTTTCAATGTGCACATTAAGAATATCACTGGCTGCCAGGTCCTATCCTGCCGGAACCCAAGGCAGCCGCACTTTTATGACGTCAATTTTGAGTGTTTACCTATGTATCGAGTACAAGGACCGGACATACATCAAAATGTAGGTTTCAGTGTGCACATTAAGAATATCACTGGCTGCCACATACATCAAAATGTAGATTTCGATGTGCACATTAAGAATATCTCTCGCTGCCAGATCCTATCCCGCCGGAACCCGGTGGCAGCCGCACATTTATGACGTCAATTTTGAGTGTTTGCCTATGTATCGAGTACAAGGACCGGACATACATCAAAATGTAGGTCTCATGTGCACATTAAGAATATCACTGGCTGCGAGGTCCTATCCTGCCGGAACCCGGTGGCAGCCGCACTTATATGACGTCAATTTTGAGTGTTTGCCTATGTATCGAGTACCAGGAGCGGGCATACATCAAAATGTAGGTCTCAATGTGCCCATTAGGAATATTACTGGCTGCCAGATCCAACCATGTAGGAACCCGGTGGCAGCCGCACATTTATGACGTCAATTTTGAGTGTCTACCTATGTATCGTATTCAAGGTCCGGACATACATCAAAATGTAGGTCTCAATGTGCACATTAAGAATATCACTGGCTGAGAGGTCCTATCCTGCCGGAACCCGGTGGCAGCCGCACTTATATGACGTCAATTTTAAGTGTTTGCCTATGTATAGAGTACAAGGAGCGGGCATATATCAAAATGTAGGTCTCAATGTGCACATTAAGAATATCATTGGCTGCCAGATCCAACCATGTAGGAACCCGGTGGCAGCCGCACATTTATGACATATTATACATTTATTACATCAAAATGTAGATTTCAATGTGCACATTAAGAATATCACTCGCTGCCAGATCCTATCCCGCCGGAACCCGGTGGCAGCCGCACATTTATGACGTCAATTTTGAGTGTTTGCCTATGTATCGAGTACAAGGACCGGACATACATCAAAATGTAGGTCTCAATGTGCACATTAAGAATATCACTGGCTGCGAGGTCCAACCATGTAGGGACCCGGTGGCAGAAGCACTTTTATGACGTCAATTTTGAGTGTTTGCCTGTATATCGAGTACAAGGACCGAACATACATCAAAATGTAGGTCTCAATGTGCACATTAAGAATATCACTGGCTGCCACATACATTAAATGTAGGTTTCAATGTGCATATTAATAATATCACTGTCTGGCAGGTCCGATACATAGGTAAATACTCAAAATTGACGAAAAAAATGAGTCTGCCACCTGCAGCGAGAGATGGCGATCTGGCAGCGAGAGATATTCTTAATGTGCACATTGAAATCTACATTTTGATGTATGTGGCAGCCAGTGATATTCTTAATGTGCACACTGAAACCTACATTTTGATGTATGTCCCTTCCTTGTACTCGATACATAGGTAAACACTCAAAACTGACGTCATAAAAGTGCGGCTGCCTTGGGTTCCGGCAGGATAAGACCTGACAGCCAGTGATATTCTTAATGTGCACATTGAAACCTACATTTTGATGTATGCCCGGTCCTTGTACCCGATACATAGGAAAATCGACGGTCGGCTCCCGGACTATAAGAACCCATTTTTTTTTCTGTGTGACTATAGCTCTTGCCGTTTGAAAACTATTGGTGAGATAATATATTTTAGCGGGCACACTATATAGTTACTCTAAACTAATTGATTAAGTCTTTGAAAAGACTGATTGGCACAGGAAATAAATGATTTTTTTTCATTTAAACTGATAGCTGCACCATTAAAAGAAACTCAGAAAGTATTACGATTTTGATGCATTTCTCATGATGAAACTTGGGGATACATAAATACGAACGCATAAAACCTAGCAATGAAATACACTTTATTTCCATTTTCAATAATGAGTTACCTGACAGTATTCAAAGATATTTCAGTCAATATGATTTATCACATGTACTTTCAAAAACTAAATTGAAAACTTCCTTTTTACATACGGAAATGATTTTAAAACTAGAACACAGGGAATAAAATTTTAATTTTCATTAAAGTTTTATTCATTTTATTTTATTTTATTTTATTTTACCTTTTTTTTACAATTTCCGACATTTTATGACATCTGAAGCATTGATTTCAGAAAATAAGTTTCAGTCAGACAAGGAGAAAAAAAATTTGAAAATGAAGGATTGGAAATAAGATTTTGTTTTACTTTCTCAGATTTCAATAACGAAAACGAAAATGACAGATATAACTTTACAAAAATTTATTTATAAATATCAAATTGATAAAAAAAATTCCAAAACTTTTAATATCTATATTAAAATTATAAAAAAAATTAAAAATGAGGAAGCATTAACAGTTTATAGTTTTAGCTTTTAATTTGCAAAATAAGTTAATAATTTTTACACTTTTAATATTTTTTGTCATTTTCTCATTTTCATCTGCTTTAATAAAAATATTTATGCTTACACATTCATATCTATCTTATGTACTTAGATCCTTCTTATGTATAATCTGCAAAAAGAAAAAGAAAAAAAAGAAAGAAATGATCCGTATGCTATTTTATCATCAAAGGTTCTCAGAGATATGCAAAGGCTATCATACTGAAAAAAAAATCTGTCTGCTTTTAGAATATGAGCCAGTAGTTAATTTTTTTTAAGTAAAGAGGATCTATCTATCAACATTTATTACTTTCTTCTATCTCCAATAGAAGAAAGTATTGTTATCGAAATTTTTCCGACTTCCGATTTTCGACGGATTTACACGTTTTAGGGGTCAGAGATTCCAAAAACATGTTTTTACAAAATGTCTGTCTGTCCGTGTGTCTGTGTGTCTGTCTGTGTGTTTGTATGTCGCCATTCTACCATCAAAAAGTGTATGAAGTTATGCATAGAATTAAACCAATTTTTTGTGAATGTTTTTTGCTGTGGCAAGCAGGTCCTCCTTCAGTTTTGAAATATTCCTCCTGAAGGGGGCGCTGTAATCGCGATTTTTGTGCCATTATCAATATTGTACCGACCAAAAGTATATGAAGTTATGCATCGAATTGAAATAATTTTTTTGTGTAAGTGCATGACTATGGCTAGTTGGTCCTCCCTGAATTTGAAAAAAAATCCGTCCAAAGGGGGCGCTGCAATCGCGATTTTTGTGCCATTTTCAATATTGTACCGACCAAAAGTATATGAAGTTATGCATCGAATTGAACCAAATTTTTTGTGTAAGTGTATGACTATGGCTAGTTGGTCCTCCCTGAATTTGAAAATAATTCGCCGGAAGGGGGCGCTGCAATCGCGAATTTTATGCCATTTTCAATATTGCATCACTTAAAAGTGTATGAAGTTAGTTCTAGAACTGAACTAAATTTTTTGTATATGATTATTTTTGGTAAAGCAAGTAAGTTCTCCCTGAATTAAAAAAAAAATCTGCCTATCATTCTATTTTTTATTGGCTCGTGCAGAGATGGAAATTTGTTTTTACTCCAATTAATTGATTGAAGCAGAAATGGAAGATGAAAATCAAAGTTGGTATGGTATTGAATTAAAATTATTAAAGCATTAAAATGAGTAACTATTTTTTTAAATATTAAAATGTACCTATATGAGATAGAAGAAAGTTTTGGGATTGGCACATCCTACTAGTTTTTGAAATCCTAACACCCTTTTTTAAAGTTATGTGTAATTTCCTGATAGAATACTGAGAGAAGCTATAATATGCATACATACATTTTCCTAAAAAATTGGAAATTCCACAAAATAGATTTATGACATAAAGTATTGGAAACATTGAATTATCACCAGAAAAAGTTAAAGAAATTTAGATCATAATTTTAAATGAAAATAGGCTGTCTTTTATGCTTTTACTTGCTTTTCTCGACTTTTTAGCTCATAGGCTATCAAAGCCTAAGAACTTTTTTGCCCACCCATTCTGTATGCATGTACAAGCGTATGTGCGTAACGCGATAACTCATGATAAAAATATCCGATTCACTTGAAATTTTGGATATAGGTTTATTCTGACAAGGCGCATACCTGATCAGTTTTTGGAGTTCATTCGATATGTATAAGAGGGAGAACAGGGGGTTATGCCCTACCCTTAATTTATATAAACGAGTTGTCGTTCAAAATAAACATATAGGATCACTTTGATGAGGTATCTCCGTGATTAGTATCAGGTATTCATTGGGAAAGTATAAAGAGGGATAACGAACACTAATACCATTCCCCTTAATTTATATAAATGGAGAGGGTTCAAAATTCAGTTTTCGTTCAGAATTCAGGGTTCAGTTCAGGGTTCAGTTTTCGTTCAAAATTTAGGTATATTATCATTCTAATGAGGCGCCTCCGTGATTAATATTGGGTGTTCATTGGATAGGTATATAGATGGGAAACGGGGGACTAATGACCCTCTCCTTAATTTATATAGGATATATTATAGGATTATTCTGATGAGACGCCTCCGTGATTCAAAGTATAAAGAGAGGGAACGAGGTGCTAATGCCCCTTCCCTTGATTTATACAATATAGATTTTCATGCCGAATTTAACAGATTTCATTCAAATTTAGATATAGGATGATTTTTATGAGGGCATCGCCATGATTAGTTTTGGACGTTCCATGGATAAGCATTAACAGGAGGATGGGGGCTAATCCCCCAACTTAATTTCGATAAATGTGTTCTTCGTACAGATTTATCTTGACCGTAGATTTATCGATGCAGATTTATCAATGACTTTCCTTATAATGTTCCCATAATTTAGTATGTGTTTCCCCAGGTGTTTCCGCATCTCCTGAAAATCAAAATTGAGCTTTTCATCCCTCTTTAGAACAATGGACTGAACTTCGCTTGTGCAGGTGTACTAATTTGCTTTGTTTTATTGACGTTTTCTGTTCTGACCCCTTACCTTTCTCCTTTGAAAATAAATGCGTGTGTGTCCGAAAGATCTCAGTAATATATATTAAATAATATCTTTATTTATTTGTAACACTTTTTAAATAATTTTAGGTATATTGTAAAGTTTATGTTAATAACAAGATGTAAATTCCTTCAAGACACTGGTATTTATATACAGTGATTTTACTCTATTTAAATATCTGGAATACGCGAAATAAAATAAATATGAAAATTACGTCAGGTGGTTTCACTTAAGCATCTGAATTCTTTAATGAAATGAAACATTTTGACTGCAAGACATCTTCACTCATAAGACTAAACACCGTCTAGTGCTTACAATCAAAACCATTTTAGAAACTCTCGTCCATAGTTTCTCTCTCGGACATGTCACTGATCACATCAACATAGCTGGCAATGAGATGGCTGACATACTGATTAAGGAGGCCACCTCACGTCCAAATATAAATACTCCCCTTCTTATTCTCCCATCATATGTTTGCCACTTCCTTAAAAGGAACATTCATTTATACTGGGAACTCTACTGGGACTCATGTAAAGACAGGCATACCTAATCCCTAATTCCCAAAGTCTCATGTAATCTTTTAGCTTTCCTTACTCCCACATCAGTTTTTCTTTCCGTTCGCGGCCCATACGGGACATACTTAAAGTATTTTAAATGTTTAAAGGTCAAAATGTTTAAATGTTTAAAAGTCTCCACACCATTACTGTTTTTTCTGCACATTTACAGAAGCTTGCTACCTTATGTACCCAAATCCTCACTGAGATACAAAAATGTCTACCCGCCCAAAACTACTCCGCCATTTGGCAGAAATTTTTCGCTTTCTGATGACCAACCTTTTCTGCCGCTGTTCTGCTTCTTCATTCCTGGGACACGCCCATTGTGGCGTCCCTTGTTGCAAAGGAGTAGGTTTTCGGTGTGTATACTATGGTGGCAATGTGGTTCCTGAGTCATGATCCTCAAGTTTTCTTTTTATCAATGGACTTCACCAGCATCAACTCACGCCATTTTCTGCGAAAGTGTTTTGTGCTCTAGTGGATTGTTCTTTATGTGTTTTATGTGTTAAAGATTTCCTTTTTGTACCTTCTCTGTTTGAAAACTGGCAGTTTTTGTAAAGAATCCCCACATGCCGGAGAACTTACGGGGTGATACAAATAAGATTTTACACCGAATTTCAGCAATTTAGTGATGTTGCTCTTTTTTGGCATAAAAAATGGTGACCTAATCATAATTCATGATGCGTTACGTATTTATTTTTAAAGCAATTGACGCTATATGAAATAAAATACACGAGAGGAATACATATTACATAAAAATTTCCTATAAATATTTCCTATCCTGTTCTCAGAAAATTGAAATATTTTCACATGTGAATATGGAGTCACATGCAAAGACCAACATGCAATACCCATTCATAAAACTAAAATAATTACTAGTGTCTAGACCCCGCCCCAAACAATGGCTTTTATCACAAATGCACCCAAGAAATTCCCCATTACATCGCGCAGGATCATAGGTCGTTATTATTGCTTGAGGCGGGGTCTAAACGCTAGTGTCTGTCTGTCGGTTTGTTTGTGTGTTTCTTTCTTTGTTTTTTTGCCTGTCTGTTCTTTTCTTTGTTTTTTTGTTTCTTTGTCTATTTGTTTGTCTGTCTGTCTATTAATTCGTTTGTCAGTTTGTTTCTTCGTTTGTCTGTTTCTCTGTTTGTTTGTTTGTCTATCTCTCTGTCTGTTCGTTTGTTTGTTTGTTTGATTTTCTGTCTATTTATCTGTTTGTTTGTTTGGCTGTATGTCTGTTTGATTGTTTGTTTGCTTGTCTGTCTGTTGGTCTGCATGTTTGTTTGTTTGTTTGGCTGTCTGATTCTTTGTTTCTTTGTTTGTCGGTTTGTTTATAAGTTTGTCTGTCGGTTTGTTTGTCTATATGTCTGTTCGTCTGTTTGTTTCTTTATTTGTCTGTCTGTCAGTTTGATTTTTGTTTTTTGTCTGTCTTTTTGTTTGTCTGTTCGTTTGTTTATCTGTCTGTCTGTATGTTTATTTGTTTGTTTGTTGGGCTATTTTTGACTGTTAGTTAGTTAGTTTGTTTGTTTGTATGTCTGTCTTTTATCTGTTTGTTTGTTTGCTTATTTGTCTGCCTGTTTGTCTGTTTGTTTGCCTGTTTGTTTAGCTGCTTTTCTGTTTGTATTTTTGTTTGTCTGTCTATGTGTTTGATTGCTTCCTGTATGTTTGTTTGTCTGTCCGTTTGTTTGATTGTCGAATATCTTATTTGTCTGTCTACCTGTTTTATCTGTTTGTTTGTTTATCTGTCTGTCTCTTTGTTTGTTTGTTTGCTTATCTGTTTGATTGTTTGTTTGTAAGACTGTCTGTTTTTTGTTTTTTTGTTTGTCGGTTTGTTTGTTTGTTTGTTTGTCTGTTTGTCTGTTTGTTTGTATGTTTGTCTGTTTGTTTGTTGGTTTGTTTGTTCACCTGTCTGTCTGTTTGCCTGTCTTTTTGTTTTTGTCGGTTTGTTTGTCTGTATGTGTTGTCTGTTTGTTTGCTTTTCTGCCTGTCTGTTTTTCGGGGTTTTCTTTTGTTTGTTTGCCTGGTGTTGTATGTACGCTTGATTGTTTGTTTGTATGTCTGTCCGTATACTTGTCTGTCTGTCTGTTTGTTTTTTGTTTGTGTGTTTGTCGGTTTGTTTGTTTGCTTGTTTGCTTGTTTCTCTGTTTGCTTGTCTGTCTGTCTGTTTGTTTATCGGTTTGTTTGATCACCTGTCTGTCTGCTTGCCTGTCTTTTTGTTTTTCATCGGTTTGTGTGTTTGTCTGTATGTTTGTTTGTTTGTTTGTTTTTCTGTTTGTCTATTTGTTTACTTGTCTGTCTGTCAGTTTGTATGTCAGTTTGTCGGTTTTTTTGTTTGTATGTTTGCCTGGTGTTGTATGCCTGTTTGTTTCTCTGTCTGTTTTTTCTTTTTTCACTATCTGTCGGTTTGTCTGTCTGACTGTCAGTTTGTTTGTTCACATGTCTGTCTGTTTGCCTGTCTTTTTGTTTTTTGTCGGTTTGTTTGTTTGTCTGTATGTTTGTTTGTTTGTTTGTTTGTTTTTCTGTTTGTCTGTTTCTTTACTTGTCTGTATGTCAGTTTGTCTGTCAGTTTGTCGTTTTTTTGTTTGTTTGTTTGTCTGGCGTTGTATGTCTGTTTGTTTGTCTGTTTTTTTCTTTTTTTTCACTATCTGTCTGTTTGTCTGTCTGACTGTCAGTTTGTTTGTCTGTCTATTTTTCTGTTTGTTTGTTTGTCAGTTTGTTTATCTGTTTTTCTGTTTGTCTATTTGTCTGTTAGTTTGTGTGTTTGTCGGTTTGTTTATTTGTCTGTTTGTTTGTTTATCTGTACTAGCATTAAATAACGGCAATGAACAATATTTTCCTTTTGAAAAGGGAAATTACCAACAGCGTGGGGAATTTCTTGGGTGCATTTGTGATAAGAGCCATTGTTTGGGGCGGGGTCTAGACGCTAGTAAATAATTTGCCACTATATCTTGAGAATTGAGATTTTTATAGGATTTTACGAGTATTTTTTATTGAGACTAAATCTGTTCTCGTTCCTACCGATATTCAATTTGAAATTCTTAACTTTTTACGATTAGAATTTGTCATAATGCAATCGCTTGTAAAACCTAATCCTTATTATACAATTTTCCTTATTCGCATATAATATATTTTGATTGTACACCTTTTTCATAGCAAAATTTGTAAAGCAAATTTTAACGTTTTATAAATGGCTATTTTTTTCCTTTGTTTGTCATTATTAGAGAAAGTTTCGACACTGAAACTTTAACAAAGACATTAAAAAACAGGAGTAAATAGTAAAATGCAATTTTATAAACGAATGCAATTTACAAACTAAAAAAATCTATAATTATATTTATGGAAAAACATATGGCAACATAAGTCTATCAATGGAAAATTCCGTTACGCAAAGACTTTACCAAGGGAAAACCGCATATCTTACAAGAATTTTCACAAGATGGCGAAGTCTGCATATTAATACTCTTATTTTATCCTTAATTTTTGTGTCTTTAACTTGGATAGAATTCATACTTTTTGACAACAAATTTTTTCCATATTGTGCACTATATGCAAATCTTTCATTTGGTAGAGTTGCTGAAGCAAACACTTCCCTTAGTTATGCTGTCATACTGGAGGGTGACAGAAACCATATGACTAAATGGGGACCTGAATTAGCTTGCAATTATTTAATGAGTGTTATAATTATAAATATCATAGTAGCTTTTGCTGGATTAATAATTTTTGCTGTTGAAAAGAAATACAGGTAATACAAACTTAAATATTGCTTGTACCCATTCTTGTATTGGGAAGAATTCCATGTTCTGTTCTGGTTGGTGCAATCGGGAAATAATTCAAAATACAAAATGCCATTTTAGCATATTATCAAATTTTTCAGTCTGGTGGGAAAACATTTATAAACATATATTTATTTAATAAACGTTATATGTGTCATATATTAATAAAAATAAATGAGATGTTTATATAGATATTTTTATTTTTATGTATATACATTTTAGATATATTTCTCTATACATGTAACTATGTATAGAGATACGCATACATAATCACATAATATATACACCTATAAATAAATATTTTGTACTTATACGCATTTTTATGATTTTATAAATTTAATTATTTAATATTTTTCTTATATATGTTAAATTAAAACAAAAACTATGAAAATTTTCGAAAAAAATATGCTAAATGCAAAATAACAAACAAAAAACATGTGGATATAATCCATTTTAGTTGTAATAAAGCAACCCCAAAATCTGAAGATCACAACCATATTTATTCGTTTAATGCCAGTAAGAAGTTCGCCAAAAAAAAAAAAAAAAAAAAAAAAAAAAAAAAAAAAAAACAGAACAGAATATGGTATTTTTTTCCTTGTGTTCATGCTTGTAACATGAACATATTACTCCGTTTTATGTATCTGTTTATTTTTATGATAGTTAATAGATAAAAGGGCTAAATCACACAATTAACAACTACTTTACATATCTTTGGCGGCGGGGCTATAAATTTACCAAGACTATAAATGTAAATATTTGGATCCAATGTAAAAAACTGTAAACAAAAAATATAAACAATAGCGTGGAAAAATAAGGCTGCTAAACACAGGTGTTATATACGCACAACATTGGCGCGATTGCACCAAAAGGACGATTTTATGTCTCACATTGTAAACCAGGTATTGTTGTTTATTTATTACTAAACTGTTTATTTATTTTTTTCATTTTTAAAATGATAAAATTTGTTTTGGGCGCAGATCTAATATACACACCACATTGGCGTGTTTTTTTTTCTGACGATATTTTCCCGAAAACTTCGTTTTCGAATACCTTACTCGGATATATTTTAATTATTTTTATTATTTAATAGCGGGGATAGTAATAAATAACAACTAGTCGTTGTGGACCACCGTAATACTTACTCATCATATATATGCATATATAATATATGAAAATAAAACATTTGTAAACTATTTATAAAATGCATTTCAATTCCAAAACAAAATTTAAACGTGTATTTAAATATTTTTATTATGCATAGTAATGCTCTATTAATGAGTTGCTGATGAATCTATTTCGACAAATTATACAACACGCCAAATTACTCAAGTAGTACTGAATTGCGAAAAAGAAACATCCTTAAAACTCCAAAAATAATAATCTTATTAACTAACAGTTTATTGTGTCGGATTAAGCGTCTCATGTCCAATTAAATTATATCTTTGAATTGAAATTTGAATGAAATACAGGGTCATGAAAAATGGAAGAATGTGGAAAACAGGATTATAGATACTCCAACAACTAATAATTCTATCGACTTCGTTCTTTATGCAAAATTTGTGTTATGTTATTGTCTCTTACAATCTCTCCTTAAAATAAAAAAAAATTCGAAAAATTTTATATACCTTTTATCAGAACGAATTATTCGAGAATCCGAAAAAAATAATTCCCGATAATCGAGGTTATTGATATTAAATTGGCCTCGTCCCATTCTTACATACTAAGTACATACAACATTTCAAGTCTCTATCTTAATTTGTTCGGGAGATAGAGCGTTTACCGACAGGCAGACAGATGGACGGCAAAAAGCTTTTTCTAAAAATATGTTTTTCGAAGTCTAAAACGTGTAAATCCGTCAAAAAAATTTCGATTTTAAAAATGACTGCAAGACTTACCTTATACTACGTATGATGGGTAAGTAAAAATAATTATTTACTATCGAAAAAATATTGTATCATTTTAAAAAAGAAAATAAAATTAAACTGTTCCTTATTAAGAAACAAGAATAGCTGGGTTAATGTGACACATAAAATTGATATTTTGTTCCCGCCGCGCCAATACAGTGCGTATATGACATCTGTGCTGATTTTATGCCTTACAGTGTAATCCGGATATTGTTGTTTATTTATTAATAAAACTGTTGGCACAGATATCATATACGCACCACAGTTGCACGTGCTTTTTTCCTGCGCCAATTTGGCATTGCACATCTGAGCTAAGGAGAAGATCCGTTTAATAAGTTTATAACAATTGTTAGGGAAGTGAAATGAGAACTAGTTGGATGTATCAATCCCGAAACTTTCTTCTATCTCATAAGTACATTTTAATATTTAAAAAAAAAATCGTGGTGACCCCAAAGTTACCCACTATCGAATTTCCTCGAACATTTGACCTAACCTAATGGGATTCTGGCCTAAACCTAAGCCTAAAACGCAAAATTTAATTAATATTCTGAGAAAATTAGTTTATTAGTGCCTCATGTTGGGTAATTTATACTAAAATCTAATAAGCATCTATTGATGTCAAGACCTAACAGAATCTGAAATTTGATGGAATTTCGTCCATTAGTTCTTGAGATATAGTTAAAACAAAAAATTTGCAAAACGTATCACAGCAACAAAATATCTTGGACAATTTATGCCAAAACGTAAAAAAGCGTCTAATTATGTTATGGTGTAAAAGAATCTGAAGTTTGATGAAATTCTGCGCATTAGTTCTTGAGATATAGCTAGTTTAAAAAAAACCGTGTAAAATATAGCACAGCAGCACCATCAGTTGAAGGATTTATAAAAAAAACGTAATCATCGTGTAATTATGTTATATGTCATTTTGTAACAAAATCTGAAGTTTGATGAAATTCTGTGCGTTGGTTGTTGAGATATAGCTATCGGAAAAATCGTGCAAAATGCAGCATAGCTGCACCATCTGTTGCAAGGTTAATACCAAAATGTAATCAGTGTCTAATTATGTTATATATTCTAGTGTAAAAGAAACTAAAATTTGATGAAGTTCTCTGCATTAGTTCTTGAGATATAGCTATCGCAAAAATCGTGCAAAATGTAGCATAGCAGCGCCACTTATAGGGCAGTTCGCACCAAAACCTAATCAGCGGCTATGTATCTCAAGGTATCGCGGAATCTGAAGTTTGGTGAAATTCTGTGCATTAGTTCTTGAGATACAGTGAAACCTCCAAATAAGGGACACTCCGAATAAGGGACACCTCTATTTAAGGGACAAAAGTTCCGGTCCCAGTCCCTTGGTATAGGAAGTGTAATGTATTTACCTCTGAATAAGGGACACTCGATTTAAGGGACACCTAAAAATGAAGTTAATCCTTTCAACTTGGATGTTTCTTACACAAATTTTATTCAGTTGACGCCACTTAAAAAAAAAAGAGTTTCCTTCAAATACATAACTTAAAAAAAAAAAAGCTTTAATTAAATAACAAATTTTATTTTCCTTTGTTACTGGTATGACAAAATAAATTTTGCAAAGAAAAATGCTGCCCAATCACACTGGACATACAAGTGCAAAGTGTTAAAGGAGTTGATTTTTGCATTTGAGATAATGAAGTAGTCTGTGATGAAAATAAAAATACAGAATTTTGTGAACTTATCAGACAGGCAGTTATTTTGGTACAGAGGTATGCAACTCAACTGATGAGCATCTATTCATCCACAATTCAGATGAAGATATCGAAGTGTGTTTATCGCCATTAGAGCCAAAGGTCGCATTGCAGACAATAATTTTGAGTTCACAGTTGAAATTTCAGAATTGGTTAAAACTTGATTCACATATTAAAATACAATTGGTCTGCCAAGTCATATTTAGGTGGAAAACACATATAAACCCGATTTTAGTGGTTCATTCATAGGTTTATCATTGGAATATCCTGCACCCAGTCCTCCATATTTTAACAGATTTGAGTGCAGGAAAATATAATGGTAAATCTACGAGTCAACCCCTGAATTCAGATTTTTAGGTGTTTTCCACCAAGATATAATAGACCGATATATAGACTTAATAGACTGATTACATTTTAACATGCATATTAATTTAAACTAATTCTAGAATTTCTACCTTGAATTCGATGAGGTGATTGTCTGCACTACCACCTCCTAGTCTATATTAAAAAGAATGCTGAAAATTGTGAGGGATGACTCTGAAATTGAAAGATAGAACAAAATTGTGAAAAAAAGAACCTTACAGATGCTTTAAAATATGCAAAGCAGTTGAATACTTTTTTCGCAATATACTGTTTATAATGAAGGATTAAAACTTATAAGTATGGTAAATGAATATCTGAAAAGTTTAGTAATAGAAAATTTGAAATTTGCAAAACAGTCACTTTTTTATTGATAACTTCGCAAGTAAGAATTTAAAAAATATTATTGCACTTTTTAAAATACAAATCATTTACTAATTAAGTAATGAATTAAAAAATTTAATTAATTCTCTATTACTTTTGCGCCTATTTAATGTATTTATAACCGTCGGGTACATTTAAACTTCAATTTCTTTATGTCCTTATGAATGATTTATTTAAAAAATATATAAAAACTCCAAATAAGGGACACTTCTATTTAAGGGACAAAAGTTCCGGTCCCATGGGTGTCCCTTATTCGGAGGTTTCACTGTATAACTATCATGAAAATCATGAAAAACGTGGCATAGCAGCGCCATCTGCTGGCCAATTTACACCAAAACTTAATCAGTGTCTATGTATATCAAGGGGTCACAGAATCTGAAGTTTGGTGAAATTCTGTGCATTAGTTTTTGAGATATAGCTATCATGAAAATCATGAAAAACGTGACGGAAGTCACTTGGCCACCTGCTGGCCAATTTACACCAAAAACCAATAGGCACTAACTCATATCAAGGTCTAACTAAATATAAAATTTTATCAAACTTCGAGCATTAGTTCTTGAGATAGAGCGCCCACAAATTTTTTGTCACATACAGACAGACTCACAGACAGACGGACAGACTCACAGACAGACATTTTCTAAAAATAGTCAAAACGTGTTCAGGACCTTCTAAAACGTATAAATCTGCCGAAAACCGGAAGTCGAAAATTTTCATGAATCCAATACTTTCTTCTTGTAAAGATAGAAGAAAGTAAAAATTAAGCATTTCAGTGAAATGAGCTGATTATATGATACAACAACATGTATTCATTAAAGTTGTAAGTGTTAATCATCTATACTAATAAAATCCGTGCGCCTCTGTCTGTTTGCTTGAAGCCGATTACAGTTCGCAACGCGGGCGAGTTGGAAGTCGCGAGAGGTGTCTTTCGATTGGAAATATTCCGGGGAAGTCATTTCGGGCATTTTCGAGACCGTGGGACCAAAATTAAAAAAATTGTGAATTAAAAACCCCTTGGGAATCGGAACGAAAAATTGTCCCAAATACCAAACGGCGCTCAAACGGAGCTCCAAGGCAGAACACTGCGCTACCTTGCGGTGAAGAACCTGACCTTTCCCCCTTTGGCTAAAAGAAGAAACAGCCGAAAATCGCTTTTTCTACCAGCGCTAATTGCGTTTTTTCTTAAACCATCATGCAGACAGTTTTTAAAGTAGAAAAAAACTGATTACATATTCAGAATCTGCGTAAAAATCTGCTTCTGATGAACTAAAAAATACGGAAAAAGTCTTAAGGGCGCGTAGTGCCCACCGTGCAAAACCAAATATTTTTAACGGGACTATGGGCGCGAAGCGACCATAGTTCCGATCCACAATCTTTTTTTTTCAAGTGCACGTGGCCCACAGTGCGACATCACATATTTTTAACGGGACCATGGCTCTTTAATTTACTTTTTTTGTGCTTGAGGATTCGAACACCAAAACTTGCTTATTAAATGAATTTTTTTGCTTATTATATACTGCTTAATACCGAGGTTCGTTTGGAAAAAGTGGCCCAGCTAGCGGGCGTAGCTCGCTAGTCTATATAATAAAAGCCTAAGTCATGTGACTGTCATCAACACTTCCGGGCTTAACCACTTCACTTTTTATATGCTAAACGGCTATTTCTGTTCTTTTATGTTAGGTCCTTGGCGAGAAAAAAAATAGCATCGTATTTTCCAGAAATTTATATCTTATTTCATATACATAAGCAATTTTCTCCATATGTGTAAAATTTATTTAATTTAAAGAGGTCATTAATCTATGTTTATATAAAAATAAAAGTAATTTAAATATAAACAAATGTATATGTTTATATGCGTACAAATACATATAAACAAAACCAAAACCAAACCAGGTTTGTTTTAATAGCTATTCACATATATTGGCAACTATTAAATTTTTTTGAAACCCGAATTGCTCAAAGCTTTAAAAAATGCGAAGGCAACTGTAGTGGAATAAAACGTAAATAAATAATTAATCGTATTAATTATAGCATAAACTAAATATATGGCAAAGACATCATTGGCGTTTTCTTTTTGCCTGACACGGTGATCTGGCTATTGTTTATTCGCTGATAAATTTTCTTTTTTTATTTTTAAAATGACAAAAATTGTTTTGTTCTATGTAGTCATTGTATAAAATATCGTTAATTTACTGTTATTTCTTTTTCAAATAATAAAAAATAATTTTTTAAATATATGTGTAACTGATATTCAAAAATGAAGTTTTCACCAAATTGCTGTAAAAAAATATTGCGCCTAACCAACACCGACGCCAATAGTGTAATAGCGTTGGTGTTGACCAAACCCGGTGCATATTCAACATCTGTGTCAAATACTTCATTTAACCTGGTTATTGCTGTCTATTTATATAGGATTTTTTAAATTTTACATGACATAAATTGTTTTATTCTACATAGTTATTGTATGAAATATCGTCCATTTGTTACTTCCTTTTTCAAATAATAGAAAATAATTTAAAAACATATGTGTAACTGATATTTAAAAATAAAGTTTTCGCCAAAGTTTTACAAATAAACATCGTGCCAAACCCGATGCGCATGTCACATCTGTACCAAATATTTCATTTAAACATCAAACTTTTTTGTTTCTAATTTACGTTCAAATAAACATTTATTCTAAGATAACTTCAATTGGGAAGAGTTTTGTATCCTGTTCTGTTTTATTTTGACGAACTTTTTTTTTACATTAAATGAATCCATGTGGTTGCCTTTGAGGATGCTTTTTTACTACTGGATTGGACTTTAACCTTTTGTTTTTTGCATATCTAAATTTAAATACATCATTTAAATATATAAAATGTTTATATAAGCATCGTATAATTTTTTTTTAACATATGACATATATAACGTTTATTAAATAAATATATCTTTATAAATTGTTTAAAAAATCATTTTTTTCTACCATCTTGAGAAATCTGATATGTTACAAAAATCTCTTTTTGTCGCCAATTTTGATATTTTTGCCAATTGCGCATGCCACAACAGGATATGGAACTCTTCCTCTTCAATTAAAATTAGGTCGACAACTTACTATCCGTGTTCATATGGAAAACAAACACAAAAGATTCATTCACATGAACGGAAAAAAAATTAAACCACGGAGACAATTCGGAAAGCACTCAATGAATGGCCATGGACAATATACTTATAACGTCATAGCATGTAAATTGAAGGTGCTCACATGTTTTTAAGGTTTGCTTTCACGAGGATTTTACTTTGCCTCCGTTAGCTATGATTCTTTTACGTCATATTTATGTTACATTTATGTCATATTTATGAAATCAGGCATAAAATTAATAAATACAAAAATATACATATTCGTTTTTTAATTATTAAATAATGAAAAAAAAATATAAATGCGTGATTTTAAAATTTAAATAAATTCCATAATATTAAAAAATTAGGTGAAGTATGTTTAATTTCGATAACTTATCAGCAAATCTCAATTTAAACCTATTAAATTTCACTCATTTTTATAGCTACGGAAATTAAATGATAGTTGCTATAAGAGACGAAATATACAACAACAAAAAACGTATGAAATATTATCAAGATCACAAAGAATTCTTGATTTCTCTATAACATCTATGAATTTAGGGAAGGATTCACTAACTATATAAATTTAAGACTGGAAATAACGTAATGCGCTGTTTAGCATATATTTAATGGAGACCAAATTGGTCTCCAGAGGCGTCTAGTATTTAAGATTTACTGTGAAAATTATATTTACTGTTTTGATATTTATTAAGTTTATTATTTATAACTGTTTATTTATTATTTCTTTTTTTTATTAAATTCATGCTTATTTAATGTTATTTTTTATTTCAATTTTTTAATATTTTTTAATATTTTTTAATAATATTTTTAAAATATTTTTTATTTTTCTCCAGAGGCGTTTAGTATTTAAGATTTACTGTGAAAATTATATTTACTGTTTTGATATTTATTAAGTTTATTATTTATAACTGTTTATTTATTATTAATTATTTCTTTTTTTTTTTATTAAATTCATGCTTATTTAATGTTATTTTTTATTTTAATTCTTCGAATTATTTTTACTATATACTATATCAATAATTATTTTTATCAAACTATCATTTATTTATTTTATTTCCTTTTTTAGAATACACTAATCTTTTTCATTTTTTCACGTTGTTTTATTATTATATTGCAATAAAAAATCACATTCCGTCATTGCATTCAATTTGTAAGTTATATTCAAAAACAAAATTTTCGCCAAATTGGCTGTGGGAAAGAGCACGTGCAAATGTGGTGCGTATATGATATCTGTGGCAAACTGTTTATTTACTTTTATTTTCATTTTTAAAATGATAAAATTTGTTTTGTTCTACAGCTATTAAATAAACTATTTTTTTTATTTATTATTATTTTTTTAAGTAATAGAAAAAAAGTAAATTTGTAACTAGTATTTGAACAAGTTTTCGCCAAATTAACCTAAGAAAAACATCGCACCAATGTTGTGGGTATATCGCATCTGTACCGCAGCAAATAATGTTAACAGATAATGCTACAAAAATTGCCCATCTAGCGGTTTTTTTTTAAATTACGCCAAGAAATCGTTAATTCTCTGGTCTCCCCGATAAAGAAGAGCACGTCTACCTCCTCTAGTATTTAATGCACTACTTTGAATTTTTAATAAGTGAACATTCTTGGCACAAATGTCATATACGCTCATATACTTTTTTTTCATGCCAATTTGGAGAAAACTTCAAATACCAGTTACATATATTTTTTAATTGTTTTCTATTATAAAAGAAAATAATAATACACAAAAAACGTTTAATTAAAAATTACAGAACAAAACAATTTATATCATTAAAAAAGGGATACAAATGTAAATAAACAAATAATGGTACTACTTGGTTATCCCGTCGACCAATTTCGCCAAATTGTACAAATTGCCAAACTGATTGTCAAACTATACATATTGACATATTTTTTATTTTAAATAGCGAAAGAAACAAATAATCAATAGAATATTAATAAAAATTTAAATAAAAAGACGAAAAAAATCACTTAATGACATTTTAAAAACGTGTATCGTATTTAATGTCGCTGAATGTGACATTCACGATCATCCATTATTGGCATTGATTCTTATAGTTTAGCGATAGATTTTCGGTCAATGGGATAACCAAGTAGTACCCAAATCTATACATATAATAAAACAGTAGGACCCGGTGTGTCTGTACATTGAAGATAATTGACAAAAATGGAGTCAGGGCGATAAAAGAAAACCAATGAAACACAAAAAAAATTTTTTTTGAATTTTTTGTCTGTCTGTCTGTCTGTCTGTCTGTCTGTTTGTTCGAGGTTATCTTCGTAACCACTGAATGGATTTTTATGCGGTTTTCACTAATGAAGAATGCACACTCCCGGGCAGTGTATAGGCTTTGTTTCATCAAAATCGGACAACAGACAAAAAAGTAACAAAAAGAAACAAAAGAAACTATTAGGTGCGCTGCTCACGTTTTTTAGTACATAACGTTTTTTAGTACATATAAAATCCAATAGATGTCACTGTGCGATTTTAAAACGCGCTATCGTTATGTTTTCGCCAGTCTACTTAAGTATGAGAAAGTTTCAAGCTGGCTGTCGTTCCATGTGGTTTAGTCGGTAGAACGTCAGTGCGCCATACTGATGGCCCGGGTTCGATTCCCAGCATGGAATTTTTTTTCACTATGTTGGCATTAACGCCTATAAGCAATTAAAAGAATTTGAAATATTGTATTCAATGCGAATTTTCTCTCTGGGAAAATTTCCTTGCATTAATATGTCAGTGTAATTTTTTTTTCGATTTAATTTTTTTTTTCGAAACTTTGTTTTTCTTAAAAAATTACAGTAAATATTTGATACTAGCGGCCTTCGCCCGCTACGCTGGTCGGTTTATCTAAAGAAATCTTGAAGAAGTAGTTAGATAAGGTTCAGACATACATTAAAAAAAAAAAAGCAAGTCGATCATTCAAAAAACGTTGGGAAATATCAAATATTTACTGTAATTTTTTAAGAAAAACAAAGTTTCGAAAAAAAAAATTAAATCGAAAAAAAAATTACACTGACATATTAATGCAAGGAAATTTTCCCAGAGAGAAAATTCGCCTTGAATACAATATTTCAAATTCTTTTAATTGCTTATAGGCGTTAATGCCAACATAGTGAAAAAAAATTCCATGCTGGGAATCGAACCCGGGCCATCAGTATGGCGCACTGACGTTCTACCGACTAAACCACATGGAACGACAGCCAGCTTGAAACTTTCTCATACTTAAGTAGACTGGCGAAAACATAACGATAGCGCGTTTTAAAATCGCACAGTGACATCTATTGGATTTTATATGTACTAAAAAACGTTATGTACTAAAAAACGTGAGCAGCGCACCTAATAGTTTCTTTTGTTTCTTTTTGTTACTTTTTTGTCTGTTGTCCGATTTTGATGAAACAAAGCCTATACACTGCCCGGGAGTGTGCATTCTTCATTAGTGAAAACCGCATAAAAATCCATTCAGTAGTTACGAAGATAACCTCGAACAAACAGACAGACAGACAGACAGACAGACAGACAAAAAATTCAAAAAAAATTTTTTTGTGTTTCATTGGTTTTCTTTTATCGCCCTGACTCCATTTTTGTCAATTATCTTCAATGTACAGACACACCGGGTCCTACTGTTTTATTATATGTATAGATTTCCCAACGTTTTTTGAATGATCGACTTGCTTTTTTTTTTTTTAATGTATGTCTGAACCTTATCTAACTACTTCTTCAAGATTTCTTTAGATAAACCGACCAGCGTAGCGGGCGAAGGCCGCTAGTTATTAATATGCGAAAGAACAATAGTGGGTCATCATGTGAGGCATAAAGACGTTATTTTGTTGAAATCGCGCCGATGGGGTGCGTGTATGGCATCTATGTCATATTCTCTTGTAATTAATTTTTAAAGGGACAAGTCATTAAATTGGCTAAATCGGTACTACTTAGTTATCCCGTCAACCAATTTCGCCAAATTATACAAATCGCCAAGCTATTAGCCAGATGATGCATATTGACATAATTTTTATTGGTACTACTTGGTTATCCTGTCGACTAATTACGCCAAATTATACAAATCGCCAAACTAATAACAAAATATACATACTGACATAAATTGTATTTTAAATAACGAAAGAATAAAAAAAATTAACAGAATTTTAATAAAAGTACAAATAAAAAGATCGAAATAAAAATCATTTAATGACGTTTTAAACACGTGTATCGTATTTAATATCTTTGAATGTGACATTCATGATCATCCAGTTATTGCATTTAATCTTATAATTTGGCAATATTTTTTGGTCGACGGGATAACCAAGTACTACCTTTTTATTTTAAATAACGAAAAAAACCCAAATAATTAGTAGAATATTAATTTATTTTTAAATACTTTGAGTGATCAATTGAAAATAACACAAATACCTTAGAGTTTTACATTTTCATTGCTCCTACGGCAACTTTTTCAAAAACAAATAAATAATAAAAAGAAATTTTTCGCTAAAATATCTTCAAAATTAAAAATCAAAATTTTTTAATTTTGAAGATATTTTAGCGAAAAATTTCTTTTTATCATTTATTTGTTTTTGAAAAAATTGCCGTAAGAGCAATGAAACACGTAAAACTGTAAGGTATTTGTATTATTTTGATAGTACTCCGTTATCCCGTCGACCAATTTCGCCATATTATATAAATCGCCAAACTAATAGCCTAATTATACATATTTACGTAATTTTTATTTTAAAAACGAAAAACAAATAACTAGTAGAATATTAATAAAAATATTAATAAAAAGTCGAAATAAAAATCACTTAATGACATTTTAAACACGTGAATCGTACTTAATATTATTGAATGTGACATTCACGATCATCCATTATTGGCTCTTAATCTTATATTTTGGCGATAATTTTTTGATCGACGGGATAACCTAGTAGTACCGTTATTTTTAATTGATCACTTAAAGCATTTAAATAAAAATAAATTGATATTTTAAAGTGATGTTTTATATTACAGTAGCATATTAATAAAAATACAAATAAAAAATCGAAATAAAACCACTTAATTATGTTTTAAATACGTGTATCGTATTTAATGTCATTGAATGTGACATTCAAGAACATCCATTATTGGCATTTAATCTTATTGTTTGGCGACAGTTTGTTGGTCGACGGATTAACCAAGGGCATGTTCAGCACAACTTACCGGTCACTTACCGATTTTAGACAAATACAAAATGAAAATCAAGGCGAAGTGTGACATCAGCTACAATACAACAGGATAGTTTTCATTGGTGCCACAATTCCCTTTCGTACTGCCCTACGACCGGTCGGTAACATTGGTTACTTTGGTAAGTTGCGCTGAACACATCCTAAGTGGTACCGTTAAATCATTATCGGATCTACCATAAAATATCAGCATCAAACGCGAACAATGCAGGCAACACATGGATAAAGTAAATTTATTGGATGGTCTCAATTTAATCTGTTGCCCGAAACAACATCTACTAAATTACATTATTTGGCAATGAGTCCGATTATATGAGGTAAAGCCTCTATTTAATTAAGCATCATGTATTAATGAAGAATGGAAATTTTTTCTTAGATTTTCTTATTGAAGAATGCTGATCTGATATATATGTTGGTACTTCTAGGTTATCCCGTCGATCAAAAAATTATCGCCAAACTATAAGATTAAATGCCAATAATGGATGATCGTGAATGTCGCATTCAATTACATTAAATAAGATTCACGTGTTTAAAATGTCATTAAGTGATTTTAATTTCGTTTTTTTTTTTTTTTTTTTTTTTTGAGTTTGAGTTTTTGAGTTTTGAGTTTTCAGTGAACAATGCTTTGAGGTCTATAGCTACAATGGCCGTTACTTCGAATGATCCATAATGCACAGAAACAAATACAGAACACTTTATTATTACAGGAAATACAGTACATACATTTTTATTTCGTTTTTTTATTTGAAATTTTATTAATATTTCACTAATTATTTGTTTTTTTGTTATTTAAAATAAAAATTATGTCAATATGTATAATTTGGCTATTAGTATGACGATTTGTATAATTTGCCGAAATTGGTCGACGGGATAATAGACAAGTACCTATATTTTTTTCGTTTCAAATAATAATTAAAGAATATGTTTTTATCATAAACTAAAATTAATACGCGAAAAATACAACGAGCAAGTATAGTAAAATAGATGGCAGAAATAAACAATCTGAAAAAAATAGGTTATAATCATTCCTGAATTTATGATTAATGAACCTGATGCACTGTTTTGTTGCCATTATTTTCGTCGGTAAAATCGCGCATTATACAAGATACCACTTAGTTTAGTCAGGCGCAAATCTCACTAAAAGAGTTTTTGTACTTCTCTAATAATAACTTTGATTATAACCGTATGTAAATTAAAAACAATGGTTTAATATAGCGATAAATGTATACTTTTCGATTAGCCGGCACCAGTGTTATATATACATATAAATCTATATACGTAATACAAATTTAAATTTTTTTCACCGAAATTAACCTTTATACTATATTAATTTCTGTATAACAATATTCTTTAATTAGTTCAACTTATTAAATTAAAATCTTGTTTCTAGATCTAATCTGTTAATCTTTATGGAAACGATATAAATTCTTAACTCGCCTTAAAAAATATTTATTCCAGTATGTGTAAATTTAAAAGATGGCTCTAAAATTAAAAATATTCTTAATTAAACTTTATTTCTTAATATTCCAAATAAAACTCATTTTTTCTATGCTTTTATCAACCCTTTTTAAGAAAGTCTTATTAAATTTATTCCAAAACCATACCTTTGAAAAATTATTACTATTTTTATTTATCTATTTATTTATTTTCCCTCTTTCAACATTCGATGTGTGTGCATAACAATAAATTCATTCCTTTTCTTTTTCTCTTAAAATTAATCGTCTGCAAAACTACAGTGTCTCACATAAGTGATGGGACACTTGTGCTTTACAAAAGGAAACTAATCAAATAAATTAAAAAAAACGTACACATTTTTTGTGGGTGTGTTTCATACTTAAATTTAGTAAAGATTATTACATAACATGCATTTTCTCAAAATATTAAAATATTAATTTAATAAAAATACAAATGTTTAGAACGGAGCAAAAAATAGCTCACATAAGCGATGGGATACCATTATATATGCAACAAAAATCGTCTGAAATAAGCAATAAAAATATTTTTTGAAGTTTTATTTTTACGTAAAAGCAATTGGCAATAATTTATAAAATCGTCTGCAGTATTTCTCTCCAGTTTGTTTTGGAATTTTTGTAATTTTTAGCTCTGTGTAGCCATGAATGCTAAACGAAAAGAAACTTCGCCTGAAATTCGAAAATTAGTTATTAATTTGCATATTGAACGTGGAAAATCTATTAGAAAAACTGGTGAAACAGTTAACTTGGGTCGTTCAACAGTTTTCAATATCATTAAACGATATAAAAAGAATCATATGATTCAGGATAAAAGAAGACCTGGCCGACCATCAAAGCTATCCAATGGGATAAAGCAAATTATCGTTCGAAATATTAAAAAAAAAAAAATCCAAGAAATAGTGCTTCAAAAGTTGGTGCTGATTTACAAGCATTATATGGAATAATTGCTAATCCTGAGACTATTAGAAGGATAATTCGATCAGCTGGATATCCGGTAGAGTAGCCAGGAAAAAATTCTTCGTAAGTGAAAAGAATAGAAAACTCAGACTAGCTATCGCAAAATCCAACATAAATAAGAATTATGATAACTGGAATAAAGTTATATTTGCTGATCAGAGTAAATTTAATATATTTGGTTCTAACGGTAGAATCTTGGTGTGGAGAAAACCCAGGGAAGAATTTCGCAAACAGAACTTGGTACCAACAGTAAAACATGGTAGAGGAGGAGTTATGGTATGGGGGTGTATGGCGTCCGCTGGAGTTGGTAATCTTGTTTTTATTGACAGTATAATGGATCAGTACAAGTATATTGATATTTTAAAGCAAAATTTGAAATCTTCAGCACGAAAATTGAACCTTCATAACGATTTTAAATTCTACCAGGACAATGACCCCAAGCACACTGCTCTGAACGTTAGACTCTGGATGCTATATAACTGTCCTGAAATAATAAAAACACCACCACAATCTCTAGACTTAAATCCCATAGAGAATATTTGGCAAGAATTGGAATCAAGAATTCGCAAACACACCATTTCTTTAAAACAACAAGTAAAATCGGTGCTTCAAGAAGAATGGGGTGAAATTACTCCAGAAATCACAAAAAAATTAGTCGAATCCATCCCAAAAAGATTAAATCATGTTTTAAAAGTAAAAGGAAATCCAACAAAATATTAAAACCTTTAAAAATGTAAAATTTTTGGATAAATATTTGATGGAAAAGTAAGTGTCCCATCACTTATGTGAGCCAATTTTTGCTCCGTTCTGAACAATTGTATTTTTACTAAATTAATATTTTAATATTTTGACAAAATGTATGTTATGTAATAATTGTTACTAACTTTAAATATGAAACACACCCAAAAAATTTTTGCACATGTTTTTTTATTTATTTTATTGCAGTTTCTTTTTATAAAGCACAAGTGTCCCATCACTTTTGTGAGACACTGTATATCGTTTGCACGGATATTTGAAAAATCTGAGTGGATTATAAATTGGTTAAATAATATATTTTTTAAATAAAATTACCGTCTGTGGAATATAGTCTCGGCTCTGGGCATGAGTTATGTTTACATAAAAGAATGATGGTTCGAGAGTAAAGAATGTTCTAGAATTTTCTTTTTCGATTTAAGAGAGGAAGACTTGAGGTCGTAAGAGAGATTCTTGGGTTTTCTTTTCCATGAGTACGGCTGGTTGAAGTAAATGATGGAATATTTTTTTGGATATTTCGGTTAAAGATCGTTTGCAAAAGGAGCTTTTCCCTCTATCATGACTACAGTTGAATAAATGAACTTACAGCAGGCAATGAGTAATTTATTGGATCCTCTACATCTATTTATCTTGTTTTTTTTCCTCTGGCTCCTAACTTTAAAATGTCACATACATAATCTGTACATTAGGGTGGTGCGAAAAAACAAAAGTTTTTATTTCCGAATCGCTATAGTGCGGAAAAGTTGCGATTGGTAAATTCAAGAAAAACTAAAAAAAGTTTTTGAAATCGGACATTATCTTCCGATCGCGCAAACCACCTAAAAATTCCAAAAAATTGAAAAATTTCGATTTTTTCAGAATTTTTTTAAAAATATTACATATACATATATTTTATCCCTATAGTGAAAAATATTTACATATTGTACTATTTAATAATAATAAAAAAATAAATTGCGTTTAGAGAATCTCTTCCGATCGCGCAAGCTCATTAAAAATCGGGAAAAATTCAATTTTCAGTGATTTTTGATGCATTAAGAAAACAATTAAATAAGTTCAATTTGCGGTCTCATGTTAAAATTTAAATGTTAATTAATACTATTGTGCATGTTATGCTATTTTTGAACAACCGAGATCTTACCATGACGAGACCGCTGCAGGGCGAAAAGGTTTAGTAATTCGCGCAACTCCTGTTAGCCACGTTGCGAAACAGCGTTGAAGTCGCCCTATGTGTCCACATCCTTTTCTCTCCACAACCTCGTCCACTTGCACAGTGCGCCATTTCGTATCAGTGAGCCTGTGAACAAATTTCGTTTGTTAATTAGATGTATTGTATTATTTAAAATACATTAACATGTGACAGGTACACGGATCTGCATACGTCGTTCACAAAGAAAATTACTAGACAATCTTTTCATTGTCCTATATTTTGTCATCCCCTAGAGATTTTTTGTCAAATATTCTTCACGAATATAGCGCCTGTACGAGAAATTAAAGAAAATCCTTTAAAAGAATTTAAATACTTCTAAAATCGTTAAAAATACTTCTAGACTTTTTCAATAAATGCGTCCATATAACACGCATTGATATGTAGAATGATACATGTTTGAAGATGGTTTATAGTAATTTTAAACAGTGTATGTGGTCCATCGTGATATTTGTCTCAGGACTGAAGAGGATAACTAAATAATCGCCCTTTTTTTCCATCAAAATGTATGTCATGTGGTTCTTCTGATTCCACTTGACTTTGCCGTAATTTTTTCTTTCTGTTTGTTTTCTTCTAATTTTGTATAGGTCAATAACTTGAAAAGCATCTGTTTTAGTTATTACAGGAATACCTTCTAGTACACTCAACGCTTTAGCAGCACTGCACTGTCAGATACACCATTGCGATCGCAATGTAAAGATGTAGATTGTAACTAAACTTCCATTTGCCATGGTAATTTCTTCTTCTTAAATCTGATAGGCTGTATCCGTCATGGTAATGATATTTTACATATACCTACATTAGCATTAAAATTCTCATGTATTTCATCTAAATGCTCAAGGTCTTTTATTTTCGCTTCAACAAATTTGGAAGGTTGCCTTTTCAATATATAGTTTCGTCTTCCAAGTCTTGTGCTCAGTTTTTTTTCTTTTTTTTAAACTTTAGTACCAGTTTTTCCCTTTCCGTCCTTTCTCTGGAGGTAGATAAATCTATGCTCAATGACTGGAATTTTGTTGTGTTTTTGAGACGTACAATTAGTCTCAATTATACACTCCCTCAGATCTGGTGACTTTTTACAGGAGCAATATAAATTCATTACACGTTTGCAGGCTGAAATATCACACAGTTGAGTTTCTTGTTTTTTAAATTCATCAAGCTTTTTTATAAGGTTTGGCTATTCCTTGTCTCGAATATAAGATTTCGTTAGTTTAAAATATTATCGTAGCAGCAATTATCAATCATTTAGCATTAATTAGCTAAATGATTCTACAATCAAACACTTTTGGGATTGACGCCTTCTAATAAATATATTTTATTTTTTGTGCCACTGTATTGCTGACAAATGAGAAACTCACTTTAATGATGTTGAATTTACTTGCTAATAGAGACCTCTCTTCAAGGTTGCATTGAAGAACATCTTCGTGTGTTGGAAGAATATTTGGCAGAAAATCTCTTGGATGACCGAATATAGGACAATGAAAATATTGTCTAGTAATTTTCTTTGTCAACGAGGTATCCAGATCCGTATCCCTGTCACATGTTAATGTATTTTTAATAACACAATACATCGAATTAACAAACAAAATTCGTGGAACACGTGGAACACGATACGAAATGGCGCTCTGTGCAAGTGGACGAGGTTGGGGACGGAAGCATGTGGACACGTAAGGCGACTTTAACGATTTTTCGCAACGTGGCTAACAGTATGCGCGCGAAACTCTAAACCTTGAAGAACTACTAAACCTTGCAGCGATCTCGTTGTGGTAAGATCTCGGTTGTTCAAAAACAGCATAACATGCTCAATAGTATTATTTTACATTTAACTTTTAGCATGATACTGCAAACTCAGCTTATTTAATTATTTTCTTAATATATTAAAAATCACTGAAAATTGAATTTTTCCCGAATTTAATGAGCTTGCGCGATTGGAAGATATTCTCTAAACGCAATTTATTTTTTTTATTACTAGGGGGGCCCCGCCCCCCTGCTCGCTATGCTCGCCAACCCCCCGCGTACTCGCTTCGCGATTCCAAATTATTGTCTACCCCTGCTTGCTGCGCTCGCCAATAACCCATGGTATGAATAAGCAGTTGCAGACCTTTAAAATGATGTGTCACACAATTGGTGTTGTAAAGAAATTACAAAATGCGCCCCCTCTGAGGGCAGAGGGGGGGGGGGGTCACACACAAGGTATCCATAATATGAATAATCAGTTGTATACCTCTCAAATGATGTGTCACACAATTGGTGTTGTAAAGAAATTAAAAATGTGTGCCCCTGGGGGGCAGAGTGGGGGATAACACACAACACATCCATAATATGAATAAGTAGTTGCAGACTTTTCAAATGACGTGTCACTCAACTGGTGTTGTAAAGAAATTAAAAATGTGACCCCCCCCCCCCCGGGGAGAGCAGAGTGTGGGGGTGACGCACAAGACATCCATAATATGAATAAGCATTTGCAGACCTTTCAAATCTTGTGTAACACGACTGGTGTTGTAAAGAAAATAAAAATATGTCCCCCCTGGGGAACAGAATGGGGGATAACACACAAGACATCCATTATATGAATAAGCAGTTGCAAACCTCTCAAATGATGTATCAAACGACTGGTGTTGTAAAGAAATTAAAAATTTGGCGAAATATTACAGTTATCGCCAAGTTGGCGTCACTTTTGGCAACTAATTTTGGTCGCCGAATTTGGCGATATATCGCCAAGTTGGCGACAAACTTGGCGATTGTTGGCGATGGTAACCTTTCCTCTCTTTATGGTAACCCATATGGCGATGCATAGACGGAGCCCTTTCCTGATTGGTCTATTCGACTCATGGAAGGAGTGGACAACCCGGATTCGTTAGTTCCGGAAATCTTCCACATCAGCATCATTCCAGGAGTCATTCCTTTTAAGGCTAGTTTTTTTTTACTATAGAAGGATTATTAAACAGTACAATATGCAAATATTTATCACTATAATGATAAAATATGTGTATAGGTAATATTTTTAAAAAATTCTGAAAAAATCGGAATTTTTCAATTTTTTTGAATTTTTAGGTGGTTTGCGCGATCGGAAGATAATGTCCGATTTCAAAATTTTTTTTTTTAGTTTTTCTTGTATTCACCAATTGCAACTTTTCCGCACTATAGCGATTCGGAAATAAAAACTTTTGTTTTTTCGCACCACCCTCTGTACATATAAAGTATCTTTACAGTAGAGTACATTATATATGCATATTATGTATATATGTACATTAGTATTATATATGTACATTATATATACATGATATATGCACTAGTGGTATTAATTTTTTAATGCGTCACTTCGCATCCGGCAGACATGAATCATTCGAATTCCCTATTACTACTCTTCCATAAAATAAAGGAATTTTTTTGTGCTCGATGACTTAGGGTTTTGTGCGATCGGTTCTTGGTGTCCATGATGCGTAATAACTCCAAATGGTAATGTTACGCGTAATTATAAAGGAATCCGCTCGAAGGCACGTAGAATATACGCAGAGAGCCTATGAGTTTTCTGAATCAAAAACAACCCCTAAAAGTTAATTTTTTCCATTTATAGAACTTATCACTGGTAGAAGCGCTTAAAAATCAACGCCTAATCTAAAATTAGCGATTAAGTTCTGTGATCTGAAAACTAAAATTTTTTGAGAAATACTTTGTTTATTACATAAATTTGTAGTGTATTTCATATACAGTAATTCCTTGACATTCGCGAGGATTAAGTTCTCGAAAACATTCGCAAATGATAGGAATATCTTTTCGTACATATAAGAGTGTTAGGTTCTATTTACTTTTCATAGGAAAGAACAACTGAACATCAAAAAACATATTATTAAGCATTATACACTGGAATGTAGTGGAGGATATATGGGGATATAAACTGTACACCTTGTGGATTTTTTAAAGTAATACCGTACACCCTTTGTTTTTTAATAAAAGCTATAGGATATACGTTCTAATGTATACCCTCTGAGTTGAGTGTACATCCTCTGTTTTTTACGACTACATATATTATACATTAAAAGTACATGCTTTAAATAAATTTGAATAATTATTAACATATTGTACAAAATTTATTTCCTAGATATAGTTTGAACGAACAGATATTAAGCTGGTGAATTTCCATTGTAAGAAAAAGTTGCGGCCTCTATTATTTTTATTTATTTAAAACTCCTCGCCAGTAAAAAATCGAATTCTATTGCTATTTAAAGAAAGCGTTGATAACGTTTTTAGCTCACAGGATATCATAGCCTGAGAGCTTATGTGCCCATCCGTTCTGTATGTATGTTCGTTCGTACGTTCGTGCGTAACGCGAAACTGATGATAAAAATATCGGATCCACTTGAAATTTTGTATATAGATATATCCTGATAAGGCGGTTCCCTGATTAGTTTTTGGAGTTTATTCGATATGTATAAGAGGGGGGACGGGGGGCTCATGCCCCTCCCCTTAATTGATATAAATGGGTTTTTCATGCAGAAATAATAGTTTTTGTTCAAAATTTACACATAGGATCTTTCTGATGAAGCACTTTCGTGATTGGTATTAGGTGGTCATTGTATAAATATAAACAGGGGAAATGGGGGGTCTAATGCCCCTCCCCTTAATTTATATAAATGGGGTTTCATGCAGAATTGTCAGATTTCGTTCAAATCTCCGAATAGTTTTGGAAGTTTAATGGTTAAGTATATAAAAGAGGGGGATAACTCCTCTTAAATTATATAAATGGTTTTTTATTAAGAATTATCCCATTTGCTCTGAATTTTGGATATGGATTTTTTTATGATAAAGCATGTCCTGATCAGTTTAGAGGGTTCAATGATTAAGCATAAAAAGGGGAAAGGGAGGAGCTGTTCTCCCCTCCTTAATTTTTCTGCGAACGGAATTAACTCTTGAAAACATAAGGGTGTAATGTAGAATTAGTATGCGTAGCCTGTGAGCTCAATGTCATCAGTTTAACTGGGCAATATTCTTTTTTATTAAATTATGCCGACAATTATTGCATAAAATGTTTCACGTGCAATAAAAATTTTAATGTTTAGAAAGTTTAGAAAATTAAAAAAAAAACTGCATAAAAAGTAAAGGAAATTACTGATCTATATTTTCCCTCAACACAAAGGCTGAAGTTCTCGAAACTTTAGTCATACAGTAGGCTATACAATACATAAATAATTGTCCAGTATCACGTTGTTCATAGAACTGGTAAAGCAAATTGGGTTTAGTTTGTAAAAAATATTCTTTATAAAACAATATTCGATACCGACAAAGTTCAAAATTCGTGAATGGGGAAATATTCCGAATTTTATGTTTATGTATTAATGGATTAATGTACTTTATAAAATAATGAAATATTTTGGATGTATTTGTGATTTAGATTGTAGTTTAAAATATACTTCGTCATAGAACGAACACACCTTATTTGCTCTACATGACGTTCATTATCCGATTTACCATAGCAAACGCGGTCGCGTTTGGTATAATATGTTTAAGAAATAGAAAATGCGAACGTCTTTTTGAAATTTCTGGCGAACCAGTTGACGTACGACAGTGATTTTGTTTTCAAGAGATAGAACTCGACGAGACGAATAAAATGATAACATTCGAAAAATTATCGCAGTTTACTGTAGTTTTTAATTTAACTTTTAACGAAAAAATGAAGACGAAAAATTCAACAAGCAATAGCTAACGTTATTATGGAAGGATTAACTTCATTTTTGGTTTATTTTTATCGTCTTGATAAAACTTAGAACAGTTTTTTTTTCATCATTCTATGTTTGACGGTTTCTGAGAAAATCGAATTTATGTCTTAAACCCCCAGTTGAATATTGTCTTTTACTGTTGCGATTGTAGTTTTTTTATTCATTGCCACTAAATTTAATATAAAAATTGTCATGTATGTATCATAATTCATTCAAATTAAACAAATCACGTGAAACACATGGTTATTTGCTTTTATTGCGAAGCAATTTTAGTTTCAGTTCTTTAAATAATAAAGTTGTGAACACAGTGTTATTTTTTTTTTGTTCGAATTCATGGTTAATTTTTCAAATAACATGCATTTTATATGACATGGGATGATTTTCTCGAGTGTCCTAACGTTTTGAATTTTAGTAGTAGAAAAAATGGGGAACAAAAAAACAAGTACATCGGAAAAAAGTATCTGGGAAAACCAAAATTTCTCTTCAGGAACTAAATGTAAGATTTTTTAATTATGATCATATAACGTCCTAATTTACATAAGGAAAAATTATAGAGTAAAACAAAAACTTCACATTCTGTCCATATCTTAAATAGCATTCAATTGATTTTAAATAGGGATGTGATGTCAAATACGCATTAGGGTACCTAATTGGCACGAAAATTTTGTTATTTTGTCTGTTATGATAACCGCGCTAATGTTTATTAAAAATATATATATATATTTACCTTTATTTAGTTTTGTTAAATTTTATAAATCATTTCATTCTGTAGTTATTAATTAAACTTTCCAATACTACATGATTATCCCGCCGACCAATTTCGCCAAATTGTACAAATCATCAATTTATTCACCACGTAATTCATTTTGGCATAATTTTTATTTTAAATAACGAAAGAAGGAATAAATTAGTAAAACATCAATAAAAGTACAAATAAAAAGTTGAATTCAAAATCGCGTTATGGCATAACAAACATGTGTAACCTATTTAATGTAAACTGAATGTAACATTTATGATAATCCGTTGTTGATATTTAATTTTATAATTTGGCGATAATTTTTTAGTCGAAGGGATAATCAGTTATCACCGGTTTTTATTCATTATTATTTTCTTTTGAAAATGATAGAAAATAGTTAATAGAGGTACTACTTGGTTATCCCGTCGACCAAAAAACTATCGCCAAACTATAATATTATATGCCAATAATGGATGATGGTGAATGTCGCATCCAATGACATTAAATACGATGCACGTGTTTAAAACGCCATTAAGGGATTTTTATTTCGACTTTTTATTTGTATTTTTTATTAAGATTCCACAAATTATTTTTTGTGTTATTTAAAATGAAAATTATGTCTATATTTATAATTTCGCTATGAGTTTGGCAATTTGTATAGTTTGGCGAAATTGGTCGACGGGATAACTAAGTAGTACCTTAATATATATGTATGTAATTGAAGTTTGAAAACTAAGCTTTTGCAAAATTGGCGTCAGAAGAATATTGCATATATGGCATCTGTGCCAAGAAAGATTCAAATGAAAAAACACATGGTGATGCAAAAAACTTTTGTGATGGTGTGAAGTGAATGTAACATTTACGATCAGCAATTATTGGCATTTAAAAGTATTTTTGCTTGAAATATTGTCGAAAAGGCATTGCAAAGATATACTTTCCCTCTACCTTCCATTTCCAAATGTACTAAATTTAAAATTATGGAAAAAAAATCAGAGTTTACTTAAAACCGTGCATAAAAATTATAGTAATTATCCTCATTTTTCTAATAGAAATTCTCAATTTTCTGTTATTGACAAACTCTACTTTAAAATCGCAAATTTAACCGGCTAAATCTCCAAGTTGCATAATGATCATCGTCACTGAATATATAAATAATGCCGTATTTGCAAACTTATCGGTCAAAAAACAGTGGAACCTTGGTTTACGGCCGCCTCTATTTTTGACAAGTTTGGTTTATGACCAACTTCAGTGATGAAAATTTTACTCTTTCGGCATAGGATAACTCGATTCGCGACCAAAACAGTCGAATTGTTCAGTTGGCAACCCTCACATAACTCTTGTTATAAGTCAAGTTTGGAGTAAAGTGCGCGTATCAGAGTGCTTTATGACTTTCAGTACAGTAAAAATGTTAACTTATTGTTTTAATTTTAATGAGTTTTGCGAAAATTTTAGCCTTTATTATGACTTCTAAGAATGAAAAAGCGTTTAGTGATAGCAGTAGTAAGAAGCTTAAGCGAATTACTGATCAAATATGAAAAGAAGTAGTAACAAAACTTAAGAACGATGATAGTGTAATCAAAATAGCTAAACAATACGGTGTAGATGAACCGTCGATTACTCCGATTATAAAGAACTAGCCGGATATGGCAACCCCAAAACTATTTTCTATCTCATGCATTTAATGCGTCAAAATTCGTTATTACAGTGCCAAAATCAAATGACAATCATATGCTCACCGTGAGGATTCTAAAGGCATGAAATTCCGAACATTAGTTTTTGATATAGGACTGTTGCAGATATCGGGAAAAATACAGCATATATGCGACACTTGTTGGGAGATTTACCCAAAACACGCAAAGAGCAATAATATAAATCAAAGTGTGCCTAAATCTAAAGTTTGATGAAAATTTGTGCATTAATTCTTGTGATAGAGATATTGTGGTAATCGGAACAATTCAGCATAGCAGCGCTCTGTGTTGGGTTATTGAAACCAAAACGTAAACAAAGTCAATTCATATAAAGATTAACTGAATTTGAAGTTTGATGAAAATCTGTGCGTTAATTCTCGAGATAAAACTATTGCGAAAATAATGAAAAATGCAACACGGTTAAACCATCAGTTGAACGATTTAAATAAAATTGTGAACAGCATCAATTTATATCAGGGATTACCTGAATATAACTTTTTTTTATCCCATGCATTAGTTCTTGAGATAGAGCGCCCAAAAAATTTATATCACATACAGAAAGTCAGATACAAGAATGGATTATGATCGTGAACTTCTGTATATTATATAAAAATTTAATTACAGCTGGTGATTTCAATGTCAATTTTACAAATAATACTAGAAATGAATTTTCAATATATTTTCATCCTTGGTTTGACGTAAATCTATTAAGGCTGTATTTCGAGCGACTTTCTCCAAGGAAGATAATTTAACGAATAATTTTCCTGAAAATGTCCTAGAATATCATTCAATAATTGGAATAAGCTATTCCAATAGATATCAGAAAGAGAAATAAAAATATTTTACTTAATTTTTTTTTTAATTTAAATGGGAAAATTCGTTTTCATGTGTATTGACTATAAAATTATGTTTAGCGACCTTTGGGTGCCATGATCACAAAAATCGCGCTAATGGCGGAAATATTTGATATTTATAACATCTAATTTTTAAAACAAGTAGATAAGAATGCCACGAATCCTATGCAAAAAGAATAAAAATTTCTATTCGCATTATTTTTCTACAAAATATGTATTATCTAAAATTAATTGAATCTGTCAATTTCTGTAGGAATAAATTAAAATTAATTTCGTTTTTTCACGTTTTTTGTTCATTGATTAACTAGTTCAATATTGAGCGAAATAAGAAAAAGTACTGGGAATATTTAAAAGCAACTGAGGTTTTGTTATATTAAATATATATTTATCAAAAAGTTTATATGACTAGTATTAAAAAATGCTATGACGAGCACCAAAAAAGGTTAATATGTTTTAAAGTATGAAAAAGTGTCTGACAAGGGCTTCTAATTGAGAATGAGAAAGGACAAGGGGTCCCTTCTTGGCTGCAATACACTGTCAATGCCAAATTTGAAAAAAATCATATTTGCGCTTTTTCCATATAAAGGAAATCAGTCACTGTTACAATAAAATTGTGTAGTGTAAAGGCATAATTAGAAAAGACACCGCGTGATTAAACGAGAATGTAAAGCAAAATAGGGCCAAAAACCATAGTTCCCGCAGCCAGTGTTGAATTCAGACACTTTTCTCCGGGAGAGTCTTCTGTGGCTTCGGGGAGGGGGGGGGACACAATAGAGTTCTAAGAAGATTATACTTTTTTTTTACCATTAAAAACACAAAATCTCAAATTTTATTGGGGAGGGGGGCATTTGATACCTTCGGGAGGGAATGTCCCCCCGGCCCACCTCCTGGATTCAACACTGCCTGCAGCGTATCACATTCACGCAGTCCCATCATAAACTGTCGCAGTGTAAAACAGCACAGAAAACTGATTTGTAGTGCAGTTGCAGTGCAGAGTCAACAATGCAGTTAACATGTAAAGCACGATTGAAAGTTTTACTAAAAAGTAAAGATAGAAAGTTTTACGCAAATTTCCTTTATATGGAAAAAGCGCAAATATGATTTTTTTCAAATTTGGCATTGACAGTGAATTGCAACCAAGAAGGGACCCCTTGTCCTTTCTCATTCTCAATTAGAAGCCCTTGTCAGACACTTTTTCATACTTTAAAACATATTAACCTTTTTTTGTGCTCGTCAGAGCATTTTTTAATACTAGTTTTATTAATGGCATTCTATGCCCTCATTGAATTAGTAGAAAAATTTAAAAATAAAAGTATTTTAGAATTGTAGTTATTTAAGTTAATTAAAATCACAATTAATTACATTTAGCTTTTTTTTAGGTCAAACTTCCAAAGCAAACTGATTCCGTGCTCCTGCATATGCAGTATTGTGACGAATGTCATTACCTTTACAGGAGCGGTTGCCATCACAAGAGGAGGACACGTTCTTTGTGAAAGCTTTAAAGGAACAGAACTAAAGTAAGTTATCATACAGCACGATAGTTCAGCTGTATCTCAGATGCATCTCTAATGTTAAAGTCAAAGTTTGTCTCTTAATAACTTTGGAACTAATGATCGGATCGCAATGAAATTGAAAAGGGGAAGTGTCCTACTCTAGATCTCAAAGTTTACAAATATTCATCGAGATTCACCGATTAGTTTCGGAGATCCAGAACCCCTGTTTTGTCACTTTTTTATCGAGAAATAAGAAAAAAAGGCAAACAACTCAATTATTACCCGAACCAGGAAACGTCCAGCGACTTGTAATAGCTTTTTAGAAATCTTTTAATCTAGGGATGTGCCTTTCGAAGGTCTGGTAAATAAATATCAAAAGTTAAGGAAATGGCACCCATTTAAAATTTATATAACGCTATACCTTACATAATTTAACATTATAAATTTCTCTCCTTTTTAATTTCTAATTCAATGGTTTCTTTCGAGTTGCCACCAACTAAAAAAAAATTCAATAATTTAAAAAAGAAACGATACACATGTTCTTTTTTTATAGAACAATAAAAATTCTGATTCTCCTTGTAGTTTTGAACCTTTGAAATTGACGTCATTTGAAACAGAAAATTCATATTTTTCGTAAACATATATATAAACTATAATTAAATGTGTTAAAACAACATCGCACCTTTATTTGAATGTTTTCGACGTAAAACAGTTACTATAATGCAGATATTTCAATTAAAAAGGAATAATTTGGAAAAAAAAATTATCTTTATAAAGATAACTGTTTCAAAATGAAGCTATGAAAATCTGTGTCGATACCTATCGTCATAAGAAAACCTGCGTAGATACCGAGAAACTGCAGTGGGACTACCATCTGGGAGGGGGCGTTTCTGTCCCTAAATGTCGCCAAGTTTTTCGCCAACTTGGTTTTATTATCGCCAAATCTGGCGTCCAAAATTAATCGCCAAAATTGAAGTTAACTTGGTGTCATTCCCGGTATTTCGCCAAACTGTCATGTCTGCTAATAACTTTAATACTAATAATAGTTTAGTTGAAGGTGATTGATAAAGTTCCTGAAAGGATCTGAAAAAGCTATGAAATCATACAAAAAACTGGTGAAACCAGAGAGAAAAGTTGAGCTCGATATAAAAAAATGTTACAATAAAAATTGGGAAACATTTTCAATCTAAAAATGTGCGTACAAAAGAAAGGGAATCAGATGATCTGTAAAGCTCATGAAATAACCCAAATGTTTGTTAGCTGAAAATGTGGACTGAGCTGTACTGGTGCCTTATATTCAGAATTATACTATTATAACATCAATATAATTAATAATTAATAGACTAATTTAACATTAATATAAGCAAGAATGTTAAGGAATTGATGTAGATAAGTATGTCTGAACACAAATATTTAGTATATCATTGAATCGTATCTATTCAAGATTTTGAGACTTTGATCTTCCAGTTATCAAAACCGCTGAAATGGAATTGTGTCCACCCTTTGTACAGAACGAACCGTTCTCATACATCATTACATCAGCCTGTAACATATAGTTACGAACCCAAATTTTTAAACTGGTTACAGATGATTGAAATACGGAGTGAGTTAAAAATGCCTCTTTTTCCCTCATTGATTTTAAGGAACCAGTAAAGCTCAGTCCTCATTTTCAGCTAACAAAAATTTGGGTTATTTCATGAGCTTTTACAGATCATCTGATACCCTTTCTTTTATACGCACATTTTTGGATTGAAAATGTTTCTCAATTTTTACTGTAACATTTTCTTAGATCGAGCTCTACTTTTCTCTCTGGTTCTACCAGTTTTTTGTATGATACAATAAATATACTGCATGGGTTATCATCCAATCGTTCATAATTTTATGGAATCATTCATCTATTATCTAGTTCTGGAAAAGATATCCCCTATCTAAATCTACTGCAAATAACTGAAAAAAATAGGTATAGAAATGGATTGAGAACAATGTCTATTATCTGATACTATTCATAAGTTATAGACGCATGTGGAATGAGTTCAAAAGTTTTTCCTAATTGCAAAATGCTAGAACGAAATAATCGTTGAGGAAAATATAAACTTTTTATCTTTACACGTGTCTCTGTTCAATATGGACTTTTTTAAAGGTCGAATAAATGATAACAGTACTACTAGGTTATCCCGTCGACCAAAAAATTATCGCCAAATTATAAGATTAAATACCAATAACGGATGATCGTGAATGTCATATTCAATGACATTAAATACGATTCACGTGTTTAAAACATCATTAAATGATTTTTATTTCGACTTTTTATTAATATTTTAATTAATATTCTACTAATTATTTGTTTTTTCGTTATTTAAAATAAAAATTATGTCAATATGTAAAATTTGGCTATTAGTTTGGCGATTTGTAAAATTTGGCGAAATTAGTCGACGGGGTAACAGAGTAGTACCATGATAATAAGTAATGAATCAAAAATTAATTTCAACGATGGTTTCAATAAGGAAAAAAACGCATCTGTCGATCTGCAAAATGAAGTACTCTATCTCTGTTCTTTAAGAGTAGATGTTTTATGGACTTAATTTTGAAAATGGGAAGGAGTGATCTAAAAGCTCTTAAATTTGTAATCTTGATGACTTTTCAAAATAGGGCAGAAGAAAACCGATTGTCACGTGACACAAAATCGCTCAGAGTATGGTAAAAAAAGTATTTAACAAAAAAAAAAAAAAAAAAAAAAAATGTCGATTCCAAATTGCTTAAATAGTCAGCCCTGCCAATTTCGTGTCGTTACCTTAAAAATATGCGTCAGAAAATTTCCGGCTTGTTGCGCAGTGTATTTGAAAGTCATCTTAATCTAGAAAAACATAAGTACTTTGTAGAAAAACGCAACTCTTTGTATAAACCGTAGACCAAGAAGTAATATGTAGTCCAGCCCTGAATAAAGTACAGGTCAAGATGTCAATCTGTTAGTTAGCAATATATATTGAATCACCGAAACTCATGACATACACTGACGAACCAATTTTTCTGTTAATTTTTGATTGAGGTAATTGGTTAGGTCACTAGATTAATGTCATTTGTTGATTGATCGGAGGTGTGTGATTTGTTAGTTGAAATTGGTTGATTAATATCCTGAAAAAATCTGAAAAAATTGTGAAATCCTATGAAAAACTCTTGCAAGAAGCGAGAAAAGTAAAAAATGTTACTATAAAAATTGGCAAATATTTGCGATTTAAATATTAAACTTTTCTACTAAAAATCAAACCGACTTCAAAAAATACTGCAAAGTGAAAAATAATTTTACTTACCCATCATACGTAGTATAGAGTAAGTATTGCAGTCGTTTTGAAAATCGAAATTTTTTTTATGTCGGATTTACAGGTTTCAGATACTGGAGATTCCGAAAAACATATTTTTAGAAAAAAAAATTTGCCGTCCGTCCGTCTGTGTGTCTGTGTGTCTGTCTGTCTGTAACCGCTCTATCTCCCGAACAATTGAGATAGAGACTTGAAACTTTGTATGTGCTTAATATGTAAGAATGGGACGAAGCCTATTTAATATCAATAATCTCGATTATCCGGAACTATTTTTTTCGGACTCTCGAAAAGTTCGTTCTGATGAAAGGTATGCAAAAATTTTTCGAAATGTTTTATTTTAAGGAAAGGACGTAAAAGGCAATAAAATAACACACATTTTGCATAAAGAACGAAGTCGATCGGATTATTAGTTGCCGAGATATAGGTAACCCTGTTTTCTTCATTCTTCGATTTTACATGACCCTGTATGTCATTAAAATTTCATTTCAAAGATATATTTCAATTGGAACTGAGACGCTTAATCCGACGCAGTAAATTGTTAGTTGATATGATTATTATTTTTGCAGTTATGAGGATGTTTCTTTTACGTAATCCGGTACTACTTGCGTATTTTGGAGTTTTGTATAATTTGTCGAAATCTGCTCGTCAGCAATTCATTGATAGAGCATTACTATGCATATTAAAAGTACTTAAATATGCGTTTAAGCTTTATTTTGGAATTGCGAAGCATTTTATAAATAGTTTACATGCGTTTTATTTTCATGTTTTACATTATGCGCATCCATGATGTGTAAGTATTACGGTGGTCCCCCAACGACTAGTTTTTACATAATAGTGATAAGTAATTAAATTAAGAGCATGGTATTTATCATGCGTGTTATTATATTTATGTAGATTAATTTCATTTTTTAGAGTCGGTGTCAGCCAATCCAAGTTACATGTATTTTTCCAATAGACACACATCCAAGTATCTACGACTTTTTTTACGATTTAATATTTAGTTAAAAAATTTTATTATTTTTAAAAAATTTCTTCTCATTTTATAAATATATTTTTTCAAGTCAGTTAGCAACCAGAATTTTGCAGCCCGTGTTAGCAACCCGAAAGTGTACGCTTATCGCACCACATTGGTGCAGGAATTCAAGGCATCTGTTCCAGCTCACTAGGTAATTACAAAAGGACTATGGTCTTCATGCAGTCCATGCCTGTCACAGCTCGATTTCTTTTTGTGGTGCTACTTGAAAAATCACCGAAAATTCGCATTATGGAAGAGATACGCTATAACAAAAAACACATTACAGAATGTGTTTCTAAATCTCCTCAAACGGGCCCAGATATGTAGGCAGTAACTTCCAACACTTTTTACAGTAGTTTAAGCACTTTTGAATTGTAAAAATTTACGCTTGTACATTGTTGCTTTTTGGGGGTTGCAAAATAATTGAGAAGCACTGCATAAAAAAATAACGATTTGGAAATGGAGCAATGAAAATTTACGTAAATATTAATGGACAAATGAAAATCTTTGTAGATACCCCAAAACTGTAGAGGGACTACCATAGGTGGGGGTGGTTCTTTCGCCAAATGTCGCTAAATATATCGTCAGCTTGGTGACGCATCGCGAAATCTGGTGACCAAAATTACTCACCAAAAGTAACGCCAACTTGGCGCTATTTTTGGTATTTCGCTAAACTAATATGTCTACTAGTAATTTGGAACTAATACTAATATTAGTTTAGATTTGTTAGTTGAAGTTGGTTGTTCAAGTTCTTGAAAGGATCTGAAAAACAGTTGCGAAGTCATATGAAAAAGTAGAGTTCGATCTAAAAAATGTTTAAGTAAAAGATGGCAAATATTTTCAATTTGAAAAAGTGCATAGAAAAGAAATGGAATCAGATTATCTGTAAAGATCATGAAATTACCTAATATTTTGTTAGATGAAAATGTGGACTGAGCTTTACTGGTGCCTTATATTCAGAATCATACTATTATCTATTCAAAACGATTACTGGGTAAAAAAAAGTTAACAGATTGTATATGTACAGTTATGTTGTCTGAAATCAGATAAGCTCTACAATGCTAAAATAATATAAACCATGAAATAATAATTAAAGTATAATATTAATACAGTCAGATTGTTGAGGAAATGATGTAGATAAATATTTAGTATATGGTTGAATCGTGTATGTTTAAGGTTTTGGGTTTATTTGGAGCTTTGATCTTCCACACTTCAAAACCCTTGGAAAGGAAATTTGTCCACACTTTGTAATGAACGAACCTGTCAGTTCTTGTTCTTTATCCCACCTGCCTGTAACTTATAGTTTTGATCTCAAACTTTTAAACAGAATATGGCTGATAGGAATATAGAATGTGTTAAAAATGCCTCTTTTTCCCCGACTGATTTTAAGGCAGTGATTTTAAGTTGCGCAAAGCTCAATCCACATTTTCAACTAATAGAAATTTGGGTAATTTAAAGAGCATTACAGATCATCTGATTCCTTTTTAGGTGCGTTCGTAATTATATAATACGTAGCACCTATAGTGGTCGTTCAGTCCGTCCGTCTGTCCGTCCGCATATAACAACGCAAAAACTACCTAACCGAATCGTTTGAAATTTAAAATACATAATTATTACATAATTTTGTCGAGTCATTTCAAATTTTATGAAACTCGGATGCATAGATCAATTACAGGAGCAATCAAAAGCATATGGTATAAGGAAAACATTGTTTGATGAGCGTTTTAATTGTAATTCACTATTTACAATTTTATGAGATTAATATATGAAAGTAATATTTTTTAAACTTCGTTATCGTACGAACGCACCTAATTTGCTACGCTTCAAGTGCAATTTTCAACTTGTTTTTTTTTCTATGCACTTTTTAAAATTGAAAATATTTGCAAAATTTTACTGTAACATTTTTTAGATCGAAATCTATTTTTCTCTCTGGTTCCACCAGTTTTTCATATGATCACGACAGGAGTTTCCAAGTGTTTCTGTTTTAAGCTTAAAGGACAATATAGGATATTTACTCGTGTGGGATAGTAGATGTTTTCATAGGTTTTTGAAACTGCAAACATCTGATTCGTTATGCTTACCTAGGTTCCAAATGAACAATTTAATACTGAAAGATTTTGATATTTTTAAATATTTGATAATTGCATGTTTAACAAATTGCTATTGTATCTCTTCACAGTTTAAAATCAGCAGCAAATTATCCTGTTATTCGACCATTTTTGAAAATCGCGGTTACTTTGTCAAATTTTTAAGCATTTCAAACAATTGTGTTGAACCCCATTATGATAAAAAAAAAGTTTTGCTACAGATATGTAACCCAATTTAAGTAAAAAAGTCGAATGAAGGGACAGTTTACTGCAAACTTTTAACAGTATACTGTAATCGGAATTTTTTCTCACATGTTTTTATAGCTGTCCTACTGCTCAGCATGTAAACTGGATAAACTTTCCTAGCTTGCACAAGTTTTATGATTATCTCATAGGATCTCAGGTAAACTTTCGATTTATTTAATTATTTTTGTAGAACTATTATTCTGTAACTTCGTAAAAAATTGACTTAAGAAAGGGGGGGGGGATTGTTCTTTGTGCTAATATATGAATAAATAATGATACAACGTTAAGGAGTACAATTATATAAAATAATAGATGTTTAAAAGGCTACAGCCGTTTCGGAACTTCTAAAGTCCCATCATCAGTGCTAAAAAATAAGTGTAAAATGTAAAAGACAAGTCGCATCATTAAATAAAAACGTGCATCGCAGCTCGCTGCTAAGGCGAACTAACCATGAAACGTCGCAAAGCAATCGCAAAAGCAAACGGACACGCGTATTCCAAAGAAGACCAATCAGATGTCTCTACTGCCACTGGAAGAGCCCAAATAAAGGAGAAAAGGAGGTGGGGAGGGGGAGTGAAATTACAAGAAAGGAAACCAGACTTCAGAAAATCTGGTTGTACTGGACACATTATTAACTAAATTATTAGTTTTTCCAAATATGAAACAAATTGTTCATCAATTTATGACTTAGACTTTTGGGAAGCTTTTCATGGATGGATTCAAGCGGTATGGATGTACCTTAAACTCTTCCCATTCAGGCGTCAGCCAAGTAATTTTTGTTTGGACAATTGCACTGCAGATGGCGAAAAGCAAGATCTTTTTAAGTACGTAACCACATCGGTCGAGTACACATTACACGCACGATTGTCGTAGAAGAAACCATGACACGGAAATTTTACAGGATCTCGCATAAGTATCCGAGCGAGCGAATAAGTCTTTGGTGTGCATCGTTCTAGCATTATGCAAATATTGCACGAGGTCTCGCAATATCCCTACCACTTACAAAGAGCACAAACATTGTACATTGACGATTATCCCAAATGCGTTGTACGCTGGTATTTGCAACAACGGATCGCACAGTTGGATTTTCCATCGTGGATTTTCTTTTTGGGCGAATCATGTTCTATATAGGAGGATGTCCTGAAGCTGCACAATATGCGCATATGGACGCATGGAAACCCAAAGTGTATCAACAACGTTTCGTTGTAAATGTTTGATCTGGTATTATCGTTGACATATTAATTTTCTCTTACCTACTATCGAAACGCCAAGATGGGAACACCTGGTTATTCCCATATTAACACGCTTGTTATTAAAGTGCTATTACACTTAAAATTTTCAAGCGACTATTCATTGGCGGCTCTAGAAAAGGCTTTTCAGTCGTCAGATTTCCAAGTATTTGATTGGCTGTTACTGATATCTTAATCATTTCAAACGTCAAAGACGCGTCGACACAACTTAGATGTTTGCTTTCTAAGCAATTCCCCTTCAGCCATAGGATAACATGGAGACGTCTGAAGCAACTTTGACCCATCGTGCAAAAGCACTTTTAGTCTTGCCGGATCTGATAGGTGATGTACCAGCTGCTACACGCCAAATTATCTGGTTTCAAAATGAGGGAGTGTCTGCTGAAATGAAAATTAAATAATTATGAGCTAATAGCAGGAAAATATTGAATACTACCTCAAAAAATTATATTTACAAGTGAATATTAAAAGAGAAAGGAAATTGTAAAATAATAAATTCTTTAATATGTTTTTACATTCATAAATAGAAAAAAAGTGCTCCAAATTAAAATGATTGCCGATTTAAAAAACAAAATAACGCAGTGCAAATAATCACATTTCTTTTCAACGATAAAAATACTTTCGCTTGAATATATATATATAACAAAAATAAATGAAAATATAGTAAAAATCACGACATATTTAAAACGTTACATACATGAATAACTAATTAAGCCATTATATCAAGCCAATAATTTATAGCATTGTTAAAAAAAAACTAAGTTAATTTTGTATTAGCTGATTCTGAAATTTTTAAATAATCTTATTTAGTCAAACGCAAAAACAGCCGATTAACAGCAGCTAATTTGGTCTTAAACTCCATCCGTAAAACGAAAATACCCATTAACAGGAGGATCGCTACTGTTTTTATTATTATTGTAATTCAATATTTCGTAATTTTTAAAGCCATTCAAATTAACTGTTTTTAGAGACAGGACGGGAGTTGACGATCGTAGCTCGTGGGGGGGTGGCAGTTCCCCTAGTCATTTAAAAAGCTGTACACATTTTTAGATCATTCTGATCAATATCTGTAAATAGCACTGCGTTTCTATTTAGCTTTTGCCGTTGTTATCTTTTATTTTCCAATAAAGGTATTTAAATTTCATATCGTTTTCAGATTGCCATTTGGATAACTACTGGAGTATGGTATTTTACTTCACTCATTATTCTTTTTCGGTGGTCAACAGATGCAGATAATATTATTGCTGATGAGAAAGAAAGTGACGACCAAGTATGTATCGTTTGATTCACTGTCACTTATTATAAAGCATTTCTTTTATTATTTTTTTCATTTATAAAAATTTATAAGTCGGTTAGTATTAATACGAAATGGGCAGAAAAGGTCTATAATTCGAATTAATAGAGCCAAGATAGTGAAACCTTATATATAATCTTTTTTGGAAATAATCTATGTGGTTGCTTCTGCAGATACAATCGTTAATCTATTTTCCCTACATATTTGCGACCATATTGAAATTAATAAAGAAAATTGAATGCTTATTTATGTGTTTTGTTATTTTTTCTTTCCGTGTTATTCTATCGTGTTATGGATAAAAACATTTTTGAAATAGCGCCTGCAAATATAAAAGCTGCAACTACACATTGCTTTTTCCTTCTATAGTAAAAAAAAACTAGCCTTAAAAGGAATGACTCCTGGAATGATGCTGATGTGGAAGATTTCCGGAACTAACGAATCCGGGTTGTCCACTCCTTCCATGAGTCGAATAGACCAATCAGGAAAGGGTTCCGTCTATGCATCGCCATATGGGTTACCATAAAGAGAGGAAAGGTTACTATCGCCAACAATCGCCAAGTTTGTCGCCAACTTGGCGATATATCGCCAAATTTGGCGACCAAAATTAGTTGTCAAAAGTGTCGCCAACTTGGCGATAACTGTAATATTTCGCCAAATTTTTAATTTCTTTACAACACCAGTAGTTTGATACATCATTTGAGAGGTTTGCAACTGCTTATTCATATAATGGATGTCTTGTGTGTTATTCCCCATTCTGCTCCCCAGGGGGGACACATTTTTATTTTCTTTACAACACCAGTTGTGTTACACAAAATTTGAAAGGTCTGCAACTGCTTATTCATATTATGGATGTCTTGTGTGTCACCACCACAATCTGCTCTCCCCAGGGGGGGGGACGATCACATTTTTAATTTCTTTACAACACCAGTTGAGTGACACATCATTTGAAAGGTCTGCAACTGCTTATTCATATTATGGATGTATTGTGTGTCATCCCCCACTCTGCCCCCCAGGGGGGGCACATTTTTAATTTCTTTACAACACGAATTGTGTGACACATCATTTGAGAGGTCTGCAACTGCTTATTCATATTATGGATACCTTGTGTGTAACACCCCCCTCTCTGCCCTCAGAGGGGGCGCATTTTGCAATTTCTTTACAACACCAATTGTGTGACACATCATTTGAAAGGTCTGCAATTGCTTATTCATACCATGGGATATTGGCGAGCGCAGCAAGCAAGAGTAGACAATAATTTGGAATCGCGAAGCGATTACGCGGGGGGTTGGCGAGCATAGCGAGCAGGGGGGCGGGCCCCCCCTAGTATTATTAAAAGAACATTGAAAAAATTATCAGCAACTTCAATTGACATGCCACTCACAAGTGGTGTTGAAACATAATAAGTCATATAATCCGATACTTAAACAATACTACTCTGTAGTTTAAATCGTTTCTAACAATTAAAATTTCGAAAATTATTAAAGTCATAAAATGGCCCAACAAATTTGTATTTATCTTGTACAAAAACGAATAAATTCTTTCTAACGTAGTTTTATTATTTTTCTAGTTAACTTGTTTTTGGCGCAGCATGTCCCTTATGGGATTTTGTGCCACAAAACCCTATATAACCAACCAACCAATCAACCTTACTAACGTAGAACAAACATTTTAACCCAAAAAGTGAAATGTTAAAAAAGGTTAAAATAAGAAAATTATGTATGTATCTTTAAGGCTAAATAAGCCCAGTTCAAATTTAGACAAAATCAAGGGTTATCCGTAACTTATGACAGAATTTACGCAATTAGAAATTGTCAAAATATAATTTTTACAATGATCATCCTTTGTTATTCAATTTAAGAATTGATTCAATTTAACAATTGAACATCCTCTATTACTTCAAATTAATGTTGTAGCAATTGATTATCCTAATTTATTAATTGATTATTATTTCAAGTTAATGTTTTACGAATTGAAGTATACTGCAAAACTAACCTTTTGTTCATTACAAAACTCTTTGTGTCATTTAGCTGGATACTAAAAAATGCCGGATTTAATGAAACAAAATTGATTCAGGTAAAGTATAGGTAAGTATGCAGTTTACTAAAAAGTAAATCTACACACAGGAAAAAAACACTAATGTATAGAGTATTTTTAAAAGAATTAGACGATTATAAATAACAAAAATTTCTCTAAAAATTAATGATGGTAAAAAAGGCTAAAAACACAACAAAGAAGAAAACTCGAAGTTACGTTTGTGTACATCACAACTAAGCTAATTCTCTCAAATTGTTCTTTCGAACATATAGAAACAAGTGGATAAGTATGATAAAGATCGCTCAGATAGTTAAGTTTAGTATTTCTTTCAAAACATTTTATCCTTTAATTAAAATTTTCAAATCGTTATTTTCTGATTATTAAATCCTTAATTTTTCAATCGAAACATAAATGGCAGCATCAATAAATTTGATTAAAAAAATATTGGTGTTTCATGTAAGATACCAGCCAATAAAAGAGTACTCACATAAAGAATGGTCAAAAGGTATATTGATGATATAGCACATGAGGGATTTCAGAATTTTTAATAAACCCCTCAAGCCGGAGTGTACTCTCCGATACCCCAGATTTCATCCAACGCTTCTTCAAAAATTTTATACTTAACAAATAATATTTATCACAGTCTCCATTACAATAACAGATCTAAAATTATATTTATTGTAGAAACGCTGCATTTTTAGAAGTTTTTTTACGCCCCCCTCCCCCCACTTTCTATAATTCCCTTTCCCCGGGAAATTCAAATCCCTCTCCTTATTTTAAATTTTTAAGTGTTACCTAATGTCTGAAATTATTGAACCAATAAAAAAAATTAAGTTTTAATAATGTGCTGCAGACAAAGTCTTTAACCCCTTAACGCGCAGTGTTGCCGGGTCGGCAACACCTAAAGTTTCCCCTGTTTAGAGACACAAAAACTCCGTGAATATTTCAAAAACTACTCTAATGGTTACTTTAAATCTTTCTTATGAGTTCTAGATGGCAGCACAACAGAGATCAAACTCTGCTGTTTTTAAATAATAGGTAAAATGTTATACTGTAATACGCGCTTCACAGCAATGCTCTTCTCACTGCGCTTATCAATGCTTTACTTATGGGAGGTTACCACTTCGGCAACAGCTGTATAATTAAAATGGTTAGTGCAATCTTTACAAAACAATATCTGTGTACTCCTCTAAGCCTAAATAGATTGCCTATTTTTTTTCTTTAAATTTCAACTTTAAAGAGTAATGTGCCGGAAAGGGTTAATAAAAATATTAAGTCAAAAAGTTTTTAATCCATTTTAAAGAAAATTAGATATTTTTAATGACAATCGAAGAATATTAGATGCAGAATTTTAAAATCTGTTAATGCATTATTTGCAGAAATTTTACACCCTCCCTCCCCCCCTCCAAAAAAATAGTTATTAAATTATCTCTGATTTTATGAGTGATAGTCGTCTGAACATAAAATATTTATTGAACACCCGTTTCTTTGAAGGTAAGTAAAATCATTTTATATAAATCGATTTTTAATGGATTGAATTTTGATTGTTTCGACTAAGATCCCGTACCGTGTTAAAAATACAAATGTTCATTTTCATAAACGATAATGTTCTTATCCCAATTTAATTTAATTTATTTTTTATTTTTTTAGCACATGTATTCAAACATTTCAAGTAATCGCTCAAGAAATCAGAACGAAGATTCCACTCATAGAGAGACTGAAAATGAAGAGAGATAACATTATTCAATGCATATTTCCTATTTCGAGATATTTTTCATCATTTAGAGCTGTGATTTTTAAATTTCCTCTATTTTACAATATTTTAAAATAATTTATTTTATATAAATACTTTTATATCATGTGGAAATTTCAGAAGAAATGCAGATGACATTGACGAGTAAAAATCACCCTAATCCCATGTATAAATGTAAAATGAAGCTGTTACGCCTGATAGATGGATTATAACACTCGCTGTTGAATAAATATATTTTAAGTATGTTCATTGCAATTCGAATTGATATACAATATAAAAATTATTTTAAGTATTTGGTTTCTTATGTATAATTTATTTAAAATAAGTGCTGTTAAAGTTGTTAGTACTGTAGGTAAATCTGGAGGAATCACGTTTAACAAACATATTGAAATACGTTGTTTGGAACTATAATAATAAATATGTGAACATAACAGTGTAAAATATAGTACATATATGCGGGGGAAGTTTTTATAACCATAATGTGCTAAAGATATAAAATAATCTTAGCATATTCTAGTTATATAGTTCGCTTGAAAAAATATTCATATCTCAAATAAAGAAGAGCGGAAAAAGGATTCACATACTTTTACTGTGACATAGCACATAGTTCTGCATTCACCTGTTCAAACGTACGTAAAAGTGCACAACCTTGAACAACGAAAACGTAGAAAGAACGTTTGAAAGATAGAATAATGTTATTCTCTTCTCTTTAAATTCTTTCTGCGGTAGCAAATGGATATATTGCCTAATCAAGGGATTTAAGGATAACTATATGCATGATCGCTTTCATATACCAAAATGCAATTAATTCACACCTTATTGAGCAATAATCGGCAAAATAAACTTTTTAAACTGGCTCATTTTTAACAAGATGGGATAGTCCAAGAGCCGATCGCACAAAACCCTAAGTCATCGAGCACAAGAAAAAAATTCTTTATTTTATGGAAGTGTAGTAATAGATGAATTTAATGATCCATGTCTGCCGGAATCAAAGTGAAGCTTAAACTAAAAATTAATACCACGAGTGATTGACTCGTAGGAATAGCATTTTGTTTTCCAGCGTCCAAATTTCTATGTTATCCTACTTTTGATTGTACGGCAAACACAATGCTAAATCTACGAGTCAATCGTTAGTGGTATCAATTTTTGGCTTATGCACAACTGGAAGACATGGATCATTAGATTCCCCTATTACTGCTTTTAAATAAAAGAAACGATTTTTTCTTGTGCTCGATGACTTAAGGTTTTGTGCGATCGGCTTTTGGTCTAAGAGTAATCGATACTCACCTTTCCGTCACAATCGAATCAATGGACATTTCATCTTTAAAGGGAACAATTTTAGCAAACGTAAAAAAATTAACAATTTTTTCATTGAATGATAAAAAAAATGTATTTTGCTAAACTAGTCGGTCAATTAAGCATTTTTCATGCCCAGTCATTATTATTTCAAATTTTTATCTATTGATTGTCATGGTTCATCTAATATTACGTCTCCTCGACGTTTGGTTAAATGCGTAAACTCTCTTGTTTGGCTTAATCACTTTAAGGGCAGTTAACCATTTTTAGGTCTGGGGCTGGAAAATATGACATTATCAACTTTTCGATAATTTTGAACTGCCTCCCCCCTCTTTCGATATCATATGTTATCATCCCTTGAGTCCCCCCCCGTAATGATACAGCTATTAAAATGTATTTATGTATTTTTTTTTTTTGAATTTATGTCTTTTGTTTGATATGATATACAAAACTGAGTACATTTATTTTTCACATATTTTATTGATTCAAGTTAAGAGAAGTCGAGAAAAATATAGCTTTTTTCAAATAACATTTAAAAGAAATATCATTATTTAGAAGCATTTTATAATAAGTCTTTGTTACACAATGCATTCAACTGTAATTAAGTCTCGTTGGGCTTGCATTGAACGGAGGTCGGATGTATTTTATATGTTAGTAAACACAAGTTTCATTTCAAATATATTTCACATATGGTGTTTTCGAACCGTGATTATATATGCATGCAAATATGTAAAAAAAGGTGAGGTTTCCCATATTTTAGAATTAATTAATTTAATAATAATTTAGTTATTTTAATAGCAACTTCGTATTTTCATAAAAATAGATAACAGGCCGAAAAAAACCCAGACTATTTTGAACTGACGACCATGTTATGAATAAAAAGAGAAAATTTTGATTGGTTCAAAAATGATATCTATATATAAAACAAACCCCCTCCTTTTAGAGATATTTTATGATACATGTGCCAGACCCCCCCCCCCTTCCCCCTAAAATGATAACGTTCTATGTGCACTTTACTCAGTTATAGTTTGTAAATGCCACATTTGCAAAAGAATTTTAAAATGAAATTTTACCTGTTATTAAGAAGTTAAAAAAATCTTTCACTTATTTTAAAATAAATTTGTTTGTAAATTCTGATTTCATTCAAACATTTCAGCATTTTACAAATATATAATATCTTCAACTTTTTAACTAATTCTGAAACTTCAGCCTTCAACTCGATGAGATGATTGTTTGTGTTGCCGAAGTTTATATTGAAATATGAAACAGGTGGTAGAACTGAATGCAATTTGTCCTTGTACAATTACAGAACAAGAGAATGTTCTATTTGAATTAAATCTCCTGTAGAGTAGAAATTTTATGTAAGCGTGCTGTTGATAAATGCAGATAGTACTAATGATAATATCGGTTACGGAATATTGATGTCAGAAAAAAAAAAATGTTAAACTGATCAAATTATATATTTTCAAAGTTTAATCCTAGTTAATCAGGTTTCTGTGGTCGGGGGGTGGGACTTCCCTCCCTATATATATATTTTGAATTTTTTAAAAATATTTTGAATTTTATAAAAATAAGCTTTTTTGTAACTTCTAATTTCTAACACTTTGATACAAACGAAGAAATAATCTAAGAGGCGCTAATTCCAAGATGATGTAAAAGAAAACATGTCTGGCGGAAGTCAACTCTAGTGCTCCTTTAACTCAGGCTGAATCATCAAGCATCTTCTTTCCCTTTGATTTTTGTGGGACGAAAAACATTTGAATGATTGTAAAGCTAAAAAATCTTTAAAAACGACGGTTGTTCTGCGGAAAATTTTTCTAATATGTTCAGGAATGGGTTTAAAATATTTAAATTCTATATAAATGAATAAAAGAATAGATCTAAATTGAAAAAATTCTCCAAATACCACGCCAACCTAATCCCTTATCTGCAACAAATCGGTTCTTTGAAGCCGATATCTTTTATACCGGACGGGTGAAAAAAAAAATAATAATAATAAAAATAAGAAAGGGCAAAATCTCCCGCCCCCTCATTTTTGGAGTTTTCGCCTGACTTATTTATTTATATTTAAAGAATGAGGTATTGATTTAAATAATTGAATTCATATAATGTTTTTTAAAAAATAAAGAATATCGAGATTTTTAATCGAAATTCAAAGATGTTAGACTTTTGCAAGAAAAGTAGTAAGGATATGTTCGAAAGGAAAAAGGCCAAAAGTTCAGAGGAGAAGGGTGGAATTTTATCATCAGATACTAATTGTAAGGAAAAATAAACATATTTTAAAAAATGTATATAAGTTGTAAAGATTTTGAATTTTGTCAGCAAAACCTGGTAGTAGAGGGAATTATTATTATTATTATTATTATTATTATTATTATTATTATTATTATTATTATTATTATTATTATTATTATTATTATTATTATTATTATTATTATTAAATTTTTTTGGAAGATGGGAGTATTTGATTTAGCAATTTATTACTTATTTACCGTTATGATAAAATTACAAATAGAACAGAAAAACTAAGGATAAAAGAATTTTGCTAAATTTTTATATTTTGAATGCTCAATTCTGGAGGAGAGAGGGAGCGAAATCAGTTATTCCGAAATGTGGCGATTTAAATAATTGATTATTTATTGTTACAATAAATGAGTAATAAAAAAATAAGTTTTACAAATATTAAACATTAATTTTAACTTTTAGTTTGTGGGGGTGGGGGGTTAAGAGGGGGAAAAACCGAAAATGTGGAAGGATCTCACTCTTCCTTATTGAATAGTTTTTTTCTTTTAATTTTTTAATTAGAGGTTATTTTACATGCGATTAAATCGTAAAAACTGGATATTTAATTTAGTAAAATCATAGCACAGAATACTAGGATTTGAAGCTTTTTTAAGTAATAACAAATTATTCATAAATTCATAGTCAAAATAATAAAAACACAATTGAATGCATGTTAATATATATGCAAACTCACATTAAATAAAATTAAGTATTAGTTTAATGTACATTTTCTTTCATAAATATGCATATAAAACATACCAATAAACATAAATTTCTAATTATAATATGTCAATATACAAAAGCATAACCAGATGTTACAATTTTACCTTTTAATATACGACATTATAAAATGTCTTAAATATTTATTCTTTCATATATTAAAATTTATTTATAAATTAATAAATATTATATTTATATTTTATTTTATACTATATTTGTATTTTAATTTTTAATTCTAATGTAGCATTATACAAAAGCGTAATTAGATGTTACTCTTTTACATTTCAATATACGACATAATTGAATGTCTTAATTATTCATTCTTATATTTTCCCATGGGATTGAAAAACTAAATTTACTCGCCTCATCATCAATGCGATGCGACGCCAAGTCAGGCGTCCGTTTTGGAAATTAAATGAAAGCGTCAGTCAGCTTGCATTACAGGAGCATTAGTTAAGAATTTGGATCTTAAAAAGTGTACGAGTTGGATCAAACACGTCACTACCAGGTTGCCATATTTTAGGTTGGCGCAAGGGGGTTGTTGGATCGTTTCAGAAAAATTGCCAAATGTACTATATCTAGGACTCAATTTTTAATTTATTCATTTTATTTAAAATAAGTTGAATGAAATGAGCTGAATGAAATAAGTTGAAACTGTTATATATTTTAAAGTAAATGTATGATAGATGTAAATTATTAATGAAATTGAAGAAATTATGGAAATGTAAGAACATTTGGTGATCTGTAACCGCATCTCGACTAACATAAAAGTACCGAAATGACCATTTGACATATATATATAAAATGAAGTGGTTATCCCGTAACTATTGGTGATAGTGACATGACTTAGGTTTTTATGATATAGATGATATACAACGACTTTCACGATTATATGACGAAATAACATCTTAATAGTTATAAAATAACATTACTAATTAAATAAAAGGGATTACATTGAAAATATATCTGTAGACCGAAATATTCTGAAGATTTCTTATATAAACAGACAATGCATATCACTCCTTACGAAAAGTCTTTCAATCCAAAAAAACAGTTTTGCCATTTATTTATGAAAGTTTTCACAGGAAATAATACAATTATCAATGTTAGTTTCAAAAGATAAAAGAATATTTATGTTAAATCGAAAAATATTTAACTATATTTTCTGCCAAAATTAAAATAAGAAAAAAATTGATTGAAAGATTGATTTATTTCGGTGTATTTTCAATAAATGCAATACAATGAATTTTCTTTTATTATCTTTCGGAATTTGGGAGACATATCAAAGATATTTATGATTTTCCTTTCTGAGAAAGTCTTTAATTAAAAAGCTTGCCATAATTCATATCGTACTTCCTTTCAATAGCATTGCTTTCTTGTTTCATTACATCTAATTAATGACTGCCAAAAACTGCAGTGAATTTTGTTCCATTTATTATATGAATTTTACTAGTCTTTAGTGATCTCTTATTCCAGTTCGATCAGAATATTTTGTAAAAAATACATTTAGATTTCTTAATTTTTTACATTTTTTGATTATGCACGAGATAAGCAATTTAGTCTAGTACATCTGATGACAGCACTATAAATTTGATAATTTAACTCCGGAATTATTTTCGAAATACTAGCATTTTTTAGATCATAAGAGTTTTTGTGCATATTTAGAGGTAGAGTAGATATTGTTTCCAATAAAATTTATCATCAAACTATCAGAATCTTTTTCCATCTTACTTATTTCGGTTTTTATTTACTTAGCGTTTCATTATCTACTATATTTACGAGATTGAAATTTTTTGTAGTAAAAGAATTGCAGAAAGGTCAAATTGTGAAAATATTCTTAAATTAAAGGTATCCTTATTCAGATTTACTGATATTGGGATTGAGATTTTAAACTAAAAACTATTTCTTAAATAATGATTTAATTATTAAATAAAACGTTTCGTTTTCTTTTTTTTTTAAATTTCAAATGGATTTTACATTTGTCTCTAGAATAATAGTTTCAAATCACTTGAATCGCTTTCTACCTTATCTTTTTATTATTATTTGTTATTTCTTTAGGGATCGCTACCCTTGTCTAATTTATTGTGCAGATATTTGTCTAATTTATTGTACAGATCGAATATGAATGTTTCTTCAAATTAAATTTTTATTCCTATTTGTCACAATTGGGATTGATATTTTTAACTAAAACCTCCTCTTTGGTAGTGATTTAAACACTAATCGAAATGATTTTATTTTTCAATTAAACTTAATTATACATTTCCTAGAGAATGGTTTTAAGTCACCCGGGGACCTCTTAATTTTATTTTATTATTTACATTTTTTAATTAGCGACTGACAAGCTGCTATATTAACTTTTCAAAAAATTATATATTACATAAGAGTTCGATTATGTAAGCTTCCTCAATTTAAATGTACATTTATTCAGATTTACTTATTTTAGAATTAAAATTTTAAATTAAAAAAACGTTGTCTAAATAATGATTTAAACATTACATTTTCCACTTAAATTTAATTATATCTTTACCTCTAAAAATCCTTTTAAACTTCCATGATCTCTCTCAATCTTATCTGTTATTTTTATTTTTCTTTAGTGACAGTCTAATATAGTGGCAGTCTAATTTGGCAGATTCCAAGAAAATTTAAGGAGCCAGTAGCTCCTAAACCTGAAAAATTCAATCACCACACACTGTTAAAAAATCTGATGTTCACGGAATTTTTTTTCCTGAATTTAACAAAAAAGTCCCTTTTCACAAGAAAAAGCAATCTTCCGTTAAAAATCGGAAAGCTCCATCATATTTCCTGAAAATAACGAAACGAATGGAAATAAAAATAAAGAACAGGGACACTCCGTTATCTGGGGTCTCCGTGGCCGAATGCTCAAAGCACTACGCCGCTAATCGCCTGCGAGAGCAGGAGAATGTGGACTCTAATCCCACGGGCTCCATTGCTCACACTCTTTGTGTGGAGCTCCCTGCTGTATTTTCTTCGTGTTATAAAATTTCCTTGTACTTTCTTGTCTCTGTATGTTGATGATGACTTATAAGCAGGCTTTCATGTCCTTCACACAAGTCAGATGTATGTATTCATTAAAAATAAAAAAGAAATCTCCGTTATCTGGAGAAATTTATTTTGAATTTTTACAAAACTGACATGTTGCTTCACAGAAATGGAATAACTCAATGAAAGAATCCTGTCTATTTCGTGAAAAATGTATTGTTCTGCTGAATTGCAACTGTATTGTTTTTCGTCATCGAGTTTAAAAAATATTATATTTCGTACCAACTTCTTAGTAACTTTATAATAGCAAATTTAAAATACCAACTTTATACAGTGATAAAAATTTCTGTTAAAACATAGTAAAAAAGCAAAACTCTTTATAAAATTATAATAGTTCTTGGTTAAATGCATTCTACATTTTCTCGGTCATCCTCTTGCAGACATTTCTCTTATCTAATAAGAAATTCCTCATATTTATTTCCATGTCTTTATTTAAAGATATTTTTACCTTTGTTAAAACTTGCAATTCAAAATACACATGATTTTTTTGGTAATTTTATTAAAAATAATAAAAAATGAACTTTTTTTTTAAATTGATTTTTTCTTTTTTTCATTTTGAATAATTTAGAAAGGAACAAATCCTCATCTCAGAGTTAGTGGTGATATTCATTTATAATCATTTTGCATTTGTTTCCTTCACCTGATGTCAGAAGTTTGGTAATGTTAAAAATGAATTGTGCAGTATTACTTCAAAGGAGCTATAATTATTACAATTCTATTATGGTTATTATCATTTAATTGGTAAAAGCGTTATAAAAATATATTAATTTTATAAAAACATATAACACAAAATGAATAAAATAATGAAAATAAAAAAGTCACTTTTAAATCACATTTTTGTCAATGTCGTCAAAGAATCATATAATAACGCGAAAAAAAGAAAATTATATCATAGAAGCCCACAAATTTAAATTCGTCACAAAAAAAAAAAAAAAAAAAAAAAAAAAAAACAAGTAAGAAAAATCATGCGTTAAGCATAGATTATGAAGCACTTTCCAACACTTAATGAAAACTTTAACAAAACGTTGTTATTTCGGGAAATAATAGTGTATAGCCAAATATACCCAAATATGTATTCCAGTACATTAGAACAGCCCTGTATTTCATATGTCAGTTCATATAATGGGAAAATTTAGCTTAGCAAGAAAATACCCAGTAGCTTGAAATTTCTTTTTCAGCAATTCATACTATTAGATGGAAACATACTTGAATACTTTTGTTCAGCCCTGTAGTTTACATTGTACCTTTATTACACGTCAGCATTAAGCTAAAATTTATTGTAAACTAAAACACTTTTAAAACAACTGAAATCACATTCTCATAAATCATCATTCATAGGCGTCCATGTACCGAATCCTTTGCGTAGTCCTGTATATCCCTTTATCTATATTCTGCAAACATTTCTCAGTATATTGAATGCAGCTCAGCGTAAAAATGCACAGCTTATTTAAGAACCACATTTAAATAATTTACGCTCATATTCAGTAATGTTGGTGAGCTCTTTTGGGTAGGCCCTGTATATCAACTATAACATTTATACACCCATATAATGTGCACATATTTAGCGAAATATTATAAATATAAACGCGAATATCATAATTAAAATTCATTTCATCCCTCCATCAGCCATCATCGGTCACATATACGGTACTTCGGAAAGAATATACTATTTGAAATCTTTTGTATGGCCATGTAAATGCTATGTTCTTCATATTATGCAAGGCAAAAAGTGTATAGTTTATATTAAGCTTCAGTGACATATATCAATTTTATTATACATGAAAAAGCTTAATATATATAAAATATGTCACACACAATTCCCCCTTTTACCATTATCTAATGGAATTCTTTTGTGTGGCCCTGTAAATGAATAATAGCTACATTTTCCCCTTATATTTTATAGAATGCATATTTTAATATGTTTGACAGGGTATAACATTTTTAAAATTCCTTTGAAATGATTTTTCCCTGTAGGCCGTAATGTAATAGGAAATTTTGATTCGCCCTGTAGATAAACTAATCATTGTAGAAACTTCATTTTCAATAGGGCTCGTGCTAGGGTAAACGTCAATAACGTCCTAAAATTTCATGGCAATCCGAGTATATTAACGATTTTTTCCCATGGGCCGTAATGTAATGGGAAACTTTTGATTCTTTCTGTAGATAAACTAATCATGGTAGATACTTCATTTTCAGTAGGGTTCGCGCTAGAGTAAACCTCAATAACGTCCTAAAATTTCATAGCAATCCGAGTATATTAACGATTTTTCCCCATAGGCCGTAATGTAATGGGAAACTTTTGATTCGCCCTGTAGATAAACTAATCATGGTAGATACTTCATTTTCAATAGGGTTCGTGCTATGGTAAATCTCAATAACGTATAAAAATTTCATAGCAATCCGAGTATATTTACGGTAGTTAGAGTGCGGACAGACGGACAGACAGACAGACAGACAAACGGCCAGACAAACCGAATGCATAAGCACTTTTCAATTTTGTTGGAAAGTGCTAAAAAAAAAACTAAAACTATGATATCATAAAAGACCGTGAAAAAAACTGTAAGGAATCAGAATTTTTTATCAAGGGATCGCAGAAACAAAGCGATTCCGTCAGGAGATTTGAGAAATAACATTAATTTTGTCAAAGAATTCTAAAAAACGTCTCACAAATTTCGCCTAATGATCTCAAAAAACAAAAACAACAACAACAACAAAATAAAGGCGATATTCCTATTTTTACGTTGGCTGACGAAATTCATTTTTTTCGATTGTTTACATTTGCGGTTTTTTTTCTTGAATGATGGAATTTGTTTCTTTTTTTCAAGGAATTCTGCAAATTTCTAAAAGAATCGCATTTCAATAGCATATGTGTAAAAACATATCTGAATAATCCGAGGGCTATAAATTTAACGATTGGGGCTCAAATGTATATTTTTTTCCGATCGAATTTTTCAGTTCAGTCATCTGACTGTGGTGTATCACTATTGTTGAACTAATTCGCGGCGCACATTAAACGTCTTTTTTTTTGGTCAATCTAGCGGACTTAGCAGTTTACGATTCTTCAGAGATGTGGCATGCATTTTTAATAATATTTTTTAAATTATGGACAATAAGAAAAAAAAAAGAAAAGGGGTCAATATCGCGAGGTTACGGAAGAGGCATAATCCCGCAATCGATAAGAAGACAAAAACATTTTCCGAAAATCAATCGGCGGCGTAAAATGAGCATACATATAAGTGGCAACATGGCGGTTTAAACTCTGAAAGTTAGTTCCAAAGCACAAAAAGTTAATCTTCATGTAGTGACCAATGCAGTTAATTTGCACCTATATGGTTCACCTTTAATACTCATTAGTTGAAAAAAAAATTCTGTAAATTTATCAAACAGCTTATTTAGGAAAGTTTCCTCAAACGTTTGCATATATTTTGGATTCACTTTAATGAGGATGGATATTTTAAATTGAAAAAAACGCTCTTTGACTATTAATTTCAAATTTTAATAAAGTGTTTTTTTTCATTTAAAATTCTTTATACATTTATCTAAAATAATAATTTCAATTATGTATAATGTATATTTTCACTCCAATTACTAAATTCATGCAAATGCTCAAATATACTTAGCACAGTACTTCATCAACTGCAGTATTAACAGTGACCTATACGATTTTCAGAAAAGTAAAATTAATTAGTGCTTTATAAAGAATTTTTTACACTAAAATAGAAAATGTATTAAAAAATGTTCAATTAAATCACTTTTTCAGTTAAATAGAAGTGATCTGTCATTGTTACAAACAATGAAGCATTCACAGCTGATCTAGAAATTCGGAATTTCAACATCAATGAACAAAGCATTAACCAATGTGTTAGTCCATGTGATTGTGTTTGAAATCCCAAATTTTGTCATCCCATATAAAATTATTAGATGGTATGGTTATGAATGGAAAACTGTTACTTTCTGAAAGGGTAATAAGTGTAGTATATTTTTCCAATTACACAAGTTTTTAATTAACTTTATTTTTATGTGACAATAACCCTGATCACTTTAAAAATTTGGGACTTCTTTCAAGATTGCATAACCAAAATACGATTTATCATGTAAAACCGTTGATTTTATTATTAGATACATGGTCGATAAAAGAAAAAAAAAAACAAAAAAAAAAAAAACAAATAAAAAACAAATAAATCCTTAGAAAATTCACATTCTGTTTTTTTAAATTACTATAGTCCTTGCTGGAAAGAAAAAAAGTATAATATAAATATAATTGGGAAAAAGTTTCAGTGTGAAGACATACAACAAACGCTTTTATTTATATAAAATGACGTTATTTGCATCCGTTAAATAATTCCGTATTTAAGATACAGTCTTGAACAACAGCTATAGAAAACTATGCACATGACATCCCTTTCACAGAACAATACACACATTTATCAAAAAAGCAATGTGATCATTCAAAAAACTCGACATGAAAAAGGATCTAATGATTCTTATATTTGTAACATTAATATGGATCCTTAAAATTAAATATAATTTATAATAAGTGCATGTTTAATCAGAAATCATAAATTTATATTTTTTTCAGCACAACACGTATTTTAATTGCAGTTTTATTTAGTTGTTACGGAAAAATTGCAACCAAAATACACAATATTCTACTACTTTAAAGTTTGTTTCCTTTACTTTCTGTAGAAATGGAATAATGCAGATGCCAAAATAAAAAGATGGCGCAAAAATCTACAAAAAAAATAATATTTGAAAAATGAACTGAGATGCAATTTTCAAGCAAATTGCATTTAAAAGTACGTGTTTAATACGACGGTATAAAAGTCAATATGTGCGATGCTTAGAAGTTTTATAATATTTCAGTTTTACAATAAAGATTACAGTAGAGAATAACTAGGTTTAACAATACAATGATATATTGCTTTATTTTACGGTTAATTCCTATAACGGAACGTTATTTTTGAAGAAGATACTTTAATAGAGACTTCTAGGCATTTTTTCGAGGAGCCTGGGAACCCTGCATCACATCCGGTACATCAGTTTGGAACAAATAACGGGAATCGTACTCATGGCAACAACGTGTGAAGAATTAAACTAGTAGATATTTAAAGAAAATAAACTAAATTTCCTAAGTTTGTTAAAAATAAATGAGAAAAAGTTTAAAAAGTCTGATTATAAAAATTAGAAATAGTATAATGAACTAGCTAAATTATAAAACTCGAGAAAATTTTGAAATTTTCAGCTTACTCTCCCTGTATTCTACCGGAACGCATATTTCAGATGTGTATATTGCTGGGACGATTACTGTTTCTAAACCAATAGGAGAACGTCATTATCACGTTCAAGTACACGCCCACACAGTTTGATTGACAGGAACTCGTGGACAATTGACGGTGCTAATTATAAGGATAATCTGTTGCGGATGAAAGTGCGCTGACTGGCTGAATGGTTAGAGCGTCGAGCTTGAAACCGGAGGATATGGGTTCGAGTCCATCGCGGGCCGAGAGTCCGTTGGTGATTTTTTTTTTTACTTATTGGAGGCTGTCTTTTATTAATAAATAAGACATTTAAAAAAAAAATATTTCAAACCCTTTTAATATTCTAAATATCGTTCCAAAATGATTTTTATATATATTAAACAAATGGGAAAAAAAGTATTCTGCGAAAATATCCGTATAAGCAAAATTCTTACTTTAATTTTTATTTATTTATTTATTTATTTATTTCAGGATCAGAGGAAGTATAATTTCTAATTGAAGTAAATAACATTCAGTCATTTTGAAAAAAAAAAATTCTTTCATACCTTTAATTTTTAATTACCGAGTACAAATTCAAACAATCCGAGTACAAATAAATAATAAACACACACGATCACGAGTTCCTATCAATCAAACTGTGTGGGCGTGTACTTGACCGTGATAATGACGGTCTCCTATTGGTTTAGAAACAGTAATCGTCCCAGCAATATACACATCTGAAATATGCTACCGGAACATACACTGGTGTCCAAAAGTTAAACATAATTGGTAATTAAGTAAGTAATAAAAGATGTAAATCTGAATGTGGTGAAACGTGGTATGCGAGTATAAAACGGTTATAAAGCAAGGAAAAAATTCAAAAGAACGCTGATATTTACTTTTATTATCCAAAGTCGCAGTTTGAAAGAAAACTGAGCAAAGTAAGGGTTCACACTTTAAAGAAAAATTAAAGAAAACATTGGATAGAATAGTGATGCTGCAGTTTAATAAGGCGTGTGGTCACCTCTGACTGCCAGGCACGCTGCATAGCCATTTCCCATACCTGCATGAGATTATGAATGCGTTGTACGCTCAAACAGTTCTGAGCTTCTTTCAGAACTCCTTTCAGTTCTGGAACAGAGCGTGGCGGATGTGAAAGGTCTGCAAGTTTTCTCCCGAGAATTTTTCATACATACTCGATAGGATTTACATCCGGGGAGTTCGCAGGCCACGACATACACTGGATGTTTTCCTTCTCAAGGAAGTCGTCAACCAATAACGCAAGGTGACAAGGCGCATTATCATCCATGAATATGAAGTCAGGACCGACAGCACCTCGAAACAAATGAACATAAGGCTCAAGAAGTTCGTCTGTATCTTTTACCAGTCACAGACCCCATGTCAAAGATATGGAGGTCTGTGCGGTTGTCCAACATGATGCCTGCCCAAACTATCACTCCTCCTAATGGAAAAAGATGCCTTTCCATTATGTTTCTTGATTCAAAACGTATTCCACGTTCTCTTCATATCGTTACCCGACGAGAATCACTAATCAGACTAAATCGGGACTCGTCACTGAACACCATATTGGCCCACTCTCTCTCACTCCAATGTTGATGTTTCAAATTCCGGTTTAAACGAGCGCGTTTATGCGCAGACGTGAGGGGAATGCAAACTGTTGGTCTTCTGGCCTACAAGCCAACATGATTGAGTCTCCTGTAAATAGCTCGTCTCAAAATTAGTGTTCCTGTGGCGATTATTAGCACTGAATCCAGTTCTGTGGCAGTATTGCCCCTCTGATGTCGCGTACTTATTGCCAGATTCTGTCTTGGCGAAGGGTTGTGACTTTTGGTCGACCTGGTATTGGTCGTCGGCTAACATCTCCCGTACTTTGAAACCCTGCCACAGTCTTGAGAACAGACTCGTCCACGTTCAGAATTCGAGACACTTCGGTTTGTGATCGCCCGAAGTCCAGTATTCCAACAATTCTTCCTTTCGCAAACATGTCCAGTTGATGTCTTTGTGCCATCATTAATCGTGTTTGATCGTAACAATGTTTCTTAGCACATCAGTTGTACGAAATTTGTCTGAACTGCCTGTATCGTGTGAACCGGTTTATAAGTGTTCCGACATGCGCAGATATTGCGCGCATGAGGTAGTTGACTGAAAGTTTTTGCATAAACCTAATGTTTCTCCTTCAACTAATTAATTTCCGCAAGTAATTTTGAATAATTTTACGAATATTTCCTCCCCGTTTTTAGCATTTTAAGAATTATGCTTAACTTTTGGACACCAGTGTATTAATCGGTTAACCGGTCTTGAAAAAAGGCCCCTCGGCACTATCAGTTACGGACCAGGGAGAAGTGCACACTTTGACATTAGGTGCAAAAATCAAGTAGCATGCTGAAATTGGACTCCTTATATTGGTTGTGGCCAATAGGGGTGGAGTTAGAGGAGGAGCATAACCGAAGAGTCACATCGGATCCTACAAGCACTTTCAGAGAAAAATTTAATTAATTTTTATTAAAGACATCAGAGCATTTAATATCATACCTAATTTAAATTTTTACGATTATGAATGTCAAGAAAATCGTACGTTCGAAGAGCATTTAAAGCCCTATTTTCATCATTTTCTAAAGAGAGATTAAAGTTAATGTTAAGATTTGCATGTAAGTGTTTATATAATTTAGGATAATTCATTTTTTTTTATCACTTTACATCATATATCGATCTTATAGTGGAATTTTCAAATTGTATTAGTAAATTGATGTGACAGTAGGCAGTGTGGCTCCAAATTTGATATCCATAAGTTAGTATTGGTTTTATAAAGGAGTTGTAAATCAGCAGTTTGTTTTTAATTATAACAAATTGCTAATTCAAGCTAAGAGGGGTTGAATTAATCGTTTAGCAACTCGAAATTTATTACATGTATAATGTATGCGTTGAATAAAAGTGAGTTTTTGATCAAGCTTGATTCCCAAATACAGATTCACGTGTGTTGGACCATCGCAATTCGTTATTATTATAATTAATTTTATATATGTTACGTTTATTATCAGATAAATTACAGAACAGAATATATATACAGAACGAGAACTTGTGCTTTCCTTACGTTAATTTTAATGCGCCATTTTTGAAACCAATTAGAGAGATTTTTAAGATGAAGGTTAAGGGACAAAATATTAAATTTACAGTTTTTATATTTCGTGATAACACAAGTAAAGAGGTGGTTAGGTATGTCATTAATAAAGAGATTAAATAAAATTCCAGAAATTATGGATCCTTGGGGTATTCTGAAGAAAGGAAAGAGATTACGTGAAAGTTTACTGTTAATACGAAAACGAAAATTTCTATCAAGGGGGTAATGGAAAATTAGTTAAAAAGTGAAGGAACACTGTAAAAGAAATTCCGTTAAATAACGGAAATAGTATTGGTAATCTGGACGCCAGTACTATTTCCGTTTTTCAACGAAAATAAATTCCGTTTTTTCTAAATGTATATATATATTACAAAATAATTCCGTTTTTTTTCATATTTTTTTATATAAAAATTTTCGTTTGAAAGCCAAAAAAGAATTTTCAAGGACAAACTAGCATTTTTATTCTTTAGACAAAGACGCATCAGGTCACATACATTTAATTTAAACAACACTTGAGAAACGTCATTTATCTTCGATGAGGATCAAACCAGGCACATGTCCTATGGCAGCTTGCAATAGTATAATACCATAACGCCTCAGTTATACATGTAGAGCTTGCAAATATCTTTACTTATTTCGAGTGATTTTATAAAGCAAAGGCTTTATGTTGAACTCGGCATTAATTTTTGTAGAGAATCATTTTGTATTGAGTCTACAGTTCTATATGTTTAACAGATTTTATTTCCATAATTTCGAATATTTAGTTTTTAATTTCAGTTCTATAAAATATAAACTTTAGACTTTAAAATATTTCATTTATTAAGAGTTGAATGCATTAAAAAGTTTTGTTTTCTTCATTTTAAGGAGATTTTTTAAAGTTTATTGTAATATTATTCATATTTATTTACTTATTTGTTTTTGAAAGAATACTAACATATACTTAAAAAACATCTATTTTAACAAAGTATTTGTATGACGATCGATTTTAATCTCAATAAAGATAGTTATTACGGGTTATTAAAATAAATTTCCTTTATTGTTTTTTATAAATTACATCATCGTCAATATTATAATAATTTCTTTAATATAATTCAGATGTTTTAAATTTTATATGCGAATTTCTTAAAGTGGATAGATTAAAAAAATATATTAAAATTAAGAGTAGAATTTTTTTTCCATTTTAGAATATACTATGCACTTTAAAAAAAATATGCTATAAATGAGTTAAACATTATTTAAAATCATAATGGAAATAAACTAACTGAAAATAAACTAACTAATCTCAAACTTAAAAAAGATTAATAAAATTTTATAATTTTTATTATTTTTTTAATATTGCAAAAATATGTTAGCTTTATATTATTAAAACAGAAAGAAATAAAGAAAATTATTATAGAAAGTTGTTCATAAAACAACTCTATAATGTTTTTCTATCCGAGATATAGATGGGGCCACTAGAGTTATTTATGATATTTATGCACTTTTAATACGGAACTTCTCTGTTTCCAGAAAATTTAAGGAAAACTTACTGTAATTATAATTTCAAAAGTCAATAACGGAAGTTCTACTGTTTTTTCTGAAAAATTAAACTATTCAGTAGAATTTTACCGAAACATTTGTGTATATTAACGGATATTTTTTACAGTGAAGCTATAATCTATCACTTTAAAAATAAGCGCGTAAATCCAAATTCTGTCGCACGCGTTTTCTATGTTTAAGAATACAGAAGCTAAGAAACTTTTATTAATTTTAGCAGTTGTTATGTACTCAACTAATCTGTAAACTTAGTGAGGTGTGGAAAGTTTCTCTCTAAATCCAAATTGGACTGGGGACATAATTCCATTATCTTTTTATATGTTGGTTAAATTTATTGGCTATGAAAGCTTCTCCGATTTTACTGATAGAATTTGGAAGGGAAATGGATCGGTAGATGGTAGGATTATTAGCAGCTTTTGACCTTTTAACGATTGGAGAAATTATGACAGTTTTCCGAGAAAGAGGGAATTAAGAAAATTTAAACAAGCTATGTATGAGAAAAGTAATTTTGGGGATGTAAGAAAATGGTAAATTTTTGAGCATTTCCAAGGTTCGCACACTCCTTGGAATTCCCAAGGACTCAGGCACCGCTATTAAAAATAAGAAAATTTACATTTAATTTTTAAACCACAACATTCGCAATCCCCATCTTCATTCACAGATTTTACGATATTTTTTTGTACTGAAACACTTTGAAAATATTCTTAAAATTTAGTGGTAGAACTGTGCGAATCCTGATTTCATTAGTGATGCTGCTTACATGAAGTGAAGTTTTGTTTTTTAGCTTTTTAACTTCATTGATAACATCAGTATTTGTGGCCGAAAAAATGGGGGGGGGGAGGGGGAGAGACATTAAGGAAATTACGCACAATTTTATATACTCCTCTCTCAGTTTCATAATCAACAATAGGATTTACTGTGAAGCGCAATTCAAGACTGCTGGCAATATCATAAGCTTTTTCTTCATCAATGTACGCGCATTTATTAGAATTTGAAATATTAATCGGGGCCATGTATTATTAAGCAGAACGCATAAATGTTTTCGCAGACTTTTATGCTGGCGTTCTCTGGTGTTAAATAGTCAAGGTAGTTTATTGAACATTCCTAACGTTTGAGATATAAAAATATTTTGAGTTCTTCCTGAGCTCTATTCAAAATTATTTTGCCAGAAAATTCTGCGCGTACGTTGAAAAATTTTCCTAGCTCTATTTTTATTGGTCATTAATCTGCGGACGTGTAGGTCCAATTTATAGAATTCGCTATCTTAATTTTTTAAAGTAGCACGGCCAGCTGAATCTTTTATTTCATTAGTAATAGTTCCAATGAATGATCAATATCGTTAGTTTTATTAATTTCAGGGAGCAGGATGGGAGTATTATTAATGATGATTTGGAATTGAGTACAGTTAATTTTACTGATAATTTTGGGTGGCGGTTTCGGAACTTTGATCTGAATTTTAAGTTCGATGGGATTGTGATCCATTCTCAGTTCCTATATATACTTTAATAACTAGACAAAAGAAGTATCTCGGCAGCTAATACAATTTTTGTGGTTTCTGTTCTGATAATTATTAATTAGTTTGTGAAAAATTATTATTTTCAGTTTATAGCTTAATGAAAATTTCAATTTCTTTTACTAGTATGAATTTAATATATATATCGAATTTCATAAATTGAAAAGTATTTATTATTTAAAAAAAAGGAAACTGTATATTTTATGAAAATTTAACTTCTTTTTTCTTATTCCGCCTGTCAGCTGAATTCTCAGCTGCTTCATGCAGACTCACGCAAATAAATATTCTGCACGATTTATCTTCATAGGATTTTCTATTTCCTATTTTATGATGCACTTGGAAAGGAGATTAGTCGATAGGTCTATATACAACTGCCAGCAAGTTTTTTTTACTCTCTTTTCTGTGTCATTATAATGGTTTATATACCGGGTGATCCAGAAGTTTCGGGAGTTTTGAAAAGTTAATAATTAGGAAACTATATATAATCCAAAGGTTCTGTTTTCAGATATATGCTCAGAAACATGTCGGATTTTTGTTTAGAATGAATTTTTTTAAATATATATAGTTACCATTTTTAGCAATAGGTGGCGCTGTTGTATAAGACTGAATGTACCTATACCATGCGTTATATAGACACATGAGTTCATTGCGAAAGTTCTTTTCTATGATATTGATGAGATTTCGTTTTAAGGGTGATTTATGTTCAAACATTTTTTGTAAGGTAAATGAAATTGCATTGTAAGGGAAATTTGATACAAAATTTCATGAGCAACTGCAGTGTTTAGACATTGCCTAGATTTTGTTTAGACACATCTTTGCATGTCGCGTTGTTTTCATATCGTACAATACGTCAAGTTAAAACTGCAAAGAATCGATGGCCATTGCAAATGTGAAATGCTATGGAAAGCAAGGTTTGAGAAAAAAGGCTCATTTGAAGATCGTAATAGAAACAAGAGATCCCAAATGTCTGTTGCAATCGTAAATTAGGTAGGATTCTATGCCAATACTCTGTAGAAATCACCAGTTCATGGTGAGTGCAGTAAACTTGTGCTATCACGATGAACTGAAATTTCTTCTGGAATTTCTTTCTGCTCTGAAAATACTGTGCACGCTGTTTTGCATCGGCTCACAGCGGTACTTATAAGCCATGAGCGTCATGATTAAACTTTGTAACCCTTGGACACTAATTCGTTCTTTTAAATGAGCTGTATCATGCTATAAAAACAATACTATCAATTTTAGCGCCACCTGCTGTCAAAAAGTGCAACTAACATAATATGTTTTTTTCATCGAAAAAACAAATCCCACAAGTTTCTTAGCATTTCTGTGAAAACCGCATACTTCTATTGTTTATGGTTCACTAATTATTAGCATTTCAAAAGTCCCGGGACTTCTGGATCACCCGGTACAATTTAATGTATAAATGTAGTGTCTTTATATTTGAATTTTTTCGAAGGAGACAGTTTCATTATGATATACAATAGCTGAAACTTGAATGATTTTGAAAATTTTAATGTTTTTTGACAGGTCATCAATGCAATTAATTTTTCTCGTATGCGATAAAAAATTTGTGGGTGCTCTATCTCATGAACTAATGCTTGGTTTTTAATAAAACTTAAGATTCAATTATTCCTAGGCATAATTTGGTACTGATTTTTTTTTCATGTAAGTCATCTAACAAATGGCACTGTTTTGCTGAATTATTTATGATTATTGAAATAGCTCTATCTGAATATCTAATGCGCAAATTCTCATCACACACAAAATTCAGTTAGTCCCTGATATAAAATAATGTTGATTTGTTTTTCAGGTGAATTATCTAACAGGTGTTGTACTATTAGGTTGCATTTTCCCCTATTTTCGTTATAACTGTCTCTAAAGAATTAATGCATGAATTTTCATGAAATTTCTGATTCAGTTAGTCCCTGATATAATTTGGTTTTGTATATTTTGGTGTATATCTACTAACAGGCGAGGCTGCTATGCAGAACTCCTTACAATTTACCCAATGTACTTTATCCATGTGACGTCAGTCACGCGTAAATAGATAAAAATCGCTAATAGACGTGAATAAAATTTTAACATTGCTTTCCTATCGTCCAATAAATACACTTTTTCGAAAGGCATTTCACCGCAGAGGCATGGCTGTTGCCATTCGGGGTTCAATAGTTCTATCTCAAACTCTCATGCACGGATTTCTATTAAACTGCCGATTCCTTTAGAAATTGACATAAGTTGTTGATTAGATTTTGGTGTAAATCACCTATGTACGGAGACTCTGCTATACTGTATTGTTCAGGAAGTATAAATATGTATGAGATAGTTTATTCAATTGTTGCATCACGCAAATTAATTGATAGGTATAGATGCAGTATACGGAAATATACATTCTGTACAATTTGCTGTGTAAAGAATATTTATTATTCATTTATAAAGTACACAAAAATATTCCATTAGATAATGGTATAGGGGAAACATTATTTGGGGTTCATTACAATTAGATTAAATTTTTTTCACATTTATGAAATGATATACATTACTGAGGATTACTACAAGTTACTTTCTATGTAATAGAAGGCAAATAATATTTACAGGAACACACAAAAAATTTCGGATACTATACTGTATCCGAAGTTCTGTATACTATTACATCAAGATCTGAATTTTTTAAAAACTTCGTTATAATATTAATCCACTTCATTTTCATGTCTGATGTGCAATTTACGATTTTTTTTTATTATACAAAATATTTAATATATACGTGAAGTTTGAATAAATATCTTGCAAAAGCACGGATGTTATATCTGTTTTCTTTGTAATTAAAAAAAAAAAAATCATGCATTCCAAATCATAATATTTCCATTACCTAATTACAATCAATCTGGCTTTAAATGGGTCAAGGTTTGGATCTCAAAAATAATGATAGACCTTTTTCAATAAGAAAACTAGATAAACCGATGGTAGTGAATGATTTAAATTTCACAACTTTGACATTTATCTTAGGAAATTATTTTTAGGTGGGATTATTTTTAAAACAATTTGTAAGCACTTTTATATTGAGGAAAAAACACCCCTGAATGTTCACAGAAAATGTTTTTATTGAAAAGCACCCCGAAAAAAAAATCAGCTATGAAAAAAGTTAAACTCTCTTACCATATTAGATTTCTTTAAGTTAAATTAAGCAGACAAATCTTTCTTTTCCGGCATCGAACACTTTGTAAGTTAATTATCTCTTTAAAAGATTTTGAATTAAATTTAGAAAAATCGATTTAATTAAGTTAACGATAATTAAAGTATCTTATGTAGACAGACACAAAAATTCCCTTATGTTCAAGTTGGAAAAATCGTGTCTCCTTTAAACAGTGTAATCAGTCTACTTACATTTTTTCAGCATTTTGAAAAATTACTATCAAAATGACGCTTAATCTGATTTAATAATTTTAAATTTATGAAACAAATTCGGAAATTAAATTCTTAGTTATAGCTTTCAACATTTTTTTTTAGTTTCTGTTTGTTATTACATATTTTGTTATTTTATTTCAATGTTATTTTTTAAAATGTTTTGCAAAGTATAATTTTTTAAAGCATTAATTTTTTTTAAATAAAACCGTACATAATGTAATATGATGGAAATGTTTGATGGTGTATGTGAAGGCGGTTTCAACATCGTATAGAAAGTCTGCGTTGTTAAGTCGTAATTGTAGTTTCAATCCCAAATTCGAGTAGAATCCATGAATATTGAGAAAGGCAACACAGAAGGCTATTTTCTAGAGACAAGTTTTTTTTATTAATTTCTCAGTTCCAAGAATGGGTGCCGTGCCAGAGAGGGACCATGGCAAAGATAGGTCCCATCGCTAGTAGTTACAGAGAAGGAGTGGTCACAAATACATTTTTCACATCGTCAAGTGTTGGCGCGATACATGTACATAAAAATAGCCAAAAAAGACTGATACGCACAAATTGCGATGGGAGAAGGCATGTGGAAAATTTCCGTTACATAGACTTTCAATGACAGAAACCAAAGTGCATGATTTAAAATAATTAACGCCAACCGATAAAAGATAGCATATGGCGCGGAAAATCACAAGGACTGAATTCTTTACGTAGGGTTCATAAGAGTCCCACGGACTGCGAAGGTAAATGAATTCTAATGAAATAAAATAAAAGACAAACCTATACATCTGTTTCTTAAGCGAGTAGCGTTTAACTATGAATAAAAACAACCTAGAAATAACTCTTTAAAAGGTTGTTGCTATGGGGAAATACTTACAGTTACATGAACAAACGGATATGTGTTGTGATTTTAAAGAAAGAATTAGAGATAAGTGAAGTCATATTTTAAAGTAAAAACGGCCGTTAGTAACTGAATAGAATTAAAGGGATTAAAAATCTAGCTTATCAAATAAAGTTACAAATTAAGGGAATACTGTAATTTTAACTAAGGGGGGAAAACAATTATTAACTAATATGTAAAGGAAAACACCTTTACAGTGTAGATATAAAACTCAAATTAATAACCACAACTGTTTTATTGCACATGAAGACACCAGGTTTCGGATACTATACTGTATCTGAAGTACTCTGCATTATTAGATGAAGGCCAGAAGATTTTTAAAACATCGTTATAGTACGGATCCACCTTTTTTTATTTTTGATGTGCAATTTCTGAATTGCTTTGTCACTCAACACTTTAAATGTGTAATTGAAGTGTTAATAAATATCTTGCAAAAAGTCCAAGTGTTATATCTCTTTTGTTTGTACTTGAAAAAAATCGTCAACTCCAAATAATAACATTTTGTTTATTTAATTACAATCATTCTGCATTTAAATAGATTAAGAATTGGATCTCAAAAATAGTGATATACCATTTTCAATATGAAAATTAGGTAATCTGACACTACAAAATGATTTAAATTTCCCAACTTTGACATTTATCTTAAGAAACTATCTTTTATAGGTAGGATTTAAAAAAAACAGTTTGTAAGCACTTTTATATTGAAAAAAACATCTCTGAATGTTCCTACAAAATATTTTTACTGAAGAGAGCACCCAGGAAAAAAAATCAGCTATTAAAAAACGGTAAATTCTCTAACTATATTAGACTTCTTTAAGTTAAATTAAGCAGACAAATCTTTCTTTTCTGCCATCGAATAGTTTGTAAGTTAATTATCTCTTTAAAAGATTTTGAATTAAATTAGGAAAAATCGATTTAATTAAGTTAACGATAATTAAGTATCTTATGTAGACATACACAAAAATTCCCTTATGTTCAAGTTGGAAAAATCGTGTCTCCTTTAAAGAGTGTAATCAGGTTACTTGCACTTTTTTCAGTATTTTGAAAAATTAGTGTCAGAATGACGTTTAATCTGATTTATTAATTGTAAATTGATGCAAAAATTTGGAAATTAAATTCTTAGTTACCGCTTTCAATGTTTTTTGTTTGTTCTTTTAGTTTTCCGTTTATTAGTATATATTTTATTTTGTTTTATTAAATATTTTGTAAAAAAAAGTAAATAATTTTTAAAATCATTATTTTAATTACCTAAAATCGTACAATAATGTAATTTGATGAATTTGATTAATGATGTAAATATAAAACTCAAATTAATAAACAAACCCGGTTTATATCAGATGAAAACACCAGGTTTCAGTTCAAACAATAACATTTAAAGATCTTCCAACTGGACAGGTTCAGTAGCTGGAAAGGAGCGACATTTTTTGTACATTTTTAAGTTAACAATATCATAATCTAAAGCAAACCGACTAAAAACACATTTTCTCGAAGCATCTGGTGGACCACAGAAACAAAGAATAGTAAAAAACGAACTATATGGAGAGACTCTTGCGGCAGTAGGCTGGTGCTTAATTCCCGTTAATTATAACTCAATGAGGGGAGTCGACAGAATATGAAATCCTCAATGCCGAAAGATAAAAGGAGAAAAAATGGATATCCAAATCACAAGTCTAAAATTTGTACAAGGGTAGCCAAAAGTCAAACGGGATTAGCAGGCTAGAAAATGAACGTAAACAAATAAAAAAAAGTTAGAAAAATTTAATTTAAAAAATTACAACAATAATTTGCAAAAAATATGTTTTCAAAAGCTAAAATTTAAGACTTAGAATATTTTAGTCTATACCTATATTATAAAGAGGTAAAGTTTGTTTATTTGCAAGGGGTAATTATCGGATTTACCGATCCAGTTTCAAAAGTAAGGGTGCCAAAATGATGGTGTTCGCCCCGAATCAAACAAAGACTATATCGTATGTCGATACCACTAACTCAAAGGGATGTAGGAGTAAAAATACATTCTGAAAATGCGATTTTATTGTTACTGTAGAGCCTAGAAACATGAAATTTGGCACGTTAATTACTTATAAGGCACAAATGGTCTTTAAGAACATTTCCTAAAAATTGCAAAATTAAAAAAGGGTGAAAATGCATGAAAAGCGCTCTAAAAACGTTCAAAATTGCGATTTTTAAGCAATCTCAGTAGTTAACGAACCGGATAAAAAATAATGATGTCAAAATCATGGTCACAATCTTTGTTCCAATATAAGCTATATCTTATGTCGGTGTCACTACCTCATAGGGGATGCAGGAGCAAAAAATTTCTAAAAATACAAATTTTATGTTACTGAAAGGCCTAGACGCATAAAATTTGGCATGTTAATTACTTATAAGATATAAATTATCTTTACGAACATTTCCTGAAATAAGAAAGTTAAGAGAGTTAAAAATACGCACAAAAGCATTCTAAAAAACGTTCTTAATGGCGGGTCTTTACTCAGTCTCAAGGGATATCAAAAGAATTTAAAAAATAATGAAGTCAAAATGATGGGGATAGCCCTTATTCTTATATAGGGTCTATTTTATATTGATGTCACTACCACCTCAAGGTTTCAAAAAACAAAAGCGTTCTAAACTGCAGCTCTTTCTCTTATTTTGTTAAGAAAGTATCTAGAAACATGAAATTCAGCGCGGTAGTTACTTATAAGATAGAAATTCACTGTAAGAAAATTTCCTAAAAAAATCGCAATTTAGAATAAAAAATAAATGATCGAAATTGCTATTTCTACACAATTTGAGGAAATACCGAACTGAATAAAAAAATAAAGGCGTGAACATAATTGTGATAGTCTTTTCTGGCAAATAGTCTATACTTTATATCGGTTGCCACAACCCCAAACGTTGTGTAGGTGTGAAAAAGTTTTGAATTTTGTATTATTGACTTGTGTAAAAATTCGATTTTCGTGTTATTGTAGAAAGTTATTCATGGAATTTTGCATGATAGTTACATATTAAATATAAATGATATCTAATAACTTTTCTTTAAAAAAAAATCAAATTTTAAAAAGGATGAAAATGAGCGAAAAGCGTTCTAAAGACGCACTAAATGCCAATTTCTAAGCAATCTCAGAAAGTAAATTAAAATTTTGACATGGAAATAACTTATAATTTGTAAATGCTCTCCAAGAACTCTTTCGAAAAAAAAATCGAAATTTAAAATTAGAGGGGGGGGGGGGAATGCTTGAAAAGCGTTCGAAATTGCAATTTCTATGTTCAGGAAATATCAAACCGAATGTGAAATTTACTTTTGTCGAGATGTGGCACTTTTCTTTCGGGTGAATGATCTATATTAAAATTCATATTATTAAATTGTATAGCTTTGCGCTGTTATATGGTGGCAGATGGATCAGGCGACGATTATAGATGCTACGTATTTATACAATTATTAACGCACTAAAAAATATTGCTATAAATACTGTAATTTTTCTCCGTTAAACTCTGGCATGTTATTGGCGGTTAATATGTAACTACTAAACGGACTTTTTGGTGCAATTGACCTTTTAACAGAGTCTAAGAAAATATTCTAGATGTAAAAATATCTATTAGAGTTTTCAATTAAAAGTAATTTTCACTTGTTTTCATTACGACGAACAATATAATAAGAATCTTTAAGTAGAACGGGAGGCATCTGCACAGACCCGAATCTCATCAAGTTAATTACTAAAATTCCGGTATTACATAATTCCATTAGCATATTAAAATACAATTATCTGCCAAGTCATATCTTGCTGGAAAAAAAAACCTGCAAACCCAATTTCAGTAGTTAACTGTTTGGTTTAACATTATATTTTCCTGAACCAAGAATGAAAACATTAAACGTTGTGAATTGAAAAACACAATGATAAATCTGCCAATCAGCAACTAAAATCGGATTTGTAGACATTTTCCAGCAACACATGACTTGACAAATCAGTTGCATTTTAATATGTGAATTGAGTTTAAACTATCTTGAATTTTCAGTGGTCTACTCGATGAGATGATTGTTGCTGCAATCATCTGCATGTTTGTTGTTATACCTTGTCGGTTCACCTTGTTACAATAGAAGCTTATTTAACAGTTTTTTTATTTAAGCTTTCAAATGTTATTGTTAAAAACGCATTGTTATAAAAATTTCTAAAATACATTTTTTAAAGATCACGACAATTTCTGTTTTTCAATTCATATTTTTTTTCTTTTGCTATTTTGTAAACAATTTGATGGTATTCGGAAGTTTTAGGAATCTCTAATATCTTTTTCAATTCTTACTGATGGCAAGTCTTGAATTTTAAGTTTGTTTGTGTTTTATTTTAATCCTAAGCATTCTGGATGGAATCCAAATGTAAACTCTTTTCAAAAGCTCTGTGACATTTCGAGAAAGAAAATAGATCTTCAATTAGAAAATTAAAAGTATATTTTCAGTTTTATCAAAAACAGGATGCATTTGAAGATAATTTTTGTTTTAGTTACTGAGTATTTTAATATAATATATATATTTTATTTAAGATTAAAATATGCAATTTCATATTTACAGAAATATTTTCTTTTAGGAGTGAAATATGATTGTTTTTGTCGACTGTTATTTTTATTAAACTAAAAAGCATGCGTTTATTTAGCCCTTTTTATGTTAACCTTTAGCGGAGCGGAGTAAATCTGTTTAAAATAACTATCACACACCAGGATTTATAAAAGAATTTATAAAAAAATGCGAACTTGCTTATTTTCAAGTATATTATAAAAGGAAAATTTTAATTAAATATTCTGGGTGAAAATAAAGCTAAAAATAGGTGTCCTTTGGTAAGGACATCTAATTTGAACGTATCAACTTAGTAATTATACAACTTTTTTATGGCAATTAAACAACTGGTCTTTAAACATTCGGATAGAAAATCATTCAAATTTAAGCAATTTGTAAATTTTGAATATTCGCAATAACTTATGAAATTTGCACAAGCTTTTTGAAAAGATATTTAAAAATAAACAAGAATGAAAACTCATACGTCCAGCATACATTATGAAACACTTTCGAATGCATTGAAAATACTTCAACAAAACTTTACATTAACTAAAAAGTCTATTTAGGTGAAAATTGATGTTAAATGAACAATTTAGAATGCTTAGTTATTTCCTTCAACTCCCTAATCGTTGAACAAACGGTCAAAAATGTAATGTCGTTTTATCTGTATTTTATGAAAAAGATCTGAAAAAAATTATTTTTCAACATGACATAAACTATTTAATTACGTATAATATTATGAGCCGTTACGGTATCAATCATAAAAAAGTTTTAAAATTGCATTATATTTGTAGAATTATATTTATTTAAATATTAATTCTATTGCTGTGAAACCTGCAGCTTATTGAATAGAGATATAAGTTTGTGGTATGATAAGATAAATGGAAATGCACTACAGATCTTTCTGCAGCCAGATCAGCTATATGATCAGAATTTTTAAAATAGTGTAATATAATTCAAATACACCGCATACGATTTTCCACTATAGCCGTAATATAACGAAATTATTTTTAATGTCTTTGTGAATGAACCAAATGTTCTATGCATTGCACTTTCAAAAATTATATAATAATGACATTGCAATCCAAGTATATTTACAATAGTTAGAGAACGGAGAGACAACAGAGGACAGACAGACAAACCGAATTCTCTAAACTCTTTTAATTTGTGTTGAAAAGGTGGTCAAAATCAGTTTATGATCAATGTTTATAATTGCTACACTGTAGAAGAAACAATAACGTTAAATTTATGGCAAAAACTGTCAATTTTTACTTTAAAAATTGCAGTAAAATGAGATGTAATAAAAATCAATTTACATCTAACCTTACTGAAATTTTTACGGCAAAAACTACTGGCAATATTGTGGCCAGCATTTTTTTGCCGTAAATTTAACGGATTTTTTTTATAGTGTATATGCATATATTTTTTATGTTTATTAATGATTAGTTTCGAGATTTTTTTCTCTATATATTTTAAATATTCTCTATACCATCTATGTTTGCAAATGATTACCTTTGTGTAACATTTGAGATAAGAATAAATGTCATGCACTATAAATTATTTATCTAACATTAACGCAACAAAACAATTTAGACTCTATTTTAGATATTTAGAAAAGAAGACATTTTAATTTTAAACACATTTCTGAGAAATTTGGTTACCTTAGTTAGTCTCAAACTTTACGTAATGGTCTGTTAAGGAAAATTCTCCTTCCTTTATGACTCATATTTTCAGCAGTTTCGCGAATAACACCGCATTCCTTTTTAACGAAGAAATTCCAGATTACATTAGAAGTCTTAACATTGACAAAAAAGGCAAAAAGAACAAAGATAAATTTTAGAAAATAAATTCCTTGGCTTTTTATTAATGAAAAACACAAATTTTACCTTCTTCCTTTGAGAATGGAAAAATTCACATGCGAAGTGCAAAGGAAAAAAACATGCATGCAATTCAAAAGTATAATTTAATTTTATTATTACAGATAAAGAAAAAGTGTACCTCAAACGTGAGAAATGAGGTGTTTTTGTACTATAATTTGTTTTATAAATATTCGGATTTTGATATAATAGCTGCTGCACTTTGAGGCAACACTGTATGAATTCAAATTTGTTAAGATTATAAATATTAAATTCAGTAATATGACTCCAATGGACTCCATCATAAATAAGGCATAACCACCATGGCAACCTAGAAACATTATCTATCATAGGTTATTATGAAATTAACGACGCATAATATGATTTATTAGCATAACCATCCACAGGAAAACAAAAAAGATGAGGGAGTGTATCCAAATGTTCGCCCAATACTGAGTACGTAAAACTGTGTGTGACATATACTATACTTCAACACATCCTTCATACTACATCCATTTAATATATATAAATATATACATTGAATATGTTGTAAGAATTTGAAAAAATAAAATCAAAACTGTATTAAATCTTGGAAATATCATGTATAGTATTCGCAGATATAGTATTTACAATGTAGTATTTGCAGATCAACTTTCAAGACAATGAATACAAATTACAACGTACAACTTTTACTCTAAACACCACTGGAAAAGATAATAATTTAAGGATTTCAAAGAATAAGAGGGAAGTAATGGAATTTAAACTTAAAAGCATGAATAAGTATATCATAAAAGTTCAAAACATATTAAGCCTAAATAAATGGAAACACCATGTGCTTTGACACGCCGATCAATTCAAACTGATTAAACCCGTAATATCTTTATTTTTGTTTTTTATCATTTAAACTGTTAACATTTAAAATTTCGTTTAAAACATGATGATTTGTGCCATTATTGGCTGTAATACACGATCGGAATGCATAAAAAATACAAAGAGATCGATCATTGGCAAGAATTATTTGATTATTTTTATCATATAACTTGGAAATATCAATAAAGAAGTATCATTTAAGATTTTGCTTGAAAAGTTACTTTTCTTTCGTTAATGTCTTAAAATTGTCAGCACTCTGAAATCAAGATTTTAGATTAATATTTGTTATTTAAGTTTTCATGCATGATTTAAAAAAAAATGTTTTCATCAATATTTTTTATATACTGACATGCAATTATTAATATATTGTTAAGTCATAAACATTTTTCATCTACGTGATAAAATATTAAATTTGTTTGTATTTATGTCGGCGAATTATCTACACTGTGGAATATAAGCCCTTAAAGTATTATAAAGTTCTGAAAAAAAGACTTTTAGTAATACAATTTTTAGTTGAAATCAAACGATTTTAATATTTTATTTTATTTTATTTTGACATTTAATTATTTCTTATTTTCCAATTTCAATTATTTTAAAAGCAAACATTTATTTCAATAAATAATATGATAGAAAAAAGACCCTTTTAAAAAATTACTATTTCTTGTTAAAATGTGCTTCAGCTGTAATTCATTTCTTTCATTTCATCTTATTAATACAAAATTCCTTCCTCGTACTTTTGGTTTGGTCATTAAAATTTGAGCGATAAAAAGTTTCATATTGCAAACCTTTTTGTGGTTTACTTCACCTCCACCTAACCTTTTTTCTCCATGGCGTACAACAGCTGTGATAAAAAATCCTCAGTTAAACTGACAGTTTGCCAGTCTATGAATTTTAAAGGCCTTTTGAAAAAACTCTCACTTTGGAAATGTTAAACCAAGGCCGACTAGATCTATAGTCATGTCTATTTGAGATTAATGTATGAAGTCTCCCGCCAGAGGACCCTGATACTTTGCCCAAGTTCATCTGACCAATCGTGCAAACCCTGAACCAAAGCAATGACTACGTGTGCAAACATGTGCACAGAACAGAAATCAGCTTATTAAATGCTAATTTGGACAGGGTTTGCGTCACGTGGACTCACACGAGGTCCAATAAAATGGTTCAGGGTTTGAAGCTGAATCCAGCTTCACTTTTTCGGCGGTTTTTTGCGAAATGGCTCGGCCGGTAGTATATAATCGGCGTTTGTTAAACACTTAAATTTGGGCGTGTTCAAAAGGCACTTTCTTTGCGCGCGCGTGCTCAGAAGATTCTGCTTGGAGTAGGTACTATCGAAAAACAGAATTTTAAAGTTATTCAATTATTGTATTATTTTTATGGTTTCAGAATTAGTAAATAGAAATACCATATCCCTTTATTCTTTCAAAACATGATTCTCGTAACAGAAATACATACCTGTGATAACTCAAATAAAATTAAAAGTATTCCGGGAAAGTATCACGTGACCTATTTCATGTAATTAAGAACGATCAGCATTTAAAATAAGACATCCAACCCTGCTCAAAGCTGACGCGTGTTACGCAAAAAAAACTTTTTGGCTATTTGATCACGTGATTGTGCATTTTGTGCTTATCTGTTATTGGTTGCACTTTGTTTGTAGACAAAGTTGGTAGGCTGACTGATACAATTTAATTTTTTTAATAATTTTCTTTTCATTTATTTAAAAATCATTTATCAGTTGCTTCATACTTTTAGTATTAAATACAATGCTTTTAATAAACCAAGGTTGAGATACCCACACAGGGGGAGGGAGCCACCCACCTCCCTCCAAACATTCGCAAATGTTTTTACACTTCTCAAATTTAAAACTTTTATGTCAAATTTAATTAAAATTTTAATAAAAACTGCAATACATTTCCTATTTTTGATAGAATTTGCAAAGTTACAACTCTAATTGGGATTTTTTTTTTTTTTTTTTTTTTTTTTTTTTTTTTTTTTTTTTTTTACAAATAAGAATTTACATATTTTCTAAATGCGTTAACTTAGCAAAATTATAAAACTAGTTGGCAAATATGAAAATTTGACTTTGCAATTTAAAGTCTTCTTCCCCACCAGTAAAAAGTCTTAGCGATTACCCTGTATACACATATTACAAGATTGATTTGTAATTAGAGTTGCAAAAAGTCGGTTTATTCCCGGATTTATTTCCAATAGACCAGGTTTGTTCCCAAAAAACCCGGTTTATTCCCAGGTTTAAACCGGTTTTTTTTTAAACTTTGCAACGCTATTTGTAATCTATAATATTGGATGGATTTCAATGGAATTTGCACTGTTAGTTAGACAATTTTTCGGAAAAAGTTTTAGTATGTATATATTTCTTATTTAATGATTGTATATTTTAATACCGTTTGGATAACAGGCCAAAATATATAATAAAATTTAAGAAACAAACGACATCCGAAATTGTGTTAGTATAAGCAAAACATTTATTTATACTTTCAATAGAAAAATTATAATCATTCTAATCATACTTTATTCATTACAAAACTAGAAGGCAAACACCAAATATTTCACCTCTTTAAAAAATATGTATGCAGATATTTTTAGTTAAAAATGTGTATCTTTTACATTTTGCTTTTATAATATTTTCCATTTTGATTTTAATACAGTAAAACATCGACGCATGCGTTATATTTGCTTCCTAATCTCAATAAAAACTTACTTCTAAATAAAAAAAAAAGAACATTAAGAAATTATTTTATGCGTATAAGGATATTTTCGCAGAATACTTTTTTTATTCATTTGCTTAATATAAGGTACCCTGGGGTAATAACGCCAGGCGGGGTAATAACGCCAAGTGCTTATATTTTGCATAATTATGAAATAATCAGGTAAATGACACCCATTTGCTCTGCGCAGAAGGGTTTTGAGTCATATAAATCGCAAAAAACAGCTTCAAGTTAATTTGTTTCATTTTTAGGGCTTATTGTTTTTACAAACAACTAAAATTAACGCTTGATCTAAAATTTGCGAAATACGTTTTGTGATGTGAAGACTATCTTTTTATCCGGAAATACTTTGTTAATTACATAAATTTGTAGTGCATTTCATGTACTTTTAAAATGTTGTTGAAGATTTTGGATATCTTCTCGAGATAATTTGTAATTTAAAATGTACTGCGCAATAACTATACTGGGGTAATAACGCCAATCCTTGACTTTAGTACCCCGGTTGATTCCCTACAGTGGCCGAGCTACATCCTAAATACTGATTCAAATAAATACAGTTAAAACTGTCCAATGTTTCGCATATTTCTATTTAAGCGGTCCTTTTTAAGCAAAAAGAAGCTCACGGTCTGATATTCTTTTGCCTCATCCCCTCCTCCCACACCACACCTTTATTTTTCTTACACTTTCATAAAAAATTGAACATTTTCAATAGCTTAGAAAGCAATTTGTCAATTTCTAAGTTTGTAGAGTTTATATTTTTAGATTTGGGCTATCTACATGCAATTATTCCATCTTATTTCATAGTTTTGTTTGCATGGCGTTATTACCCACATAGGTGGGTAATAACGCCAAATAGCATTGGTCAAGAAAAAACGCCATTACATTTTATGAATACATATCTGTTAAATTATTTTATTTTATATAGATAGTCAATGAGTTGCTGTATCAGATCCTATATTTGTTTGAAAAATACAATCTAAATCTGAGCCGTGAAAATTGGTAGAACCTTAACGTGGCGTTATTACCCCAGGGTAACTTATATATAACCCTTTGGAACGATATTTAGAATATTAGAAGGGTTCAAATATAAAACTCTCTCCGCAAAAATCTCATTTTCTCGTATTTAAATAAGTATTTTATTATTATAATAGAAATACATGGGCTTCTGTATTATTAATATAAAATTTATCTTTAATAAAAATATCTTATTTATTAATAAAAAGCAACCAATAATTAAAAAAAAAACAGAAACCGACTTTAGGCTTGCGATGGTCTCGAACCCGTATCGTCTGGTCTCAAGCTCAGCGCTCTGACCATTCGGCCAGCTGGCTTTATTTCATTTGTAACAGATTATCTTTATAATTGGCACCGTAAGTAATTACATCCGTGATCTGTTCTCCACCTGTTATTGAGCGCACAATTGCAGAACCAGTAGCACAGTAGCGACTAGTGAACGCACATCCCGTCCGCGATAGGAACCCACTCCATGTCCGTGGCTCCTGAGCGCGAGCGCTCAGCGCGCGTAAAAGCTGAACCCCGCATTTGTTTCTTTAATTCTGTCCCAGCTTTTTTAATTATTTCTGCGAAAATTTTATGCAACCAACCAACCATAAGCAAATGAAGGGAAAAAGTGGAAAAAGGCGATTTTTTTTATGAGAGTGATCTTTGGAATTTAAATAATTACTCAGTTAATAATTGGAATTTCGAAATTCTGAAGCTCAGGTGCATCAGGAGAGATTTGGGCATACTCTCAAAAAAATTTTGAGCCTCGTACATGCTGTAGATTTTGCTAGCTATCGCAGACACACACACACACACACACACACAGACAGACAGACAGAGCATTTTATTCTTTCATTAGTATAGATGGTGAAAAATCGTCTGCAATGTATTTTAATGATTTGAGTCTATTTCATCCATATTGATTTAAATATATACAACTGATGTGCATTACAGATAGCTTCTTGCATAATATAGGGTGCAGTTATCGCTCATGTACAGGGATATATAATGAAATTCTGTTATAGCACTGTTTATGAGTCAAAATATATAGAAATTCATTTTTATTTGTGGAATGAGTTTTTAAATTTAGTAAACTTTTTGTGTATTATTTGGTATGCATAAATTTTGCAGATCAAATACCAGGAGCTCAAACAAGTAATGCAAACATTAATACTTTGGTTTTTCTAAATCATTATTTCGTTCGATGTTGCAAAATATATAGGGTTAGCATGAAATAAGTTGCCCACTTCTGAGGTTTCAAAAACTTTTCCTACTGGTCGAAGTGAGATCAAATGTGAACTACAGATAATTCAAATGATGCGCTTGACAGTTATTTTAAAAATATAAAAAAATACACCGATAGGGTGCGCTCTAATATAAATAAAACATTTAATTCTAGTTCTAAATAAGAAATAATATTTTAAAAAGTAAAACTGGTCAATGAAAATGCAATATCCGCGTAATGTTTATTTGTACAGTGAAGCACAACGCATTCAATACTTAGGAAACAACTGGCTCACTCACAAAACCATGTGGAGACTGCTAGAAATAAGTTTCTCACTTCAGAGGACTTCTTACATTTCGGAAATCAGTCTTCGCATGGTAGTGTGAGTGTGCAAGTTGTTTTCCATGTGTTGGATATACCGTATTCCACAGTACGAAGAATCTTGCGGTTGATTTTGTATTTTTATTGACCAGTTTTACCTTTTAAATATTATTTATGATTTATAGAAAGAATCGAGCGATTTTGTATGCATTACAGCGACCTCTATTGGTACATTTTTGCAATTTCAAATTTTGTAATTTTTAAAAATAAATGTCAACCACATAATTTGAATTACATGTAGTTCAAATTTCATCTTATTTGGAACAGAATGTAAAGAAATGATCTTTATAGATTTAGTTGCCTGGGTGAGAAACTAGCATATACAAGATTCCGTGGTATTTTTGCCACTCAGTTTGAACTTTACGTTAACGAGAGGGCATTTTCTCACGATGTGGACTTGGAAGTACTAATCAATCTTTAGCTCAGACATTAGGAATTTCTTTCTCAAGAGGCAATAGACGAGGCCGCCTAATGCTTTAATCCAAGAAAGATATTTTCACACGAGTAACTTAGGTATGACTTCAATATTTTAGTGAGCCAATTCAAAAGAACTTTAAGGCTCACATCATCTTTTAGCTCTACCATAGGTGGTCACTGAAATAAAGATTCTTTTTTTTATAATTTAAATTGATTGTATAAATACATTCTCAGCGCTACTGGTCTCGAGGTGTGAGTAGGGGAAAAATGGGGCTCCGACCTCGGGAGGAGGCGTGAGGCTCGGAGGAGGGAGGAGGGCTCCTCCTCCTCAAACCTCCTCCTCAAGCCTCCTCCTCACTCCTCCTCCACAACCCTCCTCCTCCTCAATCCTCCTCCTCAATCCTCCTCATTCCTCAAGGTTGTCTTATAAGAGAAGGGGTTAAAAAGGGGGATTAAATTTTTTTCGTGAAATTTGAATATTTTATGCTATAAGAGAGGGGTAAAAGGGTGATTAATTTTTTAAGTATACTTCAGTACGAGCGGTTCTTTTGACTGTTGATTAAGAGATGAATGATTCATATTAAATTAAAAATAGTAATTAATTAAAAGGTAATTAAAAATAATAAGTGAAAAATAATGAAGGGACATAGAATTTTTCGAGCGGTATTTTTTAGTCAAGTGTAGTACGTAGTAGAATTTAAGAAATGAATAATAGCAATTAACGATAATTAGTAATTAATTAAAAAAGGTAATTAAAAATTATGAGTGAAATTTTTTCAACATACTCCAGTATGAGGGATTATTTTTCGAGTGGTGATTTATTAAGAAATTTTCAATAATTTAAACTTTAAAATTTTCAACAGTTTAAATTTATTTTGAGTCAAGTGTAAAAGTTAATCCAATTTAACAAATGAATCATTAAAGTTAACAAATAATAATTAAAAATAATGAAGACACTTTAATTATTTCGGCGTGCTGTAGTATGATAGGTTATTTTTATGTGGTAATTTTTTCAATTGAATTTTGCTGTTGTTCATTTAAAAAATTAATTAAAAATAAGGAATGAAGCGACTTTTTTTTTTTTTTTTTTTTTTTTTTTTTTTTTCACCGTGTTTTAGATGAGGAGTTAAGCGGGTATTTGTGTACACATAATGTTTTTTTCTATACTTTTGTATGAGTGGTTTTTAATTTTAATGTGGCAACTTAAAAATTTTCAGTTTGGTGTAATTTAAGAGTTTATTTTTTGATTTTAAACAGAAATTTTGGGGAGTTTGATTTTTTTTTTTTTTTTTTTCACTGTACTCTTACATGATGAGTTAAGCGGATATTTTGGGGGAAATTATTATTTTAGACTAATCATTCACGAAGGATATTTTGCGGACATACGTGTTTAATAGGGGGACTTTAACTTTTTTGCAATGAGATTGACGTGTGCTCGTTGACCTAACCGTACGGAGTTTGTAATTTTCTTCGAATCATGTGTGCATGTTGGCTTAGAATATCTTAGAAAGACCTGAATAACCTTTATCTCCACCAAGTCATAAATAACACATGCTGGTAATGGGAATTTGAGAATAATAACTTTAAATATTAATTTAATGAAGGAACTTTAAAATTATTTCGAGTACTATTTTTAGTTAACTATGTTATACACTTGATATTTTAGATTAGTTAAAAAATAACATTAAAATTTGAATGAGAAAATATGTTTCAAAATGGGATTTTACGTACTAACATTTATTTGCGCTCGTTGAATTAACCGTTCGGAATCTGTGATTTTCCTCGAATCATGTGTGAATAACTGTTAGATTTCCTTAGAAGGGCTTGAATAAGCTTCAACCATCATAAATAACGCATGTCTGTAACGGGAATTTGAACTTAATTTTTTAAATATTCATTTTAATGAGGTGACTTCGAAAACAATTTGTAGAACTTTTGAGTGGTAATAATTTTTATTGGGAAACTTGAAAAAATCTTGTGATTTTTTGTGAACTAATTTTTAATTGTTAAAGTTTGCAATCCGTATTCGCATTTCTTTTGTGTGAGATTGTATAAATGTTGATGAAAACTATTTCTATTCCAATTAATGAAATTTAATAATAAAAAGAATAAAGTGTACCTCACCAGACACCCCTTTTTCAAAATTCGTACATATTTTTAAACATAGCAATGTGTTTAATATAAGTAATTTTTGTGTGTCCTTTCCTTTCTGAAAGTGTAAGCGATTTTTAACATAAATATCTTTTGACGTGTGTAATTTTTCCCTGGCAGAACAATTTTCAAATAAATAAATTTTAATATTAATAGAATTTTTGACTTTCCGAAGAAAAAAAGGAACTTATTTTTAATGTTTTAATACTTGTCGGTTAAAAAAAAAAATTAAACTATATTTATTATCGAAATGAATTCATCTTCATTAATTTAAAAACATATAATATTTATAACCAGTAACGCGGAACTTTTTCAAACCCTGTTAATGAGATTTTATTTAACATTGTATTTTATCTTCAAATCAAAATAATTTGTGAAAAATGTTTTTAAATATTTTTAAAACTGTATTGAAAATAATATTTTACATACCTTAACATCAATGAAATCCGAATCGAACTTGAGTTTAATAATTATTTTCTCAAAAAGTTCGTTTCAGTATATGAGTAAACCTAGATGAATCATTCTTATCTGCTTATCTGATAGCGTTTTCCGAAAAGGGTTGAATCTCTGAATCATAGCTGATAAGGAACTGGGGTTCATGTGTTATCTTAATTAATCTTAATGAGTACTATGTCTAATTAAAATTATTTGACTTGAAATAAAATAAGGTCTTTTGAGCAATATCTTTTGAAAATTTAAGATATAATTATTTAAATCAAATTAGAGGCTTTTTTTTTTTCTCATCGATTTATTTTAAATAAAACTAAAATATTTATTTTTTTCTGTACTTTGTTAGCAAAATAAAGAGTGTAATACATTCATTTCGGATTTAACTATTTGAAAATTTAAACTAACCTATGATTAAAATGATTACATAAGGTTGAGTATGTGATCTAGTTAAAAACGGAACTCGTATTCATATAAAACTTTAAATTCTTACGCTTTTGTGTATAATATAATGTATGTTTTAAATATTAAATGAAAAATATCAATAACAATAAATGAAAAACATTAACATTAATAAAATATTAATTAAACATAGCATTGATTTAAAACTTAATATTAATATAGGAATACACATCCGTATAAAACTTTAAACATTTATGTTTTGGTGTATAATATTATGTATATATATTAAATATTAAATGAAAAATATGAATTAACAATAAATGAAAAATATCAATTAACATCAAGCTATTAATTTTCATTACCTGATTTTACTATTTAATTAATATTTAAAATTTTCATTCAGGTAATAAACTTACTTTAACAGTTTAATGCAAATATCGCACAGCCTTGAAATTGTTCCAGCAAGAAGAATAATCACATCCGATTTCATTACCTCACAAGCGATAAGTATGATTCATTCTTATCTGATTTCTAGAAAAAGGGGCCATCTTATCTGTGAATCATAGCTTTTGTGATAGGAACCTAGTGTAAGTTTAATCTAATAAGAGTTAATAATAATCTTATTAATTACGATGTCTAATTAAATTGTCTTACAATAAAGTCATTTCTTTTAAAAATTTAGGATAAAATAATTTAAATCAAATAAGAGGCTTTTTCACATAGATTTATTTTCAATAAAACTAGACTATTTTTCTATATTTTATCAGCCAAATAATTAATGTGTCATATTCATATAGGATTAAACTATTATAACTGTCGTATAATTAAAATGAATTTAAGTGATTATAAAAATAAGCATTCTAAAATGCGAATTCTAAATTTATCATTTCTAAAATATAAGCGTTTGGGATTCACATGAGATGATTTCGTGTCATATAACATTAAGTTTTAGAAAATGCATGTTTTTAAACCCATTATATCTATTTGTGTGTCTATTTCCGTGATGAAATATGGTTCAAAACATTCAATTTGACGGCATGTTCTACCTTGCGCTTTAATTGAACGACTTGTGTTGGTAAAAAATAACTTTTGACTTATGTCACAAAATTTAGCAGGGGGAAACATTTAAATGTGATGAAGTGAAAGCACATTTTTATGATTCTTCAAATTCATATTGTTTTGTGTATAATATATGAAATAAAAATTAAATGAAAAATATGAATTTAAAATTAAAAAATATTCATTAACAATAAATGATAACTCGGAGTGTCTTGTGTAAATAAAAAATATTCATTAACAATAAATGAAAAATATGAATGTCTTATGTAAATAAAAAAAAATATGAATAAAAAAAATAAATAAATTTACATTAAGTAAAAAATATAAATGTCTTATGTAATTAAAAAATATATGAATTTAAATTAAGTAAAAAATATTCATTAACAATTAATGAAAAATATGTATGTCTTATGTAATTAAAAATTAAATGAAAACTATTAATGAGAGACACATTGAAAAATATTCTTACCTTAAAAGTGACTGTTATATGCTTATTCCAACTGCTATCCACCGTCAACCTGCATCGTTGCTCGCCTGGTGGGTAATGTCTGATAACCAGATATTCTTATCTTTGACGGTTTTCCCGAAAGTTGACTCACTTCATAAGTAAAAATGACAGGTTCAGATCTGAAATTAAGAGTTTATTCATATCGAATATAATTAATATAACATGCAATTAAAAAGAGACTTAATTTATTTAATACGTCATAATTAAGAATTTAATTAAATCCTGAATATAATTTTTTAAAATCTTATTAATAGAATAGAATAGAAATTCTTTTCAACATTTTCAAGAAACACACGTGTTATTGAATACTTAATAGAATATTTTTCGTAATGAATGTGTAATTAACAATTTTTAAATGATTTTTTCTAATTAATTAGTGTTTAATTAAAATTTTCATAATTAAAATAAATATATCAAATAAAAAAGGAATTCTTTTCAAAATTTTCAAGAAACACAAGTTATTATTAAGTAATATTTTGAATAACTACAAACTTTAATCATGATGAGTCATCACTGTGAATGATCTTTTCTTCTCATGTGTTATAAAAACAAGTTTAAGTACCTAAATTTATTGATATATTTCATTGTGTGTTGGATCCTTCTTTACTAATCTCGTTAAAATTATTCATTTACCAATGATTTAAACTTCACATTTTAAAGTTATTTATATAATATACTAACATTTGACTATTAAATATCAAATAATGGATATGCACTTTTTACACTCACATCTTACAATGCACTTAGTAACCAAATTTAATGATTTTTAAGCATGTCTTCTTAATTTTTTTTTACAATGAAAGACTATCACAGTTGAATATTTAGCTTTCTGTTTATAACTTTATCGAGAAATATATAATGCATACCACACGATTTCATTAAATGAATCACAATACATTTCAAACTTCTCATTTTCAATGTTTTATATATACTAGTGTTTATCAAATAAGTGTTTATTCTGAACAATCATTACTTAGTATATTGATGAAAAGTTTGTGTTGAACGGTTTTTAACTTAAATGGTGTGAGAGAAGGATATATTAGGACAGAAGTTATTAAATATAGAGTCTTTAAAGTTTATACCCGTGCAAGAATTGGCATTTCAAGAAACAAAGTTGTGTCACATTTGAAAGCATTCTTTATATTCGAAACGCACACGTGATCACGATCACATCACTGAAGAGCATAGAGAAGCTGTTTATGTTGTATATAATTTGAATTTTCATTAACACAATATTATAACCGAAGTTTTTCGACAGTTTGAAAAATTATGATGTTCAACGTCTGCACACGTTAACACAGAATAAGATTAGCTTATGCCCTTTCGATGATAAGCGTTATTTGCAGGTAAGATGTATTAACATAACAAAATTTTCTTGGTAATTTTACTCGCAGGTTTCGAAACCACAAACATCTGATCATACTTCTCATTTTTAACACGCGACACTAACCATTGGGCCATTAAAGCCCGTAATTTAGTAACTTAAAATTAAGAAAGATCATCGAAAATGATTACTTCACACATGCAAAAATAATTTTTATTGTGACTTATCAGTTAAAAATCACGAAGAAAAGAAAAATATCACATATGTTTTGGATTACTTTGAGATTTTATGAGTCACTTCATCAGTTAAATAGACATAACCACTTCTTATGAATCACTACTTATGCTTAAATTTTGAAACACTTGCTTATATGAAATGTATTATATTTTAGTTTATCAGTGATAGTGCGATTACTTGTTAATAATTTTAATGTTATTAAAAAAATTTAAAAAAATTAAATGTGAATAATTAATTAAAAAAACACAAGTCACTATTAAAGGTTTGAACAAATTATTAAAATTATTTTACAAAACTTTTCAAATTATTTAAAAATGTTTCACTAATATTTAGTAATCGTCAAATTTTAATGTCGATAATCATTTATGTGAGTCAGGTTTTCTGTTTTAACTGTTAAGTTATCAGATTCCCCCTTCAAGTACATCTCATTGATAAGTTTTAATCAACCAATCAACTATTTATTTACCCCAGCAACCAGCTATTTGTTTACCCTAGTAACCAAAAAGCTTTTGTCGACACATGAACAAAATTTTGAAGATGCAAGACTCTTCATTTTCATTCGAAAAAACAATGACTTATGTAATAAATTTTTTCTTTACTTAAATGAAACCTTCACATGTGTATGGTAAAACTTGGAAAATTTCATTTAATGCACAAATTTAAAGTTAACAGACAAGGTCTTCACACATCTTTTAGTATTTTACTAACACTTTGCCAAATATCTTTAGAAAACAACAACAGAATTTTAAATAATTATTTTAATAAAAATTCTCTTTTGTAAGTGACATTATTAAACTAACTTGAAAAATTAACTTGGCAAAGCAAGTTTTCACTATTCCAACTAAGTAATATTCATAAGTTTTATATGATAAACAACCTGTTTGGTTATGTCCCAGCATGGCTTTATAAAATGTATCTAAAATAACCTTTAATATCAATGTTTAAAAATATGCGAATAATTCAGTTAGTCTTTTATAGATGATTATTTTCCCTTCTATTATTTAAAAGACATTTTAAAATAAAATTATTACTGATGCCAGTTTATCCCAGTGTTATGAAATGTGTATGCAAAACTTTTAATTCTAATTTTCACATTTTATTATTTCAAATTATTGTTTTCAAGTTGTACTAAAATTTGGAAAAAAATATTTAATTTTCACGCATAATTAAATTGAAATACTTTAATAATAAAGACACATTTAACATTGTATACTCACCTAATCCAACACTTTCACAAATACACGTCCGACTCGCTCCAAGGTTTAGGAAGAAATGAGAGATTCAAAGTCCTTATCAGAAAATGTTATCAGATAGTCTTATCTTAAGATAAGTGACGTCAGAGAACATATGTCATCAACTGGTCACGTGATGTATATCACATGACCAGTGCTTTGTTAATTAATCTTATTAATTAATTATTAAGTATTAAATTATTAATTATTAATTAATTAATTATTAAGTATTAAATTAAATTATTTAATATTATTAATTCTTTGTTATTAAAAAATAATAACTATTTTTAATAAGATTAATTAATAATATTAAATAATTTAATTTAATACTTAATAATTAATTAATTAATAATTAATAATTTAATACTTAATAATTAATTAATAAGATTAATTAACAAAGCACTGGTCATGTGATATACATCACGTGACCAGTTGATGACATATGTTCTCTGACGTCACTTATCTTAAGATAAGACTATCTGATAACATTTTCTGATAAGGACTTTGAATCTCTCATTTCTTCCTAAACCTTGGAGCGAGTCGGACGTGTATTTGTGAAAGTGTTGGATTAGGTGAGTATACAATGTTAAATGTGTCTTTATTATTAAAGTATTTCAATTTAATTATGCATGAAAATTAAATATTTTTTTCCAAATTTTAGTACAACTTGAAAACAATAATTTGAAATAATAAAATGTGAAAATTAGAATTAAAAGTTTTGCATACACATTTCATAACACTGGGATAAACTGGCATCAGTAATAATTTTATTTTAAAATGTCTTTTAAATAATAGAAGGGAAAATAATCATCTATAAAAGACTAACTGAATTATTCGCATATTTTTAAACATTGATATTAAAGGTTATTTTAGATACATTTTATAAAGCCATGCTGGGACATAACCAAACAGGTTGTTTATCATATAAAACTTATGAATATTACTTAGTTGGAATAGTGAAAACTTGCTTTGCCAAGTTAATTTTTCAAGTTAGTTTAATAATGTCACTTACAAAAGAGAATTTTTATTAAAATAATTATTTAAAATTCTGTTGTTGTTTTCTAAAGATATTTGGCAAAGTGTTAGTAAAATACTAAAAGATGTGTGAAGACCTTGTCTGTTAACTTTAAATTTGTGCATTAAATGAAATTTTCCAAGTTTTACCATACATATGTGAAGGTTTCATTTAAGTAAAGAAAAAATTTATTACATAAGTCATTGTTTTTTCGAATGAAAATGAAGAGTCTTGCATCTTCAAAATTTTGTTCATGTGTCGACAAAAGCTTTTTGGTTACTAGGGTAAACAAATAGCTGGTTGCTGGGGTAAATAAATAGTTGATTGGTTGATTAAAACTTATCAATGAGATGTACTTGAAGGGGGAATCTGATAACTTAACAGTTAAAACAGAAAACCTGACTCACATAAATGATTATCGACATTAAAATTTGACGATTACTAAATATTAGTGAAACATTTTTAAATAATTTGAAAAGTTTTGTAAAATAATTTTAATAATTTGTTCAAACCTTTAATAGTGACTTGTGTTTTTTTAATTAATTATTCACATTTAATTTTTTTAAATTTTTTTAATAACATTAAAATTATTAACAAGTAATCGCACTATCACTGATAAACTAAAATATAATACATTTCATATAAGCAAGTGTTTCAAAATTTAAGCATAAGTAGTGATTCATAAGAAGTGGTTATGTCTATTTAACTGATGAAGTGACTCATAAAATCTCAAAGTAATCCAAAACATATGTGATATTTTTCTTTTCTTCGTGATTTTTAACTGATAAGTCACAATAAAAATTATTTTTGCATGTGTGAAGTAATCATTTTCGATGATCTTTCTTAATTTTAAGTTACTAAATTACGGGCTTTAATGGCCCAATGGTTAGTGTCGCGTGTTAAAAATGAGAAGTATGATCAGATGTTTGTGGTTTCGAAACCTGCGAGTAAAATTACCAAGAAAATTTTGTTATGTTAATACATCTTACCTGCAAATAACGCTTATCATCGAAAGGGCATAAGCTAATCTTATTCTGTGTTAACGTGTGCAGACGTTGAACATCATAATTTTTCAAACTGTCGAAAAACTTCGGTTATAATATTGTGTTAATGAAAATTCAAATTATATACAACATAAACAGCTTCTCTATGCTCTTCAGTGATGTGATCGTGATCACGTGTGCGTTTCGAATATAAAGAATGCTTTCAAATGTGACACAACTTTGTTTCTTGAAATGCCAATTCTTGCACGGGTATAAACTTTAAAGACTCTATATTTAATAACTTCTGTCCTAATATATCCTTCTCTCACACCATTTAAGTTAAAAACCGTTCAACACAAACTTTTCATCAATATACTAAGTAATGATTGTTCAGAATAAACACTTATTTGATAAACACTAGTATATATAAAACATTGAAAATGAGAAGTTTGAAATGTATTGTGATTCATTTAATGAAATCGTGTGGTATGCATTATATATTTCTCGATAAAGTTATAAACAGAAAGCTAAATATTCAACTGTGATAGTCTTTCATTGTAAAAAAAAATTAAGAAGACATGCTTAAAAATCATTAAATTTGGTTACTAAGTGCATTGTAAGATGTGAGTGTAAAAAGTGCATATCCATTATTTGATATTTAATAGTCAAATGTTAGTATATTATATAAATAACTTTAAAATGTGAAGTTTAAATCATTGGTAAATGAATAATTTTAACGAGATTAGTAAAGAAGGATCCAACACACAATGAAATATATCAATAAATTTAGGTACTTAAACTTGTTTTTATAACACATGAGAAGAAAAGATCATTCACAGTGATGACTCATCATGATTAAAGTTTGTAGTTATTCAAAATATTACTTAATAATAACTTGTGTTTCTTGAAAATTTTGAAAAGAATTCCTTTTTTATTTGATATATTTATTTTAATTATGAAAATTTTAATTAAACACTAATTAATTAGAAAAAATCATTTAAAAATTGTTAATTACACATTCATTACGAAAAATATTCTATTAAGTATTCAATAACACGTGTGTTTCTTGAAAATGTTGAAAAGAATTTCTATTCTATTCTATTAATAAGATTTTAAAAAATTATATTCAGGATTTAATTAAATTCTTAATTATGACGTATTAAATAAATTAAGTCTCTTTTTAATTGCATGTTATATTAATTATATTCGATATGAATAAACTCTTAATTTCAGATCTGAACCTGTCATTTTTACTTATGAAGTGAGTCAACTTTCGGGAAAACCGTCAAAGATAAGAATATCTGGTTATCAGACATTACCCACCAGGCGAGCAACGATGCAGGTTGACGGTGGATAGCAGTTGGAATAAGCATATAACAGTCACTTTTAAGGTAAGAATATTTTTCAATGTGTCTCTCATTAATAGTTTTCATTTAATTTTTAATTACATAAGACATACATATTTTTCATTAATTGTTAATGAATATTTTTTACTTAATTTAAATTCATATATTTTTTAATTACATAAGACATTTATATTTTTTACTTAATGTAAATTTATTTATTTTTTTTATTCATATTTTTTTTTATTTACATAAGACATTCATATTTTTCATTTATTGTTAATGAATATTTTTTATTTACACAAGACACTCCGAGTTATCATTTATTGTTAATGAATATTTTTTAATTTTAAATTCATATTTTTCATTTAATTTTTATTTCATATATTATACACAAAACAATATGAATTTGAAGAATCATAAAAATGTGCTTTCACTTCATCACATTTAAATGTTTCCCCCTGCTAAATTTTGTGACATAAGTCAAAAGTTATTTTTTACCAACACAAGTCGTTCAATTAAAGCGCAAGGTAGAACATGCCGTCAAATTGAATGTTTTGAACCATATTTCATCACGGAAATAGACACACAAATAGATATAATGGGTTTAAAAACATGCATTTTCTAAAACTTAATGTTATATGACACGAAATCATCTCATGTGAATCCCAAACGCTTATATTTTAGAAATGATAAATTTAGAATTCGCATTTTAGAATGCTTATTTTTATAATCACTTAAATTCATTTTAATTATACGACAGTTATAATAGTTTAATCCTATATGAATATGACACATTAATTATTTGGCTGATAAAATATAGAAAAATAGTCTAGTTTTATTGAAAATAAATCTATGTGAAAAAGCCTCTTATTTGATTTAAATTATTTTATCCTAAATTTTTAAAAGAAATGACTTTATTGTAAGACAATTTAATTAGACATCGTAATTAATAAGATTATTATTAACTCTTATTAGATTAAACTTACACTAGGTTCCTATCACAAAAGCTATGATTCACAGATAAGATGGCCCCTTTTTCTAGAAATCAGATAAGAATGAATCATACTTATCGCTTGTGAGGTAATGAAATCGGATGTGATTATTCTTCTTGCTGGAACAATTTCAAGGCTGTGCGATATTTGCATTAAACTGTTAAAGTAAGTTTATTACCTGAATGAAAATTTTAAATATTAATTAAATAGTAAAATCAGGTAATGAAAATTAATAGCTTGATGTTAATTGATATTTTTCATTTATTGTTAATTCATATTTTTCATTTAATATTTAATATATATACATAATATTATACACCAAAACATAAATGTTTAAAGTTTTATACGGATGTGTATTCCTATATTAATATTAAGTTTTAAATCAATGCTATGTTTAATTAATATTTTATTAATGTTAATGTTTTTCATTTATTGTTATTGATATTTTTCATTTAATATTTAAAACATACATTATATTATACACAAAAGCGTAAGAATTTAAAGTTTTATATGAATACGAGTTCCGTTTTTAACTAGATCACATACTCAACCTTATGTAATCATTTTAATCATAGGTTAGTTTAAATTTTCAAATAGTTAAATCCGAAATGAATGTATTACACTCTTTATTTTGCTAACAAAGTACAGAAAAAAATAAATATTTTAGTTTTATTTAAAATAAATCGATGAGAAAAAAAAAAAGCCTCTAATTTGATTTAAATAATTATATCTTAAATTTTCAAAAGATATTGCTCAAAAGACCTTATTTTATTTCAAGTCAAATAATTTTAATTAGACATAGTACTCATTAAGATTAATTAAGATAACACATGAACCCCAGTTCCTTATCAGCTATGATTCAGAGATTCAACCCTTTTCGGAAAACGCTATCAGATAAGCAGATAAGAATGATTCATCTAGGTTTACTCATATACTGAAACGAACTTTTTGAGAAAATAATTATTAAACTCAAGTTCGATTCGGATTTCATTGATGTTAAGGTATGTAAAATATTATTTTCAATACAGTTTTAAAAATATTTAAAAACATTTTTCACAAATTATTTTGATTTGAAGATAAAATACAATGTTAAATAAAATCTCATTAACAGGGTTTGAAAAAGTTCCGCGTTACTGGTTATAAATATTATATGTTTTTAAATTAATGAAGATGAATTCATTTCGATAATAAATATAGTTTAATTTTTTTTTTTAACCGACAAGTATTAAAACATTAAAAATAAGTTCCTTTTTTTCTTCGGAAAGTCAAAAATTCTATTAATATTAAAATTTATTTATTTGAAAATTGTTCTGCCAGGGAAAAATTACACACGTCAAAAGATATTTATGTTAAAAATCGCTTACACTTTCAGAAAGGAAAGGACACACAAAAATTACTTATATTAAACACATTGCTATGTTTAAAAATATGTACGAATTTTGAAAAAGGGGTGTCTGGTGAGGTACACTTTATTCTTTTTATTATTAAATTTCATTAATTGGAATAGAAATAGTTTTCATCAACATTTATACAATCTCACACAAAAGAAATGCGAATACGTATTGCAAACTTTAACAATTAAAAATTAGTTCACAAAAAATCACAAGATTTTTTCAAGTTTCCCAATAAAAATTATTACCACTCAAAAGTTCTACAAATTGTTTTCGAAGTCACCTCATTAAAATGAATATTTAAAAAATTAAGTTCAAATTCCCGTTACAGACATGCGTTATTTATGATGGTTGAAGCTTATTCAAGCCCTTCTAAGGAAATCTAACAGTTATTCACACATGATTCGAGGAAAATCACAGATTCCGAACGGTTAATTCAACGAGCGCAAATAAATGTTAGTACGTAAAATCCCATTTTGAAACATATTTTCTCATTCAAATTTTAATGTTATTTTTTAACTAATCTAAAATATCAAGTGTATAACATAGTTAACTAAAAATAGTACTCGAAATAATTTTAAAGTTCCTTCATTAAATTAATATTTAAAGTTATTATTCTCAAATTCCCATTACCAGCATGTGTTATTTATGACTTGGTGGAGATAAAGGTTATTCAGGTCTTTCTAAGATATTCTAAGCCAACATGCACACATGATTCGAAGAAAATTACAAACTCCGTACGGTTAGGTCAACGAGCACACGTCAATCTCATTGCAAAAAAGTTAAAGTCCCCCTATTAAACACGTATGTCCGCAAAATATCCTTCGTGAATGATTAGTCTAAAATAATAATTTCCCCCAAAATATCCGCTTAACTCATCATGTAAGAGTACAGTGAAAAAAAAAAAAAAAAAAATCAAACTCCCCAAAATTTCTGTTTAAAATCAAAAAATAAACTCTTAAATTACACCAAACTGAAAATTTTTAAGTTGCCACATTAAAATTAAAAACCACTCATACAAAAGTATAGAAAAAAACATTATGTGTACACAAATACCCGCTTAACTCCTCATCTAAAACACGGTGAAAAAAAAAAAAAAAAAAAAAAAAAAAAAAAAAAAAGTCGCTTCATTCCTTATTTTTAATTAATTTTTTAAATGAACAACAGCAAAATTCAATTGAAAAAATTACCACATAAAAATAACCTATCATACTACAGCACGCCGAAATAATTAAAGTGTCTTCATTATTTTTAATTATTATTTGTTAACTTTAATGATTCATTTGTTAAATTGGATTAACTTTTACACTTGACTCAAAATAAATTTAAACTGTTGAAAATTTTAAAGTTTAAATTATTGAAAATTTCTTAATAAATCACCACTCGAAAAATAATCCCTCATACTGGAGTATGTTGAAAAAATTTCACTCATAATTTTTAATTACCTTTTTTAATTAATTACTAATTATCGTTAATTGCTATTATTCATTTCTTAAATTCTACTACGTACTACACTTGACTAAAAAATACCGCTCGAAAAATTCTATGTCCCTTCATTATTTTTCACTTATTATTTTTAATTACCTTTTAATTAATTACTATTTTTAATTTAATATGAATCATTCATCTCTTAATCAACAGTCAAAAGAACCGCTCGTACTGAAGTATACTTAAAAAATTAATCACCCTTTTACCCCTCTCTTATAGCATAAAATATTCAAATTTCACGAAAAAAATTTAATCCCCCTTTTTAACCCCTTCTCTTATAAGACAACCTTGAGGAATGAGGAGGATTGAGGAGGAGGATTGAGGAGGAGGAGGGTTGTGGAGGAGGAGTGAGGAGGAGGCTTGAGGAGGAGGTTTGAGGAGGAGGAGCCCTCCTCCCTCCTCCGAGCCTCACGCCTCCTCCCGAGGTCGGAGCCCCATTTTTCCCCTACTGGTGTGTTCATTATAGCTGGTGGCAAATGCGGTGGAATTCTGTGGACAAAACGAACTGAAAAACAATAAGAATATTCTCTAAGATCACTCGGGAAATGTAAAAGATGATCAGTGTTGTGCCTTAGGGAAACTATGCATCAAGAGTATTGTGGTTTGTGGTGAAAAGAAGTTTACCTGGAAGAAATTCTGAAAAGAGGCATTCCACAGAACAGAGTACTGTGATGGTTTTACATGTGTTAAGAGACATCGACTTAACTTTGAAAGAAAATTCTTACTCATGGTTTATTTAGCTCTAAATTTTAAAGAATTAGTGATTGGATATGATCAACTGGGTCATTCAAAACGTCAGTGTTAAAATACGAGGACATCAAAAGGTGTAAGTGAATTCTTTTATTTTAAGTGGCATTGTTTCCAGAATTTGCTTTTTATTATTGTTTTTTTTCTACTTTAGCTGTTTTCAGTTAGTATATTTTGACATGAAAAATGTTTTACTAGATATCAATGATGGATTAAAGTTAATAATTTCTTTCCCTTTCAAAGAAAATGTAACAATGCTATAGGATATTTCTGTGTGAGTGAAGTGCATGTGAAAAAAAAGGGAAGAGATTGATAATAATATTAATAAAATAAGTATATTAATAGTTTTTACTGTCAGGAAAATTTTCAGCATATTCTATAAATTGCTAAAGAGGTCTTGCACCTTTTTAGCAATTCGAAACAATCTGTTTTCACAGGGTGTTATTTTTTTTATATTTAAGACTTTGTTAGATATTTGAGCTTTTTTTTTATTGACTGAGTTTTTGAATATCATACATCTTAACCAATTTCTCTCTAAATTGAAAAATTTTCGTGAATTGGGTTTGTTTGTCAATTTGTTCGCTTGTCTATCCATCTGTCTATCAAACTGTTCTTGGTCTAACTCACGTAAAAATAGTCCTAATGCTGAAAAAGATTATTATGTTAGTGAAATTTACTAAAGCACGTTAGGTATTTAAAATGAAGTGCATAAAATTTTTGGTTCATTTATAACGCCACTCCTAAAAATTCCACTATATTACAGTCTGTGGGAAAAGTGTTTTGCGTGTATTTTAATAATTTATAGTCTTTTCAGTATATTGAAATTGATATTCAACACGAAGGTGTAATATAAGACTATTAAGATAGAATATGGTGTGCATAGAACTTATCATTTATTGACAGGAACACATACAAGAATGTGGCTCTCGAAGAAAATGAATAAAAATTGAATTATTGCACAATGTTAAAAATAAATCCGTGAATTCACAGTAAAGTTACTGGCAGCAAAGTAGGCAGACTTTCTCCTTTCAGTTAGTAGATTTTCCGTTCTGGGAAATGAAAAAAGGAAAACTCTTTGTGAAGAAGCGGTAACTTTCCATTATAAAGCTGGTATAACAACTGGTTGATGATGCCATCTTTCGAACAGTTTAGAAACTCCTATATTTATTATAGGAAAAAAAAATGTTGCGGTGATTCAAACTCACTTTTGCAGAGGGATCCCATTGCTCTAGCTATTACGACGTAGAATCTTCGAATGCTCCTGATTTTAAAAGAATATAGTAGAATTCTACGGAGTGTTTGTATTTTTATAAGATACATTGTAATTTTATCAATGCTGTTATATTTCTTGCAAGTTTTAATTAATAAGGCTAATTTATTATAATGATTTTATTATGGTTAATAATAGTTATAATATGGCTATATTAAATAATTATTAGGGAAATTTTCTTTGCTCGTGAATGCTTACAATATGGTCTGGTTAATTAGTTGCTCAGAAAGTTGTTGTTATCAATAGTTACATTTTAGAAGCATTATAAAAATCTAAAAGAGCCAGGATTCTTTCATAAAGATTCACAACATATCAGTTTTATAATCATTCAAAATAAAATTGCGATAAATATTGGAGTAACTGAGTTGTTTTCTTCCATCTTCGTCCCTTTCGTTATTTTCAGGAAATATGTTGAAAATTTTCGACTTTTAACAGAAAATGCCCTTTTGCCTTGAAAAAGGAACTCTTTCGGTGAAATTCAGGGAAAATATATTTGTAAATTTCAGATTTTTCTGTAACAGTGTAACATATGAACAGAAATTACGGGTATTACTTTTTCAGTAGTGGCCTGTATGGATCTGTATGGATCTGTATGGATTTGTTTTAAATTTTTTATACATTAATTGGTGTGAATAAATTATGTAAACCATATACGGGGTATGACAAATTTTCTGAGCAACATACATTTGCTGGCTGAATTTGCTGTATGTAAATTTTCAAATGTGTTTTCCGTTTAACTGAACTAACAATTACCGTACTATGAAAAATGCATGTATCTTTGTAGACTACATACAGGGCTGCAAAAAATCGCATACTTTAACGACTGTTCATGGTAATAGCAAGAATCGTTATACGTTTTTCTAAATTGTTCATTTAGCCTTCATCATTCACCGAGCAAATTGTGAAGTTTAGTTATAGTATTCTCAATATGTTAGAAAGTGTTTCATAATCTATTTTATACGAATAGATAATTACTGTTAATTTTTGAATTAGTTACCTTTGTAAATATTGCATATATACATCTATGCATATGTTTCTATTTATATGCATAAGATAATCTTCACGGCTGGCGTGATGCATTTCCCATGACTAGAATACAAAAAATGTAGTGAACTTTTTCAAACTAAAATTGTTTATAAAAAATATAAATGTAAATAAAAATTTACATAGCTATATTTCGACTTTCATCCAAAAGGAATTTTATTGCAAGTGTGAAATATGTTAAAAACGCTAAAAACTCTGATATATATCCTGGTTAAGCTTAAATGATCGAAAAGTTTAAATATGAGATTTGAATTTGAAATAAATTTTATTTTGTGTTGTTTGAAGAATAAAAAAAGCATTCAGAAGTTTTTAAAAGGATATATTTTAAAACATTTAATTTGGATGCAACATAAATTATTCTTAATAATGATTATTGTTTCATAAATATAGAAATGAATAATCATTATCCTTAATGTAAAAATTTTCTTTTATTTTTTGTATAAAGGATAGTTTATAAGACTGATATTTGTTATTTTAAAAGTCTCAGAAACCAAATAGTAAACTTAAGATATTTCTACAAAAAATACCATTTTTAGTTATTTTATTATTCTCAGCATCATACTTCGATATCATACTTGATCAATATCACATGGTATTCCGTTTCATCTCTGGAGATTTTGATTGTAGACATAAAATATGTTTGAGACGTTGTAAAGCTGCAGGATACATTATTGGGTTTACATCCAGCTACCGAAAAGTGTAAACATAAAATATACTTTATTTTTCTTTGTTTTGAAAGCTTTCAAGAATATAAAAGGGTTACAAAAGATTTTGCAAATAACATTTTATTTAATTTAAGAAATTTAATACGTTTGAACAAGGACAATAAGGGAAATACAATTACCTTACCCCCCCCCCCCCTCGCCCCTAAAAAGGATGAATATGGAAATATATTTTGAAACTGTCTATTTAAAACTAGATATTAATTTATAGATTTTTGTACAGCAATATTGATTCAGTTTTGATACACAATGCTTTCAATATGAATTATTCGAAAATTGAATCAAATATTACCATAGGAAATAATGGAAGTAAAAATATTTGGTTAGTTGGTTTCCATATCTGAAGAAACCCTGTGAATTTTTTTAATCGAAACACTGTATAGAGAAAGCTAAAGTAAGTAGTAAGGTATGAAACACGTTATGATGCTGTAAAGTGCCTGACACAATGGCATTTAATAGTATTTTAATAAGAATTTAAAAAAAAAATGAAAAAAAAATATTTTCAAGACTTCACATAACTTGAAAATATAGCAGAGCAGCGTCTCAATTTTTATCTATTTATTATTATTATTATTATTAGGGTCATTAAAATCTTTGCTTTTTTTAACTACAAAATGCGCATAATTTATTTCTCTTCGTCTCTATATAGCATGCATATATGTATAAAATAAGAAGAAAGAAGATTACTTTTTAGAATATATTTTTAAGTTTGTTACACAGAAAAAATCGTTAATTAATTAATTAAAGTCATATTGTTGGTACAATTTGCCAGATAAAGTACCCTTTTTCATAAAGTACCATACAAAAGTCACTTTTCAGTTTAAAAACAGCTGAACCCACTCTCCATCGAACATATTAAATTTTCGAGTATTTCCATTTATAAAAATTAGTGGAACCGTGCTAAATTTAAATAAATATGAAAAAAATTTCTAAATTGATATATTTATTCTGATTTAAAGAGCGGGACCGGTTCCAAAAGTGAAAACTTCATCTAAAACATCAAACAAAAAGTACAACCGCGTATAAAAATTAATGACGTCTAGTCAATGAAAAAAAAAATAAATATATAAAACACACATGAGAAATCCGTCAAGATTTTTTCCACAGGTTTAAAGTTAACAGTCGACTTTTTGATGCAGTATTTCAGGCTCTTAATAAACAGATGGAGTTTTAATCATAGTATTCTAATGTAAAAAAAAAAAAAAAAAACCTACACAACCTTTAGTTGCGTTTATATTATACTTAAGTGATGACTTGCAAAAAAGGCAGCTGTCGTTAAGGAAATTTTTCAGGTTCCTTGCATTTGGACACAACTATTTTCAGTTAATAATCTTGAATGTGTTTAAAAAACGCGAGGCTTACTATTCATAAGTAGCAAACTTGATTGAACAATTTTGCTGTCCTTTTAGAGCGGCAGTGTTTCTCAACCGGTTTTGGTTGATCACACGCTAAAAAATCTTGAATCTGCACACTTGCATAGAAAAAAATGTTAAAGCAATTGCAAATAAAAAAAAAATAATAAAATATAAAAAAGTAACTATTTATACGAAATTTAATCAATGGGAGGACTGAAACTGTTTTATTGCAGAATTTTAATCAAAACGAGTTTCCAAAGTAGTGGATATGTTCGCATTTCATTGTTAATTTTAAAAATCATTTTAATTTTTAGGATCATTTTTCTCAGTGCTGGAAATTCAAATTTTCAAAATCATGAAGAACAAAAGACAAAAGGATTTTAATGGATTTTAAGATGGTTGTAGGGTACAAATTTTTAACAGGAAATCAAAACTGATTAAAAATATTCTCGAAGAATGCTGAATGACAAAACTTATTGTTTTTCACATCTATGAGATGTTATTTTTCTGTTGTCTTCAAATTTCATGTTTTCCAAATTATAAATGGGACATAAATGCGGGAGAGTGTTTGAACTAGGAATATAGTACATGATGAAGTAGAAAATGATGTTAATTGACACCATGCTCTCAATTGTTTCTTAAAAACACGCACGGCACATTTGACAATCTCTCATGGCACACTGTGGCGCATAGGTCGAGAAACATTGCTTTAGAAATAAGTACTCTGGTTGAGTTTTAAAGTATAAAGTGAAGGATGTTTTTGTGAAAAATAACTGTAGATGTCTGGAACAATTTCATCTGTTTTTAGGTTTCCGTACTTTAAAAGTAAAATCGGAACCATTATCTGATCACTCCTGTAGGGTCAATCCATTTCAAGTGGTCCAGAAAATATAAAAATGGTCGCTCGACCATTTTTTAAAAATCTGAAATTTTTTGTACAACAACCCTAACATGACGAAAGTTCAAAATGACCGTTCTTTTGATTTTACTATTTTTTGTTTGTACGTTGCGGCCATCTTTGTTTCATAGTGTGCAGCGATTTTCTCAGATACTAGGATACACAAAATTGTAAATATCTTGTCTTCTATTTTCCTAATTGAAATGGGGTTTGCAGCATTTTGTTCAGAATAAAATTGGCTAGATATACAGTGATAGAAAAATTTTGAAAAATAAATTTTTACAGGTGAAATTTTAGCACAAAATGTACGATTTTTTCCAAAATCTATCCGTTTGCAAGAGGAAAATTTTCATGCAAGGGAAACTGTCAATCTTACACAATTTTTTCTACAAATAGGTCAAACGTATGTGTACTCATACACCAAATCCCAGATCTGGGAGTTAATTTCTCTTTGCGAAAAAAATTCCGAAATTCGTCAAAAATTTCAAAAATCGCCGTTTTTAGGCTTTGATATCTCTGGTGGGGCACGAGATAAAAATCTAAAATTTTGGCCTATGATAGTATTGTGTAGTAGCGTTATGTACAAAAAATTTTAAGAAGGAGATTTGACTACAATCTGAGATATGACATGCAAAATATGCGAAAACAATACTGTCAAACTATTGTAAACCTACTATGTAATTGTTCAACAAGACTGTCAACATTGCACAATTTTTTCTACAAATAGTTCAGAAGTATGTGTACTCATACACCAAGTCCCATATCTGGGAAATGATTTCTCTTTCCGAAAAAAATTCCGAAATTCGTCGAAAATTTCAAAAATCGCATTTTTTAGGCTTTGATATCTCTGGTGGAGCATGAGATAAAAATCTGAAATTCTGGCCTTTGATAGTATTGTGTAGTAGTATTATGTACAAAAAATTTCAAGAAGGAGATTTGACTACAAGCTGAGATACGGTGATTAAAAAAATGTTAAAAAATGCTATTACGAGTACATTAGGAGAAATGAGATTAGTCTCTTTTATTACAATATTTACACAGAAAATATCGTTTGTTGAAAACAGTTAAATAATAAACATTTAATTTACAAAATACTATATATGCTCAACAAAGAGCTTAACAATATTTACGAGAGATGTTATGAGTTCGACCAGTTACTGTTGTCAGTCCATCAGGCTGTTCTTTCTAAAAATTTTATTTGAAGCCCCCCAAGTCTTATCATCCCTTGTTAACTTGAATGAAATTCTCTAGGTTTAATAATTGAAGCCATGTCAACTCGATCAGTTGTAATCCATTGTCTGTAATTTACTTTTCCTGAAATGGGTTCCGAGTAAAATTGTTGCAGTAGCATTTCTAGTAGATTTGTTCATCTGTACAAATAGTGTATTAGCTTAGCATACATTCTGAATTGTTTAAATCACACAGAAGCATTTGAAAAAGATATTTGTAATTAGCATTTAACTTTATACCATAAATAATTAATTTAAAATTTTGGAGGTATGAACAATTACATAGTAAGTTACAATAATTTGGCAGTATTGTTTTCACATATTGTCCATGTCATATCTCAGCTTGTAGTCAAATCTCCTTCTTGAAATTTTTTGTACATAACACTAATACATAATACTATCAAAGGCCAGAATTTTAGATTTTTATCTTGTGCTCCACCAGAGATATCAAAGCCTAAAAAGTGCGATTTTTGAAATTTTCGACGAATTTCGGAATTTTTTCCGCAAAGAGAAATCATTTCCCAGATCTGGGACTTGGTGTATGAGTACACGCACTTTTGACCTATTTGTTGAAAAAATTGTGCAAGGTTAACAGTCTTGTTGAACAATTACATAGTAAGTTTACAATAGTTTGACAGTATTGATTTGGCATATTTTGCATGTAATATCTCAGCTTATATTCAAATCTCCTTCTTGAAATTTTTTGTACATAAAGCTACTACACAATACTATCATAGGCCAAAATTTCAGATTTTTATCTCGTGCCCCATCAGAGATATCAAAGCCTAAAAAGTGCGATTTTTGAAATTTTTGACGAATTTCGGAATTTTTTTCGCAAAGAGAAATTAACTCCCAGATCTGGGATTTGGTGTATGAGTACACATACTTTTGACCTATTTGTAGAAAAAATTGTGTAAGGTTGACAGTTTCCCTTGCATGAAAATTTTCCTCTTGCAAACGGATAGATTTTGGAAAAAACCGTACATTTTGTGCTAATATTTCACCTGTAAAAATTTATTTTTTTAAATTTTTCTTCCACTGTATATTTAGCCTATTTTATTCTGAACAAAATGCTGCAAACCCCATTTCAATTGGGAAAATAGAAGACGAGATATTTACAATTTTGTGTATCCTAGTTTCTGAGAAAATCGCTGCACACGATGAAACAAAGATGGCCGCCATGCACAAACAAAAAATAGTAGAATTAAAATAATGGTCATTTTGAACTTCCATCATGTTAGGGTTGTTGTACAAAAAATTTCAGATTTTTTAAAAATAGTCGAGCGACCAGTGCTGGACCACTTGAAATGGATTGACCCTGTATCTGTTTATATGTCACATTAATTTTGCTCTTAAACACCGGAACGTAGAAAACCCAAATTGAGGGAAGTAATAAAGACTATTGATTCACAAATTTACAGGTAATTAAATATTTACATATATATTTAGGAAAAAATGTAGTGCGGTAAATTAAATTCCTTGGGAGATTTTTATTTCTATTTTTAAGAGTGAAAGTTTTCGTAACGCTGAAATCAAAAATACATTTGCTTTAATTTTAGGCATTATATTTTCCGCGATATCGTCGAAAATATAGTGCAAAAATATGCCCCTCCATCTATTTTCGAATCTATTGCAACTAAAATCATGAAAAAAATTAGAGGTGGTAGACGTTAATTTAAACCATATAGGAAAACTATAGAAATTACCGTAGTTACATATTATTTAAGAAGGCATTCAGCAAAGGTGTTGAAGAGCTCTGGAAGTACCTATCAGAATTATAAAAGCATTTTTGATTATGGTTTTCGAAAAAAATAATTCTGGGTATTTAGTCGAGAAATTATCTTTTAAAGAAATGGACTGTTTGGGCATGCATAATGACAGTGCGTCATACTGAATGTATCATCGGCTTTTACACACTAGATAACAACTTTTAATGATATATTTGTGTCATGCAATGGCCAATAGTAGTATAAAAGCAATAAACGTCAAATTGAAACGAGCAGAATAATTTAATTAAAATTAATCATCAAAATATTGTTGGATTCGCGACTAATTTGCATTAAGAGGATCCCTCAATACGACTGCCGTATCTTTGAAAAATAATTAAAAATCTACCTTGAAAAATGCGGCACGGACAAAGGCGAATTCGCAGTTTTTCGACCTATTGTCTAAACGCACTTTGCACAATACCAAGCTTAAACTTAGAATAAGAGTTTTGTTTTAGGTATAAAAAGAAAGGATAATTACTACGCTGAATTTAGTTACATGAAATTCCAAATGAATTTTATTGTCAGTACCGAATTAAGTTTATCATAACCATATAGGGTAAGGTTTAAAAATAAAGTAATACAAAATAGCAGTATGTGATACTTTTAGGATATACGCTCTTTGAATTTTTATGGTATACCTATTCATACTTTTCTGGTACATACAGTTATATCCAAACCTACACTGCATATTTTTAACTATTCTTTTCGCAACTTTTTTTTATAATATAGTTAATAATGCATACATTTATTGACCGAAACTCTCTGAGCACGAGAAGTACTTGCTCTTGACCGTTTATTCTTCATTGATACAAATATTATTGCTGTTATATTATGAACTATATGAGACGCAATTGTCACATTTCTTCGCAAAAGCATCTTTAACACATTCCGACAAAGTCGATCATCTAAAAAATAGATTGGCTCGATCCTATCGTGTTGTGACGTCATTCATTGTCACAAGAGATCAATTTTTGTGTGACTGCGAACTAATGCTAATTGTAATGGATTATTCTGGCAATAATTGCCCATAAGAAACGTATTAAAATGATGTAAATATAAGTAATAATACAATAAAGAAATTTTTAGATGCTACTTTTAGAGCTATTAAAAGTAAGCCTAATAATAAAACAACTTTGCATACTTTAGTATAAACTACAAGAAATTTCTATAAACTGATCCTACGGTTGCATTGTTTGGGTCAAAATTACCTCGTTCTTCATTGAGAAAAAAATACATGTATCGCCTTAAACTAGAATGAATTGTTAGTCTTTTCTAAATCCCTAAACTAGAAATATGGATTTTCGAACTATGAGAATAAGATAAACATGTAAATTGAATAGACGAAATGGCCTAGAATTTCTAATATCTTGTTCCCTAGATGACGAAATCGTAATGAATCATTTCAGTACCGATATATTATAGCTTCATTTCTTGAATGGTTTCATAAACTAGAATTATAGTTATTGCAGCTAACATCTCGTGTTCGCATCTATTATCAGAAATTTTTTAATAAGTTTGACTACGAGAATACAGAATGAGATCTTGAATTCTAGTAGGAAATATCACAACTCAAAGGGAATTATAGTTTATGAGGATGCAATGGAACTATTTGTTATGCAGCCACAATTTAGATTCAAAATGCCAGAACCATATTTTTTTCTCACTGTAGAACTTATGGTTTTAATTGTGTAGTTAAAAATGTTAGTTTTAGAAGGTTGTCGCAGCAACTGAACGAGAGTTGAAAACCACTTATATGTTTAGAAAAATTTTAAAGTGAAACTTAGGTTATTATTAATAGGTTATTATTTAAAAAAAAAAAACTGGTATTTCAAATTTTAAAGCTCCAGAAAAACAAATGAAATATTCAAAATATCTCTTCTAAAAATACTGTTTTCAGTTATTTTATCATTCAAAAAATCATGCTCCTTCTAAATAATGCTGTATCCAGTTTTGTCTCCAGGGATTTTTATGACAAACGTACAAATACGTTCAAAATGTTGAAAATGTACTTTTCATATATATTGGGTTAAATCCAAAATACCGAAAAATGTAAACACAAGAAATAGATTTATAATGCAACTTATTTTTCAATGTTTTGAAGCGATGAAAAAGAAGACAAAGTAATATGTTTAGTAGTATTAAATGAACATTTTATGCAAAGTCTTCATTGGATTTAAATTATTCATTGTTCAAAGTTATCTCTCATACTGAAAAATATTTCATGCATAAAACAAAAACATATTATATAACCTTTTCGCATCGAGAGCCCTTTGCTAAGTTTTTAATTTTTTACAACTGGTTTTTCATAATAGGATATTTTTTTTAAAATTGAATCGTGAAATTGATCTGATTAAATAAGGTAAATTTCACAACTAAAAAGTAACTGGTTAAAATAATGAAAACATCTGAGCACTCGAGAAATGAATTTAAAAACCACCAAGAAGTATATTACCAAAGATTATGTTAACATAAGTTCTTTATCGCTATTAATGTTCTTACAAATCATGTTGTCTGCCTTACATATATTGTGAATAATTAAATCTTGTTACGGCCCAACTTTATGTAGAAAAACTATGAAGGTTGATCCCGTCCCGGCGCGAGTCTGCTAAAAAAATTAAGTCCGGGTTAGACACGATGTTATGGTCCGATACTGATCGTTACACTGTACAAGTTACATTTTTGTATTGAAAGTTGTCAAACTAGTACCGGCTCGTGACGCACATTTATACTTATTCTCATTTCAGCCATATTCTTTGAAAATAGCTGATATTTTAACGTTTTAAGACAAAACTTTATAATGGGCCGACAGGCCCGCTAAAATTTTTTATCGGCACGGCCCATATGGCCCGTCCATTTTTTTGCCAGTCAGGCCCATCTCTTATGTTTGTCGGCCCGACACGGTGCGTTGAAAAGATTATTCTAACTTTGCCGGGCCGGGTAAGGGTCTCAGGCCACGTCCGATTCCGTGAAGGCCTCTAATCCATATTCACTAGTATAAGCTCATGACTTATAGCAGACAGTTTTATCTGTGATTGAAACCTTTTATTTTAGAGAAATAGCAATTTTACAGAATATTTTTATATTCAGAAATTTTTTTTTCTTTCTAGAAACTAATTATTTACTTTTCTTACAATTAACTGCCCCATATGATCCTATATGTATAATATACCACAATTTTCTTTTTCAAAATCGCTGGAGTATTTTATGCGTTAACGGGGTTTTACACTGAAAAATACAATTTCTTGAAGAGAAAAAAAAAAACCTAGATGCTTCTACATCCTAGACACTTAAGTGAAGTTTTTGTATAGTTTTATCAAACGAATGAATTAAATCACATATAAACACTTGGATAAAATTTAGTTACATATAATAAATGAGCACCAAATGTTAACACTAGAAGCGCCGTCGGGGTCATTTCACCTTTTTTTCCAATTTCCAATGTTTTATTTCGACATGTAAGCGAACACTACAGCTTATATTTTTTTACTTTTTCTAAAATACTATCAAGCATACTGTGACAATTCTTCATCTTTCTGCATAAATTATTATAGAAAATAATCATAGAAATACCTAAAACAGCCAACAGGGGTTATTTTGATCCCATAAGAGAAGTGACAAATTTTCATCTGTTTTTGAATTCCCAATATCTCGTTTTTGTTTACTGCGCAGGGGGACACCCATTTCTTATTGCGATTAATAAAAACAGAAAAGTAAACTCCAGTTTTGCTTTGTTTGGATGACGCATAGTGATGCAGGGGGAAGCGAGGTAGTCTTCTCTCTGTTGCGTGCTCGCCTTCAGTTAGGAGGGTTCTTCAAAGCATTTCGACTCATCTCTGGTGTAATGTAAATTTATAGAATGCGTCGTATTCTGAAAGCAGTAACAGTGATGCCGTACAAAATTCTACCAAAGTGATTTCTCTTGTTTCTTGCGGATCAGGAAGCTCACGTGGACAAGGACGAGACAATAACATACCTAACATTTCTGCTGGCAACAGTCGCGAAAATACACATCATCAAACGATATTCTTTGGATTCCGATGAGCTTTATCAGCCCTACTTCCACTACAGATCGCACACCAGCTCGAAATATTGTGAAAATTGCAAGTGGTACAACATCGTTTCCTCGTCGTAACATTGGGACAAATACCACTTCAGCCTGACCTTTGAAGGTGATTGCAGCAATGCTGTTCAAACATGCACAATTGCTGAAGAACTACGTCAGCTTGGAATCGATAGTATGTTTCTCTGGTAGAACTTGATGCTTTTTTTTCGCCCTTTTATACGCCCGTTTTGCACTAGGTTATACAAAACTTTGTGGAGATGATTTATGGAACAAAAGCTGGAGGCTATCTGTGTTCAAAGAGAGAATTTCACGCAATCCTTTCTGTAAAATCATGCGGTATCTCAGATTCGATGTGCGAAGTAACAGAGCGAAGCATCTGCTACAGATAAATTTGCTCTCGCTTCTGAAACCTGGTACAACCTGATTGCAAATTGTTATTTGTGTTGTAATCCTAAAGAAGAAATAACCATTGTTGAACAGTTGTTGCCATGTAAATCAAGGTGCAGATTTATCCAATACATGGCAAATAACCCGCACAAATTTAACATCATGTTGCTACCTTCCCCTAATAGATCAAGTACAGTCTCTAAAGCAAAAGATATGTGCCTTTACATTCAAGGGATAAAATAAAACTTATATAAGCTGTAAGGGATGTCAGAAAGTTATTTTAAAAAATTAAAAAAAAATGGTAAATGTGTTGCTTTTACAGTCTGGCGCGCATATTTCTGTTTTTGAGCTGATGTCTAAGTAACTTTTGAACACATTTATATACTTATTCAGGATTTATTTTCTTTATTTTCTCACTTTGAAACATAATATGTGCTGATTTGTATTATTTGCATTTGTAACATTTTTTTTCTTTACTTATCACATTTTTTGAATAATATTATTATATAATGATATATATATATATATATATATTATATGTATATATATATATATATATATGTATAATTAACTATATTGTGCAGTATTGTGTAATAAAATATATTGAATTATATTGTCATTTGTGTACCATCATTTCAAAAAAACGTAAAAATGGGCATAGACGTACTCTAACAATTAAATAAATAAAAACGAAAAATTATACAATCTTCAAAAAATTTTGCATTTTGCAATTTAAACATCATTTATCCAGTAAAAATATTTTTATTTTGATGTGGTTTGAATTTCTTATGGGGGGTCAAATTGATCCTGAACGGCGGTTTTAGGTAAGTCCAAAATCCGGCTGTTCTAGTGTTAAAGTAAAGTTATTGTGAAGGGTTGTGGTGTCGAAATTGTGTCTCCTCTTAAGCAATTTTCAACATAGTTGATAAATACAGTATCTCCCACACCAATAAAGCCACCACGATTTTGTACCGTAAGCGGACACGAAAAAAAACCACGAGAACAAAAATAATATATTAAAGAAGACTATTAGCCCAGTCATTTTAGCAAAAATAGGGGGAAAATTTAGAGCGAAGCTGGATTTTTGCGTAAGTACTAGTTAGGTTATGTAGTTAAACATACTAAAAGTCCCCATTGATCCGATGTGAGCTTTCGTCACTAGGGGGCGCTAAAGAGCTTGAAAATCGGTTTTTTGTGAATATCTCACGAACAATGGCATTTAGAAAAAAAAAAAGTTCAGTTACAAAGCTGTAGATAAAATTTAATTTCCTATAAAAAATGTTATTAACACTTGTTTGTCACACCATCACTTCCCTGTCAAAAATATAAAAAAGTGAACATATTTGAAAGTAAAATTATAAAAATTCGAAAAATCTGCTGCTACTTTAAAAATTTATGTAAACAGATCTAAAATTCTCATTTTTGAATAGAGAAAGTGAATATATAATATACATTTATGCTTATTTCCAGATTACTCTTGAAGAAAAGCATTTAGTGCGTTTTCTTTATTGTTGTTCCCCCCGTAGACATATTCCACTTATAGTGACTGGCTTAGTCTAATTTCATTCGTTTAACTCCTTTAGTAGTTCTTTGTACAACTTCAACTTCTACACACCATTCAGATTCATCACTATCTGTATTTCTTTCTTTCGTTTTTGTGCTGCTTTCAGTATTTTTAGTTTGCCTTTCGGATATCATCACTGAATTCAGAAGTAGCTCTTCCCTCCTCCCTTGCAATGTGCAGGATATATGTCAATATCTTCCTGGTCTTCAAATTCAATTTTACTTGCCTTATGACATGAAACTCCGCAGCAATTTATGCTGCAGAATATTTATCAGAACATTTCAATCCAAATTATCCGCATCCACATGCTTTAGAACATCCTTTGGCGCAAGTACAAAAAATTGATTCAATAATATTTTTTGGTGAGGGCTGTAAGGTATCTGGAATTGGAGACAAATTATGTGCACCAGTTCTCAGGATGTAGTTTATTGCCCAACCGATATTGTACGAATGTGATACTCGTGTTTATTATGTAGTATTATGATAAACACGTAAATTGTGCAATCTATCTGCATTTTCGGTAGGCGGCAACGATGAAAGGCTTTTTTTTTACTAACAGCAATTTCTTTTTTTGAAACATATATAACGCGGTGCTTGAGAGAAATTTCTACTTTACCACCGTATGAAGCAAGAAAAATAGCTTTTCCTGCCTCGGAAACTTCAAATTGGGATATTTGATCACTTTTTAAAATTCTGGCAGCTTGTATGTTATGATCTTCTTCCTTTTTCAAAAAAATTGCTAACGACATTTTACCTTTCTCAAACATTGCTGATGTCGAGTCACAACCTGAAAAAGCGTGAAGAAACAATATATAATCTTTCAGAACAGCATCATTGTTAAGACTGTGCGATGAATACAGAGTGCTTGCAATTCGTCCACTTCCTTTCTTAATAAAAATATCTCTATCGCTGGAAGAGCTAAAACAGTCAACAATACGAGCAAGTCAACATCATCGTTCATTTCAATAATAGTTTTAACAATTAGTGTGTATGCATCATCTTCTGCTTGTTTCGCTTCAAAACCATTTTCTATAAAATTTTCCATAAGCATAAATATGAGGCGTGTCTTATTTTAATGATTAGATTAAAAAAAAAAATTTTGCGATACTTTAGACCTTTTTTTTCCTTCTGCATAAAAGCTTCGTCTAATGTATCAGAATATAAACATTTTTCCTTAATTCAAACAACGGACTGTCATTTCTCAATTTTTCTTTCAATGGAGTAATTTGTGCGGACATTGATGTTTTTTCTGCATTAGATTCATTGTATGATTTAATAGAATTCGTTCCTGTATAAGTTTTCTACACTTTGGATGAACTGCAAATTCACTATTGTTTTTAGCCATTTCTTCAAATATTTTCTACTTATGGTCACATCTTTCCGAATTTGCTGTCACAAAGAAATTCAGTCCCTTTTTTCTATTTTTACATACTCTTTCGAAACGCAATCCTCACCGCACACAAGACATACTATTCTGTCAATCTCCATTTTTCGCTCACAATCAGCATTTAAGAAAAAAATCATTTTAAACTGTCATAACAATTTAACAATTTCTATTACATGCGTTGAAAATAAAATTATTCCCTTTCTAAAATCTCATATAGGGGCATGCGAAGAGAAAACTGCGCCCGGGGCAAAGCCTCCATTTGGCGTCTCCAACTTTTTCATGTGACAGGCCAAAAATTAGTTGGAAGTATAAATTTGGCGCCCCCTAAATATCCGCACCGGTGGCGATCGCCCCCTTCACTCCTCCCTTTCCTACGGCGCTGATCTCATAAAGAATATACCAAATGAAAATTAAATATTGGAACGGTATCTGCACGAGGTACATTTCCACAAATGCAAAGAGAGATAGGGTATTGGGCAATTACTATTGCACAAGTGCGAAAAACGGCATACAGACAATGGGGGAGGATCCAAAGTTCCGTATTTGTTCTGCCTCTTCGCCGCGTTATGATTGTGCTTCCGCATTTTTTTCAATAACGTTTACTTTAATTTAATTTTTGGCAGAGAAGAGTTGGTGTGACAAAAAAAAAATGTTCATGACCCTTTTTGTAGGAAATTAAATTATCTAGATCTTTGTAATTGAACTTTTTTTCTAAATGCCATTTTTCGTGAGATATTCACAAAAAACCGATTTTCAAGCTCATTAGAGCCCCCTGGCGGAGAAAGCTCACATCGGATCGATGGGGATTTTTAGTATGTTTAACTACATACCCTAACTAGCACCTATGCAAAAATCCAGCTTTGTTCTAATTTTTTCCGTTCTTTGTAGAAAAGGGTGCTAAAATGACTGGACTATATATAGAAATGCATATTTACAAGGAATAATTCACTTCATGCTCCACTTGATCAGGAAAAAAATGAATGTAGAAAAAACAGGGTAGAAAAAGTGTCCCGCCGAAATAAAGCCTACTACTGTTAATAGATATTGTATCCGCCATGCTTACATATGACTTCAAATATAGGATATCTCGTACTATTTACCAATCGCTGGAAGATATTAGCATCAGTATTATCTCAGGCCTCAATGATGGCGGCCAGCATATTTGAGATGTGTATATTGCTGGGACGATTACTGTTTCTAAACCAATAGGAGAGCGTCATTATCACGGTCAAGTACACGCCCACACAGTTTGATTGACAGGAACTCGTGGACAATTGACGGTGCTAATTATAACGATAATCTGTTGCGGATGAAAGTGAGTTGACTGGCTGAATGGTTAGAGCGTCGAGCTTGAAACCGGAGGATATGGGTTCGAGTCCATCGCGGGCCAAGAGTCCGTTGGAGATTTTTTTTTAATTATTGGAGGCTGTCTTTTATTAATAAATAAGACATTAAAAAAATATTTCAAACCCTTTTAATATTCTAAATATCGTTCCAAAATGATTTATATATATATTAAACAAATGGGAAAAAAAGTATTCTGCGAAAATATCCGTATAAGTAAAATTCTTACTTTAATTTTTATTTATTTATTTATTTATTTATTTCAGGATCAGAGGAAGTATAATCTCTAATTGAAGTAAATAAAATTCAGTCATTTTGAAAAAAAAAAAAATTCTTTCGTACCTTTAATTTTTAATTACCGAGTACAAATTCAAACAATCCGAGTACAAATAAATAATAAACACACACGATCAATTGTCCACGAGTTCCTGTCAATCAAACTGTGTGGGCGTGTACTTGACCGTGATAATGACGGTCTCCTATTGGTTTAGAAACAGTAATCGTCCCAGCAATATACACATCTGAAATATGCTGGCGGCCATCAGTTTTGCCACAAAATTGAATTGTCTATCATTAGCATTTAAAGTCCTACTGAGGATACTCCACACGTTTTCTTAGGAATTGAGATGATGCTGCAAGGCAGGCGATTCCATCAGCTGAAAAATCCAATTTAGCCCACCAATTCTCTCTTGAGTTGGCAATATATGGATTTCTAGCAATTCTTGGTAATCAGTAGCCTACATACGGACTTGGAGAAGAGCCAGGTTAAGTTTACCACTATAGTTTAAGCCTCCATCGTGCTGGCTTTTTGAGAAATTTTTCTTTACTTTCCTGATGACATACCAATAGAAAGCAACACAGTCTGAGCCATCCAAACTATTTTATTTTTCTTATCCGAGGATATAACAGGATGGCATATAAAAACATTTATTATTAACAAAATTATTTAAATACATATTATTAAATACATTAATTACAAAATATAAAATATCATATAAAATACAAAATTAATTAAATACATTTATTACAAAATTAATTAAACCGTTTCTCCTTAAACATGTTCTTTCATCAAAATTCGACGGGTTCCACCTCGAAGATAGTAATTGCTGAAATAGAGTATTCAGTTATGTGTTTTTAAAATTATTTACTTAATACAGCTTTCATTATAATAAACGGTGTACTTTTGTTTTTCTATTTTGAATGTGTTGAAAAGTGTTTTATAATCCATGCTTGACCATATAAAGAGTTTACTTCTTGTTTTCATTTAGTATCTTCGATAGCTTAACAAATCGAGGTATGACTGATCGTATCCTATAAAAAAGATATTCATAAGTTAGAAATCGATGAATCAATGATACGGAATCATTTTTTGGTAGATTAATTTACGGTTGCCACAGTTTCCAACAGGAATATTTGGCTTATTTAATTGTTAAATAAGGCATCATATAACAGAGAGAAAAACATTATTTCTAAAATGTTTTGGAAAGAAGCAATAAAAAAAAGAAATTTTTTAATGAAAGTTCTATAACCGTGTCTTATCAATCGGTACATTTTAGCGAATGGGTTTAGTTGACAACCATTATTATAATTTCCTTAGCGAATGTGTTTGGATGACAACCATTGTTATAATTTATTTTGTCTTTATTAACTCCGTTGTTTTAACATACGTGTACTTGAAATAACATTCTTCCCATCATCGTATTGATATCGGCAATACTGATGCAAGAGTTTGTTGCTTTATGGTTAAATTTAACAGAATTGTTACTATTATTGTATGCAAATAATGTCTGTTATAGAAATAAAAAATTTTACATAATAATTAATAAAAAAGATAATAAATATACAATCTTTGAGTAAAAAAACAAAAGTATAGTTTCCCTCACACGAATCTGAAATTATACGATATTTAGTACATGATGTAATGCGATAAATGTGAATGTTGTTGCTTACAAGGAAGGTCTCCATACTGGGCATTAGGGTGGAGCGAAAAAAATTTTTTTTTGAAAATCAAAAACGGGTAGGTGCCAAAAGTTGCCTTTATACTAGTACATTAACTGCGTGAAATTTTACTGCTGAAAAAAAAATGGCTTGAGTCTGCGCTTTTGCTCCAAAAATCGAAATTTTGAGTAAAATTTGACATGTTTTGACATTTTTTCAAAAAAATTAAAAAATTCCTACAGAGCTGGTTAGTATTTAAAAGTGTTGTTTAGACCTTTATATTTATCTGCTTAACATATTTAAACTATAAAACAATATCTGTAGTCTGTATAATTGGAACAAATCTGACAACTTTTTGTGAAAAATCAGCGTTAACCTCTCTATTGGAGCATACAACGAAATGTTCTTTTGAATGCATTTCTTACCTAGCTGCTTTCAAAACTACTGTGTATGTAACTCATAGAGGTGGTTGCATTATCCCACCCGTTTCAACCACCCAATCATCTAGGCCCAGTGTTTTATTTATGTATTGAATTGTTACTTTTTTCCCGAAGACGATTATAAGTTTTCTATATATCAAAGTAATTTATCTCTTCTTCGTATTCACTGACTTTGGATGATTTGGATTGTTGGTGTGACCTGCTGCACGTATATTTTTATACCATGTATAACAGAAGAGAAGCTGATTAATGTATTGGGTATGTTCTTAATTGAACCTATTCAGCAGTCTATTATCTTCATTAATTTTTCATGCAATTAATACATTATGATGGAAGTTCTGTTACCACAGCATTTTTTCAATCAATTACATTTTATATATAATGATTTTCCTAAAAATTGATTGTATGAATTCAATTTTTAGTATGTCATCATTTACTGTACTTATTACATTGAATATATTTTGAGAAGCTGGCTGCTTAACCCCCTGACTGCCCGCAAAAGGGTAAAATTGTAATGTTGTTTTCTCTGTAATTTATTAAAAATATTAAAAAAAGATTTTTTTTCCAACCTGATACAAAATATTTTATTATGTATAGGTGTATAATCTTTGAGAGTATTAATCCTAACTTAATTTTTCAAAACTGGGTTTTATTTGTAGAATTATATTAATTTAAATATTGCTTATGCTGGAGTGAAACCTGCAGGTTAGTGTGCGAAAAAATCAGCCAGCGGCAGTCAGGAGGTTAATATTATGACGATCGTCACAGAGGATTGCAAACAAAATTTGCGTGTTAAACAACAATATTTCTAAAGGAGTTTTAGTATGCTTTATGTCGTTTCCTGTATTGTTCCATAGTCTAGTAATTTCTAATAAGATTTTAGATCTATTATTTAGGTGTGTAGTACATTTGGTATAAAACATCCAGAGGTATAAACTTGGATTATACATTTTGTGAGTGAACATATAGACGCTGATTGCCAAATCTGTGCTTATATGAAGCGGAAAATTTTATTAACTTTATGAGCTGTCTTTTGTGTGAGATGTTTTCTAAACTCCTATTCCCCATTCTTTCTCAGAAATAGCTTTCCTTATGAATTAGCTTTGCAATCTCTGAAAGAAATTTCTAGTCTGTTCTGAGTATCTTTTTCTCAATTTGAGAAAATAATTTTTCAAAATTATTCTCTATTTTATATATAAAAAAAATTGCAATAGGAAGTGAATAGTACGTAGACAAAGATTTTCCTTATTGATCCAGCTTGATATTGCTTAGAACGTTTTATATCGACTTCTCTAATAATTGTCGCAGAGGAAATTCACTGGAGTTGAAGTAGCGAATGATTCAATATCATACACAGGTCTAAGCTTACCCTATGCAAAATGGTTCACAGTGACAAATAAAATTCTCCTAATTTTAAATGAGCATTTATAGTCGATTAGAATCTGTACATTCCCTCATAAAGTACTATGCATTATATGTTTATGCTCAGGACATTTCACCATCAAATGTTGTCCACTCATAAAAAGAGGATCTAAAAGTTAATAGGAAATTACCTGGATACGAAAACACTTAGAAAACGGCATAAAACTAATGCAAAAAAAAGTTATTTACAACAGCGGTTGTTTTATACATGGAGAACAAATTTTCATTGCAATTCTCGCTGACGATCACCTTCACATTAAACAGCTCGCTTCTCAACATATAAAAAATGCAACAGTAGAATAAATGACGGCATACTTCTAGTTGAAATATCTGAAATCATCTTTAAAGCAAATCATTACGTAAAAAAAAATACAATTGACTGAAAAAATGTTGTGGTAACAGATATTCCAATCACTATTCATCGACTGAATGTAAGTTTGATAAATATAATAGATGGCCGAATAGATCCCTTTAATAGATTCCCGTGCATTACTCTGCTTGTCATTTTTTTTGTATAAACTGTAAAAATATACCTGAAGATAGTTACAGCAGCATGTGGATGCAAAGAACAGATGAACAAGGTGGAAGCATCGAAAACATGCCAAATTTTTATAAAGAAAATCACAAATCAATGTATAAATAAAACACTGTACTAAGATGATCGAATAGTTGGGCCAGGTGGTGTAGGAAATATAGACACCTCCACGACGCATGTCCAAGGTAGTTTTGAAAACAAGAGCTGTATTAAAAACAACAATTCGTTGTATGACCCAATAGAGTGGTAATGCTGTTTTCTTACGAAAAGTTGCCTGTTTTGCTCCAGCTATAGGGAATAAACATATTGTTTTATAGTTTAAATATGTTAAGCAAATAAATATAAAAGTCTAAGCAACACTTTTAAATACTAACCAGCTCTGTAGGAATTTTTTAATTTTTTTGAAAAAATGTCAAAACAAATTTTACCCAAAATTTCGATTTTTGGAGCAAAAGCGCAGACTCAAGCCATTTTTTTTCAGCGGTAAAATTTCACGCAGTTGATGTACTAGTATAAAGGCAACTTTTGGCTCCTACCCGTTTTTGATTTTCAAAAAAAAATGTTTTCCACACCACCCTACTGGGCATACTCAGAATTTTTTGAAAAAAAAAAATACCGATTAAACTACTCATGTATGTAATAAAGGATCAGTCAAATTTAGTGGTGGAATTACAGAAGAATACTTTCGAGTATTTGGCACGAAAAGACAAAATCGTCACGCCATTTGGCGAGCAGCATTTTCCCTCGCCAAAAGCAAGCGATTTTAATGAACCTAAAAATTTCTCGTCAATTAATTTTTAGAACACGTGCAAATAGCATTTAATGAATTTAAATTTGAACAATGAGACAATTTGATATATAGATATATTTTGTTTTGCATATCTCTGTTGATTTCATGCAGTTATTTAGTTATATCACTTTAAAAATAATTTCTTATATAAAAAATATTTTCATATTGAAAAGTATTTTTTCATACATTTAAGCGTATGACAAAATAAAGGTCAGATGAAGAATGTTGTAATTCACTTGAATATCAGAGAAATTTGTTTCCATAGCAACAAAATTGTATCCACAGAGCTCAATTAGATTGGAGTTGATTTTGAGATTGAAACAATTTTAATTAATTTAAATTTTGTTTTAATTCATAAAATTTCACCGTTGATTTTCATTCTAAATACATTATGACAAAAATATAGTTAAAACAGACTAAAGATGACAAAACTAACGTTATATAAATCAAATTTCTTTAAACAAGTTCAACATGAAGCATTTTTACCTTAAAAAGAATTTGACATAAAAAAGTATTTTTTGAAATTTTATTTTGTCGCCAACCGGTGATAAATCGCCAAATAAAAGAAATGTTTGTTATTTTTTTACGAACGTTCTATCGGGGTTCCGCCAAAATTTTTTTTACAAACATATATATCGACATGAGAAGAGCATTCTGTAATTTTTTGAGAATTTTCTGAGTATGCCCGTATGGAGGCCTTCCTTGTTAGATTATTGACACTGTGTTATGACGTAGGCATTAATAATAAAAATTTTCTGCATTATATTACATGTAAAAAAATATACATTTGAATAACAACAATACAAGAAATATAAAAAGATTATATGACATACGTGTAAGTAAAATTTGTGGAAATGAATAAGATGTTTTAATATTTCAAGATTCTATATTATTTTATCCTGATATTATTAAAGAGTTCAAAATCACCTCCGTTATTCATTGTTGACACAACTTAATGAAATGTCAGCGACACTAGCCATTATTTCTCAAAACAAATGAATGAGGTCATTCCACAAAGATTTGTATTACACACTTTTATGTCGAACTACGACAACATAGTGTCCAATCTTATTAACCTTCCTACCCTGAATGGTAGGAACCTTGGGTCTAATCGACTCAGTCCTATAATGCATTTCATTCGATTCAAACCAGAAAATTTTCCATAAAGTAAATTAAATAATTAAGACAAAGATTTAAGTTAAATAAGTATGTTAAATGGATTTAAATAAAAACTCTGGTGTGAAATGTTTTAATCAAGTTTGAGTAAAATTTCAACAGGGTAGGAAGGTTAAATAGTATTTTGCTAATATTTTAATGTTTTTAGTTAAGTATTCTTAAAAATTATTGTAAATTATTGATTCTTGAAGTTTAGTTACCGCATGCAAAAAATTATGTGTAACATTTTATACAAAAAAGTATAATAAAAAATGTTTTTTTTGTTTGTTTAATTTCGGTAATTTAATTTGTGTAAATTTGATAAGAAATACAAAAACAATAAAAAATATAGAAAAGTAAGTAGAATTTTTATATAATTCTAAATTTTATAAGAAATGGCATACAATTAAAACACAAATGGCGTGAAACGTAAATTAACATACATTTCGGGCGCATAGTTCTCAGTGAACGGACTGCAAATGTAAGGTACTTTGTTCTGTCTTTTACAAAGTATAATTTTATAAATACAATTGCTGTTATGTGATTTTCTTAGTGTTTGTTCTCGAAAATGAGAAACCGTGTTATCTTAAAAGTATATTACCCCTAATCGCAAGTGAGCGTTTACTAATGATGTAGTATTACACATATCAATTGTTACATACATGCATGCATAGTAATCCCATTGAAATAAAATTTTCAGAACAGCTTTTTCAGTTGCTGTAGATTTAAAACAAGGCTCGTACGCATGAAGAGATTCAAGGGATTTTAGGTGTTTCAGCAGCAGAAATTTTGTAAAGAAGTCATCGCTATATCTGACAATAGATTTTTGAAAAAAAATAAAGCATATCAGCACCATCGGTTAGGTGATCTATGGTCGTAACGTCTATGGAACCTTTCTAAAATTTTATACATTTTTGGTAATTAGGTAGCTTTCATTACAAAAAGAAAAAGCTACCTATTGCAGCCGTCCGGAGGAAAGCACTTCCAGAAAATATTGGTATATTTTCACCTATCATGACCCCCAGGCTCCAAAACTACCCTCCGTTCAAATGTTGATATATATGTATATATATATACTATATATATATATATATATATATATATATATATATATATATCTGATTTTTGTCATGCGATAACTAACGTATTTATGAACCGATTTGAATGAAACTTGGTATGTACATAGAACATACAAATATCGCGATCGAGTTCGTTGGCCAGCATCATCCGCCATCTTGTTTCAAAATGGCGGTCATTTAAAAATTAAAAAAAAAATTAAAATTTAAAATTAAATACGAAAAAATAAAAAGTTGAAAACTATTTTTATTTTATGTGTTAGATCTTAAAGCACCAATTCCAGAACACTTTTTACTTTGTCTATATCTTAAAAAATGATTGAGTTATAGCACTTTGAATTTTTCTAATGGCTGAGATTTTGAAACGATCTGATTTTTGTCATGCTATAACTAACGTATTTCTGAACCGATTTGAATGAAACTTGGTATGTACATAGTACATACAAATATCTCGGCCGAATTCGTTGGCCAGCATCATTCGCTATCATATTTCAAAATAGCGGCCATTTAAAAATTTTAAAAAAATTTAAAATTTAAAATTAAATGCGAAAAAATTAAAAGTTGAAAAATATTTTTATTTTATGTGTTAGATCTTAAAACACCATATCCAGAACACTTTTTACTTTGTCTATATCTTAAAAAACGATTGAGTTATAGCACTTTGAATTTTTCTTATGGATGACATTTTGAAACAATCTGATTTTTGTCATGCTATAACTAACGTATTTATGAGCCGATTTAAATGAAACTTGGTATGTACATAGTGCATACAAATATCTCGACGAGTTCGTTGGCCAGCATCATCCACCATCTTGTTTCAAAATGGCGACCATTAAAATTTAAAAAAAAGATTTAATTTAAAATTAAATGCGAAAAAATTAAAAGTTGAAAAATATTTTTATTTTATGTGTTAGATCGTAAAACACCGATTTTAGAACAGTTTTTACTTTGTCTATATCTTAAAAAAGTCCTTCCGGCAATGCCGGGAGGAAGAGGTAGCTTTCATATACTTATTTATTTATTTATTTATTTTAAGGTAAGTTACATTGTTCAAAAATACTAAGCTCAAATTAATGGAAATAATCTTATAAAATTAGTGATTTTATAAGATTGAAACTAGTTTTTGTCAAGACTGAATATTAATAGAAATTTTTAGAAATTAGTCATCTTTTATTCAACCTGGTTTTATTTTAAGCGATTTAGAGAGTCACCAAATTCCACGATATCATAAAGTGTATGCCATTTTAAAGCAACATTGTGAATCGTTCAGATCAGACCGTTTCAAAATGTCAGCCATAAGCAAAATTCAAAGTGCTATAACTCAGTCATTTTTTGAGATATAGACAAAATAAAAAGTGTTCTGGAATCGTTGTTTTAACTTCTAACACGTAAAAGAAAAATATTTTTCAATTTTTAATTTTTTCGCATTTAATTTTAAATTTTAATTTTTTTTAAAAATTTAAAATGGCTACCATTTTGAAACAAAATGGTGGATGATGCTGGCCAACGAACGCGGTCGAGACATTTGTATGTACTATGTACATCCCAAGTTTCATTGAAATCGGTTCATAAATACGCGTGTTATCACGTGACAAAAATCAGATCGTTTCAAAATGTCAGCCATAAGAAAAATTCAAAGTGCTATAACTCAATCATTTTTTAAGATATAGACAAAATAAAAAGTGTTCTGGAATCTTTGTTTTAAGTTCTAACACGTAAAATAAAAATATTTTTCAACTTTTAATTTTTTCGCATTTAATTTTAAATTTTAAATTTTTTAAAAAATTTAAAATGGCCGTCATTTTGAAACAAAATGGCGGATGATGCTGACCAACGAACTCGGTCGAGACATTTGTATGTACTATGTACATACCAAGTTTCATTCAAATCGGTTCATAAATACGTTAGTTATCGCATGACAAAAATCAGATATATATATATATATATGGTTATATATATATATATATATATATATATATATATATATATATATATATATATATGTCAACATTTGAACGGAGGGTGGTTTTGGGGTCTGGGGGTCATGATCGGTGAAAATATACCAAAATTTTCCGAAAGTGTTTTCCTCCGGACGGCTGCAATAGGTAGCTTTTTACTTTTTGTAATGAAAGCTACCTAAAATGATTGAGTTATAGCACTTTGAATTTTTCTTATGGCTGACATTTTGAAACGATCTGATTTTTTTCACGTGATAACACTCGTATTTATAAATCGATTTGGATGTAACCTGGTCTGTACATAGTATACATAATAAAGCCTGGACGGAGTTCGTTAACCAGCTCCATCCGCCATCTTGTTTAAAAATGGCGGCCATTAATTTTTTTTTTAATTTTAGAATTTGATATTAGGTACAAAAAAGTGAGAAATTGAAAAAGATTTTTCTTTTATGCATTTGACCTTGATACAAAGATTTCAAAGCATTTTTTTTTTGTTTTGTCTGTATCTTAAAAAAATCTGAGTTATAGTACTTTCAATTTCTAGTGTTGGACACATTTTGAAATGATCTGGATTTCGTCACGTGATAACAAGCGTATTTATACACCGATTTGGATGAAACTTGGTGCGTACATAGGACATACTGATGCCTGGACCGAGTTTGTTGGCCAGTTCCAACCGCCGTCTTATTTCAAAATGGCGGAATATTATTTTTTTTTATTTAAATTTTAAAATTTGGTGCAAAAAATTAAGAAATTGAAAAAGATTTTTCTTTTGAGTTTTGACCTTGATACAGATTCCAGAGCATGTTTTGTCTCATCTATATCTTGAAAAATGGCTGAGTTTTAGCACTTTCAATTTCCAATGTGACTGACATTTTGAAACTGTCTGAAAATTGTCATGCGTTAGTACGCGTATTTATAAACTGACTTCGATATAACTCCGTGTGTTCATGGTAAATACCAATGTCTTGACCGAGTTCACGGGCCAACATTACCCGCCATCTTGTTTCAAAATGTCGGCCATTTAAATTTGTCAAAAATCTTTTAAATGTATAATGATACATAAACAAAAAAATATAAATTGAAAAAAGTTCTTTTTAAACTATTTATCTTAATAATGAATTCCGGAGTATTTTTTGCTTTGTCTTTACCTTGAAAAACGTCTGGGATATAGCAGTTTGAATTTCTAATGTGGGTGATATTTTTTAAGATAAGTCAATTTGACAGCACTCGTATATATTAATTGATTTCGATGTGAGTGCGCATGTTCACATGAATTAAGATTTCGATCGAGCTCATTGGGTTTTTTTTTATCCATCATGCTGCTTTAAAATGGATATCGTGGAATTTGGCGATCCTATAAATCGCTTAAAATAAAACCAGGTTGAATAAAATATGACTAATTTCTAAAAATTCCTATTAATATTCAGCATTGACAAAAACTAGTAGTCAATCTTACATAATCATGCTCCACTATTTTGAACTTCGTATATTTGATTCATATAACTTAATTTAAAATAAATAAATAAGTATATGAAAACTACCTCTTCCTCCCGGCACTGCCGGTAGGACTCTTTGCACTTCATCTAATATCTTTAACGTAATTTCCGTAGGTGCTTTTTTTGGTTCTTCTTACCAAATACAATAAGTTCAATAACTAAATAAATAATATATATACACATATATATATATATATGTATATATATATAAAGTAAAAAACTATAAAAGTATATTTAGGGTATTTCGAAAAAAATCCTAATGTCATGCCATGTATCTGATATAGCAAAATGCGATATTTGAAATAATTTTTTATAGTAGTCATAAAAGTGTAATGTGGAAAGCAAGTAAATGTAAAGAACATTTTACATTGATTTTTAAAGAAAATGCTTAAAGCTTTATTTTTTAAGAAATATTAACTAGTATGAAATAAAAAAAAGTTTTGGGTAGCCACATCCGACTAGTTTAATATTTAAATGTACCCATATATTTAACTTTAGGTGCAAGTGGATAGACAAATCACGAGAAAAATCAAAATCGTTATACCGCATTTCTTCACTTACAAACGACATTATAGTACAAAAAGTAAATAGCCAAGTTTTTTTTTTAATATCAGTATTTTACAATGTGAATTTTTAGTTCAAATAAATAATCCTGTTTAAAATAATGCATTTGAACGGAACTACTTATAGTATTTTGGTGCAAATTAGTATTTAAGATTATTTTAATGCATAAATATGTATATTATATTTAATAAAAAACTCATTTTAGTTAGAATAATGATATTTTATAAAGGGGTCACGCTATATATTGTCATTTGCATATATGAATGGAAATTAGTCTGTTTCGTCCCAAAAATAATATTTAGAGATGTTGAGTCGAGGATTTTTTTACATCACTGTTATTTTAGAGAAATTGTTGTACTGTTAAATCACTCAAAATTTCCAATTAAATAAAATAAATTCTTTGAATTAAAATAATGATAGCAAACTTAGACGCTCTACATCTTTTAAATAACGTACATTCGAAATGAATACCGCAGTAAGGTTAAATAAAAATAAGAATTTTTAAATTTTCATACACAAATGCACCGATGCTGGGTTTGTTTTTGTCTCATGTTGCGCCTCAAGATTGTGTGCTCATGAAGACTATTCCATCTAGTGTTGCAGTGCAGCCTTATCAACATTTAGCAGTGAAAAATGCTGAGCTGGCCTTAAGAGCACAGAATCGATTTCGACTCTGTTCCCTTACGGACACGTGTTGGTTTAGCTGATGACGAGCTGTTATTGTTGTGGCTCGAAACGCATCCTACTTTATTTATCATTTTATGGTGATTTTACAAAGTGTTTTACTTTATTTATCAAGCCCAAAAGTAATGTTCGAGCACAAATTATAGCAAAATAAATAACTTGATTTAAAATACTAAAATTTTAAGGGGCAGTGGACCTTTATTTGAACAAAATTGTCTATAGCAAAATCGTCGCAAAAAATGTCTATTTCTGTGATATAATAGTATCAAAACAGTTTTTTTTAATAAAATATCATTTATGAAGTAAATAATTAAGATAAGTGTAGTTATATGCTTTAAATCCGTTTTTCTCAAAACTACTTTTTCGACGCTTGTAGATTTTTGAAATGTTTCTTGCGGCGTAATTTTTGATCAATATTTATGAAATTGATAAGGAAATATCCTGATATTGTTTAAAAAGAAATTGTGTAAGCTTTTTAAAATTCGTCTTCATTAAGATAGTGAAATTTGATTCTTTACTTATTAAAATGTAGAATTTTGTTCAAAATCGGTACGGAATTTAGAAAAAAAAATCTGTGAAATATTAACTATTCAAGAGATTAAAAAAATCTCACACAAATTTGTTTAGAATAGAGTTTTAAGTGATAAAAATGCAAAAGCAGGAAAATATCTAAAAAATTAACACTCGAGAGCATTTTAAAATTTCGTTAAAAAAATTTTAAAATTTTTATAAGATTGGAAATTTTGTTGAAAGTGTTCTATATGCTTTTGGTGAAATGAATATACGCACAAAATTTCATATTGCTATGATGAAAATTATAAAAAATAAAACGTCCACTGTTCTCTTAACATAGAAAATCTTCCTAGAACGTGATTTAACATTTTCAGGGCAGATTGTATAGAGTAAATGTACTTCTCTTACGACATATTAGTGTGCAACCACACGCATAACCAGTTGCTTGAAAGTCATAGTAGATTCGTCAAAAGAATTCGTGCTTACTGAAATTCAGAATGCGAAATTTAGGAATTAAGCATAATCTATGTAAAAATATTCTTATTTTAAATGTATTTTTTGATTCAAATTCTAAATACTTATTAATATAAATATAATTACTTTCTAAAAGTGAGGAAAAATTAAACATTCTATAGCAAAAACAGAAGAATTGTTAAATTTGTTGCTGTTTTTTACATTAATCAATGAATAATTTAATTTTTAATTTTTTTAATTCTTTTACATTCTTATATTTGTGTACATTCTCAGGAACGAACTAGTTTTTATTCTTCTTCTCTATCTATAGTATTATTTAACGGTGATTTTCTAAAGGGAATATTTAATTTTCTCTGGGACTAAAAGTAACAAACGATAGCGCAATTCTAAATTTAACAAAGGAGATTGTCACATTAAATCACTCAAATAATCAAAGTACAAATTATTCCTTGATTTCATTTATTTAAAAAGATTATTCATTGATCTTTTTCTCTAACTGCATTAACTTTCCTTATTATTTCTCATTTTTAGAATTCCTACTTAAAAAGCAAAAACGGAACCATTATAAGATCGTTTGTCTGTCTGTCACAATCATTTTACTTGTAAATTATAAATCTTGGAAAGCTCAAATTGGGGAAGTAAAAAAGATTATTGACCCGTATATTTGAAGGTTATTAAACATTTACAAATATATTTAGGAGAGGGGGGTAAGGGGGTAATTAATTTACTTCAAGAAAAAAATCTTTTTTTTTATCGTGTGGAGTATCTTGTGAAAATTTTCATAACGCTGAATTCAAAGTTACATTTGTTTTAATTTTAGACATTATGTTTTCAAAGTTATCGTCGAAAATATAGTGTAAAAATATCCCCCCTTATCTAATTTCGAATCTACTGAAACTAAAATTACATAAAAAATAGAGGTAGTAGATATTACTTCTATCTTTGTAGGAAAACTATGGTTATTGATCTATATCACATAGTTTTTGAAAAAAAGCACATTTATTCTGTTAAACAAAAATTATAATTTGTCAGCATTGAGCAAAGGTGCTGAGGAAGGTTGGGGGTACATATCGTACTCCGCATACCAGAGACCAGGCCTGTCCAACCATTCAGTAACCAGGGACGCATCTTGGCTCTTGGAACCCAAAATGAAGGGTGACATTATTTACGTGACTGAAAACATGTGGCAATATAATCGCATAATATTAGCGTACACGCACGTCTTAACATTATGCAAATGAATCGTACAGAGGTAAACCCCTTTACAGACCTTTACAGTTCTAATAAAAAACCTTACAGTTCTGAAGTTACGTGTATTAAATTTCAAATTGTACATTTTTTTACGAGAGGTTTCTATCAAAAATGTTTGTAAGCTAAGGCGCCAGAAACTTTAATCGCGTCTTTAATAACAGTAATAACAAATAAATATGAAAATCAGAGATATTGCTCGGTTTCTTTTAGAATGTCAAAATACAATTTGATTTAATTTGAAGTAGTGGCTTAGTTTTATGAAAAGTACAAAAACATTTAAGTATGATAGGGACCAAACCATGTGAGTGGTTTCAGAGGGATAGTCTGGAAGTGTTTTCATAGATGGAAATCAATCTACACTACACTGTTTATTATTTTTTCTTGGCAAAATTATTGAATATAAATGAAAAAAAAAAACCGCCAAATTTCAAAATTCAAGAAAGAAAAATTAAGCCTTTTACCTTTCATATAAAACAATCTTTGGGCCGGTGTGACAACAGTAAAAAGAAAAAATGTGAGCTTTCATGCATATGTAATTTTCAAAAGGGAGAAGGACAGGGGAAAACATTTATTTTTCTGTTACTTCTTAAGTATTAAAAAGAGCTATTTCCAACTATTAAGAAATTTAACTATCATAATTACACTACATGAAAAATAAATAAAAATTGCAAAAATATGCATGAATAAATTTTCAAAGTATGTTTCTGGTTTTTAATTATATGCGTAAGCTAACAGGATGCCAAAAACAGATTTTAAAAATAGCTCTGATAAAATATTAATTATTTTAAAGAAAGCCTTTATTATAATGTAATTTTAATTCTAAAATGTTTAATAACTGGAAATCTTCAAAAGGGCGCCTCGTTGGACAGCTCTGGCATAGACTTTTAAAGCTTAGATAACAACAACTAAAAATTTATTTGTGTAATGTAATATCTAGTAGCAGTATAAAAGCTATAAAGTTCTTATTGTTGCAAACAGACTAATTTAATTAGAATTAATCATATAAATCAGGGTTTGTAAGCATACGAAATTGAAAAAGAAACAGTCATTTTAGCACCAGGATTTCTTTAAGTATTGTTTGACTTTTTTAAAGTAAATCATTTCTTACTTCGGATATATTCGCCACTACCTTACGAAATTTTTGGCATTAAAATATATAATTTTTGACACAAGCTCTTTTAGCTCAATGCGTAAATTTATATTTTAAACAATGGTTTTGACTTAGGTACAGTGTAAAATGAAAGATTATTACTAAGATGAATTTATGAAATGATTATGATTTTTATGAAATGTCGAATGAAGTTTTATTATGCACTATCGTTATATTTTTAGTACCGAGTTAAGTTCTTTATAAATAGATAAGGATAAGAGTAAAAAAAGAGAGTTATACATACAAGCAATATTTGATATTATTTAGACGTCATATATCTTTGAACTTTTACGGTATACCCATTCATACTTTTCTAGTATATACAGCTGTAACCAAGTTTTCGTTGTGTAGCTTCTTACAAATTCTTATTATTCTTTCAGCAACAATTTTCTTTTAATCAAACTCTTAACTCCTTCGCGACGAAAACATTTTGCTTAGTTTTTAATCTTTAACCACCGGTTATTCAAAGCAGAAAATTTTCTCTTATTGCATCGCGAAAATGTCCCAATGAAATGAGGTAAAATTTACATTAAAAATAACTAGTAGGAATAATGAAAGATTCTGAGAATTTTAAGTGGCATTTGTACAAGTCGTTAATATCCATATGTTTATTGCAAGGAACCCTCAGGATACGAAAATTACTCGTACGTGATCATTTCTTATCTGTATTAAATTATTCTGTTTTTTTTTTTCAAATATCTACCATGATTTGTGCCTCTTTTCGAGTTTACGTACGATAGTACTAAAAACCTCTCAGTTATCAAATGGCATAACGCTTAATCTCAAATGAGAAAGGATCGCTTTTTTTTTCATGACTCGTCATAGCATAACAAAGCAACACATTAAATTTCTATACTTTTAAAAATTATTTAAAAAATAAGTATCGTATTAATAAATATACATTTTATATTAAGTAAAAAAATATACATTTATATATGTATGCTAGAAAAATAGAAGTATAGAGAGAAAAATAATTATAACTCTAATCCCTTCTATAGAATATCAAATTTAATCTGATGTACATCGGAAAATGTTAACAATGTATTCGGAAAGATAAATTAATCATTGTTGACATAGCTTAATGAATTTTCACCACTCCTTGAAATATATGTATGAAATAGTTGTTTGAGTATGACTTGGTTAAGCAGTTATCGAAACATATTCCTATAATAGGACATTGAAATATGATATGCAATCCTGTTACGCAACAGAATGATTTTACTAACTTACACATATGAAAATTTTTTTATCAGATAGAATGAACTATAACTGATTTTGAATTTTTTTTTTAAGTTGAAAGATTCTGAAAGAGACTATAACTTATTAGAAAAAAAAAGTTACAGATCAATTTCCAAAATAAAATACTATAAAAATCACTCCTCGCAAAGATTGCCTAGAGCGCTTTAGCCGTCTTATGCGTCGGTTATTTTTGTATAATGAAAAATCTTTTTCAAAAATAAAAAACTCTTTGAATGGATTAATATTACTGAAAAAAATGTAGAATTTTTAAGTGTCTATATTTTTTATAAAATTTCAAAACGAACTATATATGTGTTTACAATAAGCAAGACATCATTATTAATAAGTAATACGACGCGGTTTGATATCTCTGTGACTTTATTATTACCTGCGGCAACATTCGTGCAAATAGACGATTTTTTAAATACATTTTGTTCTACTGGACTCAAAGTCGTGTTTGTTTTGATTACGAAGACAAAGGAATTAATTTGCAAATTAATTTTGCAAACTAAAATTAAATTAATTTAATTTTAGTTTGTAAAACAATTACCGAAACTAAAGAAAATTTGAAAATATTATGGGGACTCTTCGATGGTATGATTAACAAATGATTCACGAAATTTCGTTGTGGCCGTACTTGCACTGCAGAAATGCACAGATGCAGGTTTGATGCATGCAATTGAGATTACGTCCGAAGAAATGGTCAAGAAAATCAATGATATAGGGCTAAAAAAGCACCGTAAGAAAGTTCTTGAGATAGTTAAGAAGGTAAACATTTCAAATTAAACATGTATTCAATGCATCGCATGAACGTTTAGACATGTAAACTTTATCAGCAAGATGATTACCGCGATTGTTGGCAGTGGATCAAAAGCGGTTCATGTAAACATTTCAAAGCAATGTTTGAACAAGTTCGAGCATAGTTCAAGCGAATTTTTGCGGCATTATGTTACAGTTGATGAAACATGAATAAGGGGAACTGGGGCACATTGATACAACTCCACTACTGCTCACAAAGTCATTCTAGGAAGTTTCGCGACAGCTCCAAAAGGTGATGCTAGTATACATAACTACATACAGAATGACTTGGGTTGATTCAGTAGTTTGAAGAAATAGGACGGCTGATTTATTTTTTATAGGTCAAAATTAAATTTGAATTGTACAATTGCAATGGTATTATACAACTGTTTCAGTATTTTCAGCCCAAAAAATACTCTTTCTGTTACGTAAAGCTACTGTTTATCAGTTTGTTGTTAGGTAAATTATGAAGTGTTTGATTTGAGACTCATGTTATTCAAAATGGCTGCATGAGGCACATTGATAAGTATCAATGTGTTCCATGATAGCAACAGACAATCTAAATCTTTCTATAGTTTATTTTATTACTACTTTTTTTTGCCATACACTCCTTAATCCAACTATTTCCAGACAAAAATTCCTAATATTAATATTCGTTGCAATGAAACAGATGATTTTTTTTTTATATTACAGTGTATTTGAAAACAAGAGACGTACGAAATTAACCAACAGCTAGTAATTGTAGAACTAACAAATGAAAAGGACATCAGCCTGGCAAATCGCGAATTTCTATCGATCCTCCTGGGAAAATGTATTTTAGGCATGAGAAATGTTAAATAAGAGAAACAAGCTGCTGCACAACAAAGAATAACTTTATTATAAACAGAAATTTTAGTATAATTATCCTTTATTTTCTGTTTATAAACCGATTTATAAACATAAATTCAGGTAAATTTTTCTTCTTTCCTGAGAAAGAAGATAAAACAGGGGTTGAAATGTATGATATGAGAAAGTTACCACTGCTAAAGAATCAGACAAGGAACCGACACAACATCAGGTCATTATAAATTTAATTTTTATTGCTTTAATATTACTTACAAGTAAATTGTGGGTGATTTGAATTGCTATAAATAAATATAAAATGGTTCGCTAACTATTTTTCTATAAAAATTATGCATTGATGATATTTAGTCTCCAATTTTTCCAACTGTATCAAAGTGCTCTATGAGGCGTATCAATCTGCTTCCGGGATTGGGCACATTGATACAAATGACTTTTTTAGATTTTTTTTGAATTACTTAAAAAAATACTATATAGAACAACGATTGTACATTTTAATGACGCACTACACAAGTTTTGCCGACACCAAATGGAAAAATGATTAGTAATTTCTGATTTCTCGACACCAAAAAAATTCTTACAAAAAAACCGTATCAATGTGCCCCAGTTACTACATACCAAAAATGAAAGAACAATCTAAACATTGGAACATGCTCCGAAAAAGTCAAAAACAGTTCCATTGACTGGAAAGATTATGACTACAGAGTTTTCGGAAATTCAAAGACCTAATCCTCATTTACAATCTAGAAAAAGAAAAATTGCTCAACGGACAATATTAGGCTGATTTATAAGACCGTTTTAATGCAAAATTGAAAGGAAAGAGGCCCTTTTTGTTCAAGAAAAAAGTTCTCTTTCGATACGACAATTTTCCAGTGCATTCGTCAGCAATCGCAGTCGCTAAATTGGTTGAATTACGATACGAATTGCTCCCTCATTCACGATACTCTCCTAACTTGGCCATCAGTGACTTTTTTGTTTTTCCAAATTTAAAAAAAGATTTGATGGAAAATATTTTATTCAAATTTTGAGATTATTAATGCCACAAATGCTTATTTTGTGGAGTTTAAGAAATCTTATTTTGTGGAAGTAATAAAAAAGTGTTTATTTATGAAATGAGGTTATGTCAAAAAAATAAATGCATATTATACTTTCTATTTGAAAGTCACGGACTTATCAAACTGCTCTCCTAATTCTCTTTGATAATTGTACCACAATTGTGTTTAAAAAAATGTTTATATTCTTGTTTAAATACAAGGAGTAAACATACAAAGTATGTTTAAATACATACTTTTTAGAAAACCTTCTGTGAAGTGGAGGAGCAGCTTATTTATCAAATGCGAATTTTCTAACCAAATATTTCAAAATAAAACTGCTTTCAGCTGCAAAGAATTATAGCAAAGCAAATAATTTGATTTAAAATTCTACGATTTTAACATGGAAAATCTCTCAAGAGTTGATTAATCATTTTTAAAGAGACATGTGAAAAATCTAAAGCTGTCTCACGAAATATTACTACCCATTAGCATATGGCACTTCATTTGCAAGAGTGTTACTAAAGAGTCGTCCTTGAAAAGAATTTATGTCTACTGAAGTTCAGAATATAAAAGCTCTAAATTTTAGAATCTATATCAAAATATTTTTGCTATAAATGTATTTATTAATATTAATTTTAAATAATCTGTAAATATTAATTTAAAAAAATGAAAAAAATTTTGAGGCAATGATAGAAGAATATAACTGCAGTGGATGTCTATTAATTTTGCTATTGATTTTTAGAATAACAAATGACTAATATTTTTTAAAAGAGATTTTTTTATGCTTTTATATTTAACAAAGTACAAAATATCTGCTGTCTTATATTTATAATTCGGTTATTAGACAGATGATTATTACATGATATTGATTATTACAGGTTATTGATTAGATGAATACAAAAGTAGTTTCCATTATTTTCCCTTTTTATGCATTTTTTCACCAGTGTTTCTATAAAGAAAACTTTAAATTTTCTCTCGAATCAAAGGCATTAAACATTAGTACAGGTCTAAAACTAATAGCCTGTCTGTCGTTGTGTCTTTAATGAAGAAACTGACAAACAAATTATCCATTGATCTCTTTTTATAAATGCATTCAATATTCCCTTAATTTCCTATTTCTATATATCATCAAGGTTGTTTTTAAAAGTGCTGAAAGGGATTCGTCCTAATCCAGATTAGTGATTCGATTAAATATTGCAAAACGATGGTACTCTTCTAACGTTATCAATCGATAATGTCACACTGGATCCCAAAAGAAGTAAATTATTATCGTTTTTATTCCTGCCCCTACATGCAAAAGTCATGCAAAAAGTTGTAACTATTTAAAACGAAAATATAATTAATTTCTTTGTTTAGTACCACTATGTTTTTTAATATCGTAATTTATAATATATAGCGTGACGGTGTAAAGTTTTTATTTCTTTTCCTTTTTTATTGAACTTAGGAACCTAAGTTTTAGCCTTCACCTCTTCATTTCTTTTATGCAATCACTGCTTCCTATGGAAATGCATCTGATTATCTATGCGAGATTGCTCAGAGACAAAGAGATATTACACATATAGATCTAATCACTTTAACATCGATCTCATATGCGTTGGAAAGTACTAACAACGTATTTATAAAGATGATTTAATCATTGTTGACGTTTCTTAATAAATTTTCTCCAATTCTCGAAATAGATGAACGGAGTGACTGTTTGTGTATGATTGTGTTAAGCAGGTTTAGATCATGTTTCTGTAATGAGACATCCAAATATTATGCAGCAAATAATTTCACGAATCACACGTAAACAATACATTTATATTGGAGAGCATGTATAGTACCTTAGTTTGGCCTATGGATAAAATTAAGATGACTTGTTAAAATGTAATATTCTTTATTTGAAATAAAACAAAAATGTACAATGATTTTCATAAAATATTGATACAGTAAAAACTACACATAAATGTCTACCGAATAAGAGGATTTAAGTCCCTTATGTATGTAAATTGGTTGATTGATTGTGGATGCTTTAAGTTAAGCACACGTAACTAAATTAGCCAAGAGAATTAAATAAATCAATTTTCCGAAAACACCCATACCTGAGTTGGACTGATCTTCGAACCTCTTGATTGTAGCCGAGCCTGATGCATGAATTATTTTTGTATTGGTAGCAAGATTATCATATTCAAATTTTAAAATGGATTAATATAAACATAAAAAGTTGAATTTGTAAGAATCATACATTTTTTAGAAAGTTATAAAGCGAATATCATATAGGGTTTGCAATAAATAAATGAATATATATTAATAGTTATTTTTTATGATAACTTACAATGTTTTATTAACACAATAAAAATATACGCATTTTAGGTACTCATATTTTTGGATAGATACAAGGTTTGAAACCATTTGTGAATTTATTTTCTCATGTGAGAAAAAATCACATTTATCGAAGCATAAATTTTCAACTGAATATTTCAAATGAAAAAAAAGCTCTGTCATCTTTTTCTCTATCTCAAAATTGTGATCGAACTTCATATGAAGAACTAAAATGAAATAGGATCAATTATTCTAAGTTATTTGACAAAACATGATGACAGACACAAAAAAAACATGTTATTTTACAAATCAACCTTATAAATACTCATCCTTCTTATAAAATTCAACCTCAACTAAAATTTTGAAAGTATAAACATGCTATTAACATTCAAAATGAAGTTTGTATGCAACAGTGTTGATTCAAATGATAACACAAGAACCACTGGAAATTTTAATCAAGGAAAAATATATATTACTCAACAAAATTTCCATTTGAAACTATTTGCTAAGGCAATATTTTATGCAATAGTCAGTGCAATAGTTTTTTGTGATACTATAGGGGCTGTAAATTTCAAATATGATAAAGCAATAATTTATAAGATGTAAATGCTTTGTAAAAGCAGCTGAAAAAAATGTTGTCTTATTCGTATAATCTTGCATCATCCGGTTCAATGTGGGTGTTGAATACATAACAGACAAAATAAGATGACTAATAGACCTATGTTTAAAATTTTTTAGAAAGTATGTTGTCGTGAATTTACCATATTTCTCTAAAATTGCTATAGAAATATGGAGAAATATCCTAAAAGAACAACCAATCCATTAAAAGATCTTAGGTGGGAATTTATAAAACAGATAAAATACATATTTAAGTTTTATTTGGTAGATTAGGCATCCTCAAATTCAGTCCTCGATCTAAAATTGCTGCTGCAATATGACGGAATTAGCTAAATACACATTAATCCTTTTGAATGGGGGGAGGAAGGAGAAATTATTTCCTAAAATCGTTTAAATAAATTTTTAATAATTTTCTAATAGGATTATTATCTTGAATTTTACGCTTCTACAAAAATGCTGCTGGTATATGGCTAATGATGGACGATTGTTAATTGAATTTACCAATTGAAAACAAAAAAATCATATTTAGAAAAAAAATCGATACAGTTATTTATTACTTACGAGAATCTACAATCCAGATGTTCTACAATCGATCATTTAAATGATTATTTTTACATGCTTATAAAAGGTTTCAGTAAATGCGTGACAACTAAAAACAGACGTAATTAAATAAAACAAACCGAAAAATGACTATAACGGAGGCACAATAGTGGGAAAATCATGTGACAGAGCAGCGTTTTCTGGTGCCAAAAATTTTAGAAGACGCGAGCAAGTATCAAAAGATAAGGGAGTTTCAGTATAAAAATATGTAATTTTTCAGGCTTTATCAGCAAAATGGCTAAAGAAATGACATTTAAGGTCACCCTTGGTGGGAAACCGGAATTTATTTACTATACTCACTTTCACCCCCCCCCCCCCTCGGAAATGGAGTGAAAATTTTAAAATCACTAAATCACGTGTTTAATGTTTTTAATAGATTTATTTTCTGCCATTTCACGCCCTAGTTTAAATGGCTGCTGAAATGTGCAAAATGTTCACACTTTTTGACCCCTTTTTAACCGACTTAGACAGGAATTTCTAAAATCGCTGATATATATATTTAGTTATTTTCTTAGTAGATTTATTTTCGCAATTCATGTTGTTACCTGAAACGGCTGCTGCGATGTGCGGAATGTTCAAAAATTTTCAACCTTATCCTTTTAATCCCCCTAGGAAAAGAATTTATAAAATCGTTGAAATCGAATTTAAATATTTTTTAGTGGATTTATTTTCTGGAATTTTATGCTCCTACCTTAAACGGCGGCTGAGATGTTCCATAATTTTCAACCTCCTTTTAATCCTCCTAGAAAGGGAATTTATAAAATACCTGATATACGAGTTTAAATATTTTTTAGTGGGTTTATTTTCTGGAATTTCATGCTCCTATCTTAAATGGCAGCTGAGATATTCCATAATTTTCAACCTCCCGTTTAATCATCTTAGGGAAGGGATTTTCAAAAATCCCAACATGGTGCATGCTTATGAAATAAGAAGTATTTTCCTTCCAATTTTTATGCTTCTAGGTTCAGTAGTTTGGCTGTTGGTTGATTATGAGTAAGTCAGAACAAACTATTTTGCATATATATTTAGTTTGTGATTGAGATTAACTCTGTTTTACAACTATTAATAAAATGTAACAAAAATTTAAGATGAAAATCAAAATTTCTGTAGTATTGATGTAATAACAGGTGTGACATGTATCTAATATAGTGCATGTATGATACAAGTATGAATGTAGTTTGCACTTATATAAAATGTGTTTGTTGCATATTAAACAAGTTCAAACACACGTGTATTACAATATACATAATATAATATATATTATGTAATATACATATTATAATGTATATTATATATAGGTAACCTGTACTGGATTACATGTATCTAAAACATATTAACATATATAACTTTTTTAAATATTAACGAGAATGTGAGAAAGAATTCGGATTGGCACATCTAATCAGTTAGTTAAAATTTTCACCGTTCATGACCAGATGAATCCCTGGGTGCTATCAAGAAATTTTATTAGAAAACGCAATCTGGTGTCTATTTCCGGAACTAAATTTTTCTGCTAATTATCTTTTCATTAAGATTCTTCCTTAATTTTATATTTTTCTGTAGATTCGTTTTAATTACAGACAGTTCTGAGTAAGTACATTTGCTTTTCTGCTCCCTGTATATAGTAAAAATTATATATTTAGAAATTAAATTTTGAAAAAAATATTAATCATAACTTATTTAAAAAAACTATTTTTAGGATCTTTAAACATGCAAATCATACAGCTATTTACTCTAATTAGTTTTTGATATTTGTTTAAAAAATGTCTGCATTGTAATCTCTTTTGAAACAATTAGTATTAATAATTCAACATTGAGAGTTCGAAGCCTTATAGGTACAAATCATACTACATCAATTACTAAATCATAAACAACTTGAAAGAATGCGTTCCCGTTTTTTGCCCGAAAATGTAATTTATCGACGAGTCCAAATATGATGTCATAAATTGGTGTTAATATTCAATCAGCAGTTGAAAATAAATTGCAATATCTCACATTAAATTGCAAAACTGGCAATCTCCAATTCAAAATGTAATTATAGCTTTAAATAGTTGACTTTTTATTAATCGATTGCTAACAGTCACATTTCTAGATTGTAATTATGATATATACTTCAAAAATATTAAAATCACAACTAATATGTTTTTACACTATTAATTAAACTTAATAGAAATTTGTGGCTTTAATCGCATGTTTTATCTAAACAATACCCAAGAAATATTAAATATTAATGGTTAAAAAATACGTGTAAAAATCAGCAATTGTGCAAATGGAAAAAAGTGCATGAGGTGCAAGAATATAATACACATAATTAAATATTGCAATGTGATGAGGTATAGAGAAAAAAGCTGGAATTTAAAGGGTGATAAATATATCCACATAATTTTGGTGAATTTTGGATTGTGTAAAGTTGCAAAATTTCAGCCCTACACGAATTTTTTTTAATTTGATCATTTTTAATGTAGAGAAAAAATATTTAAAAGCAACAAATATAAAATATTAAGGCAGCATTTTGGCTCAAACTTTAAACTGGATGATAAAAAACATTGGATGGAACATTTTTAATGAGTATAGTGATACATATAGAATAAAATATACAGAATGATTATATGCCAGGATCAAGGAGACTCAGAAACTTTCAAACATTTTTTTTTAATTTAACCATTTTAAGGTGTCATTTTGGCATAATAATAAAGGACGGATTCTTTAATGATTTCTTTCTTCTTTTTGAAATTTCTAATGAATTCTTTCAAAATTATTCTTTCAATAAAATTTTCTAATTTCCTTGACTAAATTCGAAAAATTTAAGCTAATTTTAAAATATCTCTTCTCAACATTTTGAGCTAATTTATTGTTAAACTATTCACAAAAGTGTTCTGTATACATTTAACAATCAGATTTTTCATGAGTTAATTGGTTTTGGAGAAAATAAATAAAATGTGCAAAAACGTGTAAAATTACCATAAAATCTGAATTTATTATATATATGCATATATATATAAATGATTAATTTAATATTAATCGGATAGTTAGTTTTATCAAATAGACCATTAAAAACAACCTCCCCCTTATAAAAAAATCCAGTCAATTTGAAAGTACACGTAAAAGGTTTATCACTTTGAATATGATTATTCGTCAAAAAAATACAATCTTTCAAAAAGTGTCTTTTAAGTGAATTGGATTGTGGCAATTAAATGGACAGTGATGTAAAAAATCTCTTTAAACTGCAATTATAATAGTTGGATCTTTATGAAACGTGAACAGAATGTATGTTTACAGAACTGAATCAGAATGATACTTAGACTTGTACTTTATTATCTACATAAAGCTGAATTTAAGCAGAAAATTAGGAAATCGGTATTTTCGTAATTTTCTTGCCGGGTGACCTAACTTAAGGGTGTTCCTACCCTTAATGAAATGTATACATGATGATAGAGGAAAGCTTTTATTATAAAAAAAATGCTTTAAGAAACTGAAAAAAAGAGTAAAAAAAGTATAAACTAAAAATTAACAATTTCTGTTTTCAAAAGCAATCATTATTTTCAAAATATTAAAAAATTTTTAGATTCGCATAGTTTAAAAATAGAAAGCAAATAGTAATGTGGCTTTTCGCTACTTTTATATATATATATAAAATTCTGAAGCATTAATTAAACTGAAATAAATTGTTTTATCACGCTTAATTAATTTCAGAAAAGTCTCCTTCGTTTATCATTGCTTAGTTTCCAAATTTATTACATTTCTTAGCTGGGGGCATTTTATCTATTTTTGAATTTTATATAATTGGCAATTACTTAATGATTCACTAAGTTAGAATTTTATACAATCTCGTGATATAATTTAAAGTAATTTCTAAATTCTACCTGTAGAATATTTTAAATATCATTTATCAAACCTTTCTTAAATTTTCGGATGAACAATTTGTAGTTGATGTCCTAAAAGTCTTAAAATAAAACTTTCTTCTATTAATTTATTTATATAAATTGAAGTTTTAAATAAAAAATCAATATATCACCACGTGGGATACGATTTATCCAAAAATTTTGGAGATTACTAGATTAGATTAACGTTTCAAATTAATGGGTACTTTGATAATGGCTTTGTTACAGATTACATCAAAACTGCCGGTTGGCCAGATTGATATCGTCGGTACTAAGTCGGACTATGTAATATGAAAATGATGTTGCCAGTTTGCTATTTTTTTAGAATTCAGATTTCTTATTTGGAATCACTTTTTTGAAATAGTAAAATCGTCCTGTTTAACCTTATTTGGTGACATGATAATAAAAGAGAAAACAAGGAGAAATTTACCATTTCAGAAAAGTCGTACGAATAATTAAATCTGTGTTTTAAATAAAAAGAATATTACACAGTTAAAATGATGACATTGAGCTCACGGGCTACGCATGCTAATAGTATATTACAGCCTTATATTTTCAAGGGTTAATGGCTTTTGAAAAACAAATTGAAAAGGAAAATAGCTCCCCAAATTTCTAATTTTTATACTTAATCATTGAACACCCTAAACTAATCAGGGATATGCTTTATCATCTAAAAAATCTATATCCAAAATTCAGATCAAATAGGATGAATCTTAATAAAAACGCATATATATAATTGAAAAAGATTTACTTTATACTTAACCATTACTTCCAAAACTATTCAGAGATTTGCCTTATCAAGAAGAATCTGCATCCTAAATTTAAATCAAATAGTTATGTCGATTTTTGCCATTTTTGTTACATAATAATCCTACATAATTCTGCATAAAAACCCATTTATCAAATTTAAGGGGGTAGTAATCGGCATACACCATTTATATTTAACAAAAGAACCCCACAGGTAATTAGGGAAGCATCTTATCACTATGAACCTGCATCCAAAAACTGAAGCAAATTGGTTTATTCTGCAAGAAAATACATTTATATAAACTAAAGGGAGAGGTATTATCCCCCGTTTCCCCCCTTTATATTTATCCAATCAACATCTAATAGTAATCACGGAGGCATATTATCCGAATGATCCTATATATAAATTTTGAACGAAAACTGATAATTCTGCAAAAAATTTTTCTTTTTATATAAATTAAAGGGAGGGGCACTAGTCTTCGTTCCCCTCTTATATTTATCGAATGAACTTCCAAAACTAATCAGGGAAGCGCCTTATCAGAATATACTTATATCGAAAATTTCAAGGGTTTCGAATATTTTAATCATGAGTTATTGCGTTACGTGCTTACATACATACAGAATGAGCGGGCATATTAAGCTCTGAGGCTTTGACAGCCTGCGAGTTAAAACGCAATCGATCGACAACACTGTTTTCATATTGCATAGTTTGACATGGTAACAGCGATATGTCCATATGTTTTTAGTTTATGCAGTGTTTTCCGAGTGGCATCACAGAATGCGTTTTTAGGTTATAGTTTTGAGATAAAATTCGAAAGGAAATCTTAGTGGTACTAATTCAGAGGAATGAATGATATATTAATACTAGAAATAATTACCACTAGAAACAAAATTTAATATAAACTCCAAAGAGTTTATATTAGAGAAGAGTTTATTCCTATTATATTTTCGTAAACGCGAGTTTGTTTTATATAAACATTTCTATCCTTGTAAAAAGACTGCAAAGTTTTATTTTTGGTAAATTAATAGACAGAAATGTAAGCGTCAAGTAAAACTTACTTTTTCTGAAAAGAATAATTGAATTACATGAAATCACAACATAAATTAATAATTTTTGAATATCCATACAGTTTTTATTAAAATGTGGTGTGTACATGCATACAAACTCAACATAACTTTCCAAACAGAAATCTTTATTCATACTTGAATACATTTTTTTTTCTATCCAATAACAATTTTAACACCTAAAATAGCTGAAAAAGTGATAGAAAGAGCCAAGACAAAAATATTCAGTATCGAGAATCCAAATGTTAACAAAAAAAGGGCCTCAAAATTGAAAAATTAAAATCTGTTATTTAAAATATATATATATATACATGGAAAATATATTTAACTGCTTTCTCATAGATGCCATAATAATGAAAAACACATTTTAATTAAAAGCAAAGTGTCTACATAATAAAAGTCAATATGTCCAATGAAATTAAATCTACCCGACAAAAATAAAATTGCTCATCATTACAAGATTCTTTAACATCGCCTATTTTTGTAGATTATGCTATAGAAGGAATGGCTTAAACTCTTAACGGTAATTTTACGTTTTTCCATTCTGACTTTCTACGATAAATCACATCGAATTACTATTTATCCTAATTTTTTATCACGCCGTGTTAGGTCAACATTTTTATGTGTATTTGGTTTATTCCTTCTTAACATTAGTTACTGTACAAACTGTCGGTTGAACGTATTGAGAAGTTTTTTTAGGTACAGTATATTTTCGGGAATAAGCCGATACGTGTATAAACCAGATATACAACTTTTTAGTAAAAAAAGTCCAAAAACAAAAAGCACAAACCCGGTTCTTGTCTTCAGGTCGCGGTCTACTTTTGCTAAACCTGTAAATAAACAGCCCGTGGCTGCACAAATATCTTTGTTCTCAAACAATCACAGTGCTGAGCTAACTCTTACCCAATTCGATTGCGGAGGCTCTCTACCTTCACACGGCAGATCTGATATTCTTTTCTGGAGGCTCTCCCGGCTCACCACGTCACACACCACACACAACTTACAGCTTTTATACTTTGCAAACTGAAGACGGAGCTAGAAATTTGCATAAAACTCATAACCGCAGTTAACTGTAGATCGAGGGCGCCACACACCCTTTGGAAAATTAGAGTTGCATAAAGGATAGATGTCGTTTTTGCGCCACACATGTTAGAACCTTGACGTCACGATCTCACTGAAAACACCAGAGTGCCTTTATTACAAAGTGATACTCCCTCACAAAATGTTCAGCAAACGAAAACTTGGCACTTTTCTGTACATAGATAATGGAGAAAAAGGCGCTTTCAAAAATAATTTATCTTTTCTATTTCGTCCCGCAAGCACTGTTAGACTTGTTTAGTTGGTTCCGCTCATTCTGGTAGGTCTTGCTCGTTCATAAAAACGAAATAACCCATTTCTGGCTTAAGTTACTACAAGAAACGACAGTTTGATCTTTGAAAAAAAATGTATGAATAACACTAAGGATGGAACGAGATATGTTCCCTTCTTTGAAGATGACGGCAATTGTTATGATGATGAATAAGGCACTATCAATACTAATGCTGATCTACAAATGAAAGAAAGGATTTTAATGAGTTGCTTGAAAATTAAGATAATGAATTAGATAATGAATAAAATTTGGTAACCTTTTCCATTCTAAAAAAATGGTGTTTTAAAGTATTTGTAGAAATTTGTAAATACTTTTAAGTTTTTTTTTTTTATTTTAAACTATTAATTTCGTTATTTCATTATGAAATTTCGTTATACTCGTAAAAAAGTGTGCAAAATTCACGACTTAGTCACGGAAGTAAACTGTAGTTTTAATAGTTTTGTAACTGTGAGAGTGAGATACGTAAAAATACGTTTTTGTGGGTTGAAGGAAAAAAATATTACTGGCACTGAAAACTTCCTCAGTTTGAAAAAAATAGTGTAATACAAGTTATTACTTCCTTCCGATTGGTTTTAAACAGGTTTAAATTTATACAATGGTAATGTAATGTAAACATAAGTAACGAATTTTGCGCTCTCATATATTTTGGAGATGTGTATCTTTCTTTATGTACACTACCTGGCCTTTTGATGAACGTCCACTTGCAATTTTAGACATTTTGTTAAATATCTAGAAAAATACAAAAGTAATCATCTCGAAACTCTTAGTGTATAAATATAATAGTATAAGTCATACATTTCCGTGAAGATTTTTTCTCGAAACTCCATAGGACACCGTCAACAAATAAAAAAAGAATATCGTTTGAATAATCCTGTCAAAACTAATGTAGCAAAAGCGCTTAAACTCTAGATTATGATTAAGCGCCTTATTGTAATAAACTGTGTTAATTTTTATGCAAATAGCATGCATACTCGCAGAAAAATTAAGGTTTTTATAAAAATGGTTCAAAATTTTTCCAAGTTTTTTGCTTATAATTTTCAGAGTTCTTACTACAAAATTGTATAAAATTACTTCCCTGTTATCAGAATTAAAAAATAATAAAAATTGTATGAAAAATGAGTAGATTTACTAAATAATTTTTCACTGCGCATGCGTCAACGATATCAAAATTTCATTTGCATATTTTGTTAGCTAAATTTATAGGGCAACTTTTGTGAAAGTCTCAAAATCATAGCTTGAAAATTCCGAAAGTAATTTTCTATAGAAAAAGGACAAAATCCGTTGTTCCCAAAATGAAAAAGAAGAAAAAAAAAAGAGGTATTTTATCCAAATATAGTAGTACGTCCCATATTGCGTATTTTACACTGACACTAATCAATGAATATATGGATACAACCCCTGTTTGTTTTTGCTTCATTTTGGGAATAACGGATTTTCAACTTATTCAATTGACGATTAATTTCCTAATTTTCAAGTTATGATTTTGCGATTTTCACAAAAGTGTCTCTATACATTTAGCTACCATAACATGCATATGAAATTTTGATATCGTTGACGCATGCGCAGTGAAAAATTATTTAGTAAAACTACTCATTTTTCATAGATTTTTTATTATTTTTTAATTCTGATTACAGCGTATTATGTGCAATGTTGTTTGTCATATTTTCAGAAAAAATATTATTTTATGTTAAGAACTCTGAAAATTATAAGCAAAAAACTTGGAAAAATTTGGGACCATTTTTATAAAAACCTTAATTTCTCTGCGAGTATGCATGCTATTTGCATAAAAATTAACACAATTTATTACAATAAGGCACTTAATCATAATCTAGAGTTTGAGCGCTTTTGCTACATTAGTTATGACAGGGTTATTCAAAAGATAGTATTCTTATGGATTTTCGGGTAAAAATTTTCACGGAAATGTATGACTTATACTAGTTAGTTACTACTTATATACTAGTCATGAATAGTTTCGTGATGATTCCTTCTGTATTTTTTCTAGATATTTAACAAAATGGCTAAAATCGCAAGTGGACGTTCATCAATGGACAGGTAGTGACATTTTAATCTATGAATTCAAAATGCAAAAAAATCATATTATTTATTTTGTCAAAGATGTTGACTTTGTATAATATTTTAAAACATTTTTTCTAAACACATTTCTTATTTGTACTTTACGTTATTATTTGAAATTTTTTCAAAATGTTTGTAAGTAAAATGAATTCAAGAAATGTGGATGTAATTTATTTTTTATATGTATGATTCAAAATAATTATTATTATGCACAATACAGCATAAACATATATTTATATATCGGTATAAATGTATAGTGTTTTTTTTAGGAGTAAAAAGTTAGCTAAAATTTAAGTCGATATGTATTTCATAAAAATGTGTGTAGCATACCTTTATTACATGTAAGGTACCCTGGGGTAATAACGCCACGTTCAGGTTCCACCAATTTTCATGGCTCAGTTTTAGATTGTATTTTTCAAACAAATATATGATTTGATACAGCAACTCATTGACTATCTATATAAGAAAATAATTTAACAGATATGTATTCATAAAATGTAAAGGCGTGATTTCTTGACCAATGCTATTTGGCGTTATTACCCTCCTATATGGGTAATAACGCTATGCAAACGAAACTATGAAATAAGATGGAATAATTGCATGTAGATTGCCCAATTCTAAAAATACAAACTCTACAAACTTAGAAATTGACAAATTGCATTCTAAGCTATTGCAAATGTTCAATTTTTTTGTGAAAGTGTCAGAAAAATAAAGGTGTGGTATATAAAAATAAAGGAGGGGAGGATGAGGCAAAAGAATATCAGACCGTGAGCTTCTTTCTGCTTAAAAAGGACCGCTTAAATAGAATTATAAGAAACATTGCACAGTTTTAACTGTGTTCATTTGAATCAGTATTTAAGATGTAGCTGGGCCCCTGTAGGGAATCAACTAAGGTATTAATGCCAAGGATTGGCGTTATTACCCCGTTATGATTATTGCGCTGTACATTTTAAATTACAAATTATCTCGAGAAGATATCCAAAATCTTCAACAACATTTTGAAAGTCCATGAAATGTACTACAAATTTATGTAATTAACAAAGTATTTCCGGATTAAAAAAAAATAGTCTTCACATCACAAAACGTGTCTCGCAAATTTTAGATCAAGCGTTAATTTTAGTTGCATGTAAAAACAATAAGACCTAAAAATGAAACAAATTATCTTGAAGCTGTTTTTTGCGATTTATATGACTCAAAACCCTTCTGCGCAGAGCACATGGGTGTCATTTACCAGATTATTTCATAATTATGCATAATATTAGCACTTGGCGTTATTACACCAGACCACCTTATTTAGAAAATAAATCTTTTAAATGTAAATATTAATCACTCAAAATTATATTCAGATGTACATAAAAAAATAACGTAAATATTTAAATTATAAAGTATGCACTTTTAAATTACAATAAAAAATTGATGTAATGGATACCCATTATTGTTTACTTTATTAAAAAGAGGTTACCTATCTTATATAACATTTTAAAAAATACTAAAAAACGTTTTATATCTGTACATAACTTCATGTATTTTAATATTCTTTCATAACATTTATATGTAAAACAGGCAAAAGGATTTGAAGATGTAATTCATTTTTCAAATGTATCATACAGTATAAAGTTTATATCATGCTATTACTTAAAATACGATTTTTGTATAAATGTATAAAGACAATTTTTAAAGATAAATAAAAATAGGCTAAAATAATGCTAATATGCATTTTTAATTGTATACAATGGGAGAATAGATGTGTATTGGAACATGAACATTGCTTTAATTTACACGCTATATAAAGTGAATGTAGGTATGCCACTATTTTTTAATGAATGAATCTCTATTTATATGTAAATTTTAGGCTTATATTTTAATATCGTTAATGCATATTCCATGCGTATGAGACTTTGAAAAATGTAATACAGTAAAAACTTCTAAGACAGAATCAAAAGAGGAAAGAAATAATACGTTATAGAAAAGTGCCCTACTTATGAGGTGTAAATGGAATTTATTTTTTTCTAAGGTTACATAATTTTTCTAAGGTTAAATAATTTTTTACATTTATTTTGCATGATTCAAACCTTTTCTGTTGAAGAAAGAATTCCGTCATAGGCAGTTTTTTTTTCGTTGGTTATCGAATTTAATTTTTTAGCCTATGAATATACTTTTCCTTTTAAAAATAAATTTTAAAGTTTTTTTTTTTTTTTTTTTTTTTTTTTTTTTTTTTTGGGGAAAAAAAGTGTTTTTTGTTAAAAATTTTTCATTGAGCCAAATGTTGCTTATTTTTTTGCACGTATTAGGTAAGTCAGAGACAGTGATTTTAATGCGTGTTTTGTCGAGACAGGGATTGAAAATTTCGTCAAGTGCAGACCTAGGAAGAAAGAAGCAGACCCCTCCGGTATGAAAATACGTTAGACCCAGCTAGGTGAGTGTTCAGAAAAAAGTAACGCCTCGGTCTTTACCGGTCTGGGCCAAGATTACAGATTTTTTAACAGCTTCTCCAGGACGATAAAAATCCTGAAATTGTAAGAGCTAAATTTATAAAAAAGACTTAAGCTGCTTCTTAGAAAAAGCAATGTTTTAAATAACTGACGGACATTTAAACAGTACAGAAAAAGGATGGAAATTGGAAAATTATCCTGAATCGAATGTTTGGGCTACAGAAAGGAGTTAATTTACACTATAGTTTTTACTTTACACTTTATACTTATTAGTTTTTTTTTAAATTAATTATTAGTAACTATTGTTAAAGAAAAAAAAAGTGAAAACTTAAAACGTCATTTTTCATTATTTTACATTAGTTTTGTTTCGGCAAATTTGAAAAAATATTTACTTTTGAAAATATGATTTTATTTTTAAAATTTATGTCATTTTTAAATAAATAATTTTACTAGTTTTAAAATTAATATTGAAAAAAAAACCTGGGAAAAAACTAAAATCAGTTTTTTATATTTAATTAAATGTGGAAAAAAATTGAAGTCCGATAAATAAAGTTTTGAGTTATAACGATTTTAAACTATCCCATTTAAACCAGTATCAATCATTTGAAATTTTTATAAATTTATGAGAAATTTTAGGATGTGAATTTCTTAGCAAATTATATGACTAACCATTACAATAAAGGAAAAAAAATCAAAATTCTAAGTCAAAAGATTTTTTACATGTTTTCTATAACTGTTAAAATAACATTGTTTCATGAATTGCGCGCATTTCAATTTGAGTCTAATCCCTTAAAACCGGATGATTTTTTTTTAAACGACTATAACTCTGCAAGTTTTGAAGATATCAAGATGAAATTTTTTGTATCTAATTCAGGACTGTATAAGGAAAGTTAACCTAATTGGAATTTTTACCCTACTGGGGCCGTATAAAAATTTAATTTTTGTATTTTTTCAAATAGACTCCCCATGGAGTTGCAACTTATCTTATCAAAAAATTCACCTATTTTATGAATTTTTGCAATTGGAAGTATGGGTCTAAGGGCAATATTTAAAGAGACAGCCTATTGTTTCGATATTTATGACTCACCCTGTACATATGTATATGTTTTTAATCATTAAATGGAATTTCAAAAAGTTTAACTGCAACTGTTACTAAAAGCAATGTAAGACAGTTGTTTATATTTTACTAAACATGTTTGCGTGGAAACATTTATATAATTAAAAATAAAGAAAACACAACACATCATGTATGAATTCAGTGAGCAAATATTAATAAATTGTATTAGACAATAGCCGAGAACATGTGTAACGAAACTACCAACAATTTTGTTTATAATGTTATGAACTAATTTACATAACCTCCCTCAGATTCGTCCGAGATAGCATTGTATAGGTGTTGGCATCTTCATCCAAAAGAACCTTGGTTCAAATCTTGTCCCGAGCATTTTTCGTCTAGATGAAAAATTATAACTCATATGAACTCATTAACTCATTTAATAATTAGAAAATAGTGTTAAAACTAATGTAGTATGTACAGATTGTTGTATGAAAATTGGATGGTTGGTGAAAAAATGTAAATATGTAATTAAAATTGATAAGGCGTCTATGTACTTCAAACAATAAACAAGTTGGAAATTGCACGCGAAGCGTAGCAAATGAGGTGCGCTCGTACTATTACGAAGTTTTAAAAATATTACTCTCATATATCAATCTCATAAAATTGTAAATAGTGAATTATAATTAAAACGCTCATCAAACAATATTCTCCCTATACCATTATGTAATGGAATACTTTTGTGTGGCCTTGTAAATCAATAACAAACATTCTTTGCACCACAGATTATGTAAAATGTATATTATAATATGTACTTTATAGATGCATATCAATTTTATTAATTTCGAATGAGTGTAACACCATTAAAATGCATTTGAAACATTTTACCCCATTGACCGTAATGTAACGGAATACTTTTGATTGTCCCTGTGATTGATCTATGCATCCGATTTTCAGAAAACTTGAAATAACTCGACAAAATTATGTAATAATTATGTATTTTAAATTTCAAACGTATAAAATACATTTGAAACTTTTCCCTTATTGACCATAATGTAATTGAATACTTTTGATTGCCCCTCTAATTGATCTATGCACCCGATTATCAAAAAAATTGAAATAACTCGACAAAGTTATGTAATAATTATGTATTTTAAATTTCAAACGAATAAAATGCATTCGAAAAAAATTTTCCCCATTGACCGTAATGTAATGGAATACTTTTGAATGCCGCTGTAATTGATCTATGCACCCGATTATCAAAAAAATTGAAATGACTCGACAAAATTTTGTAATAATTATGTATTTCAAATTTCAAACGATTCGGTTGGGTAGTTTTTGCGTTGTTATATGCGGACAGACGGACGGACAGACGGACAGACGGACGGACAGACGGACGGACAGACGGACAGACGGACAGACGGAGAGACGGACAGACGGACGGAGAGACGGACAGACTGAACGACCACCATAGGTGCTACGTATTTACATAATTACGAACGCACCTAAAAAGAAAGCTTTCCATGGAAAAAGAGAGAAATTTCCCTAAAATATTAATTCCGAGAAAAGACGGGAAATTTTGCTAGAGGTTTTATGACTTTTGCTGAATTTCCTTTTAAAGAAAAATTTTAAATAAGAAAAATAATTTTAAAAATGTCAAATTGAACACTGATTACTATTAAAAATATGTTTCATCACCTTTTTCGAAGAATTCCATGATTTTACCCAATTAATAGTAACTATGTTTAAATTCCATCAGGATAAAAAACCACCACCCATACCTGAGGATATCACCCATACCTCTAAGTCTACTGATATACATAGTGATTCTAAATTCATGGTATAAACTGTAAGGGATGTTGGGACACGTTGTAATAATCATTTAGTCGCTTAGTGTATAGGAATGTATGGGCGCAAGTGACGCGTTGAGGTACAAGTACAAGGAGATAATTTGTTTGTTCTTTATATTTCAAAATTTACCATTCACACCATAAAACACCTACATTATTATTTATTCATTTAAAGCTGACATTTCATGATAACTGAGTGAAAAAACTCCTTTTTTTTAAATTTTTGGAATGAAATCGAAATTTTTAAATTAAAAATAAAAGCAAATCTGTCAAATACAGAAAATACACGAAAAGAAAAAGAAATGGAGTTTTTCTTATAATTTCAGGAATTTCCATTTAACGTCAGAAGTTTCAAAGAAAAGTATTTACTTTATGTAATTCTGAAATGTTTTTCTTCAATAAAGAAAAATACAATATAGAAATTTTCGGTTACAAATGAGAAATATTGAAATACTTCAATGCGTCACTTGCGATTATACATTCCAATACAATAAGTGATTGTTTCAGTCTCCTGTAACAAGTTTTAAAATTTGTGCCATAAATTTAGAATCCCCTGTATTTTTAGAGAAGAGGGAGAAATAAAGTCAGAATTGCGGTTATTAATTTATATGCTTTCCACACAAATCTATCGGCATGTTAACGATAGATTACTGTGCATTTGATTTTTTAAAACAATCTCTTTATAAATGGACTCCAAAAATATTGAATGAATTCGGAAATATTGAGGTCGCGATGTGGAGCAAAATCAACAATATTTTAAGAGAAACTCATCTATCTTGAAAATCAAAATTTAATCTCATAGATGAACAAAAGTGCTATCAGACTGAATAGATTAAAAAATATAACTTTTAAATTTGATTATTAATTTATTTTTTTGAAACTCTTTACAAAAATTTGTGAACAGCTTCTGTATACTGCATGTACGTATTTATTTTAACAAGCATACAACCTAATAAATAAATAAATAAATAAAAAATATATCAAATTAAAATGCACTTTTTAGCGCAAAAATTTTAAATTTTGGTTTATTTCATATTTGTTGCTACAGAAAATGGTGCATTGTTAAAAACAGAGATAAAACTTAATAGTTAAAATTTTATGTAGTATTTGTTGTGTTCTGTATAAAAATTATGATGTCAAATATCATTGTCTTCTACATCATACTAATTACCCATTATGAATTTTTTACGATATGATAAATTGAAATCATAGACACTTAATTAATTCGCATACCTACATTTTAAAAAATATTATTTATATTGTTATTTATTTTTTCCCAGTGCTTGTTTACTAATATTTCTTGTATGTAAAATGACGAAAAATCATTATATAGTTATTTAGTTTTTTGAAAGAGAGTTTTGAATTACAGTTTTCTTTTTTTTAAAGTACAAGGTGCAACTAAAAATGGAATAACTCTAATTAGTTCACAATGATTAATTGTTGATATTTTTATTTCACAAATTATTTAATAACTTACTATTTTTTAAATGAATTAATTCAACATTTATTGTTTAAATTAGGTTATAAATTTGTGTATTTTCAATCATCCTAAATGTTCTAAAGAAATAAGAAAAAAAGAAAGAATAAAGGAAAAAGAAAAAAAAAAGGGAAAAAATGCAAGAGGGAAAAATTCAGATTTATTTTCAAGATAAAAAATTATTTTTTGAAAATTCTTTTTTTTGTGCCTTAATGACTTTTAGAGCAGATTTTTTGCCGGTGTTACTTATTTTATGCATATGCGAAAGAAAAAATTAATAAGATTCAAGGAATACTTTATTTTTTCTAACACCACAAATGATTTGCATAATCTGCTTTAGATTTCTGAAAATTTGTTTTAAAAAAATCTTGTTTGAATTAAATGCTTGCATATTTAAAATTCATTAAAAAATGTTTGTTTAAAATAAAGCCATTCATTTTAATTATAATTTTTATGTGAAATATAATTTTAAATGTTATGTTACAAACTAAGTTTAGTTACAATAAATACTTGGTAACAATTTAATTCCTTGTTATAAGTTATTAAATGAGACCCCAAAAAATCATTGCTACCATTGCTCTTAATTATGATTTGGTTACTTGCATTTTTCTAGAGAATTCGCAATATAAACCGTTTAGATAAAGCAGTAGCAATAAGCTGACCGGTATTAAAATCAATAAATTAGTTATTGGAGATATGAATAGCAAATAAAAATGATTTATTTATGATACTTCAGAAACAGAAACAAAAATTTTACAATTTTATTTTACATAACTTAAAACATTTAAAATCTGTAATGCATTGTTATTTTCTACTCTGAAATTCAATATTTTTCAATAATAATTTAAATTATAGTAATATAGTATAATAGTTTCCAATTTTGTTGATATTTTTCTTTTATAAAAAGTTATTTAATGAAAAATTACAAAAGGGTAAATAATTTAATTAAAAAAGGGAACTGAAATTACATAAAAATGAATATTGCGGTACATTTCAAATGAATCTAATTTTAATATGGCCCACATTTTTATGTAAGATTTATTCCCAGCTGAGACTTTTCAATGTGTATCTTAACACCACTATTACATGCTTATAAATATTTTATTCAATTACTAAAGTTTCTCGTCGATATCTTTTGAATTGTTTTTAAATTATTAAAGTTTGCAATACCATATAATCTTGTGCATAATGATAAAGAAATGTGTGTGTGTGAGAGAGGGTGTCTACCAATTGTGCTCTGAAAAAAAAAACTGCTGTAGGTAGATCTAGAAAATTGTGTAGAGGGATACCAGTATGCATGTAGTTTTGTACATCGAAGTCCAATTGTGAAATCTTGATTAGATTAATATAATGTTTTAATGCGATTTTAAGACTTTTTCATGTTCTAAGGAGATTTTGCAACATTAAAAAAATCTGGTTTCAACCTTTTAGCCTAACACAATAAAATTTGTCCTCTCTTCAATAATTTATTTCACAAAAAAATCATCAAAACTATTATAAAAAAACATTTTTATCCCGAAACGGCAAACGAATTGCACATCAATACACTTTAATTGAAAAAAAGGCATACGTTATAGTAGATAAGTCGATTCATATCTAATTGGCAATGTTAAAGAATATAATTTATAATCAGCGTTAAAATGTAAAAACATAATTTAAAGTATTTACCAAACTTTTTAGTGAAGGTTATTAGTGATTTTGAGTCAAATCTCCCTTAATACCAATAAAAAATTTCTCATTAGAGTTTATCCCCCCCCCCATTATATCAATTTCAATATATGTTTTCCTAAATACCGATTTCAGATTTAGATCATCACTTTTGAATATGAATAGCTTATCCTTTCCCCGGTTTGTATAGGTCTGATTTCGTTGGAAATGGACTCACTCATCTGAGTATATAGTTTATAGAGGTAATTTACACCTATAGGCTGCTTATCTAGGGTTCCATGGGCTCGATTTCAACCGGGTTTGGTTAATTCAACTTGGTTGCAGATTGTCTCGCTGTTTTTAATTCCATCTCTTACCACCAAGCGCAAATTCTTATTTTCAGTTCTGTGTTATTGCAGTTTCTGTCTCATAATGGGGCATGGTCAAATAACAAGCTGTGTGAACTTATGTGAAGTGTCTTTAGACCCTTTTTATTTATGATTTGAACTTTTTTGTCATAATTGTTCAATCATTTTTCTGTTAGAGATATGTACATAATTTAAATTGAAAATGTAGGAAAGAGCATTCTTACAATTGTTCAGTGTTGGTTTTGTTCATTAAATATTTTTTTGGCGCAAAAAATATTTTGAAGTAAATGCTTCATACATAATGAGATCTTCCATATTAAAGGATCATGATTTCGCGACAGATCTAAAAAGGCTTCAGATTTCAAGATATCATTATATGTATAACATTTTGGTGCCTATACGTCACACCTTTTATCTGGTTAAAATATTTTGATATTTATTACCTTTGAGAATATTAAAATAAAAACTTTAGATGCCTTAAAGTCCAAATGGAAAGTTTTGAAATCAAGTGTAACGAAATTTATGAATGACGTGGTGGAACCCGTCGAAATTCGACGAAAGAAAATGTTTAAGAAGGAAATGTTTCATCGATTCATAACAAATTTACAAAATTACTTACAGTAAAAAAATGCTTGTCTAATATCAGTTTAACTCGCGAACAAATATTATTTAAGCTAAAATTAACAAAATACTATAAAATTCAGTTGTCCAAATTAAAATTAAACTTTAAACACATATGTAAGCAGTAAAATATAACGTCATTTTCACTTATTTACATCACTTACTCGCGTAGTCTCTCAAAAGTTAATATCAGCACACAAGCAGAAGGAATAAAATATGGAAACTTTATAAGGAAGCTTGCGTGTTTTCAAAAGCAGTAAGTAATTTTTCGTCTAAAATGTTTTGGCGCAGTATGTCGCTAACGGGATTTTGCACCACTAAACCTTTTACAACAAAATAAAGCATAGGAAGTTAGATAAAAGCATATAGGAAGTTAGATTTATCAGAAAATAGTATGAATGAAAGTAAGTAAACCTCATTATTCTGCCAATTCTGCAAAAAATAAAAGCTATCTAAAAACATTTAATTGCTATCTAAACTATTAACAGCTATCTAAACTAAAAAACATTTAATTGATGAATAAAAGCGAAATGAAATCGAAATTCACCTGTTTTTATAAAAGACTATTTTTGAAAAAGTATACGCATTTTATTTTATTTTTTTCAATTTTTAGAGAAAATGGAATGATTCTGTTGCCACAATTACAAAATTGGTACTAAAACCTATTAAAATATTATTATATCAAAAACAAATTGAGATACAGCTTTTAAACAAATTGCATTTAAAAGTATACTTTTTTCTCTATACGACGGTGCAAAAATTTAAAATGCACGACGCACAGTGGGGCAGGAAGCCTCCAAAGTTGGCAAAAAATAAAATTTACTTTGAACAAAAATCACATCAAGGATTCTTTTGTAGAAGAAAAGTAGTAAAATTTTAAACTTTTACATAAGCTAAATAGTAATTTATTAATTAATTTACAAACCTTTTTCAATATTTTTTGTAGAAAAATGAGTTAAAAACAAGAATTTAAGATAGTTTTATACTAATTAGATATTTATAAATCATCCATAATATCGCATTAAAAAATGTAAACATAATTAGTAATTTTAATTATTCTCAAGCAAACCTTATAATGAATATTAGCGACTCGTTTTGAAGGATTGGATCAACCTTTCTCAGGCAAAATGTACGTATTATTATAAAGACAGCAGAAGAAAAACTGCTTCTGTTGTTTTAGTGCTAACACACACTTTTTGTTTTCCTGTTTTTCAGATCTTAAACTCATACATGTCACGTACACTAACGAATATGTATAACTAGAATTGTATAAACGTTTTACTCTTGATATTTTTGATCGTCCAGAACAAATTCAGACGGAATATGAAGATGGGCACGTTTTCTTTTCATTGACGCTTCTGTTTGTTTTTCAAATCGAGGAAATGAAAGCGATTTGCCAAGCCACTCTTTGTTAATTCTAAAGCATTTCCCTTGTTTCGCCAGGCTTTCTCTCATCGGAATTTATATTAAACTTTAAAACATTTAATCTTCTTTTCATTTAAACTACGTGTTCGTAGTTTCTCCGATTATGGAGCTCTTATACCATAAAATCACATTACTTTTCAAAAGTTTTTTGTTAAAACGTTCCATGATAGTCAGTTTCATTTAAATACATTGTTTTGTGATAAACAATGCATTAAAATTCGTATTTAACAAAGAAAATATTTATAATCATGTTTGGCACGCCCGTACACTAACAAAAATTTAAGGATGATCAGCTATAAAAATGACCATACAATTAAAAAAGTGGCAAAAAGGAGCAAGATTTTCTGGCATATTTGTCCTTTTAAAACTCATACTTAGTAGAAAAAATTATAATTAAAACTTAACTCGCCTTAACTCACAACTAAAACCTACAATGTTTGTAGACAGTGTTAATTTTTTTTGTAAATTTCACCACTATATATTCTAAGCGTCTGTATATCTATAAACATCTTATTAAAACAAATTGAAAGTTAATGAATGATTGTTACATACTTGTAGTTAAAGGTTACATAGTAAAAAAAAAATTATTTTTTAATTATTATAGCGAAATTAACAAACGAATGTTGAAACAAAATTATTGATTTTTTTTTTCACTTATTATCAAAGCACAATATGCAGTTTAACTTCTTTCTCTAGTGACGATCAAAATAACTTTGCGCAAATTTTAATACTAGGAAAATGTGTACTGACATCTGCTCTATTAAAGTGACGTATGTAGGTAATTCAAAATAAAATTTCATTTTTTCGATTTTTTGCCAGTTTTGAAGGCTTTTTGCCTCACTGTGCGACGCTTAGAAGTGTAAAATTTGCTGTAGCGAAAATTGCAAAACGGAAATTGCATGTGAAACTATTGACACTCCCAAAATGACGTATGCGTTACGCACAGATACGTTTGGCCTTTATAATATAGATATGAACGATGTGTTTGAAAATTGTGAAAGTACAATTGATATGCTTTGATTAGAAGATCCGTTAACAAAAACTGATGATAACGAGAAACAATTTTTTGAATTTTGTAAATATATTTAGGGAGAAATAAAAGATTTAAGGAGTTTTAAATCGGATTTTGAATTTAACCAAGAATTTAGGGAGAAAATTATTTTCGATAAAACTAAGTTGAATCGTAAGACGAAGGATTTACAGAAAGGAGAATGTAAAGTCTCTTTAAAATTGGCTGCTGCCTTTAGTAATTTACCTTTGATGTCGAAAATAGAATTCGCTTTAACCTGCCAAATCTGAACAATGAGAAATTCAATGGTAGTTTAGAGAACTGGCAAGGATTTTACAGATATTTTAAATAAGCTTTTTATGACAAGGATGAAATAAGCAAAATAGATAAATTTACATATTTCAAATGTCTCCTAAAAGCATCGGCACAAGTGAGCCATTCAAGTATTATTACGATATGCCTGCAAATATTTTAGAGATTGTTACGGAAAAAAGGGAAATGTTGATCAGATCTCATGTTAATAAATTATTAAATTTGCCACCTGTCCGTTATCCTTCTAATTTGAAAGAATTTATCAATTTGTATGAAATACACATGCGCAATTTAAAATCATTGAGAATTGAGTTAGAAAGCTATGCAAGTTTATCATTTACTATAATAACAAAAAGTTAATACGTTTAGTTTAATGCTGAAACATAACAGGGAAAAAATGAAACAGAATCGTGGAATGTTTCAAAGTTATTATATTATATGAGGGGTGAAATCACAACTAGAGATCGCATATTTTCATTTCGAAATAAAGAATCAGATGACGACACAAGATTAGAAAATAGAGTAGTTGAAAAATAAGAATATTCAGATAGTAATTTAGTTAATAATAAATAACTCAACCCCAAAATACTAACGGCAACTACTTTGTTTGCGAATGTTGCGAATAAATACATATTCCGTTCAGAAAACAAAGAGATAAAAACTTTTTCTAAAACTATAAAGGAGAAGAAAAATGTAATAACGAGTCAAGCAAGATTTTTTTTTAGGTTTAAAAATATTTAACATAGTTAAACATTTCGCAAGTCTGAAATTAGATGCTATAGAGACATAAGGCAGTGATTTGTGAAAAAAGCGAGGATAAAGGAAAAATAACAGATATATTAATTTTATCAACTGTTCATACATTAATTTTATCGTTGTTATTTGGTATTTTAAGGTGATAATACCAAGAATATTTCCTCGATGTACAATGCTTTTAAAAGCATACCATAACAAAAAATTCCAAACGGTGAGATCAAGGGATCTTGTACCTTTGTTCCATTTGTATTACACCGTGATTAATAAATCATGGTAACATAAAGTACACATCTTCCAAATAGAGCTTATTTTTTTACCGATTATTTGATTTCTTAGAAAACTTTTACGATCCAAAGGACTTTCATAATTAGAAGGAAAAATAATACGGAACGTAATTAAGCACAGCTGTTCATGTTTTTTAAATAATGTCAAAGTTTTGAATGAAAGCGTGTTTTTTGAAAAATGGAACCATCGGCTCACTTTACATATATACGCGATTTTGTTTAACTTTGTCCAGTCAAGATACTTGATATTATTTTAGATTCCTTCATTCCTTAAGTGAGTCTGAAATCTTATAGAATTTTATTTAGTTTAGATAGAAACATTTTACTTTTCTTTTCGCTTAGAATAATGTTTTGCTTCAATTAAAGCAAATCGAGCTTTTACTCTCTTAAAACGAAAGAGTGGATTTGGCTGCTCAAGAAAGAGTTCTAATTTATTGGATCGTGAATGAGTTGATTTTTAACCGATTCAGTCATCTTGGTTTGATTTTTTCTCTTTCTAATCCACTCATACAGCTTTAAAACTAAACAACTCAACTCAATAATGAAACAGCTCTTTTTCCGCGCTGATTTTCGCCGCTGACTCGTCACGTGACCTTGCAAGATAAGATGGAGACTTCCGGCGTTCGCTAAACAATTTGCTGAAAATGCCTTTTTTACGAAGTAAGTAAGTTTTATATAAGTATTTTATTTTAAATATGCTTTCTTTTAATAACTTTCCCTTCTCTTTTTAACAGACTAAAATTCATAACAGTATCATACCTTGAAATTAAAATGTCGTGTCACACGGTAATATTGAGGATGTGTTTAATGCATTTCTATATTAATAATTGGTGTTACAGTGCTGCTACAAAACTTTCGTGCTTTAATAAAATAAATTAGTATATTTAATCAGAGTAAAAATTGTTAATGCAATGTAAATATCTCGTTATTTAATTGCCTTGTATTAAAGTTTTGTAATTATTATATCTTTATTCATAGAAATTTATCAAAACATGGTATTTACGTCTTGTTTGCAGTGTCTTAGTGAAAACGTGCTCCGGATTACATTATACACATTTCTGAGATTTTTTTTTTTTTTTCATTCTTAATGTTGAACTTGTGTTACTGTTTTGTTTGGCAATGTTTCATACTGTTATTGGGCAAAATTATTGCATGCATGGTCTGTATTATAATAATCTGCTTAATATTTATAAGTTGTTACATAATGCATGCAGAAATAATAGTTTTCTTGTGCCTGCTTCCCAGGTAGCTTTAAATCTAAATGAGAATTTATAAATAAAACGAAAACAGTGGACAAAAGTATGTCTTTCTATACTGGTAAATGCAAGTATTATTTCCTAAATATTATGCAACGATACCAAAAAGCAAATCCTCTTTCTCTTCAGAAAATACCTTGTAATATCATCCCTTTCCCTTAACATTTTTTATGCATAGCCCAGTGGTAGAATTGATTTAAAAAAAAGTTACTGGTCCCAAAGATCAGTACGCATGAGAGTTTACTGGTCAGAAATAGTCATCAGTAACCCGCTACATAAAATTCTATAAAATAATTTTAACCGTCCCCCCCCCCTCTTCACACACACACACTCCTACTAGAATGTAAAATAAACCAAACTTCCTTTGCAGCTATACAAAATTTTTGGCATAATAAAATGGAAAATTACTATTTTATAAAAAAGTATGTAGTATGTAAACTAAAACTATAAAATTGTGTATTTTATTTCCGATCATTTATTTAACAGATAGTAAGGATTAATGCAATATTTTCTTATAATTATTTTTTCAAGTATTATTTTATGGTTTGTGTTTGGTACGGTTTTCTCAGGCAGGAAAATTTATTTACTTGTCAGAGATGAAGTGGGTGTGCAGTGGTGTAGCTAGGATGGGTGACATCCCGGGACAGATGTAAAAGGTGTCAAGCCCCCCCCCCCCCTCCTCCTCCTCCTTTCCAATCTGTCATATTTTTTCAATCTCAATTCTGCATTCTTATAAAAAATAACCTTACCATTCCTTATTTACCTTTTGTCCTTCTGCATAAAAAAAACCGCAGAAGTGAATCATCACTAGACCCATAGTCTGCACAAGTCAATGCCGTGCCTATACGTAGAAGAAAATTCTTTCTTTTAAAGTTTGCTTTTGTTACCCACTCGTTGAATAGATTGGTTTTTGTTCCCTGGTGCGTATCTTATTTAGACACACCGTTCTGTATAAAACTTCACTTTAGCAAAGAAAAGAAAACTAGCTGTATTGCATCATGAGCTAAAAATCTCATTTTATTTCCTAATTAGTCTCCAAAATTTTATAAAATTGTATTTTTTATTTGCAAATAAAGATTTGGTGTCACCCTTTAGAGGATGACACCCGGGTAATTTCCCTAATCAAGAAGAATTTCTTTTACAGCTTGACTAAAATCTTAAAGATCAAGTTGTATGCAGTTCTGTGGCTCCATATTCAAAATCATCATGTATGTTATGACAGATTGTTTTAAAAAATAGGCATTTTTCTAAAATTAAAATATTTTATACTAAATAATTGATTATTAAAAACCTATTTTATCTTTGAAAAATTCCCAAGTTTTAAAAATTTTCTTTAAAGCATTAGATATGTTCACCAACACTACTAATTTCCATCCTATGACTATAAGCATGACCTGGACCCACTATATTTATTGCTTATTACTGAAATAAAGTGTTAAAAGTAGAAAACATTCATATCCAATAATTTCAAATTCTTAAATTATGTAGAAAAAAGAAAAAATGTCATTAGATTTCTTTAAAAAAACCAATTGGTTTTTTTGAGAAAAAAACCATTTGGTTTAAACCATGGTTTAAACCATGGTTAAAACCAATTGGTTTAAACCGTGCCAACCCTGCGTACCAATCAAAGAAATTTGCGATTCTTATGTGATGAAATTTTACATTTTCTCACAGTAAATTGACGATTTTTTCCTACGACATAAGCACAAAAATTTCAATTTTTTTCCAGTTGTAAATTGATAAAACTCGCGGGCCACAGGTTGTGCATCCTTATTACTTATTTTAATATTTTATTATATTGTAAGCCTTTACAATAGTTTAGATTTCCTTGTTAGTTACATTCAAATTACTGTTTAAAAAATGTAAAGAAAATAATGACCAGAAATCCGCAAAATTCTAAAATCTGCAAAACCTCTGGTCCCAAGCTGTGCGGATTTGAGGAAGTCTACTGTAACAGCAGTATTACTAGCAAAGTGCCAAATTTTGACCTACTTGTGATATCCTTAAATTTGGCAGCAAAAATAATTTGCCATATATAAAAACAATTTAGTGAAATTTTCTATCTTTTAATGCATTTTTTAAAAATGTACAGTATTGTGCATGTTATATTAATAAAACATGCCTTATTTTTTTTTTCATTTATATTTAATAATAATAATCTGGTTTATGTAAGTCTGTAATGTTTCAAACGATTTTTAACCGGCTTCCTGGTATGTTAGAATCATAAAAGTTGTACATAATGTTTTTGATGGCAATATAGCATTAATACAGTTGCAATTATTAAATTTAATTCATTTTCATTCAGTTAACTCAATATTAGGTGTCACCCCCGCAATTCAATGTGGTGTGTCATCGCTTTATTCTTGTGGCCTATAATCTGATAAAATATATGATTTAGAGGACCCTTGGGGGGAGGAGATTAACCCTTTAAATTTACTTACCCAGTCAAAATATCAAATTCAGTTGGTAAAGATATATCAGCAATTTTTACATTTGTATATATAACATATAAAGCTAGGATTATTTTCAAGATGTAATAATATGCCTTGATTTTATTCACGAGAATAAATTTTGTTTTATTAGCAATGCCAAAAACAAGCTTCTTTGAAGGTTTAAAGGGGGGGGGGGGGTGAGATCTCTAGCAACCAGGCTGTAGTTTCAATTTATCCACAAAAGATCGCCATGACTAGAACTCACAACCAACTACATCCTGTCGATACTCTACTGAAAGCAAATAGTAGCTGAACAAAATCCATCAGATGTACAGAACTTACGACTAAAATGAACAAAGGAACGAAAAACTGACCAACTGAAAAATTAACCAACCATCAATTTGATCTTCTGCTTATAGGCTGGATCAAGTCTTCCGGAGAGGTCTAATCAGTCAGGATGTCGGACTCAGCCAGGGGTGCCCAGAGAGGGGTTTGATGACGCAAGATGCGTCCTATAACTTAGTTTGGGGGGGGGGTAATTTCAGAAAAAGTACATTGTGGGGGGGGGGATTTTAAATTCTTAATATTTCTTGTTTTTACTGTTAAAAAAATATCTTTATTTTTAATATCATTTTTAATTTTTTTCAACATTTAATTTCCAGAAAAGTCCCTGTATTTTCTTTCTTTAAATTCTAGATAAGGGCAATAAGAACTCATTCTGCTATACTCAACTCGCTATCTTTGTAAATCTTGATTCTTAAATTTCACTTTTAAATTTTTTCAACATTGAATTTCCAGAAATGTTTCTGTATTTTTTTTCTTTAAATTCTAGATAAGGGCAATAAGAACTCATTTCATTATGCTTAACTCACTATCTTTTGATGGTGCTGTAGATTATAAGTAAAATATATTTTACAATTGATATTCTGTTTAGGGGGGGGGGGGGTCAATGTTAAAGTATGAAGATTTTTTTTTGGGGGGGGGGGGTCATCACTGGAGTCAGTAAACCTCTTAGTGAGATCATCAGCTTGTTCATTTAAGGGGATCCCCCGGTGTCCCAGAACACAGCACAAATGAATTTTAGGGGAGAGACCCGCAATGCCCCGATCTTATGCAACCAAATTTAAAAAAAATTCTTCCGATTGTGGAGATTACTGTACCTTTTAGTTCACTAAACTGGAAGGTTCATTGTGGGGTTAGATCTAGCTGTGCTGAACTTAGCCTTCGAGTTTTGGACCAGAGTGAGGAAAGAGTTAAAGTTTATCTCCATCAATGAGTGCAGCTTGTTGTTATATCACGGCAGATCAACGGCCAATTATAAAGGGGACGACAAGGAGGAGAGGGGTGGGATTAATAGTGACAGAAATGTCAGTCCGGAAGTGACCGTTGTCAAATAAATCTTCATCCACACGCAGCGTGGATCTTTATAACTAATATTTTAATTACTAATAATAAACATTTGAAAGTAGTCTGATAAATAAAATATTCTTCTCCATAGCTATCCAAAAAATAAAATCAAATACTTCTTGAGATTTTGTTTCTTGAATGACAATTTGAAGTCAACATTTTTGGTCATAGATTCAGCAGATAACTAACAGGGGGGGGGGAGGGAAACTCTCTTATTCGACTTCATATTTTGATTTTAATGCTTAAGATAACCTCCCCAATTAAGATTGGGGATTTCTTTTACAGCTTGAAATCTTATGGATTGTGTTATGTTATTGCGTTAAATAATCTGCAGTTTTCAAAAAATTAAGATATTTTCTATTAAATATTGAATATTTTTAATCTATTTTATATTAGATCAATTCACATGTTTGAAGCTTTTTCTAAAGAGAAATAAATATATTCACCAATGCAGACTGATTTTAATCCTATAACCAAAAAGTGATCTAAACCTGCTACATCCAATGCTTATTGCTGATATAAAGTGTTAAAAATAGAAGTTATTTATATTCAATAATCTGACATACATAAATTATTAAGAAAAAGAGAAAATGTCATTAGATTTCTTCTGAATTTTTTTTTTCTTTTTTTTTTAGAAAAATACCAGTTGGTTTAAAACTAAACCGTTGCTTAAACCAAAAGGAGAAAACAGTTGTTTAAACCATAGTTAAAACCAATTGGTTTAAACAGTGCCAACCCTGGTCTAATTGTTGTAGGTTCTATCTTGTATTATATAAATATGCAAATATATAGAAAAACAACTAAAAATCCACAAAAACCTGTATTGGTTGGGTATTTGCCAGCGCTGATACATTTTGAAAGTAGCAACAAAGGTGAATTTTCAACAATATTTTATAATGTTGCTTTAAGAACTTTCATTTTAAATTTGTTTTTAAAATGGTGATTTATTGTATCAGATGTAACACCATGATTTAAACAAGCAGATAAGTGTAATCGCACAGGATTTATTTATTCTATTTCCATTTTATTCATGATTGGCTGAATTTTCAGTAGTGTAATATTTATAAAGCTAAAATTTTTAGTGTATGGTTCATTTTATGTTTAGACTATGGATGGGAAATTTTATAAAACATTTAATCTGAAAGCTGCAAAATATTTTAATATGTTCATAATCATTCCTTAACATTATATTTATTGCTATTTAACTTAATTTCAATATTTTCTTTTAACACAGGAAGATGGTGATTTCATGGAGGAGTAAAATTCTACTGTGAGTGAGGAGTCAAATTCAACAATCTTATTTAATCTCAAGGATTTTCAAGAAAGTGTCTATTTTGCCTAAGATTTTAAAAGTTGGACAAACCAGTGGACAGATTACAATATGCTCTTTATGTATTTTATGTTTAATGCAAATGGACTGTTATATTTATAAAGGTCCTGTTAAAGATGTTATTGAAACTTGTTTATCTGATGTTGGAAAGAATTGTTATCAATTAATGTTAGGTTTATTTTGTTCTTGCTAAATAAAATGTTTTTGTTGTTAAATAAAATTAGTTTTTTTTCCTTTCTTGCAACATTCTAAATTGCACAACTTTTGACATAAAATGCTGCAGTCTTATGCTTTTATATTTATTTAAAATTTAGTTGATTTAAGAAACATTGAATAAAATCAAAAATTAAAACATTAATTAAGAAGAAATAAGTTATTCTTTAATATAAATTCAAGTTTTAACAAATGTTTTAAATGATATAAAGAATAATTGCACATGGTCAATAAATCCATATCTCAGTTATTTCTGCATTTAACTTCATACAATAAAATAATTGTCCATAATCAAAATTTTAGCTATACAAGTTTTTTAATGACATTCCTCCACATTTCCCAATTGCAATGTGCTTATATAAATGCTATGGGTAACAATTATTTTATCTAAGATTTCAAAGCCATTTCAGATTTCAAACTAAACAATTAAAATATTTTTTTTTAATTTAGTCAGTTTAAGAAATATGATTTTGATTGAGATTTAAATCGAGGAATAATTACAACAAGGTACCATGGGTTGATGTTTATCCATTTAAAATATTTTCAATTTCAATTATTTAAACACTGCACTGGCCATGTGTGGGGGGGAATACTTTTTTAAATTTAGGTTTTATGTTTTTTAATACTTTCTTTTTCAAAACTGGGTCTGAAACTCCTATTAATATAAAAAAAATAATAATAATTAACCAAAATTGCAAAAGTAAAAACTAACCCACTTACAGATCATCCTCAAATATTCTATGCCCCCCTCCCAAAAAAAAGGTAAACATTTTAAAATCCAAACAAGATATTTGAAAATAACTTCTGCATAGGATTATCTAAACTCTTAAGGGGAACAAACAGCTTCTGACATTGTGGTGCTGAAGTTGAGTCGTTGGGCTGATATCAAGTTTATTTTTCAATATTTTTTTAGTAAGATGCCTAAGATTGGTTTATTTGATTGAAATTGTAAATTTTTAATAAAAAAATAATTCTTATTTACAATTAAATCAGAAGCTAATGAAAAAATTAAAATTGTATATAAGCATATCTGAAGCTATAAGTATCATTGGAAAATATGTAAACTTGAAATTGCCCAAGAAAAGAAAGGAAAAATCCCATAAGCACCACAGCATCAGAAGCTGATATTCTGTTTAATGTTGATCGGGTGCTGTTGTACAGTTATGCAAATTTAGGCAGTTTGCATGAATAAGTGTTTTCAAATTTGCAATTTTGAGATCACCAGTATTTTTAATTTAATGAATATATGTACTTTTAAATTTAACAAAAGAAAATTCTGATGTTAAAAATTTCTGATTTGACAGAATAATAAAAAATTCATGTAAGCTCTATTTAATTTTGTATAACGATTCAATTGCCTTTTCCCCTAAATTGACATAGGAAACAGTTTCATTGAATTAGAAAGAAAAAAAATGTTTTTATGATTCATTAGAGAACTTTCAGTCATGTAAATTAGAATGTTTTAAGTCTTGTTAATTAAAGACTTGGAAGAAATATTGGAGAATCCATGTTACAGTTTTCCAATCTCTCTCTCTCTCTCTCTCTCTCTCTCTCTATATATATATATATATATATATATATATATATACCCTTGTAATGTCAATAAACAGAAATTTAAATCCGAAATGAGAATTTAAATGCAACACTTGAAAATGTGGCAATAATTCCATGTTATATTGAATTTCATTGATAAAAATTAATCGAGGATTACTGAATTTAGTTTTAAATGATGTGATTTTATTTAGACGATTTAGAAATCGCTTGAAGATTTTTGTAATTTTAAGCAATTTTGCTTTTCTTAAGAGTGAATTTATTCAATTCTACAAATTGAAGGAGTTTTGGATTAACTCTTAAATGAGTTGATTTTATTCATGTATGAATTGGTTACAAATCGCCTAAGTGCTACTGGATTAAATCAAAAATGACAACATTTCACTCCAACTTGAATTGATAACAAATCGCTCAAGTGCTACTGGATTTGCCTTAAATTATTTCACTTCACTCAAATACGAGTTGGCTGCAGCTAACTCAAGTGCTACTCGATTTAATCCTAAAGACTTCATTTCACTCAAGTATGATTTGGTTACAAATCGCTCAAGTGCTGCGAGATTCAGTCTTAAATGACTTCATTTCACTCAAGTATGACTTTATTACAAATCACTCAAGTACTACTGGATTTAACCTTTATTGATTTGATTTCACTCAAGTATGAGTAAAAGAGAGATCACTCAATCATGAGTTGATTAAAAACAACTCATTCACTTGAGTTGTTTCAGCTCTTCTTGAGAAGGTTCCTTTCAACATGGGAAAAGAGTGGATTTCAGCTCAACTTGAGTTATTTCAGCTTTTTCGTTTTAAGAGAGTACATGCTGTTGTATATGTCATTTGATGGCACATCAAAAATTCTTTTAAAATCTTGAAATATTTTCTTTTTTTTCCTTTTTTTGTGAAAAGGATGTTTTTTTAAATGATGACATAGTTGGAAATTAATTAAGCTATACACTTAAAATATAGATTAAAAATATATACATGGTGTACAGATATCTAAATGTTGAATATTTAAATTTATCTTTATAAGTTCCAAAGTTTTAAATAACGTGACTTTTTTTATATATTTTTCAAAGATCTGCGAAAAAAAAATTAGAAACTTTATGTGAAAATATTTTTTTTAAGTCTTTTGATTTCAGACTAAAGTGTTTAAACGACCTTTTTTATAGTGTTGGAACCACCTTTACAATACCCACCAGTCAGAAAAAATCTGCAATGAAAGCTGAAATTTATTTTTTCTCTTTTTACCAGAATTTTATAATGTTCGGATTAATTTTCTTTTATGGACTTCATCTTTTAAATTTTGCCAAATGAAGTGGTGATTTCTACTTTTAAAAATAGCTAATTTTTTCTTTAAAAATCTCCAAAGGTCGCTCTTTCCAAAAGCCACTCTTAAATTGCTGCAATCTTTTTAATGTCATATTACACTCAATTAATCTTTATTATTTATAATTAAAAAATTAAGTATGTTTTTAGTTTAAAAATGTTGAAAGGCCTTGTGCATAATTGTAGATACATATTAAAATTCACAAGTAATTGCGTACGTGCAAATTTCTCTGAGAGTAGTATTTAAGGTTTGCAACTTAAAAGATATTCCCTTCTAAAACATATTTGAAGAGCAATAAACCACCTGACTACTGTCAGAAAATCATCTGTGATTGGCTATAAATCTTGGTATATTAATGCTAACATGCTAAGGATTATTGTTTCGATATTTTCCATGATAATGTGTCTTTCGTGACATTGACGAAATACAAATCCTTTCGTTAAGATGTCATCTATAAAAGCGTTGAAATATGACAAATTCTCCAGATAAAATGTCATATATTACGAAACATGTCATTGTGAGGAAATGATGTCGTTATATTTATTTCTAAATATGTATTTATTAAGTTAGATTTTAATCACCTCTAAATGTGAATGTCCTAGTTAATAAATTTGTATCATTAATAACGATAGTTTAAAAAATTTCGAAACGAAATACAGGGTGGTCATAAAAAAACTTTATGGAGCTCTACCGGTCAGTCCGTTTAATCGATCGAGGTGAAATTTCAGATATAGCAATTCAAAGATATGAGTTCGAGATTCTGTGAACTACAACAAAATGGCTCTTATGGTTACGGTTATAGTTACGGAAACTCGAAATTTTCCAATGGCAACACCAAATTTTTTTCATCGCAAAATGCTCAGCGCAAGCGAAAACCCTAAAGAGCGTTGGAACGGTATGGTTATTGCAATAAACGGACGCGTTATGCTCGCACAAAATCAGCTCTACGAACGGCCCTCCAAAGAAACACGATCAAGACGCACGAAGAAAATTTGAATATGATAGAGAGAAAATACCAATCATAGAACATCGTTTGCCAGATAGTCAGCGTAGAAAACGGATAAAGTAGGTTGAGAATGTTAGTTGTTCAGTCGAAGCTCGCAGATGCCAACAAAATGACTTCGTTCGTGGTGAGTTGGTAAAACTATTATCAAAATCCGATGAATGCTGCGAAAATCTGGCGCGTTTACCGTCGAAACCATCGCCAAATACGTGGCCTATGCATTTCACAAGCTCTTCGTGATTTAGTAATAAAATTCGAAGAAATTGGCTGCACCTGTGATAGTCCGCGATCTGGACGACCAATTGTTCCAGAGGATACTGTTATGGAAGTGCATCAAATAGTGACCAGATGACGCATGCAAACTACAAAAGGTGCATCTCGTGTATTTCATTTACCAAAATCAATAGTCTTAAAATTACTGCGTTCTGTAATCCTCATGTTTCCTTACCGGTACCAGCGCGACCAGATGTTGCAAGTGAGAGACCATCAACAACATATAGACTTTATAAATGAATTTCTCATCCAATATGATGGAGATAACGATCGGCCTCTTCGCATATTATGAACGGACGAGGCACATTTCACATTAACTGGTAACATCAATGGCCCCCGCGATCCCTCAACCTCATTCCTATGGATTTCAGGTTCTGGGGATATCTAAGATCTAGAGTGTACATGTGCAATCCACAAACTTCGACGGATTTGAAAGATTCTATCAGACGTGAGATTGCAAACAAATCTCATGCGGTGTAACGTTCGGCTGTATTGTCCACAGTTCCCACCATGCAATGTGTAATTGCCTGTGATGGCACCCATGTGGAAAATATGCAATCAAGTTAAATTTCTATTTTCTCCGAACTGTGTTGTAATCAGAGATTAGTGTACTAACTCTGTGTCATATGCAAATTTACTCCTTGAGCTCCAATCGTGTTTTTTATGGTTGGGGGGGGGGGGGCATTCGCAGAACAGTTTTTTGTGCGTGCATAACGTGTCCGTTTCTTGCGATACACGTACGGTTCCAAAGCTCTTTAGGGTTTTCGCTCGCACTGAGCATTTTGCGATAAAAAAATGGGTGTTGCTATTGGAAAATTTCGAATTTCTTTAACTATAACCGTAACCGTGAGCGCCATTTTGTTGCCGTTCACAGAATCTCGAGCTCATACCTCTGAACAGCTATATCTGAAAGTTCACCTCGATCGGTTGAGTGGACTGGCCGCTAGAGCTCCATATATCGGCAAAGTTTTTTTATGACCACCCTGTATTGATAAAACTTTTTTTTTATATTCAGTGTTTTTTAGATTTATTATATGGTAAACAGCATCAATTTGAAATTTTCTATTACTGTTGTATTTCATTTCGATTACCATTTTTATCCCATATCATAAAAATAGAATTTCGCTGCATTGTTGGGTCATCAGTACAGCTGACTACTTTGTTTTTAATTACATCCATATTAAGGAAATAGGTAGGTATTCGATGGTAGAATTTTAATGAAATTGGATAAACATGAAAACAATTTTGCTTTCTTTAATAACAATTGATGTTACTGACTGCAATATCAATATTTGAAGCTGCTGTAATAGATGTATTCCACGGTCAGAAAAACGGTCGTTTCTGAACACGGTTTAGACTGTTTTCTTAAAATGCTCTTTAAGATAAGATTATTTTAACCTTAGATAGGTTCTAGTATCGAAAAAAAAAAGTTCTACATTAATTCCGGGAGTATTACTGTGACGGACTTTTACTTGTGGAATATGGATAATTATACCAATATTATCAATAGACATAGCGTTGTTTAAACATTTAAGTTTTTTTTTTGTCTTTTTTTAGTTCCATAAATTGTTCAGTGTTATGATCTAAATAATGGCAATTTACGGTACACTGATTACAATCTAGTTGCATGGTGATAGAAAGTTTATTAAGTAACTCTTTTGAGCAAAAAAAGAACATGCATAACATTTGTTTTTTCTGAAAATGGGATATGCTCTATTTCATTCAAATTTATTTTCCCAAAATTCTGATAATGTGTTTCGTTTTCATAATTTCAATTTATAATCTTTTACAATATATAGTTTTGCGATAAAAACTTAGTTGGCATGTGATTACACAGTTTAATGAATGTTTGTTTATTAAATAAAGCTGCTAATAAAAAGCGTTTTATTAAGTAATTAATTTTCTTTTCAAAACTGTTGCTTTAGCCATTTTCATCCCTTTTATGTTAATTTAGTTCCCAATTTATATAACTTATTGTCATAGCAATATTTCTAGATCTATCTTAAATGATTCATTCACTTTGAATGTTTTCCTTTTACCAATCTCTCCGTTTTTCGGCAACTCTTTTTGCATAGTATAATTTTCAAAGGTGCCTATCGAATTTGAAAAACTTTTACATTTACTTAATACATTTTCTGAGTCATAATGATTTGTTAAACGTGCTTCAAATTATGAAAATTCTTTTTGATGGCAAATTCTTTTGAAGTATGTGAGTTAATTTACTATCAGGATAAAAATTTCAAATGTTCTTGGCATGAAATAGAAAAATTCGGAAATTTGTATTTGAGTTTATATTGTTATGTTAGTCTAGTTATTGAGAGTTTTTTTTTATTATGTGCTGCTAAATATTATAATAGTAACCTTATAAAATACTTTAAAAATTATATCGAATTTACTGAACAATAAATTTTACTTCTTATCATCTAAACAAACTATTTTTGATTTTGAAATGTTTCATTTTTTAAAGATATTGTTTAACCCGATTTTCTTATGTATAAAACCTATAACTGGTAAGGATAAATGGGTGGAAGAATCCAATTACATTAATGTGCAGAAGGTAATGTGTTTTAAAATGTTCAATTTAATAAGCACTCGTGTGTAAAGTAACATACGTATAATGAAACGTAAAGAAAAAAAAAAAAAAAAAAAAAAAAAAAAAACATAATGTATCATTTAATATGGAAACGATATTCCCAACGGTACCTTTAAAAAACTTATGAACGAGCGATTTTATATTCGCATTATAAGTTTTACACACAACTTCATGAATCCTTGCTCTAATACCACATTGGCAAAAGTTAACGGATAGAACAAATAATCAAATTCAGTAAATATATCACAGAAATAGATCAGTGTAAATAATTGCTTGGTTTAACGGTTGTAAGAAAATTTCCCTCCTTCTAATAAAATAAAAATGAATCTTATATAGTATGTTACTCATCATATATGCATGGGATTTTTAAAGAAGAAATAAACAATAATAAAAAAAATCAAACAAATTTTGAGTTTAAAAAAGAAAGAAGAAATTAATATAAGGAAAAAATATAATTACATATTAAAATACATAAATACAATTATAAAGCGTAAACAGTAAAGGCTAACTATTAGTGTATAAGATAAATTACAAAAGCAAATAATAAAAAAAAATCAGAGAGCTATTAGAAGATATCAGTAGATGTCGCCAAGACGAGAATACAAAAGAATCAGATGAAAGGTCATTAATAACAGAGCTGTGATGCCTTTAAAAAAGCCTATGAAAAGCCAGAAAAAAATGAAAAAAGGATATAAATCTAAAAAGAATTGCAATTCTTCAACAAAAGGGAAAAAGAAATAAAGAAAAAACCGACAAAAGAATGGAGAAAGTATATAAATCTAACTGGAGAAGGAAAAAACTCCAAATTAAATAACGAATAAAAATAAAATATTTAGATATATTTTTGTAATTTAAGACTAATGTAATAAAAATAATATATGACTCATTTTAAGTTTTAACGAAATGAAAATGAAAATTTCTTTATTTTTTATTAACTTCAAGAATTTTTAAATTTAAGATAATATCATAAATTTCTTTATTGCTTTAGCTCCAACTATGCAACTTGAAGTTAAAACCATATAAGCATGTAATTGTAATAGATATGTTAAGTGACTCATGTTTTCTTTAAGTTTAAAAAAAAAAGTCTTTATTAGATACCTTATAATGAATTCTAATTGGCGAATCCAAAATTACAACGGCAAAAAAATCCAAAATTACAATGCGTTAAGCAACATTGTACAAAAAAAAAAAAAAAAAAAAAAAAAAAAAAAAAAAAAAAAAAAAAAAACGCATTATAGATTGTAGTATAACTATTAAAAATGTAACAAAATCTAAACGATGAGCTTGCATAACTCCGAAATTGTTTGGAGAATAATTTTGTCATTTCTTAATTCTAGGTTAAAAATGCTTAAGGAATAGAAATGTGAGATTTACTTTAATTTCTCACTGAATACCTTATAGCTTATTAGAACACATGTTGATTAAAAGCATAGTTCTTTACTAAATGTAAATAATTTTTTTCATTTAGAAAAGTAGCATGAAAAATGTAGTGTATCAAAAATTGAATTAATGCTCTTTCTTGTTAAAGAAAGTCTTAATCTACCATCTTATTCTAAATTTTACGAATTTGTATAATTTACGAGTAATTTGGCGATATATATAATTTTATGAAATTGGTCAACGGTATAATCATAAAGAAATTAAATAGCTTTACAATTTTCTATACAAACCCCTAAATCTAATATAATATTAAGATTCTCCGAATTGTGTTATTCTAGGTTACCAAACAGAAACTCTTTCAAAGAATTTTGGAATTATGAAAATTGAAAGTTTTGAACTCTTATAACTGATTTTTTTAAATAATTTTAAAACAAACGGCAATTCGTGTATTTTTTTAAAACATAAATAAAAATCTTCTTTGCAAATTATCTGTAATTTTGCAATCGAATATTTGAAGTTTCTAGAAAACAGTTTCTATTTAAAAAGTCATACTTACAACGCATATTTTATATATTAATTATAAATTATGAAAAAATATGAAAAATATATTTATTGCAACCAACAACAATGCTAACAAAATTCAATTTCTAGAAGCTTCAAATTGGCGAATCCAAAATCACATCACAATCTGTTAAGCAACAATGTATATATATAAAAAAAAAAGTTGAATGTAGATTCTGCCATTGCAGAATTCAATTTCGCCTCCGATTAGAAAAAAAATCGATAGAGGTTTTTTAGAAGGGCGACCCCGTTTAGGTTGCAATGAACTTCATTTTTCTTGTGTTTACCAATATAATAGCAAACAGAACGGCATGAAATACCCAATTGAATAGCAATTTCTCTCTGAGACATTGGAATTGCGGAATAATAAAGAGATACAATTTGACGTGCTACTTCTTCATTGACTAGATTCATCAAAAACGGATTTTTTACTTTAGTTTAAACGCTTTTTTATAGATTCTGAGTAAAAGGAAATGCAATTTAACAATAAAGGACCATTCCACTGTCACGTGCGGGACAATCAGACACCATAATTCCACCAAAATTGTGTTAAAGGTCTTAAGATTTTTCAGAAATAAGAATAAACATATTTTTGTAGGTTTATATTTGTTATAACAATATCTCAGGCAGGGACAGATTTTTCCTAAATAGTTTACTGATTTAGTTGTTAATTAATTTGCATGCGTCACGTGCAGGACATCAGAGGTCAACCACTTATAATTTGCTGTATGATCCAGATAACATTTCTGCTCTACTAATTTTGCAATTTCAAAACAAAAAATATGTATTAGAGGCTAAAGGTCTAATGTTCATGATATAAGCATTCTTATTTGAAAAATAAATTTTTAAATTGCTAAAAAAAATTATAACGTATAGTGTCACGTGCGGGACACGGTTGTCACGTGTGGGACATTTGCAAATATCATTCAAGTAACCATTTCAAAAATCAGAAAATAAAGAAATGCAAAAAGAAAATGCATGTTATACATTTTACAATACAAAAATATTTATTTTAACATTTTTTTTTTGTACAAAGTAAATGTTCAAATTGACATTTTTAAACATAAAATAAAGTAAATGTATAAACAAAAATTCAAATTTTTTCTAGAAATTTGAAACAACCTCTTTTATTAGCTACAGTGGGGATTGATATCTTTTTTACTACATCTTTAAATGAATATAGAATTTTATCTGGATACTGTGGCCACTTGTAGAATTTACCACTTTTTATCATGACAGACACTTACACACTATCATGATGGGTGCTTGTAATTTCACCAGAATAATTAATGCCGTCATATTTTACAACACCCATTCACCCATCTTAAAAGAAGCTGCTTTTTCTGAGCCTTTTATTTTCTTCTTTTTGGAAATTAGGATTTTCTAATGACATTTTCTCTCTCATCCTTTTCATTCTTCTAGCACTAGTAGACTTAGATCTTTCCATTTCAGCTAAATAAATAACAAACTATATCAATTATAAACGCTTTTGTCTAAATTTACTTAATTTCATAGAAAAATTGAACTTAAAATAGAATTAGACTTAGAAAAACAGAATATAGATAAGAAGTTTTATTATTTTTTTTCTAAAGAATAATAACAAGTTCTTAAACACACGACTCTTCTTATTGTATAGAAAAATTGCCATAAATTAAGTAGATCAATTCTTGCTGGAAAACAATATGTTATTAAAATAAAAATAACCATCAAAGTGGTTAAATTTTATTAAAATAAATTTATAAAAAAAATGGAAATAAAAAATATTAGCATCACAAAAAAAGAAAAAAAATGGAACTATCATAAAAAAAAAAAAAAAAAAAAAAAAAATCTTAATTTCGTTTTAGTTACATAGAATAAGTTCTTAGGACAAAATAATCATTAAACTGCTAAAACTATGCTATAATAAATCTCTATTTAACATTCAGAAAACAAACATAATCGTCCTGCTCATAAGGTGTCACGTGCGGGACAATTTTGTTTTGATATTTTTCTCCAAATAAAAATTTCACCCAAATTTTTAACTAGCATAGTGTAAGTGTACTACACTAAACTGCTTTAGAAATGCCAATTAAACAAAATAAGTGCGTTCCTTTTTCCTCCTAAGTGAAAAAGTTCATGTTTTGTGTCACGTGTGGGACACAGAAACGAAGTTCTTTTAGTGCGCTGTAATAATTATTTGAAATTATCTTATATATTTCAATTTAGTGAAATACAAACAATGAATATTAGACTCACCTAAAATGTTGATTTCAAAAGTTTCACTGGATTTTCTTTATAAAAAAAAACTCACTCAAAATGTATTGTAAAACGCAACATACTTGCTTGCACATGGACGCTATCTTTAAACTGTTGTGTTGCCAATCCATAAAAGACAAACTTTACATTCTTACTCAAAACATAAAATTTGACATGTTGCCAATCAGTAAATACCAAAAATATTTATTTAAACAAATTTTAAAAAATGACTATAAATTTACCTGTTTTTATGGAATGGCCCTAAAACGAGTGGAATTCCGTCGAATTCGACGAATGAAATGTTTAAAAGATCCGATCGATTTGGTTTTAAAAAAAGCAAAAGTAATTACATTATTGAATCAATATATAATAAATATATTTACAAACTAAATGTCAAGTTTGCCAGTTACAATTTTGCATGCAAATATTCGCATATCTTCAGTTAAAATTGTAATCTGAGTACCGGCGAAATCCAGAAATTTTATTTTATATGCACTCACAAAAAAAAGTTTTATATATATATATATATATAAAAAAAAAAACTAATTTTATTTTTACTGTGACATTATTTTCACTAACTGAAGTCATCTGAAAGTAAAATCTCAATCTCAGTGTCCATAATGAAAAAAAATATTGAAATGTAATATCGGGTACTACCAGGTTATCCCGTCGACCAAAAAATTATCGCCAAACTATAAGATTAAATGCCAATAATGGATGATCGTGAATGTCACATTCAATGACATTAAATACGATTATGTGTTTAAAATGTCATTAAGTGATATCTATTTCGACTTTTTATTAATATTTTTATTAATATTCTACTAATTATTTGTTTTTTCGTTATTTAAAATAAAAATTATGTCAATATGTATAATTTGGCTATTAGTTTGGCGATTTGTATAATTTGGCAAAATTGGTCGACGGGATAACAGTGCAGTACCTAATATCGTTATGAGTAAAAATGCGATGTTTTAAATAGTGACGTCATTTTCTCTTCAAATGTTTTTTAAAAGTTACTGTTATTAGTAATATGAAAAAGGCATCCGTAATAATATCGTAATTCCCATTTATCTGGTTGCTGAATGACATAATTTTCCTCATTTGAAATTTTTCTTATTTTGCTTTAGACATTAATTTTTATCATAAATTATTTTCTGTTATTTTATTTACATTATCAATATTATTTCTCAGTAAATATATATGTTTTTTTACATCAATTAGTGCATAATTATACGCAATCATTTCGGAAAATAAATTTTTATTATCGAGAGAAAAGCTAAACTGAGTTGCCACCATTTCGAACAAATATCGTAAAAAGCATTTAAAATTAAAAATAAAATATAAAAATGGAAATAAATTAAAAAATAACTAAAATGGGCACAACTACAAATAGATAGCTTTCATTTAAAAAAAAATAATTATCAAAATCGGTTGAATAGAACATTCAGGGCTGATGACACGACATTTTTTAGCTTGTCTGAGAGAAATAGCATCGGAAAGGCTAAAAAAAAAAAAAAAAAAAAAAAAAAAAAAAAAAAAAAAAAACACGCATTATAGTTTGTTATACAACTATTAAAAATGTAACAAAGTCTAAACGATGAACTTGCATAACACCGAAATTGTTTGAAGAATAATTTTGTCATTTCTTAATTCTAGGTTAAAAATACGTAAGGAATATAAATGTAAGGTATACTTTAAGTTTTCATTGAATACCCTAAAGCTTATTAGAATATATGTTGATTAAAAGCATAGTTCTTTATTAAATGCAAATATTTTTTTTCATTTCGAAAAATCGCAGGAAAATGTAGTGTATCAATAAAAGCTATCTTAATCTATCTTCTTATTCTAAATTTTGCGAATTTGTATAATTTACGAGTAATTTGGCAATTTATATAATTTTATGAAATTGGTAAACGGTATAATTAAATAATATCAGAAAATTCAGTAATAGAGCATTACTATTTCTTAAAAATATTTAAATATACGTTAAAATTTTATTTTGGGACTGCAATGCATTTTATAATTAATTTACACCGGTATTATTTTCGTATTTTCTGTTATAATATATCCTTGATGGGTAAGTAATACGTTGGCCCTCAACGACTAGATTTAGGTGCAAATATAACAATAATAAACTCGTCTCGGTGGATTTAATTTTTCTTATAAGCAATTTTAAGAATTCAACTTATTTTAACCGTTTCACACATGGTTTTATATTAGCTCAGAATTTAATAATTCTGAAAACAACGTATTTTTGAAGTACACGTAACCTTTTGTTCTACTTTTTAACTGTACTACACTCATGCAACTGCTTATTTTTATTTAAATGATAGCTACTGAAATTTAACATTTATGAAAGTTCACTTGAGTTACACAAAGTGCACTCGCTTGCAATAAATTAATGTGCTTGAATATATCACATATTTTATAAGCACAATTTAAGCAAGCGGGTTCATTATATTTTCATTAAAATTGCATTAAGAACTTTCTAAGAGGAGAAACAATTATTTAATGGAATGTAAAACATAACTGTTGGATTTATAAAGCGCTACGTGAATGAAATTTTAACTTAAAGTTTCTCGGAAGAATATAGGGTAATGAGTCAGAGGAATATTAAATTTAATTGTAAATAAATCTCAATATCCAAATAGAATGTGTACACTGATTACACATACCAGGAGAACGCATTACACAGAAAAAAGTATGTAAACGTCTTTTGTTATTGAATAAATTTTATAGTGAGGATAATGGATCTTTCATATTGTAATATGTGAAAAAATATTTTTACTTGTTACACAAGAAATATGTGCATATTCATTTGTGATCATTGACTCTGAATTATGAATCCTTATATAATTAAATATAGCAATAATGAATAAGCAAATGTGTATTATATCTATGCTTTCTTTTTGTTAATATGTTTTGTTAATTCAAGCGGCATATTCATTTATCAAAAAACTGGAATATTTGTTTCCCGTAAAAATATTCAAGTATTTGCAAATAAAGTAGTGTATGTAGCGATAAATAACAATCATGTAAAAAAATATAAAGGGGGCAAAAAACATGTTTGCTTTCTCATTTATCTATACGTTAACGCTTGCTGTTCTACAGCAGTATTTTTGTATAGGTTCATAACATACTCTTACTCAAATTACCATTTCTATACCTTTCAATAACACTCAATATATACAGGATGGTTATAAAATAAGTATCCCTATTTGGAGCTGTCTGTAGCTTGAAGTAATACCCCGAATGAAACCAAAATCGGTACACATAATATTCAAGAATAGAAAAATAAAAAAGATAGTTACAATAATCGGCAAAAGATGGCGCTACGGGTCTTGTCGGTATAAACGTCGTTGTAATCATTAGTAAAATCAAAACGTGGCCATTTCAGCCATTAATGTTGTATGACATGGCTCTCAGTTTAGCATATCGCGCTTTAATTTTAAAACTATTCTACATTAACAGTTCAAATAGTGCAGCTGCTTTACGTGAATTTAGGCGTGTGAAAGGAATTCTTAAAGGAAAAGGTCCTTTGACAGCGTGTGCAGTGAGAAGAATGGTAAAAAAAATTCGAGGCGACTGGATCGTTTACTGTAAAATGTGGAGAAGAGGGAGAAATCCATTACCTCTCCGCACTCAAAAAAGAAATTGCTATTGCGATTGTGGAACCATCAGGCTACTATGGAAGCCGGTCCTAGTGCACGTGGAGTTGCCCAAAATTTGGATATTCCATATGCTACTGTTCGAAAAGTTCTACGAAAGGTAAACCAATTTTATCCGTATAAAATTAGTTGTCATCAACAATTGTTAATAGGTGATGCGCAGAAGAGACTGGATTTCGCTTTAACGTTTTTAGCACGAATGGAAGTGGATGATGCCTTCCCATGGAAGATTTTATGGGGGGATGAAGCCCATTTTTATATGAATGGGACAGTCAATACACAGAACTGTAGAATATGGGCTTCGGAGCCACGAACTGTTATTCACGAAATTCCCCTCCATTCTCCAAAAGTTACTGTGTGGTGTTACTTTACTGCAAGTTTTATTCTTGATCCTTATTTTTTTTTTAGGAGTTACGACCAACAGGCCCTGTAACGTGTTCGGTTACTGTACAAAGATACTTGCGCATGTTACAAACTTTTGTAGTTCCTCAACTGCAGCAAAGACAGTGCCTGTCTGAAACAATTTTTATGCAAGATGGAGCCCCGCCCCATACTGGGCGAGCAGTACAACAGTTCTTACGGCAACATTTCACAGATGATAGAGTAATAAGTCGGTATTTTCGTATGACGTGGCCTTCTCGATCCCCTGATCTGACGCCATGTGATTTTTGGCTTTGGGGGTACTTAAAGTCTATTGTGTATAGTGTAGGTGTCGCAAACCTCAATGACTTAAAAGATCGCATATCACAACATGTGCAAAACATCACTCCTGATGCGTTGCATTACGCAGTTGAGCACGTTGTCCACCACCTGGATTGTGTCTTGCAGCACAATGGTCATGTGGAACCTGAACTTTATCGGCACCGCAATGCGAAATCTTAAACCCATTCACTGTGAAAATTTCCAATAAATTAGGTATGCTATCCGGTTTTGTGCCTTAATTCTTTGTTCTTGTATAGCACATTACATTTCAAACACAAAGGCGCCATCTGTCGTCGATTATTGCAATTATTTTTTTATTCTTCCAGTCTTCTTCCCCCTTCTCAAGTAGTATGTGTACAAATTTTGGCTCTATTCGGGTTATTCCTTCAAACTACAGACAGTTTTAAATAGGGATACTTATTTTATAACCACCCGGTATTACTATTGCATGTATAGCTAATCTTCGTGTGAACATGACGCAAGATTTAGATTTCATGTGCAAAAATATTCTTATGACTGTGTCAGGGTTAAATAATTTTTGCTGACTTTTATTTCATAATACGTAGCATAAGAGTCTCGATTGATAATTTCATCGTATTTATTTATCGTGAATATGTTTTACTAATGGCGTATTCGAATAAGAAAATAGGATTTTGTTAACGTTAAATTAAAGTAATATTTATTTTAGGAGTGAGACTATGAAATGTTCGATGCATTTTTTATTATAATTCTTTAGGTATATTAAGAATTTAATAAAACAGTTCCTTCTTAAATCTTTCCATTTGTGAAAATTCGCCCGGTTTCATCTCGTATTTTTATAATTGAATGTAAATAATTGAATTTTCACAAATTTTAGTTCATTAAAAAAATATGCTAATATTTTCATAAAAAAGGTATTTTAAAAATTTGTTAAAAGAAATGGTGAAACTATTATATGATTAAGAGGAATGAGAACCAAAATATGCACCTTTTCCAACCATAATATGCGTGTGCAACGATAATATTTCACGTACTTAATCATTCTTGACTTTATTCATTTTTACTGATTCAATGATTTTTATTTATTGCAAGAATTAAACAGGTATCATTATCGTATACAAAAATGACTCGTATGATAGAAAAATATATTAAAAAAATAACATTTTTGATTAAATCATTCAACAAAAACATAATATTGTCAGAATCTACAGATAATATTTTATATCTGCCAAGTCCAAAAATATTTAACTTCTTAATTAAATTTTTAAAAAATCTCTTTCTGAGATATTTTGGCAGAATAATAAAAATATATTTTATTTATTTAACTAATCACGATTCTATCTATAATTACTAACTCCATGATTTATTTTTTCTTCTGACAATATACGTGTTTCATATTATTATTATTCCGTTATAAAAAACATGTAAAATAAATTAATTATAATAACTTGTTAAGGTTGTTCTGAATAAAATAATATTATACAAATCTACAGATAATAATTCATTTTCATGTTTAATTTTAAGTGAGAATATTGAATAAGTTTTTCTTTTTTGTAAATTGCATGACAAAATGTAACTTGTGCAGTCTAGTAGAGGATTTAATTTACTCATCCTTATCCTAACAGGTTATAGGTTTTTCATGCAAAATTATCAAATATCCTTCAAATTTTTGATGTAAGCTCATTCTCATAGGTGGCTACCATAATTAAGTTGGGGAATTCATAGGTTAAGCACAAGTGGGAGAGGGGGGACTGGGGTGCAAATTCCTTTTAATTTAGATAAATGTGTTTTCATGCAGAATTAAAACGTATCCTTCAAATTTTGGATATAGGTTCATTCTGATAAATCGTTTTTCTTATTAGTTTTGGGAGTTCATTTGATAAGTATAATGTGGGAGACGAATGTCTAACCCCCCTTAATTTAATTAAATGAATTTTTCATACAGAATTATCAGATTTCATTTAAATTTTGGATGTAGGATCATTCTAATAAAACGTCTCCATGATAAGTTTTGGGGGTCATTCGTTAAATATAAAGGGGGGTACGAGGGGAGTAACTTCTTAATTTAGGTAAATGGATTTTTCGTGCAGAAGTAATCGATTTACTTCAAATTTTGGATGCGGCGATGCGGTGCTTCCATAATTAATTGTTATGGGTTCTTTGGTTAAGTAAAAAAAAGCAACGGGTTGACCACTCTTTTAAATTAGATAAGTGTATGAATTATTTGACTTGCATCAAATTTTACCTATATAGGTTATTTCTGATAAAACACATTCCTGATTAGCTTTGGGATTCATTAATTAAGTATAAAGGTGGGGGGAGATGATCTAATATTCTGCTTAATTTGGATAATGCATTTTTCATGCAGAATTATTCAATTTATTTAAAATTTTTGATAAAGGTTTATTCCGATAAGGGGTATCAATTATTAGCTTAGAGAGCTCATTAAATTAAGTATGAAATGGGAAGTGAGCTCGTCTAATTTAGCTAAATGGTTGTTTTGACGATTTCTAATTATTTTTAAGTACGATAATTTGAATTTATACCATATAATTAGTGTAAATAGTCTGTGAGTTACTCAGTGCTTTTAGTTTAAATGGGCACTTTTCTTTTTAATAATAAGAAAAATACATTATATTATTTTTGTAAGCTTTAATATACATGATAAATGTATTAAAATCTCTCGTTATCATTTGGAAATGCAAGAAATGACATAGTAAATTGTAACTTGACTCATAGGCACTGAAAAAATATGGCTTAGTACATAAAGATTTATAGAACAATGCACTAAATAACAAAAACAGAATTTTTTTTCCAAACTGGAGGCCAAAAGATGTTTTCAAGCATAAATTGCAATGTAAAATTAAACAAATCTTGCAGCTAACATAAACTATTGCACATATTTTCAATATTGTCATTAAAAAAAATTATAATCAATAAATGCCGTACCAATAAGCGGCAGAGATTTCTAAACATTTAAATGATTTTAAAATAAATTATTCGAAGCTGGAAATACCCGAATATTTTACTCATATAACTTAATTTCACCTTATCAGTAACTTTTTTCTGCAGTATTAAGTGCAGGGAAAAATCGTTCAAGTTATGCTTCATAAAATTTAATGCTTCTGCAAAGTAGGTGATTTAACATATAATTCTAAATATATATGTTCTTCCACATGTACGAATTTACACTAAAGCGTATTAAAATGTGCCAGTGAAGGTTCTGAGAAAAAGTTAATAAAAAGCCTGAATTAAGTTTTGAAATATGTTAAGCATAATAAAATCTTTAAATCATCAATTGCTCGATTTAATGTTTAAATATATGTTCATTGTTATTACCGTTGATAAAATATGTTACACATTTCGCCCTGATAATCACAATATATACAGTAAAAAAAGTTTTATAATTTTTTTTTATAATGGACTTCCGTTAAAGCGTCATTTAAGACATACCTGCTGTTGTAACAATTCCATTAAGACCACCAAGTTGCAAAAAAGGCATATCAGACTTTTTGTTTAAAAGTATGTTTATTTAAACAAAATGCAAAGAAAGATTACGGTACGTCCAAAATGTATATAAAAAACCATTTTTGCATGGTTTAAGGGTTAAAAGTGTAAGAAATACGAAACAAATTATGCAAATATATAGTGATAAAATAAAAATAATAAAGTATTCAAAAAATTTTTAATAGGTATACAAAAAGAAAAGAAAAAACGATGCTTTTCCAAAAATTGTATAGACAACTGGTGTTAAATGCTGATTTGAGTACTGATATCCAAAATATGCATATTTTAAGGTTTTATACCTGTAGCGTCGCAGTATCTTGATACAAAATGCACGGTTCATTGACGGCTGCAGGCAATTACTTTTCTTTAATAATACAAAATTCGTCTTTCACCAAACTACAAAATGGCATAAAGGTTCTCGTATTCAGTGAACACAAAATAACATGAAATGGTGAATGAATAGCTGAGTGTTCTTTGCAGTGATGAAAAGGAATTTAATTTAGATGGACCCGATGGATGGGCAGTATTACTGGCACTATGTTCGCAGGGAGCCATGAACTTTTCTGAACCGGTAACAAAGAAGGGGTTCTCTTTACACTGTAAAAAAATTGTAAATTTACTGTACATTACCGTGAATTATCTAGTAAATGTACCGAATGTGACTTTTTTTTACATAAACGATTATGTCCGTAAATTTTTGTGTTTTACGGCTGAAAACCGTTAATGTTATGGTAAAGTCCATTAATATTGGAATAAAGTCAGGACATTGTCTTTTACGGACATTGTCTGGAATCTCTGCTGCAGTAAATCTCCGATGCAGCTTTTCTCCAGTGTAGTGTGGAAAGTGGTTTCTTATAACTCAACAACACATATTGTTTTTTGAAATATCGTCAATGTTCCAAGAATTACCAGGAAACTTACAATTAGTAATTCGATTTTGAAAGTTTCTAGGTAGGGACGAATGGCTATACCGGTAAGAAATATCCTTTATTCTCATTTCCAATCCTACAATGCAGTGATTTAGACAAAACTAAGTAACAATTATGGATTAGTTAGCCATAAGTTCTGACTTTTAAACCAACTGTGAACCTCTTGGGAAGATTAGCTGGAGACATATGTGCTAATGGGTGGAATTTGCAATAGTTGAAGACCTAAAGCTGCAAATTGAATTAAGTTGGTTTTCTTTAAAGCCACGATTCCTTCAAACTTTTGTTTTGTTTATGCCTGATCGATGTTTTGAATTGATTAGAAAAAAAATGGCTTACAAATTTTAAAGTTAAAGAAAAAAATGAATTATCTGTAAGTTTTTGGGACATAAAAATTTAAGTTTTAATTTTTATCACGTATTCTGTTGTCTAATATTATTTGTGTATATTATTATCATCGTCTTGATATTAGTTATAATTATAAATTGTTTTGAAATTGTTATTCCACTTTTTCAGCTGCAAAATTAAAAAAAATATATATTGTTCTCTGTAAATTGTGGGACGCAAATGTGTGATAGGGCTTGTGTATGCATTCTGAATTACTCTGCATTTAAGAAAAAATAATCCCTAAATGAGATCTCAACAAAAATATCTTAATGCAAAGTTCATAAATCCAAAACTAACTTACGTATTGGAAGCTGCTTTCTAAAAGAAAAATCCATAAATGGCTTTTGTATTGAATGCAAATTTATCTGAAATTAATGAATTAGCTGACAAAATGAATTTCTTTATATTACAAAGAAGAAACTATTGTTGTTACCACTCTATATGAAATTTTCGTGAACAGGGTGTATTTCTAGACCAATGTTAATAAAAAATAGCTTATAAAAATGTGAAAATTGGCTGTTTTATAGAAATATTTTCGAAAAGTAAGTTGTAGAAGATATTTTTTAAATCGAAAAATTATTTTAAGAACTATTCAAAATACAAATAGATTAAAATAGTTACATTAATTTTTTTTTATTGGAACAGAAACTGTGCACTGCAGTTGAGCATTCTTTTCTGGGCCAAGCTAACATTTTCTCAAGGGTCTATTAAACTATTCTGATACAATCGATAAAAATATTAACATAATCTTATAGCAGAAAAAATTCTTTTTGTATTATTGATCGCATGGACCAATAACTTTGTTTGGGTTTTTATCGTTTAATGACTGGATGACTTAACTACCAATGCCACAAATACACTCCAAATCCCTTTTTGTTGATAAAAGGTGGATTTTTAATATTCGTTCTGAAAAACGATAGTAGAGCTGTCCTCAGCACATACCTTAACAGTGACAAACATAATTTTTCTTAAACTCAGCAAAGTAAGTAATTATAGTTGTGTTAGATTCAGTTTCATGATCGATAATTTGTAGTATTTGCAAAGTCAACAAATTTATTATTTCTCCTAAACACACACAAAATTTCCTATTTTAGCCTAATATTTTAAATCAGATTCTCAAAAATGTAAGACTTATTCTTCTTGTAAAATAGCTGTTGTATTATACATCTATTGCATATATTATTATTTAGTCTTTAATAGTCCAGAATGATTTCAAATGTCTTGCTGCTATACTTTAGGCACATTTCCTAAGAAGAAGGATAATTTCTATTGCTTAAGGACCGAATCTGGAAATAAGCGCGGAAACCGACTTAATCATAGATAAAGGTGTCATACTGATCATATTTTGACAATAGATCATTGAAAGTTAAAACATAAAGAAAATAGATACATACATCTAAATTTATACGTAACATTACTTCCCTTGGAAATTAGTAGTTGATAATCTAAATAAACTTTTATAATGTTGGACAGTTTGGGAAGTCATGGGCTTCTTAACACTAGAACGCCCGGATGGAGTCGATTCGACTCCAATCATGTAACTAAATTTCAATTCGAACCAGAAAAATTTTCTTGAAATAATTTAAATCTAATCCACGCAAATTTACGTTAAATAAATCAATTAAATAATTTTGAATAAAAATTCTGGTAAGAAATATTATTTTCAAACTTGAGTAGAATTTCCGGGCGTTCTAGTGTTAATTAATGCCAACTTTTCTCTCCCCCCTCCCTATCGTGTATAGAAGTATTTGTAAAACGTATGGAATAATAAGAGAAAAATGTCCAACTCTAAGTTTAATTACTCAAAAACTATCAAGTACATATATATACACTGGTGTGCAAAATTTAAGAACGAGTCCCAAAATGCCAATTTTTAAGGGATTTTCAAGCGATAATTTTCTCGCGAATATTCAAAAGGAAGTAATGTAATTCGAATAATTACTATCCCTGGCATAACAGATAGTCCATATAACATCTCATTCAGGTCACATATGGTCACAAGAGTCACAGTCACTACGGCGAAACAAAAAATAGGAAATTCCATACGTCACTTTTATGAGTGTCAAATGACTACTACATGTGACTCAACTGACAGGTCATTGTGACTGCTACTTTGTGGCGACTCACCAGGTGACTTTACAATGTCGTTTCATTGAGACTCTCGTGTTACTTCTCATCTGGAGACTCAATTTTAAAGTCATTGTGAATGTTGCATTATAATCATCAAATAATGTCACATTGAAGTCACATGGTGACTTTCTGTCACAAGACTTTGTCAAATGGTAGCACAATGAAATACAAGCAAAGAAACACAGCAGAAAAAAAACAGCAGAAATTCTTTTTTTTAGCACATAAATATTTTCATTTACAGCGGTCTCCATAAAAATTAACTTTTAGCTATCCAATGCCACAATATAAGCTATTTACAGAGTGAATATAAACTCTTAAGTAAAACTTTAATGGGTGATAGTACACATCAAGAACAATCATCGAACAATTTTTCCGTTTTTATAATCATTTGAAATTTTGGACCCTAAACATTAATGGTGCCTATCTCCTTTAGAAAACGTTTGAGATCCTTTGTTTCCAACTTATTATTTTTTGCCTTGATGTGTACTATCACACCTTAATGTTTTGCGTAAGAGTTTAGATTAACCCTGTATAAATTTCTCTTATAAGATCGAATGCCGCTTATATTGCTGTAAAAAATATATTATTACTTTTGTCGCAATTGTTGTATTTTATTAGTTCTATAGTCTGGCTCAGTTATGCGGTGTAGATGGCACAAATTTCTCGTAGCAGAGATGGTCATTTTTATACTTTTATTTTATATAAAAATCTTTTGCAAATAATTTCTATTTATCAGGAAACTAGCTTGTCTAGGGGGTCCATTGTTAGATCTTAAGACGCAACACGGGTCACTGAAAAAGTCCCGGATGATAATGTTTAGTCTATGGGGGCATTCTTTTGAAGTATCTCACTTAAATTTTAATATTTTTAGTAGATCTTGTTTGCATAGGGAAGCTGAGGACGATCTACAACCGGGATAGATTTTAATTTTGTGATTTGAGTAATATATTTTTTATATTATGATAGTTTCAATTTCAGAACCGGTTCTAACCGGTTTCGAAAATTAAAGCAATTTTTAAGAAATATCTGAAACCAGAAATGAAAAAGTAATTATTAGCCCGGTTGTAGATCGTTCTCAACTATCCTATTTAAAAACACATGTAAAAATATTAAAATTTAAGCAAGATATTTGAAAAAAAACCTCCCCATGGACTTAACATTATCACCCGAATCTTTTTCAGTGATTAGTGTGGACCTTAATAGAAAATATCCAGTGTCCAGTCATTTGACCACTTTTATAAGATACCATACATAACCATAATTTAACACTATCCTGATCATATTTTTGGTCATATTAAATTCAGAATGGAGTTCGTTTATCATGATGTAATTATTTTTTATAAAATTGTTGAATGACTGAACAATTATCTGCAAAGTTTTAAAAGCGTAGTAAGCTTTAAGTACTTCTAGATTTTCGAAACATTAAGTCGAGAAACAAATAATTCGAAACCTATAAATTTGTATCGAAATGTGTATGATATTTGAATTATCACTTGCATGCATAATTAATGATGTCGAAAAATATTGTATAATAAATCGATCTTTATTTCGTATGAAAGAACATTTATTACTAAAGTATTTATATATCAATAGACATTTATTAGCATAATTAATGATGTCTATCAATCGGTAAAACATATATTACAATGTTACACGTGTTATATCGGTTAAAATTACATACCTACCATACCCTGCCTACATAAAATTGTAGGCTGAAAGGATGCCTTTAATTTTATGGAGTAACGTTACACAAATGTTTTACAGTGGTGCAAGTAACGATGTATTCTGGTCACGGAATTTAAATATGTAATAGACCTACAGCAAGAGTAGTCGCTAAAATTTTTGTAAGAGATAAAGCTCAGTAAATTAATGCATTCGAAGGCCACATTTACTTTGTTCCTGTCATTATGTCTAACATTTGATAAAGAATAAGTAATATACATAAATTATTTATTCGTAATTACAAATCTTGCGTAATGTTTATAATTTAAAATAAATTAAATTGTCAAAGGTTTAATTAAATGTAAATTCTAACATTATTTTATATGCGTATACACATTTATAACAAAATGTAACCTTCAATAAATTTTCTGCATTAATCAACTTTTAATGTGGATGGTTGCATGTGTCAGCCTTTTGCATAATTTGATTTTGTAATTTGATTTTTCTTTAAAAATTTCAAGTCTTGAATATATGAAACTTAAATTTTGTTAGTTACCTCGTTTTGCAGTCTTTTATTTTTTAAAACATTTACATTGCGATAACTTTTGGTGCCTCCGTAAAAATAAATAGCCTTTTCACATTCTTACATGTATATACTCCATGTAAAATTTTATAATATAAATGTTTTCGTATTTAAGGCAGTTATGTTGCCAAGAAATTGATTCAACTGTGTAATATTCTTTAAGTATGAATGATATCTGGACCGCCTGCTTTGAATACAAAACGCCCCCATTTCTTCATTTTGCGTATAAATATTCTGGATACTTTCCAGAATTATAGAAAAGAGATATAAGAAATGATTGCTTTTAAGAAAATGTTTTAAAATATGATGTATACGCTTCATGAATTAAAAAAAAAAATAAAATTATTTTTAGGTATATATTGATATTGGGTGTTACATAAGCATAACGTTGGTTGATGGTGTGTTGATAACAAGTGTTGGTTGATGGATAAGAAACATATTTTAGGCGTATATTTGAAATTTATATTTGAAAAATTTCGTATACTTATACAAATAGAAATATTTTTGTAGTAAAAAATTATGTAAGGCTATACGTATAAACTGAAAACAAATTTAATATTATGTTATTTATTATTATTGTTATTTATCGTTCTCATGTTTGAAGAAGTGTAAAAAAAAAAAAAAAAAAACCGTAAATGAATAATCTATTGCTAGCAAAAGGTATTACATTTTAAAACAGTGAGAGAATAAATATATATTAAGACATAGGTACCCAAACTTTTCTGGACCACCACCCGCTTTACAAGAGAAAAACTAGTCATTGGGGGACTACCGTAATACTTAACCATCATGGATATGCATAATATAAAATGTGAAAATAAAACGCTTGTAAACTATTTATAAAATGCATCCCAATTCCACAATAAAATTTAAACGCATATTTTAATAGTTTTAATATACATAGTAATGCTCTATCAATGAATTGCTGATCAGCCGATTTCGACAAATTATATAAAACGCCAAAATACTCAATTAGTACCGGATTGCGTAAAAGAAACATCCTTATAACTCCAAAAATAATAATCATATTAACTAACAATTTACTGCATAGGATTAAACGTCTCATTTCCAATTAATATATATCTTTGAATTGAAATTTTAATTAAATACAGGGTCATGAAAAATCGGAGAATGTGGAAAACAGGGTTACACATATCTCAGCAACTAATAATCCGATCGACTTTATTCTTTATGCAGAATTTGTGTTGTTTTATTTTCTTTTAAGTTCACTCCTTTAAATAAAAGATTTCTAAAATTTTTGTATACCTTTCATCAGAACGAATTTTTCGACAGTTCGAAAAAAATAGTTCCGGGTAATTAAGGTTATTGATATTAAATAGGCTCCGTCCCATTCTTACATACTAAGCACATACAAACTTCAGGTCTTTATCTTAATTTGTTCGGGAGATAGAGTGATTACAGACAGACAGACATACAAACGGACGGACGGCAATTTTGTTTCTAAAAATATGTTTTTTGGATACTTCAGTATCTGAAACGTGTAAATCCGTCAAAAAGATTTTGGGGGGTAAGTAAAATGCCAAAGTCCCTTTTCCATAATAGTTAATATGCAAGATGTTAAAATATTGTTGCATATTATCTATATTTTATCTGTCTATTTATCTATTAAGAATAACAAAGAAGAAGTTAATTAAAACGACCATGAAATGTAGTAAAAAATTCTTTATTAGAAATTGAAAAAATAGACACAAAACCAATAAGAATTTTAGAAAGATAACGAAATGGTAGAGGCTAAAATACTGAGTCTTAACAATTTGTACATGTTGAATTCCAATTTCTTTAACATCACTCACAAATTGTCAGGTTCAAAGATGTCTGTTCCTTCTCTTAGACAGTAAACTTGCCACTGCACGGAGCCCACTCTCAGACAAATCCGATGAAGGACAAGCTATTAAAATTTTATGTGCTCTCACTCACAATCCAGGTTAGAGAGTTGTATTTGTTTTTATGTTAGAACTCTTGGTATCCTCTTCTCAATATTACTTTAAGTTCTCATTTGCTGTGAGCTCTACGATTTCCTTCTCCAAATATGGTGATACTGCTGTATCTGCATTTGCGAAAGATTCAAAAACAAACGCGGTATATTTATGTAATGCACTGGAATCGATCTGAGAAAACTTCATGAAGTATGTATAAGTACTAACAGTGTGCAAGTAAATATTTCTGTTTTCACAGACTGCGAATAATGTCGTAAAGTGGTTCTATTCTCCTATATTTAGATTTCGTTTGAACAAAAGAAGTTTACCCACAGATAGGAGATATGAGGTTTTTGTTTTAATTAAATTCAATTCACGACGTTGCAATCATCTTATGCGTTATTATAAATATTTAGAATATTTAAATTAATTTAATTAAAGATTCTAAACAGGTCTATCAATTAATTAATGTAATTTTTTAATGTAATCAGGTTTTAGCGTATTTTTACACCTGTATCTTCAATTAAGTGTAATACCGAATCAAATACATCAAACACGATTCAGACAAATACCTATTCAGAGACAACGAACTTTTGTATGCAGCAGCAAGCCATTGTAATGATTTGCAAGTCGCAAAGTGATAGTGACAACTACATTACAAAGTGAAGCATTTGTTTCACTTTGTTGTGAAATGATTTTCACTATAAAGTTGGCTAATTATCCTGCCATTCATGAATTGCTTCTCTCTTTATTGACTGTTCTAATAATTTAATGAAACGATGCATACAGGTGTTCATTCAGATTTTTTGAAATCAAATGCTGATATTGTGTAACCAAATGTGCAGAGAGTACATTTACTAATCCTTGTTTGAAATGCATTAATAAAACCCTTATGATGTCTCGTCGTTGCTAGAGCAATATCAGTAGCAAGTGAGAAAATATTATGAAAGTGAATTTATTTCTCTTGGACTAACTTCGTGGTATTCGATTCTCCCGAATATCGAGTTTCTCTTTGTATCAGTTTCCTAATTTTTAGCATTTAATAACGCTTGACATTTTTTTTCTTGTTTTATGAGTTTTTGTTATTTGGTAATGCTGATCCATCGAGTTGAATGTAAAATTTACAGGTCTTTAAGTAATAGCTTAATGATATTTCAATGTCTTTAAAAATCTCCTCTTTGTACCGAATTATTACTCAGGATTTTTTCTGGTGATATCTGACGGTTTCTTATGATCAAAAACAGTTTTTATTCTCTGACTACCGGCAAAATTTTTTTCTTGCATATTGTGTGCGGTTTTCATACTTTTGCGATTAAGAATTTAATATTATATGATGCTCGTAATTCGTCAAATTTATGTTTAAAAGATGACTGAAAAAGGTTTGATATAGTTGACTGTTCTAAGATTTTCTTTTCGAGTCTTTAAAAAATAACACATAACTTTGTATTTTCTATCAGAGCGCATTAATGCTCTTGTAGCTCAGAAGGCCTCATGACTTCATTTAAAAAACTTTTTGGCAAATTAAGCACATAGGTAATGATCGGTTTGTAGGAGAGTGTGTGGATGCTTATTTCAAATACTCAAAACGGTATTGCTTCACATTTCATCTTCGACTAAGTTATTTTGAAACACATTTTTTTTTAAATTTTCTTTTAACCAAATTTATAGATATAATTCTTATCATTTTTGCTAAGAATAAAGAAATTTCTTGATCTGATTCAAATCACAGGTTTGTTTAAAATCTCTGTTCATGGATGCGTCGTCATACTTCACAGTTTTTCGAAATACGGGTTAATAAAAAAAATTCTGATTAAAACTTTCCATTTTACGCGAATTTTACTCCAAATTTTTTGAATTCATAATGATTTTTAATGCGAGTCATTTTCGTGTTCCTCTGAGATATTTTGGCATTCATGAAAGAATTTCAGTTGCAATATTTCTAACCTGATACAATAAAATTTTTTCTACGCGATTTTAGCCCTTTTTAGTGTTCACAGCGACTTTTTAATTATTATCCTATCATCCCTGTTTTTTTGTAAAAACAAATTAGAATCATCCTGTATATACATACATTATTAAAAAAGAAATTTGCAGTAAAAATGTTAAAGACATACAAAATGCATTCCACACATTGCATTAAGGGAAAATTTCTGTCGGTTTTTGAAAATAATGACAAGGGATGTTGTTTATTTTTTATTCATTTATTTCAAGATAATATATTAATGAACTTTAATTGTGGATTTCGCTTTTTTGATTATTTTCGCTTTTGGTGCCATTCAAAACTTTTCTGAAGAAAGTATTTTGAAACTTTGTAAATGTAAAGAAATTGCGTATTTATATTGAGGATCTCAGTAAGATGATTTGGGTATGTTCTTTAAATTGCTATTGGCATATACAGTTGAACATCGTTAACATGAATCTGAAGGGGAATATAAATTTGGTTCATGTTAACAGTAATTCATGTTATCAGTATCAAATCTTTCTCTTTACAGGGGACTGTGAAAACATTTCACGCTAAAAGTTATTCACGTTAAGCGTGTTCTTGTTGATGAGGTTTGACTGTAAATGTACGAGCGAATTTGACAGCATTTTACATGAAAAATATTTTTTAATGAATGAATTTACAACAATTACGCCATAAAAATTTCATTTTTTTTCTAGCTCGCACTTCTCACAGTCACAAGTTCCCTTCTTAACGACATCTTCCAGTCTTCCACTTACATCCGCCCTTCTATTGTGACATCATATACACAGTACAGATAATAAAGGTGGTATATGAGAAAATACAAAGATGAGATAGCCAGGTGATTGAAGATAATCAGTGGTCACTTATTATCCGCTCAATCCCTATTGCAAAAAAGTCTAATACTCACAGAGATTTTAATTTATATGTGAGGAATTTGACAATAAAAGAGGCAATTTCAATTGACTAAAGGGATTAAAATGCTTTTTCAAAATGATGATTTTGAGTTTTTACAAGTTTTGTAACTCATAGCAAGAGCTAGTTATATCTAAACAAGTTATGTTTAATCATTTATAAATTCAAATATAAATATTTATATATATATTACGCTAATGTATGTGGCACAAAAATTGCGGTTATTTCTTAATTGTTTAATGGTAACACCCAAATGAAATGCATCTAGGCCGTGTTTAATTGGGTTTATTTACGTTTTGTTCCTTCTTTGCAGTTATAGAGCTTCAAAATATCGTTATTTTCGTTTATTCTATTGGCTTAAAAAATAAACATCATGAATTTTAAACGTTTCCATTTCAAATTAAAGTTATGTTATTATAAATGATATGAGTGAAAGGATTATATTATTATATATATTTTAAATAAAATTAATAAATTACAAAAAAAAAAAAAAAAAAAAAAAAAAAAAATGCTACGGACACAATATTCGAGGATGCTCCAAATTAGCGTGAAAATACCGAGTGCTTGATTTATCAACATAAATGTCATATACGCACCACATTCGTGCGATTTTTTTAATGCCAATTCGATATCAGTTACATACATATATATTTTAACTTTTTTCTATTATTTTAAAAAGGAAATAATAATAAATAAAAAAAGTTTAGATTAGAAGTTTTGTAATTAAAAATTTGTTTTATAAAAGTAATAGTTTATTAACAGTTACACAACAATAATCACTTTAAAAAATCTAAACAATATTGATATTTAAGAAATCATTCAAATTAAATTAAACTATATTTATTAATTTTATTTTGCAGCTCGCAAAAAAAATGCACATCTAAATTTCGATCCAATGTTACAAAATATTATCTGCCCCTCCCCCCTTGTAACCCCAAAATTCTTATTACACTATGTAACACGTTAGACGTCGATAACTCCTTCACTCTTGAAGTATCTTATAAATGATTACTAATAGATAACCTCACCCATTTCAGCTAAAATAGTTTAACTTTCCTAGTAACATGCATGAGAATGAACTAAAACTTTATCCTATACTATATCTATGCAAGTTGAGTCTACCCCTAGATTATTATTGAATATTCGCTTTCTTCAATTAGAAATTCTGCTATTAAAAAGGATGAGACCATTATGCAATATTCGTGGTAACTGTCCAAAAGATTTGCAGGAAAAAAATATTTTTTCAAAATTAAAATTGATACATTGTAAAATTTAAATTTATTTTCTTAATGTACACATTTGCATTTTTCTCCTAAATTTCTGAAAATGTTTATTTAATATGTCAGAAATATTGTTCAATTTGTGGATCAGAGAAATTGTTATAAAGTATTGCTATGAGGAATTTAGATGGACACAATATTTTCTCTTCAATTTTCACTCTGTTGTTATATTTTGAAACGGAATCTTAGGATTCTGGGAGCTAAAACTATGTTGTTTGTTTATAGCAAGAAGAAAAAATATCTATCCAAATGAGATACAATTTTTATTTAAATTAATTTTTCTCACTTACTTAAATACATACTTCATTTTTATCATTAAATCATGCAGAAAATGTTATTTAAGATGAATATTTTTTCCCTATTGTATAAGTAATCGAGCTTATAGTTTAATTGATGATGCTCTATTTTTTAAACTAGAGATGTCATGTTTAAATAAAGATTCATAGTAATATGGTTACCATACATTCTCTCGTTTTTGTGTTTCCTCGTATGCATAAAACGTTCGGTAATAAGTCAAATATAAGCCAAAGCAAAATAAATCAATTCTTTCAATGAATTTCATGAGAAAGTTATATGATGAAAATGAGTTGAGTTCATTTTTTGAAGGGAATTAAAATTTCAGCTTGGCAGAATGGAAACATTTTGTATTTTTAGAGACCGAACCTAAAACTGAAAGCTCGCAGTATGATAAATTTGCACAGCATTTTCATAGTAGGATTAATTTTATAATTAAAAAATTATATAGAATTGAGTAATAATACTAAATATTACCTCGTATTAATGTTTCTTGATTTTTATGTCCTTGAAAACATGTTTAAAATAGCAATTTTGTATTTGTGCGTAACCACTGGCAGAAATCTACAGAAGTCATTATTGTCATATATTAAAATATCATTGCACATATATGGTAGAAGGCATAAGTGTTTTTTTCAGTAATTCAGAAAATGGACTTAAAATAGAAAGGGAGTATAGACAAGGGATATTTCACGGTTTCTTACGGTTACTAACACTGGCAGTGCAATGTCTTAAGAATCAGGTAGAAAATGTCTACTAATTTAATTCTTCTATATTCCATAAATAACGATTCAATTCGCTTTCAGACTGGTTTTTAAAGAACCGTAAAACACTTTAATAGACTTGGATTACATTCTTGTATATCATATAGCAATTTCTTTTCTGTTGCTTAAATTCGTAAAAAATATAAATATTTTTTAAAGCTTTTTAGCGCAACCATTGCCTAACCCTAAACTAATATGAAAATTGAGACGACCTTAGGCTGAAAGTGAAAAAAAATTATTTGTTTTCGGTCTCCCTCTGTGTATAAAAGTAAAATAAAACAATCTAGCATGATTAACGCATCACTCTAACTTTTTTTTAAATCTTAAAACACTTTGCTATAAAATTTAACGATACACACATTTCACTGCATGTAGTTGCTGTAATACCGAATAATTTTTAAACAGTCACTTTTTATTTCCCATTTTACTAGAAACACTTAAAGAGAAAATTTTGCTGAACATGTTTAATGCATTCATTATTTTGTTTCTTAGAAAATAAAACAAGCCTTTTACTAAATTATGCGATGTTTGGCATATTAGAAAGAATAATATCAGGAAGAATTTACACGTTCGCAATTCACATTCTTTGTGGTGTAAGTTCTGTAATTTGTAATCTTTAAAGTTTCACCATAATTTTAAAAAGATTGCTCGGTATTATGTACAAGAATATGAGTATTTGTGTATCAGTAATTAATATATAAACTTGTCACAATACGTTGCAATGAGATAGATCAAACCACCGTGTTTGAAGCAAGATTTTAGTACTTAAGAATGATAAAATTTTCTCTAGCAATTTTTTAATCATTAAAATAGTTCTATAAAGAGTTTTAATACAATAAATATCTTGCCATGCAAGTTTGCATCAAATAATAATTTAATATAAGTTAAAAGAAAACAAACTAACTTAGCCTCTCCGACTCGGCACATTTTCTCCATTATTATAGACTGTACTTTATAAACAGTGTTTTTAAATTTAAGGATTAAAAATGTTATTCCATTAATCAGAATTTATTTTTACAATACAACTTTTACGAAATTTGCAATACATATGTCTTCAACAAATGTAATCAGTTTATGTCAGAAATTAACGCGACAGTGAAAGGCTGTTAACAACGTGGTACTGAACCAGTCCATCATATAATAATTTTTTGTGAATCAACAAAATTTAATCTCATGTGTTTGTACATTGCTTATACTGACAAATAAGGAATACATATAATGAAACAAAATCAGGAAGCGGAATTATGAACGGGGTTATAAACTTTCAAACTTTCTTTTAATATCAGTATTTTCAGTATATTAAATAAAAACCTTTTTAAGCTCGGTAAATTTCAGAGTATATACGGTAAATATCTCTTTAGTAAAATTGGGATATTAAAGTATAAGGACCATTTAAATCGTACACAATATCCCAGACGCCACTTCAGCTCGAAAATGCGACACTGATTTAAAAGGTCCTGAAATATTTGAAATTACGAAAAAATGTATTTATTATTGTTATCAGTGCTGCTGTTATTTTGTTTGACTCTATAAGATTGGTGTGCAGTTGATCCATTAGGAAATTCATAAAATTACTAGTCGTGAATGTTGGGTGCGCAGACCGGCGATGCCTGCGAAGGCAAAATTTAAGCTCATCTATTTTAAAACACTGTTTTTTAGCTGTTTAGTCACGGTAATTTTTGACAAATTAACAAACTTACACCTTTCTAAACAGAGGACATTAAATTAACTACAAACGATAACTTAACCAAATAGAAAGTGAAAGTTTTAACAAACAAACTATTATGAGATTTTGAGTTTTGTGTTATAAATTTTAAACATTTTCATAAACAGTTGCTTCTATGTCTGTTAGAATCAAGTGACAACTTAAAAAGTGGAATAAAAAGCACATAACGATTGTTACATATAGAGCTTGGCACTCAAATTAGAAGTAGTAATAATTCTTCATACTTATTGATATTGTGAAATAGTATTTTTTTTAAAATTATAGTTTAAAATTTAACTAATACGTTTTATTTACATAAAACCTAAATAAATAAGAAAAAATAAGTATTGGTTTTAATAAATTACAGGATTTGGTATTTCGATTAAAATTCAATCAATTTTTTTCATTACTTACTGGGAAGTTTTAGTATTGATTCAAAACCGAAAACATACTGCCCCACCAGTGGTCGAGAGGTTTGGATCTCTCAACTGGTAGACGGCAGGTGCTGGGTTCGAACCCAATCGCGGTCGTCGGCCTAACCGTTCGGAGTTTTCGTGGTTTTCTTCAAGCCCAGCGTAAATACGGGTTAGATTCCCTTAGAAAGACCCCCCACGAAGGGCACTCCCCCCTGTGCCTATATCCCTAGCGTAGATAATCGGCAGACAAAAATACACCAAACACCGAAAACATACTATGGTCAACATCAATTTCATAGGTTACTTTTAGTCTATATGAAGAAAATGAGAATTAAACCCTATAAAAATGAAATGATGGACGATAAATTTACAAAAAAACATAGATGCATACGAGTACCCTTAATAAATCATATAAATATTTCCAATTATACAAAATAAAATAAAAATTTTCTTAATTTAAAATCTAAAGGATTTTTTAAAAGATTTTTTCACAAAATAAAGAGAAATAAATAAAAATCTTCAGTTCCATTTGCAAACTATTTTCTTATAATTGTATTTTAAAATTCCTTCGAGACTCTAGAAATACAGTGTTATGTTTTATAATACATTCCATAACCGACTAAAGAAATAGTTTGTTATGTTGAAGTATGATAAATGTTACAATAAAGAATAATTTATGACAATATATTATTCACAATCTTACTGGTATATTTTTGCTCGTGATTGTATTATAAGAGCATTAGCAGAACCATAAATTTAAAAATATGGAAGGCTGGGAAAAAATTATATTATTTATCATTGCGGTTTTTGTCCTATATTATGGATTTCGTTCTTCTTTTATTAGTGCCATAATCCCTTTTTGTTATAAAAATAGGTTTCGAAAGAATAATATTTCTGATATTTAAATATATAACATTTCAAAAAGGGAAGATCAATTGAAAAATAAAAGACATAAAGGAATATAAAACTGCTAATAAGCTTTGGGATCTTTACTTTTATAAATCATGGTTAAGTCTTGTAGCCGTTAGTTTTTCTGGAATGTATATCTACAACATAATATATATATATATATATATTATTTTAGGTAAGTCTAATAGTTAATGTGCTTGTCTAAGCATTTACAATTTCTATCTACATCGATGATGTGTAAGAGCAAAAACAGCACAGATCTTGAAATTTATCTAATTTTATGTTTGTCAGAATATCCACAAATTAACAAGTACAAACAAGTATACGGAATTTATACTTTCTTCTTGAGGTGAAATGAAGTACCTTGTCTTTTTAAAATGCCTGTCGTACTATTCGTATTTTACAAAGAAACATAAAAAGTAAAAAAAAAAATACTATAATCACCAGGAAAAATGTTTAAAATATTGTATTTTGCAGGTCATGAGCAAAAATTTCTCATTTAAATTTTATATGTTTATCATTTAGACACATACTGTGAATAAAGTAATGAATTGTGAGTAAAATAGTGTCGTAAATGAATGTCTTGTGACCGGTGGTTTATTTACTTTCGCTAATATTAAGAAAACTACTGGATAAAAAAATATGAACATTGGTAGTATTACGAATTGATTATCTCCAGCTGAGCGAAAAGTTGCCCAGGCCGGGAAGCGAACCCGGATACTTGGCTTACAAGGCCAATGCTTTACTTGTTAAGCTATCTTGGCGATTTGCCGGCTGGGATTTTTCGCTCAGATAACCTTATTGGTCATAACATCTGGTCTGCAATTTGAAACAGCTCGCAGAATAAACCGCAGGTAATGGAGCTCCATATAACGATGGATACGTAGATATACTATTATTTATAACACAATCAAACTGATTGGTAAAGTTATCTTACGTAAAGTTATCTTACGCTTTGTAAGCCAAGTATCCGGGTTCGATTCCCGGCCTGGGCAATTTTTCGCTCAGCTAGAAATAATCAATTCGTAAGATAACTTTACCAATCAGTTTGATTGTGTTATAAATAATAGTATTGGTAGTATTATACAGAAATGTTTGATAAATATTTGATTAGCAAATTTGAAATCGAATCATTATTTTAAGACATATATAATGTTAAAATTGGTCAAAATTGTTCTATTAGAAAGGTTTTTCAAGAGCAAACACTATACATAGATCTTCATAATTTTTACAGTGGCTCTGCATTTCAAGTTTGTTGTGAGCTTGACTATCTTTATTATAATCGTTTTCAATTTTTAATTCAGATTTTAAACATCTGAAGATATTTTTTTAATTAAAAAAATCATTCTAAATTGTTGCTAATGATAAAAACACTGCAAAGAATAATATTTCTTTTCGGTAAAAATTTTATTTACACATGGCTAATAAATATACAAGAAAACTTTAAAATTAGAATTAAATGGTTACGTTTTAAACTCAGGAAAATACTTAAATTTGCATTATAGAAATTGTTTTTATGCGTGAATATAAAAATAGAAAGAAAACTTTAATTAATTATTAATAAGCGTTAAGAGCAGTAAAAAAAGAAATTGCGCCAAATGACTAAATAAAAATAGTTTAAAATAGTTTAAATTAAAAAAATATTTGTACCAGATAATTATTTCATATTTTGATCTGACTAGTATTAAAAAATGCTCTGACGAGCACCAAAAAAGGTTAATATGCTTTTAAGTATGAAAAAGGGTTTGACAAGAGCTTCTGTTAATTATTGAGCATGAGGAAGGACAAGGGATCACTTCTTGGCTACAACTCACTTCAATGCCAACTTTGAAAAAATCATATTTGCGCTTTTTCCGTGAAAACAAACCTGTCGCAGTTACATTAAAAATGTATCGTGTAAAGACATAACCAGTAAAGATGCAGCTTAATTTGACATAAATGTAATGGAAGACGACATAGTGCAAAAAACCTAGTTCCTGCAGGTATCACATTCATGCACTGCCACCAAGCATGCCCTAAGTGTATAATTGTACAGAAAATTGATTTGTAGTATAGTGCAGAGTGAACAGTGCAGTTAACATCAGGGATGTAGTGCAGGCTATACGCCGTACACTTTCTGGACTTTTTAATAGAACACCATATACCCCCTGTTTTTCAAGAAAGCTTATAGCATACACATTCTAAGGTATCCCTCTGCTTAGAGCATATATCCTATGTTATTTTTATGACTACACCCCTGGTTAACATCTAAAGGTCGGTGGGAAGTTCTACTAAAGAACTGCAAATTTCTTTTATATGGAAAAAGCGCAAATATGATTTTTTCAAAGTTGGCATTGAAGTGAGTTGTAGCCAAGAAGGGATCCCTTGTCCTTCCTCATGCTCAATAATTAACAGAAGCACTTGTCAAACCCTTTTTCATACTTAAAAACATATTAACCTTTTTTGGTGCTCGTCAGAGCATTTTTTAATACTAGTCATTTAATTTTTTGATAAAAAACTGAAAATTTTCTAATATATTAAAAAAAAATAATTGCTGCTGTCAAAATTTATAAAATGATAACAACAGCATAAAATTTTGATGTATCAGAATAATTAAAAAAGTCTTTGCATTGCCATATAAAATGCATGATATGAAAAATAAACCATATATTCGAAAGAAAAGAGTACAGAACTTTATTTTAAAAAAGTCATAACAATTAAATACATTCAAGGTAATTTCTCGAATGAAACATTCTCAACTAGAAAAATTCTAGAAATTGAATAACAATTAACATAAGAATATTCACGAAAGAATAATAATTTAACACAAAAGCATTTCTAAACAAAACGAACTTGCATCCAACGGGATTTGAACTCTCTACCCGCTGCTGAGCAGCCAAATGCCTTACTTCTCTAGTCCTAGTTTAACACCAGAGATGCTGCAAATGTTGCTATTGTACCTATATAAATACCAGTATAAGTCTTGTGACTGTCATTAACAGCTCCGGTCTGATTGTTTTATTTTTTATATGCCCGGCGGCTATTTTCCTACTTTTATTTTAACTACCCGAAACAATCGCCAAATGGGTTTCCTTCGCCATAATTTCATTTTAAATATAAACTGTCACTAGCTTTATTTAAAATACATTACTTTCATTAAAAAACACATAAATTAAAAATACATATATCAGATACATTTAACTTGCACGTTTTTCTTTCATTTTATTAAAAATACTATAAGTAAATAAATAAAGGTACCTTTTCAGTAGTTGTACATAACGAAAAGCTCTTGGCGGGAAAAGAAGTTTGGCAACGTATATTCTGGCAACCTATTTACTATTTCATACACAAGCATTTTTTTTCTCATGCGATAACAATATATTTAAGGTACTACTTAATTATCCCGTCGACCAAAGAACGATAGACAAACTGTAAGATTATATGCCAATAATGGATGAACATAAATGTTACACTTTCTTGACATCAAATCCGCTACAATTGTTTGTTAAGTGATCTTGGTTTGGTTTGAACGGACAGTGCTTTGAGGCCTATAGCTACAACGGCTGTCGCCTCGATTGATCCAGAATACAGAGAAACAAATGCAGAACACTTTATTATTACAGAAAATCCATTACATACATTTATTACACATCAAAGGGACAACAAAGACACCCATGCCGCTAGCCGGACTCGAACCGGGAACCAGCGGTGTGGGAGCAGCTGCCGCTACCAACCACGCCACTGGGTCGGTGGGTTAAGTGATCAAATGATTTTAAATTCGATGATTTATTTATATTTTTATGAATGTTTTACTAATTTATTTGTTCTTTTGTTATTTAATATAAATTTTATGCCAATAAGCGAATAGCTCTTGATATTGAGAAAAATATAATATATTTTATTAAAGTTACTTTATGGTTATTTCCGCCGACATTATTTGGCTAAATAAAAAGCATTTAACTCCTTACAAATTTACGCTAACATTGATATTTTTGATACTTACGTATTAATGCCACCGCAGTAGAAGTTGTGCTAATGCGTCAATAATGAGCGATCTTGTTCGTGCCTTTTTAGTTTTTTTTCTCATTTTGACGTCATTTTTAGTACTTTAGTACTTTTTTAGCCTATTTTTGAAGCCTTTTTTTGTGCGCTTGCGAAGAAGATTGCTCTTTATTGGTACATTAGCGCAACTTCTGCTGCGATGGCTTTAATACGTAAGTACCATATTTTTTTATGCTCCTTAATAAATTCTAATATTACATTTAAAATACTTCAATGTTATTCACATATGCGATATCTTACAAATATCTCTTTATGGTTTGATTTAATAAATTCTGCATTAAAATATGAAAACTTTTATTAGTATTCCTTTGTCCGAAATCACCTGAAGGTACTTCTAGGTTATCCCGTCGACCAATTTCGCCAAATTATACAAATCGCCAAACTAATATCCAAATTATACATGTTGACATAATTTTTATTTTTAATAACGAAAAAACAAATAATTAGTAGAATATTAATAAAAATATTAATAAAAAGTCGAAATAAAAATCACTTAATAACATTTTAAACACGTGAATTGCATTTAGTGTCATTGAATGTGACATTCGCGATCATCCATTATTGGCATTTAATCTTATAGTTTGGCGATAATTTTTTGGTCGACGGGATAACCTAGAAGTACCCACCTGAATAAATCAAATTTTATATTTGGTACGTCTCGACGTCATAACTAAACGTCATCATTAAAGTAATCCTTTTTTTTAATGACTTTTTTTTTTTAACCTGAATTCATTAACTTTCTAAACTTAAATTTTTTAATGGCAACATTTTTCCTTTTGAGTAATTGGCGAATAGTTTGGCGATTTTTATAAATGTGTGAAATTGGTCGACCTGATAATCAAGTAGCTCCGTACGTAATGTAAATAAAATAGGTATGCATTTATGGCACAGATGTCATATACGCACCACGTTGGCGAATTTTTTTTCTGACGCCAATGTCGTATGCGCATAGGAGTATTTAACTGAATCCAAAGTGTCGTTATTTTGCTTGATATGGCAACCCGGATGTTGTTCTTTACTTATTAATAAATAATTTATTTTTATTTTTTAAATATATAAATTGTTTTGTTCTATAGTTATTAAACAAACCTTTTTTTTATTTATTGTTATTATCTTTCAAAAAATATATATGTAACTGGTATTCCAAAACGAGATTTTCGCCAAATTGGCTTTAGAAAAAAATTAACGCCAATGTGATTCGTATATGACATTTGTGCCGCATTTTAATACAGAAACAGAAATAATTCGCACGAAAACAAAAATTAAAGTTCATCAGGTTTGTTTTCAGAGCTATTTATATATTTTGGCATCATACCCCCCCCTTTTTTTGAAGCCAAAATAGCACCAAGCTTTGGTAAACAGATGTATATTAAACAGACATTTATAAAATAAGTAATAATTTAATTGACCTAGAATCATTCAACGTTCCTTCAAATAAAGCTGACACATTCTCACATCCGAATCATCATGGAGCGCCCGACTCACTGCTCTTGTGTTGCGCCAAACCGATTTCTTACCGGTACGCCATTACCTTACGTCTCATTACGTCTCATACCTTACGTCAAATAAATGTTTATAAAAATTTAAAACCATATTTTTACGCTTATCTTTTAAATGTCCTGTAAATTTTTCCGCTCATGTCTAATTATTCATAAAATAATAACTGTGAAAAGTATTGGCATGAACGTTTGTACTTAATAACTTTACATATCTTTTTGTCTTGTACAATTAAAAAAAATAATATTAATGTCAATCTTTTGTTAAATCAGTCTTTGAAATAAAATATTGTTGTGATGGTAAAACACGGTTATGCCGCTTTAGCGGTTAAAAAAATTTGCTATTCGGTCTTTCGGCGCCATTTTTGATTTATTCGACAAACACACCAACCAGAACAGGATAATGAACTTTTCCGCAAAATCTTGCCCTGATCGCCTAAATTTGTGGATTTCATCATAAGGATCTTCAGATAAGCAAGTAAATAAAATTATGAATAAAAGTATAATATTACAATGGCTAGCATAAATTTAAGAGAGACTAAACTTTTTGTCAGAGGCAACTTGTAACTTAAATAAATGAGAATTTAATAAATTAAAAAAAATATTTCACTTCGCTCGTCAAAATAGATAGTGAATATGATACATGGAAATAACAACATATAAGTATTTTTTTCACGTGATTTATCTAATCTATTTATTTATGTTACATACATAGCAATTTTTATGTTCATTTAAACTTACGTGCAACAATTACAAGAAGAAACAAATATAAGAAAAAGACTATGTTCAGCTGGAAATTTCAGACAAAAATTCTATTTTCTCAGCGACCGTCAAACATACAAAGATGAAAAAAAAAACTGTTTTAAGTTTTACCATCAGGGTTAAAATAAATTAAAAACGAAGTTAATCCATCCACGGAAACGTTAGCTAGACATTTTTTCATTTAAAATTAAATAAAAAACTATTGTAAGCAGCAGTATTTTTTTGAATGCTATCATTTTATTCGTCTCGTCGAGTTCTATCTTTTAAAAAAGTTTCACTGCCATATCTCAACTGGTTCGCCAGAAATTTTAGAAAGTTGTTTGCACTTTCTATTTCTTAAACATATTATACCAAACGCTACCGCGTTTTCTATGATTATTGTTACCACCTGTTAGGACACTTTATTTAATGTTTTTGCTTTTGCCATGACGGCCAATTTTTCCAAAAATACAAATCTTGAATTTTTAATTTGTCGTGATCTATTAAAATAAATATTTATTTCTCTTTTGTGAATTGTTAGAAACAAATTAAAATTTCATTCATTCTAAATCTGCAGTTTCAAAATTTAGATTTCGAATGTCTATCAGATATTGATTTCTTTACCTAACCAAATTTCTTTTCTTTTGTTTTATTTTTCTTTACACGTGTAATAATGTACTATTTGAAATATATTTTATTAAAAGTAAATGAATTTACTATTTTTCAATATTTTTGCAAGCACATTGTACAGACACTTTTGAACTCCAATAAAGCCATGGAAGAATGAAATTACTTCTCAAATGAAATATTCCAATTTAATTTAAAATTAAATTACTGAACACCAATATCGTCATGAAAATCTTTATTGGCTCTAGTTGTAACATTAAGAATTTTTATTTTTCTAATTCAGTAGTTACAGTATTAACAATTGTAGTTATTTACACATAAATTATCCGAAATTGATCAATGATGATAGTATTTCAAATTTCAAACTTTCTAACAATTTAAATATGAAGAGTACTGTCTAACATAAATTGATCCAATGTATAATCACAATCAAATGACTATTTTCATTTTCCTGTGTGACAAAATTGTATGCACTGTAAAAAAAATCTATTAAATTTATAGCGCAATAATGCTGCCAGCAGTTTTCGCCGTAAAAATTGCTATAAAATTAGATGTAATAAAAATATGTGCATCTAATTTTAAGGCAATTTTTACGGCAAAAACGACCGGCAAGATTGTTTCAGTTTTTGCCGTAAATTTAACGGATCTTTTTTTACAGTGTGTATCTCCCTAAATTGCATGCATTTTTTTTTTTTTTGGTCCACTGTACATATCGGAAAACCAAATGTAAAGAAATGTAAAGATAAAATATTGTATGTTTTATTGTAGTAAGGTTGTTAGATTTTTTATTATTTTTTTCTTAAATAGCTTATATTTATTGTTTCTAGTAATCTTATTTCTATAAAAATAGTGTAATGCAAAAGCATACTATACATATATATATATATATATATATATATATATATAGCTACTGATATATTACTCTGCATACCTAACCGTATATTACAAAAAAAAAAGCAAAATACAAAGTTGTCAATTAAATTTTTTTGCTATTATATTAATGTTAAATGACATAAGACTCTTTCAGAAGGAATACTGAAGACCATCTTTTAAAAAAGGTTAAAAAAAATAAAAACCTCTATTATTAAAGAATGACACGTTACAAATCTTTTAAAAGAAAAATTATGATACAATTCCAATTATAATTTGTTTTATGATAAAATATGTCGGACGATACTTGTCTAAATTGATATAAGCTTGAACTTTAAAGTCATTTTTCTCAAATCAAATATGTTTTATATCGCGTTTGTCATATTTCCAAAACTAAATAACAAATAAACTAAATATTTTGTATTTCATTGTGTTTTATATCATTTTATAATCTTAACCTAGTTTTAAGTAAGCACCTTTAATATATATATATATATATATTTATTTTCTCATAAATGTTGTATTTTATTGTATAGTCGCTTGAAAATAAATTAATCTTAAACTTGATTATTATTTTAGGTTAAAATTTCAATGTAATATTTTAAGAATATATACATGTAATATTAATTAATTATATCGAATTTTTTTAGAAATGCCAAATCATCTTTTTGATAACTTTTAATAAGTATATCTTAATTAAACTAATTATAATTATTTTTCATTAAAGGTAGTTAAAGGAATAAATAAACAAAGATTTGTACAATTTACACAAAAAAATTATTTTGAAAAAATATTTACAGCTCGAAGAATTTTTTAAATGTTTTGTTAAAATCTACTGGTGAAGGTGACGTCCCTGCTTAAGGTAATACAATACCTTTGGAACTATTTCATCAAATTTAAATAATACTTTATCATATGTGAGAGCAAGACTCTTAATATTAAAAGTTAAATAAAATTTAAAAAATAGAATGTAGAGCAACCTATTTTACTATTTTTTTAATTGTCTTTTTAAAAACCCCTGTTTTTTTTTTTTTTTTTTTTTTTTTTTTTTTTTTAAATATGAATTGCTTTGATTTTTTTTCCACATTCATTAGAATGGATTTTTAGATGCATGGGATTTCACATTTAATATGATTTTATTTCTCTCGTGTATAGTGAAAAAAAATCCATAAACTCTAAATTTAAATATTTTTTTAAAGTCACTATAAAGTTGAATGTTAAATCCATGCACAAAAATATTAAATAGACCATGGAGAACAAGCAAAAATAAATTCAAACCTCTATTTAAATTAGCCAAAAAGCCTTAGTAATTTTCGATCAAGCAAGTTATAAAATATTGAACAGGGAAAAAAGTCAGTTTAAAGCTTTCCTTTGCATGTGTAATTGCGCTGGGTCTATTAACAAATTTTATGATATCTAGCGGTACAATAGTCATATAGATAAAAACGGGGTGACAAAATGTTCACAATTAAAGAAACTTTCTCTTAATATTAAATAATAAAAATATTTTGTTTAATTACAAGATACTGTGACCCTTAAGAATTAAGTATTTTTATGTCAAAAGCATTAACATAGAAGATTTTTTTTGCACAATGTAACTATTATGAAGGTCAATTTAGTACAAACCGTTTAGTTTTATCTTTAAAAGATACCTAAAACAATTATTAGAAACATGTATGTGGGAATAAAGGATGATGTATTCAACAAGAAAAGATAATAAACTCAATGATTTAATAAAAGTGATATCCCAAGCGAGACTTGTGTGATGATGCGTAGAAAGAACGAGGAGTTCTATAGATTACAGCCATTTCGAGTTCCGTCGATTTTTAATGCAAAGCTCAGGAAAGCTTTATTATGCTATATATTACTCGCTTTTACTGTTATATTTGGATGTTACGTATATGTTTTATGTCCATTAAACCTTCTTTATATTTTAAAGAATATGAGTTTTGCTTAAATCATATGTTATTCACTTAAAATCCCACAAGATTTGGGGGTTCGTTGCCGGGATTTGAATGATTTCGATGATTTAGATTTGAATTTGAATTTCACGATGGAAGCTATTTTGTACTAATAAGAGAAAAGTCTAAGAAAAATATTTTGTTTTTAAACTAAAACGTATAATATAAAAAAAGGAACTGTTTCTCATATGTGTAATGATTAGAAATCATCCGTTATCAAGCCTGCAAGATAGTGCGATATTTTGTTTTGTTGAAGTGTAAACAAAAATAAATAATGTCCATTCTGAATAAAGCTAGAAAGGTGGATTTGTTAACATTGTGTGATGATCTAGGTATAGTTGTGCCTCAGAGTCCAAGAATTATTGATTTGATAAAGTTGTTGAATGAATCAACTGATCATGAAGAAAATTTTGTAAAGTTCGACTTGAACTCATTGCTGCGGAGAGAATAGAAAAAGAAGAAAGAGGGTTAGAAGCCGAAAAAGAATAAAGACGGTTGGAAGCAGAGAGAAGATTAGAGGAAAAGAAATTAGAGATGGAGTACGAATTACGAAAAATTGAACTTCAAGGGAATATGACAAATACAAGTGACGGTTCGATTGTAACCGGTTCAGGTAAGCAACCAGATTTGTCTAAATTAATGTCACACTTTGACGGGAAGGGTGATATTAGTATCTATTTAGCTTTATTCGACAGACAAAATTCTAGGATTAATATAATAAAAGAAAATTGGGTAATGCACTTATTAAGTTTAATTCCACTAGAAATTGCTAATGTTATAACTAGAGAACCAGAAACACTAACAAATAACTACGATTACGTAAAAAACTTGCTTCTCAAACGATTCAAATTGACGCCAGAAGAGTTTAGGCAAAAATTAATGTCGCATAAAAAAGAAAATTCAGCCACTTGACGTGATTTAGTATTTGAGTTAACAAATTATTTAGAAGAATGAATTATCGGTGTTGATGTATCTAATTTTGAAGACTTAAAAGTATTAATATTAGTAGATCAAATCAAGAGAAGATTACGGATTGACATGAAAGAAATATTTTATCGATGGTTTTCCCAAAATTAAAAATGTTGATGTATTAGTTTGTAAATTAGATGATTATGAAACAGCAAGGCGTAATGTTAAAACCATGAATAGAAATTCACACCACTTTGAAGATAGGGAGTCAAAAATGTGCAAAAACATCAAGACAAAACCCTGGTTACCATATCAACGTCATAATACTTTAAGAAAACAACAATTTAAAGATAATACAGATAATGTAAATGAATCTTCTTATTTAAATGTAAAGAACATAGCAAAAATTATGTGTTTCAAAAGTAACCGTCTTGGCCATGTAATATCGCAGTGTAATAATGGGAATAATATACAAATAAAAATGACAGCCAAAATCGGAGCCAAAACCCGCGATTATCCAATCGCAAAGAGATGAATTCCGCAATAATCAAACAAACCAACAGCCCCAAATCAGATTGCGTAAAAATATTGATATTAACGGGAAAAAGACACAGATCTTCTTCGACATTGGAAGTGATATCAGTTTGGTGAGTCACGAATGTTACACGAAGATGGGCTCGCCAAGATTCTTTTCAAATAATATTTCTTTGTCAGGCATAAATAAAGTGGCTGTTTATCCAAAAGGATACTTTCCATATGAATTTAATATTGATGGTTTCCTAATCAAAGCGAATTTTTATGTATTAAAATCTTTTGCATATGATATTTTATTGGGATATGATGCGATTAACAAGTTAAATTTGGCGATAGATGAGAACTGAATTAAGATCATTGGCAAACGCAACAATATTCAGGTAGATGGACTGAAGTCCAAAAGAAATCTATTATAAAATTGAACCATGCTGCCAGAAATAATAATGAAATGAAAACGTTTACGTTAGATAATTCACGTGATGAAAATATTATAGTTGCAAATCTATATAATAAAGGCCAAACGTATCTGTGCGTAACGCATACGTCATGTTTTGAATGGCAATACTTTCCGATGAAATTTCGGTTTTACGATTTTCGCTATTAAAAATTTTTTAATTTTTAGACATAGCAGGTTTTTAACCTTTATACCATCTTATACAGAAAAAAATGCACTTTTAAATGCAGTTTGTTAGAAAACTGTATCTCAATTTGTTCTTGAGATATTAATTTTTTTGTAGTTCTTAGTTCAATTTCTCTAATGGTGGCAACTTGAGTATTTCATTTATGTGGGAAATAAAGAAAAAATAGCCATAGAGTAAAAAAAGAACAGAAATGCAGTTTGGTGGCTTAAGGTGACGCCAAAAATGTAACCCTAACATTCGCGGCATTGCGTCAAACACAATCGTGTGCTTTCGCAAAAAAGGAAAACTTTTAGCAATATAGTTTTAATACATAATACAATGAAATGCTATTTTAGAATGCTAAAATAACTTCTGAAAGATCTTTTTCATTTAGAGAAAAAATTATTTTGAAGAATTCGGTCTCTGTTCCACGTAATTGTTTTGTTTGAGCCGAATAAGAGATTTAAATTGGAAGAATAACGCCCATCAAACCATTTTATTCGCATACTGCACATCCATCTATCTCTTTTCTCCATGGAAAATAACAGATCACTGTATAATTTGTTTCCATTTTTTCATAGCAACTGAAAAAAATAGTAATTCGCGTTTGAAATGAAATAGACGCCCTCTCGCGGGCAATGTCTGAAACGAAATAGAACTGATACCGTAAGCATCTTCCGCTGAAATCTGTGTTTAAAAGGCCGATAAATAAATAAACAGTTCTATAATAAATAAATAAATAAATAACAGTTCTATAACGCATGCAACGTTGGGTTTATCCCGATTGGTGGTCATAAAATAACACGCAGATGTTTTAACTTAATTCTATTTTTATTCTACAGAACTATGAGCGCAAATTCTGACTCTATTTATCATAGAACAACAATCTAATTGAAATGTAAACAAATTACCCTCTGCGATCGCTATGGTAACCGCTCAAGGCATTGCCATTCTAAACTACAAAATATTTTCAACCTTCCGTGGTAACCATAGCAATCACCATAGAGTATCCCCCAGTGACGAAGGGTACCGAAGAAACGATATAATTTATAATTATTTTTAAGTTTTTTTTTGTTTTTGTTTTAGGTCAGAATTCACGCTGGTTGAAAAAAAAATTACAAAGATATATATATACCTTGAAATAAATTTGAAATGCAACAAAAATAAGAAATATAACAAAATATAGAAATAATATATAGATATGTAAAAATGAACAGTTTTAACAATAATTTCAGGAAGTAATGTAAGATGCCAGTTTTTTAGGAAAATGGACATGTCTGCCCGAACGTGTGATAGTTTTTGTTTGGTCAGGATTGCTGTCCGATTTAACAGAGAGTTTTAAATTAGAATTCTCTGGAACAGCTTTCATCAACAAGTCTGATTGAGGAATCAAATGAGCTGGCTTCACACGATCTATTGATACCGTGGACTTACGACCATTGAGTTCGATTGTTATGGTTTTTCCAGTTCTACTTAGAACTTTGTGAGGACCAGTATATGGTTGACACAATGGAGGTTGTACATGGTCCACTCTTAGAAAGATGTGTGAACAAGATGTTAAGGAAGGGTGTGTATAGAACTTCTCGTGGCAGTGAGCTGATATAGCAACTGGATTTAACTGCCGCATGGTGTTTCTTAGTTGAGTCACGAAGTTCTCGTTGCATGGTTGGATTAAAGATTCATCCAGCATGTCACATGGCAGTCTCAACGTAGTGCCGAAAACAAGTTCAGCGCAAGAAGCTTGTTTATCTTCCTTCACTGCTGTGCGAATGCCTAGTAAAACTATCGGCAATACTTCAGTCCATCTATTGGTTTCGTGAGCTTTGATGGATGACTTTAAATGTCGATGAAATCTTTCGATAATGCCATTGGATATAGGATGATAAGCTGTGGTTCGGATCTTCTTTGTTCCCAACATTTTCGTAAATTCATCAAAAATCGCTGATCGCATTTGGGGACCTTGATCAGTGGTTATGAGTGAAGGACAACCAAATCTTGAAATCCAGTCCTTGAATATGGCATTGCAAATTGTTTTGGCTAGTGTATCAGATATGGGTGTAGCTTCTGGCCATCTGGTAAATCGGTCGATAATCGTTAAAAGATAGCTGAAACCGTCAGATGGAGGCAAGGGACCCACAATATCTATGTGAATCTGGGAAAAACGTGCATCAGGAAGAGAGAACGTGCCAAGAGGTGCTTTGGTGTGCCTTTGTATTTTGGATCTTTGACACGACTCATAGCAACGAACCCAGTTTTTGATGTCTCGTTTCATATTTGGCCATACGTATCTGGAACAAATTAATTTTGTGGTGGCTGCTATTCCAGCATGAGATAGGTTGTGCAAATGTTCGTATATCAGTCGACGAAAGGAGCTAGGAACTAAGGGTCGAGGCGTACCTGTGGAAGTATCACATAGTAGGTTACGATCAGAAATGAGGCAAGGTTTTAATTCCAATTTTAGCGATGAATTATGCAGCAGGTTTTGTAACTCTGAATCATCTTTCTGAGCTTCTGCAAAATCATCAAAATTTAAGATTGGAGATTTTGAAATAGAATCAATTTCAATTCTTGAAAGACAATCTGCTACAGTGTTTTTGGAACCTGGTACATGTCTAATGTCAGTGGAATATTGGGAAATAAAATCTAAATGGCGTAATTGCCGAGGCGAGCATTTATGGGGATTTTGTTTAAATGCATAAATTAACGGTTTCTGATCAGTATAAATTTTAAAATTTCTCCCCTCTAACATATGCCGAAATTTCTTTATTGCTGAATATATAGAAAATAATTCCCGGTCAAAAGTTGACCAATTCCGCTGACTCTTGTTTAATTTCATGGAAAAAAATGCTAAAGGTTCATAATGTTCCTTAAAAAATTGCATAAGAGTGCCGCCGATCGCGACATCTGAAGCGTCAACCCATATACTTAACTCAGCACCTGGAATGGGATGCCGTAAAAGAGCTGCTTGAGCTATGGCATTTTTGGCATCTGTGAAAGCCTTTTCAGCATCTTCGTTCCAATTAATCGGTTCGGAAGTTTTAGGAACACGGGAACGAGATTTCTTTTTGTTTGGATGGCCTTCTAATAATTGCACTAAAGGCGCAAGTATGTGTGCAGCTTTATATATAAAAGATCTATAAAAATTAAACATTCCCAAAAATCGTCGAAGTTGAGATAAAGTTGTGGGCTGTGGAAAATCAATTTTGCATTTAACTTTATCAGGAAGTGGCTGAATACCGTGTTCAGATATTCGAAATCCTAAGAAATCGATGGTAGGTTTACCAAATGTGCACTTGGAAACATTTATGCACAAACCATATTCTTCTAATTTGGAAAATAAGGCTTTTAAATGATGATAATGCTCCTCTTCATTTTTAGAAGCAATAAGTATATCATCAATAAAAGCAAAGACGCCAGGTAAATCACGTATTATTTCGTCGATGAATCTCTGAAATGTGGCAGATGCGTTGCATAAGCCAAACTGCATGCGTGTGCTTTCGAATAATCCGAAAGGTGTGCATATCGCTGTTTTAGGAATATCATCAGGATTGATTGGTATTTGATGATACGCTTTGATTAGGTCAATGTGACTAAAAGTTTTAGTGTTGCGTAAATTAGCAGTAAAATCAGCTATACACGGAATCGGATATCTGTCTTTTACAGTTTGCGCATTCAAGGCACGATAATCACCTACAGGTCTCCACTCCACAGTTCCTTTTTTTGGAACCATGTGCAAAGGTGATGCATAATTGCTACATGAAGGTCTTAAATGTCCTAGTTGTATCATATTTTGAAATTCCGTTTTAGCGATTTTCAGGCGATCCGGAGCTAACCTTCGAGGTTTTGCCACAACTGGAGGTCCTTTTGTTGTAATAAAATACATTGTGTTGTGTTTAACAGGCTGATTAGGATCTGGTAATTTTGTTATAGATGGAAATTTTATTAGAAGTTCATTATATATGCTATCAATAGTGATTGTTTTTACTGAATAAATGGATGCACATTTCATGTGGCCTGTCGTTTCAAATTTTGTTTTTAAGTCCCTTAGACATTTATGACGGAGATCTGGGACCAATTCGAAATTATGGAGAAAATCTGCTCCCAATATTGTTGTACTAACATTTGCCACTAGAAAAGTCCAATTAAACTTTCGCCTTAAGTTAAAGTCTAGAGAAAGGGTTTGTTGACCATAAACATTTATAGTTGAAGAATTAGCAGCCAAAAGTGTTTGTACGGGTGGATTCCGTTTTTGTAAATTATTGGCAGGAAGGATTGACACATCCGACCCTGTGTCGACCAGAAAAGAAACATTTGTTGTCCGGTCTTTAATGAACAGGCGACGTGACTGCTGAGGCAAAGAATAAGTCGCCTCTACTCTTTGCTTATTTCGTTTCCCGACCAAGAACATGGTTTTATGCATTTTTCTTCTTTACATTTTGTTCCAAATCGTCGATGGTACCAACAAATAGATGAATCGCGCTTAGCACTGTTATTTCGCTCGCGAGGTTTACACGAATTTCTACGGTATGGTGATCGCCCACGTGAAAATGCAATTTGATCGATGCGCTTATTTAGTTTTTCAATTTCTCTCATAAATTTATATTCTTTTGACTGTTCATTCGTGCTGGACACGGTAAATGCAGAAAGAGGGGACGGAGTAACCTCCGAAATCCGATCCGAAATTTCCGCAGCCTTTTCAAGTGTTAAATCAGAAACAGCCGCTAAAATTGTTTGAACCGAATTTGGTAAACGCGTCAAAAATAACTCTAACATTAAATTGTCAGGAACATTTAGGGATTCCGCGCGACGTTTCATGCTACGTAATAAATCTGAAGGTTTCCGATTGCCAGTTCTTCCCCAGACAATAGTTGCCGTATTTCTTGCTGAGATGACTCTCCCGAACGCGCAATTAATTCCTTTTTTAAGATGCCATAAGGATCGGTAGCATCCGGTTGCATTAATATGTCACGAACAATTGATGCAATATCGGGTGGAAGATGCGACAAAATATAGTTATATTTAGTAACAGATTCTGTTATTGCTTTGGGGGTAGCTAAAGCAAATGTACTTTCGCACATTACAAACCAAAGCGCCGGATCCGATCTATTATATATGGGGATTTGAACAGCATCGACATTAGACATGATTTATAATTATTAATATAGAAAAAGCACAGTTAAATCAAAATAAAATTCGCGAGTTAAAATTTTTACTGAAAATAATAGAAGAAATATCAGAAAAATGATTCAGACGTACTTATCTGTTTAGCAGCTAACATATCCATAGTCATTTTGCATGATTTACTTCAATCACAATGGAACAAAGTCTTCTTAACAATCTACGAAAATCTCACTTTCCAATTGCTCATGGTATTTTTCTACAGTCCATAGGTCACCAAATATCCCGATTGGTGGTCATAAAATAACACGCAGATGTTTTAACTTAATTCTATTTTTATTCTACAGAACTATGAGCGCAAATTCTGACTCTATTTATCATAGAACAACAATCTAATTGAAATGTAAACAAATTACCGTCTGCGATCGCTATGGTAACCGCTCAAGGCATTGCCATTCTAAACTACAAAATATTTTCAACCTTCCGTGGTAACCATAGCAATCACCATAGGTTCTTTGTATTAAAATTATCTAAAATCAAAATTTTATACACAAAGTTTAGATCTACACTGTTAAAACTAATGGTGACACATTGCACCTTTTAGGGGTGAAAGGCTTGTCTCACTGGTGACACCCCTAGAGGAGCTAAAATGGCACCCTTAACTAGGGTGAAAGGATGGCACCCCTAATCCAGGGTGTTTCAGGGGGTGAAAGGACGGCACCTCAGGGAAGAATAATGGCACCCCTTATCCACAGTGTTCAATAGGGTGAAACGATGGCACCACAGGGGAGAATAATCTCACCCCTTATCCAGGGTGTCCCAGGAGGTGAAAGGATGGCATCTCAGGGGAGAGTAATGGCACCCCATTAACCAGGGTGCCCCAGGGGGTGAAAAGATGGCGCCTCAGGGGAGAGTAATGGCACCCCTTATCCAAGGTGCCCCAAAGGGTGAAAGGATCGCATCTGAGGGGAGAATAATGGAACCCCTCATCCAGGGTACCTTAAAGGGTGAAAGAATGGCATCTCAGGGGAGAATAATTATACCACTTATCCAGGGTGCCCCAGAGGGTGAACGGATGAAACACATTATCCAGTGTGACCTGTGGCATCCTACAAGAAATAGCACTCACAATCTATGGCCCATAGTTGCAACCCCCCTCCCCCCACCCTGCTTGTCAAGAAATTGTATTGGTTTGAATCATGAAACACAAAGTGTTTACCCATTTTTAAATTGAATTCTGCAGAGAAAAATTATCATGATCAGTCAATATTTTGAGTCTTTTTTTTCTTTTAGATTGATGGAATATTATATTTTTAAACTCAATATCAGGTGTCCAAAGAAAAATTGTAGCATATTTTTGTAACTCAGAGAGGGATAATATGAACTACAAAAATAATCATAGAAAGGCAGATAATTCAAATAGTACTTTCATTTACATGGAGAGTATTTTAAGAAAAATTCAAAATTTTAACTTTTATACAGTTTTTGCATTTCAAAATCACCAATCATAAGTCACCACTATTGCATTGTTAGTCATACCCAAAAGGTTTTGTTAGAATAATTAGCAAAATTTACACAACCTCTACATCTATTTTCTGCCTCTAAAAATCACTGAGTTAGAGTCAAATATTGTGACTTTGTCATGCAATTTGAAGCCTGATTTTCAATTTTATGTTTTGAAGTTCTTATAAAATGAAATAAATCATGATTTTTGACTGTCTCTAACTCATATGTTTGGATCAAACTTTTTGGGTATATTTAAGAAAGGGCTAGTAACTATTTTTGTGATTGGGCATTTTTAGATGCAGGAACATTGTAAAAATTTGATGTTTTTTGACTCCAAAATAAGAGAAAGTACAAATTGAATTATCTATCTTCATATGAATATTTTTATAATTTTCTTATAGTTTCAGAAGTAATCCGTAACCATCTTTTTTGACACATAGTATATTGCTTGACATGTATTTTCATTATTTTATATACAGGCCAATTGAAAAGTATGAGGACACAGAAAAATGCTATATCCTTTAAAATATATGCCATAATTTAATAATAAAAAAAAGTAAAAGAAATAACAATATTTTAACAAATTGTTCACTGGCTTGATATTTATTTTTTTCACAAATTTGAAAATGAAAGATCACAGAATTGACAGTCCGCTGCAGATAATTCTGATTTAAATCATTCTATGCCTTAATAATTTCGCATCACATACAAGCAAACTGGGGATTTTCTATTTCTAGCTTTTCTACAGTAGTCAAGTGAGTTAAGATCTGATTGTTCGAAGGCAATACACCTGTTATTAAATATCCACGCAGATGAGTGTTGAAGGTCAATGTTGTTTTTGCTCCATGTGAACGCCCCAATACTGCTGGAAGTTCCATTAAAATTATTTTGCTTCCATGAGGCGAACACTTTGTTGAACATATTTAGTTGCTGATCATTTTGACGGTTGTGAACTTTTCGGAGGATTAAGATTTTCATATAATAGAAGAAATGCTACAAAATTTTAAAATAAGCATTTCTCAGATTTTAGTTGTGAAATATCAATGTCAAACAACGCACCAATATTTTTTCAGCAACCCTGCTGTATCTAATTAAAAAATTTTAAAACACAAATTAGAAAAGAATATGCAATAAATGCTGTGTAACTTTTAAATTAGTAAGAATACTTCATATTCTTTAAAATTCTTCCAGAAAGTTAGCCATCAAGCTATGAAATGAATTATAGAAAATAAGTTCATTTTATTGTTGTGGTAAAATCACAGATGAAATTGAGTAAAAAAAAAATCATTTTTACAATATATGTAGTATTTACCTTTATAGTGAACTTATGCAAATCCATATTTTATAGCATATATCCACACAGTATTAGAAATTAAGAACTGTATGTAAGGTGTCAAAATAATGCCTATAATTTTTTTTTCGATGTGCCAACTGCATTTCATATTTTATTATTTCTTTTCACAACCATGTTAATAGTAATAATATTGCATTGCATATTTAATTTTAATGTATTGAAGGGAAGTGGGGAGGAAACTTTATATATTAAACACTTTTTCTTACTAAACAAAATAAAAACTGACTTTCCATAAGTATGAAACCTGATTAAACTGCAATATTTGGATTCTGGAAAAATTTATTCTTTTTATAAAGCTAATATGCATACAAAACAGATAATCAAGAAATATGTCCACAGAGAGAAAATACGAGCTTTAGATTTAACTAGGGATAAGCTAATTTTTAAAAAATCTGAGACTAACAGTACATCAGAAAATAAAAAGTAAGCAAATAATTGAATCTTTGGTTGCCAATTATGGTGTGGCATTTAAAACATTTCTAAATCACACATATTTTTTTTTTGTTTGTTTGAAGAAGGGAATGCAAAAATTTTAAAACAATTTTAATACAGTTTCTTATTTTAGGAGCATATAAGGATGCAGAAATATATCATAATAAAAGAAAATCTTGTTTACAGGGGTGTAATATCCAAGGACCAGTTTTATCAGTCATTGATGAAAGTGAAGTTAACTTACAGGTTATTGAAAGGTTCAAAATTTTTAAGACACGTGCTGATGTCATGGTGCAGAGGGGGGTGGGGGAGGATGTATGCTAAAATACAAATAAAAGCATTTGCTAAAAAAAATTAAAGTTAAAGAAAGCTAGCTACTACGATTTGACGACTAGGAATAGATTTTCTATAATTTAGTTTCATTTGACGACTAACGACTGCTGATTTCTAGTCCTGTACCCACATCAAAATGTATGCCAAATTGTTTTTGTGTTTTGACTTATTGCATCTGAAATTTTAATCCAAAGAGTAATTATAATGAAAGGAATAAAACACTGAATTAAAAAAAAAAAAACCTTTTAGTTCAAATAATCTTTTTATTGTAAGCACCAAGAATGTATTAAATATTATTAAACAAAGACGTAACACTATGTGGAACTGATGCCACTGAGAAAATTTTGAAGACATAAGTATCTAATAAAAATGATAAAAATTTAAATTGGCTTTTGCTATAGTTAACGTTAAACAACCAAAATAATGCATACCACAAAGTAACTAAGCTTATAAAATTATCAGTTTTTGTAATTAACTGTTTATATAAAATTAATACATAGTATGAGTAATTTAACAAGTTGCTTGAGTTGCGGAGCACAGTAACAGGTTGAAACACAGAAATTTCTGCACCTTCTTTATCATAAAGAGTCGGAAACTTTTCTTGTATCAAGCATGGTAATGTAAGTACTATAAATGTAAGTTCACGATCTGAAATAATAATAATAACACATTAAGGAAAACACACAACAAGACAGTCCAATTAAAATGTATCATCAAAGTGCAGCAAAAATGGTAGATGAGCAAAAATAGAAAGAATAAAATTTAAATAAAATTTAAATTATAGCTCACAAGGCTATCAAAGCCTGACAGCTAATGTGCCCGCAGGTTCTGTATGTAACGTGATAATTCTTTATATAAATATCAGATTTGCTTCAAATTTTATATGTAGGTTCATTCTGATAAGGTTCTTCACTGATTAGCATTGGAGGTTCATTGGTTAAATATGAAGGGGGAGGAGAAGAGAGTGCTGCCCTCCTTAATTTATATAAATATGCAGAAATCATGCAGAATTATCACATTTTCTTCAAATTTTGTTAATAGGTTCACTCTGATAAGGCACTTCCCTGATTAGTTTTAGGGACTCATGGTTAAGTATAAAGAGGGATGGCAGTTAATCCACTGTCCAATAACTTACAGTTGATTTCTTTTATTTTTGGAAGGGCATTATTCTTTGAAATAAGAGTATAATATACAGTTGTATGTATAGCCTGCGAGCTCAATGCCATCAGTTTAACTCGCACTTTCCTCTTTATTGCCTATTTTCGGACAGCACGAGAAAATTACATGACCTACTCATACTTGTCATTCAGATATTCTTTTCCTGTATTATCATTAAGAGTTACAAACTATTTACATTATTAACCATATTTACAAAACATATCTTGCAACAAACTGTCTATTCCAGATTAGCAACGAATTTCCCTAACATGTACAGGTATTCCATACCAGTAATAATAATAAAAACAAGTTGGAAATTGCACGTGAATGTAGCAAATGAGGTGCGTTCGTACGATAACGAAGATTTAAAAATATTCAGATCTTGCTGATATAGTAGAGCGTACTCCGGATACAGTATAGTAGTCGAAATCTTTACGTTTCTGTAAATATGCAGGAATTAATTTTTATTACACCTCAGCAACGTATATCTTATTCATAAATGTGAAATAGTCGAATATAATTAAAACACGTCCCAAACAATATTTCCCCGTATAGCATTATATAGTGGAATACTTTTGTGTGGCCCTGTAATTTAATAATAAAAATTCTTTGCATCACAGATTGTACAGAATACATATTTTCGTATATATTTCATAGATTCATGCCAATTCTATTATGTTCGAATGAGTGTAACATCATTAAAATGCGTTTGAAACTTTTTCCCCATTGACCGTAATGTAATGGAATACTTTTGATTTTCCCTGTAAATGATCTATGCATCCGACTTTCATAACATTTGAAATGACTCGACAAAATTACGTAATAATTATATTTTTAAATTTCAAACGATTAAAATGCATTTGAAACTTTTTTTTGCTATTGACCGTAATGTAACGGAATCCTTTTGATTGTCCCTGTAATTGATCTATCCATCCGATTTTCATAAAATTTGAAATGACTCGACAAAATTATGTTATAATTATGTATTTTAAATTTCAAACGATTCGGTTGGGTAGTTTTTGCGTTGTTATATGCGGACAGACGGACGGACAGACAGACGGACGGACTGAGCGACAACAATAGGTGCTACGTATTTACATAATTACGAACGCACCTAAAAATGAGGAATTTTATTAAAATTTATTAGTACGCATTATGTATCCTATATTGACACTAATCAATCAATATATGGATACAACCCCTCGTGTTTTTCCGTCATTTTGGGAATAACGAATTTTCAACGTATTCTATTGACGATTATTTTCAAAATTTTCAAGATGTGATTTTGCGACTTTCACAAAAGTTGCTCTATACATTTAGCTAACATAATATGCAAATGAAATTTTGATATCTTTGACGCATGCGCAGTGAAAAATTATTTAGTAAACGTACTCAATATTCGAACAATTTTTATTATTTTTTAATTATGATTACAGGGTATTGTGTGCAATATTGTTTGTCACATTTTCTGAAAAGAATGTTACTTTATATTAAGAACTCTTCAAATTATAAGCAAAAATCTTGGGTAAATTTGAGACTGTTTTTCGGATTCGTAGAAAACCTTAATTTTTCTACGAGTATACATGCTATCGACATAAAAATGAACACAGTTTATTACAATAAGCCACTTAATCATAATCTACAGTTTGAGCGCTTTTGCTAAATTTGTTTTGACAGGGTTATCCAAAAGATATCCAAAAGGTATTCATTCTTTTTTAATTTGTTGACGATCCCCTATTGGAGTTTCGGAATAAAACCTTCAGGGAAATATATGACTTGTACTACACTACATGGCCATTGATTATCGTCCACTTGCGATTTTAGACATTTTGATAAATATCTAGAAAAATACATGAGGAATTATCCTGAAACTCTCAGTGTATACACATAATAGTACAGGTTATATATTTCCGTGAAGATTTTTTCTAGAAACCTTATAAGAGACCGTCAACAAATTAAAAAATAATGAATATTATTTGGATAACCCTGTCAAAACTAATGCAGCAGAAGCGCTCAAACTGTAGATTGTGATTAAGTGACTAATTGTTATAAACTGTGTTCATTTTTATGTCGATAGCATGTATACTCGTAGAGAAATTAAGGTTTTTATAAAAATACTCCCAAATTTTCCCAAGATCTTTTGCTTATAATTTGCAGAGTTCTTAATGTAAAATAATAATATTTTCTGAAAATCTGACGAACAACATTGCACATAATACCCTGTAATCAAAATTAAAAAATAATAAAAATTGTATGAAAGATGAGTAGATTTACTAAATAATTTTTCACTGCGCATGCGTCAAATATCAAAATTTCATTTGCATATTATGTTACCTAAATGTATAGAGCAACTTTTGTGAAAGTCGCAAAATCAATTGCTTGAAAATTCTAAAAAATAATCGTCAATATAATAAGTTGAAAATCCATTGTTCCCAAAATGAAGCTAAAAAAAAAAAAAAAAAAAAAAAAAAAAAAAAAAAAATGAGGGATTGTATCCAAATGTACTAGTAAGTTCCGTATTGTGTATTCTATATTGACACTAATCAATGAATATATGGATACAACCCTTCTTGTTTTTGCTTCGTTTTGGAAATAACGGATTTTTAAGTGATTCTATTGATGATTATTTTCAGAATTTTCAAGCTATGATTTTGCAACTTCCACAAAAGTTGCTCTATACATTTAGCTAACATAATATGCAAATGAAATTTTGATATCGTTCACGCATGCGCAGTGAAAAATTATTTAGTAAACCTACTCATTTTTAATACAATTTTTATTATTTTTTAATTCTTATTACAGGGTATTATGTGCAATGTTGTTTGTCACATTTTCAGAAAATATTATTATTTTATATTAAGAACTCTGTAAATTATAAGCAAAAATCTTGGAAAAATTTGGGAGTATTTTTATAAAAACCTTCATTTCTCTACGAGTATACATGCTATCGACATAAAAATGAACACAGTTTATAACAATAAGCCACTTAATCACAATCTACAGTTTGGGCGCTTTTGATGCATTAGTTTTGACAGGGTTATCCAAAAGATATTCATACATTTTTTAATTTGTTGGCAGTCTCCTATAAAGTTTCTGGAAAAAATCTTCACGGAAATAGATGACCTGTACTATATTGTTTATACACTGAGAGTTTCAGGATAATTCCTCATGTATTTTTCTAGATATTTTGCAAAATGTCTAAAATCGCAAGTGGACGATAATCAATGGCCAAATAGTGTATTATATTTATACACTAAGATTTTCAGGATAATTCCTCATACATTTTTCTAGATATTTAACAAAATGTCTAAAATCGCAAGTGGACGGTCATCTCTGGCCATAGAGTGTATATCAGGAGCTTTAGGGAACTGGCTAATTCTTTATTTCCCCTTTTGCTATATGGGGGAAAGTCGGGTGGAATGGGACTGTATGTTTTTCTCTTTGTGCATTAGTCTAAACATTTCATCGATCGCATACAAGATGAAGCAATGGTAATTCATTCTTCAGTTTACAAAAAATATTGATATGCATAGACTTGCAAATGTATGAAAGAAAAAATTATTTCAAAAAACCAATTTAAATTTGATTTATTTGCTCTCAATATATTAAAGGCTTGTTTATGTATAAATGTAATAATTTCCCTATTTATGGAACATTATACTGTATATTATCCATAATTTAAACTAATCCTAAAGCAGCATTTTTGTTTGAACAAGAAGTTTAACACAAACAAGGAAGTGGCGAGGAATGGGACATGCCAGAAAAGGGATGAATGGGACGCGCCCAGTTCCCTTTTTTAATTAATAATAATGCCAATTGCTAACATGCAAATTTTTTAGAGGATAATATATTAATTATAACATTGATAATATATGCATTCATACTTCAAAATGTAAATAAATTGATGATTATTTAAGACGCAATGCTAGGCACAGAAAAAGACCCGGATGATAATGCAGAGTCTATGGGGGCGTTCTTTTCAAATATTTCGCCGAAATTTTAATATTTTTACGTGATTGTTTTGCACAAGATTGCTGAGGGCGATCCGCAACCAGCGTAGTTTTTACTTTTTCAGTTTTGGTTTCAGATTAAAAAAAAAAAATTACTTTAACTTACGAAATTGGTTTAAACCGGTTCTGAAATTGAAACTATCGTTATACAAAAAATATAAAAGCAAAATCGAAAAAATAAAAACTAGGCCGGTTATGGATCATCCTCAGCTGTCTTGTTCAAAAGAATCGTGTAAAAATATTAAAATTTGAGTTAGGTATTTCAAAAGAACGCTCCTATAGACTTTTACATTATCATCTTTACATTCTGAGCCTAGTGTACGATGACACTTAATGACACCTATGACAGAGAATCCTGAATTTTCATTCCAGTCATGAAGATACTGGAATTTTATATTGTGGCATATACATTATCAACTTACAACCTTTGTTTGATTGTTTATCTTACCGACACTATAGTTTATTTTGTGCCTTATAGCTTTTTTTTTTATTATTGCTGTCCCATAACTCTTAATGAGGAGGTATGAGACACATTATGAAACTTACGTTCTCTTTAAAATAAAATAGTATTTGCACGTTATGTTTCTATATTGTTCAGGAGGATTAAAAAGTGTTTTACCTTGCATGCTATAAATTGAATTTTTACTTTTTGTATATAAAAGAAAAAAAAAATCTTACTTTTATAAAAAAAAGTCCCACACCACACCACTCTCCCCTATATAGATATTACATATTAATACACCAATTACATGAAAATAGAATTTTTATCAATAGTATTAAAATACAGTTTAATAGCTAACAGTTTATTGTATATCCTTAGGTTTTTACCACCTTCTCCCCAGGTTTTTACCGGTAAAAAGCCAACCCTGTTTATTGGTCTTGTTTCAGAACGGGTGGAATGAAAGATTGTTAAAAATTATGTCATTAGAAAAATGTTTAAGATTTATAAATGACAGTGCAAAAATCGCCTTTAAAACACAAGATCACCTGCAGAAAATTTTCACATTTGTGTAAAATTACGATATAAGTTTTTATTCATTGTTATATTTTTTGAACACACACTATTTCTGTAAACTATTCTGAAAGTTCAGTGGAGTAAATACAGATTGTTTTCCTTTTATAATTTGAATGTTCTTGACTACAAATTTGTCATATCGGATGATGTTGATGATTGAGAAAGGGGGGGGGGGGACTGATTACGGTCTAATCAAATTTAAATTACTATTATTGAAAAAAATATATTTTATTTTATTTAACCAAAAAATTCTACTACTAAATAAGGTTTAATACGAAAGAATACTTTCGAAAAAAATGGGTGTAAATCTGCATAGCCGATAATCAGATCATAAGGTTTATTCAATTCAATACCCTAACATTTTCTCACCTTTTTGAAAGAAAATGAAACCAAAAGTATAAAAATATGAAGAATTGGGAGTAAGAAAACATAATGGTAAACCCAAGATACCGCTAAATTCGAGTTTTTAGGCATTTCCCACCAAGGTATAACTTGGCTGACTAATAACGTTTTAATATGCAAATCGAGGTTTTATCCGTGATTTTTATCCTTAAATGAGACTAAATGATTGTCCGTGCTACCGCCTCCCGATCTAATCTTATTATGAAGAATATTTTGGAAGTAATGGTGGTTAATAAGGAAAATATTAATAATGAAAACCATGTAAATAAGTTTTGATTACTTTAAGATTTGCAAGTATTCAATTGTCTTAAATGAAAAAGTTACCCCCCCCCTCTCAAATAAAGACACATCAGGTATACTGAAACAATATTAGAGAAGTTACGCGAGGCTGCTATATGGTGTGAATTAGCCTTTACAGGAGGGGTCCGGATAGCATCTATCCGACAATATATGCAAAGCCGGCCAGATGCTGTCCGAGATCCCGTGTAAAGGTTAAAATTAAAACTTCGCGAATAAAATTAATTGGTTTTAACTGTATATAGACGCAAAAACATATTTTAACCTTAACTGCTCTGACAAAAATTGTTACATAACTACTGTGAGCTGTCTGTCAGACCATTTAATCTGAAGATGAATAAAATGTAACATTAATTCTCAGAATACTATTTATGTATTAAACTTTATGTACAAGAATATTATAAATCAAATTCAGCTATTCAAAAGTATTTAGAGGTAGTAATAAGACTCCAAACTAAAACAATTTGACCAGTATCTATAGTTAAACTAAAAATTACAAGTTAAATTGTGAAACTTGAAAAACTCACGGTGTCTGAGACCACTAACAGCAGTTAAGGGTTAAATCTAAACAGTTGAGTTTAAACATAATGTAAAATGGTCATAGGATATTCCGATTGCAACAAGATTCGTCTATAGTAACTTATTTGTAATGAAAAAATATGTAAATATTTTTACAATCTTTCATTTCGCTCTTTCTAATTGTGCGCCCTTAGGATTCCCGTGCCTAGAGCAGTTTGCTCCAATTGCTCCTCGGTAGCTAACGCCTCGATAAATCATTTAAAAATATTGACATGTAAACGAGAAATTGTAAAATAACTACCTCATAGGTTTAACATTAGCAAGTGGGTATTTTGGTGAGAGTGTAGCTTGTAGCTTCACATAATAAACTTAACAATCAATCATACTAACAAAAAATCTAATTTACTGCTTTTTTATGACATTACTTATAGGCATGTACGATAAATTAACGTAACATTAAAATAAAATAAAATAATGTTAAATCTTACCTTTAATCAGACTTTGCCCGGTTCACTGGTCGCGCAAATCGGATCGTTAAGTCCTCATTGTTGTTTCATTGTAGCTCAGTGGTTAGTCCTCAATTAATATCGCCAATTTACGCACTGCCATGTTTTGATTTGCTCACATTCGTAAACTTTACTTGCCGACACCGAAAGCAGAAAGACACGCGTCATAGCGCATGCGCAAGTTGCCAGTCACCCGATGAGGTGGTTACGAAGTGCATGGCACCTTATTTAGCTCCCATCATCCAGTAACAGATCTGTCGTCACCCCAACCGCATATTCAAGCTCCTATGACACCCTAGGGTTCCAAATGGCACCGCCTTTTCACCTCTGGGTCCCAAATGGCACCGGTTTGTCACCTTTATTTTTAACAGTGTATAATATAAAAAAGTACATTTGACTTACTCATGGCAAAATAACATGACAGAAACACAATGCTTGCTCCAGCTGCATGGAACAAACAGCATTACGTAAACAAACGATTATCAGGTCTATGCAACGCCAACTTTCGGTCATTACAAACGCGAATAATTAAAAACCTGCTATGTAAAATATCGTCGGCTATAAAACCCCGTGAATGTTGTTGGTTTTATTTCGTTTTTATCTATCAATTTAATGGACTTTTAGTTCGTTGCAAACTTACTTTACAAAAGATACATCAATTAACTTTTACAAAAATGTATTTTAAAGAATACCTGTGTGTCATATTTTCTTAGTTGGTTTTAAAAACTGAAAGAATTCAATTTTATTCTTTGGGTAATAACTTTGACTAATAATTTCTATCTTGCGTCTAATACGGAAGTACCGATAATTTTCAAAGCTTTTTATGATTACATAATTATTATGTTTCATATAAAATTGCTGTTTGGAATTAGTTGTCAGTTTAAAAAACATATTACGTAAGAAAAATTTATTAGACTTTTCAATTTTAAAAAGTTTTCACCTTTATTCTGTGACCCGGAAACCCCGGATTCCGTGTACTAGTGATAATAATGCAGGAGGTAATTTCTTGGTTAATTTAGCGAGCGTCATAGAGGATGATGAAATGAAATTGAATCACGTGAGAAATTTAAAAATAAGAAAAGAAATAAATGAGAAAGAAGAAAGTTTAATTAGTAAGAAAAAATTGAATGAAAGAAACGAGGTATCACAAATAAGAGGAATGAGTGACCTAAAAGAAAACGCAAATTCTGTGCATGCGCCAATGAAAATAAAAATGAAACGAAGAAAGTGGAAAAATATTATAAATGGAAAAACACGAGGGAAAAAATGAATATTGAAGAAGTAAAGGCAAATAAACAGAGATTTATCAGAAATAACAGGAAACGTGATTACAATGACAGAAATGAAGAAAGAAAATATTATTCGAGAAATAATTTTGATGGAAAACATCACACATATGAAAATCGGAGAAAATATTTAGAGGTACAGCAAACAGAAAGAAAACGTGAAATTTTTGAAAAAGAAAGGGCTGAACCGTGTGAAAGAGATAGTATTAAATTGGAAGGCAAAACAATCATTAAAACAAATTTTAATGGTCGACGCAAAAATCTATATTTCTTGAGTAACAGTATTTATAGAAAACAATTTATATGATGAGAAAAGTACCTAACAGATATGAATTAAATGATCTCGTGATAATCCAAGAAACGCAGTATGGAACAGGACTGAAAAAGTGAAAATTCTATAGACCGAATAAAAACATTAAAGTAAAGTCACATGATCGTTATTATGCAAAGAAAATTGGAGGCCATGATGGACAACAAGATATTCATTACTGCAGAATACACGAAGAGGTGGGGTAATGCATTTGCGTAACATGATATATTTTTTATTTATGTTTATCTCTTTTACTTGTGTGAATTTGTATCTAATTTTTTATAAGCAGCTGACGAGGTCGCCAGAAACGTCAGGATGACCGAGAATGTGGGAATAAAGTATGAAATATTCAGCAATAAACGATAATAAACTCAATGATTTAATGAACGTAATATCCCAAGCGAGACTCGTGTGATGATGTGTAGAAAGAACGGGGGTTTCTATATTTTTCAGCCATGGTGAGTTCCGTCGATTTTTAATGCAAAGCTCAGGGAAGCTTTATTATGCTATCTATTATTCGGTTTATTCGGTTTTACTGTTATATTTGAATGTTACGTAAATGTTTTATGTCTATTAAACATTCTTTATATTTTGAAGAATATTAGTTTTGCTTAAATCATAAGTTATTCACTTAAAATCCCATATGTATGAATTACCATAGATCAGTTTTGTAAATAATATAATAGCTGGTGATTTTTGACATATTTAAAACAAATAAGGATTAAATTTTTGGATATATGAAAAAAATCAGATTTTTGTTTAGAAATAGAAATGCTGTTGTTTAGAAATTGAAATGCTGTACAGATTTTATTTTATTCATTAAGAAACATTCATAGTTGAAATACCTCTAATTGACTTAAAAGAATTTTAGAATTTGAGTGACATATATAATAGAGTGGTGCGAAAAAACAAAAGTTATTATTTCCGAATCGCTATAGTGCGAAAAAGTTGCTATTGGTAAATACAAGAAAAGCAAAAAAATAATTTTTGGAATCGGAATTTATCTTCCGATAGCGCAAACTGCTTAAAAATTAAAAAAAATTGAAAATTTCAGATTCTTTCAGAATTTCCTAAAAAATGTTATTACATATATTTTTTATCGCTATAGTGAAAAATATTTACAGATTTTACTATTTACTAACAATAATTTTAAAATAATATGTTTAGAGAATATTTTCCAATCGCGTAAGCTCATTAAAAATCGGGAAATTTTCAATTTTGAGGGATTTTTATAAAATAAGAAAAGTATGACTTGAGGTTAGTTTGCATTTCAATGTTGACATATGCATAGCTTATGCAGCACTTTGCTTGTCTAGATATTTTCAAATTTCTAAAGAACTCAGCATGGGGAGGCGGTTCCATCCTTAAACTTCCCTCCATCCAAATAATGAGGGTGTTTGCTATTTACATTACTTAAATACATAATTTGTTATTTTATCTGTTTAAGTATGACTTTTCGACGCAACTTTGTACTTAAATTTGATGGTAATGTCTGGTATCATGGACCGTGATTTCAGAGCGACCCTGACGAATCCATCTCTTGATTGGGGTAAGCGAAGCTTCCATTACCGATTTGACGCACCACTCTACAGCTTGCGTGTGGAAGGGAAATTCTTTAACATCTAAATCTGGGATATCACTTATTGGATGAAGGAATGAATTACTTCTTTGGTTACTCTATGTCAAACAAGTAGAGATGATAATTTTACATCACTCCAATCAATTAATTCCGTATAATTTGTCGCATCGAAGTTTAAATTAGTAATGATAAAGTTCCTGATACTTTTAGCTTTATAAACAGTCTGTCTGGCTTTTAACACTCTTCTTAGCCCTGGCTCTCTTATGTGCTTCCTTTTATCAAAGACCATTGCCAACAGTAGGTGAGCAAAAAATGAGTTTCGTTCGTTTACAAGGGGTACCACTTCCTTTCGACCATCAAGCAAAAAACAAGATGTTTTTAATGCTCTGGACAGATGAATACGCCCATCTCTAATGTATTACTGCAGTTTATTTCAACCCAAACTGGAATGTAAGATTTCAAAATAACTATAACGTTTTTAATGTATCCGATTGGTTATTCACGCTCATGTAAAGTCGAAGGATTCCGTTTCGACAAGTGAGTCATCTGGCATGCGAATTAGGGCCAGGCTCACGCTTTGATAAGTCGTTTGGACCGTTGCCGTATCTAATTGTTTGACTTACGTCAAACAGATATCTTTGGTCCTTGCTCAATATTTGTCCATCCACTTCTGGAATTTCAGAATCAGTTGGTTAAAAGTTTTTCACTGAGAGTTTTCACAACCAATAGAATTCTGCTCAATTGGCCCATTAAATGATCTTGAGCCAGTTGTTTCTCTATCCAAATGTTGAAAAAGATGGCGAAAAGGTAACTCAACAAAATGGAACAAACAAGTATCCTACTGCAGTGGTTGTCCAATATGCACTTCAAGCTGACTGATAACACCACCTTTCCATCTTCCCATCTCTCTTTGCCACCGTTCACTTCTACCGTGCGCTATTTCGTATGAGTGAGAATGATAGCGAATTTCATTTGTTAATGGGTGCATTATATTATTTTGATTACGTTAAAAAGTGAAATGGATACGAATACGCATACGTCGATGACCAAGAAAATTACTAGACAATCTTTTCATTGTTCCTATATGCTGTCATACAAGAGACTTTCCACCAAATATTCTTCCAACTCAAGAGGATGTTCTTCGATGCTAGTTTAAGGAGAGGTTTCTATTAGCTATTTATTTCTATCAATTCTTTTTTATATAGTTTAGCTTTTCCTTGTCTCGAAGGTAATATTTCATTAGTTTATAAAACTTATCGTAGTAGGCATTAATTATCTGAATGATCCTATAATCAGAAACTGTTGAGATCGACGCATTCTGATAAATGTAATTATTTTTTTGTGCTACTGCATTGCTGAAAGAGGCGAAACTCACTTTAATGTTGTTGAGTTTACTTACTAATAGAAACCTCTTTTCAAAGCAACATCGAAGAACATTCTCGTATGTTAGGAAAATATTTGGCTGAAAGTCTTTTAGATGACCAAATTTAGGACAGTGAAAAGAATGTCTTGTAATTTTCTTGGTCGTCGACGTATTCTTATCCATGTACAATTAAATGTAATTAAAATAATACAATAGATCCAATTAACAAACAAAATTCGCTATTGTGCTCACTGGTACAAAATGGTGCACTGTAGAAATAGATGGGGGCGGGAAGAGATGGATGCTCGCGCGTACGGCGACTTCAGTGGTATTTGGCAACGTTGCTAATAGGAGTTCCTAGAACTACTAAACTTTTTCGCTCTGCAGCAATGTCGTCGTGGTAAGATCTAGGTTGTTCAAAAATGCCATAATATGCTCAGTAGTATTAATTTACATTTAAATTTTAACACGAGACCGCAAACTGAATTCATTCAATTATTTTTTTTAATACATCAAATCACTGAAAATTGAATTTTTCCCGATTTTTATTGAGTTTGCGCGAACGGAAGATATTTTCTAAACGCAATTTATTTTTTTATCATTATTAAACAGTAAAATCTGTAAGTATTTTTCACTATAGCGATAAAAAATATATGTAATAACATTTTTTAAAAAATTCTGAAAAAATCAGAAATTTTCGATTTTTTTGAATTTTTAGGTGGTTTGCGCGATCGGAAGATAAAGTCCTATTTGAAAAATTCTTTTTTTGTTTTTCTTGTATTAACGTATCGCAACTTTTCCGCACTATAGCGATTCAGGAATAATAAATTTTGTTTTTTCGCACCACCCTAATACGTTATGTCTTTACTGAGGCATTTAAAATGATTCCGTAAAATCTAGTATCGCTATTTTACTAGAATAGTTCATAGCTTTATCTAATTTTGCACCGTTGCATGCATTTACACTTAGTCTTTCTGTTATGTAAATCGTTCTAATTTAGGTAATATAGCGTTAATTTAAGATTTATATATAGTCCGTTATATTTAGAATGCTTAATCACCGACATTCAGAGTAATTTGGTTACAAGCTATTTCGTGTGTACCAGCCAAACCCATTACACAAAGCTGAATATTGGAATTCCTAATCTGCATAATTTTAAATGTTAAAGAGAAATATAGCTAAGTCTGATTGTACCATATTTCATATTGCTATCGATAATTATTTTAACACATATTTACTAAATAAAATTTTTTACAGCGAAAGACTGGCACATTGGATTTATAAGATTTATAACTTTTAAATTTTTACTACGCTTAAAATTATTAAAAATTGTAACTTATATTTTTTATTGCCGGCAGTGGATACAATAGAATAAATCATAATTATTGATGTTTATTCAAAACATGAATACACTATGCTTTTAAATATTTATAATGTTTTAATTTTTATAAGGGTAGAATCTGAATTTTTGAAGCGATACATAATGCCATGCATAACTTGAAACGGATATCCTTATTTTTAGTTTTTTTTCCTTCCCTAGGGGGAGAGGGAACACTTTTTCCAATAGTAGTTATAGATTAAAGTCATTAAGTGGAGTCCATTAGGTTAAAAAAATTGTATATTTGTTCTTTTGTTCATTTTCCTAAACTTATTTAACATTTGTATGTGTAATGTTCGTAAAAATTGGTGAATTCTCACGCTTTTCGAACATAGCATTAAGGTACACTGAAAAAAAAAAATGTATGAATTTTCACATTAGAACAGGTATAATGATAATACAAAAACAATTTGTCTATGTATGATAATACAAAAACAACTGCTATATACATTTCCTGGAGTATTAATTATAAAATTCACGTTTTTCTGTGTATTTTAATAGCATATTAAGCGGCTTAACTGTCCACAATTTATCGAATAACTCAGAAATACTCAGGTTAACGTACATATTGTATTTGACAACCTTTATGTTTATAACTGTGCGATATACAATAGGTTTTAAATTAGTTCGAAAATTGCTACTCGATATTAACGCTAACGGAATTAAACAGTTACTCAAAGTTGAAGGTGGAAGTTTTTAGAAAGTTTATAAATCTATCCTAAGGAATGTGAACTTCATTTGTGAACTTTATGTAAAATTTGTGAATGAGATCAATTATGAAATGCTGATGTAAAAACAGAATAATAAAAACTTTGTCAACATAAGTAAAAATACGCTTAAATGAATGTATTTGAAAAAAGCAAAAATCAATGCAATTTATGAAATTATTTCGCATCGATCACAGACCTTTTTTCAACGAGTAGCTTTCAACAGTAAATGTAGCTAAATAAGTGTCCCTTCACAAAGACGATATTTTGTACTTTTTACTGATAATTACTTTTATTTTACAATTTATTATTTTATTATTTTTCTATCTGCGCTTCAACCCCTTTTGTTGCCCATACATTGAATTAGGTATTTCGGTTGTTTTTGGAGAAAAGAATCTATTAAAGAAGGTTTTTTTTACATATTTCAAATTTCAAGCCCCAACAATTCAAAATGAGTCATAATTTAGAAAGTTTTCCACCATTTCAATTTTTTTCATTTTTTATATTTTAGAGATTGTTCTTGATAACATATGCATCTTACTGCAAACACTTTTTGAAAATTCAAGTTTCTAGCCCAAACAGTATTACAGAAGTATTTATTTTAGAAGGTTTCGTTCTTCTTTACTCTTTTATTATTTTTTTCAATCTGTCACTACCATTTGTTTAAAGTAACAGCTATGTGAAATTTTCATTTTCTCGCCTTAGCAATTTGAAACTAATTGCGAAAGAGAATGTTTTAAATACATTTTCCACTTTTTCATCCCTTTAAATTTAAAATTTTTTACAAACCGATTTTTGGAACACTTACATCTGAAACATAAATATATACTTTGAAAACTTTTTAATTTTAGTTCAAACAATGTTTAAAAATCGCAATTTTAGAATTTTCTTTTGCTGCATCCAACGGCATTTTGAAATTTTTAGTACCTGTTCTACCGCTCTGTTCTACACATAAACTTATGTTTTAAACGTAACAGCCATTGTAAAATTTAAAATTCTAGTCTGACAAAACTTCAAATAAATTGCAATTTAGAACTTTTTCATTCATTTCACCCATTTAGAATGATGATTTAAAAAAAATCGATTCTAGCCAGTATTTAAGTTTTAAAAGTAACCATCGCATTAAATTTCAACAGTCTATAGCTCCAATGATATTATTTTAATTATAATTTTGAAAGATTTTTCTCCTGTGTCCTCATGAATATTGATGCATATATTGATATATAAAATGTAGCCTATTTTCAACGCCTATTTTCATCATATTTACCAGCATTTTGAAACCATTATTAAAAAAAAGTTTTATATATTATTTTTACAAACACACAGAATTTACCTTTATAATATTAGGATGAACTGTAGAAAATAAAAATGGCTTATATTTTTGGGGACTTAATTCCTCTTTTTGCGACCCACCTGTAAATCGATACTCATGATAACTGATGCTGAAAAATATGCATCATTAACATGCATGTAACGTAGTTATTAGATAACTTTTATTAACTTTTTTTGCCCATTGTATGTTTATACTCCTCCTATCAAAATTTCTGTTTTCGTTGAAGAATAAAAAAATCTACCTTTTACTATTTTTTTAACGTTACTAATTGCTTTGAAAAATTTAAGAACTTATTTTTTAGCTTATGTTTTTCAAAACAATGGGCTTCAATGCTTACTTTTTCCTGGGTTTTTTTCGGTTGCCAAAAGTAACATTTGATGTCTTCATTAGAATATCTGCAATTAGCATAAAAATTCATAAGAAATTTTATCCTGAGTAAGTCATTAGTTTGATACTGAATGTTTTGTTTCGTTCACATTTTTTAATATAAATTTTCTTAACTTTTTGTCTTTTTGTAATATATTCTCGTGTCCATTCTATTTATTGTTTTTGTCAGACGGCATTAAAATGTTTAAATGCTATGTTTCAGATAATGCATTAATTTAAACAAGAATATTTGTTATTATTTACACAGTTACATTTTCTTGAAAAAAAGAAAGAAATTGAAATTCCACCTAAATTTGATCGATAGTTATATTCAGTATCTCAAAACTTTTAAAATGTAATTGTTAGAATAATATTTATTAAGCGACTGTTCTGATATGATTGTGTTAATAAAATGATTTTTCTACATTTACACATATATTTTCCTTTACACATATATTCTACACATATATTTTCCTGTTATTCAACTGCAAAAAATACTATAGTTTCGCATTTTAATGAAATTGCAGTTCTTTCTTTTAATAAATTTTGTATATGGTCTACATAAAATTACAATAGGTGCTACCTAATTCAATCTGAAGCTGATGAAAATTCTTACATTACTTCCTGAAATAGATCCATTGCGATAAACATGAATAATGCCGCATAGCAGCGTCACCAGTTGGTCGATTTACATCAAATTTAACAATATCAATTCATGTGAAAGACTAGCTGAATCTGAAGTAAAAAAAAAAAAAAAAAATCATTTATTATTTTTTGAGATAGGGCTATTTCGGAAATCGTATAAAAGACAGCATAGCAGTGTCACCTGCTAGACAGTATGCACAAAAACTAATCAGCCCCAGTTTATATCAAGTTTTAACTAAATATAAGGCTTTGTGAAATTTCGTGCATTAGTTTTTGAGACAGAATGCCCAGAAAAGTTTTGTCACATACAGGGGACAGACGGATTCACATACAAACATTTTGTAAAAGCATGTTTTTTTAGATTCTCTGACTACCAAAGCAGATAAATCGGTCGAAAACTGGAATTTGTGAATTATCACGAATCCAATACTTTTTTCTTGTAAAGATAAAAGAAAGTAAAAATTATTTATTGTCTGGAAATGTAAATATGGGCCTTTATCTAATTGTTATTTATTTATTACAGCTTATTCCTCGATTATAAACTTGGAATTTAAATCCCATGCATAAAACACAAGGGACATCATTTAAATATAAAAATTTGTATTTAAAAATATACAAGTTGTATCAGTGACTCGATAAAAATTGAAAACTTAATCATAGTTTCTAAAAGAATCATAATGAAAATATATGGTATATTTCAAAAAAAAAAAAAAAAAAAAAAAAATAGATATACAGTACAGTCTATTATGGAAAGTCAAATGGATATAGTACTGATTTTAAACTTACACATTTTATAAGAAATTGTAAAGAAATACATACAGACAAAGAACATACAAAACATTTCACAACTACTATATTTAACGATATAATTTAATGTGTTTAAGAAATCATACAATAAATTATGAGACTAAGGAGTGAGAAATATAAAGGAACTAATCAAAATGTCGCATTAAAAACGAAAACTTTCGCGAACATTTGTACATACCTTTCAAATTTTCTGACTTTTTAGTCACTGATAGCAAAGCAATGACTAAACATTTCCCCTTGATTTAACCCATTAAAATTTTATGAATACCATTCAATCATTTCGTAATACAATAAATTATATTCTAGATTGAATGTAACCACACTACAAAATCCAAGTTCGTTATAATGAAATTTGGTTCAAGTTAGCAATAGTATTCATATTAAGTAAAAAAAAAAAAAAGTCGGATATTGTACATCAAACAGGGCGAATGGTAGTTGTTTTTACTATTTTTACTAATTGCTTATATAAACATTCAAAACTGGATGTAATAGCTATTGTACGCTTTTATAAAATATATGAATACAAAATTTATTAAGAATATGTATATTAAATTCCGTAATATGGAAATAATATGACTCCATCTTAAATATGATATAATAACCATGGTTACTAGAATCCTTCCTATTAAGGGATGTCACTGAATGATTTACCTATGATAAGATTTTTTAGAAATTCACAGTAGCAAATAAAAATCATTAATTATCAAGGGATATCACTGATTCAATTACGTGTAATTAGATTAAATAGAATGAAGAAAATTTTTATATATTTTCAAGTTCTGATTTGATTTTTATAAAATTTGAAATGGCGTGACAAAATTCTGAAATAATTATAAATATTAAATTTCAAATCATTCATTTGGGTAGTTTTGCGCTGGTATATGCGGATTTATGGACAGACAGACGGACTGCAGGACTATGATAGGTGCTACCTATTCCTTTAATTACGAACGCACCTAAAAATGAGTTTAGCACATTCACTTTTGTTCCGTCTGATAACACAGGAATTACTATTACGGTTTGTTTTTATAACCTTTTCTGAAATTGATGGTAAAATTCATTTCAAAGCTTTTGTATTTCTTTCAAACAACCCATCTTTAACTCTCTTTCGATATAAACTTACATTTTATATTACTGAATGAAAAAAAGGAAACTAATCTATAAAGATTATTCAATAGCGAACTGAAAGCGAAGTTCTATTTCATCATTTTGTACTTTCATATGATATCTTTTCATCTTATGAATAAACAAGATTACTTTTCTTTGAAAACACACAATAAACCCGATTTTCACATATCTATCCACCATAAATTGCTGTGCTAAGATATTTGCTGTTTATTCAAATACAACAGCTTCAGGAGATCCAATAATGAAATTATTGGATTTCGGTACCAGTGTTTTTGAAGATATATATGTGGATTTCTTCTGAATCTAAAATGAAATTTACAAATAAAATAAATTTAAAGATCTACATTAAACAACTGGAATCAGAAGTATGATTTTGATTTTTCATTCTTAATCAATGAATTTCTATTTCAATGTAAGAAAATCATGATGAAATAATGAGTAAATAAAAAACACTATTCCTTATTTGTGTTTATTAAAGAAATGTTTGCAGGAATATAATGAGTAAATAAATACTTAAACATATATTAAATAACACACGTTTTTTTCAGATATTTTCCATAGATACAGGATGTTCCATTCTCATAAGTGGCCAAAGGTTTATTCCTTAACCATTAGTCATAGACATGTAGTTCCAAATACATAAAAGTTTTAAATGAGATAAAGAAATATTTTAAAAGCGATTTGGTTCAATAAATACATTTCTTAAAAAATTCCGAAATTTAAATTTTTATACGGTCTTTCGGTCCTATAAGTTATGTTTAGTAAAAATTTCCTGTTACATTGGCAAGTAAGACAAAAAATGTCCCATTATTCTACGATTAAAGTTGACCGAGTAATAGCTGCTTAAAGTTGGAGCACATTTTTTGCTGCAAATTAGGAGTCATTCACAAATTTAATACGAATATAATCGCGTCAAAAAATTAAAAAAGTGGTTGAAAATGAAATAAAATAGCTTATATTTTTGAAATATTAAATAATTCTAAAATATTAATATAAAATATACAATATGTAATAAACGTATAACGAAAACTCTTTCAGAATTTTTTTGAATAAAATAACGAAAATTAGCAGCTTTAATTCCTCTATTCTAAAAAAGAGTAACTACCGTTGTCACCGCCGTCTATATTGGATTTTTTGTGTCCCCAAGTCTTTCTTTGGTAATATTAAGAGATTTCTCATGCAAAATTATGAAAATAAGTACTATTATATAAAAAGTTTGATAAAATCTCCAATGCAAATCGTTTTAAAATAGAATAATTATTTTAAGATTTTCTTAAAATTAAAGTTCGTCAAAATTGTTCCATTAAAAAAGTTTTATAGGGGCAAAAATTATACATAAAAGTTTAAGTATTTTTATATCATTTTATACGTTAAAAGTTCTCAGCGTGCTGACTATAATTTTTGTTTCTAAATTTAACTTCTTAGCATTTCCAGTGATTTTTTTACATATTTTAGAAAAATTTATTAGTCTAAGCTGTTGCCGATTTGTAAAAACAGTGCAAAAATAATACTTCTTAAAAAATAAATAAATAAATAAATAAATAAATAAATAAAAAATTAAACGTGACTGCCATAAACAAAAACAAAACAAAACAAAAAAACCCTTACATATTAAAATTAAATGATTATGTATTAAAATCAAGAAAACATTGTATTTACGTTATAAAAATTATATTTACGCATGAATTTTAAAATAGAAAAAAAATTAAATAAAAAATATTAATATGCATTAAAAGCCGTAAATGGAGAAAGATACGTCATATCTTTATATATAAAAATCTTCTGTGCGTGTGTATGTAATTGAACTCCTCCTAAACGACTGGACCGATTTTAATGAAATTTTGTGTGTTTGTTTCAGTGGATTCGAGAATAGTTTAGATTCACATTTCATCAAAATTTATTCAGTACTTTTTTAGTAATTAGGCAAAAACTAATAGTTAGTGATTTTTCGCTAATTAAAAGTACTATATATAAAAAAGAAAGTCAGGATTTCGTATTAATCACAGCACAAAAATATCTACCGAACCAAAAATCTTGAAAATTGGGGTAAAAATACTTCTTATAACATAGAGTGCCGCTAAAAAGGGATTTTCGAAAATTCCACCCCTAAGATGAGTAGAAAAAAGAACGAACTTTTAAAAAATTCCATAAAAATCGGCTTTTGTAGTTATTTTTCAACTGATACCATATTTTAGTGCATTTTTTCATTCTGAATCGAATGGTACTAAGCAAATTCGTTTAAATCCAGTAGTTCGTGAGATAATTCACATTTTCCTAATTTGGCGATATCTTCGGCACAAAAACCTCAAATTTTTAATGCTCATCTTTATATATAAAAATCTTCTGTGCGTGTGTATGTCACTGAACTCCTCTTAAACGACTGGACCGATTTTAATGAAATTTTGTGCGTGCGTTGAAGTAGATTCGAGAATGGTTTAGATTCACATTTCGTCGAAATTGATTCAGTACTTTTTTAGTAATTAGGCAAAACCTAATAGTTAGTGATTTTTTGCTAATTAAAAGTGTTGAATAAGTTCGATAAATAGAGTGCGGACGGAATGTCCGAGCGGTCGAAGGCGCCAGATTTAAGCTCAGCTTTTTGAAGAAAGATATCACGTGTTCGAACCCCACACTTGACAAACGTGTATACTTTACAATAATATTTCCTATATTATAATTTTGATTAACTGACTTCAGACAACCGTTAACTTTTAACTAAAAAAAGAAAAATAAACTTTTCTATCAAAAATTGAACCGACTTCAAAAAATACTGAAGAGTGAAAAATAATTTCCTTACATAATTGTAATAAGAAATTAAATTAAGATCGTAGTGTTTAATCGTGCGTATTTGTCATATTTACATACATTTATTTGATTTTCTGGAGTCGGTGCCAAGAAGGACAACGTCCGTCGGTGACAGGACAACGTCTGTCGGGTCCGCTAGTGTTATGTAATAATCTTTTCATAAGGTTTAAATTAAAAAATGTGTAATAATATTTACTCGACACATTTATTTCAGATTTCTGGATAATATTTAAAAGTATTTTTACCAACTTTGAAGCAGTGTAAATAAAAATATTTCCTTTCTAGCAACAAAAGTATTTTCACATGAATTTTAATGGAGAAAGGAAATTACTCATAATAAATCAATATGCTTTAAAAGTGGTAAATAGAAGAAATTATGTCATATTTAAATTTGCCAAACTATAATGCGGCAAAATAAATTAAATTTAAAAATATATTTACAGGAAACATTTATTTTTTCGTATTTTGATTAGTCTTTTTAACAAATGTTGTGATTTCTATGACAGTGCAAATATTTCCTTGTTAACAAAAAGAGCATTTTTACGTAAATATATAACTTAAAGAAAAATCTTTAGGCATAAATACGTCAGATTTGAAACAGTAGATTTAAAGTGTCTTATTTAAAATAAATTTCTAAAAGTTTGCTCAAAAATACCGGGACAGAAAAACTACTTTTATTAAATTAATTCTGTATTAGCTTATTGCTCTTATATTTAATGAAGTATGAAAACAGCCATTGGATTTCTTAAAGAGAAACTGATTTGACCTTAAAATTCCATAATCAAAGGGGAATGAAAGAAAATCCGTTCACAAGAAGATCACCACTGGTTTTTAAATTGTAATTAAATCATCCGTAATTTTTTTAACCGTATCAAATTAGCATGTTTTTTAAGTCAGCTATGTCTGACCGGTGGTTGACGAGCGTAGCTCGTAGGGAGCAGAGCTCCACAGTTCTTTACAAAACAATACACATTTTAAAATGTTATTACATTACACTGTAAAGCATTTGTGGAAACGTTACTCCATACAATTGGTGTAAAAATGGTGGCAAATACTGCCTCCAATTTCATGGAGAAATTGTTTTCACATATGCAATGCTGTAATCTAAACATATAATACTGGTGTAACATGACAATGTTACACCGGTTTAAACGGTTAAATACTCTATAAAATTAGAGGCAGCAATGCCTCTAATACCGTTTGGAGTAAGTTAACGGAGTAACGTTTCCACAAATGTTTCTCAGTGTACAATAGCCTGCAAAAATGGATTATGTCAGGTTTTTTAACTTTTGATATCACAGTAAATGTTTTTAACACGGTAAATGTTACACACGCCGTTGTTTATGAAAATTTGTCATATTGACACATTATTCCATTAATAATCATTAAATACTTAACAGTTGTTTGGCAATAATGACAAGCTGAAATTATTATTTGATTGGTTCATTAAATTTCTTCTATAACTTATTTTCACAGAAATAAACTAACACAGATAACATTTGCACAATATTAATAAAAACTTGGGCTAAAATTGAAAATTTTTGTTTGTTTGAGATCAGATTTCCAAGTACTGACTAAACTTTATCATTTTCGAATCACATTGCATTCATAATATATGTAACATTTTTGAAGACTTTTTCTTCGTGTTTAAACTTTTTTTTTTTGTCTTTTTTAAATTTGGCTGAATCTAGAACTGGTTTTCCAAAATCAAAGACAAATATTTCGATCGAATTTTTTTTCTTAAGTCTTAAATTCCTTGTATGGAAATGCCTGATGGAAATGTCGAATATGATTAAATAAGGAAAGATCGGTATTTTTAAGCAGCGGTACTCACATTTAATAGTTGTTATGCACCCTGACAAAAACTGCGAAAGAAATTTTAATTTAAATCTTACACTGTTAAAAGTTTTCATGAACGTAATTTTCTTTATCTTGCACGAAAAATTCCTTGACGGATAGTACATAATTAGTACTACTATTTAATCTTTGTAATTTAACATTTTAAGTTTAAACTTCGTAATTATTCGGTAAACATAATATTTGCTCAGCCATTTTAACACTGTAAGTTTCATGGCGCATTAACTTTAAAATACGAAAAAACACAATGTTTATATTTTACTAATGCATGCAGTGTATACAGTATACAAACAAATACTAATTTGTTGCTGACTAAACGGGAAAAAAATCCAAGTTACCGAAAATTGATACTTATTTAAAAAAAAATCTATAATATTGTTCGGTTTTTCATTCATTTAAAAAAAAAAAAAAAAATCTGGTAATTTTCTGTAATTTTATATGCATATACAAAAGATCACTAAGTTCTTCATCAGCATGAACGTTATCCTCTGCTTCTTCATCATTATTTTAATTTTTTTTATTATCGCACATCTCTCCTATGTTTAGAACACCACATGTCGCAACGTTTTGATCAACGGAAACATAATCGCGTCCTCTGCTATATACAACCACATTTCATCTGCATTATTGACGCCATCATCAACACAAACAGCAAAAATAAGTTATTTTAGGATAAAAGAAGTCATTTCAGTTTGTATACCACATGGATTCGCATGACTTACAATTTCAATTCGGTGAGCAGAAAAAATATTACAACGATTAATGCGGGAAAACAACTTTTTGAAGAACGATGCTTGCGAGTTTCGTTAACATTACTTAAGTATAAGTTGTGCAAGGACCATAGAAATAAAACGATCAATGCCGGAAAACGATGGATGCAGGAACGATAGATCAAGGTTTTACTGTATTAAAAATGCTTCATAATATATATATAAAATGCAATAAATATATAAAAACTGAATGTTTATATTAAGTGCACTGCAAACTCCTGAAACACTTCTTCATTCCTGAACAGAACATGATAATTAACTCTTCTAAGTAAAATCGTTTTTGTCTGTCTTATGAATGTGTTATGCCAGAAAAAAGATTGTGCGAAATGTGCTGTTAAAAATTACATAATTTTTTCGAGAAATGCAGTCATTGATATTTATCGGTAAAATAGTCAACTCACTCTGTAATCCCTTGCAGTTTTTTTCTCTATAATAAACTATTTTTTATTTCTTTTTAAAAATTGTGTAACTTTAAAGACACCTTGTAGAAAGTGTTTTACAAGTGTTCTTTTCAAGTGTTCTAAATTACGTGGTGTTTACTATGTGTTCTTAATTTGGCGACACAGTGTTGTGCAGAACAACGCTACTGCACGAAAATATTTTCATCAAAATCATTTACAAAGCTGTTTCAAAGCAATTAACAATACTATTTTAAAAATACATTTCTAGAAAGCAACACTTTTGCAACATATTAAGAGCATATTTCTAGACTGCAACACTTTTGCAACATATTAAGTGCACATTTCTAGAATGAAACACTTTTGCAACATATTAAGAGCACATTTCTAGACTGAAATGCTTTTGCAACATATTAAGGGCACATTTCCAGACTGCAACACTTTTGCAACACATTAACCGTTTAGACGCCAATGTTCCCATTTGGGAACATCAATTTAGAAAAATCTCAAAAAATTTAATTTTAAAGATATCTTTATGAGATTTTTGTTTCATAAACTTAGAAGTGTGATTGATTTTTTGAAATGCGTTTATATTGGATAATTTAATTTTTTAATATCGAAAAAAAATTATAAAAATTTCAAATTTTGACATATTTTATATTGGGAAATTGTAATTTTAATAAAAAATATAAAAATATAAAATAATTTTAAATTCATATGAGTTATGAAATAATAAGCTTAAAACAATATGTAGAATACAATTAAATCATGAAAAAAGGTATAATTGAGTATATATGAAGAAAGATATTTCGATGTTCCCATTTGGGAACATTGGCGTTTGACATGAACTTTTTTTATATGTTTGAACACAATGTAATTAACTAATTTAAAATGATATTTTAAGGTATTTTCTACAATAAAGCAAGGTATAATTGAGTGCAAAGATATTTTATTTAATATAAGATTCAAGTTTATCCAAAACCGCTCCCCCCGCAACCCCCAAAACCCCCAAAACCCCCCCCCCGCAAAAAATACAAATTTATTTCATTTTCTCTGTTTCTTTCTGCCTGCACTGATGACAGTTCTTGCTAATGATATCTATTTCTGCTGAGTACAACCGAAAAATATAAACAAGTGAATCACAGCTGTAGATTTTCAGGACCTAGAGTGGGGGGAGAATTTTGTTTACACGTGTCGGAAGGTCAATATCTTTTCCCCAAGTGCTTCGATAGGAAGGGAGATAATCTCTCTCTCGGAAAGGAAGAAGTTGTTCTGTGTTTCTTTTGTGCCTTTATTTTGTTCATAATAGATCACGCTAAACGTTTTAAAACTGTGGAAGAAGCTCTCGATTATTTTGAAACGCTAAATTCAGATGACTCTGATAATTCGGAAGTTGATATATGCATTCTTCCGCCAAATGAAATTGGTGATATAACAGAAAATGAGGACATCAATGATGAAGATTTAGGTGAAATAATTCCGACGGATGTAACTGGAGAATTGCGTAAAGATGAGGTTTGTGATGCGCCATCAACATCACACATAAGAACAGAAACAGAGAGCATGGGTAAAGGTGATGATGATTTGTCTACACGAAAAAAAATTAAACTGTATGAAAAAGGATGGAGTAAGAGAAAAGAATTTAATCACGCATTTCTTGATGAGGAACAAAATGATTTAAAAATTGATTTTCCAAAGTTAGAAGATTTGAATCATATTCAAATTTTTTATAAAATGTTGCCTAAGGAGTATTTCGGAACATTAGCAAACATGACAATGTTATACGCTTGTCAAAAAGGAGAGAGAATTGCCATTGACGATGCAGATATTACCCAGTTTCTAGGGTTGCTCCTCTTGAGTGGTTACCACTGGGTGCCAAAAGAAGATTATTATTGGAGCACTGCTGAAGATTTGAAAGTTGATATTGTTCTAACAGTCATGTCAAGAAGCTATTTCCGTACAATCAAAAAGTCTTTTCACTTAAATGATAACTCTAAATTGAAATCAGATGATAAACTTGGGAAAATAGCTCCAATTTATGAAGAATTGGGGAAAAATTTGCGGCAATTTGGAACTTTCCACAAAAAATTGGGCATTGACGAGTCTATGGTGCCTTATTATGGACACCACACTTGTAAAATGTTTATAAAAGGTAAACGCATAAGAGTCGGTTTTAAAATTTGGATGTTATGTTCCTCGTCTGGATATCCATATGCGATAGAAATTTATTCTGGAAGGAAGAGTGAATCATCAGGAATCCCTCTGGGTGAGGATGTTGTGACGCAGCTAATCTCCTCCATTACAGATCCGAGAAAGCACGAAATCTATTTTGATAACTTTTTTACATCGTATGAGTTATTAAGAAAATTGGCAGACTCTGGAATTAGAGCTACAGGTACAATCCGAAGTAATCGCATCAGGCAATGTCCTTTACTAGACAATAAAAATTTGGCTAAAAAGATCAGAGGAGCGATGGATTACCGTAATGATAGAACTGTATTCATTTGCAGATGGAATGACCATGCAGTTGTAACAGTTGCGTCTAATCATCAAACGCATGAGCCTATTTCAAACACAAAGCGATATTCCAAATCGGCAAAAAAGAAAATTGACGTTCCACAACCTGCTCTTATAAAATATTACAATGAAGCTATGGGTGGAGTTGATGTCTTTGATAAACTTCTTTCATCGCACAGACCGCAGCTATGAAATAAGAAATGGTACTGGAACTTGTTTAAAAACGCTCTGAATATTGCTGCAACTGCATTTTGGATATTTTATAGAGACATTCATGGAAAGAATTCAATGCCACATTTAGAATTTCGCCGAGATATTACAATGAACTTACTGCGTTCCAAACCAAAACTTATATCTCAACCTGGACCAAAAATACATGTTCAAAAAGAAATTAGAAAAACCGATAACCATTATCTGATTTCTGCGTCACAAGGACGCTGTGCTGTTTGTCAAAAAAACTGCCGCAATATGTGTGTTGAATGTAACAAGAAGTTGTATGAAGGTTGTTTTCCCTTATATCATGGCAAATAAATTGGATAAAAAGCTGTAAACAAAAAAAAGGTAAACAAATTTAATGTAAATTACATTTAAATTGTACAACATTTTCATAATCTTTTATTTCTATGTCTTTTTTTCATTTGATTTTCGTAAAAATAAAAATCTTTAAAATCTATAGGAAAAGTACTCATTAAACGCCAATGTTCCCATTTGGGAACATCTAAAAAATCTACATAAAAAATTTTTTTCTTTAAAATTTTTTGTTGATTACTTATAATGGGTCTATAAGTATACTTAATTAAGCAAACTTGAGTACCAGCTCGATCTGCATCATAATTCGGCGTCTAAACGGTTAAGAGCACTTTTCTAGACTGAAACATTTTTGCAATATGTTAAGAGCTAATTTTAGACTGCAACACTTTTGCAATATATTAAAGGCACATTTCTAGAGTGCAACACTTTTGCAACATATTAAGAGCACTTTTTTAGACTGAAACACTTTTGCAATATATTAAGAACACAATCACAGCTTAAAAGACGTTTAGTTTATAAAGTTTTCTAATTCGTACCAATGAATGTGTTGCTCATTTGGTGACGAAATTGGTTCTGAAATGTGTTTATTTTTGAGTTTGACAATTTTCTGTGCAGTTAAAAGCGTTTGCTAAAAAGATTTGAGAATTTGCCTCTTGACAAAACCGTAATTAGGAAGTTCCGAAATTTTTATACCAAAATTACACTAAAGTGAGAAACAGAAATGTTTTAAAATAAAATTAAAATGTATCTTTAACTTTAGACATTTAATGCATAGTTACAATCTATCGAAAAAAAGATATTTTGTACAATATTTTTGTTTTATAAAACAGGGATAATAAATAGTAAAACATAATAGTTCAAATACTATTCTTTATTCAACCATAATGTTACATAATTAAAATTAAATGCATTACTTTTAAACAAAAAAAAAGCTGTGGTTTAATTTTATTTCTTATTTGTGAATTAAAATTCTGATCCCTAAAACTAGCAACTCTTTCTTCATTATAATAAAGATCTTAAAATAATATTCTTTAAAACTTAAACTCTCAAATGCCAATATTCTCGTTTAATAAAATGACATTAGATACAAAGATTTTTCCAATATCCAATTTGTGCTTTAACACCAAAGGGGCTGGGTGTCATTAATTAACATAAATGGCAATAGCTTTACTTAGGAAACGCATTGAAGCGCATAACCCATTTTCATGCTTTTATTCTCTATTTAATGCTGTAGTCTCAATCAGTTTTTTTTATGAAACAATGGAAGAAATAGTAATATTTTTCATATAGTAATAAAACTTCATTTTTCTTATTTTTTTGTTGATGGTATTTTTGCTCACACATATTTTTTAAGCTTATTTAATGATATGTTGCATATAAAATTGTGTGATTGTTTTAGAATTAAATTTAATGTAGAATAAAATGCAGATGTCAAAAAATTAAGAAAAAAATCCTTTACTTAAAATTTTCCTTCTATTTATAAATAACCTATCTATGTTATAACTTATAATTGTAACAACTATTTTGACAGTTAAACAAAATATTGTTCCCTAAAATTTCATTTAATCAATTAGCTATTTTTTTTCTAACAAAAACGTATAAATTCTTATACTAGTTTTTTTAAAAATTATTATTCATATTTTTTTATTGGAGACAAAGTATTACATATCCATGTAAACAGATTGAAGAAATGTTATTACACAACTAATATTTGTCTGAAACTATTTTTAAAAAATGCATAAATAAAAAGTTTTTCACACATTAACTTCGATGTTCATTAAAATTGATTTATAAACTTTGAATCGTATGTACAATTTAAAAAAATAAAACCAATACTCCAGCTGTTTTTTAACCGACTTCAAAAAAGGAGAGGAGGTTATCAATTCGACGCGTATGTATATTTTTTATGTATGTTTACCGATTACTCCGAAACTATGCAACCGATTAATTTGTTTTGGTGTTAAATGAAAGAGCTTGTTCTCGAATTGGTACCACTTAAGTTTCATTGAAATTGGTTTAGCACTTTTTTAGTAATTAGGCAAAAACTAATATAATTAGTGATTTTTCGCTAATTAAAAGCCTTGAATAAGTTCGCTGCATGGAGCGCAGAGGAAATGGCCGAGCGGTCTAAGGCTCCAGGTTTAAGCTCTAGTTCTCAAAAGAGAGAGAGTGGGTTCGAACCCAACTCCTGACATACATGTGTACAATAGCCTTTTCCGTATTTTAATTTTTACATCTATATTTTACAAATTAAATACTAATTTTGCTATTAAGAATATTTTGTATTTAACCGTTAGCACAGAATATCAGAGATTTTTTTATCGATTCAGCACTTTATCAGTGAAAGAGTACTAAAATAATAGACTTGCGAAAAGTAATATGACCTTGAGTAAGTTCACCGAATTGATTGCAGTCAAAATAGCCTAAGCAGTCTAAGGCGCCTGATTTAAGCTTTGGTTCTCGAAAGAGAGCGTGGGTTTGAACCCCACTCTTGACGTACGTGTACAATATAGCGTGTTTTTTTCCGTATTATAATTTTTTTAACCGACTTAAAAAAAAGGAGACGAGGTTATCATAGATTCGACGCGTATGTATTTTTTTATGCATGTCAAGATTACACCGAAACTATCCAACCGATTAAGCTAATATTTGTGTTAAATGAAAGATGTTACACTCGCATTGGTACCACTTCCATTTCATCGAAATTGGTTAAGTAATTTTTTAGTAATTAAGCAAAAACTAATAAAATTAGTGATTTCTTGCAAACTAAAAGTAACATGGACGTTGAGTAAGTTCGCAAAACGGAATACAGTCAGGGTAACCGGCGGTCTAAGGCGCCTGATTTAAACTCTGGCTCTAGAATGAAAGCGTGGGTTCGAGCCCCACACCTGACATTCGTGTGTACAGTAATCTTTTCCATATTATAATTTTTAACCGACTTCAAAAAAGTAGGATGAGGTTAACAATTCGACGCGTATGTAATTTTTTGTTCTATGTATATTCACTGATTACTCTGAAACTATTCAAACGAATAATTTGGTTTTTGTGTTAAATGAAAGTGGTTACTCTCGAATTGCTACCACTTCCATTTCGTCGAAATTGGTTCAATGCTTTTTCAGTTATTAGGCAAAAACTGATAAAATTAGTGATTTCTTGCAAATTAAAAGTAACATGCACGTTGAATAAACTCGCAGAATGGAGTGCAGTCAGGCGTCAGATTTAAGTTCTAGCTCTCGAAAGCGAGCGTAGGTTCAAGCCCGACTGCTGACATAAATGTATCATTTGCAATGTTTTTTTTTCGTATTATATTTTTTATTAACCAACTTCAAAAAAGGAGGAGGAGGTTATCAATTCGACGGGTATGTATTTTTTTTCTATGTATGTTCACCGAATACTGCGAAACTATCCAACCGATTAATTTGGTTTTTGTGTTAAATGAAAGAAGTTACTCTCGAATTGGTACCACTTTCATTTCATCGAAATTGGTTCGGTACATTTTCAGTAATTAGGAAAAAACTAATAAAATTAGTGATTTCTAGCAAATTAAAAGTATCACGGGCGTTAAATAAGCTCGCCGAATGGAATACAGTGAAGAAGGCCGAGTTGTCTAAGGTGCCAGTTTTAAGCTTTTCATCTCAAAAGGGGGCGTGGGTTGGAACCACACTCCAGACGTAATTTACATCCATGTACAATTTACAATAATTTTTCCGTATTATAATTTTTATTAACGAACTTCAAAAAAGAAAGAAGAGGTTATCAATTCGACATGTATGTATTTCTTTCTATGTATGTTCATTGATTACTCCAAAACTATCCGACCGATTAATTTGGTTTTTGTGTTAAATTAAAGAGGTTACTCGAATTGCTACCATTTCTCTTTGATCAAAATTGGCTCAGTACCTTTTTAGTAATTAGGCAAAAACTAATAAAATTAGGATTTTTTGCTAATTAAAAGTTACATGGACGTTGAATAAGCTCGCCGAGTGAAGTGTAATCAGGATGGTATACGTGAAATCAGATAGCCGTGCGGTGTAAGGCTCAATATTTAACCTCAGGTTCTCGAAAGAGAGCATGGATTCAAACCCCCTCCTGACATACGTGTATAATTAACAATTTTTTCCGTATTATAATTTGTATTAACCGACTTCAAAAAATCGTTAACTTTTAACTAAAAAGAGTAAAATAAACTTTTCTATCAAAAATTGAACCGACTTCAAAAACTACTACAAAGTGAAAGATATTTTTTTTAGATAATATTAATAAGAAATTAAATTAAGAGCATAGTGTTTACCATGCGCATTATTACATTTATGTACATGAATTTGATTTTTTGGAGTCGGTGCCAGCCAAACCAAGTTACATGTAATTTTCAATAGCCACACATCCAAGTAGCTACGAGTTTTTTTTTTTTACAATTTAATATTTAGTTAAATTTAACCTCATTCTTTTACGATTTGCATTGGATACTTAATTTTAACTTTGAAATTGGCTTGGCTGGCACCGACTCCAAAAACTCAAATTAATGTACATAAATATAATAATGCGCATGGTAAATACTTTGCTCTTAATTTAATTTCTTATTAATATTATCTAAAAAAATTACTTTTCACTTTGTAGAAGTTTTTGAAGTCGGTTCAATTTTTGGTAGAAAAGTTTATTAACTGATAGAATTCAGAAATTTATGATAGAATTTTTCCACATTTAATTACATTTTAAATACACAAATATATATAAAATCATTAAAAAAAATCTATTTTTTGTTTTACAGATTGGGAATTGTATGTGTTTATAAAAAGAAAAATTGTATTAAAGTATTAAATTTTATTTCGACATACAAAAAACGAGTTTTAAAAGGATTTAGAAACATTATGAAAAACACATATATTATTATGTTTTATTTTCATTTAGATTTTGGGATTAGTCCACAGTGTTTTTGCGGAACATAAATATATTAATAAATAGGCATATTCATCTAATTAACAATTTCCACTAAGTGTCTACCTTAATTCAATTAATACTTTCCTGCAGAAAATACTTAACTTCAATTGAATGTTTAATCTTTATACTGCAGATGACAAAAATCATCATGTATGAAAAGAAGAGTTTTAATATTGTGATTGAAATAATTCCTTTACAGATATGAGTAACTTAATAAAGAAATATATGATAAGTTTTATTAATTCTATTTACATTGGCTATTTTTCGTAAAACGGAGAAAGTATAAAAAGGAAAAGTTCATATCATAACTTATTTAACTATTATTACATAAATTATTTACAATTTGTGAAACGATATCACGTTCATAAGTGTGTTTTCCAACATTTTAAACTACTTTGATTTAAAACAGAACTAGATAAAGGGCGTTTATTTATTTTTGACATGAAATATTTCTTAAAATAAAAATATAAAAATCTCCTGCCATCTATTTTCTGAAGTTGCTATATCATTTTTCAAAACTTTTGAAAGCACACTGTCAATTTTATCTCTTAATTTTAATAAACGACTAAGTAGAGAGCTTTTTTTCCAAGATACAAAATGTCGGCTTGTTACTGAGAAAATATTATCGTATTATTTATACTTACACAAATCTTTCCAACGGGAAATAAAATTTATTATTAATGCATTTTAGGGCACGCTCCAGTATAGTTCTTAAAAGTTTTAAGTCAAGTTTATGAACAGAAGAAGAAACACACATTGACTTAAAACTTTCGTTTTTGACATAAACTTTGTCTTCATTTAAGAAAAAGAAGAAATATAAGGTGATTTGTGTAATGCATTGATTTTCTGTTAAGCATTTTATTATTTTTCTGATAACATTTTACATTCTCAAGTTAGAACATTAATTCATATCTGTTACTTTTGGTGCTCTTTCAGGTCAAAAAACAAACATCGAACCAAATAATTATGTTAATAAATATTATAGCACTTTTGACTTGCCTATATGTGCTATTTATTTGATTCCCTTTATTAACTAATTTTTTTTGTTATAAATTCACTTTCTTAAAAAAAAAGTATTTATTTTTTGACTATTTATTTTTATTTATTTATTTATTTATTTATTAAAATTCAAGATACCGATGTTGTTCAGGAATATGCGTCCTTTTAATTTCAAGGCTTCCATTTTCTCGAAAGGTAAATTTTGCCATATTTATGACATTTTTATGTTTAATTACAACAAAATAATAATAATAGCGGTAGCTTTACGACCTTATTTAGTAGAAATTTTTTGACGATTTACATATAATATTGATGGGAATCTAATGTCAAGAATTTAAAAAAACTTCAGAAAAGTAAGAAAATGTAGTTTAAGTTGCACAGAAATTCCTCCTGTGGTAAAAAAGTGCATTTCAATTTTAATAAAATTGCAAGATTTTTTTTAAATAGAAGATTACGCCATTGTTTTGTATTATAATGTTTTTTTATCTTTTAGATTATCGAATTTGAACTATTGCGTGTTTGTGAAAAAATTGTGAAATAGAATTCGTATTGAAAATTAGACATTTAGAATTTCTTCTTGAATTTTAATATCTTAAAGCTTATAATAATTTTGGCATTTTCCTTAAGATGAGAGATCCATTATAATCTTTCATAAATTACCAAATATATATAGGTATATACATTTGGTAACATAATGTCTGTCATTAAATAAGTTAAAGATTTTCTTTTCGGTTTTCTGATATGAATTTACAACAATTCTTCACTAAATTGGAAACACTGATTGTTGCATACATTCTAATATAGGATTAAACTTACTATCTGAAGGTAAAGGCAGATTTTTATTGAATTTATTGCGCGGCTGATGTAGAAGCTCGGCAACAAAACCGCTATACCAACAAAAAAAAATCATTTTTTTTTTTTAAGTTGCATCAACAGTGATTGTGGAAATATGCAAAACCATATATTAATTTTAATGAGCATTTAAAAGATTTATATAAATTGAAAATTGATGAAGTCAAAAATTTATCTCGAAATGCTGATGACATAAAATGACTTTGAAGAAATGTTGAACGAATCCGATAGAAGATTAGAATTTGAAGAATTTCAGTACTCATTATGTGAATTATTAAATATGTGAAAATGATAATTTCTAAATCTTGTTTAAAAGAACTATTGTTTTTTCCTAATACTTTAAGTTTTCATGATTTTATTTTGTGTCAACATTTAAGAAGAGTAAAGATGATCAAATTCATTTTTAAACTCGAAGTAGGAGGGTCGAATTTTACGCGATGTCAACTTATATATGAGAATGTAAGATATTTTAATACTCGACTACTCTCCTAAAAAACTTACCGTTCTATCAGTGAGATCACATGACTTAATATTCATATTTATGTACTTTATAGAGTGGTATTTCCAGGAAAAAATGTAGAGAAACAGAAATTAAATAATTCTTTTGTCTCTAATAACTACAGGGTGTTTCGCTACCAGACCGACAAACTTTGAGGGGTAATAGTAGACATGCAGACAAATATTATTAAATCGAAAACCATGGGGCGCAAACGTCTTCTATAGGAGCTAGGGGCCATTAAAGTTTAAGGTCCAAAACTTCAAACGATGGTAGAAAAAGGAAAAAAGGGTCGATTCGTTTGCGGTTTTCGCTAAAATCATTCTTTATATCACGAATTTTTGTAAATAAAAATTTAAAGGTTACGTTCAAAAATTGTCGATAGAGGGTGCTTTAGAATTTAGAGTGACGGACAAATACTTTTTACAGTTCTTATGTGCATGGGATTGAAATTATTCTACAGTTTAGATTTTAACTTTAATTTTAAGCCCAAAATCGGAAACATGTGGATCCGGTAACTAGCGATAATTAGACTGTGAACCAAGGGGGAGATTTTAAACGCTCATAAAAATTGGACAAACTAATCGATTTTGTTGCGGTTTGCGTGTAGGTCATTCCCTTGGTAATTATTTTATTAAAAATGACGTACAGCTTTGTGTTCTCATTTTTTGTACAGAGCGCTTCCGACACATCTCCGACATTTCAATGGCATTACTCTTGGGTGTTTTACTACCAGACCACCATAATTTCAGGAAGTGTTAGAGATGCAAAATCCACTCAGAATCACATAGGAATGTAGCGTTGAAAATGCCTTTTTTGCGAGTTATGGTTAAAATAACCAGAGAAAAAAGCACCAGAAATAGGCAGAGAAACAGCAACACGTCAATGTGACAGAAAACAGTTTATTTAAAGATTTACTAGAAAAGGTGTTCGAAATTACAACCAGAAGTAGTCCGGCATGCATGACAGCGGTGCTATGTGGAATTCCTCACGCTTTGAAAGATTCTTGGCATCTTTGATAGGTTTCTGGCAGCTACAGGAATACGAGCTGCGAGGTCTTTAACTGATGGTACGGGAGTAGCTTGCCGGACTACTTCTGATCGTAATTTCGAACACCTTTTGCAGTAAAACATCGAAATAAACTTTGTTCTGTCATTTTAACATGCTACTGTTTCTCTGCTTGTTTCTGTTTGCTTTTTTCTCTGCTATTTTTAACCGTAACTCGCAAAAAAGGTATTTCCAACGTTACATTCCTATGTGATTCCGAGTCGTCTGTGCATACCTAACACTTCCTGAATGTATGGTGGTCTGGTAGTAAAACACCCAAGAGTAATGCTATTAAAATGTCGATTTTGAATAAAAAAATTATAAAGGGAATGACCTACATACAAAAAGCAACAACATCGATTAGTTTGTCCAATGTTTATGAGCGTTGAAAATCTACCCCTCGGTTGACAGTTCAATTTTTGCTAGTTATCCGATACCGATGTTTCCAATTTTGGGTTTAAAATTTAAGTTAAGTCTAAATTTTAGAATAATTTCAATCCCATGAACATAAGAACTGTAATAAGTATTTGTTCGTCACTCTAAAGTCTAAAGCACCCTCTATCGACCAATTTTGAACGTAACCTTTAAATTTTTTTTTACAAAAATTAGTGATATAAAGAATGTTTTTTAGTGAAAATCGCAAACGAATCGACCCTTCTTTCCGTTTTCTATCATCGTTTGAAGTTTTGGACCTTAAATTTTAATGACCCCTAGCTCCTACAGTAGACGTTTGCACCCCATGGTTTCCTATTTAATAATGTTTGTCTGCATGTCTACTATCACCCCTCAAAGTCTGTCGGTATGGTAGCGAAACACCCTGTATATTAAACAACGTATACCAGATTGTCTTTAAGACGCTTTTGCACCCAAACAAAACAGTCATTGTATCTTACTGATAGAAATATAGTAATAGGGAGTTAAATTCGAGAATATGATCATGTGAAACAAAATAGTAAAAAATATCGAAATTCAGAAATAATTGAATCATTATTGCAATTAAATTCAGCACAGTTAAAAGGGGCATTTAGCAATATTAATGTCTATTATCGTATCAGAGATTCTGTGAAAAAATGTTTGCGAAAATTAAATAAATTTTAGCTGCACTGTATAAAAGACCGTTAGTAAAAAATCGAAACAAAATAATGTCATCCCGACTTTTAAAACCTATTTCTGAAAAATGTTTCAGGAAATGTATGTTAATCTTAATTTTAGTAAAATATTATATCATGAAATTTCGCTTAATCTTTTACGCACAAAAAGTTTTGAAAATGTTATTCATTTAGGGTTTTTCTGCATCTTTCTCAAACTATTTTTTAACTCCAAAAGTCTTTCAAAGTGTTCTTTTCCCTAGTTATTAAAGGATTAAGTTTTTAATAATGAAAAAAAGATAATTCAATCTTTCAAATTCCAAGTTTTTGGTGACTTCTTTTCATCACAGCGCACTTAATATCTTTTATATGAAAGTCTTTTTCTTTTGAAACTTTTAAAGTGAAATTAGTGTTGGGTAAAATTAAACTTTCTACTTGAATGATGTCATTCATATCTCAGATAGCCTGAGAAATTAGTTTTCTAGCTTAGTAATTTTTAGAAAACTTTTAAGTATATTCATCTTATAAATTCATTCATATCTTTAATTTTCTTAAATATTTTAAGGATTGGGAAGAGTTAAATAAAACTTTTAAGAAATAATTTTTTAGACAATTAATTTCTGTTTCTTTCTGTTTTGACCATTTCTATCCCAGAGGTCAATTTTAAAAACCGAAACACATAAAGGAGTCTGTTTATATTATGCAACGAGAAGTCAATATTCCTGCCAAAAAATTTAAATGCGGTTATTCTCAAAATGTTGTTTTTTGTCAACGTGAGAAATATATATGCATCTAATGGAGTGTAGATGCAAGATGCATGATATAGTGAACACCAAAATTGTTTCTATAACTACTTATTTTTTCACAAACGAAATGATTAAAAAAGGACTTTGACTTTTTTCCCAATATTTCAATTTCTAATTATAAAACAATAACAGTACTGGATTTTGTTTAAAAAATAAATGGCTCAAAAGATTTTTACTTTCATTTTTAAAATTTGAAACATGCGTGTCTTTCTTTGATTATCACTGTTAATTACAAACATTAAGTGTCTTCCCAAATAAAAGAATTCTGTATGATTTTGTAATGGCAAATCGTTCACAAAATCAATGAATTCATAAAATCAATCAAAATTCTTATAAAGAAGCGTGGTTTATTTTGGAAGGAAAGAACAAAAATATGCCTTATTTCAACAGGCTAAGAAAATAACTTTCTACTTAATTACGTATTGCAATTTGCAAATTTTAGTGACTATTGCAAGTGAGTATTTGTTACAATAGATTCGTTTCTTATGTTATTGCAAATTGCTTTATTTTATATTGGAATTAAAATTTAGTATCAGTGGTTAAAGCTTATAGTTATATTACGTGTGTATTAAATTTGAGTTAAATGTACTATTTGAGTTACAGTATTTTATGCATTAGAAGATGAAGTTCATTTTTTTCTGTAAAATTAGTATGAATCAATACTATACTTATATTATTTAAAATGCTTATAGGTTAATATTTTACAATCGGATTGCATGCAATTGAGATAGATTAAAAAAAACACCTCTGAAAAATAATTTAAAAAGTGATAAAGAATATTAAAATTTATAAAAAGGTTTCAATCAATTTGCATTTGAAAGAATCCCTTTTTTTCTACTTAAAATTTGAATTTGTGTGATGGTTAGAAGTTAGTGCTACAATTTATTCGTTAGACGTTGTTATCATCAAAATGACGTCAAAGCTATTCATGGACATGTTTCTGTTTAACAATATACATTTCTAAATTTTTCTGCAATTATAAAAAAAAGGACAAAAAACATTGTAAGGCTCTCTTATGCTATTAAAATTGTTTACACTGTTTTCTTCAAACATTCTACCATTTAATTTTCTTGTTACCAAACTAAATTTCTTTTTATTCCTTTGAGCGAAAAGAAAAACGACTCATTCAATAAAGATTTTTCTCCGGTGAGCTCAAATGAAAAGTAGCTATTTTTGTGCTGTGTATTTTCTTCTTGTACTTTTTCATCTGATCAATAAACAAGATTGCTTTTATTTGGTGCGCACACAAAAGATGCAATGAATCTCATTGTCACTTATCTGTCTACAGGAAATTACTAAAGAATGTGCTCGAGGAATTTGCTCTTTTTTTAAAGGAAATTTAAATTGCATTAAATTCAGAGACTATTACATTTTCGCAATGATTTATCCTAATTCTTTTATTCCCTGATCGTATTTAAAAGCATTATTAAAAATATGTTACATATCCATTTAACAAAATGATTATCAGTTATATAATTTTAAAAGAGTTATAGATATTTTATTGTATCGTATTTCAAAAATATCATTCCTTGCGCATATACAAAGTTTTCAAGGTATTAAGAAATTACAGTATCTAAATCATAATGCTGGCTATTTTTAGGACTTTTTTGATTTTCTGAGTTTTGTGGTTTTAACATGCATAGAGCTAATATACAGACATATAATCAAACTTGTACAATACAAGTAAGGCTAGTATGATAACTTAACTAAGGTAAGTAACTTACACGCTAAAACTGATCCATATTTTAATAATTTAAAAATTTGCACGTTTTATACAAGGTACAAAAGTAAGTTCGAGCTTTATATGAAAGAAACGTTTGTTCATTTATTAAAAAATGCGTATAACTAAGGTAAAAAACACTTTTCTTAGTGATAATAACCAACTACTATTTGCTACTAAGTCTAGTTATTAACTTTAATTACTAACACTAATGAAAAGAATCCCTGCAAAAACATGAAAGAATTGCAATAAACATAATTAATAAATTTATCATAAATATTTAAAAAAAGAAATAAACTTAATGTTTGTAGTTGATGTAAAATACTATACATATTTTTTAAGAAATTATTTGAGTAGATTTGTAAATATTCTAGAAGACGTCTATGTTTGCCGATCTAGTTGATCAATTGTACAAACTTTTATTCTAATTTTGTATAATATTGTTTATTAATATTTTCGAAGCGTTTCAAGAAAGGCTTTCAAAGTGCAATTTTTTCATTACTTTATAATTTTGTACATAAAGATGAAAAAAATTCTTATATTTTCAGAGAAAAAAATATTTTTTAAGGATAACAAAACACTGAAAGAAAAGTATCATTAAACAAAATGATTTTCAAATAATGTAACATATTAACATTAACACTGAATGGATCTCTATTTCATAAAAAAATATACAGAAAAAAATATATACAGACGATAAATAAACTAAACGACTGTATTTTAATTTTGCAATTCGGCAATAAACTTTTAATATAATATAATATCTAAATGGATGACTATGGATATATAATGTAAATTAACAGACATTCTTGAAGCCCTTATTTTTCTAAACATGTGAAAAATATCAGGTACAAAATTTATTAACATTTTTATTTAAAAGATTGTGACTATAACGCACTGTAAAAAAATCCGTTAAATTTACGGTGCAGCAATGTTGCCAACAGTTTTTGCCATAAAATTTGCAGTAAACTTAGATATAATAAAAAAAATTACATCCAATTTTACTGCATTTTTTTACGGCAAACACTGCTGGCAACAATGCTGCCAGCATTGTTGATTTTAGATATTGTTACATTTAGATATAAATGCTTATTTAATCCCATATATTATTTATTTAATCCCATTCCGGTTAAAATAACTAATAAACGAAGTTAATTACAGAGATTATAACTCATAATAAAACTATTTGACGGTTTACGATTAAGTAGTTGAAACGCTCTAGGCGCAAACTGCAGAATTAGCGCTCATGTCTCAAAAAAACTACAAGATACCAGAACGACGATAGTAAAAGAGAAGTAGAGCTTATTTTCATTAGTATGAAATGATGTCGAAAATGTAAAAATAAATGAACTGGAAGCCATAAAACATATTGTTTTTACGTGCATTCGAAATTATGTAAATATGTGGCACCTATAGTCGTTGTTCTGTCCGTCCATCTGTCTGTCTGTCCGCTGACAACAGAGCAAAAAGTATCGAACTGAAAAGTTTGAAATTTAAAATGTATAATTATTGCATTCTTTTCTCGAGTCATTTCAAATTTTCGAAAATCGGTTGTATTTTTTAATTACAGGGTTAATCAAATATATTCTATTACACTACGGTCAATCGGAAGGAATAGTTATAAGTGCATTTTAATGATGTCACATTCTTCCAAATATAATAAAATTGATATGCATCCATGAAGTATGTGCTAAAATATACATTCTGTACAATCTGTGGCACGAAGAATATTTTTTATTCATTTACAAGGCCACACAAAATTATTGCATTACTTAATGTTACAGGGAGAAACATTGTTTCAGACGCGTTTTAATTTTATTATCTTATTTCACATTTTATGACACTGATATACACTATTGAAGTTTACTACAAGTTACTTCCTGTATAATAGAAAACAGATAGCATTCACAGGACACGCAAGAGGTTTCAGCTGTTGCACTGTGTCCGATATACTGTATATTATAGCACCAAAATTTGAATATTTTTAAACGTTATAGTACTAATGCACCTTATTTGCTTCAACTGACGTGCAATTTCCAAATTGTCTGTTGACCAAATGAACTGATTAAATAGCGACTATCTGCATGAAAAAATGGAAGGGTTCTAATGTGGTGGAACGTGTAAGCAAAGTGTAGAAAATCGATATAAAATGATTATTATGTTCACTATCTACAGGCAATGTATCATGCATTTTGCATATGTCACTATTGTCGGACGATTTGATCATAGCTAATTTGATTTTTTTAAATTAAAATAAACTGTACTACTTGCATGACCGCTTCTTTATTCATTCTTTAATGATAAAAATTTAAACTGTTTTAAAATGATGATGAATCATGAATTGCAACACATTTGCTAACACAAATAATTTCAATCTGTTTCTCTGAGAAACGTTAAAACTGGATGTTCTTTTTCCCAGACAGCAATAAGACACTTTGTTTTTATCTGTCTTCTTCCTCTACTCTAAGCAAATATATTGCAATTAGTTTGGAGGTTTTGTTTTTCACACTATTTTGTGCAAATTCATAGAATACATTTTGGTGTAATATTGGAGAGTTCAACAGACAAAACTGCATTTTTAATTTTTAAATCAGATTTTTTTTATTAAAAATTTCAATTGAATTAATGAAGCCAAAGTATACGGTTATGAAAAAATCGTGACTTAAAACGATTAATTGTCCATTAAATCTTTAATAAAAATAGAATTTAACTATAAGAACAAGTAAAGAAAAAAGCATTATACTTCTTTTTCCTTGTGTATTTAAGTACAATTGCATCCAATGTCTAAAATTTATTACAAAGTTCTTGAATATGGGATAGAAAACTACTATATTAAATATTTTGGCAAGAATTTAATAGGTCAATTTATTAATAGCGTTAATTTAAATTTTTTTTTTCGCAAAACTGTATACACCAATAGTATCTTGCAGTGTACTAGAATTCCGCATTCACTTATGTTTTATTGTATAAATGTTTCCACGCGTATGTCTTAACAAAAATAATAAATACGTTTAAGTATCTCAAGTAAATTACATAAAAATTACTTAATTTTTTTAATTTCAAAAGCATTTTTGTTATTAGTTTCGTATTAAAAAGCACAATTTAAAAATACATATTCATTTGAAAAATATCTATTCAAACTATTTTTTTTAACTAAAAGTATTTCAAAAGTAGATGAAGTTTTCCGAATATAAATGTAAATGATATATTAAATATTTACGCTTTTATAAAAAGTTAAAATGGAAAAATATAATGAACTATTATAAATGGAAAAAAATGCGTCTTTATTTTTAATAAATTCCATTCTAAATTTCATCATGAGAATGAAATTTTAAATTGTAATTTTATTTGTTAAATAATCATATGTGCTTATTTGCAACTGCATCCATCTCTAGTTTTTACGAGTACTTTTAATATTTTATCGAGCAACAAGCAATTGTATAAATATAGTACATCCAATTAAGTATAGACATACTGTACATAATATATGAAATATCCGTGACATTCATCTTAGCGACTTTGCGTCATTTGCAAGTCGATTGTAACACATATTGAATTTTTTCAAAATACATAATTTTCAACTGAAAAAAATATGTTTATGTATTTTTGTACAAAAAAATTCCTTTCTCTTAAAATACCTACTTTATGATTAACGTTCAACAAGCTTTAATATAAGTTTCGTAATATTTTCAATAAGTCTATACTTATGACAACCGATGTTCTAGGTTCCATTTGTGAGTTTTAAATAAATTATAATCTTATTCCTATCTACATTTTTAAATATTTTAAAATTCATTTTTTTTTCACTAATTGGCATCTTGTTATGTGTTTTGTAACGATACACATTTATATTCATACATTAAATATTAAACTATACACTCATATTTCTTCTAGGCAATGTATCTTCTAAAATATTTGCATCATATTTCAAAGCTATTGTAAGCACACTGTCAATTTTATCGCTTAATTTTAATAAACTACTTGGCAAACGCCTCTTTTTATGGGAATATTAGAGGATTCGATGTTAGGGAGAAAATATTATCTATTGTCACATAAATCTTCTCAAAGCATCCCTTCCCAAGCATACACAGTAGTATAATATTAATGAATTTTTGTACGTGTGCTACTACAGTTTAAAATGGTTTTAAGTCTAACTTATCGTTTACAAGGACGTAAATAGATTCGGAGCTTTCACTTACGACATAGAATAGTTTAATCTTTATTAAAGATGAAATATGATTATGAGATGACCTGAATAAATACATTGGTGCTTAGCTAAAAATTTCGTGATATTTTAAAATTGCTATTTACAATGAAACTTTTCATATTAAAAAAAAATTATCATTAACCTAAATGCTATTTGTTATTATTAGTGATATTATTCATTACTGCATTTTAATATTATTAGATATTTGAGTACGTATAATTAATTAAAGTTATTTTAGATATTTTTTATTTTGTATCTTACTGAATAGTTAAAGTTAATTATAATCGGAACAACGCTCTAATAATTGGAAAATGCACTATATATATATATATATGGTAGTATAAATACAATGATTTTTAATATTTTTTTTCTGAAGAATTATGAATACTTTCTAAGGAGCTGTGGGTTTGAAAGTAACGAATAAATACGAAAGTTAATTTAGTCATTACTTTTACAGAACCAAAGATAAAGAATAAATCTTTAGATCAAGAGGAAGATATTAATGTTTATTTCGTGGCTTATTCGTTCTTGTTTTTATGTCTTCATGGATTAAGAAATATTTCTATTATTTTTCACAGTGGAAATTAAGCCACTTATAATGTGGAATATAGGTGGGAGAAAAATACACTCTGTATGCGCACTTAGGTGCATATTTTAATTTTCGATAGCAAAATTATTACACATCTAAAACTGATATGGAATAAAACCAATTCAAATCCAATATCTCCAAAATCTGTCAGTCGTATGTTATGAATAAATGATAGATAGCACCGCTGTCATTTATCATAGTGATATTTATCACGAAACTCTACTACGTGTCATTGATACAAAACAATCCCTTTAACAAATGTATTATATATGAACATCTTCATATGTAATGACGCATGTTGTTAGATAAAATGAATTGTGTTATAAATATATGTAAGTACGTATTATATATAATATGAAATGCATTATAAATAAACATGAAGATTTTATTCCGCTCTACATTTTATTATTTTAATCTTGTTTCATTATATCCACTGTCATACATAATTGTTCCGTTACTGTTAATACAAATGTGTAATATTATAGAATCATGCATAACCGTCGCAAAAAAATTAAGTAGATCTTTCATTCTTTTTTTTTACATATGTTAATGTCGACATATATCTAGAGTAAAATGATATGTCATTCTGTATGATACTAGTCTAGTATTTTTTTCGAAATTCATATTTTCGAAATTTGTTTCGATCTCCTTTGATTTGTGTCAGATACATTACAGTCACTGGTGAGAGTTCGAATTTCAGTTAATTCGAACTAATGCTAAAATTACGAAAAAATGACATTTAAACTTATGATAAAAATAGCTCATCAGTTTAAAACTGTTTTTGTTATTATTTGATTCGAATTGAAAATTTCATTCCTTCAAAATAAAAACAACGTTCAGGTATTGCTAGAAAATTATAAGTTGCTTTCTTTATTTCTTTATTAACACAAACTAACATATTTCTTCAATAATAAAAAAAAATAGACTGCAAAAAATTTAAAGCTAGATCATATTTAATAAAAAATAATCCAATAACAATTACTTGGTGAACATTTTTAAAAATGCATTGTTTTTTATTAACATTTTTCTAATTTTTACTTACTTATTTATTGTGCTTTATTTCTGTTATTATAATTTAATTCATGATCAAATACTTCTAATTTCAATTTCACGATGTAATTTACTTTGTTTAAAATCTACACAATTCAAAATATTTTAATGCCACAAAGATACTTTTTTTAGAGTTGTATTATTAAAGTTTTAATAAAGTTAATCTTTTATTATCGTATAAATCAAAGTTTGGTTAATTCGAACTTTTTTCTCTCACATTGGATTTTAAATTAACGAAAATTTTCTGTAATATGTATTAATTTTGAATCAAAATATCTTCTTATCTAGAATACTTCTAATCTTGAATATTCTGAAGAAATTATAAAATCTAGAGTAATTCGATCAAGTCTTTTCAATTTATAGAATATATATATATATATATAAACATATGTTTTTCAAATTAAAACAGTAACATATCATTAATTCTAAAATATATTTTTTATTTACCCAATAACAACAACGGAAGATATTTTTATATGAAATGCATAAAGAATATATACATGATTTTTTTAAAGATTTATTAACAGCAATACTTTATTAACAGCAATACAATAACCAAACAAATTACTGTAGAATTTTCCACTTACATCCGCTTTTTTAGTCTAAAAATGTCAGTGGTTTAAGTACTCATTTCGATTACATGACTGATAATTTTATGTTTTATTTATATTAAGTTAAATTGTTCTTCCTTATTTATGACGTTCTAACTCGTATATGTAACATTAGTCAGAAACATATGCCGAACTATTTATAATGTTTTAAGTGAAAACGGGTTAATTTTAGTAATCGAGCTTCAAGCGATAGAGGACGAACTGATATATTCATTCCCTCAGCTACAGATTTCACTGCAAAAGTAGAATTATTTAAATTAATATAATTCTACAGATATAATAATTTTTTTTAAGAAATTAAGTTATGATTCATACTCTGGAGGCTTATATACTGTAATATAAAAAATTATATCATGCTGGGAAAAAAAAATTAACATTTTTTTTTAACATTTTTAAAAATTACAGTGAAAACAGAATTATAATTTAGCGGTTTTCCTTGGCAATCGGGGGGGGGGGTTAAGAAAATTGCGATTGGAATGTATTTTGAAAAACAAAAAAAGAAAGTAAAAACAAATTTATTTTTCAGGTATTGCTACCATAAGTATGACGCCAGTTTGTACATGTAATATAGATTTAAAATGGTACATATTCTATTGTTGTATTTTTATAAGCATTATTGCAGTGTACCGCGAAGTGTAAATCACGGGAAAAGTAAAAACTGGTAACAAAGAGAAAACCTTCAATTGAAAAAAAAATCAGAAACATAGTCATGGATACTTTCACTGAATGTTTTACCCAGAAATCGTTTGCTTAGAAGCAAATTACGGGCTAGAAAAAAGATAAATGCCATACACGTTTTGTTTTTAAATTGAGGTCTCACAATCTGAGAAATAAAACTCTCATTTTCGACGATTGAGAAATCCTTGAGCCTTATTTCGTCGTTTTTGACGATCATTTCTTATCAAAATCTCGTGACTTTTAACGAAGCGTGAACTCTCAAATATTTGACGAAAGTGCTTCTTTAATCATGGCCAGACTTGATGAATTTTAAGGAAACTGTCGTGGTAACTGGTTATAGAAGAACCCGCTTTTCTACCTCCTCAAATCTTTCGACTTTAGCAAGCAGATATTTGCTTGTTTATGTTAGTCTTCTAATAATTTATTTTAAAACAGCACTTTATAGCGCTTTTCAGAAAATAATGAAATGTAAGCAGTTATTCTTTCTGCATTAGTTTTTTTGTTGTTGTTCAAGTTTTTAGGGATGTTTATTACTATTTTTATTTATTTATTTGTATGTTGTATTTCATTATGATTTAATTCGAAAAGAATAAATTTCCTGCGCTCTATAAAACCGTTGAAAACGTAAATTTGATCAATAAAATTTCAAAATTCCAAGATCTATTGTTCCTTTAAGAGATATATTCTTTTTTCATTCAAGTTAAAAATATACATAATTGTTCTCTCTTCCTCTATAAACAGTAAATTCTTAAAATCTTATTCACCTACTTAAAGTAGTAAAATATCTCACAATTGGCACTTCATAATTTGGTTATTTCTAAGCAACGAATCAATCAGTCCATATCTTAATCATTCCTTGAGCAAATAAAATTACTCTATTATTTAATCATGCATATTATAATTTTCCTTAACCATTAAAAAATCATAATAATAAGTTCGTCTTATTAATTGAAACTTTCAAGATTTATAACAGAATCGATAAAATTACAATCACGTTATAAAAATTTAAACACACGCTATAATTAACTGTATGCCATAACTTTATAAGCGCACCTGCCAGAGCAATCTGTGGCGTGAAGCTAGGGTATTGGACTTCCGCAATGAAGATTGTGAGTTCGAACCTACCCTATGACACCTCTTTTTTGCTTCTGTCAATGCATACATAAGCTTCTAAAAGATTCGATATATGGCAACACTAGTCCTTTTTTGACGAATTTTTTGATGAAACTGGTATCCTTAAACTAATGAGGAAAGTAATTTCATCAATTTGACGAAATATTTGCTCGGAACATTTACCAAGAAACGGTTTCGTCAAAAAGGAAGAAAATTTCGTGAAGTCTGAGTATTCATTTCTTAGTCTGTATTTTAAATTTATGAATCTATATTTTTACCTAATTTACTTTTTGCAAGAAGTGAATTAGGTAATTAACTTTTAAAAACACGCAAAAATGTAACTTCATAAATTTAAAATAAGAGACATTTTTTAGTCGACATTTCTTGGAGCAATTTGTCAGTGAGTTATCTCGTATTAAAAATTCTATGGTGTACCATATTTATTTTGTGCTTGTAATTAACTGAAAAATATATGTTAATAAAATGTTTAATATAAATGAAGTTTTAATGCTATTAAACCATGTATTTATTGATTTGAATTTACCGAAAATTTTACCTTACTTAGATGAGAAACAAGGTTATTGATAACCATCGATCAGTTTTGGTAATTTCATTTATAAAAGAGAAGCTTTGAGGAAGAATTTTTTTAGGCAAAATGATTCTTACTATCATTTTTGGGATATATATACATATATACATATACATACATATATATATATATATAGATAGATAGATAGATAGATAGATAGATAGAGAGAGAGAGAGAGAGAGAGACGTTTAATCCAGACGGGTTGGTTTCGTCCTCCCATGCCCGAGAATAGCCTCAAGGTCTTAATTTCATCGCCAGAAGGCTTATCACTGGGGTAAGAGAGACTTAAAAAATTTCCAAATTAAAAAATGCGTTTATTTGTCCCGTTGTATTAGCAAAAGCATCATTTAGACATAATGCAGTTGCAATCTATGAAATAAAAACTTCTCATTTTGTAAAGCGTAGATTCTAAAATATTGCTAAATATTTGAGGTAATATATGAATCATTATTATCGACTTTTTATATATAGAAAACAATAAAGAGCTTAACGATGACTTCAAATTATGAATAGCTACCACAATTTTAAATATTTAAAAAATATGTAACATAGAACAAGGAATTAACATTATCTTCCCAAAATGTTCTGTCTCTAATTCTCGAAACGTTGCGCTTTTCTTCCGAATCTATGTGTAGAATTTAGAAAATTGTTGCCTCTTCTGTTAGCAAAATAACATTACAAGTTCATTCTTCTTCAAGCAAATCTCACCAAGTTATATAATGTAGATTTTTATATCAGTTCTGATCTTTTTGCCACAATTTAAACCAAACAGGAAAGAGACCAAAACAAAAATGGTTTTATAGTGCTGCAAAGCTCTAAAATTTCTTAAAATTCAAAGTATCATAACCTGTTGAGTTTGGAATATAAAGGACCGAGATTTTTAGTGATTTAAGTGTCAAAGCAGGTGAATTTTTCAAAACTATAACTTGTAAGACTCGGGGACGTTATAAAAATTTAGAAAGCGTATTTTTTTTTAATTAGTTAAAGGATTATCTTAGTAACATTAGCTTATTCCTTACTCTATTTTGATTCAGAGAATTTTACGGATGAAATTCGCTACGTATTTCCAACATATAAAATATTGCAATGCACTTCAATGGTATTGGGACAACCTGTATATAACCACGCGTATACTCTCATTTTCTTTGAATAACTTGGTAATTTAAACTCTGGGACTGGGAAAAATTAATGTTTATATATTTCTTTTAAATTACTTCTCTATGTCATATAGTAAGTAACACAATATTTTTAATTAATCATTAAGCTTTATTATAATAATAAGCTTAATAAAGCCTTTTTTTAAAGTCTTTAAAAAACAGAAAAACCAAAAGATAAAAGCCTTATTTGCGTCATTAAAAAGATTAATGAGGGATTTTCAGATTAAGCTTCTTATTCTTTTCAATCTTAATTTGAATCTAACAACTAAAGTCATTTCCTTCGTTTACTATCTAAAATTTATATTTAATGAGCATGTGACCTTTTTTGGCATCATTTGATTGCTGTTATTCTGCATTTTGTTGTAAAATACATTTGTGGAATGATATAGATTTTTCAAAAGATATAATTAATGAATTGTATTGTATTTTTTTACAAAACATATGACTTCTGTTCCGAGAGTTAAAAAAATCGAATATTCTAAAACCAGAAATCATTGTCTGCAATCTAATATTATTACACGTTTATATTTCCAAACATTATTGTTTGAATGATATGCACATTTTTTCAAATTTTTATGTCAAATTTTTGTTGTTTTTGCCTAAATTAATAGTTTCTAAGTCAAATCTTACTATTTCAAAAGGGTAGTGCCAATCAAGAACTCTAAATTTATAAAAAAAAAGTAGCCAAAAAAGACAAATAGGATATAAAAACTCAAGTATGTTCATACTAGAAATCTCGCAGATTTTGTACATTTTTAGTAAGAAATCAAAACCCTTAATGTTATTAAAAAAATTGTTGAAAGAGTATATGATACATGGGGAAGAAGGGGAAAAGTGAGAAAAATGAAAATCTCCGCCAAAAATTGAATGATTTCGTATTATTCTGAACAGAAGACGCCTCAGTTTAAGGGAAATGGATTTTTAAATTAAGAAAAGGGGATGCCTAACGTGACTAAGGAACAAGGTGTAATATATTTTTATTGAACTTCTTATGTATTCAGCAAACACTGACATGTTTTAAGATGAAAACGCTATTTATAAAAAAATCTCTATAAAATCACTATTTTTATCACTGACTGACTGATCACTGATTCATTCCTCATCAAAATGTATGACTACTTACTTACATCAAAATGTATCACGTAGGAAGTTGAAATTTGTTACGGAGGTAGTTTATAGGATTTATAGATAGAAAAAAATACCAGAAATTATCACATTAAACATTAATAGTTGATTAGAAGAAAAATATTTTATTACAATGAAAGACTATGGAAATTTGTCGAAATACCAGACGCAGCGCCAAGTTTGCGTCACTTATGGCGAATAGTTTTTTTAACCAATACAGCAATATATCACCAAATTGGCGACAAACTTCGGGACCTTTTTTTGGTCGACGGAATAATCAAGTAATACAGAGTTGCGTAAAACAAACATTCGCATAACCCTAAAAATGATAATCCTTTTAACTAACAATTTACTGTGTCTGATTAAGCGTCTCATTTCCAATTAAAAAAATATCTTTCAACTGAAATTTTAATGAAGTACCAGAAAATCGAAGTGTGAGGAAAATATGATTATAAATATAGCTGGAAACAGCTTAAAAAACACCACTGCGTAAACGTAGAAAAAAACTGGGGTATTAATGAATATTAAATATAGCCTATTCATTTTTAAAAGGAAAAGAAATATATACTTATTTCACAAAATATCAGGTTGAGTCTAAAGTTTTGACCCTTTTTTTATTTTAATGTTGACAACAAATATTTACAAAAATACAAAACATTAGTGAGAATAGCAATCACCATTAAGTTCGAAAATCTTCTGGCAACGTTTTGGCAGTTTTTCAGTGTCTTCCTTGAAAAACTCTGGCCTACGTGAGTCGAGAAAGAGGTCAACCTCTTTTTTGACCTCTTCTGAAGAATTGAAAATTTCACCACTAAGGTGCAGTTGCAGATGCGAAAACAGATAGTAGTCGGAAAGTGCCATGTCCCGACTATATGGAGGGTGTGACATTAAGTCCCATTCCAGCTTGTATAAGTTCCAATTCGTCCACACACAGACGTGTGGCCTGGCATTATCCTGGTGAAACATAACCACCTTGCGTCGGAACTCCTTACTTCGCTTTTCCCTAATTGGTGCGTCCACTTTATGCAGCATGCTGCTGTACAACTCACTGTCGATGGTCTGGCCACTTTTTAAGAACTCCTTGTAGATAATACCGCGACTATCCCAGAAAACACAGAGAAGGATTTTTTTTATAGGTCAATGTGCGCCTGGTTACGGTCCTGACCGGTACACCTGGTTCAGACCATCCTTCTTTTCGACTGGTGTTGTCGTAATAAACCCATTTTTCATCACACGTAACAATCCGGTTCAAAAAATCACCCTTTCGGTGATATTCGAGAAAGTTTACACAGGTCCGTTTTCGTTTTTCTTTGTCATTTTGTGTCAGATCGTGCGGCACCCATTGATTGAATTTGTATGTCAAACCAATGTTTTTTAATGCTAAAATTATGGTTGTTTGAGAAACATTGAAGTGAGATGCAAGTTCCTGTGATGTAGCATTTTGATCTTCATCGATGGACTTCCGCAATTCGGTCTCATCAATCACAGTAGGTCGACCAGCACGTGATTCATCTTCGATGTCGAAATTCTTAATCTTAAAATTTTGATACCATCGTTTGACTGTACTAAGTGATACAATATTCTCACCTAAACGTGCACACATGTTACGGTGCCATTCTGTCTCTCCGGTGTTGCTACAGAACTCGTAGTAGATGATGGTTCGAAGCTGGATATGTGATAGTTCCATTTTCGAGGCTTCGTGGAGGCTACAGATGATAATTTTTCAAAACAATAAATACACAGTGTTGTAGCACACGTCTTCTTCTTTCGAAACCAGAAAACCGTATGTAAAAATGTCACTTAACATGCGAACGCCAGCTGTTTTAGTAGCACTATTCTGCGAAAGTTTCAAAACTTTAGACTCAAGGTAATATAATGATATCCCATCAAAAAAATAAATGTAAAACGATGTCAAGTTCGTCAATGGATTCGTTAGTAAAAGAAGTGAGATCTACCAGGAAACCAAGTTCTTTCGAATTTCCCTAAATCATAGGTCAAGTCATGCATAACGTCCTTATGTTGTTTAAAATGATTTGTTATGATATTTAATATTCAAGAGAGCGATTTGGTAAGTTTTTTCTTATTCAAATTTTACTACTTGGTTAATATGATCTTAAAGTTAATCATTTCCTTAACTTATCAATACCTTAACTTCGATTTACTTTATTAAAACACACGCACACAAATAATGGGTGCATTCAAATCCTAAAATTATATACAAATATTATACATACATACGATAAGTACAATATACTCAATTGGAGTGAAAAATTAGCCAGAGTCTGGCTCTTTTCGGCCTACTTATTCAAATACTTGATTAATTAGATCTTTGCCAATGCCATACTACAGCAAATAGTACTCAGACTCAAAGATTAAAGTTGGTGAATGAAAATTTGCTAAGTCACTCTGTTGAATAGCAAATAACATAAAAAATCATATTAAGCAATTCAAGATTATTAAGCATCACAGGACCTATGATCTTTGGAGCTTCGAAAAAACTTGGTTTCCAGTTGTATCTCACTTCTTTTATTAGCTAAATCTCTAAAGAACTTGGCATTATTTCACATTTATGCTTTTGATGGGATTGATACTTTTTCACTCTGTTCGAATTAACAAATCGACTTAAATTTACTCATTGTGCTGCACCACATTTGTTTAAAGATTTAAACAATCGATGTTTCAATCTGAAAATTGCAAATGAAAAAAAAAGAGATATTGACTGAAATCATGCACAAAACAAATTACTTTCTATCAAAAGCTATATTAGGTTTCTTCTCTAAACTTCAATGCAAAGTTTTGCACTTATTGATACAATTAATGTTTAATCTTAAGAAATATTGCTACTTCCCTATAATGCTTGGTGCCATAAATTACAAAAAATGTATATAAAATATAATTAGTTGTAAATATACCAGTCAACAATAAATTATAAATTTGTTCCTTAAAAAATAGGTTTTTAATTAACTTTTGGATAGCTGGCTATTATGAAAGGTATGAAAATGAATCTCTAAAAACAAACAATGCACTCTGTAGTGGTTACAAAAAAATTCGGAATCCTATTTCATCAGGTTACTTTCAAATTCGTGAAACTGAAATTAGAAGATTTAGTAGTTATCTTCAAGAAACTTGTGATCTTGAAAATATTAAACTTGGAAGCTACAAGCTTTATGTCAATGGTATTTTCATACATACACTATATGGCCATATAACCGTCCACTTGCGATTGTAGACATTTTTTTAAATATCTAGAAAATATATGAGGAATTATCCTGAAACTCTAAGGGTATAAATACAATAGTACAGGTCATATATTTCCGTGAAGTTTTTTTTTCCCGAAACTTCATAGGGGATCGTCAACAAATTAAAAAAAATGAATATCTTTTTGAAAACCCTGTCAAAACTAATGTAACAAAAGCGGTCAAACTGTGGAATATGATTAAGTGGCTTATTGTAATAAACTGTGTGTTCATTTTTATGTTGATAGCATGTATACTCGTAGAAAAATTAAGGCTTTTATAAAATCAGTCCAAAAATTTTCCAAGGTTTTTGCTTATAATTTGCAGAGTTTTTAATATAAAATAATATTCTTTTCTGAAAATATGACAAACAACATTGCACATAATACCCTGTAATCCGAATTAAAAAGCAATAAAAGTAGTATGAAAAATGAATAGGTTTACTAAAAAAATTTTCACTGCGCATGAGTCAAAGATATCAAAATTTAATTTGCATATTATGTTAGCTAAATGTATAGAGCAACTTTTGTGAAAGTCAAAAAATCCTAGCTTGAAAATTCTGAAAATAATCGTCAATAGAATAAGTTGAAAATCCGTTATTCCCAAAATAAATCAAAAACAAGAGGGATTGTATTCATATACTAATTGATTAGTGTCAATATAGAATACAAAATACAGGACGTACTACTACATTTGGATAAAATCCCTCATTTTTTTTTGCTTCATTTTGGGAATAACGGATTTTGAGCTTATTCTGTAGACGATTACTTTCAGAATTTTCAAGTTATGATTTTGAGACTTTTACAAAAGTTGCCCTATACATTTAGCTAACACAAAAGTGCAAATGAAATTTTGATATCGTTGACGCATGTGCAGTAAAAAATTATTTAATAAACCTACTCATTTATCATACAATTTTTATTATTTTTTAATTCTGATTACAGGGTATGGTGTGCAGTATTATTTGTCATATTTTCAGAAAACAATGTTACTTTATATTAAGAACTCTGAAAATTACAAGCAAAAAACTTGGCAAAATTTGGGACCATTTTTATAAAAACCTTAATTTCTCTACGAATATGCATTCTATTCGCATAAAAATTAACACAGTTTATTACAATAAGTCACTTAATCATAATCTATAGTTTGAGCGTTTTTGACACATTAGTTTTGACAGGGTTATCCAAAAGATAGTCATTCTTTTTTAATTTGTTGACGGTCATGAATGGCCATATAGTATATTTAAAATGCTTGCACAAAAATTTAAAACGGAGTAAAATCTCAGTCAGCAGGGGGATTAAACTATCACGCCACTGTTTTCCTTCAAAATTAGAAGTAATTTCCTCTTAAATAAAATGTATTATTGCATATTAGCAGCAGTGGTAGAAGAAAAGGCTTGTTAACAGGCATGAAACATTTATTTAAACACTGTATTGTTTATAGAGTAAATTTGGCCGCATACAATTAAGATACAATTATATATTAAAAGATACAATATTCCTTTGAAAATTGTACCATGCTAAAGCAATCATATTTATTTATAAGAATAATCCTAAACATTAAAAGAGTGAAAGAAAGTAGTAAGAGCTTTGAAAATATGAAATTTTGAGACTCTAATGATCTTTGTAATGTCACATGGATTGCAGCTAAAATAAACGTCTCTGGAATACTTTGATATAATTCATCATTTAAAAAAACTGCCAAATGATCCATTGATAAAAGTTGAAATTGTCAAGAATTTATTGAACGATAAGAAATAGTTTCACTTTGTGAAATTTGGGAGCTTTTAAGATTTCATCGTGAAATATCGAATTCAAAATCTCTTTAATTTTGAAACTTGAAACGACTGCTACATCCAATTATTATATTCATAAATAAATCAATTGTTAACTATCTTGACACAAAACCAATTTTAAAATAACTCAGATCTTGAAATAAAATATCCATTTCATTAAACATATTAATCCAGTTATAATTATAAGAAATAAATTAAGAAATTGATTAGAAAGAGAGTTTTTAAAATTTAATAATGATGAAACTTAATTAGACCCATTTAAAGAATTTTATCCCCAAAAGAGCTTTTGATAATTGATATTTTAAAACTATTATACAAACAGCCATAAGATTTATGCAGAATTAGAGCATATTTTTTATTTTTACCAATTTAATGTGCTCTTTTATCAAATTAATATTTTAAATTAAACCAAGCTGGTTTATAAAGAAGCTTCAAACATGTCATAAGAATTCCTGATTAGATATTTTTAATAGATATTGATTAATTGCTTTATTAATTTTCTTAATACTATTTTGTATGTTTAAAAAAATTATATAATTTAAATTCAATGGAATGTTTATATTATCCAATTTATACACAATAAAACAGATAAAAATTGGGTGATTGACAACTGGTTTACTGGGTAGCTGAACTCTAAATTTGAATTCTTGAACAAAACTACTATCGTATTTTTAAATATAATTGGTGAAACATACCGGGTGATTATAATTAAAGTCCCGATTTTAAAAATCGATAATTTTAAAACTACTGGTCAGAATGACTTGATATTTTAGCAGAACTATCGTAAGGCAATGGAATTTTGTTTGGCGAAGGAAAAAAATAGTTCCAAAATATGCCGATAGATGGCGCTGTCAGTGTTCACATTGTCTAGATATATGCAAATTACTAATACGTGACATGCGCACATGAGACTTAGCTGCCATAAAAATGCAGAGCAACAGCTCTTTGTCTAAATGTTTCATCATGACTCTGACTATGAAGGATCGCGCTCTGCTCTTGAAGCTTTTTTATAAGAACGATGACTGCACTTACAGCTATTAGGAAGTTTCGGACATTAAAATCCATTAAATTGGGTCCAATAACCACAAAAGATCTGCGAAAAATGATTGCTAAATTCGAAGAAACCGGTTCATTTGACGTTAAACGGAGTAGAGGAAGGAAACCAGTTTCGGCTGCGGCAGTGGAAGATGTGGCTACAGCATTACAAGAACAGACTAACAGTGATGTTGGAATCAGCAGTGCACGGGGAATTGGCCGAATACTAGATATGCCTAACAGCATGGTGCGTAAAATTCTACGGAAGATCTTGAGCTGTTGTTATCCGTATAAGATAACTCATGTGGAGGAGTTGCTACCTGCTGACCTGGAAGCACGTCAATCTCTTGCACTGCAATTTCTTGCCCGGATGGAAGTGGACAACGGATGGCCATGGAACATTCTGTGGTCTGACGAAGCCCACTTTCATTTACAAGGTTCTGTAAATACGCAAAATTGCAGGATATGGGCGACCGAGAATCCGTCCCAGCTACAGCCATTACCTCTTCAGTCTGAAAAGCTTACTGTGTGGTGCGGAATAACGGCAGCGTTTATCATTGGTCCGTTTTCCTTCGAGGAGATCAGACCTGCGGGTCTCGTTACCTGCACCGTTACTGGCAAGCGGTATGAAACACTTTTGCGTAACCATGTCCTTCCGGCACTTCAGCAGCGTAAGTGTGTGGATCGCACAATATTCATGCAAGATGGCGCTCTTCCGCACATTGCTACTCCTGTGAAGCAGCTACTGAGTGCTAATTTCGGAGATGACAGGATCATAAGCCGTCATTTTCCAACAACATGGCCGCCACTTTCCCCCGACTTAAACCCGTGTGATTTCTGGCTTTGGGGGTTTACTTGAAGAATGTTGTTTACAGCGGGAGGATTCACAATCTAGCCGACTTGAAGGCAAGCATCACACACCACATCCATTGCATCAGTACAGATACCCTCCAATTTGTTGTGGAGCATGCCGTTTTGCGCTTCCAATTAGTAGCGGAACAAGGCGGAGGGCATATCGAACAACTTATGCTTTAATCATCAGCAAGGTGTTGATTCCATGAAGCTCTTTTTTTGTCATAATCGCTATTGTCGCTGTATTCTGGTCTTTTCGCTAACAATTCTTTAGTAAATCCCTGAATTCTAATTTTTTTTTCTTTTGGCTAACAACATTTCTGTGTTTAACGAATACATTTTTGGTTTTTTCTCCTGATATTACCCGGACAGCGCCATCTATCGGCACATTTTGGAACTATTTTTTTTCCTTCGCCAAACACAATTCCATTGCCTTACGATTGTTCTGCTAAAATATCAAGTCATTCTGACCAGTAGTTTTAAAATTATCGATTTTTAAAACCGGGACTTTAATTATAATCACCCGGTATATATATATATATATATATGTAATGATAAATCGACGAAGGCGATGTTCCATAACAATGTACAAGTTCCAGTGGCACACCATCTATGAGGCAGAACAGATTACTACCAAGAATCAACAGTGGGACGAGCTGAGCAGTCGCTCCGGCAATTTGACCAGCAGTGGATGAGTTTATTGGGCTATTTCCCCATAAGAAAGTTCAATCAAGCAGTCTTTAAATTAATTTTATTAGAACTCATAAATAAGTTAAGTTCTTTCACGCAATCACCTTGGCACTCTCATCGAATAACTTCCACTTCACCAACTTCGTGATTAAGCTGCATTTCAAGATATTAGAATTTTGGGGGGGAAAAAGAAACAGCATCCTAATAATTTAAAAGTCAATCGCATTCTCGGGAAACATGACATGGCTTCCGAGTAGTTTTTAAGAAAAATGCATTCTAATTCAGCGGAGCAATGAAACGCGCGTCTTGATAGTTAAAGAAAAGGTGCATTCTGTTCTCCTGAAAAGCCAAATGAAAAAATCATTTTCACGACAAAACTAGCGCCCTCCTACTTCGCGTCAATCATTTTAAAAATCCAATCAGGATGGACTCGAGCCTCTAACGGACAAAATGATCAATTCTAATTGGCCGTAATAGGCGGTCTATTGGCAAGAACTATATTTTTTCCTCGGAAGACTAAGCCCTTTAGCAACGCGTAGTAACACCTGTCACGCGATGTTAAAAATTAAAAAATTAAATTAAAATCGCAGGAATATGCCAGAAAGTAAAAAGCTTACGAAATACTTCCCGCCTTTTTGAGAAGCAAGTAATAATTTATTAATAACTAAAGTAAGAAAAAGAATTTTAGCTGTTACAAGTTACGAAACTAAGATTGAAATATGTTCCACAAATTTAGAATTGAAGCTAAGAGAGAACAAAAAAATGGCGCAAATTTTTTTTTTTTTTATTTTATTACAAATCCCCCCTCCCAGAAAGACGGGTGAAAAAGTAGGTCTGAGACCTGCAATTTCACAGAAAGGGAGATGATGCAGACTTAGCTCACGAAGTTGATATAAGTAATAATAATTAGATACTAAATAAAAAAAAATTAAATTAATTTCTCTTTTTTATATAAATATAGAATTCAAATTTAAAAACACTAAGGTGATGCGTGGAATAACTTCAAATTTAAATACAATAAAATAGGCATCAATACAAATACAAGATATAATCTTGTTTAAAGTACACATCATAAAGTAATTTGAAAATATAAGCAATTACCCATAGTAATAACATAAAAATGAAACATAAAAATGAGAAACAATAACGTTGAATTATTTTTTAACAATGTCAAATCTAGAAATGAAGGAATTTAATAGAACTTTCTTGACATCAATGTTGAAAGTTTGTTTCAAAAATCCATTTAAGAGTCATATTTGGAGTATTCATGATCTCTTTTCAAGGAAGTCTAATTATATCTTATTACTTGCCCAAGAGTCATATTTGGAGTGGTATAGTCCATTGCCTCTTTTCAAGGAGGTCTAATTATATCATTATTAATTGTCCAAATTCAATATAGTAAGACATTTTATAATATAGTAATAATAAACTTTAACAATGTAAATAATAAACAATATAAGTAAGAAACATAATAAGGAAAAATATCAATAATAATAAATATCATAAGTATAAGTAAATCTCATAATGGGTATAAGTAAATCTCTTAATAAGTAATGATAAATATCACAAAAGACATTCTTTAAATACTTAATCTCGTTTATCTCATCTCATATTTTTGGGATGAAATATAGAGAGAAGTGGAATAAAATAAAATACAATCAATTATGAAATCATTTACTTAATCTGGTAATTCGAGTACAGGATTAAGTAGGAATATGTACAAAAAAAAAAAATTAAAATATAATATGATAAATTAAAATAAAATAAAGATAAATAAAAATTTTGTTCATGTTTGAGAATGCACGTGACCTTTAAACTACTAAGATTCTTAAAAAGAAATATTAATAAATGTTAAAAATAAAAAACAAGATCTATTCATGTCAAATAATTACGCAATAAATATTCTCTCGGTGTGATAAAACATTGCAAGATACAAGTAGAAAAGAGAAAAAGAAACAAAATTATATTATACTTGACATGTACTTGGACTGGAATGCAGAAGCAAAGAAAGAGAGAAAGAAAAAAAATTAAAATAAAGTGATAAAAATTTTGTTACTTGGCAAATAATTAATTTATTAATTGATAGCTTAAATTTAATGTTACAAATAGGTTCAGTTGAAAAAAAAAATTTGTATATTTTTAAATATTTATTTGTTATTAAACTATTCTAAGTAGGGTAATTCAGTACAGAATAAGAAATTTCCACTTTGTTCGTCTACGCCGGCATAAACAAACAAATATAAAAATTCCCAGACAAGTGACACTCTCGCTGCAGTCAAGAGGTATCATTGCCATTCTGTAAGAATTACAGGATATTATCTGAATTAAAATATGAAAAGAAATTTACTGTTTAAGAGAAAAAAATTATAAAATGATAAACTAGAGATATAGTCTAAGCTACAGTTTTTACTTGAGTTTGTTGTTGTTGATTAGGGGGTTGTTGCTCATGACTTAATTTAAATTTATCAGGGGAATAATAAGGCCTTAATTTAGATACATGTACTATTTCTGAACTTTTGAACTGGTTTTGCCTATCAATTTCAAAATTTACTTCGGATAATTTGTTAAGAATTTTATAAGGGCCACTAAATACTTGTGATAACTTTCTAGTATTAGGGTACTGAAATTCTTCATAGATAACTAGATCTCCTATTTTAAATTTTGGTTCGATATAATCTTTATCATAATATCTATTATTTTTTAAATGAAATTCATTAGTTAATCCCTGTATAATTAAATTTTCCCCAAGCTGAAGTTGCCTTCCAATCTCAACTTTCTTTCTAAAATAAGAATCCAAATCACTTAGATCATTTAACTTTAAGGAAGTAAATTCAGAAAATTTTGGAACTCTAACTTGAATGAATTTTTCACTTAAAATCTCGACAATTTCCTCATAAGTAGCACAATCCAAACAATCATTTATATAAGTTTTTAGCGCTTCCCCCTTTAAATATTTTGAAATATTTTGGTGTTTCCACTCATTATCTTTTTTTTCTACAGAACATTCTCGATCAAAATGTTTAAACCATTTAAAAATATCCATGCCCGACCCAAATTCAAAAGGGACAATATCAAGTTTATTTTCTGACATTTTTTCTTCTTTTACTAATCCTGACCTTAATAACATGAAAGAGGATAATTCATATGGAAAATATTTAAATGCTATACTTCAATTATTAAAATTCAATTACTATACTTCAAATTCTTCAAATACCTCAATAAATATCAATAAAAATAATAAATAAATCAATTCTGTTTGACTTCATGTGAAATAAATAAATAATAAATAAATAAGTAATAAAATAATAAATATCGGTTTTCCATACATGGGAAATAACAAATAATTTTAAGAACAAAAATACTTTTCTTTACGTATGGAAAATAAATTTAGCATCAGAGTATTTTTAACAACAAATTAATCCATCTTTCGATTAAAAAGAAAAAACACCTTTAAAACTAAATAAAATTTCTATGAGCAGAAAATTTTAATTAATTATAAATTAAGAACAAATTTATTTTTTAATATCTGTAATAAAAGAGAAAAAAAAATCAAGAATTTAAACAAAGAAATTATTATTAAAATTTCTTAACCAATAAACAAATAAAATAATAACTTACAGACACCTCGCTGTGGCCTTGTTCAAATACCTAAATTTATTAAAATAAACAAAAAATAAAGCACTTCGTAGATACGGCTCACAGGTGCAAATTTCAATTGACTTATATTACCGATGGTATCAACAGTAGTTTCGCAATCATGCTGCAGGTGTTCATTTATTATGAAATGAAAGTTTATCAAATTATTTCAGTACTGTTATCTAGAAAATACATAAATAAATAAATAAAAGAAAATGATGTTGAATTTTGTCGTGCAGTTGTTCTTTGGATTAAGTAATAATCAGTAGATGATTTCGTAGCTGTTACTTATGAAGAAAAAAAAAATACTGTGAGACATATTCACAAACAAAGAATTTCCTTCCTGTAGGTGCCAACAATGATCACAAATAAAATTTCACAACATATTTCCTATGATTTTTTTTTTTTTTCACAGGATTCTTCCTTATCATTAAGCTCTGATGAAGATCGTTTAAAGACTCCTATTTATCTGGGATCTTTTTTCATTTTTTTTTCTTTCGACAGCATTCCTTGCAACACCAGTGGCATCATTTTGATAACTAGTGATTGTCTAGGTTGAAGATAAAGAAGTCAGACGTTTCAGTAACCAGTCTCCAACTCTGCGAAAATGACGCGTACACAATTAGCGTTGTGACGAAAAGGTTTCTCTAGAGACGTATGCAGGTTCATTTGAAAAATCCTGCCGGCTTCCACTGTAATGATAAATCGACGAAGGCGATGTTCCATAACAATGTACAAGTTCCAGTGGCACACCATCTATGAGGCAGAACAGATTACTACCAAGAATCAACAGTGGGACGAGCTGAGCAGTCGCTCCGGCAATTTGACCAGCAGTGGATGAGTTTATTGGGCTATTTCCCCATAAGAAAGTTCAATCAAGCAGTCTTTAAATTAATTTTATTAGAACTCATAAATAAGTTAAGTTCTTCCACGCAATCACCTTGGCACTCTCATCGAATAACTTCCACTTCACCAACTTCGTGATTAAGCTGCATTTCAAGATATTAGAATTTGGGGGGTGAAAAAGAAACAGCATCCTAATAATTTAAAAGTCAATCGCATTCTCGGGAAACATGACATGGCTTCCGAGTAGTTTTTAAGAAAAATGCATTCTAATTCAGCGGAGCAATGAAACGCGCGTCTTGATAGTTTAAAGAAAAGGTGCATTCTGTTCTCCGGAAAAGCCAAATGAAAAAATCATTTTCACGACAAAACTAGCGCCCTCCTACTTCGCGTCAATCATTTTAAAAATCCAATCAGGATGGACTCGAGCCTCTAACGGACAAAATGATCAATTCTAATTGGCCGTAATAGGCGGTCTATTGGCAAGAACTATATTTTTTCCTCGGAAGACTAAGCCCTTTAGCAACGCGTAGTAACACCTGTCACGCGATGTTAAAAATAAAAAAAATAAAATTAAAATCGCAGGAATATGCCAGAAAGTAAAAAGCTTACGAAATACTTCCCGCCTTTTTGAGAAGCAAGTAATAATTTATTAATAACTAAAGTAAGAAAAAGAATTTTAGCTGTTACAAGTTACGAAACTAAGATTGAAATATGTTCCACAAATTTAGAATTGAAGCTAAGAAAAAACAAAAAAATGGCGCAAATTTTTTTTTTTATTTTTTTTTTATTACATATATATATATATATATATATATATATAAATATATATATATATATATATATATGTATATATATATAATGTTAAACATAGTGTGCTACTTGTTAAAATTCTTACTGTAATAAATACACTGTAATAAATAAAACCCTGCTTTTCAATAGGACATTGTTTGTGGTCTTATCGCTCATCCTGAAGAAAAGTGACCCTCTCCAGGGTGTTGAGTGGTCAGGTAAAAAATAAAAGTAAAAAATGGTTTAAATACCAGTATTTTATTAAACGAAATTCACCTTCTTTAATCCCTTTATATTACTTGAAGTATTTTCTAAAAAAAAAAAAATACTGGTAGATACCTCTTTTTTTAACTGTATTCTCCCCTATTCATTCACCAACTTGATCTCGATAACAGAAAACTTCACAAGAGAGAGAGAGAGAAAAAAAAATACATGATTTTACTGCAACTTGAAATTTTAGCACTTAGCTCTGCATAGAGGTGTGAAAAACCTGCTTAAAAGCACAAAACCCTTAAGAATGAAAACATACGATGAGGGTTTGACGCCTTGATAACTTTAACGTCTCCTCCTTTGTGTCCACGTATGGACAAATAGCCTAATAAAAGGATTTACCGTACAACCACACTTATGAAACGCTTTACGTATCAAGGCACACCTATGAAAAACCTATTAGTGAAACAAAGTGCAAATTCAAATTTTACGAGATGTGTCACTATTCTTACGGGTGAGCGATATATTTGCACTACTTTTCTGCATGTATAGTACTCAAGAAATATGTCATATGGCAAAATTGATGTCCGAAAAATTTATCAACTTGCATCATTTAACATAATTCTTCTTCTTATTTTTATTACTAAATGTATCTTTCATTAAAATTGTAGTCAATAAGCGTCTGGGAGATTTTTTTTAATTTCATGAAAATAGTTATTATTTCCATTCTTTTTATGTATGCATTTTATAAATTTCACTTGATGTTATAATAGCTTGTATACCCTTTCATTCAATGTACTTATCAAAACGTAATTCTGTAAAAAATATTTTTTCTGCACCCATTTATAGTTCCTGGGAATTCACAAATGTGTGTCAACCGGTGAGACTTAATATAATAATGAAGAAAAACCCACTGTTTATAACTCTTCTAACAAAAATCTAAAAGGAATTTTCTTACAGGATGATCAAAGCGGTCAGAAATCTTTCTGTATTTTAACTTGATAGCATAACGTAAAACTGAAAAAAGTAAAACTGCATAAAATTTCATTCGATTAAAAATATATGAATGAGTCTAGTTTTATTTTTTTTTAATTATCTTTCCTGTAAATAATAAACAAGATTACTATATTTTTTAACAATAATAAAATCACATATTTACGTGTTGTTATTTTAAATGCACCTTTTCCAAACAAATGATGCATTATTTTATCTTTATTCATTTACCTTTATTTTTTAAGTGAAATATTCTATAGCATTTGATTTTTCGAAAGATTAAAATTTCCGTTGCCAAATTATTTTTTCAGTATTATGACAAAATAGTACATATATATATGAAAAAAATAATGGGATAATGAAATTTTTGGATAATAAGAGAAAAATAAAGATCGATAATTTTGAATATTACTTTGCATTTTAACGGCACTTTTTAATAATTTAGAACGAAAATAATGAAATAAAAGACACAACCATAATAATGTCTTGATAAAATTCTCATTTTGAATTTATATTAAATGTAAAACAAATTTCAATGTTAAAGCATATTAAAAGAAAGTAATATTATTGACAGATGTAATTAATACATATACTTATATACTTAAAACTTGTATATAATAATTACATAATAAGTAATGTATATTATTTACTGTATAGTTAATGTCATTAAATTCAATTAATATAAATTAATTGTTTTGAAATAATTATAAGAAAATATGCAGTAAATTTAAATATGTATTATTTCTCAATTAAAGAAACAAGCAAGCAACTAACGATATCTATTGAATAAATAATGGTAATACTTTCAATTTAAATTTATTTCTAATACTTACTGTTAACATTAATACATGATTTTAAATCCATATGAATTTTACTATCTACGTTATTTCAGAATTCAACATACATAAACTATTCACGTGTTTTTCATAACAATTTTTCTCTCTCTATGCTTATTGATTTTTTTAAATATACCGGGTGATCCAGAAGTTCCGGGAGTTTTCAAATGCTAATAATTAAGAAACTATAAACAATAGAAGTATGCGGTTTTCACAGAAATGCTTAGAAACTTATGGGATTTGTATTTTTGATGAAACAAACAAATTATGTTAGTTACACTTTTTGCCAACAGGTGGCGCTAAAATTGACAGTATTATTTTTATGGTATCATATAGCTCGCTTAAAAGAAAGAATTAGTGTCCAAGAGTTACAAATTTTCATTATGACGCACATAGCTTATAAGTACCGCTGTGAGCCAACGCAAAACAATGTGCACAGTATCCTCAAAGGAGAAAGAAATTCCAGATGAAATTTTAAATTTATCGTGATATTACAAGTGTACTGATTCATTATGATCTGATGATTTCCACCGAGTATTGGCATCGAATTCTACCTCATTTACGATTGCAACAGACATTTGGGATCTCCTGCTTCTATTACGATCTTTCAATTAGACTTTTTCTCAAACCTTTCTTACCATGGCATTTCACATTTCTAATGGCCATCGAATCTTTTTCTATTTTAACTTCCGTATTGTACGATAAGAACACAGCTCGACATGCAAAGAAAGCATGTCTAAACATAGCAGTTACTCATAAAATTTTGTATCCCAAAATTCCCTTTCAATGCAATTTCAACCACTTTAAAAAAAGTGATTGAACATAAACCATTCTTAAAACGAAATCTTATTAATAGCCTACAAAAGATGTTTCGCAATGAACTCATACTCATGTGTCTATAAAGCATATTTTATAGTTACATTCAGTGTTGTACAGCAGCGCCACCTGTTGCTAAAAATTGTAACTATATACATGTAAAAAAAAATCATACTAAACAAAATCCCACGTGTTTCTGAGCATATATCTGAAAACCGAACCTTTGTATTGTACATAGTTTCCAAATTATTAACATTTCAAAACTCCCGAAACTTTTGGATCACCCGGTAGATTTAACACGCACTTTTTTTTCAATGAAAAAACTTTACTTGGGGATGTGAAACCTTTGCTTCCAAAAACCTTTATTTATTACTCTAAAAAATAAGATATATATGGTAGTATCATGAGTATTCTTTATCACATAAAAAAGTAATACTGAAAAACTATTAACAGTTCAATTTCAACAAATAAGAACAAGTTCGTCTACTTCCTTACATTTTGTCTTTATATATATATATATATACATTTAGCCCAGTACAAAATGAAATAGGTTTATCGACAAGTACATATAGAAAAATCTTTCATTTTGCTATTATCTTTGACTGAAATCTTAAAGAAAAATTGAAAGAACATTTTTCTTTAGCCCAGTGCTTCAGGATAAAAAAAGAGCCTTTATCATCTTTACTTTAACGAAACATGGAGGAACACAGTTTGAAAAAATTTCCAAAGTGTTTTATAATAATGAACAACAAAAGAGTTCATCTTGACAAAACTTGAGAAAATAGAGGCTGTTTAGTTTAGATGGAATTCTTTCAAAACAAATCAATTCCTTAAAAATTATGAATAAAGAATAAATATTCAATTAGGAAAATCAACTTGATAAATATTTTCTCTTTAAATAACACTGAAGTTTCCTCTTTTGAATGTACACTTTCACTTCAGCATATATGTATGTTGTACCAGTACTGATAGAAGAGAAAAGAGAGTTCTTAATTTTTTTAAAATAATATAAAATAAAGTATGTCATTTTAATTAAAATCATCTTTTGTAGTGGTATTGTTGTTATTGAGAAAGCATATTCATTATATCAATTTTTAAAAGTATATACAAAACATATATTTTTTTAGTTTCAATGAGTGTATTACTTTGAATAAAAATGAAACTTTAATATTTTTGAAATTACAATAGTAATTAATGGTGCTAATTAGTTAAACGATTTTTTATAGGAAATAAAAGAAAAATAATCAGGAAAATGTAATTCAAAAGAGATTTTCTATGTTTTCATTATTTCATGGCGCCTGTGTGATTTAAACCCACATTCTACGTATGCAGGGGGTTAGCTGCGTGGTGCTTTAAACACTTGTCCCTGGAGGCTACATTACAATCCAGAAAGACTTGAGACCTTTGGCGCGATAAAACGCAATAAGCCAAGAGCGCTAAAATCTTTCTACCCTTTTCTCCAGTAACCCATTTGTTTACAGGGGGAAGTGGAGTTTTAATTCTTGTGCGTGGAAGAGGGTATGAAAGAAGAAACATGATTAACTTTCGGGGGGGGGGGGGAGGATGGATGTACTAAAACAATTAAGTTCTGCGTCTAACATATGATTACTATCTTAATTAGAAATCACAAATCTTGTGAAATATGTTATCAAAATGTTATTTTCAAGGTTTATGAAAATCTTCTGCATCAGCGCTTTCCAAATCCCAACCGTTTTTTTTCTGCTACCCTTTTATTAGTCATTTCATTTCGAAATAACCCCATTTCTCATAAATACTCGCCCCCCTTTTCCACTCACCAAGATAACTTAAAAATGCTTTTGTTTATTAGCAGTCTTCTTCTTTCAATCATATAATACTTACAAATTACATTGTCATTTCTATTGTTTTAGTGACTTTACTAATCCTCTTGTGATTTCCGTCATTATTAATACTATTTTCGCATACCCCAGTTTGGAAACCGCTGATCTGCACTATCTAAGAGCTAGAGATCTGTTTGTTATTGGTTTTTAAGTGCATGTTCTGTGTACATAACTTGTACATGTCTTACATTATAGCTATATATGTTGCATTTAAATATATATATATATATATATGGTTATTTAATTAAATGTTTGCTAATTTAATTTAACCCATTAGTGCCTGGCATTCCATTTTTGGGATGGTTATAAAAATGACAAATAAACGCTTTTCACACCCGTAAAAAGAAAGATAAATAAATACTTTCTTTCGCGAGACAAATTCCTCGATAAGTTAAAAGTTGCTCATATTTAAAAAATGGTAGGAAATGCAAAATCTAAATTTTAACGAAGACAATAATGCTGGCATTAATGGGTTGAATAGAAAAATACATTTGTTCGTTTATCAAGTAAAATGAAAATGAGAAAAATAACCGTAATATGTATGTTAAAACGGCAATTTTTCAAAGTTATTTTTAAAAAGAAATAATAACATTTAGAAAGCATCTAAAAGTAAAATTGAACATTATTTTACATGTTGTTACTATTATCCTTAACTTCATTTATCAACTAGATCTATGACACATAACACAAACAACATTTAAACTATTGTTAAAAGCTTCAATTGCTAAATATTCAAAGCTCTTTTTTAAATTTGTAATCAATAATGAGACTTTTTTTAATTTGCTTTTATTTATTGACTCATACGTGAAACGAGCTTAAAAAAAGAGTTTATGTGGTTAATCATTAGAACATTTGCATTTTAAAAATCATAATATTTTAATAAAATGATGTCTGTTATCATAAAAATAAAATTAAATACAGTGAAACCCCCCTGAACAACCATTTTTTCATGGAACAAAATTTATTCCCATAGGCTGAATACAAATTTTACCTCCATTCAGTCAGCATCCCAGTTGAACTAGCTCCATGGGCGACCTATTTCTTTGAAAAAACTAAAACAAGTTCCGGTTTTTTTTTCTTTCTTTTTTGGTCGCTTGAAGAAGGTTTTATTACAAAAGAATTATTGAGAGTGCATTATTCATCAAAATTCTAAACTAAGTTTAGAATTTTTTTATTATTCAGGTGACTTCTAAATGCTTAAATCACTTATTGTCTCTATATTCAATGTATTTAACTCTGATGGCGAATTAAAAATGTTTGTCAATAAACTCCGCTGTCCTCTTTTGTCAGGAAACTCTCAAAGCAAAAGATAAAATAATGAAATCATCATTATTTGTTGCCGCCCATAAAAAATGCATTTATTTACTGAACTTTGAAAGGACCTTAAAATAAAAGTTATAAAAAATAAAAACGTAACCACAAAACAAGTATCAATAAATTAACTTTTTAAATCTGCTGTAATTAACTTTTGTTTTGATAGTTAAATTAATTTTTTTTCTGATGTAAAAATAAATTTTAGTAATGTTAATTGTTACCTTTTTCCAATAATTAAAATCTAGATTTAAACATGACCTCCATTAAGAGACCACTTCTTAGAGCGAGCACTTTTTATTTCAATGGAATGTGATCGCTTTAGAAAAGTTTTACTGTATATATATGTGTGTATATATTAGAAAACATAATGACAGCAACGCTTCAATAACATTTTCTTTAAATGTTAATCGTTCTATGTCATGAAAGAATAAATTTTAAACGCAGCGATATTAAATATGTTCATTATAGATTTTTTTTTTCTTTGCACCACAAGTTGTCAAATTTACAAATTTCATTTTTAAAGTGAAAGAAAAATTTAAAAAAAGCTGCTTTTTTGTGAAAAATATGTGTGCAAAAATAATGTTTCTTAGCTATAAAAAGTTATATTGCCCCTACTTTATCAGATTATCTCAAATGTTGATCTTTGTTTTTGTAGCGATATTTCATTATTAACTTGCAATTATATTAATCATTATTGTTTAGATTATTTCACTATAAAATTTATTTTCTTAAAGGAAACACTTATTCATAGGTCTTAATATAATAATAAAATTGCTAATCCACAATGTTTAGAAATTTAATAATTACACAAAATACATAATTTTGCTATGTATTTTAATTTAAAATAAATCTTAAATATTATAAACAAAAAATATTACACCTAAAAAATTGTTTATATGATTTTATTCAAATACAAAATAAACTATTTTTTTCCTTTTTCAAGTTATAAATCTGGTATTTTTTAAATAGTAAAATCGTTGGCTAATACATATATATGTATATGTATATATATTACTGGCAGCGGTTTTCCGCCACCTCTGATAGTATATTACGTACAAAAAGTTTTTTTTCGTTTGCAATTCTTCTAACACAGTTAATAGATTTTTTTCTTTTGGTATAAGTATTAAACTTATAAGGTTCAAAATGTCTTTTCGGGGGCAATTTGACTTTTAACAGCAGTTCAAACAATCAACGTTTATCTGAATAGTCATTTTATTATTATTATTATTTTCTATCTGCTTTATCACCCAAACCAATTTTAGAATTTCTTTATAAAATTCTAAATTTACATTTCTGTTTGAAGAGTTTTACGATTTTACAAAAACTAAGAAACTGTATAAGCAAAACAATAAAAAAAATGTTGCAGGTGTAGTAAAAAAAATAATAACAATGCGTAATAAAATCATTAAACGTTGTAAAGATTTGAAAAATCTAAATAAATGAAATAATTTATTTGCATTATAAAAATCAGAATTATAAATTATTTTTTTTTAAATAACAAAAATTATCATTTGTTTTGGGAATAGAGGAGTCATTTTCTATTTCCAAAGAGTTTAACTATAGATTTACACAGTACCCTGTTTACACGATACAAAGAGCTGCAATTCATTTCTTATTCCCTAAAAACTGGTTTTTCTCTACCAGCGAAAGTGCCAAAAGCTGCCAACTCCAAGCCGCCAAAGGGTCTCAAGTCTTTCTGGATTGTAATGTAGCTCAACGCAGACCCCTCGGTAACGGTGTGTCTCTGTTTTTTTCTTTCCATTTCCATCTCTTTCGTTAAATTCAGGAAATATGGTGGTGTTTTCTGATTATTAACGGAAAATTCCCTTTTGTGTGAAAAGGGACCTTTTCTGTGAAATTCAGAAAAATATATCCGTGAATTTCAGATTTTTTTTTAACAGTGCGGCTCTCCCCTCACCAAAGTATTGAAATGTCATAAACAAAATTTTGATTTTCTCAGATTTTTAAAGGCAAAGTGAATTTATAATTTTCAAGTATGTTAATATAATTTAATTGTAAGAGGAAGATAACTTCAGAGGATGGAGATAGAAAAAAAAACGGGGATACTCCGTTACCTGCAGCTAATTTATTTTGAATCTTCACAAAACTGACACGTTGCTGCACAGAATAGAAAGAAAAAAACAGCAAAAGAGAGCACTGGCTCTTTGTGAGACTTGTATCATGTTACTGAATAACAACTGTATTACTTTTTTCGTCGAAATTAAAGATTATTATATTTTTTACCAACTTTCTAATAACTTTATAATACCAACTTTATACATGTTAAAATGTTTTGTTTAAACACAGAAAAAAGAGAAACTCTCAGTAGATTTTCGTTAGTTTTTGGTTAAATTAATTCGATAGAATTTCTCGGTCATCATTGTGCGCTTATTTCCTTTATCTTATATCCAATTCCCTTTATTGATTTCCATTTTTTATTTAAAGATATTTTTGTCTTTGTTAAAATTTTTAATTTAAAATACACACTTTTCAAATGCTTTTGAAATTTTATTAGAAATAACAAAAAATGAAATTTTGTGATATTATTTTTTTACTTAAAAAGTTTAGAAAGGGTAAAATCCTCTTCTAGGAGTTAGTAGGAATTTTTATTGACAACCCTTTTGAAATTTTTTACCAGACGCCAGAAGCTTGGTAATGTTAAAAACAAATTGCATAGGGACTTTTTATTACGATTTTTTGTGTATGCATTTTACGTTTGTTGACAATCAAAATTTATTTTTTTTTAAAAATCTTCTATTTTTACAAGAAGAAATTATTGTATTCTTATAATTTTCTGAATTCAGTGAACCTTTTCTGCGGATTTACACGTTTTAGGCGTCAGACATAACGAAAAACATATTTTTACAAAATTAAAAAAATATAATACATTTTATGTAACTTTAGAATATGATATAAATTGGTAGTGATTTCTCTTTGATGCAAATCGCCCAATATATTGCATTGTTAGGCTGCATTTTCACGAAATCTACAATTACTGGAACTAATTTACCGATTTTTATAATTCTCCAGATTCAATTAATCCTTGATATAATTTGTTATTGATTACTTTTTAGTGTAAATCGTCCAACAGATGGCGCTGCTATGCTCCATATTTATGATAACTGCAATAGCTCTATCTCAAGAACTAATGCTCCAATTTCATCAAATTTCAGATTCAGTTATTCACTAATATAAGTTGATGTTGCTTAGTTTTTGATCTAAATCACAGAACAGGTGGTGCTACTATGCTGCGTTTTTCACGATTTCTGCAAGAGCTGTATCGGAAAACTAACGCATAAAATTTCATCAAAATTCATATTCAGTTGGTTCATGATATAATATGACCCTGATTAGTTGTTAATATAAATCACCTAAAAGGTGGTGTGTTATGCAGAATATTTTAAAGTTTTTGCAATAGCTCCTTTTCAAAAAAATAATACACGGATTTTCATCAAATTTCATATTCAGCTATAAGTTTACGCAAGTTAAAATAAGTTATTGCTGATTAAATTTTGAAATAAATCACCTAACCGATGGCGCTGCTATGCTGCATTTTTCAGGAATTATTGACATGTATGAGAATAAAGTGTGCGGATTGCCACATCTGACTATTCTTCACTTAAAGCACAATGAATTTCATCAACATTCATGGCAAATATTTAATTTTGAAACTCTACGACTTAAATTTTTATTTGCTTTATTTCATTATTTCTTAATATAACTAAGAAAGAGTAATAATAAGATAAAATTATGTGCCTGTCATTTCACGGAGTTCCATTATCTGAGATTCGACGTGTCGCACGGCGTGAAATCTCTGACATTAGTACCTAAAAGTTGTCTGAAGGAATGGTGGTCACCACAATTCTCCGAAATATCTCAGTTTGTAAACTGTTGTATTATTAAGGCAGAAGTCTCTAAGGCCTTTCTATCGAGCTGCGGAAAAATTCAGAAATGGTGTAAATAAATCTATGTAATTCTTTGAAAATTTTACGAAGAAAATTTCCCATTCCTTGCATTCAGATTATATTCAAATTTTATCTGCTAAAACAACATACAGCCAGCAGAGTAAAAAAGTATTCAAACCGGGAATATAACTCGGTTCCTTGCTATAGCGCCTGGGGTTTTGTGATCGGAAACACTTGGAAAGATACCCAGCCTTGCACTGCTCACTGTGAACTTGCTAAAGATTGTACTGCGGTAGTAGCGCTGCCAACATTTCACAATGAGCGTCAGGCTGTCTATCAATCCAAATCATTCAAATGGTAGAACTTCGTAGCGCGATACTGAAGAACCGGTCTTGGTTCTAGACTTGGATACTTTTTAAATCTGTTGCCTTTACACTTTTTAAGCACCTAAAATTTGTAATAGTACTAATGTAAACGACTAAAAATTATCTGAGTGAGGGATACCGGTCTGATTTTTCTATGTTAGTTTCGTTGGTAATGCTGGTTTACTAAACCAGGTGTCTCAGTCGATGCCAATCTTGTAAATTTTTTAAACAGGTTAAAAATTTGTAATCGTGCGAATTGTCTATCAGTCAGAATGATTAAAAAAAATTATGATGTATTTTTAACCCCTTTGCGACGGGAGCTTTTAACTAAATTTTTATATATTGTCACTGGTTTTTAAGAAGTGAAATTTGTGACTCATTAAATTGAGAAAATGCTCCGATTAAATAAGGCAAATTTTACAGTAAAATTTTAATGGTGGGGATAAACACGAATTCTTAAGCCTTTTGGTGGCATGTACACGTGTCACTCGTTCCCAAGGGGTTAATGCTAAACGAAACACTTTTAGAAGATTTTTTTTTCATTTAATCGAAAAAAAATTACAATTCACTAATAAGTTTAATGTCTTTGATTTTCATAGTGAAATAATTAGGCAAACTTCAGATTGAAACAAACGAATAGTGTTTTTTTAAAAAAAATACTTTAATATTTAAGTTAGTTACTAACAAAATTTCAATTCAAAATATCAAAGGAAGAAGTATGTTAAAGTTTACAAAAATATTGTTGTCTGAAAGGCCTAACTGTATTAGATTTTATCGAAATCAACAGGAAATAATCTAATTAAAACTAAATGACTGAATAAAATATTTAGAAAATGAAGTTACTTTTCGTAAAATAGCTATTTTTATTATTTATAATTTAAATTTGCGAATTAAGTCTTTGAACGGGAAATACTCGAAAAGAAGATTAAAACTTGATTCATATTCATTACAATTTAATAAAACTACTATTTCATGACAATTTGTTTGATGTATTGCCCTGTAATTTTTCCACATACAATTTTCTTTAACACAGTCTGGGTTGATCTTAATCATATATAATAAAACACTTTCGAAATTTCTTTTCGAAATCTTCATTAAATACTATCCAGTCAAAAAGAATTTTTATTTTTCTAAAAATTCCAGTTCTTAAATCTTATTTTTAAATTAACGAGAAATATTCCTCTTTAGTAGTGAATTCCAAGTTCAAATTAAATTTAAAACGAAAGGCACATTTCAATAGGAAAAAAAGGGAACTTTTCATTAGATTTAAATTCCGATTTAAGAAAGTAGTTGAATGGAAAAATTAGGTAAACTATTTGGCACGATAGCCTATACTAAAATTCTGTGATAAATGATAAACATGTAGTTTAAATTAGATCTGAGATTTGTATTGCTTTATAAATTTATTTTTTACTATATATTTACATTAAATGATTAAAAATTATCTTATTAAATTTTGAATGGCACATTTAACTCTCCGTTGATATAATTTTTATTTCTATTCAAATACAATGAATCGACAATTACCTGTGAATAGTTCTTAAATTTTTTTATGAAATTGAATAACTTAATTTTTTTAAATAAAATTTTGCATCATTAAAATTTCACCAGCAAATCTGATATCATTTTATTTTATTCCATAAAAATTTTAGAAACCTAAGGACATTTGTATTAGAAATATTTCAGTAACTTACAAAAAAAATGTTACTGAAATATAAGTATTGCTTATTTTACTGTTTTCTAATCATAAAAACAAAATCTACGTTTTTTAAAACTGAAAGGCCTTATAAAACAATGCATTGTTTGTCAAAAAATAAACGTTTATATATTTTTGTTTTTTAATGCTGGATTTTTCAAAAAATCATGATTAAGGTTTATGAGATTTTTAAACTTAATTATTATTTAAAAAAAAAAAAAATACGCGAAGAAAACACGTCCGATGATGGAATTTTAAGCAACTAAAGCCATTTTTTAACTTTTTAAAATCCTTTATGTATATTACATCTCCATTGGTAATTTTATAAACTCCAAAGTACTAAAGTCTATTTTAAAGAACACTATTATTCTTATTCAGGCATTTCGAAAATGTTGTCCCCTGACGAAAAATGGGGTAAAAATATGAAATAATTTTCATTTATAACTTCTCTGTTGCTTTTCAATAAAGTGACACACATGAAATTTACTTAAATTATGCAATTTTTTGCACTACATGTGAAATGTTAGTTGATGGCTACAAATTATCTACTATTACCAATGATTGTATCCTCATATTTTTATAAAATGCTGCAAATGTTTCTCATTAAATACCTAATAAAATTAAAGTACCATGAATGCCTTCTAACATTTTATTATAATGGAGAAAATGATTTAAGGTCAGTGACTATGAAAATATTATTTAAACTGCAAACATATATGACGTTACATATATGCAGCATATATGATATATGCAGCTACTGTAAAGTTGATATAATTTTTATATAAGATAGTAAGATAAAAAACTTAAGTACCATAGTATTATATTGCATAGCCTTTTAATCCATTTTTTATATAAATTTCATTTTTTATGAATCAAATTAATGTGTTGAATATTTGTAAAGATAACAATATATTGAATATATTTTAATTTCATTTAAATCAATGTATTTTTAATGTTCCAGCATAAGAAACTTTTTTTTATTATTTTTAATAAATTTGTACTTAAATTCCGGTGTCATTCGTTTATTTTGAAACTTTCGCAATCGAAGTGTGTTACGCTAGAAAGGGCATGTTTTTTCTTTCCTTATCAATAGCATATTTTCTTCTTTCCTTATGTTAATAATTAATTCCATAGGGTAACTTATGCAAAAAAGCCATGCGAAAATCTGGAAATTCCAATGAGATAATATCAGTGAGACAATGATTTACTTTTTTCATTTTTTAAAATAATTTTTTTAATAAAAGTAACTTAATATTAGTTGATGTATGCGACAGAGTTCATGCACTCTTAAATATGTACTACATCTATTTCCCAATAGTAATCATCACTAATAAGTTAATTTAAAACAATATTAAGATATGAAATCAAATATTGCTATTCCACATAACTCTTTTTTTTTATCTTATCTTTATCTATTTATAAGGACCTTAACTCAATACTGAATAAAAAGGAAAGCAAATTTAAAAATAATTTGGCATGTCATAAAACTAAATTCAGCATAGTAATAGGCTTTTTCTTTCCCAGCCTAGCTAACAGAAAAGTTTGTTCAATGTTTAAACTTCGTATACTGTGCCAAAGGAGCTTGTGTAAAAGAAACTCGAAAATTTACAAAAGCAACTATGGTCCGTAACGCGTTGTTCCAGGTAGATTTTCAATAAACTTTGAAATACACAAGAGTTGTAATGGGAGACTAACTCAATGCAAACTAGTCGCGAATCCCAAAGCATTTATGAAAGGTTCGCATACAAAAGAATTTTTTTAAATAGATATTTTAATACCAAAAATTTTGTAGCGTAGTGGTCGTTATATCCGAAATAAGGAACGTTTTTCTCTAAATAAGGCAAATATTACTTTAAAAAAAATCCTGATGCTAAAATGGATAATTTTTCTTATAATTTCTTATGCGTACGGATTCTGATTTATATGACTAATTCTAATTAAATTAGTATGTTTGCAAGTTTATTGCTTTTAAAATTCTACTAGGTATTGCATTACACAAATATATTATGCACAATATAATATGTACATATATGTACAAATATAATATGCACATGTATATTTATTCTTTATAATATAGATAAATATTTTTTTCATTAAATAAGGAGTCATATTTACAGTTCGGGCTAACAGAAAATTTTGAAAAATTCGACTAATTGTATTAATTTGGTATTATTACCATAGAATGAAATAACGAATAACAATAAAATTTGATTAGTTGAGATACTTTTGAACAAAAACTTGGACAACCTTATTTAACTTTAAACCTGGAATTATTGCCAAGATAATCTTTGTTTAATCTAACTCAGCAAAGCAAATTCATCAAAGCGGGAATCGCTAATATGAATTCCTATATTTTGGTCAAAGACTTCCATTCTGATCGCGCACGTTGTATGACTTTGCTTTTCTATAAGGACGGACTAAATTTTTGTAAAAAATTGCGTTTTATCAGTATGTTATTTCAATTACGTTATTTTCATAAGTGAAGCATTTCCACCCGTAACAATTTCAAAATTTTTGGAATGAAAATGACACATTTTTACACACATATATCAGTTTTAAGAGTTTAAACTCATGCTTTTTTGTTTAAAATGATGTTATTTGAACCTGCAAAAGCATTCTACCAATACGATTATAAATGCAGAAATAATGTATGAAAATGTAGCAAACAGCTGTTTTGAATCTACTATAAAAAAACTGAAAAAGTAAAACTTGCTCAGTTTTGCTTTTTCTAGCTCTCTGAGTTTTGAATTTATGAAGAATCTCAATAGTAGATTCAAAACAGCTGTTTTCTACATTTTTCTACATTATTTGTGCATTTATAATCGTTGGTTTTCTATCTTTAAATATTTTTGTACAAAGGCTTTATTTGTTATTTTAATTTGACTAATACGTCTCATCATTAAGCAACATGTACACACAACTATGCATTACGACACGACATCACTATTGCGATAAATTAAGGAAACCCAAGAAAAAGGGATGTTATCATTTAAGAAACTCGGCAAGACAAATCGATTATCTAATGATTCATTTGCCTTAACTCTTTTGTTTATAATAGTTACATGTGTTATAAAAAATCATTCACTTGCATTTGTTTTTATATCGGAAAACGTTATTTTATTCAAATTAATAAAATTGCTATATTTCAGATTTTCATATGAATTAAAAAAATACTATCAAAATAAGTCACGCAAATTTTCTTTGAAATACATTTTTCCAAAGGGAAATTTATGTATCTTTTGAAAAGTAAGTTAACAATGGACTAAAAATCATTTAATCGAAACATAAAAACGAACACTGGGTTTTATAGCAGACAATATTCTTGACGTAGCAGGTGTTTTAATTAAAATTATTTTTCTGTTGTTATGTGATAATGCTAACAAAAATAAACAGTAATCTTATTCCCTTTACTTCCCTCAGAAATACAGTACTCAATTTGTCACAATTAAAGAAAAAGTATTAAAAACTACAAAAAAAACCCTAACGAAAAAAAAATAACAATATCTATAAAAAATATTGTGATATAGATTTCAATCAAGCTGCATTTAAAAGTAAATATTTGTTCTTTGTAAGATTCAAAAGGTACGATGTCTAGAAAAAAAATCACTAGCGATAAATCCAAAACCGAAAATTCACTGGAAAGTGTTGTCATTCAAAGAATAACGTATGCGTTACGCACAGATATATTTTCGTTTACAATATATATTGATATAGTGTTATTTCTATTTCCCTGAGTGAAATGATCAGTACTTAGAACTAAATCACCCGGATCACTTTTATTGTATAGATGTTTCTTTAAGTATTCGGTATTTTTTCAATTTTTCACATTTTCTTGGAAATTCTCGAAAGATTCCAAATGAAATAAAATGACAAACAATTGTAAAGATGGAACATTCATAGGCTTTCGAAACGATAAGGAATGACTGATAATAAATGATCTTTTTAATCCTACTATATATGTGTATGAATAAGACTTATGAACACAACGCAATATGATGCTTCTGTTACATTTGCAAAGTTTTTATTCGATAAAATCAAAATATTTTATGCATTTGTAATACAAGTAACTTGTCTTCCTTTGGACTTATTTAACTAATAACTTATTTGGACTTTGGATTTATGTTGAGTATTTTTTTAACTTAATTTTACTGAGGAGCAAAAACACTCTGTATGTTAACTGAACTAAACTTCAAAGTACTACTTAATTACTAACACGTCGTTATAATCTGATTTATCAGTAAGTATTTAAGGTACTAGTATTTAAATCAATAATTAAATTAGCAACAAATATAGAAACAACGGAATGGGCTTTTATTTTCTTACTTGTTCAATTGTACATCCAAACTTGCATAAAAATAAAATTTCGAGTCTCTATAAGGAAAATATTTTTTTCTGGAAATTGTATAAACTGAACTACGACAAGCTACTTAATTAGAATACATTAATAAGATAAAAGTTTTGAATAAAAAAATTGCTGGTAAATTAAATTATATAACAGTAGCTAATAATCTGATTTGTTATCACATTTTATCATATGTTAAGCTTTGTATTGCAAAGAATGTCAGCAAACTACCATAGTAATTGATATTAGTAAAGAACTATAACATTGAAGGTACGTAAAATTAATTACTTTCAATTTAGTCACATCTGAAGCTTTATGTTTCGTTTCACTATATAAAATTAACTTTCATGTTTAAATATTTCACTGAGAAATAATTAAATATTTTGTTCTTTTTGTTGTTTTACAAAATACATCTGAAACGTATAAAAAAATCAATTTGTATCGCATACAGGCGTTCTTCTGTTCGTAATGTCAAGTTCAAAATCTACAGTCTCTTAAAAAAATGAAAAGTAATTTATTAACAAATCTTCACAGCTACAGAGTCTTTGAACCTGACGAATATTGCCAGATTTTCTGAAATATCTGAGCAAATTCAACGTACAAGTACAGATATATGTCACAGAGACTATTTACACAACGCCTCAATACTATATCAAATGCAAAACATCGTAGATAAATTACAATAGTCAAGCAAAGTATCACTTTCAAGAATCTCATACTAGCTCACTCAATGACTGACTGACTAATAATAATAATTCCGCTCTGCAGTGCTCTCCTATATATAGGTGGTGGGGAATGCACTAGAAATTTCTGCATGTTTCTAAAAAAATCCCCAAAAGCACCGGAACAGCATTTAATGTATCAGTATACCTATAAGGGGAGTTCCAATAGAGAGGGGAGTGAGGTCGCCAAAAGTTCGCCAAAGAGGGCCGTCGCCAAGTTTGTCGCCAACTTGGCGATATATCGTCAAATTTGTGGAGTAAAATAAGCCGTTTAAAGTGAAGTCAACTTGGCGAAAACTCTAATATTTCGCGAAATTACCATAGACATTCATTGAAAATTAACAGATAGGTTTGCCTGGTAAAAAGTCAACAAATACAGACATTTTAATGCAACAAAAACTAATATTAGCAAAGGAATAGAGCTTAAGATAGAGATTATTTACATTATTTTAGAGTACAAATACTAACTATTTACAAAAATCGTAACACTGGCCTCTCCTTAAAGACTGCACGTTCCGGCAGTGCAAACCTTGAGTAAGAAGAAAACACTAAAAAAAATAACATTTACATAAATAAAAAACTAATTATTATTTACATATTTACAACAAGTGACTTCCGTGACTATGGTGCGGAGTTCTAATCACTTTGTCCATTTTTGGAATTAATTTTTCTTTCTATTTTAAAAAATATTGTGATTTATTAATGATTTAGCATTTTAAATTTCGTCTAATTTTTCGTATAATAATTTTTTTCGTTTTCAGAAATTTAAAATTTTATTCATATGTCCAGAAAATTTCTGTAATGTGGAATTTAAAAAAATTGAACTTTTGGATTTTATATAAATAATTCGATTTGAACATTCTTAAAGTGAGTAAAATAAACATCTTTCTTTTATAATTACAAGGTAGAACCCGTTAAATTTTGACGAAAGAAAATGTTTAAGAAGGAGCTGACTCATTAACTTATAATAAGCCTACAAAATCCGTTATAGTAAAAAATGCATTTTACATTGGTACGTCTAACTCTTAAACAAACGATATTTATCATCAAATTAACAAAATACTATTTCTATAAAACACAGGTGTAGAAATTGTTAAAATTAAACTTTAATGGTATATGTAAGCAGTAAAAAATAATAAAGATATGTTATTAGGATAAAGTTATCAATTAAGGTTCTTATGCTAGTATTCCAAAATGATAAAATGCAAAATTTATTAAACTTTGAATTTCAATCATAGAATTTTTTTCCCGTGAAATCGAAACCCGGCATTTTTTTCACTATATCAAAATTTACAAATGTACATTTCACATCTGTATTCACCTTTCAAAAAATGGCATTTTAATTTAATAATTTTTACTCAAATTTTGAAGTCTCCATGCTATTAGCTGAAATAGATATTAAACTGTTGATATTCTTTAACGTGTAAATCAAATTTTGTAAATGAAGTTAAAATTTACCGGGTTTTATAATGGAAGATATTTTAATTTCTATTTTTTCCCTTTTAATGAGAAAATGGCAACATAAAGATACAGTACTCAATTTTTTCCCTTTTTTCCTTTGCTTTAAATAGAAATGGAGCACTCTTGTTGTCACGATTAGAAAAGAGGTAGTAAAATCTACAAAAAAATTAATATTCCAAAAACAAATTAAGATACAGCTTTCAAACAAATTTCATTTAAAAGTACATTTTTTTCAAACACGATGGTGTGAAAATTGAAAATGTGTGACATTAATAAGCTTAAAAACTTTTAGTAGCAAAAATTGCAGTACCGAAATTCATTTAAAATTTGAAAGTGTTGCCATGCGCAAAATGACGTATGCGTTACGCACAGATACGTTTGGCCTTTATAATATAGATTTTAAAGTTAAATTTGTTGGTGCTACCACCTTTGTAATAATTACATAATTATAAATTAATAATTTGGATTTATCAATTAAAGAACAAGTTGTTTTGAAAGAAATATTAAATAAAACCCTCTGTGTGATCTCCGATTACATTTACCTATTTGTTCTTACATAAGGTTTGATTTTTTTTAATAGAATGCTTATTGCATCTTATTTAATAAGATAAATTTTATCCTGAGATTCTACTTGCGCAGAATAGCTGCCGGGCTGGACACACACACACACACACACACACACACACACACACACACACAAAAAAAAAAAAAAAAAAAAAAAAAAAAAAAAAAAAAACACCCAGGAATTGATTAAAACTACAAAACATGTTTTGTTGAGTTCATTTTGGTTGCTTTAAATGAATTATTTAGTTAAAGTAAAAAATCGATTTTGTTGCTCGATATAAGAGTTAAAAATATTGTTAAACACTCTTATAAAATTTTAACAAAATTTCATCAATTTTACTTGAGTCTTATAAAGTCTTGTATTTTCAATTTGTAACTACAAAAAAATTTTTTGTTTCTGCAAAATTTAAATTGCTGTGCGGCAATAACTCTCTTGCATAATTTTGTTTAGTTTACTTTTTTTCTTTATAACCGATGACCAGGCCCCTACCTGCCGAGTTACGTCAACTTAACGGGTTAGATACCTGGTATCGGGGTGGGTGACCGCCAAATTTCCGCTTAGCGGCAATAAATCTGATTCCTTCGCTTCGCTCGTCATCATATCTGCACTACTTGCTTCTCGTTTGAGCATACTTTGTTTTTTCGGTTGCTTAATGTTACAACCTGTTGTTTGTACTGCAAATGACTATATAAATTGATCTCGTAATTTAGAACTTTGATCAGATGACGAGACTTTCACCTGGCAAGGCACCTTCAGAGGTATAATTCACAGGTAACTTGGAGGACTTTGCACCCACGACGGATTTTACATGCACCAGGCGCCATAGCTATAAAGGATTAACATAATTTTTGGATAATAAAAACTTTTCAAATTGAGACGGATTAATGACATCATTATTGCGTTATTATGCATTTCAGATGGAAAGTGTGGATAAAAAATTAAATATATATATATATATATATATATATATATATATATATATATATATATATATATCTGTTTATTTAAACAAAATTTCCATTGACCCATATTTAAATGAAAAGATTTATTGGACCAAACTGATTTTTGTTGATTCATCAAGACTTTTTTTCTGGGTGTATGTGTTTGAATGTGATCGAATAAATATATATATGTTAATTTTTATACAAGCTAGATAAAACTGATATTTAAGGCATAATTATAGACTACATTTCTATAATTCGAATATAATATGTATTGACTCTTTCCCACTTCAGTTTTGACTTTGCTTGAGATTCACATACTTTGTAAAAGTGTCTGGTACTCAGGTTGTTTTTAAGCAGACTTTTTGGGTTCAGGTTGAATGCAACTGATTCACGCAGTACTTTAAGTTGATTTAGAATATTTATATTCTTAAGACAGACGAATCTCCAGAATAGATATATAGAATTAAATCATTCTATATTATTCTGATTTTTTTTATGTTGCAGCACTGTTTTAACTTATATAAAATAATATTGTTTCACCCGTTTCTTCCATTAAAGTAAGACAAAAGTAAATAAATAAACAAAACCAAATAAATGAAACTTATTTTATTTATTTCCTTAAGTACATTTGTTATCTTTGGAATAGTACAGGAAAATTTCTTCTTTGATCAAATGCAGTAACAAAATTCGATATCTACAGAATAAGAGCAATGTTCGATATCGTTTAGGAATCGGCATAATGTGTCAATAGGATAATTTATAGGATTATAACTTGAGAAAATAACATAAGAAAGATAATTATATTTTCTAAATGCTTAATATATGCATATATAATTGTTGTTATTTGAAAATTTCTTTGAAATAAAAAAATACGCATAATTTCAAGTATTTAAAATTATAATTGTAACTTTGTGCGCTTGAAGATATAATTTCAATTGCTTAAAAATATTCTAATAAAATACGTTTTATTATTATTATTTTTTTCATTTACGTCAATTTTTTTGTTTGCTTTTTTACATGCTAAAGTGTTTTTGCTTTTTCATAAATTCTCTTTTGATAATTACACATTTTTGGAAGATTGAAAGACTTAAAAGAATGCCGGCAGTTTATTATAAATAGACCCCTGATTTCATACTTCATAAAAGTTAAGAGATATGCACTCACATGTTTATTAAAAATATTTGAAGTATGTGCAATGTATACGGATTTGCAAATTTTCATTATTGTTTTATTTTCATATTGTGTTTAAAAGATTCCAGTGTTTATTGATGTATGAAGTTGAAGCACATACAGTTATGAATTTTTAATATTAATTACTGCTTGTACAGAAAATCTTAATTAATACATGAATAACAATATGTATATGAAGTACACATATACTATTTTTTTAAACGATTTATAATATGTATATAAACGGTTCATTATTTATAAACGATTAATATACTCTGTAAAAAATTTTTTTTCGTTAAATAACGGAAATAGTACTGGTAAGTACTAGATGCCAGTACTATTTTCGTTTTTTAACGGAAAAAAATCCGTTTTTACCAGAAATATTTCCTTTTTTTACAAAATATTTCCGTTTTTTTATATTTTTTTATATAAAAATTTCGCTTGAAAACCAAAAAAGAATTTTCAAGGAGAAACTTGCAGGTTTATGATTAAGAAAAAAAATAAATGACACAAGAAGAAAAAAAAAAGAGACTGTAAAATGAAATTAAAGTAAAAAATTAATAGAGAAAAAAATAACGAGAAGAAACTGAAAAAAATAGAAACATATATTCCAAGCCTTAGAAATAAAACACATTTATGAAAAATCATTATTTTATATATATGAGATTTTAAAAGCTCACTTATTTTAGACTATTTTGAGGGAGAAAGACAAAAGATTACTAGAATTTTATGCAACTACAGTCATTTTTTTATATGTTCACACCGGTGCCGAGAGTAATGTTTTTCGCTGGGACGACACTCGGATTCATATTAAGCTTCATCTAGCGGCGCAATAATATCGCTTATTTAGGCACTGCGTATGACGACTTCCTTCTCATATTTATTGAATACAACTCGAATATTACTATCAGAGTTGATTGTAAAAGTCTCAAAATTCATAAGGAGTAAGCAAATTACGCAGAGATATGATTTTATTGATAGTACTCAAAACAGCACAATCTCCACATATCATATATATTTAGATTAACGTTGAAAATTAAAAAAAAAAGTTGTTTGTATAAACATCACCCTTAAGGCCCCTGTCCCTGCTCGCGAAGATACTCGCGAGCTAACGCAATTCCTACGAGGAGGCATTCTTCTAATAACGCTTTCGCATTTTTACATTGTTTATTTTTATTTATTTATTTTTTTTTGTGCATTGGATAGCTGAGGTCTCTCTCAAGATCGCTATTTTGTTCCTTTTTTGATTTTGATAGCAGAAATTTTTTATAAAGTTACTTTCACTTTCTGAACCGGTTTTGGAAGTGAAAGTAACTTTATAGAAAATACCTGTGACCAAAATCGAAAAAGTAATCAAGGAAGATCTTGAGAGGGACCTCAGCTATCGAATGCAAAAAAAAATTATTAAAGAATATCAAAATGCGAAAGAGTTATTAGAAAAGTGCTTCCCCATATGGATAGCATTAGCTCAGGAGTATCATCCCGGGCAAGGACAGGAACCTTAAGTTTGCAAACACGGTAAAGATAGTTCTAATCACCACATTTGATCTTCAACCAACATCTTAAAAACATTTAACTCTGCTATTATTTTTGCATAAATTTATCGATTACACAAAGCTGGAGTTACCAGAAATATTAGAAAAATGAAAGAGCCTGATCACAAAGACTGTGATTGGTCGAATATCGATAACATAACAATATCAAACTGGTAACGACATATTATAACTGTTATAAGGGCAAGCCCGCACTCTATTTAGAATGCTACAAAATTACATCAAAATAAATGAATAATTATGTTGTTTATAACACTGAGTTGTATCTACTATTGAAGTTCCGAATATTTAAGTGTGGTCCGCCGCTAAAGCAAACTGCCGGAGGAACAGTTGAGCGTGACCCAGTGGTTATGTACGCCGCCTGATGGGGCAGTTGAATATCATCCACCAGCAGTGCACGCTGGTGTATTTATTTTAGATTTTCTAATCCTGTCATGTATATTGCATATGGTCTATCTAATTTAATTAATTCGAGAGTATCAATTTGTCATCTTTTTTGAAGAAAACTGTTGTTTTTGTTCAATTATTTCGAAAGAGATATCGGATAATGAAAAATGTGAAAAAATTACGAAATAATTTTAATTTATAATTTGACTATTACTTTTCATTGAAGTGACAAAATTGATGTTTACTGAAATAATACAAGTCTCGCTTGAGGTATGAAACATTAGTTAATGATGCAAGTTATCTATTATCAGTGTTTTTTTTTTTAATGTTGACATTCATTTTCACAATATATCTAAAAAATGTGTTTTTAAGATAAAGATACCCAGACTTTATATATTGATCATTTTTAAAAATATATAAACTATTGAAATAAGGTACCCTGGGGTAATAACGCCAGACGGGGTAATAACGCCAAGTGCTAATATTTTGCATAATTATGAAATAATCTGGTAAATGACACCCATGTGTTCTGCGCAGAAGGGTTTTGAGTCATATAAATCGCAAAATACAGCTTCAAGTTAATTTGTTTCATTTTTAGGTCTTATTGTTTTTACAAGCAGTTAAAATTAACGCTTGATCTAAAATTTGCGAGATACGTTTTGTGATGTGAAGACTATTTTTTTTTCCGGAAATACTTTGTTAATTACATAAATTTCTAGTACATTTCATGGCCTTTCAAAATGTTGTTGAAGATTTTGGATATCTTCTCGAGATAATTTGTAATTTAAAATGTACAGCGCAATAACTATAACAGGGTAATAACGCCAATCCTTGTAATTTTTACCCCGGTTGATTCCCTACAGTGGCAGAGTTACATCCTAAATACTGATTCAAATAAACACAGTTAAAACTGTGCAATGTTTCTAATAATTCTATTTAAACGCTCCTTTTTAAGCAAAAAGAAGTTCATGGTCTAATATTCTTTTGCCTCATCCCCCCTCCCCACACCACACCTTTATTTTTCTTACACTTTCACGAAAAAATGAACATTTTCAATAGCTTAGGATGCAATTTGTCAATTTCTAGAGCTGAGAGTTTGTATTTTTAGAATTGGGCAATCTATAAATGCAATTAATCCAACTTATTTCATTGTTTTGTTTGCATGGCGTTATTACCAATATAGGTGGGTAATAACGCCAAATAGCATTGGTCAAGAAATCACGCCATTACATTTTATGTATTCATATCTGTTAAATTATTTTTTTTATATAGATAGTCGATGAGTTGCTGTATCAAATCATATATTTGTTTGAAAAATACAAACTAAAACTGAGCCGTGAAAATTGCTAGAACCTTAACGTGGCGTTATTACCCCAGGGTACCTTAGTTATAAATTATGGAATTAGAGACAAATTATTAAAAAGAAAATATTTAATAAGTTTTTTTCTTTATTATACTAAACACAACTCTACACAGAACCGATTAGTGTCAGAATTTAGGATTTAAAGCATATAAGAAAAAAAATAACGCATTTAATATAACACAATTTTATGATACTCTTCCATCATTCTGATTAAGTGATTTAAACATTCATGAATTTTTACAGTTGTACTTATATTTCTCTACAACAACGATTCCAATTACGTGGATTCGATTTTAGAAAATGTTAATCATGAAACATAATTGCGCCATGAAACAGAAAAATTAAGAAACAACTTATGCACCGAAAATCATAATTTTACCCAATATGTAAATTTAGGTGTAATTTACAACGCTTAAAGAACATTAGTTTCATGAAAATAGCTGGTAATGAACTGAGGAGAGAAACTATTTTCATTTATGGACTATGGTTTCTTTTTCAAATTTTTATAGATATTTAAGCAGAGCGCACAACATTAGCAGTAAATTCTCAGTTTTGGAGGCACATTTTAGATTAATCTTAACTCCAAAAAATAAAGACATCTTTATGTTTGATTAATTGATTTTAAAAATAGATATATTTTTTTCAATTTATACTTTATTGAGCCAAGGAAAGTTGAAAATTTTATTTTTCTAAACTTTGAAATATTTAAGAAAGAGTTTTATTAAATTCTAATATTTCCATATTAAAAAAATCATTCTTATTAAGTGATTTATACACACAGGCATCCATACAGTTGCAAATATATTCTCCCTTCAGTAAGTTAACAATCCTAACAATGCGGATTCAGTTTTTTAAAAAATGCGAATCATGAAGTATAAAAGTGCCATGAAATAGAAAAATAAAAAAACAACTCATACACCAAAAATCATAATTTTACCCAGAATGTAAATTTAGGTGTAATTTACGATGCTTCAAGAACATTAGTTTCTTGAAAATAGCTGGTAACGACCTGCGAAGAAACATTCTTTTACATTTATGGCATGTAGTTTCTTTTTCAAATTTTTATAGATATTTAAGCAGAACACACAATACTAGCAAATAGATTTACAGTTTTGAAAGTATACTTTAAAATAATCTGAACTTCAAAAATAGAGGGAAACCTTTATGTTTGTCCGTTTATTAACTGATTTTAAAAATATATTTTTCTTTCAGTTTGCACTTTTTGAGCAAAGAAAGAGATGTTTTTTGAGAGGATGTAAGATGTAAATTTTATTAAATTCTAATATTGCCATATGCGAAAATATAAGACTGTTTCAAATGTAACCTCGTACAAACAAAAGGAATGCACCAAAAGTACTAAACAATAAATGAGAATAAAATGAATGGACGTATTTTTATATGCTATTCATACCGACATAGATGCTTGGAGTATGATACCGAAAACATAACGAATACAAATAGAAACAAAAAAGAAAAAAAATCATGCGTCGAGCATAGATTATCAAACACTTTTGAAACGCAACACATCTAGAATAATGTAACAAAATGCGCTTTAGGTAAATTACCTAACCAGTCACTCTACTATGTTTCATTTTTCTGAAAATATTAAATTGTATAAGATAGAAGAAAATTTTTGGATTTACACATTCGAATACTTATCTTAATTACATTAAACACAATTACTCTGTTCCATTTCACAAGAAAAACAAAAATAAATGTATATTACTTCACTATTATACTTCAAGCTACAGAATACCAATTAGTGTAAGAATTTATGATTTAAAGCATTTAAGAAAAAAATAGCGCGTATAATCTGTTAAAATTTTATGATACTCATCCATCATTCTGAATACGTGATTTAAACATGGATACATTTTTGTAGTTGCAATTACATTCTCCCTCCACTCTTTTAACGACCCCAATTACGTTGATCCATTTTCGGAATATGTGAATCATGAAACATAATTATGCCATGAAACAGAAAAATGAAGAAACAACTCATACACCAAAAAATCATAATTTTACCCAGAATGTAAATTTAGGTGTAATTTACGATGTTTCAATAACATTAGTTTCTTGAAAATAGCTGGTAACGACCAGCGAAGGAAAATTCTTTTACATTTATGGCCTGTAGTTTCTTTTTCAAATTTTTATACATATTTAAGCAGAACACACAACATCAGCGAATAGATTTTCAGTTTTGGAGGCACATTTTAGATTAATCTTAATTTCAAAAAATGAACAACATTTTTATGTTTCATTAATTGATTTTAAAAATAGATATATTTTTTTTCTATTTATACTTTATTGAGCCAAGGAAAGTTGAACATTTTATTTTTCTAAATTTTGAAAGATTTAAGAAAGAGCTTTAATTAAATTCTAATATTTCCATATAAGAAAAAAAATAATTCTAATTAAGTGATTTATACACAAATATATTCTTACAGTTGCAATGATATTCTCTTTTCAGTACGTTAAGAATTCTAATTACGTGGATTCAGTTTTAGAAAATGCGAATCATGAAGTATAATAGTGCTAAGAAGTAGAAAAATGAAGAAACAACTCATACACCAAAGATCATAATTTTACACAGAATGTAAATTTAAGTGTAAATTACGATACTTCAAGAACATTAGTTTCTTGAAAATAGGTGGTAATGACTGGCGAAGGAAAATTCTTTTAAATTTATAGCCTGTAGTTTCTTTTTCAAATTTTTATAGATATTTAAGCAGAACATACAACATTAGTGAATAGATTATCAGTTTTGGAAGTATACCTTACAATAATCTTAACTTCAAAAATAGACCGACATTAACTGATAATTAACTGATAATTAACTGTTAATTAACTGATTTTAAAAATAGATTTTTCTTTCAGTTAGCACTTTTTTTATTAAGAAAGAGACTTTTTTTAATTTTGAAAGGATTTAAGAAGTATGTTTTATTAAATTGTAATATTGCCATATACGAAAATATAGCACTGTTTCAAAAATAACCTCGTGCAAAGAAAAGGAATGAACCAAAAGTACTGAACAAATGATGAGAATGAAATGAATGGACGTGTTTTTATGTGTTATTCATGCCGACATAGATGCTTGGAGTAAGATACCGAAAACATAACGAATACAAATATAAACAAAAAGAAAAAAATCACGCGTCAAGCATACATTATTAAACACTTATGAAACACAGCACATTTAGAATAATGTAACAGAATGCGTAGGTAAATTGCCTAACCTGTTACTCTGCTATGTTTCATTTTTCTGGAATTTTCTGGATTTTTCCGAATACTTTTCTTAATTACATTAAACACAATTACTTTGTTCCATTATACAAGAAAAACTAAAATAAATGTATGTCACTATTATTCTGCAAGCTACATAGAACCAATAGTAAGAAATTTATGATTTAAAGCACTTAAGAAAAAAATATCGCATATAATCTGATAAAAGTTTATGATACTCATCCATCATTCTGATTAAGTGATTTAAACATGGATACATTTTTACAGTTACAATTATATTCTCCCTCCAGTCCTTTAACGATCCCAATTACGCTGATCCACTTTTATAATATGGGAATCACGAAACAAAATTATGTTCTGAAAAAGAAAAATGAAGAAACATCTCATACACCGAATATCATAATTCTACCCAGAATGTAAATTTAGGTGTAATTTACAATGCTTCAAGAGCATTAATTTCATGAAAATAACTGGTAATGACCTGAGAAGAGAAATTCTTTTGCATTTATGGCCTGTAGTTTCTTTTTAAAATTTATATAGCTATCTAAGCAGAACGCTCAGCATCAGCGAATAAATTCTCAGTTTTGGAGGCACATTTTTCTTACAGTTGTAATTATATTCTCCCTTTAGTATGCTAACAATCCTAATTACGCGGATTCAGTTTTAGAAAATGCAAATCATGAAGTATAATAGTGCCATGAAATAGAACAAGTTGGAAATTGCACGTGAAGTGTAGTAAATAAGGTGCGTTCGTACGATAGCGAAGTTTTAAAAATATCACTCTTATAAATGAATCTCACAAAATTGTAAATAGTTAATAACAATTAAATTTTGCACCAAACAATGTTCTCCCTATACCATTATGCAATGGAATACTTTTGTGTGGCTTTGTAAATCAATGAGAAATGTTCTTTGCACCACAGATTATACATAATGTATATTATAATATGTACTTTATAGATGCATATAAATTTTATTATGTTCGAATTAGTGTAACACCATTAAAATGCATCTGAAACATTTCCCCCTATTGACCGTATTTTAACGGAATAATTTTGGTTGTCCCTGTAATTGAACTATGCATCCGATTTTGATCAAATTTGAAATAGCTCGACAAAATTATGTAATAATTATGTATTTTAAATTTCAAACGATTCGGTTGGGTAGTTTTTGCGTTGTTATATACGGACAGACAGACGGACAGACTGAACGACAACTATAGGTACTACGTATTCACATAATTGCGAACGCACCTAAAAATGAAGAAACAACTCATACAACAAAAATCCCAATTTAACCAATAATGTAAATTTAGTTGTAATTTTCGATGCTTCAAGAACATTAGTTTCTTGAAATTAACTGGTAACGACCTGCGAAGGAAAATTCTTTTACATTCATGGCTTGTAGTATCTTTTTCAAATTTTTATATTAAGCAGAAAACACAACATTAGCGAATGGATTTTCAGTTTTTGAAGTATACTTTAAAATAATATCAAATTCAAAATAGACATCTTTTGTTTGTTCGTTTATTACCTGATTTTAAAAATAGATATACATTTCAGATGGCATTTCTTTAGCTGAGAAAGATATTTTTTTTTAAATTTGAAAGGATTTAAGAATTAAATTTGATGAAATTCGAATATTGCCATATACGAAAATAGAAAACTGTTTCAAAAGTAACCTTTCAAAGAAAAGGAATGCACCAAAAAGTACTAAAGATGAAAACAAATGAAGAGAGTTATTTTTATATGTTATTCATACCGATGTAGATGCTTAGAGTAAGATACCGAAAATATAAAGAATACAAATATAAACAAAAAAGTGAAAATCATGCGGCAAGCATAGATTATCAAACACACAACACATTTAGAATAACGTAACAAAATGCTCTTTAGGGTAAATTACCTAACCGAAACTTTCTAGAAAATCTGCCATGTTTCATTTTTCTGGAAATATTAAATTGTATGAGAAAGAAGAAAATTTTAGGGTTTGCACATCCGAATACTTTTCTTAATTACATTAAACACAATTAATTTGTTCCATTGCCCAAGATAAACACAAATAAATGTATATTACTTCACTATTATTCTGCAAGCTACATAAAAACAATTATTGTAAAAATATGAGATTTAAAGCACTTAGGGAAAAAAATCACGCATATAATCTGATAAAATTTTATGATACTCATCCATCATTCTGATTAAGTGATTTAAACATGGATACATTTTTACAGTTATAATTATATTCTCCATCCAGTCCTTTAACGATCCCAATTACGCTGATCCATTTTTAGAATATGTGAATCACGAAACATAATTATGCCGTGAAACAGAAAAATAAAGAACAACTCATACACTGAAAATCATAATTCTACCCGGAATGTAAATTTAGGTGTAATTTACAAGGCTTCAAGAGCATTAGTTTCTAGAAAATAGCTGGTAACGACCTGCGAAGGGAAATTCTTTTACATTTATGGCCTCTAGTTTCTTTTTCAAATTTTTATAGATATTAAAGCAGAACACACAACATTAGTGAATAAATTCTCTGTTTATGAGGTATATTTTAGATTAATTTCAATTTGAAAAATAGAGGTATATATTTATGTTTGTCTGTTTACTAATTGATTTTAAAAATCGATTTTTCTTTCAATTTTCACTTATTGATATAAGAAAGAGACTTTTTTGAAATTTTAGAAGATTTAAGAAACAAATTTTATAAAATTTTAATAAAGAATCCTGGAGTAATAACCCCATGTTAAAGCTGTACCAAATTTCACGGCTTTGTTTTAGAATTTTTTTCAAACAAATGTAGGATTTGAAACCGCATCTTACTGACTATCCATAAAAGAAAGAAATGTGAAAAAATTAACAGCGCTAAGGGCATAACAATTTTTTTTTATAATTTTTGCTTTTCAACTATGACAGTAATGCTCTCTGTGCGTGAAATAAGAAATAAACTTTCTTCAGATGTATTTTCAGTACGTAAAATATTTAGCCAAAGTAATAATGCTAGTGGATGACGCTATTATTCCAGTATATTTATTGCGCAATCTATTGAACTTCAAATTGCCTCGGAAATACATCCAAAATATTCTACAGCATTTTAAAAATGCACGAAATGCACTACAAATTTATATAGTAAACAAAGTAATTACGCTAGTGAATGACGTTATTATCCCAATATACATATTGCGCAATCTATTTTAACTACAAACTGCTTCCCCAAATACATTCAAAATATTCCACAACATTTTTTAAAAACTTCAAATACACTAGAAATTTACATAGTAAACAAAGTAATTACGCTAGTGGATGACGTTATTATTCCAATATTGCGCAATCTATTTTAACTACAAACTGCTTCGCAAATACATCCAAAATATTCCACAAGATTTTTAAAAAACTTGAAACACACTAGAAATTTACATAGTAAACAAAGTAATTACGCTAGTGGATGACGTTATTATCCCAATATACATATTGCGCAATTTATTTTAAGTACAAACTGCCTCGCAAATACATAAAAAATATTCCACAACATTTTTTAAAAATTTGAAATACACTAGAAATTTATGTAGTAAACAAAGTATTTTGTAATAAATATAAAGCCTTCAGATCACAGAACTTGCATCGCAATATTTAAACGGGCATCAACTTTTACGTACTTCTGCCATCGATAAGATCTAGAAAGGAAACAAATTAACTCTAAGCTGTTGTTTGTGATTGATATGACTCAGAGCCCTTTTGTTCAGAAGCCGTAGGTGTTATCACTATGATTCCTTCATACTTTCGCGTAATATTTCCACTAGACGTTATTACCCACCCTGGTGTAATAGCCCAGGGTGGGCCTTATTACCATATAACAAAATGTAAGACTGCTTCAAAAGTAACCTCGTGCGAAGGAAAGGAATGTACCAGAAATAGTAAACCGTTGATCACAAGAAAATGAATAGACGTGTTTTTATATGTTATTCATATCGACAAAGATGCATGGGTAAGGTTACGAAAATATAACCAATGCAAATATAAACAAAAAAGAAAAAAAATCATGCGTCAAGCATAGATTATTAAACACTTATGAAGCACAATACATTTAGAATAATGTAACAAAATGCACTTTTAATAAGTCCAAGTATGATGTCGAATTTAAACATATGGATTAAAATTATATATTTGAAAATACAATTTCGGTAATTCCCCCCCCCCCCCAAAAAAAAACCCTAAATTCTTTGAAAATCTCTCTATATGATAAATATATATAAAATATTAACTACTTGTAAGCAAAAAATTTGTTTAATTAGGAAGTACATACTTCAGTTGAGAAATGCTCTTCAGCATTTTTCGCTAATACGGAAAATAGTATGGATACTAGCGAGCTACGCCCGCTAGCTGGGCCACTTTTTCCAAACGAACCTCAATATTAAGGAATATATAATAAACAAAAAAATTCATTTAATAAGCAAGTCTTGGTGTTTTAATCTTCAGCACAAAAAAAGTAAATTAAAGAGCTATGGTTGTTATGCGCCCATTATCCCGTTAAAATATGTGATTTCGCACAGTGGGCGGTACGGGCCCATCGTGCGAAGCCGGCCCACCGGCGCTATGCGCCATGGTCGCCATTGTCCCGTTAAAAATATTTGGTTTTGCACGGATGGCGCTGCGCGTCCATAATACATTTTCTCGTATTTTTTGGATCATCAGAAGCAGACTTTTACGCAGATTCTGAATATGTAATCAGTTTTTTTCTACTTTAAAAACTGTCTGCATGATGGTTTAAGAAAAAACGCGCAAAAAAAGTTTGTTTATTAAAAACTGCAAAAGACTGCTATTAAAAAAAAATAAGTAATTTCATTAATATCACAAAGAACATAACTAACAAATAATTTTGGCAACTCGTTTTCCGTTTGTACTAACAGAAATTAGTATTAATCGCATAAATCTTAGGTTACACAATAGTCGTGTATGCTACCAAAAAGAAAAAGTATGACGATTAATACTCACATACAGAATAAATATATGAATAGCCAGTTACATCTGAGATCCTCAAAATATTAATTAGCAACACTATTACCTCTTAGTGAACATATCTTGCTGTGCTTAAATAGTTGTACTTATTATATTAATTAAACAGTGTTTAATATTTTTTACCAGATACTTCTTTTTCTCTTATACATTCTTTGACAAATTGACGGGAGAAAAATAGGTTTTCGGCTGCCTCTTCTTTTAGCCAAAGGGGAAAAGTTCCTGTTCTACACCGCAAGGTAGCGCAGTGTTCTACCTCAGAGCTCCGTTTGAGACCTGTTTGGGAAATAAGACGTTTTCCGTTCCGATTCCCGACCGGTTTTTAATTCATAACTTTTTTAATTTTGGTCCCACGGTCTCGAAAATGCCCGAAATGACTTTCCCGGAATTTTTCGAATCGAAAGACACGTCTCGCGACTTCCAACTCGCCCGCGTTGCGAACTGTAATCGGCTTCAAGCAGAGAGACAGACAGAGGCGCACGGATTTTATTAGTAGAGACTAGCGAGCTACGCCCGCTAGCTGGGCCACTTTTTCCAAACGAACCTCGGTATTAAGCAGTATATAATAAGCAAAAAAATTCATTTAATAAGCAAGTCTTAGTGTTCGAATCCTCAAGCACAAAAAAAAGTAAATTAAAGAGCCATGGTCCCGTTAAAAATATGTGATTTCGCACTGTGGGCCACGTGCACTTGAAAAAAAAAAAAGATTGTGGATCGGAACTATGGTCGCTTCGCGCCCATAATCCCGTTAAAAATATTTGGTTTTGCACGGTGGGCACTACGCGCACTTAAGACATTTTTCCGTATTTTTTAGTTCATCAGAAGCAGATTTTTACGCAGATTCTGAATATGTAATCAGTTTTTTCTACTTTAAAAATTGTCTGCATGATGGTTTAAGAAAAAACGTGCAAAAAAACGCAATTAGCGCCGGTAGAAAAAGCGCTTTTCGGCTGTTTCTTCTTTTAGCCAAAGGGGAAAAGTTAGGTTCTTCACCGCAAGGTAGCGCAGTGTTCTGCCTCGGAGCTCCGTTTGAGCGCCGTTTCGGATTTGAGACACTTTTCGTTCCGATTCCCAAGGGGTTTTTAATTCATAACTTTTTTAATTTTGGTCCCACGGTCTCGAAAATGCCCGAAATGACTTCCCCGGAATATTTCCAATCGAAAGACACCTCTCGCAACTTCCAACTCGCCCGCGTTGCGAACTGTAATCGGCTTCAAGCAGACAGACAGACAGACAGACAGAGGCGCACGGATTTTATTAGTATAGATTCTTTTGTCCAACTCTTTGTACAAGGTATAGAATATGTATACAGCCAGAAATACTGAAAATACTGGTTAAATTTAAATACATACACCAAAATTGAAAACGAGCTTCCTGAAATTATTCCTCAGCAGGTGACAGTGCTATGCTACTTTTTTTTCCGATTTCCGCGACAGGTCTTTCTCCAGAATAAATGCACGGAATTTCATCAAACTTCAAATTCAGTTATTTCTTGACATGAATTGATGGGTTTTTTTTACGTTTAGTGTAATTTAAATAGCTCAATAGGAAGTGCTGCTAACAGCATTTGTTAAGATTTTCGTAACCGCTCAATCTCCAGATTTAATGCACGAATTTTGATGAAACTTCAGATTCGGTTTGGTATATTTTGGTGTAAATCGTTCAACAGGTAGCCCTGCAAGACACATTTTGTGCGATTTTTCAAATAGCTCTATTATTAGAATTAATGCATGGTATTTCCTCAAATCCTAGATTCAGTTAGTCGTTGATATAATTTTTTTTTTACGTTTTAGTGCAAATCGCTTAGCAGGTGGCGCTTCAATACTGCCTTTTTTTAAGATTACCGCAATAGCTCTATCTCAAAAACGAATATACGGATTACTATCAAATTTCAGATTCGATTAGTTCTTGAAATGATGATGTTTATATTTTGATGTAAATAGCTCCACAAATGTCGCTGCTATGCTGCATTTGTTACGATTTCTGTAACAGCTCTATCACAATAACTAATGGACAGATTTCCATCAAACTTGAGATTATGTCAAACTTTCACATAAATTAGTTTTGTTTACATTTTTGTGTCAATTGTCATACAGGTCGTGCTGCTATGCCGAATTTTGTAAATTTACATGATTTTAGTGATAGTCATATCTCAACAATTAATGCACGGAATTTCATATCTTTAGAAACCTCGTGATGAATATAGATTGTCATTTAATTTTGTCACTGTGATTGCAAATTTCGAAATGTTAACATGCATGAGGAAAAGAAAGTTTTGGAACTGCTACATCGAACAATTTTTTCTTGGTTTTGTTTTAATGAGTTTGAATTTATTTTATAAAACAAAAAAGGTGCAAAAAAAATTTAAATACTTCTAAGTGAAATATTTAAACACGCAAGTTAATTTTGTCTAATGAAACGAAATGTAATGCCACTGATGTTATAAATTGCATTTAATGAATTTTAGGTACCTGCAATGTTGTAATTATTCACTAATATCAATTACTACATTCATTTCTGACATTCTTTGTAATACTTAGGTTAACTATATGATAAAATGTGATAAGAAATCACATTATTAATTTATCTTGTACAATTTAATTTACCCGCAATCTTTTTATTGAAAACTTTCATCATATTAATGTGTTTTAATTAAGTCGTTTGTCGTTGTTCAGTATATACTCTTACTAAAAACATTATTTTCCTGATAGAGACACAGTGTTTTATTTTTATGCAGTTTAGATTGAAAAAGTAAGAAAATAAAAGTCCATTACACTGTTTCTATCTTTGCATGCTAATTTAATTATGCATTTAAATACTAATAGCTTAATTTTTCCTAATAGATCAGATTATAAATATGTGCTTGTTATTAAGTATTAAATTGCAATTAGAGATAAACAAAGAAAAGTTCTTAATAGACGTACAGATATTTTTTGGGAGAAGGGGAATTGGAGTATACATATAAAAATATAATAAAACAATAAATGAAATGAATTTTTATTCTGTAAGATACTGTTTTCATTTTATAAACTATGGATGATAATTTCAATTTGCAATGTAATGTTTTGACTTGAAACTTTTAATTAAAAATGTGAAGGATTAGAGTTGTACTATTTAATTAAAGTGAAATCCATTTGTTTACACATGAAAGTAATATTTGAATATGAAACATACTTTTAGATAATGTAACTAACAAAAACACTTCATCCAGTCTTATAAAAAAATATACGGAATTCAATATAAAATCTTCTTAATTTTTTCCTTTTTTAATATCAATTACTAAGAAAAGTTATTGGTACTTGAATTTTATTTAATAACATATATTTTTTAATGAATACTGATATATTGTATCATAAAACATGTTTATTATTAAATATTTCAAAATCATTTTGTTCGTTTTTCACTTTAAAGGCATTACTCTTATAATGTAGAAAGAATTTAAATAATTTATATCAAATTTAATGTAACACTATGATAACATGGTAAATATGAACTGTTGTTAAACGTTTGAATGATACTTACTTCTGTTCTACAGTAGAAGGAAAAAAATACTCAATAGTGAAATAAGTTCGAACGAATAAAAAATGTATGGATACAAATGCATAAAATATTTTGATTAGATCGAATAGAAACTTTGAAAATGTAACAAAAGTCATATTATTCTGTGTTCACAAGTCTTATTCATACATATATAAAGTAGGATTACAAAGATCATTTATTACCAATCATTCCTTGGCTTTTCAAAAGCATTTGAATGTTCTATCTTTAGAATTGTTAGTCATTCTCTTCTCTTTGGAATCTTTCCAAAACTTCCGAGAAAAATACAGAAAATTGGAAAAATATCGATTACTTAAAGAAAAGTTTATACGATAAAAATGATCTGGGTGAACTAGTTCTATATACTCATCATTTGAAACAAGAAGTCTTGAAATAACACGATTATCTATAAAAATAAAGGAAGATGTTTGCACGTATGGATATATGAAATGTGCTAAAAAAAAAAGGCATCCACGATATGTGATAAAAGAGTACCTATGTGTCTGAAGTTAAGTATTTTAAGGCCATTTTTTGTATTTTATTATTACTTTTCCTATTTTTTTCTTATTTTTTTAAAATTATTTCTGGTATACAGCAGCGATTTTTTAACACTCACAAAAACGAACCGCGATTGCATCTTTAACTCCAATTTAGTGAATTTTGTGCTTTGCGTTTTTTTATGCAATCATGTTTAGCTTTAAGACGATTACTTCCCATTAGTAAAAGGAAAAAAGTTTGAATATTTTTGCCAAATATAATAAATTAAGTTTTTTTCCTTTTTTTATTTAAATATTGCGTAATTTTTAATATTTTTGGGGATTAGTGACATAGTTTTGGCATTTTTTCTTAATTCATAAAGATCTCTTATAGGTAACTTTCGCTGCTGCTGCAATTTAATTCAAGTGAAATAATACCAATTCGGTTTCTGTAACAACGTGAACGGCGACACTCAAAAGATGAAACTGAGTTTTCAAAATTAAATGCCAGAATAATTTAACCGTTTGATTCGAAACCGGGCTGGGGTTATTTATGAGGAGTAGATGCTGTGATGGCAGTAGGGCTCTTCGATCGGGGACTCGGGGACTCCTTGTCGGGACACATTCGTTCGGGAGATTCGTTTGGGAATCAGAGAAGAATGCTGAGATACAGTCTTAACAAGCAATAAACCAATAAAATTATTAAAAAAACTTAGTAAAAATTCTTTGCACCGGTATTTTTAAGAGATATTTATTTCTAATGAGATGAATATGACAATCCATTGCAGGGCTTTGCCAGAAGTTTTTCTATAGACAACATTAGTCGTTTACATAAAAGGCATCTCCTGTTATCTACTCATTTCTACAATCCGTAAGGAACTTAAAACTATTACCCTAAGTAAACGTATCAATGATCAAGTAAAAAACTTTTATAGCAAAATCTACACCTCAATAACGAAAGTTTAGTGGACGCCATTACACTTTTTGAGCCTTCGAGTCTCATCTTTAAAAACTTCTGAGATTTTCCATTATTATGGACACCCAATGAACTTTGTGTTTACCAGTTTAAATTGCTCTTTGCCTATACTTTTTGTTTTTTCAATCCTTTCTATATTTTCTTATAAAAACTGAAATACACCTTTTTTTTTTCTATATTTTTGGAAGAAAAAATATATATACACTATATTCCCATATAAACCAATATATGCCTATTACCGACCACTCGCGATTTTAGACAATTTGTTAAGTATCGAGAAAAATACATTAGGAATAATCCTGAAACTTCAGGTGTGCAAACATAACAATACAGGTCATATATTATCATGAATTTTTTTTCCCGACACCCCACTGGGGACAATCAACAAATTGAAAAAGAACGATTATCCTTTGGATAATCCTGTCAAAGCTAATGCAGCAAAAGCGTTCAAACTGTAGATTATAATTAAGTGGTTTATTGTAATAAATTGCTATCATTTTTATGAAGATAGATTGTATACTCGTGAAAAGTAAAGGTATTTATAAAAACAGTTTTTACTTATAATTTTAAGAATTCTTAAAATAAATAAATGTTATTTCAAAAAATATGACTAACAACATTATACAAAATACCCTGTAATCAGAATTAAAAAATAATAAAAGTTGTATGAAAAATGTGCAGACTTACTAGATAATTCTTCACTGCGCATTCGTGAATGCTATCAAAATTTTATTTGCATATTGTGTTAGTGAAACGTATCGAGCAACTTTTGTAAAAATCTGAAAAACATAGCTTGAAAATTCTGAAAATTATCATCGATAGAATAAGCTGTTGATAAACCTGTTGTCCCCAAAATGAACAAAAACGTGAGGGGCAGTATCTAAATATAGTTGTACATGAAAGATTTTGTATTCTATATTGATATTAATTAATGGATATATGTATAGAGCCACTCATCTTTTTGCTTAATTTTGGAAACAATGTATTTTGATCTTATTCTATCGACGACAATTTTCAGAATTTTCAAGCTATTATTTTGATATTTTCACAAAAGTTGCTTTATAAATTTAGCAAACAGTTTATGAAAAGTATATTTTGATTGCATTCACGCATATTTATTACAAAATTATCCGACTTATATTCGCTGATTGGTACCGCTGAACGAGATACGTGAACTAAGTCATTAAACACAATCCGACACTCAAGGAGTTAATAGTTACACAGAAAAATAATCGACACAATTATCAAGTAGTACACATTGTTGGAGCATCTTTGGCAATTTATTAAAATCGTTGGGAATTGGTAGGATTGGTACTGGCAACGTGTTTGAATATGTAAAGACGGATCTTCAACTTTTCTTTAGCCATATAAGATGAACTGATTCACATTCAATCCCTATTTGCATTCGCTCTTTGCTTATCGACACCCGATGATTTCGGATATACGTTTCTTAATCAGCTATCTATTTTTTGAAGTATTTAGACTTCTAATTTTGCCTCTTCAATATTGATTTCCTTTACGGTCGAGCTACATGAATATCTTGATTCTTTTGGAAAAGGTTGGATGAGGCAGTTGAAGTATTCGAAGAATCTCTTACACCTGATTTTCTTGAAGATAAAGCTCCAAAATTATTTACCGTCTGTTTGTCATTCTTAAAAAAATGGACTTAAATCAAATATAATAAAAATCAATAAGTGAAAAAAAATCTTTGACAATTAAGTTATAATAAATCAACAATCAAAAACGTTACTTGTTAGTCAGCGTTACAATTTATTCTGGACATCCCATATAGTTATTGTATAATTCATGTCTCACCGCTATTCAGAGTTGCTGTTTATCTTGTCAAATCCTATCTTGCACTAAAATAGATTATGCATAAAAGATTTATATATTTTATTACAGACTTTTCTCACATGTAGTTTTGTAGTGAAATAATACTACTAATAATAAATGCTTTTTAAAATAATGCATTTATGTGTGACTTCATTAATTACAGTATATAAATAATGTATCGGTCACACAAGTAGGGTAAAAATTACTACACAAACTGTAGTTATAATGCATGTGTCATAGAATTAAGATTTATCATCTCTGTAAACGTTACGGTTCCAAAAAAATATTTAAGTAAATATTACTAATAAGAGGCTATTACTTTTAGTAAAAATTTCATTTTATTTCTTCCGCTATTATTGTTATTATTATTTGTAGATTAACACATATTTTCATGTATAGCGTGTACCAAAACCACAGATTTTGGTATATATAAAAAATATTTCATTATTTTACTGGTTGAAAACATATTATGCAAAAGTAAATTATCAGGCAGACATTTAATATTTAAGATAATTTTTTAGTTGACACAATGGAAAAAAACAGTGGGCGAGCAATTTATTTCACATATTAGTTTAAAGAAAGCCTATCCATGTGAATAATGATAAGGCTGTAGTTTATTCTATCTTTTCATCTTTCACAATCCATACAAAATAGACAAAAAATATTTCTCCTGTAGTTGGGAATATTTTAATTGTTTCATGACACCTTGTTATGTTATCCAGAAAGTAATTTAAAGCATCTTGAATTTGTTGCTAGTGTGATTTTGGATTTTCTAATTCTCGCATGAAAATTTTTATTAAAATCAACAAATTACTTGTTTGCTCATTTCGGAAAATAGGGTTAAACTGACAAACTTTCCCTCATATAAATCATGTAATGTAATAAATTTAAACGGGAATAAGCGTTTTTAGAATCCAGCAACTCTGAGAAATTCTTTTAATTAAATTTCATAATACTTCCTGTTTTATTGTGACAGCTATTCATTAATCATTTCACTTTGTTTATAATGTTATTAAAAATTGCCTTATTTTAAGATAACGTAAAATGCTACCAATTTCATGCCGAAAAGTTTAAAATATTAATTTTCAAATCCTATTAAAAGCATGCAAAACAAATAAACAATCAAAATAAACCCCAAAACAATAACATGGTTTGCTATAAATTGTTCATAAAATGAAAATAAAATCTTTAAACAGTAAGCAGTAACTGATGATCATAATGTCTTTCGTAATTCAGGGAAAAAATTTATAATAGTCGCACACATTAAATTTACTTACTTGCCATAAAATTTTTAAAATTAATCACAATCAACGTTTCTATCAAAATACAAGCCTCAGAGCACTTTTTGTTTTTAAGCAACGCTTTAAAAAATATTTTAATGATAATTAAAATAATGATAATGATATTGATAATTTTAAAAATAGCCTAATTATATTTTAATATCTCGCGTATACGAAGTGAAACATCATTTAGTAAATCTGCTAATTTTTTCATCTAATTTTTACTATTTTTTATTTTCGATTGAAGGATATTTCATAAAATGCTGCTTGTTGCTCATAGTTTTTGAAAAGCATATTTTCTAATATCAAGATCTCTGCGAATTACAAGCAAAAAACATCGCGAAATTTGCGGTTGTTTTGATTAATACTTTAATTTTTCTACGAGTGCGCATGCTAGCCTCATAAAAATAAACACAGTTAATTACAGTAAGCTTCTTAACCATATTCTACAGTTTTAACTCTTTTGCTACATTAGTTTTTACTGGGTTATCCAAAAGACAATTCTTTTTCCTTTTTTTTTATTGTTGCAGCGTATATGGGGTTCTTTTGATCTTATGGTTAGAGAACTTCAAACTCTTGTCTCTTAGAAAAGTAGAAAGTAATTTATTTACAGATCTTCAGAACAACAGAGTCTTCGAAACTCACAAATATTGCTAGATATTCAAAAATAACTGGTCAAATCTATCGTACAAGAATAGCTTTAGATCCCAGAGACTCTTTATACAACGTCTCAACACTTAATAACATTCAAAACAACATAAATGAAACTCAAGCAAACTTGCTAACAAACGCCTTGTTCACTCAATGACTGAGTGGTAAATAATCACAACAGCTCGCATCGCTTCTCTTCTTATATAGGCTAGCAGCATGTGCGGGAAATTTCTAGAACCATCTCGAAAAATCCACGGAACAACATTCAATGTATCAGTAGACCTAAAGGGGGGTTACCATTGAGAGGGAAGGGTTACCATCGCCAACAATCGCCAAGTTTGTCACCAACTTGGCGATATATCGCCAAATTTGGCGACCAAAATTAGTCGCCAAAAGTGACGCCAACTTGGCGATATCTTTAATATTTCGCCAATATGCCGTAGACATACACTGAAAATAATAGACAAGTTTGCTTGATAACAGAGACAATGTAACAAAAACTAATATTAGTAAAGAAATGGAGCTGAATAAGATTATTTACATTATTTTACAGTACAAACACTAACTATTTACAAAATTCGTAACACTACCCCTTCCTCAAAAACTGCACGTCCCGGGCAGTGCAATCCTTGAGTTACAGGAAAAAAATTAAAATAAATAAACAAATAAATAAATAAATAAATAATAACAATAATAATAAAATTTACATAAATAAGAACTAATTACTATTTACATATTTACAAAAAGTGACTTTCATGACCATGGTCTGAAATTCCAGTTTTGAATTTCTAATCACTTTGGCCAAAATAAGGGGCTAGCCGGTTATAATGTACGACCTTGGGCTTGGAGTGTGGTGATTTTCGTATGCGAACGACGACGTCATTCAGCCTGTTGACGACTGTGTAAGGACCGTCCCAGTTTCTTTGTAGTTTTGGCGACAGTCCCTTACGACGTATGGGATTCTACAACCAAACTTTGTCACCTTCGTTGAACTCATGTCCAGTTGCCTTTGTGTCGTACCGTGTCTTCATCTTTTCCGATGCCAGTCCGATTCGGTTCCTCGCTAGACGATGAATCTCCTCAATCCGTGCCTGGAGTCCATCCACGTATTCTTCAGGCGACAAAGGAGCGTCAGGAGGACGGCCAAACAAAAGATCCGCAGGCAGACGAAGATCACGACCAAAGAGCATTTGAGAAGGGGAGTAACCAGTGGCCTCATGAGTGGCACTCCTGTAGGCAAGCAGGAAAAGAGGCAATTTCTTGTCCCAGTCCTGTTGGTCCTGTTGGTACACCAGGAGAGAGAGGCTATTTAGGATGGTACGATTGAACCGCTCCACCATGCCGTCCGATTGAGGGTGTAGAGGTGTTGTTCGAGTTTTGTCCATGCCGAGTAGTTCACACATTTCCTTGAACACAGCCAAATCAAAATTTCTTCCTTGATCGGAATGGATTTGAAGAGGAACTCCGTATCTGGAAACCCAGTGTTGAATCAGTATGTCTGCTACGGTTACCGCCTCTTGATTAGGAATGGCGTAGGCTTCAGGCAACTTAGTGAAGTAGTCCATGACAACGAGGATGTACTTATTGCCATCAGATGTTCTAGGAAGTGGACCCAGGATGTCTAGAGCAATTCGTTCGAAAGGAGCTCCTACATTATAACGTTGCAATCGTCCACGGGTGCGCCTCTTTGGACCTTTACGTGCTACACAGGTGTCACAAGTTCGACACCACTTCTCCACGTCACTGCGAACATTATTCCAGTAGAAACGCTCTCGAACCTTTTGCAGGGTCTTCATTACACCAAAATGACCTCCTGTGGGACTACCATGCAGTTCTTGAAGGACCATAGGAATTCTCGACTTAGGGAGTAGTAGTTGCCATCTACATGTATTTCCATCGTCAGACTCCCATTTTCGGTACAAAATACCGTTCTTCAAATATAGGGAATCCCAGAGAGCCCAATAACGTTTAGTCTTAGGATGGTAATGGGCCATGTCTTGCCAGCTGGGCTTCCTGTTGGACTCCTCTTTCAGCTCTAGAATTGGCTTAATTTCAGGATCAGCAAGTTGATCTTTACGCAGGCTCTCGTCATTCCACGGATCTTGCGATGATGTAGACCCAGTTGTAACTTGTCTTATTATAGGACCTTTGGCATTAAATTTCTTCTCAACCCGGTTGCAGTATCTACAATTCTCTGAGCAGGGTCTTCTTGAGAGAGCATCTGCATTTCCATGTGATGAGCCTTTACGATGGCGTATCTCCATATCGTACTCTTGAAGCTTTTGTATCCACCTGGCTATCTGGCCTTCAGGGTTCTTAAAATTCAATAGCCAAGTTAGAGAAGCACGATCAGTTCGAATCAGGAATTTTCAACCGTAAAGATAGTGATGAAAATGGTCTATGGCTTTCACTACAGCAAGAAGCTCTTTTCTTGTGACGCAGTAGTTTCGCTCTACCTTTGATAAGCTCTTGCTGAAATAGGCGATAACACGCTCCTGGTCATCTATTTCCTGGGACAGTACAGCGCCAATGCTTTCGTTACTTGCATCCGTATCAAGTATAAACTGTTTATCGATTTGAGGATATGACAGAATCGGAGTGGATGTTAAGGCCTCCTTAAGCTTTTCGAAAGCAGCGTCACATTCCTGTGTCCACATAAATTTTTGATTGGCTTCTGTTAATTTATGAAGTGGTCTTGCAATCATCGAGAAGCCTTTGACGAATTTTCTGTAATAGGTGCATAATCCTAGAAAACTTCGAAACTGGTGAACATCTGCTGGACGACTCCAATTTTTCACGGCCGATATCTTCTCCGGATCAGTCCTAACTCCTTCCGTCAAAATGATGTGTCCAAGGTATGCGACTTCATTACGAAACAAACTGCACTTCGAAGAGCTTAACTTCAAATTAGCTTTCTTTAATTGTTGTAGCACCCGCCTGAGGTTGTTCAGATGTTCATCAAAAGATTTTCCCATGATTATGATATCATCTATATAAACAAGACATGCTTCATATGACAGCCCCCGGAGAACCGTTTCCATAAGCCGTTCGAAAGTTGCAGGTGCGTTACATAGACCAAAAGGCATCACCTTGAACTGCCATAATCCCTGTCCCGTTGTGAAGGAAGTCTTCTCGCGGTCGTCCGGATGGATCTCTACCTGCCAGTAACCACTCTTCAGATCCAGAGTCGAGAAGCAAGTGTTGCCCGCAAGTGTGTCGAGAGTGTCGTCGATCCTTGGCAGAGGGTAACTATCCTTTTTGGTGACGTCATTCAGTCGGCGGTCGTCTACACAAAATCTTGTAGAACCATCCTTCTTTCTTACTAATACAATGGGAGACGCCCATGGACTTGTCGATGGTTCGATTATGTCATTTTCTTTTTGAATATCTAGCAATATTTGTGAGTTTCGAAGACTCTGTTGTTCTGAAGATCTGTAAATAAATTATTTTCTACTTTTCTAAGAGACAAGAGTTTGAAGTTCTCTAACCATAAGATCAAAAGTACCCCATATACGCTGCAACATTTGGTGTCAGAAGTGGGATCTTATGGCGAAAACGAGAGCAACGGAAGAGCAACTGAATGAGTTGTTGAAAGCTATCAATGGATTATCAAATAAAATGGATAAAGGCCAAGAGGAGTTGGCGGAAAAGATGATTAAAGGCCAAGAAGAGTTGGCGGAAAAGGTGAATAAAGGCCAAGAAGAGTTGACTGGAGAAATGAAAAGAAGCCGAGAGAGAATGGAAGAATTAAAGGAGGAAGTTAATAAAAGCCAAGAAGAAATGAAGAAAACTTTGAAAAGAGAAAATAGAGGAAGTAGAAGAGAAAATTCAGAATGAAGTTAGTAATGTTGAACAGAAAATGGAAAGGAAAATGGCGGAAGTAGAAGAGAAAATTCAGAATGAAGTTTGTAACGTTGAAGAGAAAATACTAGGTGAAATAGATGAAAAGCTAAATAAAAAAGTACAAGAGCTTGAGAAGAAGCTTTCAGCGTCCAGTGGTAATTATGAAGAATTTAGGAATCCGCCTGCTTCTCCCGTGCGCATCAAGCTGTCGACATACGACGGAAAGAGTTCCTGGCAAGTTTACAAGACCCAATTCACCATTGTAGACGAAGCGAACAAATAGAGTGACGAGATGAAAGCTTGTCAACTGGCAGCGTCTTTGAGAGGAGAAGCCGCCGACGTGCTGCAAACATTGCCCGATATGACGCAACTCAATTTTGACACTCTAAGTTGTGCACTTGAAATGAGATTCGGAGAAAAATTCTTCAAGGATTATACGAGAATACAAATGAAGAGCCGCCATCAAAAATCGAGTGAAACCCTTCAAGAGTTTGCCTCTGAAATAGAACGTCTGGCAAATTTAGCTTTTAACGACTGCCCAAAAAATGTACGGGAAATGCTCTCACTGCAGTACTTTGTGGACGGAATAAAAGATCCAGAAGTGCAGAGAGCGGTACGAATGGCAGATGTGCAAGATTTGAAGACTGCATTACTATATGCCTTAAAGTTGGAAGCAGCTACACAAGCCAGCCGAAGAGATCGTCATTCAGTCCGAGGGGCAATGGTGAACAAAAGCTCAGACAATGAAATCGACATCTTGAAAGAAATTAGGAAACTAAATCAAGAGCTTGAAGCTTTGAAATACGGAAGAACAAGCTCAAGAAGACAGATTCTCACGTGCTGGGGATGCGTAGATACAGGACATCTCCGAAGAAATTGCCCCAAAATCCACGAACGTGAGATAAATTCAAACAGTCAGCAGGGAAACTAAATTTTGGTCATCTCGCGGGGCGGAGGTTGCCAGAGAATGAAAAGCCCCACCTGAAGATCCTCCAGATATCAAAAATGAGCGGCGGTGATAACGAATTATATGTGATAGGCTTTATTAACGGAATTCAGTGCCGTATGATTGTCGATACAGGAGCCAATGTGTCAATAATAAGATTATTTACATTATTTTACAGTACAAACACTATTTACAAAATTCGTAACATTATTTATTGACGATCTCATATGGTGTTTCCAAAAAAATAAAAATAAAATAAAATAAAATCTGCGCAGAAATATTTGACGCATACCATTCTGTTTACACAACTGTTGTTTAATGATAATTTCTCATACATTTTTAAAAAATATTTAAAAAAAACCCTAAATTCGCAAATGACCGGTCACCATTGGCCGTACTAAGTTTATGCATCTACAGTCGTGAGGAAAAAATATAAACAACTCCTACTAGTAACTTTGCATGACATAATCGAAAAAGAAAATTACTAGAACCAAGATTGAAAATAAAATTTACTTATAAATGATGTACATAAAAGGTGCTTAGGGGGAGGGGGAGAGGGATCTACATATTAAAACTAACAAAAACAAGAGCCACAACCTATTTTCTCATCAGAATTATATTTTATGCCTTTCTATTTGCCTAAATATAAATTTGCATGGATTTCTTAAGGTTAGTTTGCAAGGCATTAATTTTTCTAGAAAGGGGTTACTTTAGCGGTTGTATCCATATTGAAATTCGGTATTCGAATATTGTTGAAAAGCTAGATTGACCAAGTTCCTTCTATTAATGTATTATTTCTTGCCAATATGTTTATTTTACTTACTTAATATACTTCAGCTATTGTTACGTACCGTAAAATTCTCTTCAATATTAATTTTAATAAAACTTAAAAATAAAATAAGATACCCGTAATTATAATAGTATTTTGAATATGCGAATGTAATTGAACTTTATAAGTGTTTTTATAATGCTTTTTTTAGATTTTCAATTCATTTAACCTACTGTTCATTTTCTCTTATTCTGTGGCAGAAATGTAAGGAATATCGGCCAATGCAAAATTTAGAATAAAAAGCAATGCAAGGAATCAACGTCAAAATAAAGCAGACAGATAACTTTTTTGCCCGAAAATAAATCTTTAGACGAATAATAATGCCATATTAAAAAAAAGTTTTTTGAAAATTGGATGGGACGGTTTAATTCATCTTATGTCTTTCAGATATATTCGCCTGGATTATATTTAGGTTTACTTGACGAGCTAAATTTAAATCTACTCTAAAAAGGCATCAGATTAACGGCATATTCATTATTATCATTTGAAACAGCGTAAAGAATACAATGATTAAAATTCTTCTTCTATTTCATTTGAAAATTTGCAAAAAACTTATTAATGTTGGTTACAAAATCTTGGCATTTGAAGTTTCTTTTTCCTTCATATTTTAGATTTTTTGCACACTACTTTCGATTTTCAAGATAAACGTACCTATCTGAAAGTCATAAAAATAACTTAAAATTAAAAAATAATAATAAGTTTGTGCAGTTATGCTTTGAAATGTTGAAATTTACCTAAATAAAAAAATTATATGATTGCGACATGTAAGAAGATTATTACATATGACAGAACTTTAACAAAAGGTGAGCAAAAAGTCATCTGTAGATTAGAATACAAAAAATGAGAGACCAAAAATCCTTCTCCCCGGTAACCGCTCCCCATTTTTTGCTTAAATTTGAAATAGGGGATCTGTTAATATGATACATAGATACCATTTTTATCAATAGTTTCTTCATATCTCCTTGTCACTGATTAAATGAGACTGATAGTAATATCATTAACGTAGAAAGCATTGAGTTAACTGAAATAAGGATCAGAAATATGTTTTACGCTTTGCTTGCATAATAAGAAAGACTTACGCTATAAGTTGATCTTAAACCAGGCACCATAATGCTAGCTAAAATGCTTTGAGAATGTAAATAATATATACAGGGTGATTCCAAAATTTTTTTACAATAAAAGAGGGGTGATAGTACACATCAAGACAAACAATATTAAATAGGAGACCAAGGGTCTAAAACGATTTCCAAAGGAGAGACCCGCCATTAAAGTTTAGGGACCAAAATTTCAAATAAACATAAAAAATGGAAAAATCGTTCGATTGATTTGCGGTTTTCACTAAAATTAACCTTTATGTCGGCATTTTCTTGAAATTAAATTATAAAGAAAAATTTAAAAAACTGCCGATAGAGGGCGCTTTAGACTTTGGAGTAACGGACAACTATTTTTTGCCGGTATTTTATGCATCTCATTAAATGTTTTCGTAACCTTAGAGTCAAACTTAAATTTAGAGCTCAAAATCTGAAAGTGGGAGTGGTTAAGTAGCACAAACTGAACTGTGTTCAGAGGGTTCAAATTTCAAACGATTATTAAAAAAACGGAAAAATTGGTTCATTGATTTGCGGTTTTTACTGCGGTGTTTTCTGCGGTTTTTATTCTTTATGACGGTATTTTCTTAAAAATAAATTATAAAGATAAATTTCAAAAAATGTCGATAGAGGGCGCTTTAGACTTTGGAGTAACGAACAAGTATTTTTTGCCGTTATTTTTTGCATCTCATTAAATGTTTTTGGATGCTTAGACTTAAACTTAAATTTTGACCTCAAAATCTCAATAGTAGGGAGTAGTTAAGTAGCACAAAATTAACTGTGTTTAAGGGGGGGGGGGTTCAAATTTAAAATAATTATAGAAAATGGGAAAAATTGTCGATTTGTTTGCGGTTTAAATAAAACTATCCTTTAAGTCAGTATCTTCTTGAAAATAAATTTTAAAGATAAATTAAAAAAAATTCCATTAGAGAGCGGGTTAAACTTCAGAGTAACCAATAATTAATTTTAACCATTATATTTTTGTTCTAATTAAATGCTTGCAAAAAAAATTATTAAATGTTTTCGGAAGCTTAGATTTAAACTTAAATTTTGAGCTCAAAATCTGAATAATTAGGAGTAATTAAGTAGCACAAATTGAAGTGTCTTCAGGAGTTGAAATTTAACCCTGCCCCCTCCACGAACACAATTCAATTTTTCGCTACTTACACACTCCCAACGATTCAGAATTTGAGCCTAAAATTTAATTTTATGCATTTGAAAGCATTTAATGAGATTAAAAAATTACAGTTAAAAATTGTTGTACGCTACTCCAAAGTCTAAGGCGCCCTCTATCGGCATTTTGTGAAATTTATCTTTAAAATTTATTTTCAAGAAAATGCTCATTTAAAAATTAGTTTTAGCGAAAACCGCAAACGAAACGACCAATTTTTCCATTTTTTATAATCATTTGAAATTTGAACCGTGTGAACACAGTTCAGTTTGTCTACTTAACCACTTCCAACGATTCTGATTTTGAGCTCAAAATTTAAGTCTAAGCTTACGAAAGCATTTAATAAGATGCAAAAAATAACGCCAAAAAAGAGTTGTTCGTTACTCCAAAGTCTAAAGCGCCCTCTATCGGAATTTTTTGAAACTTTTCTTTAAAATTTATTTTCAAGAAAATACTGACATAAAGAATAATTTTAGTGAAAACCGCAAACGAATCGACCATTTTTTCTGTTTTTCATAATCATTTGAATTTTTGGACCCTAAACTTTAATTGCGCCTCTCTCCTTCGGAAGATTTTGGACCCTTGGTTTCCTATTTAAATATTGTTTGTCTTGATGTGTACTATCACTCCTTAAAGTTTGGACCATGAATTTAGAAACTCATTAGAAACTTTCATTTTTTGAAAATTATCTTTATAATTTATTTTTAAGAAATTACCGACATAAAGAATAGTTTTAGTGAAAACTGCAAATCAATGAACCAATTTTTCCGTTTTTTTTTATTCATTTGAAATTTGAACCCTGTGAACACAGTTCAGTTTGTGCTACTTAACCACTGCCACTTTCAGATTTTGAGCTCATAATTTAAGTTTGATCCTAAACTTACGAAAACATTTAATGAGATGCAAAAAATACCAGCAAAAAATAGTTCTTCGTTACTCCAAAGTCTAAAGCGCCCTCTATCGGCATTTTTTGAAATTTATCTTTATTATTTAATTTCAAGAAAATGCCGACATAAAGAATAATTTTAGTGAAAACCGCAAATCAATCGACCGATTTTTCCGTTTTTTATGTTTATTTGAAATTTTGGTCCCTAAACTTTAATGGCGGCTATCTCCTTTGGAAAAAGTTTTGGACCCTTGGTCTCCTATTTAATATTGTTTGTCTTGATGTGTACTATCACCCCTCTTTTATTGTAAAAAAAATTTGGAATCACCTTGTACATTTATACTCCATGTTATGTGCTTTTGCACAGCATAGAGGGGCCCCTTAAAACAAAATTTTGAAGTTTATAAATTTAACATAAAAACTACTCGGAAGAAAAAATTGAAATTTTGCATTTTCATAAAGCAGGAATAATTAATATTAATTCACCAAAAAAAAAAAAATGGTAGGTTGCAATTCATATTTTTTACTATTAATTTCGTAGTTCATAACTTGTATTATAAAAGTTTCAATTTAGAAATTCAATGTATATATTTTTTAATTTTTTAGTTCTATAACAACATAAATTTTGTCAAATTAGGATTGTTGTTTAGGAGATATTAATAAAAATATGAAAATATAAATTAGCATTAGAAGCTCTAATTTTTCAATATTTATAATTCAAATGCACGAAATTTCGTTTCTAGGCATAGTTTAAATTTAAGATTTAAAATATCTCTTCAAAATTGGGTGTTGCCATTGAAGAAAATAACGTTTTTGCTCAGTTTAATTTGTAGGTGGTGTCCTATACAAATTTTTTGCACACTATTTAAAAGCAGATTTAATTTCCAACTGTTTTATACTAATAACTTTCTTCTACGATTATTTGCTGCAGAGTTAATTGCAAGTGTTTACTTTTTTCCCAAAATTGTACATAAATTCTTATCATCCAATTTTGTTTTTTAAGAAGTTTACCTTGAACCAGAAAATTTATTAATTTAAAAATATCTTGATCCTATGTCATATTCATCCGAAATCTTTTTCAATTCGTGATGATATTATTATAATGTGATTATATTAGTATAATTAATTCATAATAATTTTCAATTTATGAGGTTTTGGTTCTTATATAGTTTTTGAAAAGAAAGTCTTTCGATAAACCTGGAAGAGTTAACAAATACAAATGTGTTATGCATGTATACGTTTAACGTGCAGATGTTTAATGTTTAAAATTTTCATACATTATTTTAACAAGTAGCTTTAAAAATCATTTTTTTTTCTACATAATCAATATATTTTAAAATTAAGATATTTACTTTAAAGTAATTTTAAATGTTTATTTATGTTTTTACTTTAATAAAACCCCATATAGAATGATTTAGAAAAAGCTTAACTTTAAAACCGCAATTCATATTCTAACTTTGCAGCTTTTGCACAGACTTTAATCTCATTGTATAAGTTGAAATATTTTTCCGGAACTACAGAAATGAAAGATAAATAAACAGTTGCCACGTTCTTTTATTTTCCGTTTTGTATGTTTGAAAATTTAGAACTTTATGGGGATCTTAATATAGTTGACATATTATGCAACAGAATACGCGAAAACGGTTATTGCGTTCCAGAATGTTGCTATTTGAAATAGACGATGATTTATCACCATATTTTCCTTAAAGACATCCACGCCATATTTTCATTCTTATGATTGTTTTCAAGCATCTCTTTGGAATATTTCCAGAATTGTAAAATATGGATAGTTGAGAAGAAATCATTTATCTCCGAAGCATATTGTCAGCATTCACAAATCCTTTTCATATTATATGAGAGCGATAATCATATTTTGGCGTATGAATATTCCAAAGACACGAAATATCCAAACAGAAAATGTACACTTTACTGAAGTCAGAGAGGCATATGATATTAAGATGCAAAATAATCTTGTTATATACAGATAATGGGAGGCATGTAAAATATACGAATATACGAATATGCGATATATACGAATGTACACTGTAATTAATGGCATTAAAATAAAGAAAATGATGCAAAAGTAAAATGTACTGCTATCAAAAATATTAACTCATACGCCTATTCGTAATAGATTAACTGCAAATAGTGATGTTTATTATAATTAAATAATATATAAGTTTGTAAAAATATATATTTTTTCTGAAGACTCATGAAAAGAAGCAAATATATCCAAAAAATCGAGACAACAAAATGTAAAATAACTAGACGCTATTGTAAATTACTATAACATTAGATTATTTACTGAAGTATTATCCGGTCATTTTACGATTTAATTTAATATGTATGACATTATTTTATACTCTCATATAACTTTATAATATCATTTTCCTTATAGTGGCATGCAATATTAACACACATAATTTTTACATAAGCATGCCGTAAAAATGTGTTTTCAGGAATCGTTTTTATTCCAGGAAAAACTGATAACGTTTAGACTTTTTTTGAAAATTGCATTTGCGTAACTTAAGAATTTAAATAAATATAAATATTTTTTATGTACCTATAAAAAAAAGACATTTCAAATCCATTTGTTTCAATAGTGCATAAATTTGTACATTTCAAGAATTTTTTTTATATGTAGAAATTGCGAACTCAATTCGTTAATTTTGAAAAAAGAATTTTTACTTTATGCACCACGAAATACTTAACGTTAAAGAAAACAAAAAGTACTATTCAGAAGATATGACATGAATTTTTGAATGAAAAATAATTTCTTGAAATGAATAGGTTTGGTGTAAAAGTAATTATTCAAATAAATTGAGATATATTTTTTGAATGATTATTTTTTAATTCACAATGTTTTTAATGAACATTACGTCAATTTACGTGAAACATTTGTTTAAAAAAAGCTTTCTAAAGGTTACAAAAATGTTTAATAAAAAGTGTATCATATCTCCTTTTCCTCCCCTAAATTTGTTTTTATGTTTTCATTTTCAGATAAAGTAAGTATAATAAATAAATTAAATTTATGGGAACTTTGTCATAAGAGAATGGCAACCGAAATGAACATTCACAAGTGCATTTAACTTGTGATTTCATTACCTTTAAAAGTGAAAATATCTAGTTATCATATATAAATCTCATTAATTTTTGTAAAGAAGACATCCTAAAAACGAAACAAGTCAGAAATTGCACATCAAGCGTAGCAAATGAGCTGTGTTCATACTGTAAAGAAGTTTTAAAAACATTCAGATCTTGTTGTAATAGATATATAGTACTTCTCATACAGTATAGAAGCCAAAAATTGCTGTGTGTCTGCAAATATTATCTGTTTCCTATTATAGAGGAAGTAACTTCTTGTAAACTTCAGCAATATATTCAATTTCATAAAATGCGAAATAGTTTAATATACTTAAAATGCGCCCCAAACAATTTTTTTACTTATACCATTATGTAATTAAGTACTTTTGTGTTACTCTGTAAATAAATAACAAATATTCTTTGCTCAACTCCCATAGATAGTTTTATTTTTATTTATTTTTTTTAACGTGGTGATAATTGATAAGTTGAAGAAGGCATGTTAGGTTTTGGGGCAAAAACATAGACTTAATATTTTTATCCGGCGGTGTAAGATCTTCTTTAACCGAATGAGCTCTGCACTGGACGTTGAGGAGAACAGACTTTCCAAACATTTATCGCTCACGAAACTAATTAGACGGAATTATCGAAAAACTTTTTTTAAATAAAATTTTTGTCATTAAAAAAATTTTAGAAGTTTCGTTTATCAATACAAATTTTTCAAATTGCATTCTTTAAAACTTTAGAATACTTGTTTTTACCCACATGGAATAGCTTCAAGTGTGGCTTCTGGTTTTATTTGCTGCAAAAAAGAATGTACTTTAATTTTTATACTCAGTTTACGTGTACTTTATTTTTTATACCCACAATGAATCGAACTGCTCTTCCTATTTTTTTATTGATACTAACATTGAGTAAATTTTATCTTCTTCGGCATTGCACAATGACTTATCTTATAAACCCAAATGATTCAGTTTTTTTACTTCAGCAGGAAAAAAACTCTTTGGTCAGTCTCACTTTTCTCCGTGAGTTATACTTTGTCCCATGCCCTTCCCAGTTTTCCATCGCTAAGATTAAATATTGCTCACTTCAAAATGTATTTCTTCACAAGGACTTAGCTATTTCTCCAAGAATTTAGCCTTCTTTTATAGGATGGGCCATCATGAAAATGCTCTGTATACATGCTGTTCATTGAACCATAAGATTAATGCCTTGTTCAAGATCCTCGTCATTTGCCAACTGAACTCGCTTTCTGTTTTGTCTTTCAGTTTTGCGCATTTTCTTATTTTATTTTCTTGCTTTAGCATCCCCTTACAATGGTAGCTCCAACATCTAGATTGTTAGAAATAAAAATTTGTGTTGCACTTCTTAAATTTTTTTCCCAATCGTGTGAAATTTCACTTGCACAGACATACCGATTTATTTAGGGGGCATGATAATACGTGAAAGGATCCGAAGTAAAATATGAAATTGCTGTCCAGATTCCTACTCTTTAAGTGACAGCCAATAGAAAAGGAAATTTCAACATGGATTAGCCAATGAGATGTGATTTCTGTACTCGCTTTGCTTTTTTCACCATCATTCACTTCTACTCCACTTGTGTCTCTTATGGTTCAGTACAAGCTTTTTGCCATTTCTCGAGATACAATATTTAACGCATTACATTACTTTTCGCAATAGAATTTTCAAAGCAAAAGAGAAAAACAGAAGAAAAAGAGACATATAGAAAATGCGAAATTCACCGGAATGCAATATAAAACGTGGTGATGCTATATCTAAGAAATAGATTTTTTAAACTTTACATTTTTTAAATTATCTTCAAGAAGAAAGAATGTTTTTCTGTTTATAATTTTTATAAGAAAAGAATTTAAAACCATAAATGATTATTTAGATGTAAAGGTAACCCATCCTTTAAAAATATTTTTTGTATTTATAAATCGTGATAAAAAATTTGTTTTACGAGTAATTTGATAGAAATGAGTAAATAAATATTTTTACACATTGTCGTTTTGTTAAAATATGCAGAACTAGTTTAATGACGAAAAATGTCTTTGCTGTTAATGAAACGACAAATATATATTTGTTCAGTTTCGAATTAGTGTCTAAAATATGTAAGAATTCTCGTGATAAATAGTAACATTTTAAACAATTATATTTTCATCCCAAACATAATTAATTACAAAATATTTTTATTAAACATTTTGATCCATATGCATGTTAAAGTAATTTATTTGAATGTTCGACTTAATTTAACTACTTGGATTTCTGCTTGTTGTATTGATTGCGTGTAATTAGATTATGTTTAATTTCAATCATTTGTGGTAAAAATCTAACATTTATTTTCTTTAATTTATTTACAATAAAATTTTCAAATAATTAACTAGATAAGCAGTTTAATCCCACATTCAATTAAATATATGACTTCATGCCATCGAATTTATTTCAGCATTTTCTAATTAATATCAATTATAGAATATGAAAAGAATTCTATTTTATAATTTAAAGTTAGAATGTATCATCATGTCATTTATGTAGCTAATTAATGTACTCCTTTTAAAATTATATAAAATCTTTATTAAACACAGTTGATTATTCATATGTTATTGAAATACTCGACTGATAATTTTATACGCCGCGTAATATATATAAAATTAATTTTTAAAATGTTGTGTTTGCTTGCATTATAAATATGCTCAGTTAATAATGTGGTCTACAGTACTTGAAAAAACCAATTTGGCAATCTAAAGTTCCAAGAAATATTTTTTTTTTTCTTTTTTACTTTTTATTACAAATATCGTGAATCATACATATTGCAGAGCAATACTTTACTGTGAAAATGTTTATTTTAATATTTTAACATAATCAATTTCAAACGAAAACGAAAATCTTCTTATGTGTCTGTGTTATGTTTAGTCACATACTTCGAAATTATTTGTTTCAGTTAATACGTTTTTGTAACTCGTCTGTTGCATTACATGAGCAAAGCAAAATTATAAATACGAAATGAAACTCGATTTGAAATTCAATGACGGTCGGTTTCCATATAACCAAGAAAAAATTCTGTTATTTTAATAAAAAAATAGATCTTCTTAGAATTATGTCAAAACTGCAAAATAAAGAAAATAGTTGATATATTTATAACTTTCATTATTACTATTGACGGTATTAGTTTTTAAGAGGTCTTGTACCTTTTAAACTCGTTGAAAATCAACAAAAACATTGAAGGTTTAAATTAGCGTATCACCATTATTTTTTTAATGGATAGACATGAAATTTTGGGTTTTGATTATACAAATTATGCTTTTTATTATAATACCACTAGATACTGACTAGTCTTTTACAGAATTTGTGTATTGTTGAAATTAAAAAATCACTTTTTTCCCCTCTGTAAGGTCATTGCGCGCACGATAACTTGAGAATGTATGTATGGATTATTATGAAATTAAGTGTAGATATAAAACATATATATGTATTTAAAATGAACTACTTTTAAGTATTTAGAGTGGTAATAATTTTAGTTATGACTAGTTTTATTGATTAAAATATATATATTTTTTATTTTTTTAAACAAAAGTTTATAGTTATAAAAGTTTTATAGTTAATGACATAATTTTGATCTAAGAGTAGTTTATTTTAAAAATATATCTATGCATATTATATACATTAAGTTTCATAAAAATCCATACATACGTTCTTAAGATATGATGCGCTTAATGACTTATGGAGTGAAATAAGGAGATGTTTTAAATTCAACGGTACACAAATTCTACAACACACTAGTCAATATCAGGGTAGTGCATTAAAAAACATAATCTGTTTAATCAAAATCCAAACTTTTATGTCTATGCATAAAAAATAAAGGAGTTACACTAATTCAAACTTTCAATGTTTTTACTGATTTTCAACGAATTTACGAATAGACGAATACAACGAATAGAATCCTTAAGATAGATAAGATAGTTTAGATGGATAAAAGAGTAGAAGAATGGAGGAACTAGATGTTGTCAATAACATGTGCAGACTTTGCTGAAAAATATAGAAAGAAACACATTATATAGAAAAGTCACTATATTTGCAGTCATTCTGTCTTACATATAATTTAATACACTTTCTAAAAATCATTACCATTATTTCCAAGAAGTTGTTAAAGATACACATGCATTTTTTAATGTCTGAAGTAAAATGTATAAACTAAGTATGAATCACTAAACTGACTTCATTGTTCTATAAAAGAGAAATAAAGTTTAAAATTTACATAAAATCATTCAATTCAAAACCGAAAATACACAAAAGTACGTTAATTTTTTCTGTATAATGTAATGAAGTCTGTATAGTGATTCATAATTAGTTTAAGTATTTAATGATCTCAAGCTTAGCACTGTACTACTTAGAACAAATAAATTATAATTTATGCTTATACAGAACATGCCAGACCAAGAGTTAACAGTATTGACAATCAACTCATCGAGATCATGGCTAAAAATTCCAGAAACAGCTAAAACTCAATTCGCATATAAAAACGCAATCGGCCTAACTAAAATGTTACAACTTAGTTGAAAACACCTGAACTCCGATTTTAGCATTTGACTCGCTGTTTTCCGTTGTGTTACCCCTCATCCAAAGGTATAAAAATATATAGGACTGGTAACAGGTACACAGAATGATAAAACTATTAGTCAAACACTAAAATCGGGTTTTCTAGCTATTTCCACCAAGCCATGACTTTTCCCAAATATTTTCTTATTTACTTAATGGCCTCGATAATATAACTTTTATTTTATTCTATCACGGCAAATGAGAAATGACGAGGTTGAGTTAATCTGTGTTTTCAGTTTCGAATGTAAAATGAATTCTTTGTCAAAATCTTAAAAAAACCAAAGGAGTGACTACTTTTGTAAAGCAGTTTATAATGACTATTTTTTATAACAAATAGTTGTGGTTAACTATGTTTTTTATAACTGAATTGTAGCTCGCTACAATAAAATTTTCTTTTCCAGACCCCTCATGTATGTACATTTAGAACGGCCAAGGTGATAAGTTATTAATAATATTTAAATAAACAGGTTAATATGAGTAATTTATTAAATTTATCGAATTATTAAGTTATAATTAATAATTATCGATAACTTCAGTTTAAATAATAAATTTCAAGTCGAAAGTTTGGAGATTATTATTACGCATGCTTACATTTATTCCATGTCAGAGTTTCACTTTTGTGCAATCAAGCAGCTTTACTGCGTGAGCACGTTTGTTTTTGTATGTTGACAACAACCTGACGATATCAGTTGAGAATTTATTGTAGATGAATTCGGTCGAATCTTTCAAGGCGCTCACTAATACCTTTTTTTTTCTTTGGCAGTTTCGATTATTTTGCATTTCAATTAGAGACAATTTGATGTTGAGCATTATTAACAAAAAAATTGTTAGAACATTAAAGACAAACAATTGAATATTAATTATATAACGATGTTTAATTGTTTAAATCATCAGTGCGTGCAGCATTAAATGAAATAAAGAATAGAACTAGGATTCAATTTCATTTCCAAAAAATTTTTCAAGCTTGTAGGTTCTCTGTCAAATTGCTCGTAATAAAATCGATACTAATTGCTCTGTTTCCCTTTCTTCTTATTTTGCAGATGTGTATTTCTATTTTTATCTCGAGATTTACTCAATTAAGAATGCTAAAAACCAAACGAGCCTAAGAAATTCATTATTACCTAATGGATGTGTTCGCAATATGTGGAGCATCGTGCATCTTGTAAAGTGATGATTGCCAAGACTTTGCTAATAAGATTCTTGAAGAAATTTAAGGAATATGGAATCTAATCAGAATTGTTCCATTGAAAGCCCAAGACAAAGTCAATCGCAATCATGAATTAAAAGGGCAAACGAGGACAAGGAAAAAATGTTATCCAACTGTCTTGTAGCTAACAATATTTAAAAATTGTCAGAAAGAATAAAATTCATTCGATTTATAAAAAAAGGCACATTATTATGGAATAGATCACAGTTGTTGAAGTTAATTATTCGGGATTCCTTCAAAAATGTAATAAGGATGTTGGGCAAATTGAAAAGTAGCAATATAATTCGGATATAGCAAAGAAAAAAGTTTTAGTGATGTTACAAAGATTTTGGAGAAAACAAGAAAAACTATATTTTTTGCTAAATGAAAAATACAGGGTGATTCTAAATTCATGGTACAAACTTTAAGGGGTGATAGTACACATCAAGACAAACAATATTAAATGGGAAACTAAGGGTCCCAAACGTCTTCCGAAGGAGATAGGCGCCATTAAATTTTAGGGTCCAAAAATTCAAATGATTATAAAAAACAGAAAAATTGGTCGATTCGTTTGCGGTTTTCACTAAAACTATTCTTTATGTCAGTATTGTCTTGAAAAAAAATTATAAAAAAAAATTTCAAAAAATGCCGATAGAGGGCGCTTTAGACTTTGGAGTAACGAACAACTTTTTTTTACCGTTATTTTTTGCATCTCATTAATTTTTTTAGAAGCTTAGACATAAACTTAAATTTTGAGCTCAAAATCTAAGTCGTTGGGAGTGGTTAAGAAACCCTAACTTAACTGGAGGGTGAGGTTCAAATTCCAAATGATTATAAAAAACAGAAAAATTGGTCAATTGATTTGCGATTTTCACTAAAATTATTCTTAATGTCAGTATTATCTTGAAAATAAATTATAAAGATAAAATTCAAAAAATGCCGATAGAGGGCGCTTTAGATTTTGGAGTAACGTACAACTATTTTTTACCGTTATTTTTTGCATCTCATAAAAAATTTTTAGTAGCTTAGACATAAACTTAAATTTTGAGATGAAAATCTGAATCGTTGGGAGTGGTTAAGTAGCGCAAACTGAACTGTGTTCAATGGGGGTGGGGAGGTTCAAATTTCAAATGATTATAAAAAACGGAAAAATTGGTCGATTCGTTTGCCGTTTTCACTAAAACTATTCTTTATATCAATATTTCCTTGAAAATAAATTTTAAAGATTAATTGGAAAAAATACCGTTAGAGGGCGCCTTAAACTTTAGAGTAACCATTAACTATTCTTAACCGTTATTTTTTGTATCTAATTAAATGCTTGTAAAAGTTCAAACTTAAATTTTGAGCTCAAAATCTGCATCGTTGTGAGTAATTAAATAGCGGAAAATTGAAATGTGTTCGAGGGGTGGGGAGGGTAACATTTTAATTCCTGAACACAGTTCAGTTTGCGCTTCTTTACATCTCCCATCGATTTAGAATTTGAGCTCAAAATGTAAACCTAAGCATTTGCAAGCATTTAATTAGATACAAAAATAACGGTTAAAAATAGTTGTTGGTTACTCTAAAGTTTAAGGCGCCCTGTAACGGTATTTTTTGAAATAAATCTTTAAAATTTATTTTCATTGAAATATTGACATAAAGAATAGTTTTATTTAAAACGGCAAACGAATCGACCAATTTTTTCGTTTTTTATAATCTTTTGAAATTTGAACCTCCCCACCCCCATTGAACACTGTTCAGTTTGCACTACTTAACCACTTCCAACGATTCAGATTTTCATCTCAAAATTTGAGTTTATGTCTAAGCTTCTAAAAAAAATTTATGAGATGCAAAAAATAACGGTAAAAAATAGTTGTACCTTACTCCAAAGTCTAAAGCGCCCTCTATCGGCATTTTTGAATTTTATCTTTATAATTTATTTTCACGATAATACTGACATAAAGAATAATTTTAGTGAACATCGCAAATCAATTGACCAATTTTTTCGTTTTTTATAATCATTTGAAATTTGAACCTCCCCCCACAGTTCAGTTTGCGCTACTTAACCACTCCCAACGATTTAGAGTTTGAGCTCAAAATTTAAGTTTATGTCTAAGCTTCTAAAAAAATTTTATGAGATGCAAAAAATAACGGTAAAAAATAGTTGTACGTTACTCCAAAGTCGAAAGCGCCCTCTGTCGGCATTTTTTGAAATTTATGTTTAAAATTTATTTTCAAGGAAATATTGACATAAAGAATGATTTTAGAGAAAACCGCAAACGAATCGACCAATTTTTCCGTTTTTTATAACCATTTGGAATTTGAACCTCCCCTCACAGTTCAGTTAGGGCTGCTTAACCACTCCCAACGACTTAGATTTTGAGCTCAAAATTTAAATTTAAATCTAAGCTTCTAAAAAAATTAATGAGATGCAAAAAATAACGGTAAAAAATAGTTGCTCGTTACTCCAAAGTCTAAAGCGCCCTCTATCGGCATTTTTTGAAATTTATCTTTATAATTTATTTTTAAGACAATACTGACCTAAAAAATACTTTTAGTGAAAATCGCAAACGAATCGACAAATTTTTCTGTTTTTTATAATCATTTGAATTTTTGGACCCTAAACTTTAATGGTGCCTATCTCCTTCGGAAGACGTTTGGGGCCCTAAGTTTCCTATTAAATATTGTTTGTCTTGATGTGTACTATCACCCCTTAAAGTTTGTACCATGAATTTAGAAACACCCTGTATATAAACCTTCGTCGTTTTGCTATAAAGTTACTAAATAATCAAGGGGGGGAAATTAAGTCTTCCGAAGTTATAATTTCCAAACACAAATACAGGAGAATCCATTTGAATATTTGTTCCAGAGGTAGATATGTCGAAATTGAGAGCTGATATATTATATCTCTCATACTTTATAAGGAAAAGCAATATTTATATTAATTTAGTACATGGATTGATTTTAAATGCATATAATACAAGAATTCGATTGTCTATAAAGAAACTTTAATTTCAGTTATGAAGTTGAAACGGAAGAACCAAGTTTAACAGAATGGGCTTGGAAAAATTATGTGATTAAGGATTTCAACATTGCAATCGTAAAGACTATTGTCACTCAAGATGCTGCATATGTAAAAAATAAAAAACGCTTATTAACTCCAAATATCAGAAAAACACTTCCTGCCAAAATAGATAATTTGGTAAAAACATAAAGAATCATCCAAAAAAAAAAAAAAAAAAAAAAAAAAAAAAAAAACACTTTGTAATTTCAAATGCTACAATATTCCTTCCTTCCAAAATAAATAATTCATTGCGTATTGTAATTCTAATTTTTTAATAATATTGTATTTCTATTGTTATTTGTTTGCAGTTAATAGTTTATTATTAAAAATAATAAAATTGTTTCGTGAATCATCAGTCAGTCTTTCGTATTAACAAACTCTATTTTCATCTTCTCTTTGATTGGCCTTAAATTTGGCATTTCTGGTGCAGCAAGGTACATCTGACGTACCACTTCTTTTTCCATCTATTCTTTCTTCTTTTTTCATTCTATTAGACTGAAGTAAGAATTGTATCATTCCGACTTAACTTCTCGTAGTATATTTGCTACATGTTAAAATTAATTTAATAGAGTTATAAATTTAAACTTTTTACTTTTGCTGCATTTTTCTTACTATTCTTTGCTAAAAGTATGCAATTTAAAACGGAATTATTTATCCTTTCACTACTTCAGTATTTAAGATTTTAATTTATTTCTTTAATAACTATACAAAAAATTATTTTTAAACTCTTAGGCTTTGGTGTCCTATTAATTGGACACGATTTTTGATTGAGTATTATTGTATCTTAAATATTATTTTTGTTTTTAGATTCGTACAGCTATGATAGTACAGGTTTTAAGAAGTTGAAATAATCATACCGTCCGAACTTCATTGGTAATTATGTAGAAACAGAAGTTAAGCACAAACACAGAATACAAACTGGCACCGTTAAAATTTTAAAACTTATATTAAACATTAAATTATTTTTAAAAATGAAATATTTGCAGGTTTCTATTTACAAGTTACTTATATTCGTCTTAGAAATTCGTAACTTTATGCTTCTTCACGTCAGGGGGCCTCCATGGCCGAGTGGTCAAAGAACCATCCCGCCGATCGCCTTCGAGCATAGGAGGTTGGTGGTTCGTCTCCCACTGGCTCCTTGCGTGGAGCTCCCGGGTGTCTACCTCTTGTGTTGTAAAATTTCCTTGTGCTGTCTCGTCCCTGTAATATTGACGATGATTTATAAGCAGGCTTCATGTCGAGCACACAAATCATATATATGTTGTTCAATAAACTATGTTGCTGATCACATCAGAAATAAAACGCATCCTCCGGCTTTCTTTTTTCTGCATTAACGAACAACTGTTCGTATTTTTTTCTTCACTCCAGTTTTAAACGTTGGCGCTTAACCACGGCCTTCATTCGGCTACGTCAATCAAGTTTCGTTGTCATCAGAGTTGCGAAGTGTAGAACGAAAAATGTACGTCTAATAATGGAAAGGGACTTCCCAGTTAATATGATTATTATGAAATATTTGTTAAATTTACCAAAAAGCAAGGTTATTACTATTAATATTATCAAAATATAAATTTACCGGAATATATATATATTTCGCTTTTCCCTGAATTGCATTCTGTAATAAATATTGAATGGCTATTGTGCTCTTGAATAGATATAACTCTGTGAGAATAATATTAAATTTAAAATTTAAAAAATATAAAATATTATTCAATGTAAAACAAATATTATTGCAAAACTAATTAGTAATTACGTTTACATCAAAAATATTCTAGATGTAAAATTGTAGAGTATTTACATGCTATTATTTAAAAAATATAAAAGCGAGACATTACAAGCAATATTTATACGAAGACAAATTACTAGTTAAATACTGCATTTACACAAAGTTTTTGCAATGGATTGAACAAGCTTTATGACGTGTTAGTGAAAGTCAAAGAATAAAAATGAACAAAAAGAGATTATTCATGAATTTTTGCGGATAAAATACAGGGTACCTCAATTCAATTCCAACATATTGTACAATACAGAGAGCATTTACAGAATTACATTGCTTGGGTCGAAATTTCATGACGTAGGGATAAGAAGTATACAGAGTTTTGAATAAATGAAAGTGCATAAATTGCTAATTGAGTACAAAAATTTGGAGCACCTAGTTCAGCTCTATTTTTAAAAGTATTGCTATCATTTTTTGCAATATTGCCACAAAAACGGCTAAACTATTTCATATTTTCAAATCTATTTTAAACGTTATGATTGTTATTAAATATATTAACATAATTTTATTTCCGATTCAAGTCAGATGTCCTCTATAATTGACTGATACTAGATACAATAGACTGAAACTCTAGTTTCCAATACAAAGCTATTTTGATGCATTTTACCGTTGGTAATATATCGCTTTCTTCAACATTACAGTCTCTATAATCTCATAAATCATCTACATTATTTCATGATCGATTTGGACTTTAATATTAATTTTTAACCTTTTAAGAAACCTACATTCTCAAACTGATTCACTGTGCTGTTATATTGTGTATGAAAATTGTCCCATGGACTTACTTGAGAAGTTTGATGAAGATTTGGAACAAATGAAGCCTTTATGTAATTGTTGATCGTGTATTTTATGATATGCCACTTTTATTATTTGCCTTTAAATAAACAAAAACGCACTCCCTGATCATCACATAAATATATGTATATATATATATATATATATATATATATATATTATAATATAATTCAACATCTAAAATAAATATAGATTAGCCCAATACAACAAGACAATCAAATGGAATTAGCAATATTGGAACAATTACAAATTATTTGACCTACAATTATCTATATCTATATCTATCTATCTATCTATCTATCTATCTATCTATCTATCTATCTATATATATATATATATATATATATATATATATATATCAATCAATCTATCTATCTATCTATCTATCTATCTATCTATCTATATATATATATATATATATATACACTTCAAAATTTACATTTTAAAAAGTTTATAACAGAAAAAAATGTAATTGCTTTCAATTTTTATTCATTTTAAATTTACAATTTCTCCAAGGAAAAAAAACTTTTAAAATTTTTTTTTCTACTAAATGAAATTTAAATGAAAAAATTATGTAACTTAAAAAAAACGTTCATTAATCCTTAGTGATTAGAATGTTCTTTGTACAAAATAAAACAAAGTTAATAAGTCAGAATATAAAAGGTAATGTTATACAGTTACTAAAACAATTTCTTTCTTTTTTTTCATACTTACAAAACATAAGTTTTTTTTCAAGCATTTAACACGTTTTTGTATAAAATGATTTACGTTTTTTCTTTTAAAAATGCATTTCAGAAAAAAAAATTCTAAAGAATTTCAAGCATTTCGTTTAATTAAACTGTTACAAAGGAGAGCGAGAGCATTTTTAAAATTCAATAAAAAAATGTATGAAAATATCCTTATACTTTTTTAGCTTTTTTTATTTTTTTATTACAAGCTTTTTTTTCAATCGGTAAAAAAATCTGTTTTGTACCTTTGTAGCTTTTTATCCATTGAATGAGCTTTATAAAAAGTATAAGACTAATTGCAATTAAAGTATTACTGTCTCTACTGAAGACATAATAAAAAATAATGTTAAATATGATTAAAAATTTGCTTGATTTCTTTTATCTATTTTTTCAAATAATGTTTTCAGTCATCTTTGAATATGTTAGGTATTCATTTAATATAAATAAAAAATGTATCAAAAAAATAAAATAATATATTCTTATGTAATTCGATGAGTAATGACTGAATAACCAAAATGTCAGATTATGCTATTTCTAGATAGTTATATGAGTACTAATGTTACAAAGTGCATTAAATTTATTTTCCTCTATATTTAGGTAGATCTCATAAGAAATATTACCTGCTGCAGTCGTTACCATAATGTAACTTTAGAAAAGATTCGTTATAATTTTTCATTTTATAAACTCAGCAACCCAAAACCATCCCCACTTAAAACCATTATACGTATACTACATATGAACTAAATTTTGTCCGTACAATAAAAGTCTTAATTATCACAGATCGTCTTCAAACTCCCAGAGGGTATTATAAATGGGCTAAATTCGGACAGGGAAGTAGAAATAGAGAAGAGTTCGTTAAAAAAAAACTTATACTCTATAATAAACTTTAATCATCTAGATGCTGTTCTTTAAAGAAATTTTTTAAGAATTTCATAAAAATTCCACACGTAATTTAAACAAGTATTTCCTATTTTACTTTCCCATTGGATTCAAATTTCAAATAAAAAACTCATCAGTCATGAATTAAATAAAGCATATGAATCAATATATGCCACAGTCATATATTTTGTACACCCCGCTGAAATGAAGTCAAATGTAAACACATTGGTAATTAAATCCAAGTCATCACCGCTTAAATCACTTTTTATTTGAGGGTTTGAACTAAGTAATGCTTACTACTTTATAGATTATATTCTACACTAGTGACTATTTTGAGTACCTTTATTGTTACATTTTATGAATGGACTGATTCACATTTTTTTCAAGGTTCTCACCTTATGCTTGAATGACCAATAAAACATACCTATAAAACTACTCCTTGATCATATAAAAATAGCTGAAACTGTTTTAAGTTAAAATTCCTCCTCAAAAGCAGAGCTATATAATATAGTTGCACGCGCACACGCCATGCGCAGAAAATTTTAGGTACTTTAAAAAAGAAACAATTTTTATTTTTGTAACATTTTTTAGAACCCAAAAATTAAAAGTATTCCCCCAATTTTATGTATAAATTATTTAATGTTAGCGCACAATTAAAAGCACGGATGATTTTCAAATTTTCCGAAAATTTAAGGAATTTGATGCCGAAAGCTATAAAAATTAATATGTCCGAAATTTCGGATACCGAAATTTGCGAATTTCGACAAGCGGTTGTCGCAAAAAATACCTTTCATCAGTCGTTTTTAGAAAAAATAAATGTCCAATATCGTCAAATATTAATGCGAAAAACACGAGGAATAAGCACGAAATATCGTCTAAGGGTCACGGAGAAACGCAAATTTCGTCAAAGGATAGCAAAAAAACCCCATTTTTGCCAATATATCTTAAGAAAAATGCGAGTTTCGTTAAAAAACTTAAAATCGTGAATTTTAACAAAAAATCGCGTAAAAAACGCGCATGTCAACAAAGAATAGCGTAAAAAACGTGCGTTTTAACAAAGGACCACAAAAGTCTCTTATTTCGACAAAAGACCTCGCGAAAAAGGTGAAATTCAACAAAGTACTGTACGAAAAACACGAAAATCGACAAAGCTCAGCATGAAAAATGCACATTTCGATAAAAGACCGCCCTAAAAACGCGAATTTCGTTCATGAATTGCATAAAACACGTGAATGTTGCCCACGAATCGGGAAAAAAAAATTCGTCCATGAACCACGTAAAAAACCTGAATTACATCCATGAATCACATAAAAAATCAAATTTCATCCATGTCAAATTATTATAAAACAGTCGACTCTCGTTAATTCGCAATCGGATAATTCGAATCTTCGCTTAATTCGAATTAAATACACAATCCCGAAATTTTTAATGGCAGAATAACGTTAAGAATTCTTATTAATTCGAACTCATTTCCTCTTGACTTTATTTGATTCGAACTAGCGAGAATTCCGATTTTTCATTTTTCTCTTCTTTCTCGCGAATTTAAGATCATCAGATTTTCTTTGATTTTTATGAAAATTGTTCCGAACAAGTATACATATAATCCAATGCATCTGATATCTACTTTCTTAGTGCCCCATCTGTCCATCAGTGAAGTTTTAAATTTTTCTTCCACTGTGCTTGTTTCTAATCTTTTAATTAGTTATGTATTTATACATTCTAATTTAAGTCATATTCTTATGATAACAGTCGAAATAAATTAAAAAAACACTTTAACATTAATTCGTTTCTAATAGTACCATATTAAGCATGTTTTCATTTTATATTTTCCATAATTCGAACTTCGGGTAATTCGAACATTTCTTGTGGTCCCGAGAAGTTCGAATTAACGCGAGCCGACTGTACATATTTTATTTAAACATTAAATTAATTTGCAGAAAAAATGTACTTAATATTTACGTACGCAGAAAATTTTTTGTTTTATAATTCTACTCAAAAGCAAATTTTTGCATATGTTCTTCTACAATGTTGCTGAAAAATCAAATTTTATTATAAATGCTGATTTTTTTTCACGTTTTAAACATAATGGCTTCTTAGAAAGTCTTAGAGCAGCAAAAATCCTTTTCCGCATATTCATATACACTATACATGAATATCAGTCTTAACACATTAGTTATGGCCCTAATACACTATCTACCAATAAGTGTTTGAAAAATTTCGATTTTTAACATTTTCTCAAATATTTAAACATATATACTTGTTGGATTCTTCTGAAACTTCAGGATTATGAAGATTTTGTATGACCTCATATTTATCAACATCCATTTGATAAGCAGGGCAATTAAGGGGCCGACAAAAAGTTAAAGAATAACAGAAATATTTGAGATCACCCTGTACATGAAAATGCACGAAACGATTTATGGCTGCAGAATACAAATATGTGGATACTGCACAACATGTACACTGATTTTTGTAAGAATAGCATGTATATTCATGGAAAAAGAGTGATTTAAAAAAAAATTCAAAAATTCTGGTATGTTTTTTTATATCATGCAGGGTTTTTGACCAAATTTTAACGCAAATTTCAGAAATATTGGCAAAATCTATTAGAAAAAATATAGCGCAATTGAAATATAAATATATTAAATATTTTATGAAATATGAGTAGTTTTACGAAATAATTTTTATCTGCGCATGCGCGAACGATAAAAACGATTCTTTTGCATCATTTAATAGTCAATTCTATAGAGTAACTTATAAAAAATATCCAATCAAATATCGTGAAAATTCAAAAAGATATCATTAATATGAGTAAGCTGTTTTTATATTGCTCTCTAAAAACAGCTGAATTATAAGGGATTCTCCACAAATTGACATTTTTTATTAACTGATTTTTAGGAAAAAATTAGTATTTAATGTATACAATATCTAATACAATATTTCTGTTAATAAGTATCTTGACATCTGTGATAGAAAAGAATAAAAGCTCTTTTCCTTTTCTATCACAGGTGTCAAGATACTTATTAGCAGCAAGATTGTATTAGATATTGTATTCATTAAATAGTACCAATTTAAAAAAAAAAAAAAAAAAAAAACAGTTAATAAAAAAATGTCAGTTTGTGGAAAATCCCTTATAATTCAGCCGTTTTTAGAGAGCAATGTAAAAACAGCTTACTTATAATAATGATATCTTTTTGAATTTTCATGATACAGTGGTGGTCAGAATTATAAGAACAATTGAAAATTGCGCAGAAAAAATTTATTTCTGAGATAAATAAAGTGAAATTTATACAATGAATATATGAATGAATGATTATTCTATGCTGGAAATCATTGTAGAATGCAAAACATTGGAAAATGCAAAATATGAATGTTTTGTCACAAGTAACAAAATATGTCTTTGTAAAAAATTGGACAAAATTATAAGAACAATGAATGTTTTTGTTTGAAATACACTGATAATTAATAATCTCCCCGCTTCTTCTCAATCACTCTTATCAGTCTTGACGTCATGGAGTTTGACAATTCCTTAAGAACGTTCTTGGAAGATTTTAAGTGATCTTTTTCGATGGAAGATATGAGTTCTTGCTTGTTTTGAGATTATATACCATTTTTGCATACTTTGTATGCCGGAATACCCAACAGATTTTTCCACAGTATTCAGATCAGGATTTTTGGCCGGCCAATCAAGTAGTTTCACGGAATGAGCATTATACCACGAGTTTGAAGTTTGGGAAAAATGAGCCAAAAAATTGCCCTGCTGGAAAAAATAGCCTTAAATCGCTATTAACAGTGCTTCTGGTAAAAGAGTATCGCCCAATACATCAATGTAACTCTCAGAATTCCTCCTACCCTGCACAAAAACAATTGGAGTAGTTATACCAGTTGTGAAACCTCCCCAGTCCGTTACTGAATCACTTCCAAATACATGCTTTGAGAAAAACGTTTTTTCTCTATGGAGATCATACTAGAAGTTACAAAAACAATCTAGTCTATCTAATTTAATCTTTTTCTCATCGGAAAATACAGAATCCCACTTTTTTCCCCATAATATTGCAGTTTTGGGCAAACTCCATCCTCAGTCTCATATGGATTTTTGTAAGACGCGGTCTTGACACGTGTTTATTATAGCAAACCTTTTTCTTTCTTTTTGTAAAATACGACGAACAGTTCGAGCACTTACATTCTAAATTCCATTCACGTTTTTTTTTTTGTCTTTTGGAGCAAGCTCGCCTCATTATCATTCTTTTCCCCCATACAGAAATAAAAGATAGCCTGCTTGTATGTCTTTGCCGTCCATATTTACCGGTATTTTAAAGACAATTGTAAGTAACTGTTCTTAATCTATTAAACTTTGTAGCAATTTAGCGTAGAGAAAGTCCTGAATTTTGAAATACATCCATTTTTCCTTTTTGAAACTCCAAAAGCTTTGCACCTTGCGGCATGATTAAAAAACAGAATAATATGATCCCAAACGTTTACTACGCATTTATATCGTCTGGAAATTCCGTGTGCAGAGCAAAAAACATGCAAATTTTACTTTTTAGAACACACAAATACAGTTGTTCTTATAATTTTGTCCAAAATCAATGGCTGTATAAATTTATAATGCATTTTATGAATATGAATTTACCACATATTTCCGTAAAAACATACAAAAATAATCTTCATTTTTCATTGGTTTCTAGCCATTAAATTTGCATGTCTCCCGCCAAATATAACCAAGATATGACAATTTCCGCCTTGTCCTTATAATTTTAACCACCACTGTATTTGATTGGATTTTTTTTATAAGTTACTTTATAGAATTGACTATTAAATGATGTAAAAGAATCGTTTTTATTGTTCGCGCATGCGCAGATAAAAATTATTTCATAAAACTACTCATATTTCATAAAATATTTAATATATTTATATTCCAACTGCGCTGTACTTTTTCTAATAGATTTTGCCAATATTTCTGAAATTTGCATTAAATTTGGTCAAAAACCCTGCATGATATAAACAAAAAACATACCAGAATTTTTTAATTAAAAAAAAAAAATCACTCTTTCTCCATGAATATACATGCTATTCTTACAAAAATCAGTGTACATGTTGTGCAGTATTCACATATTTGTATTCTGCAGCGATAAATTGTTTCGTGCATTTTCACATACAGGGTGATCCCAAATATTTCTGTTATTCTTTAATTTTGTGTCGGCTCCCTTATTGCCCTGCTTATCAAATGGATGTTGATAAATATGAGGTCAGACATAATCTTCATAATCCTGAAGTTTCAGAAGAATCCGACAAGTATATTTTTAAATATTTGAGAAAATGTCAAAAATCGAAATTTTTCAAACACTTATTGGTAGATACCCACATAGCATGCATGGTCACAGTGACGTCACTGTGACGTCACTGCAAGTCACGTGGTTACATCACATCTGTGACCAAAATGCCACCACTCTGTGACGACGCATTGTGACTTAGATTTGAACATCTTGGAAAACTTAAAATAATTACAAAAGTCTCTAAAACATGACATTTAATGTAAAATTATGTTTTGTTTTGGCAATATAAAAAAAAAATTCCGTCACTGTGATGTCACTTCATGTAACGTTCGTCACAAATATGTGACATAATAGCACCACATTTTAAAATCGCAATGTGACTGAAAACATGAACTTGAAAAATTTTTGAATCAATTCTTGAAGCAATTTTTAGCTGATATATCAAATAAAAATTGAGTTCAAGAGAATTATTGTGGCGCTGACTTGGTGAAAATGATTCCAGACTGTATCACAATAATTACATTGAACTTAACTTGTACGGCAAAAATCTTTTTACAATTTTTGTTTTAGAAGTATGTTTTTAAAAAAGTTATTTTACAAGATTTTTTTCCTACAGATAATTAATATGAAAAAAATTACAGATTGACAAAGAAAAATTTTTTATTCTCTATAACACTTTTTTTTTAAGAAGATGTGTATTTGCTACGATTGATAACTTTACTTAAAAAATTACACCTTAAAAATTACAATTATATTATCACCATTAAATTTACCTTTACACATTTTAAACATTTAAACTATGTTTTATCTAATAAACTCTAATTGTTAATATTATTTCCAAGATAAAATAAAATAAAATAAAATAAAAAAAGGTTTATGAATAATTTTTAGCTTTAATTGTTTTAAAACTGACAAAAGTAAAGGATAAATTAAATTACCAAACTCATTAAATAAAAAAGTTTAGCTAGAGACACCCTTATTAAATTATTGTGTATTTAACTTCCAAATCTGTTGTTCACAAAATGAAATAAACGGCCATGCGCATTAAAAAATTCATGATCGTCTGCAGACGACTTTTTACCGGAGAAGAAAACAAAGTTCTAAGGTGCCAGAAATAAGTTTACACGAGAGTATATAGCAGTTATGTGCGCCTATTGAAACGGATTTAAAAATTTAAACAAGAAAATCCTCAAGAGCAATTTTTAGCTGATATATCAAGCAAAAAATGAGTTCAAGAGAATTATTGTTGCGCTGATTGATGAAAATGATTCCAGTCTGTGTCACAATAATTAATATTGAACCTAACATATACTGCAAAAAGCAATTTGGATAGAAAACGTCAACAAAATATAGGTATGTTTTTTTTCTTTTTGCTGTTTGCTTTATCATTACTGTTATTATTAGAACTATTTTAGGTAGCTTTTCAAAAACATATTAAAAACATAAATGTTTTATAAACTTAATAGTCTAATACATTATTTATTTTGTTTATATAGAAAACTTTACCATCAATAATTTGGATCAGGTTATTAAAATAAGTGATTTTAATTGTATTTTCATCTAATTAGTTTCTTTATTTAGAATATCTGGTTAAAACAACATGATTGCATAAATATAGCAGCATATGGAAGATTATTATAATCAATCGTTTATATAATTACTAAACATTTATTGCTAATTAAAATATTTAATAAAGAAATCCTTTTTTTAGAATAAAATTATTTGTAAACATACTTTTAAAATTTTTGTATCAAGGAATGTTATGAAACATGGCATAGTTTTATTTTTTATAAATTGCATCTGCTCTGAAGAGAAATTTATAAGAAATAGGGTAACAAAATGAACTATTAAAAGAAATCGTGAATATGCAATAATAATAATAATAATAATAATAATAATAATAATAATAATAATAATAATAGTTGTTTAATGTATTTTTTTAACCTAAGAAATGTTATAAAATTTATAAAAGAAGTAATTATAGTGGGTGAAAATGTCTCATTTGATAAATTATTCTTATTGGAATATTTTCAAAGTATAACAACTAAGTGTCGTTTTAATTCACAGTGACATCACTGTGAGTCACTTTGGTCACATCACATCTGTGACCAAAATGCCACCACTCAGTGATGTCACATTGTGACTGAGATGTGACTTTCTTAAAAATCTTTAGAAATTTATAAATAGCCTTCAAAACATGTTATTTACATTAAAAAAACATGTTTCTAGCAATTTAAATATCGTCGCTTTTGTCACAGTTTCGTCACATCGTTAATGTCAAATTAGTCACAAATGACACATTTTTCACAAATCTGCCACATTGTAACCACTTTGTGAAACGTCACAAAAGAGCTCTAAAACGGCCATAACGACTTCACATCGATGGTCACAATCGATGGTCACAAAGTCACAATGTGACTTCACAACGACGTTGCAGTGACGTCACTATGCTTTACGGGGGTAAGTACATAAAAAGTAAATTATTAAAAAATCGATATTTTTCTTATCATTAGGAGTATCCGCGTTCCCTTAATTTTGATAAATGACTTGGCGGGACATTGTTTCTGTAAAAATCCTTTTTCGTACGTTCACAAACATCGTACCTTCAGAATCTTGGTCAGAACACACTAGATATGTCTAAATACACAATAAGTGGGGAAAAGAAAATACATTACTTGGTCATTTTTCATCACATTAAGAGTAGTGTGTCGCTTTAATTTTGATAAATAACTTAATAGAAATCATTTGTTTTTGTCAGAACATAGGTACGTATGAAGTCAATAGCAAAATATGGCTGCATTATTTAACTTATCATAAAGCTATGCATAATTTCATAAATAAATTTCAGTACGTCAGCTACCATACATTTTGAATTAATCTTAATTCACGGTAAAATTTCTTGAAATTATTTTTTCTCCTTGGAACACTTAAAACATTAATTTTTATTAAATATATAAAAATATAATTTTGGAAGGAAAAATATGTTTGGATTTTGAAAAAAAAAATGGTATGCTATGTTTTTGTTTTGCAAATATATAATGACATAAAATACTTGATTTTAAATTGTTTTTATTATCTGGATATTATGTTGATGAAAAATTTAATTTTGTTTTATTTTCTGAAACAATTGAAATCAAATTTTGTTATATCTAGGAAAATGAATAATGCACTCTTCGAAACAGGTGACTTGTAATTGGAACATATGATTTCACAAAACTGATACCATTACTTTTTTTAATAAACGACAAATAAAAACACCACAATGTTGTAAAATTATTTTCGGTTATAAAAGTTTTATGATGACTTTATTCCTTAAAAGCGAATTTAAAAAATGTATAACAAAACTTTCTATTTATTATAAATCTACTTACACTGAAATTGCTTATAATTTTAAGTACATTTACTATCACACACACCAAGAAAAATTTATTTCGAAATAAATTTTAATGTAGCATTGGTGGCCTTCAATTCCTGTTGATTCGCAAATTCAAATGTACGAAGATGTTTTTACTTCGAATTCACACTTCTTCGCAGCCATACTGCGAAAATATTCGGCAAACTATACAATTTTATACAGAGTCACTACTTTCAACGGTGGCCAATGGCTAATTTTTGAACCGTCAGTCATAGACATATAGTTCGAATTGAAAAAATAGCTGTTAAAAACGCAAAGAATTGTTTTTAAGCGATTTAGGTAAAAAAAATATTTAAAAAGTACGAAAATTAAATTTTTATACTGTACCCCGGTCTTATATGTGATATTTAGTAAAACATTTTCCATCACTCTAACAAGAAATACAAAGAAGGTCCCATTCTTCAAACCTTAAAATTGACCGAATTATTAAACTTTAAATTTCATGATTTAAACCACTTTTCTGTAACTGAAAATAGATGAAGTGGACTAAGCTGTAAGCGAACACACACTAACTGCTTAAAATGTTATAAAGGGCGCCCATTTCCTAATGGCTAATGGCTTGTAATGTAATTGTGTCTAATGGCTAATTCCTAAGCCATTTGTCACAGATACATAGCTCTAATTACAAAAATGTTTTAAATAAGGTAAAAAAAAAATATTTAAAAAAATTATTAATGCGATTTTAGGTGCATACCATTTATTTGTTTTACAGGATTACACCAAATTCTATTAGTTTAAGTAATCTAATAAAATTTTAAACATGTATCATTTTGAAACGAATTATGACGGTTGCTTTTCACAAAGTAATTTAACAAAATTTCTGTTTTTTTTCTTTTTTTTTAAGTAAAAGTTGTATATTTTGCTTAAATATGTAAACATCAGCATAAATTTTAAAATAGTATCGTAAAAATTATTTTATTCTCAATGTTTAATGTTAAATTTTATATCTAACCTTTATTTTTATTTCCAGTAAATTTGTGACTTACCTCTATGTTACAGCAAAAAATATGCTTCAACTTTAAACAGCTATTACTCGGTCAGTTTTAAGCGCAGAGGAATGGGGCTTTTTTTGTCTGATTTGTTAGATTAGTGACAAAATTTCATATAGTTCCTGGGAACCGTATAAAAATTTCATTTTCGTATTTTTTTAATAGAAAAGTTTTTTTTTAACCTAAATCACTTAAAAAATTCTTCTTTACCTTTTTTGAAACATTTTTGCAAGTGGAATCACTTCTTTGCTACTATACGTCTGTCACTAATGGTTTATAAATTAGCCATTGGCCACTGTGTAGATAATATTTACTTGACTATAATTTCAATCGTTTTAAATCATTGTTAAAAAAATTGCTGTAAAATTCACAGTAACTTAGCGGTTTTTAAAATAACATTTACTTTACCATAATTATGATTTATTCTAATCATAATATTATGAATAATATATTCATAAAAATATGGAATATAACCGTTATTTGCAACAGCCGTTAAATGACTGGACGGTTTGCTGCAAGTTTTTAACCGCACAGATAGACCGTAAAGCAGGCTAAATTATTCAAAATATCCAAATTAAAAAATGTGGGTGTAAATAAAATTTAAAATAACTTGATAGTAAGTATTTAGAAGAGAGAATTAAGAATTCACCCTCAGTATTAAGAATTCTTATTATTACTTTTACATTACTGATTATTCTTCTGTCTTCTAAGTCAAGAAGTCTCCTGCAGATTTCTTTCTGCAGATTTAAAGCAACTTATGATGGGCAATTCCTTTTCATTCGCACCAAACAATCAGCATCACCTTCCTTGGCGTCAATCCGGGCTTTATCATCGTTTGTGAAGTTTCGACCACGATCTTTTTCGCACATTGTTGTCGTACGTGATTCACTTTTCATCACTTATAATCATTTGTTTAAAAAATGGCTTGATTTTGTTCCGTATCAGTAACAATTCCCAATGGAAACTCTGTCCATTAAACTTTTTCACTGCAAACTCATGGGGAACCCAAGTATCGAGTTTCTTTTGGTATTAAATTTTTTGTAAATGGTTCAAAAGTGTTTTATGGTAGATGTTTAGTTCCGTAGCAATGTCGCAGGAAAAAATACGTCAGTCTACTTCGATTTTTTTTTTTTAAATTGCATCGACTTTTTCAACGATAGGCTGGCCAGGGAAATGTTCATCTTTAACATCAAAATTTTCGGAACTAAACCGAGCCAACCAAATTCTGACTTTGGCGTTTACTTAAGCATCGATCACCATAAACGTCACGCAATTTTCGATGAACCTGAGCCGCATTTTTCCCTTTTTAGAAATAAAAAACTAAAATGTGACGAAAATGATCTTCTGGAATCTCTCTTTTTAAAACGTAATAACTTTTGACTGATTAAACAGATGATGATAACTTTACATTTAAAATGTGCTAGAGACTGTTACCTTTCAAATGCTGTATAGTATGGCTTAATTGAGTAAGTAGTACTCGATATATACGACTTTAAAACTATCTATTGGCAAAAAACGAAATTACTTTTTCCCCAACCCAATATAAAAATCAAGCTTGAGAAAATAAGTAAAGTTATATCATTTTTTAGGGAGCTTCAAAGCGCCACTTTATGTATGGTCGCATAGGGAGCCGCGACACTTTATGTGTGTCTGGCTGGATGTTTGGCCCGTGCAATCGGCCTGGGAGCTTATATATAGTACTGAAATAGTTCCCTGAGTACCATTATATAAAAATCAAGCTTGAGAAAATAAGTAAAGTTATATCATTTTTTAGGGAGCTTCAAAGCGCCACTTTATGTATGGTCGCATAGGGAGCCGCGACACTTTATGTGTGTCTGGCTGGATGTTTGGCCCATGCAATCGGTCTGGGAGCTTATATATAGTGTTGAAATAGTTCCCTGAGCACCATTATTTAAAAATCAAGCTTGAGAAAATAAGTAAAGTTATATCATTTTTTAGGAAGCTTCAAAGCGCCAGTTTATGTATGGTCGCATAAGGAGCCGCGACACTTTATGTGTGTCTGGTTGGATGTTTGGCCCATCCAATCGGTCTGGGAACTTACATATAGTATTGAAATAGTTTCCTGAACATCACATATAAAAATCAAGCTTGAGAAAATAAGTAAAGTTATATCATTTTTAGGGAGCTTCAAAGCGCCACTTTATGTATGGTCGCATAGGGAGCCGCGACACTTTATGTGTGTCTGGCTGGATGTTTGGCCCATGCAATCGGTCTGGGAGCTTATATATAGTATTGAAATAGTTCCTTGAGCACCATTATATAAAAATCAAGCTTGAGAAAATAAGTAAAGTTATATCATTTTTTAGGAAGCTTCAAAGCGCCAGTTTATGTATGGTCGCATAAGGAGCCGCGACACTTTATGTGTGTCTGGTTGGATGTTTGGCCCATGCAATCGGTCTGGGAGCTTGCATATAGTATTGAAATAGTTCCCTGAGCATCATTATATAAAAATCAAGGTTGAGAAAATAAGTAAAGTTCGCAGCGTTTTTACATACCTTTGGTACATGGTACCCGTAAATTGGCCGTCGGTCCAAGCTAGCAGGTATCACTACGCTCATAGCACGCACTAACACTACTATATCCAATACATTTTACTTGTGAGAAAATAAGTAACGTCTGGGGGCCCTGGGATCTTGCTCTATTAGATATATTGTATCACAACAAATATAAATGTCTTATGAGTGCGTTCAGTTTTTTTCCGATTTTCAAAATTTTTCAACATTAAGAAATATTTTACTTTAAAAAATTACGATGAAATCAGATTATATTTTAAACTGTATTGTTAAAGATCTATTAACGTCAAATGCCAACTGTATAATGTAACTTCATACATGTTATTTCAAAACAGTAGTTTTTGTGGGTTGCACAATATTTTCTTTTCTTAGTATTTGTTTCAAAATAAATTTTATGCATAAAAGCTTTAAATTTTTTTTTGAATGACGTGTCCTATTTTAAGATTCATTAGTAAGACATTTTAAGAGAAATATGTTGATTATAAAAAGAAATTATTTCTTTTTTTAGCTTCCGCATATTGTCAAAAGAAAATCTATTACATGCAGAAAGGTTCATTAAGTGTTTCGAAAAAAAATCTATTGTGAGTTCATTAGGATCAAAGCATACAATAAAATAAAAGATAATGAAAAATGCATTCTTGAAATCGGTATGATTGTATGCATATACTTCATTTCATTTATTTGCTGTATTTTACCATATTCTTGTTCAAAATAATAAATAATCCAAGCTTTATTTCAATTTCATTATTTAAATTATCCATTACTAGATGCTCACGTTTAACTTATCAAAATAATATTTGAATGCTTTGAAATGAAAGATTTTTGTTTGAATGCATAAGACAAATGAAATAAAATGAAAGACTTTCTTAAATAAATATATCTGTAGAAAATAATAAAAATATTTTTTTTTTCATTCCATTATTTAAATTTTTCATTTTCAGGTGATTTATTATTCAACTTATAAAAGCATTATTTGAATGTTATTTAGGTAAAAAATGCATTTGAATGCATGAAGCTGGAATGTAATATGCATTTCTAAGTTCAAAATTTAATGCAAAATTGATGATGGTATGCAGAACAACATAAAAGAGAGAGAGATAAGACACCTTTATTTTATAATACAGAGCATAGCAAAATTGATGATATTTTAGTTTCATGAAATCTTAGAAAACCTAATAGATATTTAAATTTTTCGCGTTTGTTGATCAAAATCACGTTATTATTCCATTGAAATTGAACTGCGTTATCCATTGGAGTATAAGAGAGAGGATGCATTGCTTATTCCGTGTGTTCGTGACAGATAAAGTTCAAAAGAATTTGAAAATGACTATGAATATTAGATATGTGCAGTTTTATAATGAGTGTAACACGTCAATTGTTAAATAAAAAAATATTTGTTAGGTGTCAATTTTTAATATTTATTATATATTTATTATATAATTTTTATATATTTATTTTTAATATTTTTAAAGTTTTAATAATCTTACATTGTTTCACTTTATTTTACTCATAATTTTTCATGTTATTTCTATTTCGTCATATCGTAACCAAATTTAAACAAGAGGAGGGTAATAAGCGAACTAATTAAACGGAAACTCATATTTTTTTTCCTGTGAATAGTGAGTTGAACTTGACTAACTTTATGATAAATGGACGTATGCAGGATGAAAGCACAAAAAATCCGCGAGTTTGAACAAACTTTACAACAATAACTCTTTTTTTTATTTATTTAATTTTTTCAGCCATTAAGAACATGTTTTTTCCATTCATATGCCTGAACGGACTCGGGACGGTTCCAATCTGATCATCAGATTTTCTTAGTCGTGCCCGGGTCTTGCTTTCTCTGGAGGCTGAACTGGACCGGACTTATTTCTGAGCTTGTTCTTCATTTTCCCCAAACGTATGCATCGACTAAAATTTTCTGACTTGTTCACAACCCTGTTTTTGCATGACACGATTGACCTGTCCTTGACTGACTCTTGCCAAAATCTGTTTAGGTCGTTTGGGCAATAATTTTTGTCGAAAATTACACACTTTTAAAATTATTATTATTTTGCAATTAAAGATCTCCTTATAGAATAGTACATATACATTTCTAGGTGTCGGAATTACAGTACCTTAAAACATGTTAAAAGAATCTGTGTATGACGGAATCCTATTTAAAACGGGAAAATTCTTGATCGGTTCAAAATGGATATAATAATCCACTTGGAAGTAAAAAATATATTTTCAAGAGATGATAGGCTTGGTAAAAAAGGAACATTACTATAATGATTATTTTTATCTGCTATGTGATTTTTTCTTCGAAAGATTTAGAATAGAATTTTTAGATTTTTATGCCTCCAAGTAGTGTAAATGGATAAACGATATTAATATTGATTTAGATATTTACATACAAATTAAGATCTGGAAAATAATGAATATAGTTTACAGTAAGATATATAGAAAGAAATGTAAGAGATACAGTATTTTGGAACAGCATTCCCTGTACTATGCATTGGTAAGGCATTTTTGCTTAAAATGAACTATATAAACATGAAAAAGAGATTTTAATTATTATTTTTTTTCGCAAAAACTCTTAGTACAAGACAGAATATTAAGCATATTGACATAAAAATATACAGGGTGATTATAATTAAAGTCCGAGTTTCAAAACGTTCTAAAAAGCGAACCACTCGTTAGAATGGCGTCAAACTTTAACAGCGTATTATTGAAGAAAGGGGGAAAGAACATGAAACAAAAAAAAAGTTTCAAATTTGAGTGACAGATGGCGCTGTAAGCGTCAGTATATGTAAATTAAAATACCTGGCATGCGCACGACAATTTCAGTTGTTATAAAAGCGTTGAGTAAACGGCGTTTCCTCATTTCGCTTCTCGGACGTTGGCCATGAGTTTCTCAATGAAGGATCGTGCTCTGCTTGTAAAGCTTTATTACAAGAACGGTGATTTTGCACCTGTTATTATTTAACGTGCTTGGGATGAAGAATTGTTGATTACTATTGCCTTGATGATTTATGATTTGTAGGTGTTGATGATCTTCATTATTTTGAGTTTGTGTACTATTAGCTTTTATATTGAATTTTGTCTATTTCTTTTGATGGAGTTGTTTCTATCGTGTAAGTAAAATAGGTATACTGGGCATTTGCTTGAACTCGCAGCGTGTGGGAAGTTTTCTCTGTTTCCCTGGCAGTTGATGCAGCTATGTTTGGACGGCCTGTCTTTGTACTTGCAAGTTTCAGATTTGTGATTGCCCGTGCAATATGCACATGTTGGGTCATACCTGCACCTATCTTTAGTGTGACCGTATGACTGACATTTACCGCAACGAATTACAGGGCGGTAGTCCTCAATTCTGCAAGTGTTGAAGCCTATAATAATTGAACCTTTTTGCTCTAGTTTACTGGCCATATTGGCTTCTATATTCAGGACAAGTTGATAGTTTCTGGAGCCGCTTCTCTGTATTTTCCTTTGTATAGTGAGGGGGACTTCTATAGTGCACTCTTCTTGTATCTTCGCTGTTATTTCTTCCATTTCTGCTGTTTCTGGGATTCCAAGGACAATAATTTTTTTCATGTTGGTAGATCTGTAGGAGAGCTCCGCTATGTCGTTTAGTGTATGTATATTTTCAAGGAAGTGAAGTACTTTGTCTGTTTCCGCATCTGTGTCTGCTTGTATGATTAAGGTGTTCCTGTCCCTAGACGTGAAGCAGGATATTTTAGGTAGATTGACTGTCTTCTTCGCTTCCCTGTTTAGGAGGTCGCGGATTGTGTTTATTGATGTTCTTGTTGTTATTCTTCTTTTTAGTAGGATCGCTGCTCTTGAGATGGTGGGTTTTGGCGCTGGTTGGTGTGGTTTCTTCAGCGCATCCGCATACTGTTGATGTGTTGGTGTTTCGTGTACATGTTCTTGTTGAGGTTCTGTATCTGTTTGGTGATTTAGTCTTGTATTTATTTCTTCTGTGTACCTTTTGATCTGAGTGACTTTATCATTGATTTCTTGCAAGATGGTGTTGTCTATAGCTGGGTTTTCTCTACATGGGTCCTTGATTTGTGATGTTTTTAGTTTACTTATCTCATCTTTAAGATTTTTAATTTCTATTTCTTTCTCTTCGATGGATTTTTCTAGATTCAGAAGTTCTTCTCTTTTGGCCTTCTGCTGGCTCTGCGTAATCCCCCCCGTCACCTCATCTTCTGTTAATATGTTAGTTGAGTGAATTTTCCCTACTTCCTCTTGTAGTTTCATGCTGTTGGTTTGCATCTGTTTAATTCTATTTATGGCGTATGTCCAATATTTTTCAGAGTTTTCTACATCTACTTTTCTCCTCTTCCTGGAAAGATTTTTGTAGGTGCTCAACAGTTTTATTATATCCATTTTCTGGGCTGTTTGGAGTTGAAATTTTTGAATTTCTGTTGGATTATATCTGTGGTGTTGTTCACCGGAAACTCTGTTATTTTTCACACGTCGAAAACCATTTTTCACATTATGCGTCTCCGATGTATAGCCATATTCTTCTTCTTCTGAGGCCGATAGCAAAATTTGAGATTGTGAGAATTGTGATTTCTCAGATGTGTCGTTATTCGCCACAGTTGAACTGAGTGATATTACTGAATTATTACTTTCTAAATCCTCCATTTTATGCTGTTTGTAAAAATTTTTCTTTAATCAACAATATATAATTTTTCGGTTTTTAATATAATTTTTTTGATGTACCAGGCATTGCCAGTGCCCTTCACATGTCTCGATGAAGGAAAAGGGATATAGAAAGTCTATAGCTAGAACCAGTGGACTTGTCCAGTGTAAATGACTAAGATAAAAAGTTAAATTGTTAATTTTACTTAAAAAAAAAAAAAAAAAAAAAAAAAAAAGATACATTAATTTTGAATAGTTTTTGGAATAGAGAGGGGGAAAGTATTAATGAATATGGTCTAAAAGAAGAGATTGATATATAAATGACAGCGTGTTTCTTGTAAAAGTAATGCTGCTGAGATAACGAATAAACTGTAATTTAGCATTCTGTGCTTATTGTTGTCAATCCCTGCCCATGGCAGGTGAAACTTGATTATAGATACATTTTATATACAGATATATACACAGATATTTACAATAATAATGTGTTTGAGTTTACTCTTCGCCATTTTAATACACGTTAATATTAGAGTGTTGTGCTGGTGTACCAAAAACAGAATATTAATCAATTGACAATATTGTACATAGCATTGTGTACATTAGTAATGTTTTGACTTTAGGAGAAGATCAACGTTTGGAATTGAATAGGTATTTTCTATGGTCTTACCTGTGTGTGGGGGTGCATGCCGCACTTGGAATGATAAGTCTCCCTTTACCTGCAGTGAATTTGCTCACTGATGGGGGGGGGAGGCAGGGAATGAAAGTTATCTGGTAAAGTTGAGCTCTTTAAGACAAAAAGTTTAAGGTGCAACATGCCTATTTTTGGGGATAAATTTGGAAAAGTTCAGATTTTTAGCCCTTTATGGGGCCGGGGCGTGGCCCAGGATGGAGGTAGAAAATATTTGATGATAGAATTGAGATGTAGGGGTCATAAGCTTTCTATAGACATGTTATTTAAAAAAAATGATGATTGCCCCCCCCGCCCCCCCAAGAGCGGTCCCCTTGTAGTGACCGGAATGAAAGTGTTGCCAGAAAAATGTCTGTGCGGAGCCAGTTCAGCCAAAAAGTTTCTCCTCGCTGTAGCCCCTATAGAACCGGAGTTATAAGCATTTAAAGTTTGAAGTGAAGTGAAGAAATGACCCTTTTTGAGTGAGTGACCAACAGGGGGGGTCCACAGCCCCGGGGTGCAATTTAAATAGAATTTTTTAAATAAAGGTGATAGTCAAAAGTCCAAGCGAAATTTTAAGGGGTATGTTTGGGGGGTGCAAGCCCCCTCCTCCCCAGGACAGGCTCTCAAAGACAAGGCATTTTTGACTTTAAATAATTATACTCATTTCTTTACTTAACCGAGTTAATCTTATAATAATGAGGGCTGGAAGGCCCCAACAGTCCTATAGGCCCCTATAGAACGTAATGTACAGCTGAATGAAAGATAATAGTAAAATTTAGGTTGATATAAAATAATTAAAGCAAGGAAAAAAGAAATCTATGAGTAATACTGGCTGTCATGGCTACCCATTAACATCTTTGAATAAATGTTAAGTGATAAAACTAAATATTTACAGGGATTATTGGGAAGTGGCAACTGGAAGTTACCTTTCTACATAATTTAGATCTATATACATATAAGATATTGTTAGAATTGATCCCTTATTTCAGCAACGGACCATTATTTTTGAGAAGGGGGACAGCTAGCATCTCCTCAACTCATGCTGAGTTTAGGCGGGATGTGCAATTCCTAAGCGTCACCATGTGGTACATATTAAAATAATGATAAACACTTTATAGAAACACTCAATTGATACACTTAATATATACATAATGCAATAAAAAGTATGGCGGAGCAAAGTTCAAACATTTTTGTACACACACATATAAAACATAATAGGTTTTAAGCAGATTTAATATTTTTAATTAATATTTTAAAAAGTGTTACCCCCATTGGGGACCACTAAAGTAAAATTTGTAGCAAAAGCTCTAAACAGCACATTTAAATAAAATTATTTAATATACTTAAAACTGTCATTTTGCCTCCGGGTTTGCGGCGGAGCAAAGATAAAAGTTTAATTGAGGCATAATGAACACCTTTTAAAAGTTAATAGTTTAATTTATTATATAACAAGCTTAACAAAAAATGTAAACATTGCATATTTTCGATGCAAGTCAGTTTAAGCAAACCCCATTGCGTAAACATGCTATTTTAGAATACAGTTAAAACATATTAATTTAGTAGAAAGCTTTAAATAACTCACTCAAAACCATTGTTGAAGCATCCATATTCATGTTATAAACAATTGTTTGGTGTTTAATGTTAGTATAATATATATAATACGCACCTTAAAAATGATAATTTGCAATAAGAAAGCATTGGGAGAGATTGACAACAGTCAATTAATTTACTTATAACTTTGTAAATACTCAGTCCAGGAGTACATAGTATGGCTTTAAATGTTCATTATTTTATAAGGTATCATAATGAAATGTCCTGATACCAATATAATTAAGCAATTATTAAGAATAAGCACAGAAACTTATCGGTGCAGTTGCAATGGCTGGCTACCTGGGGGCGAGATTAACAAAAACTTTAGATAAACATATCTCGGCAACCACTGCACCGATTTCGATCAATCAAGTGTCTAAATGATCAACAGCACTTAAGGAAGAGAATGAGACATGATTTGAGGCTCTGACTTACCTGGTTCCTAAGCTTTTAGCCTTCCATGAGGAGCTCAGCAATACGCGAGCTCTGGTCCATGCTCAGTGGCTCTGCAGAAGTTCAGGACTCTCAAGGGTATGAAAAAAGGCGCTGGACCGATGACTGTCAGAGGTCTGGTGAAAATGATGCAAAAATTCGAAAATACAGGTTCGTTTGATGTGCAGTCTGTTAGAGGAAGGAAAAGATGTGATTCGGCGGTAGTTGAAGAAGTGGCCACAGCAGTTCAGAAAGAGTCTAGCGGTGGTGACCAACCATGCAGTGCACGGAGAATTGCCCGAACATTGAACAGGCCTGTGAGCATGGTACATAACATCCTACGAAACATCCTGCAATGCTATCCGTATAAAATTTGCCATGTGCAGGAGTTGTTCCCTTCTGACCTGCCAGCAAGAGAGCGTTTTGCTTTGGAATTTCTCGCTCGCATGGAAGTGGATAATGATTGGCCGTGGAAAAGTCTGTGGACAGACGAAGCCCATTTCCACTTGACGGGATATGTCAATGCACAGAATTGCCGAATTTGGGCAACAGAAAATCCACTCGCAACGAACCCAGTACCACTTCATCCTGCAAAGGTCACTGCGTGGTGCGGACTTACGGCATCATTTATCATAGTGTCGTATTTTTTTGAGGAGACGGGTGCTTTAGGTCCTGTTACCGTTACCGTCAATGGTCAGCGCTATGAGTCTCTTTTGCATAATGACGTCATTCCAGCTCTGCAACAGCGTGGATGTCTGGATAGTATCATTTTTATGCAAGATGGCGCTCCTCCGCACATTGCAAATCGAGTGAAGCAGTTGTTGAGGCGGCATTTCGGAAATGCTAGAATTATCAGTCGTCATTTCCCTACAGCCTGGCCGGCCCGATCACCTGATCTTAATCCGTGTGATTTCTGGCTGTGGGCTATCTGAAGATGTTGTGTTCCGTACTCCGATTGCCAACGTAGCTGAATTAAAGACACGCATTGCGCAACACATTCTGAACTTGACCCCGGATGCACTTCGATCGTTTGTGGAACATACTGTTTCCCGATTTAATCTTGTTGCACACAACGGTGGACAGCATATTGAACATGTTTTGCGCCAATCTCGCCAAACTTAAAAACCGATTGGATGGATGCTTTTTATGCGGTTTTTGGCCTCAGGACAGTTAAAAACTGGTTAGATGGATGCTTTTTATGCGGTTTTTGGCCTCAGGACAATTAAAAGCCGATTTTTCCCATCCGATGTGGTACGACCTTGCCGTGGTGGACGGGCTTATGTAACTAACAGTATCACACGCGTACAGTCATGCACACTGAACAATACAGTTGGTTTATATCGTGTAACTTAAGCCTTAGCCGTTGTTTTACGATTTGTCCTTTGTAGTCGAAATTCTGACGCTTACAGGGCCATCTGTCGCTAAAATTTGGAACTTTTTTTTGGTTCATGTTCTTTCCCCCTTCTTCAATAATACGCTGTTAAATTTTGACGCAATTCTAAAGAGTGGTTCGCTTTTTAGAGCGTTTTGAAACTCGGAGTTTAATTATAATCACCTGTATATCCCTACTGAAATACAAATTGCTGTTTCATTTTATGCGTCATAATATGTTACATTTTATAAGTAAAATTTACTATAGAAAAATTCCAAATATTTTACAGAAAGTTTGAATATCTATTTTTCATTAGTTTTTATTTATATGAACTAGGTTGGAATGCAGACTAAAAATTTCTGCCTGTTCAGAAAACAAGAAGAATGCAGTCTAGCCAAAAATTTGGGCGGAAAATAAATCCAGCCCATCTCAGCCCAAACCTCTTTAAAAAAGGCAATTTTCAAAGCAAGCTCGGACCTAATGTCGGGAGGGGAAATCGTACCCTTACACCGAATAAGCAAAAATTAGTTTTGAAATTTTTTAAACTTTAGTTTTACTTCTAATATATTAAAAAAAATAAGTTTTTTATTTTTTTAGATAAGCAAGTTTGTTCAAAAGTTTTTGAACTTGAGCTTGAACTTGAGACATTTTCAAGAAATTGAATGTGAGTTTGAGATAGTTCACTTTTTTGTGAGCCTTCAAACACTAAAAAAACACACATTGAAAAAACATTAATATATACGCGTACATGTTCAAGATATTATAAGCGTAAATTATTATACTTTGCACAAAGAACCTTCCAAGTTTACTTTGTACATCTAAGGACTTTGAGTAGTTTCTTGATATTCAAATGAAAGAAGAGTGAATTAATAATCTACAAGCAAAGATGTGGGTTTCTTTATTTTTATCTTTTTACGAAATAAGAATCGTTTTGACGATAATTATATATTAAATGATATATTAAATGCCTTAACTTGTTTAAATTTTCTGAATACTAATAACAAATTTCTCATGCTTTAATGTAATATTATTAGCTTTTTAAAACTATCAATATTATCTTAAATTAAATCATAAGAGACAAATACAAATTGACGTAAAATTATGAGAATCAGCTTTTTTTAAGGTATAAAATATTCCAGTTAAAAAGTGTTCACCCCAGGTAGAAAAGGTATCGGCTGCAATAATTCGATGAATATGGAGCAATAGTAAAATTGCTCATTTTTCAGGATTAATATTTTTTCACAACATCAAGAAGTAATAAAAATATTTTAGATTAACAGTTGTATACTAATATGCAGTACATTTATAGACATTTTCTGTAATATAAGAAAAATTAATTAGTAAATAATAAAAACTATTTTCATCATCCAGTGTGTAATTAAATTTTTTTTTAATTATCTTTTCATAAATGTGCTTTTGTTTTAACCATTAATATATCTCTTAATGTAATTTAACACTTAACAGAAATTTCAATTAGCACAAAATTAAACAACATTTTAATGCAGTTCGAAAGGAAATTTAGAAAGTTAAATGTGATAAATAATCAGTTTTATTTCCTATTTGAACCCATTTAAAGATTATTTTAAAAGTAATTACATTTAAAAGGAGATTTACCAATCGATCCATTTTCTGTTTATTTCTATAAAAATAAATACTATATATGTAAAAGATAAAACTGAGATGTTTATAAAATGAAAAGAACACTATAAATTCCTAGAATATCAAAAACGCTATAAAAATGTACTTTTAATATCTTAAAGAAATCCTTTAGTCAATGTTTATGATATTTTCAATATCTTTAAAGCGTATTATTATCATGTAGGTAGTTTACTGTTTAAGTTATGAATATCTAAAAGAAGATTTATTTGAAGATTAATTATCATCACACCCTTTATAATTAAGTATCTTTTGTTTTCTTTTTTGAAAACACCATTGCTAATATGAAATTCAAATTTACAAAGATTTTCCTCATACAAAAGAAAATTAAAATGTTCCTTATCGATCGACAAATTTGATGTTTTTATATGTAATTTAAAAATTCAGTATTTCTTTACCGAAGCTTGTTGTTAACGACTTTCATAAATCACTCGGTACTTGTCAAAGGCAGGCTATTGAAAAAGTTGGGATTATAATCATTAATATGATTTCAATAAAAATTTTAGTTTTAACATCCAGAGTTTTCTTTTTTAAGTAACAAAGTAACAATGCATTCATGTACTCTGTCGAAAACTATTTATTAGTTCCGAAATTTTAAAACAATAATGTATAACATCTTTGTTTTGCAACAAAATACGCATTTTTCTGTACCAATCAAAACATGTTTCATGAAAAATTATTACTTATTATATTTTATGTTATTTATAAGTTAAAGTTGCATTTAATAAATCTACACACACACACACACCTATATATACAGGGAGAGCAAAAAATCCGTAAAAACTTTAAACATTCATAAAAACCCGAAAAAATAACCGAAATGAAAAACGGTTTGCAAGGTTAGCATCCATAGGTCACGAGGATTTTTTTAATACAGAAATAAAAAATAATTCGAAAAACAGCCGACAGATGGCGCTGGTACTTGCGATTTCCGCGGAAATATTCAAATGAACCGGTTATAAGAGCTTGCGCTCCTAATCCACAACTAGTTCACTGTTGTGAGCCGTGAACTTGATCAAGGATGCTCACTGCGAAGGACAAAGCTTTGTTGGTGAAGTTATTTTACATGAACAAGGAATCAGCGACTATTGCTTTGCGTAAATTCCGATTTCAAAAGGATTTGAGGACGGGAAAGGGGCCTTTAACAGCGGCAGGCCTCATAAAGCTTGTTCAGCGGTTTGAGGAAACAGGAACGTTGGAGGATCGTGTAAGATCCGGACGACCATCTTTAATGAAGGTCCGATCGCCGCGTGTTGCAGCCGAAATGGAAGTGTTAGCGTCCGATTCCGCTGCGGAGATCAGCAGTGCTCGTGAAGCAGCCAGACGCTTAGGCTTACCCCAATCATCTGTCCGTAATATTCTTCATGGAATACTCAATCTTTACCCATATAGATTACAGTCATGCCATGAACTTTTACCAGCAGATACTGCACAGAGAGAAGCATTTGCGAGGTGGGCTTTCTCTAAAATTGATATGAATCCCACATGGGTCTTTAACATCTTTTGGACAGATGAAGCTCATTTTTCGCTTCATGGAGACGTTAATACCCATAACTGTCGAATCTGGGCGACATCTAATCCACATGAATACACTCAGAAACCATTGCATTCCCAAAAAGTTACTGTGTGGTGTGGATTCACAAGTTCATTTATCATAGGACCCTTCTTCTTTGAAACACCTTGCCTAATAAATGGGTGGAAAACAATTACGGTAAACGCTCAGCGTTATTTCATGCTTCTGCGTGAGAAGATCAAGCCATGTTTGCGTGAAAAAGATGAGCTTTCTACCGTCACATTCATGCAAGATGGAGCACCTTGTCACACTGGTACATCTGTCAAGGAATTCCTGATACAGACGTTCGGGGAAGACAATATCATCAGCAGGGGTTGTAAGTTCCCATCGCCTCCTCGGTCTCCAGATTTGACTCCGGCAGATTTCTGGTTATGGGGGTATTTGAAATCCCGAGTGTATCGATCTAGTCCGTCTAATCTGTCGGAGCTGAAAGATGCAATCCGGCGAGAAGTGTCATGCATACATCCAGACCTGCTACACACTGCAATTGCTGGATTTGTGACTCGACTCCAATGTGTCATCCCCTGTGGTGGTGGTCATGTGGAAAACATACAGGTCAAATAAACGATTTGGAAACATTCTGTTCTTTATTTGGGTATCTTTTCTTTGATTTGGGTACGTCAGCGCCACCTATTAGCTGTTTTTTGAATTATTTTTTTTTTCATGTCTTAAAAAAATCCTCGTGACCTATAGATACTAACCCTGCAAACCGTTTTTCATTTCGGTTATTTTTTCGGTTTTTATGAATTTTTAAAGTTTTTACGGACTTTTTGCTCACCCTGTATATATATATATATATATATGTGACGATTTAAGGAGAACTCGAATTATTTCCACTGGTTAAAAAGAAACACGCAGTCATGGCAAGCGAGGGAAAAAACAAAATAAAATAATAAATGTAGAAGATCCAATAATTAGTCATGGGCTGCTGTAAATTCATTTATTAAATTCGTAATAATGAGGAAGGAAAAGCTCCCTTTGCAAAAATTCCATCATTATTTCAGAGAGCTGTCCTCATCGAAGAAGCAACCCAAGAAATCTTCTCTCTCATCTCGAGACTTCCACCTTCTAAACTAAAAAAGAAAGTACTGGAACATTCTGTAACCTCCAAACCATCATTCTTTTATGTAAACAGAATTCTTGTCCAGTTACGAGGCTATTTTAAACAGACGATAAATTTATTTTAAAAAATATTATTTAACCAATTTATAATTGACTCAGAATTTTAAATATCTTACGCAGACGATTTTTATAAATGATTAATTTTAAGAGAAAAAGAAAAGAAATGAATTTATTAATATGCACACATCAAAGGTTGACGTAGGAAAAATAAATAAATAGATAAAATAAAATAATGATATTTTTTGAAAGGTATGGTTTTGGAATAAATTTAATAAGACTTTCTTAAAAAGGGTTGATAAAAACATAGAAGAAATTAGTTTTATTTGGAATATTAAGAAATAAAGTTTTAATTAAGAATATTTTTAATTTAGAGCCATCTTTTTAAATTTACGCATACTGGAATAATGTTTTTTAAGGCAAATTAAGAATTTATATCGTCTGCATAAGGATTAACAGATTAGATTTAGAAACAAGATTTTAATTTAATAATTTGAAGTAAGTACGGAATATTATTATAAGAAAATTAAGATAGTATAAAGGTTAGTTTTGGCGAAAAAATTTTAAATTTGTAATATATATATATATATATATATATATATATATATAGATAGATAGATAGATAGATACGTTAGTGATAAGGAAAATTTATATGAGGCCAGATACATGAACTGTTAAAAATAAATCCTTGGATTCACGGTAAAGCAACTCATAAGAAATTTGCCGGACTTTTTACCGTTCCATTAGTAGTCTTTTCGTTTTGGGAAATAAAAGCAGGAAAGACTTCATTTGAAGACGCGGGGACGTTCAATAATAAATTTATTATAACAATTGGCTGATGGTGCCATCTATCGTACAAGTAGATGCGCCTATATTTCTTGAACAAGGAAAAAATATAACGGCGTCGTGGTTATTGGAACTGACGATCTTTGGAGTGGGAGTTCGTTGCTCTAGCTATCACGCCATAGGGTATTCGAACGAATAGGATTCTAAAATCCTTCTACATTGTGTTTAGATTTTTACAAGGTAGATTGTAACTTTATCGACGCTTTTATAATTCTTACAAGTTTTAATTAATAGGACTATTTTTTATTATAATTTTTTTTCTTGTGGTTAGTTAATAATTATAACAGGGTTTAATTAAATAATATATTATAGAAATTTTCTTTGTGAAATGAATGATTAGAATATGGTTCAGTTAGTTTGTTCCTCAAAAAGTTGTTAGTATCAGTATAGTTGCAATTCAGTCAAACGATACAAATCTAAGAGAAAAGTCAGTATTAATTCATTGAGTTTATTCATTTCTGTACAAAAACATGTCACTTTTGTAAACAATTAAAATTAATTTGCGATTGATAACGGAGCATTTCCGTTGTTTCTATCTATCTCCGTTCGTTTTCTTATTTTCAGTAAATAAGAAGAAAATTTCATACTTTTAGTGGAAAGTGCCCTTTTATCGTAAAAAGGGACTTTTGTGTGAAATTCAGGAGAATATATGTGGAATTTTCAGATTTATTTATTTATTTATTTATTTACAGTGTCCCTTGAACCGATCCCTTCAACCGATGGAGACGAGGTTTCAGTTATAGTTATTCAGAAGTATGATTTCAGGATTTTATTAACGGCAAAAATATAGTACGGATGGTTGCGGTTATAGATACAGTAACTCGATATATTCGAATGGAAACGCTCATTTTTACCCGTCGCGAAAAATCTAAGCAGTGTTGACATGGTATATAAATCACAAAAAAACTGATGCTTTATACACGCACAAAAGAAAAAAACTCAGCGAACGGTTAAAAAAAGTCCAATTGGGCACATACAGTAAATTTGCATGTGACAGAGGCAAGATACCAATTGCAGAACGCCGCTTGCAATTTATTCAGCGTAGAAAATTTATAAAATACAATTGAGAATGTTGACTCTTAAATGGACAGTACTAATGGCTCTTAAATGCCGACAAAATGACTCTGCCAGAGAATGTTCGCATAGATTGGTGAAACTTTATTATAAAATGGAATAAACGCCACGGTGGTTCTTTGAGCATTTGCCATGGAAACCATCGCGAAATAAGTGGACCATGTACCTACCTCACAAGCTTTGCTTGATTTAGTTCAGAGATTCGCAGAAAACATAATGCTGCTTGAGGGATCGCGATCAGGACAACCAACAGTTTTTAAAGACATTGTTATAGAAATGCATCACATAAAGACTCCACAATACGTCAATCTGCACGAGATGAAATTTATGCATTCGATGCACCAAAAACAATTGTCCTATAACCTTTGCGATCTGCAATCTGGTTGTTTAAATAATGATATTAGCACATCCAGATGCTGATCACGGGTATACATCAATAACGTATGGGATTTGCAAATGAATTTTTTATCCGATATGATGGTGATACGGACTAACCGTTTGGAATACTATGAATGGCACGAGGCACATTTCACCTTAACTTGCAACGTATACGCCAAAAATTGCGTGGACTGGGTAGAGATGAATTTTGTTACTTAAGTTCAAGACAGAAAAATCTGAAATTTTCTAGTAATAATAATAATAATAATCACATTAAACAATTTCTGTCTTTTTTTTTTTTTTTTTTTTTTTTTTTTTTTTTTTTTGTTAAGGTTTGTTTTTAAAATCTAGCTTTCAAGTATTTCTTGACAGGAAGATAACTCCTAATGAAAATGCGTTTTTCTTCACAGTGGAGTTTTTCCCCATTTTTCTAATACAATAACTTTTAAGGATAACTAGTTCAAACTTAGAACATATGTTTTTCAATTGCTTTACTTTAATTCTGATTCAGAAAATTAAAAAAAAAATTACTTTTGAAAATATGATTTTTTAAACGTACATTTTTGGTGTTAAATTTTACTAAAAATATTTTGATTTTTTTTTTATTTATATTTTTAAAATTTATGTATTTCTGTTTATTATAAGGGGGAAATTTTGATATTTTACATATAATATTTTGAGGTATAACAATTTTAAATTTTCCAATTTTTTAATAAATTTTTTATTTAGAATATGCATATATGTGTGTTTTTTATCATGTGATATTGTTTACGAATGATATTATTAACCATTACAAAAATTTCAACAAATAAAATTAATTGTTAATAATTATTAATAATTATTATTAATCTGAATAATTATTTTTATTTAAATGTGTCCCGGATATCATTAAAACATCATGGGAAATAACGTCTAGAGATCAGGCTAATTTTGCTTCATGTAGAACATTCTTGTAATTTTTACATTCATAACTTTTTTTTCAAGCAAATAATGCAATAAATATTTATTCACTGCTATTTAAAAAATCGTCGTGTTCTAAACTTTGTTGACTTACATTGTTTGGCTTATAAATCCACAAAACATTTTTTCGCTGTGCATTTTTCTATCGATAACTAAATGAAATCTAGAATAACATAAAACAATAACATTTCAGAAGAACGAGAAAATGTTTATAAATAAAAACATTAAGTATATTTATTATGGTATTTCTACGCTTATTACTGAGCAACTTTAATATAGAAATGAAAACAACTTTTATTTCCTCACGCTCTTTTCCACTTTTAAAGGAATCGATAGATTTGAAATGAAAAACAAACACATTTTCCCAAGTACTTATTTTAAAAATACTTGAAAGTAAAGCAACTTTAAAAGCTTTTTTCAGTCTATATGTCACTTTTGAAAACTGTAAATTCTAAATAAAACTATTGGTGTGAAGAAAAAGCTATAAAAGCACATTTAAGTTTCTTACTTGAAACTTTGATAGCTAATGATTCAAGAGTAAACAATATCAGTATTTATACAGAAATGACCTTAAAAGTATCTTTATTATGCGCAGTTGATATTGTTTTTGCTTGAGAAATTCTCCAATCAATAACGTTGAACGGTTTTACGTGATGCATTTTAAGACATTTTATTTAAGTATGCATAGTATAAAGATTCATTGATTTGGAGTTTATGTGTTTAAATAAACTCGATATATTACATATATCTTATAAACAGTAAATAGTATAAGGGAACTTTTCTATGTAAAACAAATTGGACATTTAAAAATGATTTTGAGCAACTTTTGAAAACCTCATAATTTGTAAACTTTTCTAGTAATCTGAACTGCAATTAGTTGTTGTTATTACATGATGATTATAATAATCAAACTAAAAAGTTTTTTTTACATATATTTGTATATTGTTAGCCAAAAGCACACATTACAAAAAGTAAAAAAAAAAAAAAAAAAATCCAAAGTAATTGGATCACGATTTTAATTTGTATGACACTGCTTCTTCTGATCGAAAACATTGTTAAACAAGTAAAATATACCTTTAAGGTTTGAGAATAAATATTGCTATGCATTCTAGGCTGTACAGTAATAAACTTTTAGCAAAATAAAATACGTGATATTGTAATGAAAAATTTTATTCATGTTTATTTCATTTAATTAAAGGTATTAACTTTTATATGAATGCGATTGTTTCATACCCAAAACCCTCATATGAGCAAAAAAGGTCTTAAAAACATCATTCATAAAATATAGCGATTTGAAAAAAAAGCATGTGATCAAAATATGGGGTTATGAACATCTGACGTTTTCTCAAATTAAAAAATGTACACAGTAATTAAACTCATTTGCAAAAAATTGGTTTTAAAAAAACTAATATTTAGCTCCAAAAATACCCCAAATGACTGCAATGGGAAACGCAGAAGGGAATATGTGTCCAACTATTGCGTGATTTTCGTGTTAAAGTGTTGATATTTATCCTTAAAATTACTGTTAAGTGACTAAATACTTTTTCCACATAGATATACCAAGTGAAATGTTTTTAATTTCAAACTAATTATATCACTCTTAAATCCGACTATCATGAATGAAATCAATTCTCGATGATTAGATAAAGCGTTAGTATAATTTCAGAGTATTATAATAGTAAAATAGTATTATAATTTCAGAGCCATTTTACAATAATAGGTGTATATTTTTTATCAAACATGCGTAATGTTCGTTCTGTGAACAAAATCCTAACCTTAACCTAATTGTATTGTAATCATAACTTGTCTGTAACCTAGCTGTATCTTAACAGTAACCTAACTGTAAGTTAAATAAACCATAAATGTAATCTGGCCGTCACCTTATCATAACCTATCCATAATCTAACCACAACCTAACCGCAGCTTAACCTTAACCTAACTGTAACTTAACCATGACCTAACTGTAACTTAACCGGAAATTAAATATAACATAAGGCTCACCGGAACGTAATTGCAACCTAACTGTTACCTCATCGTAACCAAGTTATAATTTAACTCTAACTATAAACGAAACATCTTAACCATCTCGCGCTAAGTACTTAGTTTCACTTTCCACCGCTACGGAGCGCATTATGTTTTGTAGAACATCCGAATTTTAGGTTCGGATTAGATTCATGTTCATGGAAATTATTTTGTCTTCTTCGGGTACGGTTATGGTTGTTTGGAATATTTTTGTTCAGATTAGATTCCGTTCAATTCAGATTTCGTGGGGTTTTTGTTTTTCCTTCAAATGGGATTTTTAAGTTCGGGTCGGGTTGGACTTCCATGGAAATTATTTTACCTCGTTCCAATGAGGTTATACTTAACTGAAATATTTTTGTCAGGTCCAGATTAGGTTTGGTTCAAATTTCGGGATTTTTTTTTTAAAGAAATTTTTTGGTTCGGATTGGGTTTATATCCATGGAAATTGTATTGTCTTGTTCGTATCTGGTTATAGTTATTTGGAATATTTTCGTCGGATTCAGATTTGGTTCGATTCAGATTTCAAGTATTTTTTCTAATTGATTTTTAAGGTTCTGGTCGGATTCATGTCCAGAGAAATTATTTTGTTTTGCTCGGATCCGGTTTTGTGTCTTTGGAATTTTTTTTCGGGTTCAGATGGCGTTCTATTCAGATTTCGGTTTTTTAATGGAATTTTTAGGTTCAGGTTGGGTTGCGCATCCACGGAAATTATTATGCATTGTTCGAATAAGGATATGCTTCTCTGGAATAATTTTGTCAGATTCAGATTTAGTTCAATTTTTTAGGTTCGGATTGGGTTCATGTTCTTGGAAATTTTTTGTCTTGTTCAGAGCCTGGTATGGTTCTGTGGAATATTTTTGTCAGGTTCATATTTGGTTCGATTCAAATTTCAGGTATTTTTTTCAATTGGAATTTTAGGTTCGGATCGGGTTCATGTCCACGGAAATTATTTTCTCTTATTCGAATCCGGTTATGGTTCTTTCGGATATTTTTATCGGATTCAGATGTAGTTTGCATAAAATTTCAGGTCTTTTTTCAAATGGAATTTTTTTGGTTCGAGTCAGGTTTATGTTCACGGAAATTATTTTGCCTTGCTCTTATCGGGTTATAGTTCTTTGGAATATTTTTATCGATTTCAGTTTTCGTTCTGGTCATTTTTCGGTGTTTTTCAAAGAAAATTTTTAGGTTCGGGTCGGGTTGCATATACACGAACATTATTTTTCCTTGATCGGATTGGGGTATGCTTCATTTGAATATTTTTGTGGGATTCAGATTTGATTCGGGGTCAGATATCAAATCCATAGTTTTTTTTTTTTTCTCAAATAGAATTTTTAGGTTCGGGGCCGGTTTATGCTCATGAAATTTTTGTCTTGCTTGGATCGGAGTATGGTCTGTTTTTTTTCTGGTTGGGATCGGGTTATGTGTTCATACGCCTAAAAATTATGTTTTGCTACTATTCTTTTAGGGTCATTCCATGTCAAATGAGCAAAAATGTAAAAAAAGCCGTGGCTGTATAGAATCCGATTTTAATAAAATTTGAGATACATGTTCATTTCATATTCAAATGTATGTCTGCACAATATTTTGACAAAAAATAAATTATTTTATCAATTTTGGACATTTAAAATCTTGTGATATATAATGGCTTGCGGATAATCGTCGAAAGTTGCAAGTTTCAAGTTCTATATTTTGAAAACTATTTAACAAAAATGAAGTTTTTTTATAATATTGAAATCTCTGGAAATCAATCTTTATACTTATTGATTAATAACAATCTGGTAATACCATAAGTAATCATAAATTGGTTGTAAATATTGAAATTTCGTAAATTTTTGAAAACTTTTAAACGCTATAAAAATTAAAGGATTTAAAAAACATCTTTGAAATTCATGCAAGATGTAGTATTATATATGAAGATCGAATTCTCCAAGTTTCAAAGTTGTTATTTATTTCCTTCATCTTAAAAAAAACTTAGAAACTTTTTAAAAAATGACAAAATCACAATTATTCCTCTTATTTAACATCAAAAAATAATTAAAGGACAGCTTCGACATCAACAATATTGCATATATATAAGAATCAATAAGTCCATGAAGCACTAAAAAAGTTTCAATACTGCCTTTTTAATTTCTAACATAACAAAAATGGGTTCAAAAACTAATATTCGATACATTCTAAAGACAATCTTTCTTTGAAAACACGCGCTTTTTTCAAAGTTTCTTGTTAAAAATAGACGTGTGCTGCCATCTATGATTTTAAGATTAAAATACAGTTATTTTATGAAGAAAATCGTTTTTCTTCTATACAAATTAAAAAATATTCTTGAGGCAAAAATAAACTGAAAGCAAGAATAAAACTCCGTATACTTAAAATATACACTTTTATCTGTAATATCAAAGAGTTAAAAATTTTTAAAAGCTTTTATTCTCCTCCAAAAAAATGAAAAAAAATGTTGACTTTTTAATCAGCAGTTTTCACTATTTATTTTTTTTTTCTCATAAAGGAATGAAAAAGGCAAGAATTAAATTATAGATGTATTAAATATATTCAATTAGCTGTAATGGCAAAAAAATTTGAATTTGGAAAAAGTGTCCTTCATTTTAAAACATATAACTGAAATATTTTATTTTTTCCACGATTTTTTTTATTTTTAAATTATAAAATAAAAATACATTTACTAAATTATGCTAATCTGTTACTTATAGCTCATTCTTAAGTGTAAATAATTTTTATTACAATCTTTCCATTCCTACGGCAAATAATCAAATATGAAATTTCAAGCATGTACACAAGATTTCGATTTTGTCTCAACTTTAATGTAAATTTTTATACTGAAATAAACTAGTCTGAACTCTACTACTTTGCGTTTCCTCGTAAAAGATTGTGATCTACTTATATGATGATTTTCAATCAAATCTGTGACATGTCAGCCACACCTGATTTGCTCATTTGGTGTGGAATGACCCTTTAGTGACTATTTTTGATACATAATTTATTTTGCTATTTGATAATTTATTACTGTGTATGAATCGTCTGCCGATTCGAACAGTTGTACGTCAAACAGCCATTTCATTTTTGTTTTAAAACAAATTAAAGTCTTAATAAAATTTTAACTTAAAGAAAATGCCTTCGAATTTAATCAATGATTTAAAAAACTGCTAAAAAAGCCTCATATATATACATATACATATATTTACCGCAACATAGCTAACCACGCATAGATTCTAATGTACGAAGTACCAACGATCTGACGTAACAGATGTATTCAAAAATCCTAAATTAAACTGACATTTTGCCAGTCTATGAATTTTAAAGTTCTTTGGGGGGGGGGGGGAAGGGGAAGTCACTTTTGAAATGTCAAAATCTCAATTGTTTTCTTTGATAGAGTAAAAAGAAATTAATAGAGTGGAAGTATTATCTCTGGAGGTGATGCTAAAAATGTAACCCTACATTAAGTCCAATTAAGTACCAACAAAAGCATCTGATTTGACACGCTTATCAATTGAAACAGGTTTAAAACCGTATTTTTTTGCTCTTGTTTCTTAAAAAGAACTAATCTATCGCTTCACTGGTAAAAATTTATTAATTATTTTATCATATGTGTTTTAAATATCAATAAAAAATTATTTTAACGTTTTTCTTGAAAATATAACATTCTTTTGTTAATACATAAAAATCGTCTGCAGTCAGAAATCTATATTTTAGATTAATATTTATTACTTAAGTTTTCATACATGATTTTAAAAGAATGTTTTTGTCATTATATTTTAAATATTTATTTACATGCAATTATTAAGTCATAAACATTTTTCATCTACGTTATAAGGTATTTAAAATTACATTAATGAAGGAAACTTTTAGTTATACAATTTTTAGTTCGTATCAAATGTTTTCAATATCTTATTTAATTTTAATTTGATATTTAATTATTGCTAATTTTCCAATTTCCTTCATTTTATAAACGAACTTTTATTTTAATAAATAATAATAGAACAAAGACCATTTTAGAAATTTGCTATTTCCTCTTAAAATATGCTTCAATTGTAATTCATTTCTTTCAATTCGTCTTATAATATAAAATCCCTTCCACGCCCTTTTATTTGGCACATTAAAATTTGAGCGATAAATTGTTTCATATTGCAAACCTTTTTTTTTTTTTTTTTTTTTTGAGGCTTACTTCACCTCCACTTATCTCATTCCTCTATGGGTTTCTTTAATTCTGTCTCAGCTTTCTTATTACTTCTGCGAAATTTTATACACAACCAACCAACCGTAAACAAACGAAAGACAAACAAAATGGGAAAAAGATGATTTTTTTATGAGAGTGACCTCTCGATTTTAATTAATTACTCAGTTAATAATTGGAATTTCGAAATTCTAAAGCTCAGGTGCATCAGGAGAGATATTGGGCTACTCTCAAAAAAATTTTGAGCTTCGTAAGTGCTGTAGATTTTGCTAGCCATCGCAGACACACACACACAGAAACAGACAGAGCGTTTTGTTCTTTTATTAATATAGACTAGCTGACCCGCCCGGCTTTGCCCGGGTCCGTAATAATAATGTTACACGAATTTGAAATTTCTATGATTTTATCTTTAGCTCGAAATATGTGTAAATACACTGTTAAAAATTTGACCCTTTTGCTACATCGTCACTCCACCGCTTTTATAGAAAACTAGCTGACTCGCCCGGCGTTGCCCGGGTCCGTATTAACAATATTAAACGAACTTGAAACTTGTATGATTTTATCATTAACTGGAAGCATGCAGAAATGCATTGCCTGAAATATGTCGTAGCTGACTTTGTGAAAAATCGGTTTTAAAAGCAACAACTAATATTAAGCTCTAAAGATACTTAAAATGAGCAATGAGAAAGACGTGAGGAAACATGTATCCAACGATTGCGTTAGTTTCGAGTTAAAGTGTTGATATTTACTCGTAAAATAATGTTTTGAGCCATTATTGACTGCAATATACGATCGGAATGCATAAAAGATACAAATATATCAATCATAGGCAAGAATTATGTGATTATGTTTATCATAAGACTTTGAAATATCAATATAGAAGCATCATTTAAGATTTTGCTTGAAAAGTTAACATTCTTTCGTTAATGTCTTAAAATCGTCTGCACTCTGAAATCTAGATTTTAGACTAATATTTGTTATTTAAGTTTTCGCGCATGATTTTAAAAGAATGTTTTCATAAATATATTTTGTATATTGAGAATTATTAATATGTTGTTAAATCATAAAATTTTTTCATTTACGTTATAAAGTATTAAAAAGTTCTGAAAAAAAAGAAAACTTTTAGTAATACAATTTTTAGTTCAAATCAAATGTTTTCAATATTTTATTTAATTTTATTTTGACATCTAATTATTTCGACTTTATCAATTTCAATTATTTTAAAAGCAAACATTTTATTTAAATAAATAATATAATAGAAAAAAGACCATTTTTAAAAATTACTATTTCTTCGTAAAATATGCTTCAGCTGTAATTCATTTCTTTCAATTCGTCTTATTAATACAAAATCCCTTCCACATGTTTTTGTTTGGGACATTAAAATTTGAGCGATAAATGGTTTAATATTGCAACCCTTTTTTCGGTTTACTTCACCACCACCTATCTTTTTCCTCCATGGTTTACAACCGCTGTGATAAAAAAAAATTATCATTTAAACTGACAGTTTGCCAGTCTATGAATTTTAAAGGTCTGTTCCAGCTTTTTTAATTATTTATGCGAAAATTTTATGCAACCAACCAACCATAACTAAATGAAGGGAAAAAAAGAAGAAAAAAGGCGATTTTTTATGAGAGTGATCTTTGGAATTTAATTAATTACTCAGTTAATAAATAGAATTTCGAAATTCTGAAGCTCAGGTGCATCAGGAGAGATATTGGGCTATTCTCATAAAAATTTTGAGCTTCGTACGTCCCATAGATTTGGCTAGCCATCGCAGACACACACACACACACACACACACACACACACACACACACGCAGACAGAGCGATTTGTTATTTTATTAATATAGATGATTACTTCTGCCTATTTTGGAGCATTCTCATATCTCAAAAGAGAGATATTCTATAAAAGCAGGGGAGTGATGATGCAGAAAAAGGGTAAAATTTTTTACAGTGTAAATTATATTAAATACGTGCCCCTTGACTGTGTCAAAAATCGGTTTAAAAAACTAATATTTAGCTGGAAAAATACCCAAAATGACTGGAACGGGAAACGCAGGAGGGAATATGTGTCCAACGATTGTGTGATTTTCGTGTTAAAGTGTTGATAATTATCATTAAATGTAGTGTTAAGTGACTTAACTAAATACTTTTTTCATATAGATATCCCAAGTGAAATATTTTGAATTTCAAACTAATTATATCACTCTTAAATCCGACTATACCGTGAATGAAATCGATAGTCGATGATTAGCTAGAAGGTTAGTATATAGTATTATAATTTCTGAGCCATTTTACAAAAATAGGTGTATATTTTTTATCAAACATGCGTAATGTTTATTCTGTGAACAAAATCCTAACCTTAACCTAATTGTATTGTAATCATAATTTGTCTGTAACCTAGCTGTATCTTAACAGTAACCTAACTGTAACTTAAATATACCATAAATGTAATCTGGTCGTCACCTTATCATAACCTACCCCAAATCTAACCATAACCATAACCTAACCGTAACTTAACCTTAACGTAACTGTACCTTAACCATGACCTTACTGTAACCTAACCGGAAATTAAATATAACATAAGGCTCACCGGAACGTAATTGCAACCTAACTGTTACCTAACCGTAGCCAAGTTCTAATTTAACACTAACTAAAAACGAAATATCTTAACCATCACGCGCTACAAAGTACTTAGTTTCACTTTCCACCGCTGCCCCACCAGTGGCTGCGAGGTTCTGACCTCCAAACTGGTAGACGGTAGGTGTTGGGTTCGAACCCAATCGTGACCGTCGGCCTAACCGTTCGAAGTTTTCCGTGGTTTTCTTCGAACCTTGCGTAAATACGGGTTAGGTTCCCTTAGAAAGACCCCCACAGAGGGCATCCCACCACATAGGGCCTATATCCCATAGCGTAGATAATCGGCCGACAAAAATACACCAATACACCATACACACTTTCCACCGCTACAGAGCGCATTATGTTTTGTAGAACATCCGAATTTTAGGTTCGCAATGGATTCATGTCCATGGAAATTATTTTGTCTTCTTCGGATACGGTTATGGTTGTTTGGAATATTTTTGTTCAGTTTAGATTCGATTTAATTCAGATTTCGTGGGTTTTTTTTCCTTCAAATGGGATTATTAGGTTCGAGTCGGGTTGTACTTCAATGGAAATTATTTTACCTTGTTCCAATGAGGTTATACTTCATTGAAATATTTTTGTCAGGTTCAGATTAGGTTTGGTTCAAATTTCGGGATAAAGGGAAATTTTTGTCTTAAATACTTTGTAATTTTTAAAGCATTACAATACAGAAAAATGTGAAAAAAATCATTTCAATGCTACTTGCTTTCTTGCATTTTACCGAAACGTTAAATTTGCCAAAAGTCTTGCGAGATTTCATTGTGCATGGAGAGTAAGAAACGATCAAAGTATTGCACGACATACATAAAAAAATAGGATATTTGATGAATTGCGCGCTAGTCGGCCATTTAAGTCCGTTGTAGACTAATTGAACATTTTCACGAAAGTTTAAGTCATTAACTCGGTCAAATAAATTGTGGACACAAAACTGTGACGAACAGCCTCCACTCAATGTTTAAAATTCTGTATATGAAAGAAGAAACGTCCATAAATTACTTCTCAATCCAATATTATTCCTAAACGCGTCCATCAAGAACATTTGAAATGAAAATTTTATTAAAAAAATTAATATATTAGCTGATAATGAAATAAAAGATGCTTCTTATGTAGGATAAATTAATTCTATTAACGATTATTAATTTAAAATTATAGAATCTTTGTTGTAGTCTGTTTCTTGGGCTTAAAATATGTATATACATGGTGTTACCAAATTCAATTGCATAATTCATAGCCATAATAATAGGTAACAAAAGGATGAAAAATTACCATACAACATGGATTTGCAAACCATCCATTTAATCGAAGTTGCAAGATATTCTACTCAAACCCAACTTTCGTCGATGCTAATAACTTACAGAAAAATGAAGCATATAATAGACACATAATGAAGCTCTTACTAGACTTCTTGTTATTTTTGAAAATTTAATAACTCCCAAAAAATGTGAAAGAATGTTCCATTATATACGTCAGCAATAAGCAATAGACGCTCCGCATTTTGGACTGTGATTATTAGCTAATACGGGATCATCGGTTGTATAAACATCCTGTTTTCACAGAACATTTTGTGACCTTATAAAATTTCATAAAAAACAATTTAGGGGGAACTGGGGCACATTGATACAGCTTTTTTCTAAAAAATGTTTTGGTGTCCAGAAAGTAGAAATTTCAATTTATTTTTGCATGTGGTGTCAGCAAAAGTTGTGTAGTGTGTTATAAAAATGTACAATCGTTGTTTTATATATGATTTTTGCATGTAATTTTTAAAAAATCAAAAAAAGTCAATTGTATCAATGAGCTCCATTCCCGAGGCAGATTAATACACCTCATGGGACATATTGATATGCCTGAGTGAAAGGGGACAAAATAATACCACTGCATATTTTTCATAGAAAAATAGTTAGCAAACCATTATATATTTATTTATAGAAATTCAAATCGCCCAGAATTTATTTGTAAGCAATATTAAAGCAATCAAAAGGAAACGTATACCTGATGTTCTGGCTGTTCCTTGTCTGATTGTTGGTAACTTTGTCATATCAGGCACTTCAACCCCAACATTATCTCCTTTCTTAGGAATAGTAAAATAATTACCAGGTTTTCTGTTTATAAATCGATTTATAAACAGAAAATAAAGGATAATTATATTAAAAAAATCTGTTTACAATATAATTATCCCGTGCTGTTCTGCAGCTTGTTTCTCTTACTTAACATTTCTCATGTCGAAAATACTATTTTCTCTGGAGAATCGATATAAATATGAGATTTTCCAGGCTGCCGTCCTTTTGTTTTGTTAATTCTACTAGCACTAGATGTTGGGTAAGTTCGTACGTCTTTTGTTTGCAAAAACACTATAAAATGTTCTAATATAAAGAAATCAGAGCTATTTCACTTCAATAAAAACTAATATTAAAAAAAATTGGTGAGAAAATGGTTAGAAAAAGGAGTGTATGGTAAAAAAATAATAAAATGTAATGAAAAAATTAATTAGAAAATGATTTAGGTTGTATCAATATACCCCGACATAGACTGTATAAATGTGCCTCAATCCCGAAATTTTCAATGGCAGAATAACGTTAAAAATTTTCATTAATTCGAACTCATTTTCTCTTGACTTTATTTAATTCGAACTAACGAGAATTCCGATTTTTCATTTTTCTCTTCTTTCTCGCGAATTTAAGATCATCAGAATAATTTTCTTTGATTTTTATGAAAATTGTTCCGAAAAAGTATACATATAATCCAATGCATCTGATATCCACTTTCTTAGTGCCCCATCTGTCCATCAGTGAAGTTTTAAATTTTTCTTCCATTGTGCTTGTTTCTAATCTTTTAATTAGTTATGTATTTATACATTCTAATTTAGTATTAAGTCATATTCTTATGATAACAGTCGAAATAAATTAAAAAAATACTTTAACATTAATTCGTTTCTAATAGTACCATATTAAACATGTTTTCATTTTATATTTTCCATAATTCGAACTTTGGATAATTCGAACATTTCTTGTAGTACCGAGAACTTCGAATTAACGAGAGCCTACTGTACATAATTTTATTAAACATTAAATTAATTTGCAGAAAAATTTACTTAATATTTACGTACGCAGAAATTTTTTTGTTTTATAAGTCTGCTCAAAAGCAAATTTTTGCATATGTTCTTCTATAATGTTGCTGAAAAATCAAATTTTAATATAAATACTGATTTTTTTTTTCACGTTTTAATCATAATGGCTTCTTAGAGAGCCTTAGAGGAGCAAAAATCCTTTTCCACATATTCATATACACTATACATGAATATCAGTCTTAACACATTAGTTATGGCCCTAATACACTATCTACCAATAAGTATTTGAAAATTTTCGATTTTTGACATTTTTTCAAATATTTAAAAATATACTTGTCGGATTCTTCTGAAACTTCAGGATTATGAAGATTATGTATGACCTCATATTTATCAACATCCATTTGATAAGCAGGGCAATTAGGGGCTGACAAAAAATTAAAGAATAACAGAAATATTTGGGATCACCCTGTACATTGCTCCAGTTTTACGGTTTTATTTTATTGTATTTTTATTATTTTTTTTTATTTTTTGAAAATGAAGTATTTTTTTGTTATAAACATACATTGTGTTTTCTTGAACGCATTCATGGAAAACACAATTTATATTATTTTTCTTTTTTTTCTAAATTATTTTTCAAAGTTGTATTGAATTATTGAAAAAGGTACACTAGTGTTTGTTGTACAGTATGTTAATCCGTAATGTATTTCTCTAATCAGTTAGCTGTTTTGTTGTTTTTAAAATGTAACACGATTTTTGGATTTATTTATTTTTATACATTCTCTTATATTAAAAAGATTAATGAAATAATACTACAAAAAAGAAGAATATTTTGGTTAAAATATTTCAATTAAAATTGAATATCATGACTATTTTTATTTCAAAAAATAAGAAGTAAAATCTCAGAGGAATCCTCTAGCTTAATACGAATTTAAAAATTGAAATTTTCATGAAGAGAAATTATTTATATAGATATACCCATTTGTTTAAATAAAATAGAAAATTGCATTTTTGGACTAGAAATAAAACTTTTAGATTCAATTGAATGCATTCTCTAGAAATGGAGAGATATATTACTACTGACGTTCAACTAAGCTGTTGTACATATTACTGTATAGAAAATGGAATTTATCTTAAAGCTTAATTCAGCTTCCTGTGTAATGCTTCTTTTTCATTGAATAAAGAGTTTACTTTTAGTTTATACAAAATATTTATGCGAAATGAATCTTCTTCATTTTTGTATTGCTGCATAAGATATTCAGATAAACTTAGAATGATATGCAAAAAAAAGATTACTTATATTATTCACATTAAATTAGATAATGTGAAAAAAGATAGATTTTTGTAATACTATCTCAAGTGATTTTAATATTTACATGTAAATTTAATCACATCTTTCATAGGCGTTATCTTTTGAATGCTACTAACGATGTCCATTATATATCAAGTCATCAAGGATGAAATATGAAAAAACACAGTCATATTTAATTGATGACTTACAACATGAACAATAATTTTATACAAACTTAATCAATTATTTTATCTGTACTTCAACAATAATAAATATACTGTTTAAAAAAAAGTAATTTTGTAGAGTTACAGAGTGAAGTTATGGAAATTTGTATGCATGCTAAAACTGTATCTGTGCAGTGTACAAAAAGGAGATTTAAATCTACAAAACTAGTTTTATAGAACCACAAAAGTAGCTGTAGCTTTAAAAAAAGAAACTACTAAAATTACAGCAATTTTACTGATATTTTATCTGTAATCTGGGTTGTAGTTAGATAAAAAATTCTAATCATCACAGTTTCCTAAAATATTCTTGATAACCTTACATATTTTTTGATTTGCAGAGCAAATGTTTATCTGTTGCACAAATGTTTCCTGTTATCCTGACATAAAACGTTCTAGGAATCTCAATTTTATTGAAAAGTTTTAGTAACTTAACGGATATATACACTGGTGTCCAAAATTTAAGCATAATTGGTAATTAAGTAATTTTTTTTAAGTAATGAAAGAAATATGAATCGGAATGTGCTAAAATTCCAGGTGTGTAAACAAAATAGTACGCGTCACATATTTTCGCGAAGAGTTTTCCCCGAAATCGAACAGGGGACCGTTAACAAATTGAAAAAGAACGAAGATCTTTTGGATAATCCTGTCAAAACGAATGTAGCAAAAGCGTTCAAACTGCACATTATGATTAATTGGCTTATTGTAATGTACTGTGTTAATTTTTACAAGGATAGCATGTATACTCGTAGAGAAATTAAGGTTTTTATAAAAACAGTCCTAAATTTTTCCAAGTTTTTTGCTTATAATTTGCAGAGTTCTTATTATAAAATAATGTTCTTTTCTGAAAATATGACAAACATCATTGTACACAATACCCTGTCATCAGAATTTAAAAATAATAAAAATTGTATGAAAAATGAGTATGTTTAGTAAATAATTTTTCATTGCGCATGCGTCAACGATATCAAAATGTCATTTGCATATTGTGTTAGCTAAATGTATAGAGCAACTTCTGTAAAAGTTTCAAAAACATAGCTTGAAAATTCTGAAAATGGGAGCCTATAGAATCAACTCAAAATCCGTTATTCCTAAAGGAAGCAAAAAAATCAGGGGTTTTACCTAAATATAGTTGTACGTGCAATATTGTGTAGGTACTAAACAATGGAATATGGATACAGCCCCTCATCTTTTTGCTTCATTTAGGGAATAAAGGATTTTGATCTCATTCTATCAACGATAATTTTCAGAATTTTTAAGCTATGTTTTTGAGACTTTCACAAAAGTTGCTCTATACATTTAACTAACATAATATGCAAATGAAATTTTAATAGCGTTCACGCATGCGCAGTAAAAAATTATTTAGTAAACCTGCTCATTTCTCATACAATTTTTATTATTTTTTAATTCTGATGACAGGGTATTGTGTACAATGATGTTTGTCATTTTTTCAAAAAAGAACACTATTTTATATTAAGAACTCTGCAAATTATAAGCAAAAAACTTAGGACTGTTTTTACAAAAACCTTAATTTCTCTACGAGTATACATGCTATCCTTGTAAAAATTAACACAGTACATTACAATAAGCCAATTAATCATAATGTGCAGTTTGAACGCTTTTGCTACATTAGTTTTGACAGGGTTATCCAAAAGATCATCGTTCTTTTTCAATTTGTTGATGGTCCCCTGTTCAATTTTGGGGAAAACTCTTCGCGAAAATATGTGACGCGTACTATTTTGTTTACACACCTGGAGTTTCAGCACATTCCGATTCATATTTCTTTCATTACTTAAAAATAATTACTTAATTACCAATTATGCTTAAATTTTGGACACCAGTGTATATAGGGGAGAGTAGGGATGAATGGGACAATTTTTACATTTTTACTAATAACTTAAGCTGTATGCAGCTGTTAATTTAAAAATTATTCTTAAAAAATACTACAGAATTTAGCAACATATTTACATACTAATTTTAATAAACAATTGTTTTTTTTTATTTTTAATAATTTTTTTAACATGTATGCATAGTGTCCCATTCATCCCCATGGTGGGGATGAAAGGACAGGTTAAAAAAATTATTCTAAACACATTTTTTTTAAAACTGAGTAATACATTTTATTTTACTACATATAGACTGGCGCTAATATCAAATGACAACAATCCTTTGGTTCTGGTAGTTCCCAGAGGTCTAGGCTTTGGTAGTTTCATAACAATATCCTCCAGATTAAGAAAATAAATTTCTGGTGGATCGGTATGGTAAAATAAGGAATTATTATCCTTTTTTCTCAAGATTTGTACTTGAAAGTTGTCATTATTGTTCTTTAAAACCCTAGCAACGTAATGATAAATATTTTTTCACATATCTTTGTTAGGAGAAAGTAGTCTTCTTAGTCTTCTATTATATTATCCAAGATTCAAAGTTTGTGGTCCATATCACTTGAAATCATATTCAAATCACTTTCATCTTCATGAGTAAGTGATAAATTGTCAGATTCATCACAACATACCTTTATTAAAAATATTTCTTGAAGGCAGGCAATTCATTTTTCTTGGTTTCTGGTTTTTTTCCCCCCCTTTTCTAAATATTGTTTTTCTGGTGTATCGGATAGGATACGACAGTGGCCTCGTTTCTTCCTCTTAACATCTGGTTTCTAGGTAATGACAAAATGTAATTTTATTTATTATGGAATAGCCCTGGGGTTGAATGAGACAGTCCCATTCATCCCCATAGGCACATGGTTCTATAAAACAGTGATTTGGCTTAGTAAGCACTGTCAGTGTTATTCATTTGCATCATAAGTATAACAACAGATTACATCATTTTAACAGAAAAAAATTATAAGGTTTTGAGAAGGTTAACTATCAATTAAATACTAAAAAGATTAAAAAGAAAAAGTAACTTTGGTTCTTGAAAAATACACTTTGTACAATAGCTAATCTTCTGTTATAGATATTGCTTTGAAACTATGTCTGTTGAATGACCTCAGTACTGTCATAAGTCAGGTAAATTATCAAATTTTTTATGCTTGGGGAACATATATAAATTACTGTTGTCCTATTCATCCCCACTCTCTCCTATATACTATATATATATATATATATACAGGGTGATTCCAAATTTTTTTTACAATATAAGAGGGGTGATAGTGCACATAAGTACAAACAATATTAAATAGGAGACCAAGGGTCCAAAACGTTTTCTTAAGGAGATACCCGCCATTAAAGTTTAGGGACCAAAATTTCAAATAAACATAAAAAACGGAAAAATCGGTCGATTGATTTGCGGTTTTCACTAAAATTTTTTTTTTATGTCGGCATTTTCTTGAAATTAAATTATGAAGATAAATTTCAAAAAATGCCGATAGAGGGCGCTTTAGACTTTGGAGTAACGAACAACTATTTTTTGCCGGTATGTTTTGCATCTCATTAAATGTTTTCGTAAGTTTACACTCAAACTTAAATTTTAAGCTCAAAATCTGTAGTTGGGAGTGGTTAAGTAACACAAACTGAGCTGTGTTCAGAGGGTTAAAATTTCAAATGATTAAAAAAAAACGGAAAAATTGGTCGATTGATTTGCGGTTTTCACTAAAACTATTCTTTATTTAGTTATTTTCGTGTAATAAATTATAAAGATAAATTTCAAAAAATGCCGATAGAGGCGCTTTAGACTTTGGAGTAACGAACAACTATTTTTTGCCGATTTGTTTGCATCTCTTTACATGATTTCAGAAGCTTAGACTTAAACTTAAATTTTGAGCTCAAAATCTGAATAGTAGAGAGTGGTTAAGTGGCACAAACTGAACTGTGTTCAAGGGGGAGGGGGAGGTTCAAATTTAAAGTAATTATAGAAAATGGAAAAATTGGTCGATTCGTTTGCGGTTTAAAATAAAACTATTCTTTAAGTCAGTATCTTCTTGAAAATAATTTTTAAAGATAAATCTCAAAAAATTACGTCAGAGGGCGCCTTAAACTTCAGAGTAATCAACAATTCATTTTAACCATTATTTTTTGGTTCTAATTAAATACTTGCAAAAGCATTTTAAATGTTCTCGGAAACTTAGATTTAAACTTAAATTTTGAGCTCAAATCCTGAATTGTTATGAGGAGTTAAGAAGCGCAAACTGAACATGTTGTTGAGGAGTTGAAATTTAAGTCTCTTTCCTCCTCGAACACAATTCAATTTTTCGCTACTTAAACACTCCCAACGATTCAGAATTTCAGCCCAAAATTTAAGTCTATGCATTTGAAAGCATTTAATGAGATTTAAAAAATAACAGTTAAAAATAGTTGTACGCTACTCCAAAGTCTAAGGCGCCCTCTATCGGCATTTTTTGAAATTTATCTTTAAAAATTATTTTCAAGAAAACACTGATTGATCAAGAAAACTGCTAATTTAAAAATTAGTTTTAGCAAAAACCGCAAACGAATCGACCAATTTTTTCCGTTTTTTACAATTATTTGAAATTTGAAGGGTCCAAAATTTCAAATAGACATAAAAAACGAAAAAATTGGTCGATTGATTTGCGATTTTCAATAAAACTATTATTATGTCGGTATTTTATTGAAAATAAATTACAAAGATAAATTTACAAAAATGCCGTTAGACGGCGCTTTAGACTTTGGGGTAACAGACAACTATTTTTTACCGTTATTTTTTACATCTCATTAAATGGTTTCGTAAGCTTAGACTTAAACTTAAAATTTGAGCTGAAAATATGAATAGTTGGGAGTGGTTAAATAGCAAAAACTGAACTGAGTTCAGAGTGTTCAAATTTCAAATGATTATTAAAAATGGAAAAAATTGGTCGATTCGTTTGCGGTTTAAAATAAAACTATTCTTTAAGTCAGTATCTTCTTGAAAATAAATTTTAAAGATAAATTTCAAAAAATTTTGTTAGAGGGAGCCTTAAACTTCAGAGTAACCAACAACTAATTTTTTGTGTCTAATTAAACGTTTGCAAAAGCTTATTATACATTTTCGAAATATTAGATTTAAACTTAAATTTTGAAATCAAATTCTGGACCGTTGGGAGGGGTTAAGAATCGCAAACTGAAGGGTGTACAGGAGTTGAAATTAAACTCCCCCCCCCCTCGAACACAGTTCAATTTTACACTACTTAAACACTCCCAACGATTCAGAATTTGAGCTCAAAATTTAAATCTAAGCATTTTAAAGCATTTAATGAGATTAAAAAAATAACGGTTAAAAATAGTTGTACTCTACTCCAAAGACTTAGGCGCCCTCTACAGCATTTTGGGAAATTTATCTTTAAAATTTATTTTCAAGAAAAGTCTGATTTAAAGAGTAGTTTAAGTGAAAACTGCAAACGAATCGACCAATTTTTTCATTTTTTATAATCATTTGAAATTTGAACCCTCTGAACACAGTTCAGTTTGTGCTACTTAACCACTCCCAACTATTCATATTTTGAGCTCGAAATTTAAGTTTAAGTCTAAGCTTACGAAAACAATTAATAAGATGCAAAAAATAACGGCAAAAAATAGTTCTTGTTTACTCCAAAGTCTAAAGCACCCTTTATCAGCCTTTTTTTGAAATTTATCTTTATAATTTATTTTTAATAAAATGCTGACATAAAGAATAGTTTTAGTGAAAACCGCAAATCCATCGACCAATTTTTCCGTTTTTTATAATCATTTAAATTTGGACCCTCTGAACACAGTTCAGTTTGTGCTACTTAACCACTCCCAGCTATTCAGATTTTGATATCAAAATTTAAGTCTAAGATTACAAAATCTTTTAATGAGATACAAAAAATTAAGGCAAAAAATAGTTTTTCGTTAATCCAAAATCCCACTTTCAGCATTTTTCGAAATTTATAATTTATTTTCAAGAAAATACCGACATATAGAATTGTTTTAGTGAAAACCGCAAATCAATCGACTAATTTTTCTGTTTTTTATGTTTATATGAAATTTTAAACTCTAAAGTTTAATGGCGGCTATCTCCTTTGGAAAACGTTTGGGACTCTTGGTTTCCGATTTAATATTATTTGTCTTGATGTGCACTATCACCCTTCTTTTATTGTAAAAACAATTTACAATCACCCTGTATATACATATACACTGGTGTCCAAAAGTTAAGCATAATTGGTAATTAAGTAATTATTTTTAAGTAATGAAAGAAATATGAAGCGGAATGTGCTGAAACTCCAGGTGTGTAAACAAAATAGTACGCGTCACATATTTTCGCGAAGAGTTTTCCCCGAAATCGAACAGGGGACCGTCAACAAATTGAAAAATAACGAAGATCTTTTGGGTAACCCTGTCAAAACTAATGTAGCAAAAGCGTTCAAACTGCACATTATGATTAATTGGCTTATTGTAATGTACTGTGTTAATTTTTACAAGTATAGCATGTATACTCGTAGAGAAATTAAGGTTTTTATAAAAACAGTCCTAAATTTTTCCAAGTTTTTTGCTTATAATTTGCAGAGTTCTTATTATAAAGTAATGTTCTTTTTTGAAAATATGACAAACATCATTGTACACAATACCCTGTCATCAGAATTTAAAAATAATAAAAATTGTATGAAAAATGAGTATGTTTAGTAAATAAGTTTTCATTGCGCATGCGTCAACGATATCAAAGTGTCATTTGCATATTGTGTTAGCTAAATGTATAGAGCAACTTCTGTAAAAGTTTCAAAAACATAGCTTGAAAATTCTGAAAATGGGAGCCTATAGAATCAACTCAAAATCCGTTATTCCTAAAGGAAGCAAAAAAATCAGGGGTTTTACCTAAATATAGTTGTACGTGCAATATTGTGTAGGTACTAAACAATGGAATATGGATACAGCCCCTCATCTTTTTGCTTCATTTAGGGAATAAAGGATTTTGAGTTTAGGACTGTTTTTATAAAAACCTTAATTTCTCTACGAGTATACATGCTATACTTGTAAAAATTAACACAGTACATTACAATAAGCCAATTAATCATAATGTGCAGTTTGAACGCTTTTGCTACATTAGTTTTGACAGGGTTATCCAAAAGATCTTCGTTATTTTTCAATTTGTTGACGGTCCCCTGTTCGATTTCGGGGAAAACTCTTCGCGAAAATATGTGACGCGTACTATTTTGTTTACACACCTGGAGTTTCAGCACATTCCGATTCATATTTCTTTCATTACTTAAAGATAATTACTTAATTACCAATTATGCTTAACTTTTGGACACCAGTGTAATTTTAAAGTCATTATGAAAAATTGTAGCACTACTGGTTCTAAAAGGCAATTCATAAATAATGTCACAAATTATATTTCATATATTAAAAATGCAAGTATAGAAATTCAAGGAATAGAGTGCATATCTATATGTGAAACAATTTGTTATACGTTTCACTTATAGATATGCACTCTATTCCTTGAATTTCTACACTTGAATTTTTAATATATGAAATATATATACATATGCATATGTATTACAATATAGGTACTTTGTGGTGTGTCAGACTGAAAGGTGACTTTCATTTCGTCATTATTAATCCTTGATTCGGGGGATCGCTGTCTCATTTCTGAGTTCAAAGTTACGTGTACGAAGTTCAGTGAAGTTATTTGATACTATCTGCTGCATGGTAACACTAAAATCAAATATACTATGGATGTTTTATGTCGTCTGCAATGCATTAGTTCCGCGTAAAAACTTCATAATAGAGCAATTTCCAACCTTTCTTTTTTGAACAAATTTAAAAACAAAATCACATTTTTTGAGATTAAAATGATTTTTTAAAGGTAAAATGTATACCCCCCCCCCCTAAAAATTCAGATCGGTGAAAAATTAAATCAATGTCAAATAATAAACGGTTAAAGTTGAGAATATTATTAGCTACAAATTTCACCCCGGGCAACCTAAATACCAAAATAATGCATAATTAATCATGGTGTTTCTGAAATCAGCTTTGAATATAGTACTTCAGTCAGCAAGATAGGCGGAATCATTTAGTGATTTCATTCCCCAAAGCTTTTAGAGCTACATTATAACCTGATTAAAAAAATATATATATTAAATAACAAATGCGCTAAGGTCTATACTTTTTAAAGGGGACTCTGTACACTTTTTTTCTTTTATCTAAGCAGTTTAAGGTAAATTTTTAGCATAATAATAAAAGGATCAATGAAAGAAAACGATTTTATCTAGAAATTCTTCGATTTCCCGGGCGCAATTCTAAAACGTATATATATATATATATATATATATATATATATTAATTAAATTTTAAAATGTATCTTCTTGCCAAAAATGGAATATTATGAACTATTTTTTAAATCTATTTTTAGAAGTGTGGTGTATAATTTTAATTATCGGATTTATCATAATTAATTAGTTTTGGGGAAAATGTGGAAATATGTAACTTTACAGTATATACGAATTTTGCATTAAAAACTGAATCTATTTTAAGTTTTAATGCATAAAAAAAAACAAAAATCTTTGTTTTTTATTGAATATCCGATATTTAGTTTCACGAAACAGAACATAAAGAACGAAAAAAATAGATTTAATCAAAAAATAACTATAAAGAGTTTTATGATTTTAAATATGCCAATTCCTAAAAAGAAAAAAAAAGCGGATTGATGAATTTTAAAGGGACAACGATGTAATCGTTTTCAACTGTATTTATAATCAGAACTTTACGAAACTTCATCGGAATGTACTACGGAAAATAAAGTATAATTTAAGCAAAATAAATAAATAAATAAATAAATAAATAAATAAAAAAATAAAAAAAATAAAAATAAAAATAAAAATAAATACTAATACTAATAATAATAATAATTAAAATCGACATTTTTGTCATTTTTGGCCGAGTGAAGGGTACCGAGTTCCCTCAATAATTTTTTGAAGAATAATTTTGTTTATTCTTCACAAATAAATGTGGAATTAATTAATATGCGATATCATTATGGAAAGAAAAATCAAAATGCGAGAGCCATGGAGAAAGCTTAGGTAATAATGGAGCAATCATCTCCTGAAGGGTGAATTTTTAAAGTGAAAGTGAAAAAGGTTCTCTCTTGTATTGTTCTTATCTCATTATGAATGTTGAAGACCGTTTAGCGCCATATAACAGGTATGGTCAGGGATTCTTGATGTATTCCAGAGTTACTAAACTACTAGTAAAACTCACAGTTTTTCACGCGCAATAGTTGATATATGCCAAGTGGTATTCATATCTATATTTTTTATTCAAAGAAATTCTGTACATAATAATAGTTCAAAAAATTACAAAGTAGGCCACACACAGTATCACAGTTTGCCTAAACTTTATTGTTACATTCCATATTCCAAAATTGAGACTAACATCCCAACAGTATCACAAAATTTTCATTTTGAAAGATTTTCGCATCTGCTACTCCTAGGTTTAGTGAAATGTAAGTAAAATATAGGGGGAACTGGGGCACATTGATGCAGCTTTATTAAAAAAATTTTTGATATCCAGAAAGCAGAAATTTCAAGTTATTTTTCCATGTGGTGTCAGCAAAACTTGTGTAGTGTGTTATAAAATTGTACAATCGTCCTTTTATATATTATTTTTGGATGTACTAAAAATAAAGTTTTTGTCAAGCATTTGTATCAATGTGCCCCATTACCGGGGCAAATTGTTACACCTCATGGGGCACTTTGATACGTCTGAAAAAAATGGAGACAAAATAACACCAATGCATATTTTTTATACAAAAAAAGTTTGTAAACCATATTTATTTATAGAAATTCAAAACACCCACAATTTATTTTTAAGCAATATTAATGGAGCCAAATTGAAATGTACAATGGCCTGATGTTCTAACTCTTCATTGTCTGATTATTGGATGTGGTAACTTTGTCATATCTGGCACTTGAACCTCAGCATTATCTTCTTTCTTAGGAAAGATGAAAAAATTATCAGGTTTTCTGTTTATAAATCGATTTATAAACAGAAAATAAAGGATAATTATATTAAAAATTCTGTTTACAATATAATTATCCTGTGCTGTTCTGCAGCTTGTTTCTCTTATTTAACATTTCTCATGTCGAAAATACATTTTTCTCTGGAGAATCGATATAAATATGAGAATTTCCAGGCTGCCGTCCTTTTCTTTTGTTAATTCTACTAGCACTAGATGTTGTATAAGTTCGTACGTCTTCTGTTTGCAAAAACACTATAAACTGTTCTAATATAAAGAAATCACAGCTATTTCACTTCAATAAAAACTAATATTAAAAATTTTTGGTGAGAAAATGGTTAGATTAAGGAGTGTATGGTAAAAAAATAATAAAATGTAATGAAAAAATTAATTAGAAAATGATTTAGGTTGTATCAATGTGCCCCGACATTCACTGTATCAATATGCCCCATATAACTATTTTGAATAAAATGAGTCTCAAGTCCAACACTTCATAATTTATTTAGTAATAAAGAATGAGGAACTGATAAAGAGTAGCTTTACTTGACAGGGAAAGTATTCTTTTCGGTTGAAAATATTGGAACAGTTGTATAATACCATTGCAATTGTACAACTCAAGTTTACTTTTGACCTACAAAAACAATAAATCACCAGTGCAATTTTATCAAAATACTGAATCATTCAAAAACTTCCTGTATGTACTTGAGTACACTAGCATCACCTTTTGGAGCTGTTGTGAAGCTTCCTGTAATGACCCTGTGACCAGCAGAGGGGGTGTATCAATGTGCCCCAGTTCCCCCTACGCAAAGTAGTGTCATGGCTAAGTCATGAGTATGCACTGTCACTATCAAATTGTGAGGACTAAATATGCAAATCAATCTATTTTCTAAATAAAGTAATTGACACTTCCATCGTGACAATCGTCCCTTGACTGACAAAAATTTTAGTGTCCGGGGTCATTTTCCGTTAAGAATTTGACTTAAGATTTTTTTTTTTTTGTGAAGATATTCGTATCACTATAAATCTTGAGAATGCCACATCTGTGCTATGAAACTCGTGGAATTGAATAAAGTCATTCATGTGCCTTGTAAATCTTATGAGCCTTTTTTATTACTTTTAGCAAGTAATTTTGTAGCTCGCAGTGTTTATTACAAGCAGAATAATAGACCGGAAGTTGTCAACACTGGCAATCACCTGACCAAATTCTCATCACCTCAATCATCTCATAAGTTTATTAATATGTTTTCCTGCTCCCAATCCTCCAAGCTTTCATACATGTGCAGGATGGAATGGTGCAAGAAAACGCAATGGGAAATCTACGAGTAAACTTCTAAAATAGAGTTTTTAGGGGATTTCACCCTAGATGTGACTTGGAAGAACGATTTCATTTTAATATGCAAATCTAGATTTAACTAATCCTAGATTTTCATTCATGAACTTGATGAGGTGATTGTTTGTACTGCCGCCTCTCTATCTATATGATGACTAATCAATAAGCAGATCTACTGATAAAAGTTTTTCTTTTTAAAAAGGAAAAAGCGAATCTAACAACAGGCTGGTTAAATGTGTATGAAATTTGCAAGAATAGAGTTAACAAGAATAAAACCGCACTACCTTCATTGCATCAATTCATTGTGGATCCGGTTATAAATCACTCCACAAGAATATAGTAACACCACTCCCTGCTAAGTGATCAAACTCAAAATTGAATCTGAAATCTTTTTTGAAATACATATTTCAATTTATGGAAGTTTCCCTGGCACAAGTGCTGTCAGGATTTTTTAGTTAAATGACGAATATCCGTTTTTCTTTTCTTCGTTATAGCCTGTAAAATACAGGTCTATTTAAGAAAGGGGAGTGGCGTCGGAGATAAATTGCTGACAACAGCATGATTTAAATTGTATGGAAGTTGCAAGAATAGAGTTAACAAGTATAAAATCGCTCTACCTTCATTGCATCAATTCATTGAGGATCCGGTTATGAATCATTCCATAAGAATATGACAGCACCACTCCGTGCTGAGTGATCAAACTCAAAATTGAGTCTGGAATCCTTTATAACAATACATTTTTCAATTTACGGAAGTTTTTCTGACACAAGTGCTGTCAGGATTTTTTCGTTAAATGACGAATATCCGTTTCTCTTTTCTTCGTTATAGGCGGTAAAATACAGGTCTATTTAAGAAATGGAGGTGGAGTCGGAAGTAAGTTGCTGTCAATTCGATCGAACAAGCGATCTTAGTGTTATAACCCGAGTATGGTAACTACTGGGCTACAGTTGTACAAGAATGAAACACTTTGAGGTAAATATGCTTGTTAAAACTCGGACTGACATTATTAATTTCTTTAAAAAGCTTTGAATTAAATTAACTTTGAAGTTAATTTCGGAAAGAGAATCATCTTTAAAGAGATTGTGACTGAAGTTTTAATAGTTTAGTATTGGTATGATAAAACTACAAAAAAAAAAAAAAAAAAAAAAAAAAAAAAAAAAAAAAAAAAAGTTTACTATATGTAAAATATGAATATTTTACGACTTTTCTTTTTTGAGTAAAATCGATTTTTTTTTCAATTGAATATTTAAATTAAAATGTCTCTTAAATGTATTCATTGAGAAAATATTTTAAATTTGAGTTTTTTAAACAACTTTATAAATTTAACTTTGTTTAATTATATTCAATTTCCAAGAAATAAATTTTGAGTCCTTCTGTATGAATAGAAAATGAAAAAAGTAATTGTCATTCATTTTTAAATTTTAAACTTTTTTTTATTTTAAATAAACTATAAATTTTAATTTATAAAAATTTTGTATTTTCATTTTTTATATAATTTTACATTTTAGTGTAAATAGAGCCCATGCGTTCTAAAACTGAATTTTTCCCTTTTTTTCATATTTTTCGTAATAATTATTAGATAAACATGATTTTTTTGAAATACATACATGATTAGTATCATTATTTTTAAAATCAGAATATATTTAGCATGTTTTCCAAAAAGTGAAGGTCTAAGATAATATGCAATTTATTCAAGTTCTGTTCATTAGTACTCGAGATTGATATATCAATGAAATTAAAAATACAGTACATCAGTGCCACCTATTAAAAATATTATTTACGTTTGATGAAAAACACATAATCCATATCGGCAGTAGTTAACGTACAGACATTTTCTCAAAACTCTCAAATCATTTTGAGGACATCCCAAAATATGTAAATCCACCAAAAATCGAATGTATTCACCATTATTTTCTTCTTATGTATATAGAGAAAATTAAAAAACAGAATGAAAAATATATATGTAAATAGATGCCTCAAATATTTTTTTTCTTACTTTTACTTACATTATGTATATTTCGCTTCATTATTTTACTTATTAAGGTATCAGACATATGTTGGATATCTAAACTATGTGGTGTATTGATTTTAAACCAATAGATTTATATTAGAAATCGTTTTCCAATTTCAAAAAGTAATTAAATGTTATATAAACATTATATAAGGTATGAGACAAAAATCAATAACGTGTTATTAGTATTTACTTGCATGCGACAATGTGTTTTTCAATATCATAGTATTAAAATAAATAAACTTCAATCTATATAAGTATTTGTTATAAAGTATTTCCTGATAAAAGTATAGGTTCTAATTTGAAGATTTTAAAACGTAAGATGATGTATGTCATCAATAATAGGTACTCCAATTTATTTAAAACTGCATTCTTCCTTTATAGTCATTCTATAGTTTATTTTTTCCGTTTTTTTTAATAAAAAACGAAAATATTTGATGCATTTTCATTAAAGAAAATCATTGTTAATATATAAACTAATTTTGCAAATGTGGAAATTTCATAACTAAAAATAATTAAAAGTACATACAGCATATTTATAAAAAACTAATAAAAATATTCCCCATAAAAGGAAAATACTTTTAAAAGAAAATACGTTATAAGTTTCATGTTATTTAGATTTGTAAAATGTTCTTATTCTTTAAAGAATGGCTTTCTTAGATGACATTTGTATAGTTATATGAATATATATTTTATTGCTATTATTTTTTTACCATTGTTATAAATGATTTAGGAGTTTTCTGGAACGTTTCTGGACTATCTCCAAAGATGAGTTCAGTAAACTCCTCCTTTTGAAGTGGCTAGTTTTATTTACATTTAGGGTCACGTAATCTTCACTGAAGTTTTTGATAAATGAAGCGCATGATACCTATATAAATATTTTCAAATAATTTAGTTGGAAAATTTATTTTCTTAAGTTTTCTTAATTTAAAACCATAAAGTTGACATAATCTGAACCTAAAATAGTTATGAATCAATGGAGCGTGTCATTTTATTTGTATTAAATACTTACCTCATTGTCAAGGCTATTCAATAACACATTTTAAAACATTTTTTATTTATTGAGATGAAATTTGTGATGGTTTACCATGTTATTTGTAAATAAAATCACTTGATAGCATTTCACTTAATTTTTTTTATTAATTTATTAGAAAATGGGGTAATTTAAAATCGTTATAACTCGATATTTTATTTGTAGAACTTCAATTTGTTTTCATTTAAATAAACAGAGATATATGAGTTTTAATTTTGTATCCACATTAAAAAAATATACGCATTTGAATAAAAACTAAAAAAGTTAAATAAAAAAAAATTAAAAATGCTGTATTTTTTTGATCAAAAGAAACAGATTTTCAACTGTAAATATATATATTTTTTGGAAATTGCTGATTCAAAATTAAAGTAAAACAATTGGAAAAGCCATGTTTCAAATTTGAACCATTTAACTCTAAACTTTAAAAATTTAATCTTTTAAAAAATTTACATGATTTGTTTTGACATGATTTGTTTTTAAGTTTATACATAAAATGTATGATATTTATCGCTCATGAAAAATTAGCATAGGAAAAATAGGAAAATTAGCATAGTTTGTCAATCTAAAGCATTTACTTAAACTTAATATATTTTTACTCGAATATAAATGGTGCAACGGGTCATTATATGAAGTCTTATTTCATTTATAGTAAAAGAACATTGAATAATATGTTCTTTGTTTTACTTCTAGAAGTAAAATGTAAGATAGAGTAAATCCGCCTTTGATCTAAGATATAAAATCAGAAATGTTAATTTAACTAATTTTACATTTTTTTACCAGTAATTATTATTTATACACTTGGTAGCAAAATGATATGAAAACCCAGTTTTTCAGGAATAAAAAAGTACAAAATGTTTCTAAACAAACTGAAGTCTAATTAATATCCGAAATAGAATAAATCGTTTTATTTCATAACAAAATATAATGAAACAGTGATTTATACACAAAATAAACTGCATTTTTCCATTATAAGGTATTTCATAAGAATATGAACATTAGTCAAAAATATAGATTAATAACCTGTGTACGCTCCAGGTCTTTTTAATTATTGTGAAAACGCAATTATGCATGGGATGGACTAAGATTTTAAGTATATTTCGTTCAATTTCATTCCAGTAAAAATAAGATAGTAGCTTTTAATTGTAAAATAATGGTTGTTGTTTTCCATTTTCAGAAACAACTCTACGCAGTAGACTTCAAACATTTTCCATTTGATTTAAATCAAGAGAAAGAGTTGGCCGTGGAATTACATGTAGATCGCCTTTAGGAAACCATTCCAAAGTGTTATATCTCATGTGGATGGATACATTGTCTTGTTGGAACATCCAGAAACGTCCATAGATAAATGTATTTATTCTGCCAGAGGAAAACAATGTTGGTCTTACTATTAAATCCAAATGCAGCCAAAATCATAAATGAACCTTCACTCTGCTACCGTTTTGAAAAAGTTCCTGGTTTTTTGCGCAAATCGTGATAAAAATTAAGAAAAACTATCCGGACCATTTAAATTGAAAAATTTTCATCGGAAAATACATTAGTTTCACATTCTAAGGTCAAGGATATGCAAACTTTTTCCCAATAAAAACGATTCTGCTGATATATTTCCGTTATACGTGGTTAGAGCTTTCTTTTCTTATGACTCATCATCTTACAGCTCTTGACTACTAAGGACAAGATATTTTTTTACACTTGTGTATGTGTATCTCTTTATAATTCACCTAAAGTTTATTATACTGGCTCTTTGTTCACTTTTGCATAGCTTAGGCTGACGTCCTGGAGACATCTTAGCTCCATTATCCTGTTTTAATCAAAGAAAATTTAATGTTACACCTGGCGATTTTTTAATTTTTTGCGATATATCTTAGCAAAAAAAAAACTTGATCCCTAAAAGCGCGCACTTTTCCCTGTTTCAAAACAACTTAAAGCGCTTTTACGACCCTTTCTTCAAGAACTCACTTTGCAGCAGGTTTTGAAATTTCCTAATCTGAGAAGTATCTTTATAAGCTAAACTAACTTGCATATTTCGGTTTTTTCTTCTCAGAGTGGCATTCAATATTCCTGAACAATTTCCATGCTCGTTTAGTGATAATTGCGATCTTTGTTCATATCATTTTGAAACACCATGTTTTAAATAATTCATATATTTGATGAATTCAAAGTCTGATATTTCTGTTACAGCAATTTATTATGTAAAAATACTACATGTGTCTCAAAAATTCAGTTTTCTTATTTTTTGCGAATTTTGGTCAGAATATCACAAAAATACCTAGTGTTCATATCATTATGAAACCTATTGTAAAACGGTAAAAAAGTAAAATAAACAAATCAAAGATATTTCAATGGGGAGAAGCTGCAGCTCAATTTTAGCCGATATTTACCTGACTATGTATGATGTATGTGGAACATATTGCAGCGAATGAAAAAAAAAAAATAAAATTTTTCGGTATGTCGATGATAATAGTTTAATTGGGTGCAATGATGTTGAAAAGAATAACTTTAAATATTATCGAAATAGTTTAAATTTGAAAAAGTTAAAAAAAATAGTTATGAAAATTAAAAAAGTAAAAAAAAAAAAAAAAGAATGTTAGTTATTTAGACATTAAAATTGAAATAAAAATTGGAGAGCTAATTACAAGCATAGATGAAAAACCAAATACTTTTAATTTTTTTACTATAAATATGTTACAATTTGGTTCAAATGTTCATATTTCCATGGCTAAAAACATTTTTCTTAATAGATTAAATCGCATAGATATTTTGAGCTGAAGAAAAAAGATTAGTGAACCTTACGTTTGGTATAATCAGCCACTGAAGTATGCTTATCTTGCGACATTTTTAAATAGTTTCCAGTATAACTTCGCAAAGTACAAGGATTATCGCCCTGATATTGATAATTGATTGAGGGAAAAGGATGAGTTAACTGTCAGTTTGACTGTTTAGCTTGATTGTTTATTTTGACTGTTTCACAGTTTGTAGTTTTGTTTTTGCCAGTTTCTGTTGTTTCACAGGTACTATTTGTTTTTCCATTGGCTCTTGAGAAATATAGGGGGAGCGTTATGAAGGCAAAACTAATTTAACCCCGCGGTGCATATCACAAACCATGTCTTCTATCTCCAATGGTTTCAGTTTTTTGCGGTGTAAGTTATTTCATATTTTTAATGTTTACTGGCTTGGTTATGAAGAGTGTAGGACTCGTCATTAAGTTAAAGCGTTTTCATTTTGTTCAATTTATTTACTTAATTTTAATTTTGGTCGATATATACTACTGCTATTAAAATTACTACACCAAGAATGCGGCATGCTACAGACGTGAAATTTAAAAGACAAAAAGAAGGTGCTATGATATACCACTGGTTAGCTTTTCAGCGCATTCAAACAAAACAGGCGCCAGTAGAAATATCTACAATTTATTTCAAGTAGGAAATTCTTCAGCCGCTTTCTCATACAAAAATTGCATTTGACTGTTGTTGCCTGGTGAGTAGATGTTGAGATGTATCTTCTTTAAAGAAGAAATGCATACCAGCACATTTCTGACTTTGATAAATGTCGAATCGTAGATCACATGTAATGATTTTAATTGTTTAGATTAATTGCTGGCTACACCCATTCAAAGCGGTATTCTGAATTAAAAAGATGAAGTACATATTAATATACAACTTAAACTATTATGCATTACAAGAAGTGCAATCTAGGGTTTCACGGTTTACAGAATGCATGTGAAAGCCATACATGACTATACATATTACATATACAGGGTGTTTCTAAATTCATGGTCCAAACTTTAAGGAGGGATAGTACACATCAAGACAAACAATATTTAAATAGGAAACCAAGGGTCCCAAAGTCTTCCGAAGGAGATAGGCGCAATTAAAGTTTAGGGTCCAAAAATTCAAATGATTATGAAAAACAGAAAAAATGGTCGATTCGTTTGCGGTTTTCACTAAAATTATTCTTTATGTCAGTATTGTCTTGAAAATAAATTATAAAGATAAATTTCAAAAAATGACGATAGAGGGCGCTTTAAACTTTAGAGTAACGAACAACTATTTTTTACCGTTATTTTTTGCATCTCATTAAAGGTTTCGTAAGCTTAGATTTAAACTTAAATTTTGAGCTCAAAATCTGAATAGTTGGAAGCAGTTAAGTAGCACAAACTTAACTGTGTTCAGAGGGTTTTAAATTCAAATGATTATAAAAAACGGAAAAATTGGTCGATTGATTTGCGGTTTTCACTAAAACTATTCTTTATGTCGGTATTTTATTGAAAATGAATTATAAAGATAAATTTCAAAAAATGCCGATAGAGGGCGTTTTAGACTTTGGAGTAACGTACAACTGTATTTTACCGTTATTTTTCGCATCTCATAAAATTTTCTTAGAAGCTTAGACATAAACTTAAATTTTGAAATGAAAATCTGAATCGTTGGGAATGGTTAAGTAGAGCAAACTGAACTGTGTTCAATGGGGGTGGGTAGGTTCAAATTTTAAATTATTTTAAAAAACGGAAAAATTGGTCGATTCGTCTGCCGTTTTCGCTAAAACTATTCTTTATGTCAATATTTCCTTGAAAATAAATTTTAAAGATTAATTTAAAAAAATACCGATAGATGGTGCCTTAAACTTTAGAGTAACCAACAACTATTTTTAACCGTTATTTTTTGTATCTAATTAAATGCTTGTAAAAGTTCAAACTTAAATTTTGAGCTCAAAATCTGCATCGTTTTGAGTAATTAAGTGCGGAAATTTGAAATGTGTTTGAGGGGTGGGGAGGGTAACATTTTAACTCCTGAACACTGTTCAGTTTCCGCTTCTTAACCCCTCCATCGATTTAGAATTTGAGCTCAAAATTTAAATCTAAGCATTTGCAAGCATTCAATTAGATACAAAAAATAATGCTTAAAAATAGTTGTTGGTTACTCTAAAGTTTAAGGCGCCCTCTATCGGTATTTTTTGAAATTAATCTTTAAAATTTATTTTCAAGGAAATATTGACATAAAGAATAGTTTTAGCGAAAACGGCAGACGAATCGACCAATTTTTCCGTTTTTTAAAATAATTTGAAATTTGAACCTCCCCACCCCCATTGAACACAGTTCAGTTTGCTCTACTTAACCACTCCCAACGATTCAGATTTTCATCTCAAAATTTAAGTTTATGTCTAAGCTTCTAAGAAAATTTTATGAGATGCGAAAAATAACGGTAAAATATAGTTGTACGTTACTCCAAAGTCTAAAGCGCCCTCTATCGGCATTTTTTGAAATTTATCTTTATAATTCATTTTCAATAAAATACCGACATAAAGAATAGTTTTAGTGAAAACCGCAAATCAATCGACCAATTTTTCCGTTTTTTATAATCATTTGAATTTAAAACCCTCTGAACACAGTTAAGTTTGTGCTACTTAACTGCTTCCAACTATTCAGATTTTGAGCTCAAAATTTAAGTTTAAGTCTAAGCTTACGAAACCTTTAATGAGATGCAAAAAATAACGGTAAAAAATAGTTGTTCGTTATTCTAAAGTTTAAAGCGCCCTCTATCGTCATTTTTTGAAATTTATCTTTATAATTTATTTTCAAGACAATACTGACATAAAGAATAATTTTAGTGAAAACCGCAAACGAATCGACCAATTTTTCTGTTTTTCATAATCATTTGAATTTTTGGACCCTAAACTTTACTGGCGCCTATCTCCTTCGGAAGACTTTGTGACCCTTGTTTTCCTATTTAAATATTGTTTGTCTTGATGTGTACTATCACCCCTTAAAGTTTGGACCATGAATTTAGAAACACCCTGTATATGGTATTTTAAGTGAATAACTTAATATTTAAGCAAAACTAATATTCTTCAAATTATAAAAAAGGTTTAATAGACATAAAATATATACGTAACATTCAAACATAACAGTAGAACCGAATAATACTTTGCATAATCAAGCTACCCTGAGCTTTGCATTAAAAATCGACTAGCTCGCCATGGCTGAAATTCAAAGAACACCTCGCTCTTTCCATGCATCATCACACGAGTCTCCTTGAGATATCACGCTCATTGAATGTCATTGTATGTCATTGTTTATTATCTTTTATTGTTAAACATTTTATCCTTTATTCCCATATATATATATAGATAGATAGATATTTAGCATATATATATTTAAATATATAGATTGAAAACATTAGTAGATTTTTACATTTAATATATATTTTACATTTAGAAATTAAAAATCTGCGATATTTAAATTTTTTTAAATCACAATAACAATAAAACAAGCAAAATAAATCATTCTTTAAGCATAGAATATGAAACACTTTCCAGTACGCCTTGAAATCTTTAACAAAAATTCGTTATCCAGGGAAATAAGGTGTTATTGTCCATAGCCACATATGTATTCGAATATTTTTGAACAATCCTGCAGTTGATCTGTCGGTTGATATACATACTATATAATGTAGAAATTTAGTTTAGCAAGAAAACGCCTAACTGATGGTAATTCTTCTTTCAGCAATTTATATTAATAGATGGAAACATACTTGAGTACTTTTGTTCAGCCCTACAATTTTCCTAGTACCTTTATTACTCGAAAGTATTTTGTTAAAACTTAGTTCAAACAAAAATACTCTTTAAACTACTAAAATTACATTTCCAGAAATTATTCTCCATAGGCGACCCTGTATCCAGTACTTTGGGCAATCCTGTATATCATTCAATCTATATTCTACAAGCATTACTTAGTAAACTGAATGCAGTTCAACATAAAAAAGAATAACTTATTTTAAATCAAACCTTTAAGAAAATTACTCTCATATTCAGTAAACTTTCCGAACTCTTTTGTGTAACCCTATATATTTAGATTGTATAACTATTAGCATTTATACACACCATATAATGTGCACCTCATTTGGTGAAACTTAAAAGCGCATATATAATTAAAAATGCATTTCATCCATCCAACAGCTATCATCCATAATATAATAATATACAGTACTTTGGATAGAAAAAAAAAATACTATTTGAAATCTTTCGTGTGTCCCTGTAAATGCTATTCACTCGTAATATGCGTAAAATAATATTATTAAGTCTTAGCAACGTATATGAGTTTCATTATATTTGAAATCATTTACCACAATTAAAAATGTCGCAAACAATTTCTCCCATTATTATTATGTAATGGAATTATTTTTGTGGCTCATTAAATGAATAATAACTATTCTTTTCACTGCATATCTTACAAAGTGTCCCTTTTAGTGCATTTCGTAGATGCATATAAATTTGAATATGTTCGACAGGGTGTAAAACTTTAAAATTTATTTGAAACAATTTTTCTCCATAGGCTGTAACGTTACGGAAAACTTTTGACTGTCGCTGTAAATAAACTAATCATGGTAGAAAATTCATTTTCAATAGTGTACGTGCTAAGATAAACTTAATAACTTCCAAAAGTTTCATGGCAATACGAGTATATTTACGAGAGTTAGAGCGCAGACAGACGGACAGACAAGCCGAAAGCATAAAAAATTTTCAACTTTGTTGGAAAATGTTAAAAATAATAATTTGTCCGTCTGCTGTTGTCATTCAGAGAATGCCACAGATACGTTTGTTCTTTATAAAATAAATACTATATAGATATAATATCCTTCGAAAAAGTTAGAAATCTATTCAGTCCTTAACTGATCACTTTTATCTACATTGATTCTTTTATTATTTTTAATTTCAATTTTAGATTTGTTATTCAATTTAAATTTTGCTTTGATAGCATTAATACGTAAAAAAAGAAGAAAGAGAAATATATATATATATATATATATATATATTGCAAGAATCAAAACTCGTTCTTTTCATCTCCACTACTTCAATCATAGCTACGTTGTCACCTGTGTGTTCAAATTATATGGAAATAATTATGAAAAGTAATTTTTATTTTGTTTAATCCCATATTATACATAAACATATAAGATAAAGAATATTATTCGAAAAAATTATTAGTTTAAAAAAAAAAAAAAAAAAAAAAAAAAAAAAAAAAAAAAAAAAAAAAAAAGAACGCTTGATTTGCAACAGTGCATACGAATATCCATCAAATGGTAGTTTGTGTTTTTCTCGTTTTTCTGTGCATCTCTTTTTTCTGTTTCGTAATAAATAAATAAAAATATCTATATGTTTGACGACTGTACCCGTATTTGAAATTTTACGTTTTTATAGGCAAATTTAAAACGGACTAAAAAGAAAGTCATAATTTACAAATATATATCCGAGCATACTTTCATTCGTTTCAAAATATAAAACATACGTTATTCCTTATAAAACAAAATTCCACAATTTCTTATCGGACTAGTTCTTTGTACTGAGAAAAACAAAAGCAAGTTCTACGATACTCCACATGGCTCTTTTTAAACATCTTAATTGAACTAAATCGCTTTAAAATATGCTTTGTGTTCTAAGTTAAGATTTCTTATCTTTAAATATATTATTCTACTGCTTAACGACCATGGTTTTTTCTTTTTTAACGGAAAAAATAACTTTAGATAAATTTATTTTTTAAAGTGTTTGATTTTTTTGGTTCTTTTCTTAATATATTTATTTGGAACATCGATTTTTAAAGGTTAGTATTTGAAAATATAAATATAATCTGCGTCTAAACTTTATCTTATTTTTTGCTTAAAACTTTGCATAAAACATTCAAAATCCGTTTATCTATCGTAAAAAAATTATATATATATTATGTAATGTGTTTACTTTATTTGTTTATAATTTTTGATTAAGTCCTAATAATTGAAGAAAATTTATTTCAATCTTTTGTTGATTAAATTATCTTTCTACTGATATATATTACTTTAATCTATCTTTACAAGCAGAAAATATTAATTCGTGAAATGTTTAGTCAATTTTCGACATATTTACACGTTTTATCAGTTCGAGATCTCGAAACAATATGTTCTTTTAAAACGTCTGACAGTGACGCTGCGACTCTGTCTGTCTACCTTAAAAGCAGTTTGTGAAAAAAAAATGTGAGCGCTCTGTATCAAAAACTAATGCATAGAATTTTATGTATAAAAATAACATTCACTTAGTCCCTGATATAAATTGGTGCTAATTAGTTTTTGGTGCAAATCGCCAAACATGTGGTGCTGCTATGCTACATTTTTCACAATTTCCATATTACGCGTTTCTCAAAAATTTATACACGGATTTCATCAAACTACGGATTCAGTTAGTCCTAGACATGAGTTGATGCTGTTTATATTTTGGTGTAAATCTCATTATCGTAGGGGACACCTAAAGTGTAGGGGACACCACTACGCTGACTTCTTCACGTTTGTCGCAATTGCTTTGCCTCAACAATTAATGCGCAATTCTCATTGAACTTCGGACTCGGGTACTCTTTGATGAATTACGATTCTGATAACTTTTTGGTGTAAATCGCGCAACTGGTTTGTTGTATTGTTCATATTTTGTGCAATATCTTTATTTAAGAAGTGATGCGCAAATCATCATTTAGCTTAGAATTCAGTTAGATATTGATACAAGATGTTGCTCAAGAGGTTTTAGTGATAATGGCCCAATAGGTGGCGCTATTATGCTGTATTTTAAATTTTGCTCGATTTTAGCGATAGTCATGTATAAAAAAATAATGGACAGAATTCCATGTCTTTAGGATCCTCATATCTGGTATAGAATGGCATTTATTGTTTGGCACAGTTATAGCGAATTTTGAAGTATTAACATGCATGAGGTAGAAGGAATTTATAAAATAGTCATCCACTTATTTTTTATGATATTACTCGCAAAATTCGTCGTATAATAGTTGGAATATTCCAAATGATATGTGTGTGCTTATTGTAGTCAAAAGGACTTATACTGCTACGGATAACTCACAAATTACTAATTAAACGATAGAGTGACTAAACTTCAATAGTACACTTCATTTAACGAAAAGTATAGTTAAATTAATGAGGAGACTAAAACAAATTTTAAATAAATGACATTGTAAAATGCAGTTTGAAGCTTTTACCTTCATTTCAAATTTCATTTAAAGTTTTAATTTTTTTAGAAATCATTCTTAGCAAGCATCTACACTATATGACCAACGGTGAGCAGCCACTTGCGATTTTTGATGATTTGTTAAATATCTAGAAAAATAAATGAGGAATTATCCTGAATCATCAAGAGCATAAATAAAATAGTACAGGTCATATTTCCGCGAAGATATTTTCCCGAAACCTCATAGTAGACCGTCGAGAAATTAAAAAAAAAAAAAAAACGAATATCTTTTGGATAACCCTGTGAAAAAAGTTCAAACGTAGATTATGTCTTATTTTAATAAAATGTCTTCATTTTTGTTTGGATAGTATCTATACTGTTAAAGAAAGTAAGGTTTTAATAAAAACATAAAAAAATGTTCTTTTCAGAAATTGTGACAAAAAAAAAAAAAAAAAAAAAAAAAAATTGTACACAATACCCTGTAACCAGAACTAGACGTGACACGTTTTTTGCAACAATTTTCTCGTACTCAGTACATTACAATCTATGAAAAAATACGCATTTGGAAAAAGTATATAGACCTTGAAAATCAGCGTTATTGTAATTATTTTTTTAAATTTTATAATTTCTGTCAATCCAGTTGTTTTAAACATTTTCATTCGTTGAAATTGCCATGTTCCGACTAGTCATATATTATCAATAGTTTATTCCATATGAAATATTTATTAAGCAGCTTGCTCTTCTATAAAACATCTATTTCAAAGCTATTTTAAACCCATCCATTTTGGGACGCCTCTTCACACATTCTGAGAGCATATAAGATAAAGTTTTCATCTTGATAGCTCGATATCAGAAGACGTGATATAATAAAAAATGAACTGCTGCAATAAATAAATTATATACGAAGAAAAGCGGTATTTTACTTTTTCTCATTTTTTTAATATAAAGAATAGCTTTTATATGCTGTAGGAAAGATATATTATATTTTAAATTTAATTGTCTTTTATTTTATGATTTTAAAAGCTTCTATAATTTTTCACAATCGACAAAATTTTCGAATTCAAATAAAAATTTAAAAAAAATGTTTATACTCTTAATTGAAATTCAAATACTTCGGGTAAAAGTTTTCATTATATGTTTTATTTTTTACTTTCTTCATCTGCATAAACTGTGTGTACAAGAACAGGTTTGGGATATTCTGTCTGCTTAGAATATTTTTTTCTAGTTGAAGGTAATGCTATTATAAAATATTGCACTCATTTTACTTGAAAGCATTTTTTCAAACGGAGCGATCAATTTTCCAGTGAATTATTCAACCAATATATTTCATTTTTTTTTTTTATTTAAAAGAAAATTAGTGATAATAATCTTTTTTTTTCTGAAATATGTAGCACAAAAAAGCATAATTTTTATTGAAGAATAACTTTATTTCTTTTCTTTTCTTTTCTTTTCTGAGTTGTCAAAAGATTTTAAAAAGCCGAAAATATAACAGTTATTTTATTTAAACGATCATCATGTGATCAAAAACCAGATCTTTAAACTAAAAGTTGGTATAAGCTTTAAAGAATTTTTCGAACTTTTTACTCTACCCTATCTTTATGGGAAAAAAGTATTAAATTCGAGAAAATTTTTGACGGATTTGCATGCTTTATAGGTCAGAGATACCAAAAGTCAGGTTTTTTACAAAATGTCTGCATCAGAGTCTGTGACTCTATCTGTATCTGAACCAAATTTATGGGTAATCTATCTCAAGAACTAAGGTACAGAATTCAATGAAAATATATATTCAGTTAGTCCCTGACATAAATTTCTGCTAACTGGTTTTTCGTGTATATCACCCAACAAGTGGTGCTCTATGCGGCATTTTACGACTTCTGCAACAGCTCATGCTCCAGAACTAATGCTCGGATTTTCATCAATCATCAGATTCAGCTGGTCTTTGACAGGAATTGCCGTTTTCTACATTTTTGTGTAAATTACTCAAGAGATGGTGCTTTTATTCTGCATTTTTTTTTTTACAATTTTCGCTACAGTTCAATGACGAGAACTAATGCAATGATTATCATGAAACTTCAAATTCTGCTAGACCTATGAATTGCGATGTATCAGTTATTATTATTGATAACATATATTGTATATATTGATATATACAATTAAAAATCTCCACTGGTAGAGCTTATATGTGACAAAATAAAAAAGAAAGTTGAGTTAATCATATGCATGAAGATAGTCAGTAGTCTTCAACCATATGTTAAATAATATTTTAAAAAATCCCTGGCTGCTCGGTTTCCAGGCGAAGGTAGATTTCGAAGTTAAACATTAATATTACTAATAAAAACTAACTCAAGATTATAGAGAACCTTTTATAAAATTCTAATATACGCGCAAACACAGACGCATGTAAATGAAAAAGATTTTATAAAAGCAAAAACAAATTCAGATAACCTCAAAATGTTAAAATATGCTAATATTTCCATAATCGGGTTTTTATCATATTTCATTATGCTTTTTCAAATATACATGACGTTATATATTCACCTGGCTATATCTATTATATTTTCAAAATGACGTAATATTCACATTTTTTTTAAAATTGTTAAACTATTTATGACATTTTCAGTTTTCACGTAAAAATCTTGCTATAGAAAAATTATGACGAAATGGTCATTTTTTTAAAATTCATCAAACTATTTATTTTATTTTCCTTTTTCACGTGAAAATTATTCAATCGAAATGCATTTGTTGTGTTTTAGAATTTTACTGTGTTTTTTAATTGTTGGCAACAGCTATGACGAATTTTGTTTTATTTTTTTGTAAGAGCTAGTTTTATCAGAGGCATGTTAAGGCGGAATTTAAAATTGTAACTCTCCCCATTTTCACCACCTTAGGCTTATTTGGCCTATTTGCAATCAATGTCGAGATATTAATAATATCAATGTTTTTGGCAATTTTGAAGACGATCTTTGCATAATTGTGATTTTTAACTTGCTTACATAATTTAGTACATATATACATACATACATACATATATATATATATATATATACGGGGGACGTTTTGGGATCATAGGGCCATATAATTGAAAGGTATGACGAAATTTTTCAAAATTCTTACCATGGTAACGACAACAATAAATAGTATTTAACATGGTATCTACCTAAAATTGTCTGACATTGGCTTGCCTGAAGAATTTTAAAATAACACAAAGAATGATTTGGAATTTTACAATTCATTTTCTCAAAAGGATTATTATGTCACATCCGAGCTCTTCAATTAACGTACATCATTTGTGATAAATACCTATTTATGTTAAAGAAAAATAATTATTGATAACGTATAAAAAGTAGAAATTATTCTGATCATAATAGGAAACAGATACAAATCATGTAAAAAAAATCATTTTTTATGCAACGTTGACGAAGAAATTTGTTGCAATACATTTAACAATATAAACATATATTTAGTTTATACTTTTTTTGTTCCAGCTAATTAACTACTTAAAAAACTTTATAAAAAAATGAATAATTATCTGTTATATTGTTTTCGTTACACTGCTAGGATAAATAACTTTTTTGCATTTTCCAAAAATAGCAAATAATAGTTAAGCTACCTTTTTAAATAACTTATATTGTTACCAGAAATGTTGTTTTTATAGTTAATTTTAGTCAGAAAATTATAATATGCGAAAAAAATAATATTTTGTAGATAAATAGAAAATATGTTGATTACCGTATCTATAAAAAATAATAACAAGCTCGGTTATGTAGCATTGTTTTCATATCTCGTGTCTTCAAGAAGCGTGACATAATGAGAAGTTACATTATAATGAATATTTCTAAACTGATATTCAAATTACGTCTTTATATGTTCAAGATAGTTCAAATTAGATTAATAGATTTATGATCACATAATCACAGTTGTATCGTGAATAGCCAGAATGTGGAATTACGTGTAATTCCATTAGATTTATTTCATCAAGTATAAGTTACATATATCTAAATATGGCATTTACATTCATAAGCTATATGTCATAATTTACATAAATTTGCCTTTAAGAGGAAATACATTTTGTTGCATTTTAAATAATAAATTTCATTTCGGATTTGGTAAATTTTGTGTATAAGACATTGCATTTTTTTTAATGATCTTATTTTTCTATTAAAATGAAAATAAACAATATGACAAAAAGCACACATTACGTTTAAATGTTGCTACAGGCACCTGTTTTTGAATTTCTAAAATTTATCATCAGTGCAATCTCAAAATAAACAAATAAAAAAAATGAATAATAAATAAATAAATAAATAAATAAATAAAAATAAAAACATTATGTATGAGACACTAAACTGATGAAGAACAGTTGAGAAAATTATGGCTGAAGTCGAACTGTAAGCGAGTTAAGGGATTAACGGAGTTAATATTGGAATGTGTAAAATATTCTTTATAGATCAATGTGAAAACAGCACGAAATTTCCTCTGTGTGAAGTAGTAAATACATGAATGCAACATTTGTGAGTATGTATATTTATTAAGAGGGATGTTAGAGAATTGGCATTCGTACTTGAAGAAATCTAGGTATGCTTTCTAAATTGCTAAACTATTTGAATATTTAGAGACGTGAAAAAATTCTCAAAAATCAAGATTGAAAATAAATGAGAATTGTATCTCTATACTACATCTTAGCGTAACTCAGTATTTGATAGAGAGCATTTATAAGTGTGTCAGGAAGTAGTATATATAAAACGCATGCTCATATTTGTAGTTTTTGTTCCCACTTCATCAACCTACATTACAGGGACTATAATCTTCTTGATATGTTCTTCATATGATATGATCTTCTTGAATTAAATGAGATGGTCTGAATGTGGACAGATTCAAACAAAAGCAGGCTCAGTTTTCAACATAACATTCTTTGTAAATAAACATTTAAATTATGTTCTAGAAAATCGGGTGCAGCTAATAATTTAAAGTTTCTTTATTAAAAACTACACAAATGAAATAAACCTACCTAATAAAATAAAGAGGCTTTTTAAAAATTCTTATTAAAAAGAAAAGAGAATATTCTGAAATTTATAAAGTGGTGTGAAAAAAAAAAGAAAATATAGATCCTGAGAATATAACATGAAACGTTAATTTCGCATTCCTCTGTCATAAAAGTTGGATTAAAGCATGTTTTAAACCATAAAGAGTTTAAAATATTTCTTTACAATAAAATATGTATTTTGAGATACACTGGCCTCCAAAAGTTAAGGTACAGCCGTTTTTTACGTCTAATTTGCAAATGAATAAATATAGAAACAACAAATTTGGAGGAAATGTACACTAAACTGTTACTTATTAAATGCGACATAGAAATTTACTTAAGTAAAACATAAATGAAATTACAACACAAAAGCACCCATGGTGGAAAATTCCATTTTTGAAATCAGTACATCGAAGTATTATGTGGTAAAATGTGACAGAAACGTTAAAAAACTGGTTCTTATGCGGAATATGTCCACTTCGGAATGCATTGGCGGCATCGACTTTTCATGCTCTCAATTAAATTGTCGGACACTTAAATAAGTAGCGCTGAACTGACATGGAATAAGTTTTGTTCCAGCTCATTTATTGACCTTGGAGGATGACTTATAGCGAAAACCTGTTTTCCAGGATAATCCCAAAGATGTTCTATCGGATTCAAGTCTGAAGTGTGAGCTGGCCATTCCATTCTCTGCAAACCGTGATCCTCAAGATAATCCTCAACAACGATAGCTCAAAGTGGTCTCGCATTATCATCCATTACAATGAAACCATTGCTAATAGCACCGGCATATGGGCGCACATATGAATCAAGGATCTCATCCCGATATCTCGCATCAATCAGAGTTTCTCCATGCAACATATGCAAGTCAGTGTGTCCTCCGAATGCGATCACTGCCCAAATCATGATTTTACCGTTTCTGTACCGGTGTGTTTAGACGGTGTATGATTGATGGTATTGAGCGCATTGTTCTCTCCAGATCAGAAGACGTCCTGAATCGCTCTCCAGCATGAATCTGGACTCGTCTGTGAAAAGTACAGAAACCCTCTATTGTCTGGTCCATGAAACATGTTCTCTGGACCAACATAAGCGGGCCTTTCTCTGTTGTAGGTTGAGGGAGAAACACACAACTGGTCGCATAGTGAAGACGTCTTCACACTGTAGTAGCGGAGATTCTTCTCCCTGATACAGCAAAGCGGTCTGCAATGAGCTGCGGCACAGTAGTGCGTCTTCACCTTCGGGCCGAAATAACCAGTAACCGGTCTTCTGCAGGTGTTTTAACACTTGGGCGGCCTGGATTTTGGACAGAGAATCTTCGGATTCATACTTATCCCAGAGTCGTAGGATCACACTGCGCGGCACATTCAGCCGTCTAGCAGTACCTATGACAACCCCATTTCATTTATCCTACTGCCCGTCATCTTAATGAATCGGGCAAATGACTGCTTCTAGACATTTCCAGATTTTACTGGTTGTTGTGAAAAATAATATCAGTAATGATTTAAATACACCAAAATTTACACGCGAAATTATGAAAGCTTCATAGTTGCATATTTTTTTATCATTCACAAATACCTATTTTTTCTATAAAAAAAGTAGTAGCTGTAATTTTTGCGTAAGCTTATTATTGCCATTCATATAAACTATGAAGTTTAATCTTACTGCCATTTTTTTTCCGATAAGAACAAATGCGAAAACATGTTGTACCTTAAATTTCGAAGGCCAGTGTATTTTGTAGACTTCTACATGTTGCATCATGAAAAATACCTGCGTTCTTCAAGAAATACATATATTTTTAAAAGTTCCATTTAGGCTTATTTCAACAAGCTTGTGTCCTCTAAATTTGCTTAGTTCACTTAGTATATTCTTTTAATTAAGCTTCAGGTATTTTAAACAAAAATGTAAACAGCTTTTTACGCAGGAGATACGAAAGTTTTTATGGCATATAGGTAAGATTGAAATATTTTTATTGAAGGAAAGAGTGTTTAGAATATCAAAGTTGGAACAATATTTAACATTTGTTCATTGTCCTTAATTCCTTGGATACATAATCTAATTACTTTTTATATGCTTGATAATATATGCTTTAATATGCGTTAATTGAAAATTAAATGTGCAGCTAGCGTTGCCACTTTTTTGAAAATTATTTCAAGATGTAAGGAATAAAACACAAATGTGTTATTCATATTAATTCATTTATTTGAAATTTACATTCCGATTTTTAAAAAATCATGATTTTAAAAAATATTTTGATAATAGGAAATATTGTAAGAATTTTAAAAAAAATAATCTTCTTGTTGGAAGCATGATTTAGGGGAGAGATAAGACAGATGAAATCCTGCAGCATGATGTCTCCAATTTTTAGACAACGTTACAGAGCAGAAATCTGACTACCGTAGAAATAGGAAACGTTCACACAAGACATTTATTTTTGAGAAAGATTGTGATTTTATATTTGTGTTTTATGCTTTTGAGACTACAAGCAAGCTGATAAGATGTGATATAAATATCTCACATTTCCAATTAACGATTAATTTCAGAAGTGATTGTTAAAAATCGTTTCCTAGTTTGAACCAAATTTGCTCAATAGCTGCCAGTGTAATTAGGTGAAATCTTAAAACGATATCTGGAGCTCCTGTGGAAGCATAGCTCCAACAGTTGGAACGAGGTTGAAATAGGAAGCTCTACACTGTCATCCACTATTAAAAATTCGAAAAATATCAGGAATCAAAGCATTAAATTTGGGGCTAATCAAGCTCATGAACCAATAAAAAAGCATTTCAGTTTTAAATAGAATAATAAGCTTATTTAAATTTATTAATATGACGAATTATCAGAACTAGAGAGTTATAGAGTTTTAAGACAAAACCTTTATGAAAACCACTGGGATTTAACACAAAAATATACAAGGATAATCCATGCTCATTATCTTTATAAAAATTTGAAGTATTTTCGAGGAAAACCTGCAAAGAAGATGAATGTTTTTACCTCTCGAAAAAATGCAATATATTTTTTTTGGGGGGGGGGGGCAAAAACGTACAGTTTAGGTACAGATTTTCTGACTAAAATAATTGCTGTTTTCGTGATTTTTTTTAATTATTATTTTCTTAACCTTTTGCTAGTTGTTTTTACTTTGGTTTCTACATACTGTATGGTAGAAAGTAAAAATTTAATTTGCATATATTTTTAACGTTACATAATATCTTTTATGACATAAAATATCTTACATATAATTGATGAATGTAATATATTGGTAAATTTAACCAATATTCCAAGTAAAATTCTTAATTTTTATTTAACTTAAATGCAAAGTGTAATTTCTTATCTTTTTCCTAAAAAATTCGGAAAAGTGGTTCAAATGTTGCACTTTATCATAAGCAAATCCAATTACTTCAAAATAATTACTTTGAAAAAAGTTAGAAAATTCAAAATTTTATAAGATATTTATCTTATGTATCCTGTATCTTATATGTAGATAAACTTTAACCGTGTTCTAACAATTAAAATAACAAAAGTTTCATTTTTGAATAATCCAGATCTACCGAGTTTTGATAATTAAAAAAAACGTCAGTGTTTTATTGAAAACACTGACGTTTCGGAATTAATTATTCGACAATGGTAAATAGGAATGTCCTCTGTATTAATGATCACAAAAAGTAAAAAGTAATATTGATAGACAAAAAAAAAATACAATGCAATATGCAACAGCAAACTGCAGGGTGGCGTGTATTTAGATAACAATAAATTAACGCATGGAAACATAGATATAAAATTGCAATAATATCAAAGCGGTACTGTAATAATAAATCTAACAAAATTTGCGGAAAATATATTTCTTATACCCATATTTTAAACTGGCAACTAAAAAAATTCATAAAAAAATAAGTATTTTTATAAAATAAATTACGAAATTACATTTTAACCGGTGGAAACATCTTAAGTTTATCCAAGTTTGTAAAGTATTTTAACGGAAATCTCTATTTATTATTTCATAATCCATATATTCTGAGCGTTAATCCGTTTTATAGAAGTTATTCATTCAAGTTTAAGTTTAAATTAAAGAAATAAATCCTACTTTCCATTTAAATTTACAATAAGTCTCAAATGTATTTCATTTTGGTAATTCTGGATTTCACAGATACGCTGCAATGACTTGGCTGATAAGACTTGTTTGAAAATAATTAAATATGAGAGAAAAATAATAAGTAAGTAAAACTTATTTCTATAAAAATAAGTGTGGAGTTAAATTTTTCATGAGTTGCAAGTTATTTATTAAGTATTTAAAAATTTATAAATAATGGAAATTTATTAATACAGGCATTATTAGAAGAGATGTTTTTAAAATCACGGTGCATTATTTAATATGTTAGGTACCTGAACTAAATAAGAACACATTACAATGAAATATTATAGCAGTTTTAACATTTTAAATGTTTCTAGATATAATATTTATACGTATTTTGTGCAATATCACATCATTGTCGCTATTTAATTATAAACAGGAAAGTAGAAAAAAAATAGATACTTTAAAAAGGCTTCATTGGGTGAAAGAGCAATAAATAATGTTGATATTTTCTAAAAGTATCATTTAACTTGATTTAACTGATGCTTTACAGGTATTACATAAAAATGAAACAATAAAGAATTATCATTGTAATACAAAATTATATAGTTCTTCATTATCATTGATGGGCTTAATACAACCAAAACTCTGGATTTTATTTTTCAAGTTACTCTATTGAGCTTTCTTTACCGTTATTTTAACAGATTTCATTGTATTCTTGACTTTTGAAGAAAACTCGTGCATTACTTCCAGAGATATACCTCTTATAATATACCTACCTTGCCTGCTTTCTTAGTTTTTATAAATCAAATAAACGTGCATTGAACATGAAATTTTATACTTATGTGCTACTAATATACAGTTCTACGTAAAAAAGAAAAAAAAAGATAATTCCTTTCATTTTTACTAGAATTTCATTTGGTTTTACAATTGTAAAAAAAAACAACGATTGATGTTTTAATAAGTTTGTACATTATTGAGGGAAAATAAAATTGTAAAAGATTAAATTTTGAGTGAATATTGTTTTTTATTATTATTTTCATTACTCAGAATAATAGAATGCTAAAATAGGTAGTTTAAAAAATTACAACACTTATGCATTTTCCTGATTGGTATACTTTTGCATAAATTAAGAATAAAATTAGCTTTTGAGGACCTTCTTCTTAAGTTATAAAAGCGCTCTGCGTCATCATTATTTTTATTTTGTGTGAAACAGCGTTCGTTCGTCCGATATAAAGGAATTTACAAAGCATAGTATTATTGTATTTCATAAAGAAGGTCGTAATCAGCAATAGATCTCCAGTTCCTTAAAATATTCTCAACCAAATGCTAGAACAATAAAGCACTATTTTAACGATAGACATTTCGAAAACATCATCTGGATAACAGCCAATAGCCAAAACCTACTGAGAGATATGATAGAAAATTGAAGAGCATCGTTAAAAATTCCATTTTATAAGTGTAAGATATTTACATCGAAAGTAGAAGGAACACGGTGTTAGTGTGAATAAATCTACAACTCTAAAACATCTCTATAAGCTTGAATTTCATATGCGTGTGCCAAAAATAAACCCTCTCTTCAGGGCTAAATATAAAAGTGAGAAAGCGAAGTGGTGCAATAAAGAGCTTTATGGAGTCTGGATGACTGAAAAAAGATATTGTTGAGTGATGAGAGTGTGTCTTGCTTAACATATGTGATCAACATGTTCGTGTATAGTGAATGAAATAAGAAACATATGACATGAGCTGCATGAAATTTGCAGCCAGTGTAATGGTATGGACTTGCATGACTACAGGTAGTCCTGAAAGACTATGTCAATGAAAGGATTAATTCTCAGGTATGTTAAAAATTCTTAAGCCTTTCATGATATCATCATAAGATCTAAGTGAAGACGTTTTTATTTCCTAGTATGATTTAGCACTTTCACACTGTCAAAGTCTACCAAGAAATCCCTTAAACAACATAAATTAACGTACTTTCCTTGCCGGCTAATTGCCTGATTTAAATCTAATGGAGATTATGTGAGGGATAATAAAGGAATAACTGTAAGATATTTCGTCAAAAAAACAATGTTGACTTTCTTTCCATCAAAAAATCGACATAATCATGTCTAGGCAGAAAACATTGTAAACCACTTGCAGTTTGTCGACTTTGATAAAGTGATTTCGTGCTGCTATAAAATGTAAAGATGATGCTAATAAATATTACTGAATAACTGTTTTTCTTTTTTCGAAAACACGTATTATTTACAATGACTTACGAGCTTTCTTCGCAATATTTTTTTTCTATTATTCTAATTTTTTGACTTGAAGTTGGATATATGTAGTATTCATATGTTGTAAAAATCATTGAAGAAAGTCTGTTCAATGCACATACTTTTTTTTCATTCGTATAAAAACTGTGGTATTGAATAAGGATTGGATTTTATTGCACTATTTTTCATGACAGAAAAACTGGATACTTCTCCAGTAGCCAAACAGTATTCGGCAAATATTGACTACATCTTGGAGCAATATTGGCACGTTGACGCAATATTGGCATGAAATATTGCTCCAATATTGGGGTGTTTATATTTTGCCCTTACTTAGCCAATATTTGCAGCAAATATTATGCCAATATTGGGGGTTTTTGGAAATACTTTTAATGTAACGCCAACATTTGTACAATATTGGGAATCCATTGGATATATTTCCAATGTAATACTAACATTTTTTGCTATATTGGGACTTCATTGGAAATATTTCCAATGAAATGTCAATATTTAACCAATATTGTCGTTTTATTAGCAATATTTCCAATAAATGAAATACTGGCGCAACGTTGGACCAATATTGGTTTGCTACTAGGGTTATACATAAGATTAATAGTTATTAAGTTTTAATATTAAAATATTATATTTTCTAACAAAATTTTTAAAAAATGAATTAGATAATATTTTTTAATTTTTGTTCCTGTTAATGTAAAACATGATTGGTTATACTTGTATGTATTTTTATTTTGGAAATTCTTGAATTAAGCTGTAATTTATAACCTGTAATAAATTTAAATTTAAATATTAATTAACTATCTTTAATAAATGCGCATTATTTAATAAATATATTCCTCAAACTATCTATATTTAACTATTAATTTGTAATCTCAACAATTTTAGCAGTTATTTACATTCAAGCGCATAGATGTCAAATAACACCTTTTGATAGAAATAGTTATTCGTAAAATCGTGGTAAAAATAGAGTAAACAGATCTTGCTCGCAAGAAATAGACTCAATGTAAAAAAACTTCAGGCGTATGTATAATGCCTTTGCAGAAAAATTAAATCAGAAAACACTCAATCACTTTAGCATGACTAATACGAATTTTAAAGACAGGCTTAAAGAGCGAAGATTTGCAGAGACATGATGTACAATAAACCCTCAATATACCTCTCCCTGTATCAACGTTAAACCAAAAACAAGACCTTGAAATAAATTTTAGGAAAGCAAGTATCATAGTCTTACTTCACATAAATAATCAAAGGATCTTTAGGGATTTTGGCTACAAAAGGATACTGCAATCATATGCCAGCAAACAATACATATATCCAGATTTCGTATAGCATATTTAAATATTTCTAGCAATTTTGGAAAATAATTATCGTATTTGCCCTCTTTCTTTTCCCTTCTTCTCCATTTCTTTGAAATTAATTAGTCTAGACTATTTAAGCAACGGACATTCATTAACTTTTATTCCTATCAATTTTCCGTGATGATGACTCTTTTATATAAGACTTGAAAGTGGTGGGGTTTTGAAATCAATTGACAATTTATATATTATTACCTGATCCAACTGGCGTTGGCCGGGACCATTTCGAATAATTAAAATCTTCATTCAATCTCCACTAAAATAGAAAAAAATAAATTTTACGTGGAGAATATTTTAACTTTTATCTGAATAATCACAGGTAGGTATTTCTGTTACGAAAACCATGTTTTGGAAGGATAAAGAAATATAGTTGTTGATTTTAGATGTTTTGAACGACAAAAATAATGCAATAAATGAATTATTTTAAAATTACTTTATTCAATGAAACCTAATCTACTGAGCATGTGCGCGACATGTGCCGCATGTCTGAAGAAACCCTTAGAAAAATAAAAGCAGTAATTGCCTAATATACTACTTTTTTTGGATGGTGTCATGGAGGGATTTTGAAGATCGATTGTATATCAATCAGGAAAAATAAAATCATCAAAACAGGAAAAATTAACAAATGCGTGTGCAATTTATTGCAAGCATTAAGTTGCGAAATGCAGTTGTTAAATCCCATATTTACCACCTGTTCTCATAGGCTGCCTGATTCGTTGACGAGGTTTTGTGGCTAGATGCTAATAAATTCTAATCTGGCTGTTTCGTTGCCGTGGATTGGAGGAAAGCTGCAAATAACCTCTTACCTAATAAGTTTAATTTTTTTTCAAAAACCTAGTTAAAATTTAAGTATCCCACTGCGAAGTGCACTTTCTGGTGTTATCATCCACACATGGCAAAAAGTTCAGTGACTTGGGTGTTATAATTTCAGCGCTATCCGCGGTCAGGCAGGCAGGCATACAGACATATCTTATTTTATTTATATAGATTCCTTTCTTGTACCTTTACAAGAAGAAAGTATTGAATTCATGAAAAAATTTAACTTCAGGATACCGATGGATTTATATGTTTTCGAAGATCCTGAAAATGATTTCATGGTTCTTAGATAATGTCTGTCTCTGAGTCTGTCTGTTACTTTGTCGCTCTGTATATGACAAAAGCTCTATCTCAAGAACTAATGCATGAAATTTCACAAAATTTTTGATTCAATTAGACTTTGATGAAAACTGAAGTTGATTAGTTTTTGGTGCATAGTGCGTAATCGGTGGCACAGCTGTGCAGCCTATTCACAATTTCCACAACAGATCAATAGTGAACTAATGCATGAACTAATCTCCTGAACTAATGCACGGGATTTTATCAAACTTCAGATTCGCTTAGTCCTTGACATGAATTGAACTTTGTTATATTTTGATGTAAATCTCTTAACAGATGGCACTGCTACAATGCGTTTTTTTACGATTTCCGCAATATCTCTATCTCATGAATTAATTCACGGATTTTCATCAATCTTCAGATTCAATTAATCCGCGATATAGGTTAGTGTTGTTTAGTTTTTGGTGTAATCTCCCCTACGGATACTGCTGAAATGCTGCATTTTTCACGACTGCGCAATAGTTGTATCTTAAGGATAATGCATAGATTTTCATCATACTTCAGATTCAGTTAGTACCAAAAAAATTGATTCTGGCTAGTTTTTGATATACATCACCCAACAGGTGGCGCTGCATGCAGAATTTATTAAAGATTTTGTAATCTCAGAAACTAATGCACGGATTTTCATTAAACTATAGTTTCAGTTAGAAGATGACATAAGTGTTTGCTTACAAGATTTTGGTGTAAATAGTATAACCGGAGAAGCTTGTATGCGGCATTTTTCAGTAATTATTAATATGTGTAGGATAAAAAAACTTTTAGAATTTCCACTAGTTTTCCTTATAGTTTAGTACCGTTTAGTAAAATAAATCAGAAATTTAATTTGGTACATTTTTCATGCATGCATACAAAGGCATTTTTCATAAAACACTGAAGTTTTCATACGACTGAAAACATTAAAAGAAGAAAAAAAATCTGCTGCACCAAAAAATAAATGCAGAAAATTTTTTTCAGTTCCAGAACTTTCTTCTTGTGTGATCTATAGTAAAAAGTAGAAAATGGTATAAAAATACAACTCAGTAAATGGTAGAATATTACGTCATTGGAAATAAGCAACTAAAATTCCGACATTGTTAAACAGAAATTCAACAGATTCCACCAGAAAACCTTTTTTTAGAAAATAAAATCCGAAATTACATTTTTAACATGATGTAAAAATCGTAAAGTTTTAAAATAGTCCTACTTTGTTAAGTACTTTTAAATTAAACTTCCGTTTCTCACTTCTTTCTCAATCCTCTCTTTCTAAGTGCTAATCCGATTTTTTATAAGTTTTACTTTGAAGCGTAAATTTAAATTAAATAAAGAAATCCAGCTATTCATTTAAATTCACAAAATGCATCAAATGTAATTTATTTTGGAAAATTGGGATTTCACGGAAATGCTGCCGCTTATTTATAAAGTTTCTTTTAAGTTAATTATTAGATGGGATAGTAAAGTAACTCGAATATAATGCTAGAAAAATAATTATTAATTTAAAGTTAATAATACTTATTTCTTAGACCTTACTCGAAAGCCTGACTTATACTTCTATTTTTTGAGATGTCGGTTAGATTAAAAGTTTAGAAGTTTATTTGCCATTAAATTTTTTTTCGTGCATGCCGTGCCTTCTTATGAATTCAGCTCTTCTGAATTCAACATTTTGAAACGCTCTCATTTTATTAAAATCTAGCAGTAAGTTGTGAAATTTTACAGCATTCGTTATGTATTTCTTTGTGAGATCATAAATTTTAATAAGAAAAATATATATATTATTCCGACATGTGCTAGGAAGGAAAAGTAGCTTCTATTTCCTTGTTTTTAAAATCCTTCTTATATTGCTCAAACACAAGAATAAAAATTTAGTGGAACCAGATTATAGAATATTTAATACCAGCTTCTGCTAGCAGTGAAAATTTCAATAAATTAGTCAAATATGTATAAGATGACGTCTTTTAAAATGTGTATATTTTGCTTCCAGATTTGATAACATCTTAAAATGCAGGCTATTTTAAAACAATAGAGTGGATGAAACTAACAAATGATCTTATTCGAGACCTGGTTTAAGGTATCTATGCATGCTCAGTCACATCAAAATCGATTAATATATATGAATTCTGTGACATGGCATAAATCAAATTGTTTCAGAATGTCAAACATCATTTAAAACTGCAATATATCAATCAAGTTTTAAATTAAAGATAAAATCAAAATGCTCTACAATCCTCGCACTAAGAGCAAACACATAAAAATAAAACATATTTCAGTTTCTGGTTTGTTTTACCTCTTTTAAATTTTGAAATTGATGATATAATATCTGAATATCTTTGTAATAGCTGAAAATTTATTATAAAATATATTTCACTGACAATCATTTTATTCACTTTTTTAAGTATCAACATGTATGGAACAGAAGAAAGCTTTGAGATTGTCACATTCAGCTAGTTCTAATTTCTATTTTTTAAAAAAAGTACTTTTACATTCAATTTTGTTGAAATCTACAGCTGACCTTTTTATGATTTTTTTCATGAATGTTTAACATGTTTCAGTTTATCTCAAAAAAAAAAAAAAAATCTTCCCTAATACTTTCTTTTCAAAACGCTTTCATACGACACGTATAGCAAAATAGATTAAAATTTATAAATGGAAGATTTTTTTAAAAGTTTGACATATATAAATATTGTAAATTTAAGTAACAGTACAAATTTTTTATTTTTATGGCTTAAAAGTAAATTGAATAGTTTTATTATACAGCGCAAATAGAAAGAAATTGTGAAAAGTAATAAGTTTCAACTTTTAAAAAACAATTTTTAATAGTATAAAAAAAGTAATGCAATTCGGAATGGTTGGGAAATATGTTTATTATGATCAATAATGTCATATTTCAGGCATGGAATGATTTATAGTCACATTTATCAGAGGTATTCATCTTACATTCATAGTCCTACTGTGGTTATGAGATACTCTTTGGAATATTTCCAGATCTGGGAAATGTACAATATCGAAGGAAAGTTGAAATCATAAATCTTTAAAAAACTGTTGTGCATTTTAATATTTTCATAGATATATATTATAATACGTAGTGTAATACATAATACATGTCAGATTAAATAATTAAATAAATAGATAGCGATAAATCGTCAAGTAAATAACAAGAGAGAAATACACTGATTAAATTAATTATATAAGGTACCCTGGGGTAATAACGCCACGTTAAGGTTCTAGCAATTTTCACGGCTCAGTTTTAGTTTGTATTTTTCAAACAAATATATGATTTGATACAGCAACTCATTGACTATCTATATAAAAAAAATAATCTAACAGATATGAATACATAAAATGTAATGGCGTGATTTCTTGACCAATGCTATTTGGCGTTATTACCCACCTATATGGGTAATAACGCCATGCAAACAAAACTATGAAATAAGTTGGAACAAATGTATGTAGATTGCCCAATTCTAAAAATATAAACTCTCAGCTCTAGAAATTGACAAATTGCATCCTAAGCTATTGAAAATATTCATTTTTTTGTGAAAGTGTAAGAAAAATAAAGGTGTGATGTGGGGAGGGGGGATGAGGCAAAAAAAAAATCAGACCGTGAGCTTCTTTTTGCTTAAAAAACCGCTTAAATAGAATTATTAGAAACATTGCACAGTTTTAACTGTGTTTATTTGAATCAGTATTTAGGATGTAGCTCGGCCACTGTAGGGAATCAACCGGGGTAAAAATTGCAAGGATTGGCGTTATTACCCCGTTATAGTTATTGCGCTGTACATTTTAAATTACAAATTATCTCGAGAAGATATCCAAAATCTTCCACAAAATTTTGAAAGGCCATGAAATGTACTACAAATTTATGTAATTAACGAAGTATTTCCGGATAAATAAAATAGTCTTCACATCACAAAATGTATCTCGCAAATTTTAGATCAAGCGTTAATTTTAGCTGCTTGTAAAAACAATTGTTGAAACAAATTAACTTGAAGCTGTTTTTTGCGATTTATATGACTCAAAACCCTTCTGCGCAGAACACATGGGTGTTATTTACCAAATTATTTCAAAATTATGCAAAATATTAGCACTTGGCGTTATTACCCCGTCTGGCGTTATTACCCCAGGGTACCTTAGATGTAGGATAGATGCGCCGGTAATAACACCCTTAAGAATTTTCCTTTAAAAGTACTTTTTGATTAACAGCTATAATTATTATATATCTTTTTTTTCAATATTACAACCCTCAGCAAAAGTTTAGACAATGATGCAAATTAACCTTTAAATAAATAATACGAACTCTTGAGTTATACAAATGGCTATGTTTGATTTCAAATATATTTTAAACAATTTAAAATCAAAATAATCGTTTTAATAAAGGATAACATTTAATTTAATGAAACAAGATTAATTTGAATATTGCAAAAATATAGACACATTTTTGATTTTTGGCAACTGCTCACGCTAAAATGCAAATTTAAAACTTATAATGCCACATGCATGAAGTAATTAAGTATACGTCGCTATAGCATCGGTTAGTGAAGATGCTGCTAACTACAAATATTCAGATAGATGAGATAAATGAAGGATGGAAGCTGAAATAGAAAGGGAAGAGTGTTCCTGAAATTTAAATTACACTGAACTGTCTAAAGAGGTCTTTCTATCAAGTATAGCCTAAGAGTGACTTCTTTAAAACAAAACATAAATCTGGAAAGCCTTGCATGAACAGAAAACGAGATGACTGAAGGATCCATAAACTGGCATCTACACAAATGATGATAGCTAATGACCTAAAAAGTCAGTCTATGACCTTAAAGGTAAGTCTGGATTTTCTATGTCAACAGGTACAATTAGTAGAGGAACTAAAGAAAGAGGTAAATTAATTTACATGAAAATGATAAAACAACCAGCTTTAAAATCTTACTACAAATTGATGAGAATGAGGTATGTCATATGGACCCAAGTGGTATATTATGATATACAATGACGAGAAAAAAGTGGAATCTGAATGGCCCAAATGAGTGGGAATATTATAGGAAAGACTTATTCCGCATAATATAAGTAAAGTTTGGTTCAGTTGAAACTCTTTTACAAAAAACGCATACATTTTTAAATCGCCTTTATATATATATATGTATATAACTTTAAGATTTATTTTTAAAAGAATAGTAGATTTAACCCCTGACAAGCACACATCTAAACAGTATATCTCTTTAGGCAGAACAGACAGAACTCTTTAGGGTGAAAAGTACCCAACACAATTCGTTTTCAAATATCTTTGTCGCTAATAAAGTTAAACTAGTTTTTTTAATTAAAGCTTAAACAATTCTGCATATAATATATCTTATGTTAAATTGATTGGTGTCAATTGAAATAGATAAAAATGCCATTGAAGCTGAAAAAATGCCTTTTTGATATTTTTTTGTTTTTGTGCCGCATCTTTCATACTAATGGACTAAAATCTAAAAAAAAATATAGTGATTTGGAAAGATTAAAAATTGATTTAAAAGGTGGTGTAATGTGTTTTTTGATCCTCTTTAAAAAGTACAGTTATTTTACTACTTGAATGCATTGAAGTAATCTATACTAAAAAGTAGGTACAGGACAAGTTTTATAGAAATCAGAGATCTATCATTCATAGTAAGTATTATTTTTAAGCACGAAAATACAAATAAAAAAAAATATATTTAAAAAAAGAATTTTTGTTACATCAGTCTATGCACATAGGGCATCGATGGATATATATATGACTGTCTTATATATGTACGCACTAGTGTGCAAAATTTAAGGACTAATCCAAAAATGCCGACTTTCAAGGAATTTTCAAGCGATAATTTTCACGCGAATATTCAAAATGAAGTAATATAATTCGAATAATTACTAACCCTGCATAACAGTTAGTCCATATAACATCTGATTCAGGTCACACATGGGCACAAGGGTCACAGTCACATAGGCGAAACAAAAAATAGGAAATTTCATATGTCTTATTTATGAGTCTCAAATGACTACTGTATGTGACTCCACTGACAGGTCATTCTGAATGCTGCTTTGTGGTGAGTCACCAGGTGACTTTACAATATTGTTTCATTGAGACTCTAGAGTGACATCTTATCTGGAGTCTCAATTTTAAAATCATTGTGAACATTACATTATGATAAATTGTCAAATAATGTCGCATTAAATTCACATGGTGAGTTTTCACCATTTTCCCCAGTGGTTACTTTCACAGTATGGTCTCTGTAACCATTTGACAAAATCTTGTAACAGAAAGTCACCATGTTACTTTAATGTGACATTATTTGGTGATTTATGTTAATGCAACATCCACAATGACTTTGAAATTGAGTCTTCAAATGACAGTCACATGAGTCGAATAAAACGAAATTGCAAAGTCACCTGGTAACTCGACACAAAGCAGCAGTCACAGTGATCTGTCAGTTGGAGTTATATAGAGTAGTCATTTGAGACTCATAAAAGAGAAGTATGTAATTTCCTATTTTTTGTTTCGCCGTAGTGACTGTAACTCTTGTGACCATGTGTGACCTGGATTTGATGTTATAAGGACTAGCTGTTATTCAGGGATAGTAATTATTCTAATTATATAACTTCCTTTTGAATATTCGCGTGAAAATTATCGCTTGAAAATCCCTTGAAAATTGGCATTTTGAGACTCGTCCTTAAATTTTGCACACCAGTGTATTTAAAAACATAAATTTACATAAACATATAAATGTTTTGTAATACAATTGTAATTATAATTTATTATTTTAAATAAAAAAAAAACACTGATATGATCACAGAAAAAACCCTTGAACACTTGACTGACTACACTTAACTGGCGAATTGGGTTCAAAGCACCCACAATGTTCCGCGCTCATTGCGTCGTAACAACTGAATCTTACTAACGGCTACTGAACATGCTTCTCAAGTACTCAACAAAAAATCACCGAAGGTGAAAGAACTCTGTTAAATACTTACAGCAAATTATAACAAAATACAATTTTGGGGTGGCTACTTTGTACCCAGTTTGGTTGTGAAGGGTTAAAGCAGTGAAAAAAACCTGCCTATGGCGGCATCCTGTATTAATCAGAAGATGTCCTAATAACTGCAAAATGAATATAAAAATACCTGAGGGAACACCTCCTAAGAAGGGAAATTGTCTATAACGTTTTTTTTTCCTATGAGATTCCGTCTTAAAAGGTTTCTGTGTATAGTATTTTTCATAGTCTCCAACATATGAGATATGGATTAGATATTAAAAAATAAGTGAAACATTTAAATATAAATACAGATTCATTGATAAAATAAATACATCACAGCCTTTGACAAACACAGCTTTCAATAATGAAAATTGTACATATGATAAACGAAAAGCTCTACTAAGTAATTTTGGTCCGAACTCCTTCATACAAAACAATTTTTGGTCATAACGAAGTAAAATCTATTAGAAATTTTCTTGACCGGGACAGACTATGTTTAAACTTTTTTCCAGGCCGGTCGAACTTTCTTCTCTATGGTTCGGTTCCGGACCGGATCTAGATATTTCGACCAGTATAATACTCTGGTGCAGATCAACAGCATGTTTTAAATCAGCTTTCACCTAAAATCCATATGCTGCTATTTTATGTAGAAAAGAGAAGCACTATCTTAAATCGAATTTTGTTATTACAATTTGTGAATGACCCCTACCATCTATTGAAATTTTGTCCAGAACTCGCCGCTTAGAGCCAGAATTAAGTGATGTAAATCATTAATTTTGGAGAATTTCGAATTTTAATACCTCTGTGAGATTTATAGATATCGAGATAAAATGTTCTTGTTTAATTCAGGAAAGGATAAAGAAAAATTTCCTAATTGGAAATTTTATCCTACGGGGTCGGTAAAAAAATTTGATTTTTGTGTTTTCTCAAATAGACTTCCATGTAATTGCAACTTATGAAATTTTGTGCCATTTTTATGAAACTTTGAAGTTCGAAATATGTGCCTTGGGGCACTATTTAAGGAGATTGCCTATTGTTTCGACAGTTATGCCTGACCATGTATATGTACATTTACGTAAAATTCTCAAAAAATCAATATTTTATACATACATGAATAGAGAGAGAAGGAGTATAAAATCAAGAGAAATGTTTCACATAGAAGAATCTCTAATTTTTACTTTATTTTTTAAATCTCCATCAAGATGATTGAATGTATTTTTAACAAAAACATTCTTAAAATATCTACTAATGCAAATTTAATGGCTGTAATACTAAGCATTCTATAAGAATAGATTTATAAAGTTCTAACTTTTAAAATATAGCATCATCAGGCAGATTTCTGATATTTTCCTGAGACATTATTCAGATATTAGAGCCCTGGATTTAATTTGTGTAAAGAAAAAATGATTGATTGAAAATCTTTCATTGCATATCAATAAAATAATTTTCGTTATATTTCTAGAATATGTATTACTATATAAGACTATATAAGATAGAAGTTAGTGACAATTTACTGAAGTGTACATTGATTATTTATCAAAAGTGATTAATGTAAATAAGATAATTTAATAGCATTTTTTTATCAATATTAAAATCTATAAATTGAAAAACTGCTAAATTATGAGCCTTATAAAACTTTATAAAGTATTTACCCTTACTAGCTAGATATTAGCGAATATCAGATGCAAATATTATGATTAATTTAAACTGTTAGCGTTGTAACATTTTTATTCTAATTGATGGCTCTTATGTGAAATTGCTTTTATTGATGATTAGAATAATAGATTTAATCGAAGTTCACATTGAAAGCATCATAAAAAAATTTTTTATGTGTGGAATAAATCAAATTTATTGTGATATGTGTCTTAAAGAAAATTGCTTTTTAAAGTTAAGATTCAGGGATGGTATAAAACATCAAATTCTTTCATTGATTATATCTATATACCTTGTAAAGCAACAGTCATATGTAAAAGGTGTACTTGATTTATTTACGTTTTAAAATGTACAGCATTTTTTTCATCAAAAGCTATTTAAAAGTAAATTCCCATAAGTCCTATTTTAAATCCCTCGTTATATTTTAGTTCACGTAACTAAAATACTTATTGTGTAAAAATAATACATTCTTGCTAAGCAGATTTGTTGTCAATTAATCTTCGAAATGTCGATACCAATACTAAATGAAATTACGCTGGATGAAAACGACGTTCTAGTATGTTTTTCCAATATTCTATTCAAGTTTTATTACCAAAATGTCTGTTACTATCACTATCTTTTATAAATATCGTCGATAATAATATCAATTTTAAAAATGGACATTACCAGCTAAGCCTATCAACAATATTGATTTCCTATACTTAGATAAATCAAAATAGGAATGTATTTATACTTTTGAAAAGCGTTATTTCTTTAACAAATAGTAATAATACATAATTTATTTTAAGCAGAATATTTAAAAATTAATGATTCATTAAGCTACAGTCCTTAATTTGATTTATTTTTTTAAAAGCGAAATATTCAACGCTAGTTAGAATTTATTTCTTTTAAATCGAGAGTTTAACTTCTTATAAAATATTTATCTGCAATAGTTATCAAGCTTTTATGTATTACTTACTCATTAAAATAATGGATGTTTTTGGTGTACCCCAGCATATTTTAAGAGATACTTTGAAAGAAAACATAAAACAAATAAAACAATTAGTCGATACACACAATCGTAAGGTATTTTTTTATATTTAATGTAAGTATAAATTATTTTTTTAATTTGACAAATTCTTTTTTATATATATTTTTAAGTTCGCTTAATGAGATGTTGTTATATGTGCTTCTATATTGGATTCATTGCATTCCCCTTTAAAACTTTCCGCGTACCAACAAGTGATATAAAGTGCAGCCTAAAAAAAGAAAAAAAATTATTATTAGTTAACAATTAAATAAAGTTATCATTAGCCTAAATCGAGAGATTCGTGATAATAAAAGCAGTTCTTGATATTTAGAAGCCCCTAGAAACCAATGGATTGTCGGGATTCAAAGGAACAGTTTTGAAAAAGAAAATGTTTTTGATCTCCTCTGTTTTTGTAAACGTTTCTGAATAGTCTTTAGAATATTTTAATTAGATTTCGTGATCCGTAATGTAGATTTTTTAGGACTCTATCGATTCTTAAGTTATAATTTCATGTTCAGCAAATATGTTTAACACACAACTAACAGTTACTGAATTTTAAATTAATTTGTTAATTTAAGAACACCCGGTAAGTGCAAATATAATATGTAAAATAACGTAAATATGTTACTAAAATGCATTTCATTAACAGGAAGTAAATATTAAAAGCGAATGAAAGAAAAATCTTGTGAGTTAGAAATATTTCAAAAATTGATACCCCAAAAATATAAAACCAACGGCCTTTCATTTTTCACGACTTTAGAATGCTATTGAAATGTAAGTTCTAGTTTTATTAATAAAAAAAATGTTCTCATGCATTTATGCGTTTAATTTATTTGTAAACTATAGTTACTCGAAAACTTTTGCGAAAAGTGGTTAGCATTTTATTTAAAAAAGAAAGAGGATTAGTAATATGTTTGTTTTAAAAAAGTATATTAGCTTCAAGAATAAAAAAATAAAAATTAAATGACTTTTCATTCGAGAATGTATGCAATTTTCTGTTCTAATCTAAATAAATGCAAGGTTTTTAACATTGAAGGTGACTTTCAATTTTTCGTTTAGCATAAGTATAGATTATTCAAAAAAGGATTAAAATAAAAGTGAATGTTTGTGAATTTTCAAATATTGTTCCAAAACGTCTGCATACTTATAAAAAGACATTTAAAGAAAAGATACTAATTTCGATAAGAATTAAGTCAAAGTTAATTTTTTTTAATTTACCAGATCTTGTTATGCTTTTCTCAGAAACATATTGTACAGTTTTATATATCATACATATTAGGGTCTATCGATTTTTAACTTTTTTTTTTGTTTCTAAATTCCAAATTGATAAAAAGTTGCTACTAGACACCACAACTTACTACAAAAAAGTTTGGATTAAAAAAAAAAAAATTAGGTCTCCCGGACAAGGCCTAATGTTTAGAAATTTTACTTAAAAAGTATTTTTTTTTTCAAAAATTTAATAAAAAACCTAAAACACTTTTTTTCTAACTTGCAAGTTAAAATTCCACTAACAATAAGCAGAAAAAAACGATATAAAATGGATTTCAAAAACTTAGCACAACATTTAGGTCTCTTGCAAAAGGCCTAGAAGTTGTAAATTTCAGCTAATTTTTGAACATTTTTCAGTGCTTTGATATTTTGTTGTTGCTGGTTTAAAAATTACATATAACTAAAGCCTTGTTAGCCTTGATTGGAATTGTTGAAATAAGTGATATAATAAATCACATTTCAGAACGTCAAGCGTTAACGTGAAACGAAGGGTTGGGGGTTGACTACTACTATCAAACTACATTGTTTGATATTTGTACTTGCAAATGTAATCTCAGCAACGGGATTTGTTCTATTGACAAACAAGTTCCGGCACTAGAACACGAGTTTTTGCTCGACCAACGTGATCATAGATTGATGTCAATTGCAAAGTGTGACAAAAACGAGACTAAAAAGCTTAAAAAGCGATTCGAAAGAAAATCTAGGTCACAAGCTTTAATGCAGGTAGCTGTAAAAAAGACTGAGGATAAAAACTTAACATCTGTTGATAACATTGCTTCTGGTGATAGTACAGATGATTCAGTGTCTCACACATCATGTCAAGATTGTGATTTTGAATGAAATGTACTTGATACGAGTCAAAAATGTACTTGATACGAGTCACTGTTCCAAGTGTAGAAGTAAAACAAGAACTGCCTCAACGCTTGTCTTTGTTTTCACCAGCTTGTGACCGCAGGGGTATTTCTAATAGAGCTGAAGCTCAGTTAGATACTGCACTTTTGCGAGACTTAAATGTCGTTACAACCAGGGATGTAATGGAGGGTACACTGGGGTATACGCCGTTTACCCTTTAGATTTTTTAAGGAACACCGTACTCCCCCTGTTATCCAAGAAATGTAGAAGTATATATGTTCTAGAGTATACCCTCTGTGTTAAGCGTATACCCTTTCCTTAGACCGTATACCCTCAGTTGTTTTTGCGACTACACCACTGGTTACGGTAGAGGACCAAGAAGCAGTAACCGACAAATCCAAAGTAACACATGAAAGACTTAAGTTTCCTAAAGAATTAAGCTCAACTTGAACCTCCCATCTGTTGGCCATTTACTTTGATGGTCGTAAAGATGAAACCATAACAAAAAAAATTGTAGCTGGTAAAAGTGTCCGGAAATCATTAATGGAAGGAGATATATATATTGTTGCGTATATAGGGTTCTTTCGATCTTATGGTTAGACAACTTCAAACTCTTTTCTCTTAGAAAAGTAGAAAATAATTTATTTACAGATCTTCAGAACAACAGAGTGTTCGAAACTCACAAATATTACTAGATATTCAAAAATAACTGTTCAAATCTATCGTACAAGTGCAGATATAGGTCCCAGAGACTCTTTATACAACGTCTCAACACTAAAATCACATTCAAAATAACGTAAATAAAGCTCAAGCAAACTTGCTTAAACAACACCCTAGAAGTTCACTCAATGACTGACTGGTAAATAATAACAACAACAGCTCGTATCGGCTCTCCTATATATAGTCTCGCCGCATGCGGTGGAAATTTCTACAACCTTCTAGAAAAATCCGGAAAACCACGGAACAACATTCAATGTATCAGTAGACCTAGGGGGGGGGTTACCGTAGAGAGGGAAGAGCTACCATCGCCAACAATCGCCAAGTTTTTCGCCAACTTGGGGATATATCGCCAAATTTGGCGACCAAAATTAGTCGTCAAAAGTGACGCCAACTTGGCGATATCTTTATTATTTCGCCAAGCTGCCATAGACATTCACTGAAAATAAAAGACAAGTTTGCTTGATAACAGATACAATGTAACAAAAATTAATATTAGTAAAGGAATGGAGCTTAATAAGATTAATTACATTATTTTACAGTACAAACACTAACTATTTACAAAATTCGTAACACTCCCCCTCCTCAAAGACTGCACGTCCCGGGCAGTGCAATCCCTGAGTTAGAGAAAAACACTTAAAATAAATAAACAAATAAATAAATAAATAAATAATAATAACAATAATAATAAAATTTACATAAATAAGAACTAATTACTATTTACATATTTACAAAAAGTGATTTTCATGACCATGGTCTGAAATTCAAGTTTCGAATTTCTAATCTTTTTGGCCAAAATAAGGGGCTAGCCGGTTATAATGTATGACCTTGGGCTTGGTGTGTGGTGAATTTTGTATACGTACGACGACATCATTCAGCCTGTTGACGACTGTGTAAGGACCGTCCCAGTTTCTTTGTAATACTGGCGACAGTCACTTGCGACGTATGGGATTCCACAACTAAACTTTGTCACCTTCGTTGAACTCATGTCCAGTTGCCTTTGTGTCCTACCGTGTCTTCATCTTTTCCGATGCCAGTCCGATTCGGTTCCTCGCTAGACGATGAATCTCCTCAATCCGTGCCTCGAGTTCATCCACGTACTCCTCGAGCGATAAAGAAGCATCAGGAGGACGGCCAAACAAAAGATCCGCAGGTAGACGAAGATCACGACCAAAGAGCATTTGAGAAGGGGAATAACCAGTGGCCTCATGAGTGGCACTCCTGTTGGCAAGCAGGAAAAGAGGCAATTTCTTGTCCCAGTCTTGTTGATCTTTAGACACAAGGAGGGAGAGGTTATTTAGGATGGTACGATTGAACCGCTCCACCATGCCGTTCGATTGAGGATATAGAGGTGTTGTTCGAGTTTTGTCCATGCCGAGTAGTCCACACATTTCTTTAAACACAGCCGAATTAAAGTTTCTTCCTTGATCAGAATGGATTTGAAGAGGAACTCCGTATCTGGAACCCCAGTGTTGAACCAGTATGTCTGCTACGGTTACCGCCTCTTGATTAGGAATGGCGTAGGCTTCAGGCCACTTGGTGAAGTAATCCATGACAACGAGGATGTACTTGTTGCCATAAGATGTTCTAGAAAGAGGACCCAGGATGTCTAGAGCAATTCGTTCCAAAGGAGCTCCTACATTATAACGTTGCAATCGCCCACGGGTGCGCCTCTTTGGACCTTTAAGTGCTACACAGGTGTCACATGTTCGACACCAGTTCTCAACGTCGCTGCGAACATTATTCCAGTAAAAACGCTCTCGAACCTTTTGAAGGGTCTTCATTACACCAAAATGACCTCCTGTGGGACTACCATGAAGTTCTTGAAGGACCATAGAAATTCTCGACTTAGCGAGTAGTAGTTGCCATCTACAGGTCTTTCCATCATCAGACTCCCATTTTTGGTACAAAATACCATTCTTCAAATGTAGGAAATCCCAGAGAGCCCAATAACGTTTAGTCGTAGGATGGTAATGGACCATGTCTTGCCAGCTGGGCTTCCTGTTGGACTCCTCTTTTAGCTCTAGAATTGGCTTAATTTCAGAATCAGCAAGTTGATCTTTACGCAGGCTCTCGTCCCTCCACGGATCTTGCGATGATGTAGACCCAGTTGTAACTTGTCTTACTATAGGACCTTTGACATCAAATTTCTTTCTCAACCCGGTCGCAGTATCAACAATTATCTGAGCAGGGTCTTCTTGAGAGAGCATCTGCATTTCCATGTGATGAGCCTTTTCGATAGCGTATCTCCATATCGTCTTCTTGAAGCTTTTGTATCCACCTGGCTATCTTGTCTTCAGGGTTCTTAAAATTCAATAGCCAAGTTAGAGAAGCATGATCAGTTCGGATCAGGAATTTTCGACCGTAAAGATAGTGATTAAAATGGTCTATGGCTTTCACTACAGCAAGAAGCTCTTTTCTTGTTATGCAGTAGTTTCGCTCTGCCTTTGACAAGCACTTGCTGAAATAGGCGATAACACGCTCCTGGCCGTCGATTTCCTGGGACAGTACAGCGCCAATGCTTTCGTTACTTGCATCCGTATCAAGTATAAACTGTTTATCGATTTGAGGATATGACAGAATTGGAGTGGATGTTAAGGCCTCCTTAAGCTTTTCGAAAGCAGCGTCACATTCCTGTGTCCACATAAATTTTTGATTGGCTTCTGTTAATTTATGAAGTGGCTTCGCAATCATCGAGAAGCCTTTGACAAATTCTCTGTAATAGGTGCATAATTCTAGAAAACTCCGAAGCTGATGAACATCTGCTGGACGACTCCAATTTTTCACGGCTGATATCGTCTCCGGATCAATCCTGACTCCATCCGACGAAATGATGTGTCCAAGGTAGGCGACTTCATTGCGAAACAAACTGCATTTTGAAGGGCTTAACTTCAAATTAGATTCCTTTAATTTTTGTAGCACCCGCCTGTGGTTGTTCAGATGTTCATCAAAAGATTTTCTTATGATTATGATATCATCTAAATAAACAAGACATGCTTCATATGACAGCCCCCGGAGAACCGTTACCATAAGGCGTTCAAAAGTTGTAGGTGCGTTACATAGGCCAAAAAACATTACCTTGAACTGCCATAATCCTTGTCCCGTTGTAAAGGTAGTCTTCTTTCGGTCGTCCCTATGGATCTCTACCTGCCAGTAACCACTCTTTAGGTGTAAAGTCGAGAACCAAGTGTTGCCCGCAAGTGTGTCGAGAGTGTCGTCGATCCTTGGTAGAGGGTAACTATCCTTTTTAGTGACGTCATTCAGTCGGCGGTAGTCTACACAAAATCTTGTAGAACCATCTTTCTTTCTTACTAATACAATGGGAGACGCCCATGGACTTGTCGATGGTTCGATGACGTTATTTTCTTCCATATCCTTAATTAAATTTTGCACCTCTTCTTGTTTGGCAAAAGGTAATCGTCTAGGGTGTTGCTTAATAGGTGAGGGATCTCCAGTATCAATTCGGTGTTGTGCCGTTTTAGTTCGTCCAAATTTTTCAGATGTTTGGGAAAATAAACTTTGGAATTCTCTAATTAAACTTTCCGCAGCATCCCTTTGATTTGGATCTAAGTCTGTATTTTGTAGCAAATCCTTGACTAAATTATCTGAAGATTTCTGGGGGTGATTGGAATTTTGACTTATGCACGTCACAGGAGTACATGACGCTATCACTTCTCCTTTCTTGATAGTCCTCGTCTTATCACTGATGTTAGCAATTCTGACTGGAATGGTCTTTTTCGAGAGGTCCACTACAGAAGAAGCCACCAATACTTCTGCTTGTTTACTATTGTCTTCGGGATAATCTATATGGCCAAATCGATAATTAGTTTCATTTTTAATTACAGCAGGAATTAAAAATTCTGTTCTTCGATCTAGACTGATGTCTTCTTTGGCTATTACTATTTGTTTACATTCAATTTCGTTATTTAATCCAAAAAGACTTATTTCTTCAAATTTTGAGAGCATTTTGTTATTTTTAAAATGAAGTTTGAAGCCAAACTTCTTCAGAAAATCTAGCCCGATTAAGCAAGGATCTGTTATGTCAGCCACATATGCTGTATGGTAATATTTCGTTCCTCCAAAGTTGATGGTTAAATTGGCCTTTCCTTATATGCCTATCTTGTCGCCCGTCACAGTTTGCAGGGTAACGCATGGTGGAGTCCAGATGAGTTTAGATTTCAATTTCCGAGCCAAATCTTCTCTTATTATTGTCACATTGGCTCCTGTATCAACAATCATATGGCACTGAATTCCGTTAATAAAGCCTATCACATATAATTCATTATCGCCTCCACTCATTTTCGATATTTGAAGTATCTTCAGATGGGGCTTTTTATTCTCTGGTCTTGAATTCATCTTACGTTCGTGGATTTTGGGGCAGTTTCTTCGGAGATGTCCTGAATCACCCCATCCCCAGCACGTGAGATTCTGTCTTCTTGAGCTTGTTCTTCCATATTTTAAGGCTTCAAGCTCTTGATTAATTTTCCTAATTTCTTTCAAGACGTCGATCTCAGGGTCTGAGCCTTTGTTCATTGTTGCCTCTGGGACTGAATGACGATCTCTTCGGCTGGCTTGTGTAGCTGCTTCCAACTTTAAGGCATATAGTAATGCAGTTTTTAAATCCTGCACATCTGCCATTCGTACCGCTCTCTGCACTTCTGGATTTTTTATTCCGTCTACAAAGTACTGCAGTGAGAGCATCTCCCGTATATTTGTTGGGCAGTCAATGAATGCTAAATTTGCCAGCCGTTCTATTTCTGAGGCAAACTTTTGAAGGGTTTCACTCGATTTTTGATGGCGGCTCTTCATTTGTATTCTCGTATAATCCTTCAAGAATTTTTCTCCAAATCTCATTTCAAGTGCACATCTTAGTCTCAAAATTGAGTTGCGTCATATCGGGCAATGTTTGCAGCACGTCGGTGGCTTCTCCTCTCAAAGATGCTGCCAGTTGACAAGCTTTCATCTCGTCACTCCATTTATTCGCTTCGGCTACAATGGTGAATTGGGTTTTGTAAACTTGCCAGGAACTCTTTCCGTCGTATGTCGACAGCTTAATTTGCACAGGAGAAACAGGCGGATTCCTAATTTCTTCATAATTACTACTGGACGCTGAAAGCTTTTTCTCAAGATCTTGTACTTTTTTATTTAGCTTTTCATCTACTTCACCTATTTTCTCTTCAACGTTACTGATTTTCTCTTCAACGTTACAAACTTCATTCTGAATTTTCTCTTCTACTTCCGCCATTTTCCTTTCCATTTTCTCTTCAACATTACTAACTTCATTCTGAATTTTCTCTTCTACCGAGCCTATTCTTCTCTCTACCGACGAGAACTTTTCTTCTAAAGTTTTCTTCATTTGTTCTTGGCCTTTATTAATCTTTTCAGTCAATTCTTCTTGGCCTTTATTCATTTTTTCCGCCAACTCTTCTTGGCCTTTATTCATTTTTTCCGTCAACTCTTCTTGGCCTTTATTCATTTTTTCCGCCAACTCTTCTTGGCCTTTGTCAATTTTATTTGTCAACTGTTCCATTCTTTCTTGGTTTTTATTCATTTTATCCGCCAACTCTTCTTGGCCTTTATCAATTTTGTTTGTCAACTCTTCCAGCAACTCTTCTTGTCCTTTGTCAATTTTATTCGTCAATTCTGTTTTTATGCCATTGATAGCATCTAATAGCTCTTTCAGTTGTCCGTCCATTGCTCTTGTTTTCGCCATAAGACTCCACTCCTGACAGCAAAAATTGTTGCGTATATAGGGTTCTTTCGATCTTATGGTTAGACAACTTCAAACTCTTTTCTCTTAGAAAAGTAGAAAATAATTTATTTACAGATCTTCAGAACAACAGAGTCTTCGAAACTCACAAATATTACTAGATATTCAAAAATAACTGTTCAAATCTATCGTACAAGTGCAGATATAGGTCCCAGAGACTCTTTATACAACGTCTCAACACTAAAATCACATTCAAAATAACGTAAATAAAGCTCAAGCAAACTTGCTTAAACAATACCCTAGAAGTTCACTCAATGACTGACTGGTAAATAATAACAACAACAGCTCGTATCGGCTCTCCTATATATAGTCTCGCCGCATGCGGTGGAAATTTCTACAACCTTCTAGAAAAATCCGGAAAACCACGGAACAACATTCAATGTATCAATAGACCTAGGGGGTTACCGTAGAGAGGGAAGGGTTACCATCGCCAACAATCGCCAAGTTTGTCGCCAACTTGGCGATATATCGCCAAATTTGGCGACCAAAATTAGTCTCAAAAGTGACGCTAATTTGGCGATATCTTTATTATTTCGCCAAGCTGCCACAGACATTCACTGAAAATAATAGACAAGTTTGCTTGATAACAGATACAATGTAACAAAAATTAATATTAGTAAAGGAATGGAGCTTAATAAGATTATTTACATTATTTTACAGTACAAACACTAACTATTTACAAAATTCGTAACATTATTGTTCAAGAACCTGGATCCAAGTATTTCGGTCATTTAACTCCCATAAATGGAACAGGGAAGGTCATAGTTACATCACTTGTAAATTATTGTGAAGAAAAAACTGTCGATCTTAAAAAAGTAAAAGCTATTGGTTGTGATGGTACGGCAGCAAACACAGGTATTTCAGATGGAGTTATAACCTTATTTGAAAATAAAATACAGAAGCCACTACAGGCAGTTTTGTGTCTATTACATTTGAATGAATTTCCATTTAGAAAAATTATGGTTGCTCTTGATGGGCCAACTTCGGTCATGTTCTATGAATATACATCAGCAACATTTTGTACACATATACTACATTTTATTCCACGTTAGAATATTTTATACATTTGTAATAAACAATAGTAATCACAAATAACGATATAGTTTATTTCAACACCTTTATGAAACAATTTATATCGTTAAACTATCTTTTTTAAGGTATACAACATTTATATATTAATTATATAGTATATATATATATATATATAGAGAGAGAGAGATATTGCGTCATTTTATGCCTCCTGTAACAAAAATACACTTAAGTCTAGTGTTTTTAACGAAAAAAAAAATGGTTCATTTACACTAAAATTTACGAAAGTTTCGTCAAAATTAACAAATTTTAGGTCTTGTGCGGGAGACCTAAATCTTGTGCTAAGTTTTTTAAATACATTTTCTATCGTTTTTCATGCTTATTGTTAGTGGAATTTTAACTTGCAATTAAAACAATGTGTTTTGGGTTTTTATAAAAATTTTGTACAAATTTTAACATTTTAAGTAAACACAGTGTTAAGTGACATTTTAAGTAAAATTTCTAAACTTTAGGCTTTGTGCGGGAGATCCTTTTATCAACTTAGAATTCGGAAACAAAAAAAAGTTAAATATCGATACACCCTAGTACATATATATTTTTAGCATTAGTCAAAGTTATGATAACATATGTGTAACACTTTCAGGATGTTGCAATAGTAGGTAGAAAGAAAATGGTGTCCATAATTTTTTATTTCAATGTTTAAAGTGATAAATTATATTTAAATATTTATATTAGTGTATTTTTATATTTATATTGGTGTAAAGTATATTTAGTGGTATTTTTTTTAATATTTAGTGGTAAAGATGTTTTAACCTCTCAACTAATCAATATTTTTGAAAAAAAAACCTTCAACTAATGCCCATTTTTTTCATGCTTTTTACAGAATTTGTAAATTTTTATCACCGATTTTTCAAAATAGAAATTTTTGCCTAATTGAATCAGAAAAATGCTTGGATTAAATAATTCAAAATTTACAACTAAAATTTACTGGTGAGTAAATCATGCTTGGAATATAGAAGATGCCCGATACCACGTACGGGCAAATAAAAGATGCGGTTGATGAAACTGGACAATTTTTGTGAACGTTTTTATATTAATATGTAATGATGCGTAATGTCAAATTTCTTGGAGAGGTTAATAGTCCCTTGAAGAGGGAACGCACACTGTCTTAAAAGGACGTAAAAGTTTTAAAATTCAGCAACAAGTAATTAGTGACAGCTATTGATATTAATATTGCAGGACATTAATGTGTAAAATTCGAAAAAATCTCCACTACGCTTTTTAGTTCTATTTCAAAAAGCCACAGTTAGATGCCGCTACACTGTCTCAAATTCTTGAATGATAAAAATCAAAACAATTAGATAAAAATCTTCTCAGCTTTAACTATTGTTTTATTAGCTATTGATACGCCAAAGTATAAGTTTTGCTTTTAAAGTCAAAAAGTTATTTTAATCTTTATTATAGTTTGAGCAGGAATCTGTTATTAATATTTTGAATAAAATGAAGGAAGTATGATTAAGAAATATGTGATTTCATATGATATTTTTTCTAAGAAACATCCCAAATGCGTTTTAGCAACCAAATGTGTTTTAGCAACCTAAATAAATTTAAAATAGACATAAGTCTAATTATCGCACTTATCTTATATATTAAAACAGTAGCGTTTGTTTTTCAGCACACTAAAACTGGTCTCTACGCATGCACGCTTCCGCAGATATCTGAGTGAGAACCAATCGGAGAAGACTATACTTTCTCTCTGTATATGTATACGCATTTGCAAAGCGCGTTGGTAAATATGGGATAAGATTGAATTTTTGCGGTCACTATTTAATGCAATGCTATGATAATTATATTTGTTTTCTTTACTTATCTTATAATGATCGAGATACATTGGTTTTTTCCCTTTATGTAAGTTATTTTATTTCCATTTGTATTCTTTTTTCATGTTATACGCTATTCCCTCTTTCAAACCTTGCGATGCTATTGCCGGCAATCTTAGGCTTAATGTAGATATGTTTCATGTGAAATTGAAACATTCAATAGTTAATGATTAAAGTGTTTATTTACATTATTGGCCGATAAATTATTTACTATATTGTAATTTTCAAATTTATACTAAGTATGTATAAAAAACCTGGCTGGAAATCACATTGTTTTTTGTTTTGTGTTTTGGAGGGGAAGCAGGTATTTTCAACCGATGTTTTGACTTCATGGATGTAAACAGATTCGCAAATCACTATTTATTTTTTGCTTCAGTTTCTAATTATACTCATATCAAAAAACGGTGTTTTTCCCCTTATAATTTCATTTTTGAGCAAATTCATAACGTTTAGGAAGTATTTACATTACATTGTTTTCGCCGAAGAATGCAGAATTGCATATGAAATGAAAATATGCCCAGTTATAAACAGCTTTGCAAATGATTAATATTTATTTAATGTTTCACTTTCTTTGTGTTGACTCGAAGTTCCCTTTTAAAAAAAAGTACCCTTTTTTTAAAGTGTTCCCGTGACAAAATTTGCTGAGTTCTTTTGGGGGAAGGAGGAGGGAATATTTTGATGAAATTTGCTATTTTTTTCAATCACTTGATCTTGATCTCTCAACAATATTTTTTCAAAAATATGAAGATCATTATAATCAACAAAGAAAAATAATATTATCAGAAGAGATCCCTCTTTTTGCATAGCATTCAATCATGATAATGCAGTGAGTCTTTATATACCATATTCATCGCTTGCTCTATTTTTATGATTATTTCGCAAAATTTTGTGGTACCTAGACAATTTGAAAATTACAATATAGAAAATGCTTTATCGGCCAAGAACGTAAATAAACACTTTAATCATTAACTATTGAATGTTTCAATTTTTATATAAAACATCTCTACATTAAGCCTAAGATTGCCTGCAACTTACGTAAAGTGAAGAAACCAATGTATTTCGATCATTATAAGAAAAGTAAAGAAAAAAAAAATATAATTTTCATTGCATTAAACAGTAATAGCAAAAATGCAGTTTTATCCCATATTTACCAACACGCTTTGCAAATGCGTATACAGAGAGTAAGTACAGTCATCTCCATGGTTAGAAAAATAATTGTAATAGATGTAATTTGCCGTTTTATCGAATTTATCCTTTTTTCGTCATTTTTTGTGAAATTAGTCGTTTTTTCGTTATTTTCAGAAATTTGTCATTTTTTTTTCACTTTTTCTTTTGCGAAATTTACCTTTTTTGTGATATTTTGATGAAATGTGTCTCTTTTTTAATCTTTTGACAAAATGTGTTTTTTTCTCACAATCTGTTTACCAATATTTGCGTGTTTTGAAGTACCTAGACAAATTTTATGTTTTTTTTCTGGATTTGTTGATGAAATTCATGTCTTTTAAGATACCAGGACAAAATTATTTGTTTTCTCAGGTATTTTCGGTGCAATTTGTCGTTTTTGCTCGCTGTCTTTCGATGTAATTTGCCGTTTTATGGAATTTATTCTTTTTTCGTGATTCTTTTGTGAAAATTTTCGTTTTTTGTTATTTTCAGAAATTTGTCTTTTTTTCACTCTTTTTTTTTTTTTACAAAATTTACCTTTTTTGTGATTTTTTGTTGAAATATGCCTCTTTTTTTCATCTTTTGATAGTTCTTTCTCACAATCTGTTTACCAATATTTGCGTTTTTTGAAGTACCTAGACAAATTTTATATTTTTTCACGATCTTTTGACGAAACCCACGTCTTTTAGGATACCAGGACAAAATTATTTGTTTTCTGAGGGATTTTCGGTGAAATTTATTGTTTTTTCTCGCTATCTTTCAATGTAATTTGCCGTTTTATCGAATTTATCCTTTTTTCGAGATTTTTTTGTGAAATTTGTCGTTTTTTTTGTTATTTTCAGAAATTTGTCATTTTTTTAACCTTTTTCTTTTGCAAAATTTACCTTTTTTGTGAACTTTTGATGAAATGTGCCTCTTTTTTCATCTTTTTACAAAATGTGTTGTTTTCTCACAATCTGTTTACCAATATTTGCGTTTTTTGAAGTACCTAGACAAATTTTATGTATTTTCTCGATCTGTTGATGAAATTCACGTCTTTTATGATACCAGGACAAAATTATTTGTTTTCTCGCGGATTTTCGGTAGAATTTGTCGTTTTTCTCGCGATCTTTCGATGTATTTTGCCGTTTTATCGAATTTAACCTTTTTTCGTGATTTTTGTTTTGTGAAATTTGTCGTTTTTTTCGTTATTTTCAGAAATTTGTCATATTTTTGCTTTTTTCCGCAAAAATGACCTGTTTTGCGATCTTTTGATGAAATGTGCCTCTTTTTTTCATCTTTTGAGAAAATGTGTTGTTTTCTCACAATCTATGTACCAATATTTGCATTTTTTGAAGTACCTAGACAAATTTAAAGTATTTTCACGATCTTTTGACGAAATCCACGTCTTTTATGATATCAGGACAAAATTATTTGTTTTCTCAGGGATTGTTAGTGAAATTTGTCGTTTTAGCTAGCATCTTTCGATCTAATTTGCCGTTTTATGGAATTTATCATTTTTTCGTGATTTTTTGTGAAATTTGTCGTTTTTTTCGTTATTTTCAGAAATTTGTCATATTTTTGCTTTTTTCCGCAAAAATGACCTGTTTTGCGATCTTTTGATGAAATGTGCCTCTTTTTTTCATCTTTTGAGAAAATGTGTTGTTTTCTCACAATCTATGTACCAATATTTGCATTTTTTGAAGTACCTAGACAAATTTAAAGTATTTTCACGATCTTTTGACGAAATCCACGTCTTTTATGATATCAGGACAAAATTATTTGTTTTCTCAGGGATTGTTAGTGAAATTTGTCGTTTTAGCTAGCATCTTTCGATCTAATTTGCCGTTTTATGGAATTTATCATTTTTTCGTGATTTTTTGTGAAATTTTTCGTTTTTTTGTTATTTTCAGAAATTTGTTATTTTTTTCAATTTTTTTTTTGCAAAATTTACCTATTTTGTGATCTTTTGATGAAATGTGCCTCTTTTTTTCATCTTTTGACAAAATGTGTTGCTTTATCGCAATCTGTTTACCAATATTTGCGTTTTTTGAAGTACCTAGACAAATTTTATGTATTTTCTCGGTCTATTGATGAAATTCACGTCTTTTATGATACCAAGATAAAATTATTTGTTTTTTGGGGATTTTCGGTGAAATTTGTCGTTTTTCTCGCGGTCTTTCGATGTAATTTGCCGTTTTATCGAATTTATCCCTTTTCGTGATTTTTTTGGAGGAAATTTCTCGTTTTTTCGTTATTTTCAGAAATTTGTCATATTTTCGCCTTTTTCTTTCGCAAAAATAACCTGTTTTGCGATCTTTTAATGAAATGTGCCTCTTTTTTTTCATATTTTGAGAAAATGTGTTGTTTTGTCACAATCTGTTTACCAATATTTGCATTTTTTGAAGTACCTAGATAAATTTAAAGTATTTTCACGATCTATTGACGAAATCCTCGTCTTTTATGATACCAGGACAAAATTATTTGTTTTCTCAGGAATTTTTGGTGAAATTTGTCGTTTTTGCTCGCTATCTTTCGATGTAATTTGCCGTTTTATCGAATTTATTTTTTTTCGTGATTTTTTTTGTGAAATTTTTCGTTTTTTTGTTATTTTCAGAAATTTGTCATTTTTTTTCACTTTTTTTTTGCAAAATTTACCTTTTTTGTGATCTTTTGATGAAATGTGTCTCTTTTTTTCATCTTTTGACAAAATGTGTTGTTTCTCACAATCTGTTTACCAATATTTGCGTTTTTTGATGTACCTAGGCAAATTTTATGTATTTTCGCGATATGTTGATGAAATTCATGTCTTTTATGATACCAGGACGAAATTATTTGTTTTCTCGGGGATTTTCGGTGAAATTTGTCACTTTTTCTCGCGATTTTTCGATGTAATTTGCTTTTTCATCGAATTTATCCTTTTTTCGTGATTTTTGTGCGAGATTGTCGTTTTTTGTTATTATTTTGAGAAATTTGCCATCTTTTTGCTATTTTTAGCTAAATTTACCCTTTTTTTTCAATTACCTAGACAAATTTTAAGTGCTTTTTGAGATCTTTGGACGAAAATCGTGTCTTTATGATACATGGACAAAATTCGTCATCTTGAGGTCTTTCGGTAAAGTTTATCGTTTTTCTCGAGTTCTTTCGATGAAATTTGTCGTTTTGTCACGATTTTTCGATGTAATTTGCCGTTTTATTAAAAATCTTTTTGCATTTTTTTTTTTTGCGAAATTTATCTCTTTTGTGATTTTTTGATGAAATTTGCTTTTTTTCAATCCTTTGACGAAATTTGTTTACTCACAATCATTTGTCAAAATTTCTTGTTTTCACACAATATTTTGATTTTTTTTTCACAATATGTTTACAAATTTGCCATTTTTTAGAGATTTTTTTTGTCAAAATTTGCCTTTTTTACGAATTTTTTTCATGAAAATTGCCATTTTTTAGACGTTTTGGCAAAATTTTGATTTTTTGCAATACTTCCGAGAAATTTGTTTTATTTGGGATACCTAGAAAATTTTTGCAGTTAGCAGTTTTTTGACAATTTGCAGTTTTTTGTCAAATTTTTTAGAGATATTTTGAAGATATTTGTTGTTTTTTGTAATCTGTTGACGAAATTTGCTGTTTTTTTTCCACATCTATTTGCAAAATTTCCGGGTGATGTTTTTTTTCTGGGGGGGGGGAAGGGTATTTTGAAAAAATTTGCTATTTTTGTGATTATTTGCTAAAATTTGCGTTTTTTATGGTACCTAGACAAATTTTGTTACATACCAAATGATTTCTAGCATTTAAAAAAAAAAATAACAATTGAAAAATAATCTTCAAACGTTTTCAAGAGTCTGTGGCGTGTGTCGCAGCGTTACACCGATTTTGCGCCCGGGATCATGTCACGTTGGTGTTACGTTGGTAAATGGAAAAGCATATTGAGATTTTTAATAAATATTAATCTTAAAAAAAAATTTATAGCGGCAAAATACGTTTTTCTCTTTGGTTCCTTCATATTGTTGCCGTCAAGTTTTGACGGGTTTCACCTAGCCAGAATAAATATTATCATTAATTTTTTAATATGTGAAATCTACATGTATTTTTGATTTATGAAAAGGTAATAGAAAATTTAGTTGAAAATGCAAATGTTTATTTGTTGAATGGGGTGGGTAATGTAACAACAAATTAAACACTGAGAGGATCATTGTTATAGTTGTTGGTAAATGGTAAATTATGAATTCAGTCTTATTTTGCTGTGAAGTAAGTGAAGTATGTATATTTTGTATGAAATGAGCAATGACAGTAATTTATGATTTAATCATGTCATGTACAATTTATTGGTGTTGTATTTGTAAATGGAAAATTATCAAATGAGAGAGATTCTAATTCTATGACAGCATGTTTGATTGTAACTCAGCCAATTGCGGGTCATTTGCCTGGATGTAAAATGCAGGTTTTTCTTTTATTTATTGAAATTTTTGCCGAAGATTAGTCGTTAAAAAATCCTTTAATAGCTAAAAAATACTTTTTTTTCGTTGGTGCCGTGAATTTTTGACGGGTTTCATCTAGTAGAATAAATAGAGTGGTTATTTACGTCACATATACGTCTAAGCAATAATAAAAATAAATTTGACATTCTAAGCTATTTTAGAGCTGTAAAGTAAAATGTTCATGTAACAATTTACGAAGGGATTTAATAAACTTATTTTATGCAAAATAACAGTACTGACAGTTGTATTTATTAATTTAAACTCATTCTTCATATAAGTAACGTATTCTTGATACTGAAAAAAATATTTTCTATTCAGTTTTGGACCCTATTTCGAAGAATAAATGTTGTATTTATTTCAACCTCAATAATGTTTTAACCAAATTATGCATGAAAAAAATTCAAATTGTCCATTTATTACTGTTTTAATATTTAATTATAAAATAAGTTTCTTTGTACGGATCCAACTCTCTTCAGAACATATACTCATGATAGTAAATTTTATTTAATTATAAGAAAAAAAAATTATTTTCATTCAGTTTGTATTGGTATTTTTATTTTCACTCTACGATAATATTTATGTATAATAAAATATTAAAAGTACATTTGACCAAATATTTTTTCTTGATGAATAAAAATTGTTTTTCATGATAGATTTATTAATTTCCCCTTAAAGTTTTAATCTTACTTTTGAAAAATTAGATTTTACCATTATAAAGCTATTCAATCTAGTAATTTATATTTGTTCTGTAAACAATCAAAACTTTAATTATTTGGGTTCAAAAATCTTCTAAATATTCTTGAATTTTCTTTTAATAAATTTTATTGCATACGTAGAATAATAGCATGAAGAAATATTGAATTCAAATTATTTACATACTCTGTACAAAATGTATAATATGTACAAAATATAAATGCTTTTACCTTGATAATTTCTGATCATCATACTAAAAACTGGAAAGATGATCCTATATGCATTTCTGCGTGTCTTTTCATAAAAATAACATAATTCTTCAATAAAACTGAAGACACGCACGACAAACAAAAAATATAAACATTCTCTCTAAAAAATTCTTTTACATTCCATCAAAAATTGATGCCAACTTTTTTATCTAAACTTTTAACTCATCTCGTAAGATAAAAAATATAAAAAGCAAAGCAGACGAAAAAACAGCTTCGCTTCCATAGCAACGAGTCGCGTCTTATAAATAAATTAAATATCACAATTGCAAATATGCAAACGATTTTCTGTGAATAAACTGGAATAACTTAATTTATCAATTCCTAACATACTCCCACCTTTAATTTAGGCGGAAGCCAAATTAAACTTAAGATCACTTTTGATCAAATTAAGCCCTAATTCAAAATAAAAAATATGTAAATAAATAAAGATAATAACTAAACAATAATAAAATAATAATGAAACATTTAGAGTTCTAGAAAAGTCAATTCAGGGGTCTCTGTACTACTCTACCACTTCTAGTTTTACTGTTACTCACAGTCTGGATTACAGGGTCATCAGGACTTGATATCTCTAATGAGTACAGCTTACGAAGTGGACGCACCAAGGTCCCTGAACTTGTTTTAACTTCAGCCACTCTAGCTGCTCCATCTCGACTTGGGAAAATCTTTACAATTTTTCCTATAGGCCAATAAAGTCTCTTTTGGTTTAGTTCTATCAAGACTACTTCACCTAGTCTGACAGCTTGTCCTTTCTGTTTTGATTTTTGGACCAATTCAGCTAAATATTCTTTTCTAAATCTATTTCTAAGTTGTTGCCGAATATTTTGACAGTGTTTATATCTAGATTGAAGTTTCTTTGAATCTATTGCATCTAAATCAGGAACACCTATTTCTTCAATGTCTTGCAAAAATGATGATGGAGTCAAAGGTATAAATTTATCTGTTTCTTCAAAAATATAGGTTAGAGGCCTTTTATTTACTGTTGCTTCGACATCACATAGAACAGTCATGAGTTCTTCAAAAGTTAAAGTTGAAGTGCCGAGTGTTCTGATCAAGGGAATTTTAACACATCTAATCAGACGCTCCCACCATCCACCCCACCAAGCTGCTGCTGGAGGGATGAACTTCCATTTAATAGGAGACAGTTCTTTTGAAGAAACTATTGCATTCCAATCCAATGATTTTAAAAGGTTATTGGTTCCTCTAAAATTTGAGCCATTATCAGAGTATATAGTAGTCGGCCTTCCTCTCCTGCATATAAATCTTCGAAGTGACTGAATGAATCCTTCCGCTGAGAGACTGGATACAAGTTCCAAATGTATTGCCCTATATACTGCACATGTAAAAAGTACAACCCAAACTTTGGATCTTTGCTTTACGAAAAGAGGGCCAAAAAGATCAGCTCCAACAACTTCAAAAACTTTGGAATCTCTGACTCGATCTAGAGGTAGGTGGATTGGAGGTGTAGTATATGGCTTTGTGGAGTATCTTTTGCATCTGTAACACTTAGACAATTGACTTCTAATGATGCGTCTAGAAGAAATTATCCAATATTTTTCTCTCAAAATGGATCCAACTGTTTGAAGTCCAGCATGACAATTCTTTAAATGACATTCTTGAATCAGACAATTCACTACATGATGTTTCGATGGTAATAAAATTGGATATCTGAAAGAAAACTCGTCATCCCGCTCTAATATCTTTGTTTTTACTCTCAACAATCCTTGATCTTTCATAACCTTTAATCCTTTTATTGCATCAGTAGTATTACCAAAACTTTCAGATTGTATTATTGACCAGAGCGACCTTTCCGCATCTTCCTTTTCTTCAATCGACAATTCTGATGGAAAACATATATTTCGATTTCTGCACTTCATTATGAATCTCTTCACCCAACATACGACATTAATAAATCTACCAAATTTTGAAATTCTACTATATATCATAAATTCAAGTGAATTAGAACATAAAAGAGTAGGTACTGCAGTTTTCTTCTTTTCCATCATTACTAATTCTTCGTTGGGGCTTGTTTCTGAATGTGACCAATTTTCTTCTGATAACTTCGGTCCCTCCCACCATCTCATCTTCAGCAGCTGTTTAGGACTACATCCGCGAGAAGGTAGATCAGCAGGGTTGAGATGACCAGGTACGAAGTTCCATTGTTGAGATTCGGAAAATTTACAAATTTCTCTAACTCTATTGCCTACAAACGTTCTCCATTGATCATTTCTTCGAATCCAAGCGAGAACAGTCGAAGAGTCGGTCCAATATTTTACTGCTATGGAAATACAGTTAAAGGCTTTCAAGACAAAGTTAGTCATGATTTCTGTAGATTTTGAAATAAAATTTTCTAGTTCAGGCACATTGTCGACTGAAGTAACGCAGTTATCTATATAGTATGATTTCATAAGCTTCTCAGCTATCTGTTTGTTTTCTTCATCAATATTACTCAAATGATATCTTATAACTGCACCTAGCAAAAATGGGCTACAAGTTGCTCCAAAAACTACTCTATTGTGTTGATAAACTTGAAATTCGTCAGGACTCTTCCACCATAAAAATCGCAAGAAATGCCGATCTGATTCTTTGACTTCAATTTGAAGAAATGCTCTTCTTATATCGGCTACTACCCCAATAGCTTTCTCACGAAATCTTATTAACACTGCAGGAATTTGTTCGATGAGGTTTGGTCCTTTAAAGAGGCAATCATTTAAAGAAGGAGACCTCCCTACCTTACACGATGCATCAAAAACTGGTCGAACACTTGTAGTAAGACTATCTGGTTTGATGACGGGATGATGAGGTAAAAAATGTCCTGGAATCTTGAGTGCTTCATCTGGTACTTTACTTATAACGCCTTCTTCTTCCCATTCATAGAAAACTTTAGCATATTCTTCAAACATTTTCATTGATTTTAATTTCTTTGTTGAATTTATCAATCTTCGTTCAGCTATGTGTCTATTTGAGGGAATCTCACGTTTGCCGTTAATCCAAGGAAGACCTACAATATAGCGACCTTCTATATTTCTATCAACTTCTTTTATAAAATTATCATGAGCGAGTTCTTCTTCTTCTGCTTTAGACAAAGTTTGACAGGGATCTGTTATACCAATTGTCTCTAACTTCCATAATTCTGGAATCTTCATATCTTTTAAAGCTAGGTTCGTGATAAACATATTTCCATAATTTAGGCAAGACTGTGATGTACTTTCTAAACGACCACAAAGTGTCCATCCAAACTTTGTCTCTATTGCTGTAAGACCGCTCTTTAACTGTTTTACTCGACCTGTAAGAAGTTGTCCGTAGTAATCGCTTCCAATCAAAATTTCAATTTTTGGACTTCCTGCTCCTAAATCTGTGATCCATAGTTTTTTTTGTTTAAGCTCTTTAATTACTGATTCTTTCGGTATCCGAGGAATATTATTACAAATTATATCTTGATCCAAAAGTTCTAAGACTTCTTTCGTTTGTTTCTGTCTATCAGAAGAACTTAACTCAACTTGGAATTTATTGTGAGATTTAGCTTCTGTTTGCGTACCACCAAACAAAGTGTGTACAATAGCTTCAGAAGAAATGGGATGTAAACCTAACTCTTCAGCTGTACCTTTTAAAATATAGCTCTTTTGCGACCCACAATCAAGTAACGCTCGTACTTTCTTTGTTATTCGACCTTTAATAACTATTTCTAAAGTCATAAGGGCTACTTCAGCAGAACACTGCTTACTTGCTATGGTGCTTTGAATAACTTCTGGGGTCTTAACTGTATTTTCTGGTTCTTTACACATTGAAATTTCAGGGCATAATAACTCGGTATGGGGTTTAGAACAAACGTGGCAACGAATAAACACTTTGCAAACTTTAGCGTGGTTACCAAAACGAAGACATTTTAAACAGCAATTTTTATTCTTAATTTTGGCCTTCCGTTCATTAAAGGAAAGAGATCTAGCTCTAATACAGTCCTTGCTTTCATGAGATTTACTGCAAAATAAACAGAGGCGTTCTTTTGCGCTAAATAGCCCTGCCGCAGTAGGTATTTTACTTTCTGCTTTTCTTAACTTTTCTTTAGGTTTGTCTTTAGAGCTCAGCTCTATAAAACTCGATTTGGCTAATTTGAATCTTTCCTCGTTTGCAACTTCTTGTTTCAGAAATTCCATCAAACTTACTATATTTGCTTTTGTTGACAATGCATTATTATTACTAACAACGTTTGATGTAATTGAAATATTATATCGCTGCCATGCTTTTAATACATCTTCCGATAAGCTAGATTCTATCATGGGATAGAGCCACGCCGAATTGCTTTCTAAACTTAAACCCATTGATTCTAACGATCTTAAATATGCTTCGACTTTCGTGAATAAATCTGATAAGGGAAGTTTATCTTTGCCGTGCGCCTGTACATTAGCTACAATCAATTTCAGGAATTCTCGTACGTACACTTCTATTAGTAAATCTTTATTCCCAAAACGCTCTTGAAATGCCTCGACAGCTTTGGGGTAATTAACTGCGGTCATTGGATAGCTCTCTAACAAACGCCTGGCACTGGTTCCAGGTTCTACCGATTGGATAAGATACTGAAATTTGTCACTATTATCCAAATCTATGTCTTCGTGAATTTTTTGAAACTGGGACCAAAATGAAAGATAATTTATTAACTGCGAATCGAATGGCTTAATATTTAGTTTAGGTAATTTATAATGCTTTGATTTCGAATAACCGCAATCTGTGTTTTTTACACTATCATCTTGATTACGTTTATTTGTACCCAATGCTTCGCTAACTTTACGCTTAATGGTAATAAATTGATCTGAATAACTTTCATTTTCCACTACTTCATTTTCAATAGCCTCTTCATCGCATTTATCATCATCTAACATGAGCTCAATTATAGCTTCATCAATAGATTTAATTTCATGAATCAAATTTTCTAATTTACTAAAATCGTCTGAAATTTTACCCTTATCTAATGACTCGCTATTAATTTCTTCATTCAAAACATTTAAAGTTCTGGTAAATGACGCACGTAGCGGTGTACGCTTTTTCTTTAACTTATTCATCTTAGAAAAATTAAGTTGTAATGCACAGCTTATGAAAACACTATACGCTATAAAAACAATTCAATATCTCAACATTATTATTCAAATGTCCCTGTTCGGGCGCCAGATTTTGTTCTGTAAACAATCAAAACTTTAATTATTTGGGTTCAAAAATCTTCTAAATATTCTTGAATTTTCTTTTAATAAATTTTATTGCATACGTAGAATAATAGCATGAAGAAATATTGAATTCAAATTATTTACATACTATGTACAAAATGTATAATATGTACAAAATATAAATGCTTTTACCTTGATAATTTCTGATCATCATACTAAAAACTGGAAAGATGATCCTATATGCATTTCTGCGTGTCTTTTCATAAAAATAACATAATTCTTCAATAAAACTGAAGACACGCACGACAAACAAAAAATATAAACATTCTCTCTAAAAAATTCTTTTACATTCCATCAAAAATTGATGCCAACTTTTTTATCTAAACTTTTAACTCATCTCGTAAGATAAAAAATATAAAAAGCAAAGCAGACGAAAAAACAGCTTCGCTTCCATAGCAACGAGTCGCGTCTTATAAATAAATTAAATATCACAATTGCAAATATGCAAACGATTTTCTGTGAATAAACTGGAATAACTTAATTTATCAATTCCTAACAATATTAACAGTTAGGAATATAAAAGTATTTCAATTCAGAATTTTAATTATAATATTAGCAATGTTTGTTTATTAGAGAAGTTATATTAATTTTTTTTTTCAACAGCTTAATTTTCACAGTACCCCAAGTCACTGTTTTTAAAATTCCTTTTATATGTAACACAAACGTAAATTTTGTGTAATGCCTTAAAAATATTTTCTGTTCTGAGTTAAATAGCTTTTTTAAATTATAAAACTATCAAAAGTATCGTTACTTCCAGCAGTGTAATACATAATCAAACAATTTCTACGCGAATGTGAAATGTATTTCCAAATTTTAAATATTTACTACAAATATTAATTTGTGGCTTTTTCTTTTATCAAATAATCTTTTTTAGTGAAAGAAATAATGTTTATATTATGTATCGAGCCCATTTAATTATTGCTTTAACTGCGTTTCCATTGAAAGTTTTGATAATGGGAACAATGTTAAGCAATCTATTTTTAATATTTTTGTAATAATAAGGAAATCCTTATTAAAATATCTGGACACGTTCAAAACAACAAACTAAACATATTATATAATCATTATAAGGATTTTAAGAAATTTATGTAAGTCTTTCAATTTTAAAAGTAAACCATCAACATTACATTTACAATAAGAGGAGTATTTGTTTAAATCCACTAATGATATTTACCATACTGAAATAAATAGCTTATAAGATTACAAGAAAAGAACAATTAGAATCAAAATTCCTTCCAGCTGTGTCATACATAATCAACTTGCTTCCATTGTTTGAAATCAATATAAAATCAATTTCCTAATTTTGAACAGTAATTTCGAAATTTAATTAAATGGCTTTGTAATTATGACTGCGTAAAATAATGATTTTTGTTCTAATTAATAAAGTTTTATTAAATGATTTCAATAGCCATAAATATTGCTTTAAAGGCACAGCATTTTTATTGAATAATTGACTGCCCGGAAAATACAAAAGTCTGCACGCATTATTAATTTTTCACCAGCATAAGAATCTCTATTATAATGAATAAACATTAGAAAAAGAGTTTGTAATCTTATTACCGAATCATCAATGCTTAGCTATTTTATGCCCATTCGCCTGTATAGAGGATTAATAGTTAATTATTTTTCAAATATTACCCCCCCACGCCCCTTCCAGTAAGATTTAAACACGAAAGATTTCTAACAAAGCATATTTTTCATTAAAGGAAAGTTTCATTTATAAAAACTTTTAATACAAATTAGAAGTTTTTATTAAGACACGATTAATTTTTAATAAGGAAATGTAAAAATACATTTTAGTAATATATTTTACATATATTTTTGAGTAAATTTTGTATCATGATGTCTGTAGTTTGTCCTTCTTTTTACTGACATGAAAAACTGATCAGGAGTTAAGATTTAATCACTTCATCGAAAAGACTTACCATATTAGAATGGCGAGTTTTCAGGAAAACATATTGTCGAAAAAAGAAGTAATTACCAGTATTTTCTTATAGAAAATACTTCCAATATTATAAAAGGGTAACAAAAAGAAAATTTCTCTTTAAAAATTACGGTACTTATCATCTGTTTTTCCCTGATTAATTGTCACCCTGCATTTATTACTTGCTATTAAATAGTGCGACTTGGCAAGTTTTCTCTTATTTAAATTTCTCTATTTAATTCATTTAAAACTTAAAGTTAAACACATCCTTAACTTATCAATACTTTAATTTTGATATACTTATTCGAATACTTGATTGACTAGATCTTTGCCAATGGCATACTAAGACTAAATTGTACTTAGACTCAAAGATCAAAGTTGGTGGCTGAAAATGTGCCAAGTCATTCTGTTAAATATCAAGTAACATGACAAATCATTTTTAGAAATTGAAGAACACCAGGTGTTAAAGGAGCTATGATTTAAGGATCTTCGAAAGAACTTGGTTTGCAGTTAGATCTCACTTCTTTTATTAGCAAAACCTTTAACGAACTTGGCATTCTTTCAAATTGATGTTTTTGATGGGATATCATTATTTTTTGTCAAATAAATCTGTATTTGTTTCCTTTTTGAAATAAATATACTTAATATTATATTACTTTAATTTAATTTAATTAATCTTACAGCTTTTTCCTGTGCTTACGCACAGGGTTTTTTTCGCTCAAATTTTCTATATTTTCTTGCACGTTTGAGACGTTATAGCTACTGCCCATTCACTGTCCGATATTTCGCCAAATTCCCATAGACACCCATTGTAATAAAAAAAAATTATCCAATAATTTTGAAAGAGCAAAGATTGTCACCATCATTTTGACATCATTATTTTTTTAATTAATTCATTAGCTTCTCAAGATTGTTTGAAAATTGCTATTTAGATGGTTTTTAGAACGCTTTTTGCCCATTTCCACCCCTTTTAAATTTTGTATTTGTTAACAAATGTTCTTAGTGATCATTTATATCTTATAAAAATTAACATGCCAAATTTTATATTTCTAAGCCCTGCAGTAACACAGACATCGCATTTTAGGAAGTTTTTTGCCCCCCCCCCTTGTGGTTAGTGGCAACAACATAATTATATAGCCTATGTTGGAGCAAGGAATGTGACCATTATTTTGATATCATTATTTTTAAGATCAGTTCGTTACTTGCTGAGATTGGTTAAAAGCTATTTAGAAAGTTTTTAGAATACTTCTCGTGGATTTTCATTCCTTTTAATTTTTTTTTTAGCAAATGTGCTTAGTGATCATTTATATCTTATAAATAATTTACATGCCAAATTTCATATTTTTAGGTCCTTCAATAACACAAAAGTCGCATTTTTAGAATGCTTTTTGTGTCTGCATCCTCTTTTAGTTAGTGGCATAGACATAAAATCATTGAATTGGGGAGAACACAATCACATGACTGCCAACTACTACGCCTATTTAAAGTCAAATAAACATATTAGTAACAGAAATTTTAATTAATTATTGACAATATGTAATGCAATGCTTGACATTGAATATATTTGACATAGATTTTACTAAAATAAAATTGTGGTTTCAAACAAGCTTATATGATTTAAACAGGCGTAGTAGATGGCAGCTCTGCCATTATTTTGGTACCGTTACTTTTAAAATTGGTTTGATAGTTTCAAAGATGAATCCCGATACTCGCCAAAAGTGACGCCAACTTGGCATTATTTCTGGTATTTTGTGAAATTTCCAAGAACTCCTATTGTAATCTAATAATTTATCTTCGAACTAACCATTAATGTTTAATGTGGTGATTTTTGATTTTTTTCTATTTATAAATCCAATAACCTACCTCTAAACGTAATTTCAATGTCACCTGGAAATAGTCAAACATTTTGATGAGTGAGTGAGTGAGTGAGTCTGTCTGTCAGTGATAAAAATATGAATTTCCAGCAGTCATATTCTTGTGATCGGTAAGCGATTTTTTTTTAACATATAATTGTAATTTTTTTTGTGTGTAATTTTTTTTTCTTTTTAACAATAGTTTTGGCCGAAAGTCCTTGATCCTTAAGAGCCACAATTTTCCTTTTCTGAAAAAAGCTTAATGCGCTTTTATGACCCCATGCTTCTAGAACTCATTTATCGATCAGATTTGGATATTTCCTACTCCTAAAATATTACTCTCTATTAATGACTGTGTAAATGCAGCATTTCATTGGGGAAGTTTAATGCAAAAATTTTCTGTACAATTAAATAATTTAAACACATGAAATAGGCCAAGAATTACGTAATTACCACTTATAAACATATAAAAGAAATTTATAGTGAAATTATGTTCTACTAACAAATATTTAAAATGCCAGATGCTAAACATTAAGAGACTAAAGACATAACGCCAATGGCCAGAAAATAAATAAATAAATAAATGTTATAAAAATAATAAGAACCATAAATGATATTGAAATGCAGCACTGTATAAAGATGTTAAAGAAATAAAAAATACATCAAATTATGTGCATATACCGCAGTGAAATATTGTGTTAAATAATTATAAATTAATCCAAAATTTCGCTATTATTACGTGAATATTTAAATGATAGCTGCAATACCACAAATATTATTAATTAAAATAAAAGTTTAAAAAAAATCTTTATAATGAAATACATAGTTTTTTCATATTAATTATTATTGTAGTTTTTTCTTAATTAAAAAATACCAAAATTGATTTGTAAACGTCAGAATCCAACAGTATATGCAACGATTTCCTGGTATAGATCTGTTGGATCACGAAACGAATGAGCGTTTGATCGTTTTCAAGAGTAGACCGTTTTATTCTGCGAGGCGTGAAACGGGAGACGGAAGATACAGCATTATTTTTGTTGTGAAAGAAGCAGTAATGCACACAATAGGCCACAATCCTTCAACACGCTCGATAGCTGTTATATGTGCAGTGTGTGTAAGCCATTTACTTGTACAACCGAAAAAAAACAAACAAACATGTCGGAAAGTTTGGTATCTGTTAAATGATACTTGTTGCGAAATCCCTGGGGGCAATGACGATCCAAGTTGTCGAAGAACTTTCATCCGTCGAACACAACCGTGCGTTTTAATGCCACAACGCTGCATTTCCATATCCATATTCTTATACAAAATCTCTTTATTTAGCTTCCCTCTATCTCTCTTTACATTTTTGACAAATACTTTTGAACTACCCTGTATATATATATATATAGCATAAAGACAGACAGACAGACAAGCATGTCATTTTAAGTTATATATATATATACATATAACTAGCAGCCTTCGCCCACAACGCTGGTCAGTTTTTCTTCTGAAAACATGAATCTAATAAATTATTATCTGTGAATTTAATCATGGGTTTTTAAGCAATGTGGAGATTTGCATGGAATGTTGATCTGAATTATTGAAAGCGATATGGACGTTATTATGCTTTTATATGTTCTATTGAGTGAGACAATATTTGGGCTGTTAAGAGCCAATTTCTTTGGTTGATCATTTACAGTAATATTTGGTAAATAAAGTTGTAATAAAATGCAATATGCTAAAAACGTTCATGAAAAATTTTCAATGCAAGTTTCACCAGTTTTCGTTAGTTAGATCTACTGAAAAGTCTTCCGTACATTATTGGGTTCATTTAATTCTAGATCTTAAATCTATAATTCTATAACCAAATAACCGGGAGACGGAGCATCAAAAAGGAAATGATATGAGTTTCACACTAAATCCTTCACTGAAAAATTAACTAACCAATAAAGTTCCATTGGAATCCACTTAGCAGAATCTTTTAAACTGAAAAGTATCAAACTAAACTAAACCATGTGGCTGAACAATCCATGAAGGATTTCGACCGACAGTGTCCATTCCTGTTTTCTTGATCTTGGGCACCGCGGTGCTATGCAGCATATGTTCCGACTAGGAGGTCAGCCTAACGCAAGACGCCCAGTCTTTAGTTCCCAAGCAAGCTTAGTACTCATTTTATCGACACTGAATGTATCAAAGACTGAGTGAGCTTTGGCCAATCGAGAGTCGAAATCTCGACAGAACGAACTCTCGAACAGAAGCCAGATGCTCTGACTACTATGCCACTGAGCTTAAAATTTACCAAAATCTACCTTAAAATTATTTAATTAGCAGCTTAAATACATTCAAAATTCATTTATCAAAAACTAAAAAAAAAAAAAAAAAAAAAAAAAAAAAACATCTGACGAAATTGTGTTTAATTAATTTAGAATTTTCTCCTTAATTGTTTCACTGCCCAACGCTAAACAATAAATTTTATGCTAACATATTTTCTGAAAAAATATCTAAATAACAGTATAAGTCCCATCAAATTTTGTTCAGCAGAACTCAAGTTAAAAACGACCAGAATGAAATTTCTGTTTTCATTTTATGTTCATTGCGATAATTGCACATAGCTTTCATAATCCCATTAATCTGATTATGGAACTCTCATGGATTAATATGTTTTATAGAGGCCATATAAAATTATATGACCTCTGGGATTTTTAAGAAACTCTGTACAACTTCCGTTAATATAGCATATATATTCTCTAGTGTATACCCTCTGTCTGTAAAGTAGGAATTTTTTTTATTATAACATTGAAAATTCTTCCGCATAACTCTGTTGCTAAAAAATTTAGAATGATGTAATGAATATTTAATCAATCCCTGAAATAGTATTTAACTGTGTAACTGTCATCAAAATCAATTTTTTAACACTTTAAATCTTTCATAATCGGGTTCACCTAATTTTAGAATACCCGTAACTGTTGCTAAGTATCAAAGAACGACGAATTTTGCATTAAACCATTTATAAACCTAACAATGTAAGTTCTAGAAAATTCTGTTCTGTAAATTCTGAGTTATAATCAATCGAAATGAAATAAGAATTTGAATTTTACTAGCATAGTAAATGATGCAAAGTAAATGCCTAAAAATGTTAGTACTTCTATTTGCGATTTAAAATACGCTATTGGCGAGATTTACCCGCGGCTAACGTAAAAAATACCCATTTTTTATATAATCTAGGAGCAAACGACAAATCACCATGGTACTACTTGATTATCCCATCAACAATTTTGTGAAATCATACAAATCGCCAAACTACTAGCCAAAATATGCATATTTACATAATTTTCATTTTAAAAAGCAAAAAAAATAAATAAATTAGTAAAAAATTGATAAAAATACAAATAAAAAGTCGAAGTAAAAATTCCTTTATGGCATTTTAAACACGTATTTAGGGTGGCGAGTGGTCAGGGAAAAACAGAATCAAAAAAGTGTTATATACCTGTATTTTATTACAGAGAAATTTGCCTTTTTTAATCCCTTTCTATTATTTCAAGCATTTTTTATAAGTAGACATTGGTAGATTCCTCTTTTTAGCACTTTCCAACAAAGTTGAAAAGTGTTTATACATTCGGTTTGTCTATCCGTCTGTCCGTCTGGTCGGATGGCCGCGCTGTAATTTCCGTAAAATGAAAATGAAATTTTTATATGTTATTGGGTTTTACTGTAACAAACCCTACTGAAAATGAATTTTCTACTATGATTAGTTTATTTACATGGACAGTCAAAAGTTTTTCGATACATTTCTGCCTATGGCAAAAAATCGTTATAAATGAATTTTAAAGGTGTTAACCCTGTCAAACATATTAAAATGTATATAATCCTATAATAAATGTATAAAACATATATAAATGTAAAATGTATATAATACGCTTTTCAACAAAAATGAAAAATGTTTCTGCTTTCGGTTTGTCTGTTCGTCTGGCCGGATGGCCGTCAGTCCGCGCTTTAACTCTCGGAAATATACTCGGATTTCTATAAAATTTTTGTATGTTATTTATGTTTACTCTACCATAAACCTTATTGAAAATGAAGTTTCTACTATGATTTGATTATTTACACGGATAGTCAAAAGCTTTCAGATACATTGCGGTCTATGGTAAAAAATCGTTTCAAATGAATTTTAAAGATTTTGCACACTGTCAACCATATTCAAATTTACATGGATTCGCAGAGTGCACTAATGTATGCATTTTGTAAAATATGCAGTGAAAATAATAGTTACTATTCATTTAAATGGCGACCCAAAAGAATTCCATTACACACTAATAAATAGGGAAATTGTTTGCGACATATTTTAATTATGTTAAACGATTTCAAGTATCATAAAATTGATATACGTTGTTGAGACTTACTATTCAACGCATAATATGAAGTGCATAGCATTTACAGGGCTGCACAAAACATTTCTAATCTTATATTCTTATCCGGAGTTTTGTATACTATCGATGATAGCTGATTAATGGATGAAATACATTTTCAATTATGATATGCGTTTTAAGTTTTACTAAATGACTACAAATTATATGGTGTGTATGAATGTTATAGTTGATATACAGGGTTACATAAAAGAGCTCATAATGATTACTGAATGTGAGGGTAATTAACTCAAAAGTCGTTTTTTTATAAATTATGCATTTTTACGTTGAACGGCTTTGAGTTTACTAAGAAATGTTTGTAGAATATAGATAAAATAGCATACGGGTTCACGCAAAAAATTAGCTACGTAATCACCCATAAATGATAATTTCTGGAAATGTGATTTAAGTAGTTTTAAAAGTGTTTTTGTTTGAACTAAATTTTAACAAAATACTGGCGTGTAATAAAGGTACTAGGAAAGTTACAGGGCTGAACAAATGTTCTCAAGTATTTTCAATCTTTTAGAATAAAATGCTGAAATAGAAAGTTCAACCAATTTGGCATTTTCTTGCTAAATTAAATTTCTCTATTATATAGTATATATATATATATATATATATATATATATATATATATATATATAAACCGACGGATCAAATACTGTTCAAAAGTATTGGAATACTTATTTGGCTATGGACAGTAGCATCATTTTTACCTAAATAACAAAGTTTTGTTAAAGATATCAGGAAGTGTTGGAAAGTGTTTCATAATCTATGCTTAACGCATGATTTGTCTTACTTGTATAAATTATAAAGAGATTTTTCAATAAATAAACAGTAACAAGTTTTTTTGATGCATTTAGAGATGATAAAATGTATTTTACTATCCACAATATATATAAAACAATTCTTGGGTTATGAACACTACTTGGCCATTGATGAACGTCCACTTGCCATTTTAGACATTTTGTTAAATATCTAGAAATATAAATGAGGAATCATCCCGAAACTCCAATAGGGGACCGTCAACAAATTAAAAAAGAATGAATATCATGTGAATAACCCTGTCAAAACTTATGTAGCAAAAGCACTCAAACCCTAGATTATGATTAAGTGCCTTATTGTAATAAACTGCGTTTATTTTTATGCAAATATCATGCATACTCGCAGAGAAATTAAGGTTTTGTTTTTATAAAAATTGACCAAAATTTTTCCAAGTTTTTTGTTTATAATTTTCAGATTTCTTAATATAAAATAATATTTTTTCTGAAAATATGACAAACGACATTACACACAATACCCTTTGATCAGAATTAAAAAATAATAAAAATATATGGATAATGAGTAGGTTTACTAGATAATTTTTATTTGCGCATGCGTCTACGATATCAAAATTTCATTTGCATATTATATTAGATAAATGTATAGAGCAACTTTCGCGAAAGTCGAAATATTATAACTTGAAAATTCTGAAAATAATCATCAATTGAATAAGTTGAAAATCCAATATTCCCAAAATGAAGCAAAAACAAAGAGGGGTTGTATTCATATATTCATTGTATCATTATATTTTGATTTGTGTCAATATAGAATACACAATGTAGGACATACTACTATATTTCGATAAAATCCGTCATTTTTTTGCTTCATTTTGGGAACAACGGATTTTGTCCTTTTTCTATAGACGATTACTTTCGGAATTTTCAAGCTATGATTTTGAGACTTTCACAAAAGTTGCTGTATACATATAGCTAACATAATATGAAAATGAAATTTTGATATCGTTGACGAATGCTCAGTGAAAAATTATTTAGTAAACCAACTCATTTTTCATACAATTATAATTATTTTTTAATTCTGATTACAGGGAAATAATTTTATACAATTTTATAGTAAGAACTCTGAAAATTATAAGGAAAAAACATGGAAAATTTTTGGACCATTTTTATAAAAATCTTAATTTTTCTATATATACATGCTAGTATACATGCTAGTTGCAAAAAAATGATCACAGTTTATTACAATAAGGCACTTAATCATAAACTAGAGTTTGAGCGCTTTTGCTACATTAGACTTTTTACAGGATTATTCAAAATATATCCATTATTTTTGAATTTGTTGACGGTCTCCTGAGTTTCGGGAAAAAAATCTTCACGGAAATGTATGACTTATAATAATGTGACTGTAATATGACTGTAAAATAAGTATCCCTATTTGGATCTGTTTGTAGCTTGAAGTAATACCCCGAATGAAACCAAAATCGGTACACATAATATTCAAGAAGGGGGAAGAAGAATGGAAGAATAAAGACGATAGTTACAATGATCGGCAACAGATGGCGCTACGGATCCTGTCGGTGCAAGCACCGTTGTAATCATAAGTAAAATCAAAACGTGGTTATTTTAGCCATTAATCTTGTATGACATGGCTCTCAGTTTACCATATCGCGCTTTAATTTTAAAACTATTCTACATTAACAGTTCAAACAGTGCAGCTGCTTTACGTGAATTTAGGCATGTGAAAGGAATGCTTAAAGCAAAAGGTCCTTTGACACCGTGTGCAGTGAGAAGAAAGGAAAAAAAATTCAAGGAGATTGGATCGTTTACTGTAAAATGTGGAAGAGGGAGGAAAACATTACCTCTCCGCACTCAAGAAGATATAGCTATTGCGATTGTGGAGCCATCAGGGACTACGGAAGCCGGTCCTAGTGCACGTGGAGTTGCCCGAAATTTGGATATTCCATATGCTATTGTTCGAAAAGTCCTACGAAAGGTAACCCAATTTTATCCGTATAAAATTAGTTGTCATCAACAATTGTTAATAGGTGATGCACAGCAGAGACTGGATTTCGCTTTAACATTTTTAGCACGAATGGAAGTAGATGATGCCTTCCATGGAAGATTGTATGGGGTTATGAAGCCCATTTTCATATGAATGGGACAGTCAATACGCAGAACTGTAGAATATGGGCTTCGGAGCCACGAACTGTTATTCACGAAATACCCCTCCAATCTCCAAAAGACACTGTGTGGTGGGACTTTACTGCAAGTTTTATTCCTGATCCTTATTTTTTTTAGGAGTTACTACCAACAGGCCCTTTAACGTGTTCGGTTACTGTACAAAGATACCTGCGCATGTTACAAACTTTTGTAGTTCCTCAACTGCAGCAAAGACAGTGCCTGTCTGAAACATTTTTTATGCAAGATGGAGCCCCGCCCCATACTGGGCGAGCAGTACAACAGTTCTTACGGCAACATTTCACAGATGATAGAGTAATAAGCTGGTATTTTCGTATGACGTGGTCTTCTCGATCCCTTGATCTGACGCCATGTGATTTTTGGCTTTGGGGATACTTAAAGTCTCTTGTGCATAGTATAGGTGTCGCAAACGTCAATGACTTAAAAGATCGCATATCACAACATGTGCAAAACATCACGCCTGATGGGTTGCATTCCGCAATTGAGCACGTCGTCCACCACCTGGATTGTGTCTTGCAGAACAATGGTCAAGTGGAACCTGAACTTGATCGGCACCGCCATCCGAAATCTTAAACCCATTCACTGTGAAAATTTCCAATAAATTAGGTATGCCATCCAGTTTTGTGCCTTAATTCTTTGTTCTTGGATAGAACATTACATTTCAAACATAAAAGCGCCATCTGTCGGCGATTATTGCAATTATTTTTTTATTGTTCCAGTCTTCTTCCCCCTTCTCAAATAGTATGTGTACAAATTTTGGCTTCATTCGGATTATTCCTTCAAGCTACAGACAGTTCCCAATAGGGATACTTATTTTATAACCACCCGGTATTATATATTTTTTTTTTTTTGCACTAAGAGTTTCGGGATGATTCCTCATGTATTTTTCTATATATTTATCAAAATATCTAAAATCGCAAGTGGACGTTCATATATGACCAGGTAGTGTATAAGCATGGAATGATGTTTAGATCATCAAAAACGCTTTGTTGAAAGCTATAACTTCTGTTTTAATTAATGATATTTTATTTTATTTCATTTTATTTTATTTTTTAACTTCCAATTGCTATGCTTTACAAAAATCGGAATGTGCCTGTATATGCTAAATGCTTTGTAATATTTTATAATTTAAATTTAAATTTCCATGAATTATTCATCTAAAAAAATAATAATGCAAGCCTCACTTTTGTTTTGTGGTTTTATCTAAATTTGTTTACATCTAATTTTTTGATAATTTCTGCACACCATTTTCTTTTGGTAATCATGCATCAACTGGTGAAATTTTACACCATTTTTTACTCTTGAGTAAATGCAGCTAATTTTCTTTTCAAGATTTTCAATAGTAAAACATATTTGTGATAAAATATTAATATATATAAGAAAAGTTTTAATAAAAGGTTGTAATTCTTTTTTGCAGTGACCATGACATTGTTCCATACATATATTTATATATAATATTGCTTAAACACTGATAAACGTTAATATATTAAAAACATATGAGTTTATATTTTCTAAAAAATTGTAAAGTCCTTAGAGTTAATCGCATTATCATAGATTTTGTCTGAATTTGAGGTAAGAATGAAATGGATAAATGTTGTCATAGAAATTATGCCAACTTTAGGCATGAGTAGCAATTAAATGTGAATACTGAATGCCAAAAATTTTTTAACAAACATTAGGCGCAAAGAGAACGCAATAGATTATTTTTAAATGGTTTTCTCAAATGGCATTAAAATATTTTTCTAATTAGAATCAAATATGAAATGATTACGGAAGATCTACAAAAGATAAGGATTTTATGAATATCAGTTTTTATCTTACAATGCATTCATTTTAATTTAAAAACTGGATTCGAAAACATATATTGCTGTTTTTAATAACTGTCCGTGCAGATTAAGTTGGTATCTGGTGATAAACTGGCAAGAAAATAGTTACTTCGGAAGCCGTTAATTGTTTTCGTACTAAAGGTTTCAGAAACAAATATACAAGATCTATAAATGATAAGAATTTTGTGTCTTTTTTATTTTTAGTTTATAACTTATTCATTTTAATTAAAAAAATAATAAACGAATATAATACGCTAATATTCCCTAGTCGCGTTCACAGTCAATGTTAGCATTAATTATAAGCAAGAAATTGATTCCTCATTGAATTAAAATGGATAGCGCTGGACAGAATCTGTAATATTAAAATCTGGCTGTGTGTGTTTTAAAAAACTAAATTTTATTTCCCTAATAACGTATAATAACTACTTGCCTATAAAAAATTTGTAACATTATTATTTTTAATGTTAAACATTGTACATTCAACAATAAATCATGCCTAAGTTTTTGCAATGAGGACAATAATTTGTGCTCACCCAATATATAAATTTACATATATATATTAAGAAATACTTATAATTTTTTTTTATAATCCTTTGAAAGAAAATATTTAAAGAACAGCTTAAAAAATACATTGTAAATAGCATTTTTAAAATCGTCAAAACTCCCATTTCATCTTTTAAATTTGGGAGAAAGTTTAACTGCTTGTTTACACCTAAACCATTATTTATGACACCTCACCACCTGCATTTAAATGCGTTACTTAAACATTATACTATTGTGTTTACTTTCTGCCTGAGAAAATGATTTTTTGGGTATCTGCAGCTTATTTTTAACTGACGAAATGACTCAATTGCTCTTATTGCCACAATATTTCCCAAAAGTATGTCCATGCCAAAGCTTTTGAGATTTTAATTTTTATGTTGGATGGATTGGTTATGCAGATATTTTTTTGTTTTGTTTTGTTTTTCTTTTCATTATAGATTTGAATATTTAAGAATCAAACTAAGGAGATAAAAACTTATTTCGTGTTTACGTTATCTGCATAGATCAGATCTTTTTCTAATAATATATGGCTGAAATTTCTTGTTATTTCACATATTGTATTTCTACGATAAAAATTTACATTTTAACTTTGAAGTAATTTATTCTGATTATGGTAGAAGAATATCTTCTTTTTTAAAAACAATTGGGCTATAGCCATAAAATATATCGCAAGCTATTCTAACTCGTAACTTCAAATACAAAATAAATATATACACTACAGGCTTTTTGAAAAGACAAGGTAATTATTTCAAAAAACTACACTGTAGAGATGATTTTTGATCTGATTTTTGATCTGAAAATGTTTTTTGATCTAAATATTTTTATATAAATTTGACATAATATCTTGTCACTTATTAATAATTTTGAAAACTGTTCCTTTATCTTTAGAAAACTTAAAAATGTATAGATTACAGAGGTTTTAAGAAACTCTTCTGAAACAACTGTTTTGCTGAATGTCCCGTAACACAAAATATGAATTTTTTGGATGTTACGAATCTTCACCAAATTATTCTTTCTTCAATAAACACGCTAAATTGACAATCATGCAAAATAAGCATCATAAACACTTTCATGAGACATATCTTTATTTTGTCAGGAATGTTTGTTGTACACAACTGAATAGGTTATTCGGGATTCATCAGCATCAGATATTTCATGCTGATACCGTTTGAGAAATCTGATTTATCACTTAATTTCCTCAGTTGTAAGGATACATAGGACACTGTCGATTCATTATCTACCGCCGATTAACATAGTGCGCACCCGCACACTGTTAAAAATAAAGGTGACAAACCGGTGCCATTTGGGACCCAGAGGTGAAAAGGCGGTGCCATTTGGAACCCTAGGGTGTCATAGGAGCTTGAATATGCGGTTGGTGTGACGACAGATCTGTTACTGGATGATGGGAGCTAAATAAGGTGCCATGCACTTCGTAACCACCTCATCGGGTGACTGGCAACTTGCGCATGCGCTATGACGCGTGTCTTTCTGCTTTCGGTGTCGGCAAGTAAAGTTTACGAATGTGAGCAAATCAAAACATGGCAGTGCGTAAATTGGCGATATTAATTGAGGACTAACCACTGAGCTACAATGAAACAACAATGAGGACTTAACGATCCGATTTGCGCGACCAGTGAACCGGGCAAAGTCTGATTAAAGGTAAGATTTAACATTATTTTATTTTATTTTAATGTTACGTTAATTTATCGTACATGCCTATAAGTAATGTCATAAAAAAGCAGTAAATTAGATTTTTTGTTAGTATGATTGATTGTTAAGTTTATTATGTGAAGCTACAAGCTACACTCTCACCAAAATACCCACTTGCTAATGTTAAACCTATGAGGTAGTTATTTTACAATTTCTCGTTTACATGTCAATATTTTTAAATGATTTATCGAGGCGTTAGCTACCGAGGAGCAATTGGAGCAAACTGCTCTAGGCACGGGAATCCTAAGGGCGCACAATTAGAAAGAGCGAAATGAAAGATTGTAAAAATATTTACATATTTTTTCATTACAAATAAGTTACTATAGACGAATCTTGTTGCAATCGGAATATCCTATGACCATTTTACATTATGTTTAAACTCAACTGTTTAGATTTAACCCTTAACTGCTGTTAGTGGTCTCAGACACCGTGAGTTTTTCAAGTTTCACAATTTAACTTGTAATTTTTAGTTTAACTATAGATACTGGTCAAATTGTTTTAGTTTGGAGTCTTATTACTACCTCTAAATACTTTTGAATAGCTGAATTTGATTTATAATATTCTTGTACATAAAGTTTAATACATAAATAGTATTCTGAGAATTAATGTTACATTTTATTCATCTTCAGATTAAATGGTCTGACAGACAGCTCACAGTAGTTATGTAACAATTTTTGTCAGAGCAGTTAAGGTTAAAATATGTTTTTGCGTCTATATACAGTTAAAACCAATTAATTTTATTCGCGAAGTTTTAATTTTAACCTTTACACGGGATCTCGGACAGCATCTGGCCGGCTTTGCATATATTGTCGGATAGATGCTATCCGGACCCCTCCTGTAAAGGCTAATTCACACCATATAGCAGCCTCGCGTAACTTCTCTAATATTGTTTCAGTATACCTGATGTGTCTTTATTTGAGAGGGGGGGGGTAACTTTTTCATTTAAGACAATTGAATACTTGCAAATCTTAAAGTAATCAAAACTTATTTACATGGTTTTCATTATTAATATTTTCCTTATTAACCACCATTACTTCCAAAATATTCTTCATAATAAGATTAGATCGGGAGGCGGTAGCACGGACAATCATTTAGTCTCATTTAAGGATAAAAATCACGGATAAAACCTCGATTTGCATATTAAAACGTTATTAGTCAGCCAAGTTATACCTTGGTGGGAAATGCCTAAAAACTCGAATTTAGCGGTATCTTGGGTTTACCATTATGTTTTCTTACTCCCAATTCTTCATATTTTTATACTTTTGGTTTCATTTTCTTTCAAAAAGGTGAGAAAATGTTAGGGTATTGAATTGAATAAACCTTATGATCTGATTATCGGCTATGCAGATTTACACCCATTTTTTTCGAAAGTATTCTTTCGTATTAAACCTTATTTAGTAGTAGAATTTTTTGGTTAAATAAAATAAAATATATTTTTTTCAATAATAGTAATTTAAATTTGATTAGACCGTAATCAGTCCCCCCCCCCCTTTCTCAATCATCAACATCATCCGATATGACAAATTTGTAGTCAAGAACATTCAAATTATAAAAGGAAAACAATCTGTATTTACTCCACTGAACTTTCAGAATAGTTTACAGAAATAGTGTGTGTTCAAAAAATATAACAATGAATAAAAACTTATATCGTAATTTTACACAAATGTGAAAATTTTCTGCAGGTGATCTTGTGTTTTAAAGGCGATTTTTGCACTGTCATTTATAAATCTTAAACATTTTTCTAATGACATAATTTTTAACAATCTTTCATTCCACCCGTTCTGAAACAAGACCAATAAACAGGGTTGGCTTTTTACCGGTAAAAACCTGGGGAGAAGGTGGTAAAAACCTAAGGATATACAATAAACTGTTAGCTATTAAACTGTATTTTAATACTATTGATAAAAATTCTATTTTCATGTAATTGGTGTATTAATATGTAATATCTATATAGGGGAGAGTGGTGTGGTGTGGGACTTTTTTTTATAAAAGTAAGATTTTTTTTTCTTTTATATACAAAAAGTAAAAATTCAATTTATAGCATGCAAGGTAAAACACTTTTTAATCCTCCTGAACAATATAGAAACATAACGTGCAAATACTATTTTATTTTAAAGAGAACGTAAGTTTCATAATGTGTCTCATACCTCCTCATTAAGAGTTATGGGACAGCAATAATAAAAAAAAAAGCTATAAGGCACAAAATAAACTATAGTGTCGGTAAGATAAACAATCAAACAAAGGTTGTAAGTTGATAATGTATATGCCACAATATAAAATTCCAGTATCTTCATGACTGGAATGAAAATTCAGGATTCTCTGTCATAGGTGTCATTAAGTGTCATCGTACACTAGGCTCAGAATGTAAAGATGATAATGTAAAAGTCTATAGGAGCGTTCTTTTGAAATACCTAACTCAAATTTTAATATTTTTACACGATTCTTTTGAACAAGACAGCTGAGGATGATCCATAACCGGCCTAGTTTTTATTTTTTCGATTTTGCTTTTATATTTTTTGTATAACGATAGTTTCAATTTCAGAACCGGTTTAAACCAATTTCGTAAGTTAAAGTAATTTTTTTTTTTTAATCTGAAACCAAAACTGAAAAAGTAAAAACTACGCTGGTTGCGGATCGCCCTCAGCAATCTTGTGCAAAACAATCACGTAAAAATATTAAAATTTCGGCGAAATATTTGAAAAGAACGCCCCCATAGACTCTGCATTATCATCCGGGTCTTTTTCTGTGCCTAGCATTGCGTCTTAAATAATCATCAATTTATTTACATTTTGAAGTATGAATGCATATATTATCAATGTTATAATTAATATATTATCCTCTAAAAAATTTGCATGTTAGCAATTGGCATTATTATTAATTAAAAAAGGGAACTGGGCGCGTCCCATTCATCCCTTTTCTGGCATGTCCCATTCCTCGCCACTTCCTTGTTTGTGTTAAACTTCTTGTTCAAACAAAAATGCTGCTTTAGGATTAGTTTAAATTATGGATAATATACAGTATAATGTTCCATAAATAGGGAAATTATTACATTTATACATAAACAAGCCTTTAATATATTGAGAGCAAATAAATCAAATTTAAATTGGTTTTTTGAAATAATTTTTTCTTTCATACATTTGCAAGTCTATGCATATCAATATTTTTTGTAAACTGAAGAATGAATTACCATTGCTTCATCTTGTATGCGATCGATGAAATGTTTAGACTAATGCACAAAGAGAAAAACATACAGTCCCATTCCACCCGACTTTCCCCCATATAGCAAAAGGGGAAATAAAGAATTAGCCAGTTCCCTAAAGCTCCTGATATACACTCTATGGCCAGAGATGACCGTCCACTTGCGATTTTAGACATTTTGTTAAATATCTAGAAAAATGTATGAGGAATTATCCTGAAAATCTTAGTGTATAAATATAATACACTATTTGGCCATTGATTATCGTCCACTTGCGATTTTAGACATTTTGCAAAATATCTAGAAAAATACATGAGGAATTATCCTGAAACTCTCAGTGTATAAACAATATAGTACAGGTCATCTATTTCCGTGAAGATTTTTTCCAGAAACTTTATAGGAGACTGCCAACAAATTAAAAAATGTATGAATATCTTTTGGATAACCCTGTCAAAACTAATGCATCAAAAGCGCCCAAACTGTAGATTGTGATTAAGTGGCTTATTGTTATAAACTGTGTTCATTTTTATGTCGATAGCATGTATACTCGTAGAGAAATGAAGGTTTTTATAAAAATACTCCCAAATTTTTCCAAGATTTTTGCTTATAATTTACAGAGTTCTTAATATAAAATAATAATATTTTCTGAAAATGTGACAAACAACATTGCACATAATACCCTGTAATAAGAATTAAAAAATAATAAAAATTGTATTAAAAATGAGTAGGTTTACTAAATAATTTTTCACTGCGCATGCGTGAACGATATCAAAATTTCATTTGCATATTATGTTAGCTAAATGTATAGAGCAACTTTTGTGGAAGTTGCAAAATCATAGCTTGAAAATTCTGAAAATAATCATCAATAGAATCACTTAAAAATCCGTTATTTCCAAAACGAAGCAAAAACAAGAAGGGTTGTATCCATATATTCATTGATTAGTGTCAATATAGAATACACAATACGGAACTTACTAGTACATTTGGATACAATCCCTCATTTTTTTTTTTTTTTTTTTTTTTTTAGCTTCATTTTGGGAACAATGGATTTTCAACTTATTATATTGACGATTATTTTTTAGAATTTTCAAGCAATTGATTTTGCGACTTTCACAAAAGTTGCTCTATACATTTAGGTAACATAATATGCAAATGAAATTTTGATATTTGACGCATGCGCAGTGAAAAATTATTTAGTAAATCTACTCATCTTTCATACAATTTTTATTATTTTTTAATTTTGATTACAGGGTATTATGTGCAATGTTGTTCGTCAGATTTTCAGAAAATATTATTATTTTACATTAAGAACTCTGCAAATTATAAGCAAAAGATCTTGGGAAAATTTGGGAGTATTTTTATAAAAACCTTAATTTCTCTACGAGTATACATGCTATCGACATAAAAATGAACACAGTTTATAACAATTAGTCACTTAATCACAATCTACAGTTTGAGCGCTTCTGCTGCATTAGTTTTGACAGGGTTATCCAAATAATATTCATTATTTTTTAATTTGTTGACGGTCTCTTATAAGGTTTCTAGAAAAAATCTTCACGGAAATATATAACCTGTACTATTATGTGTATACACTGAGAGTTTCAGGATAATTCCTCATGTATTTTTCTAGATATTTATCAAAATGTCTAAAATCGCAAGTGGACGATAATCAATGGCCATGTAGTGTAGTACAAGTCATATATTTCCCTGAAGGTTTTATTCCGAAACTCCAATAGGGGATCGTCAACAAATTAAAAAAGAATGAATACCTTTTGGATATCTTTTGGATAACCCTGTCAAAACAAATTTAGCAAAAGCGCTCAAACTGTAGATTATGATTAAGTGGCTTATTGTAATAAACTGTGTTCATTTTTATGTCGATAGCATGTATACTCGTAGAAAAATTAAGGTTTTCTACGAATCCGAAAAACAGTCTCAAATTTACCCAAGATTTTTGCTTATAATTTGAAGAGTTCTTAATATAAAGTAACATTCTTTTCAGAAAATGTGACAAACAATATTGCACACAATACCCTGTAATCATAATTAAAAAATAATAAAAATTGTTCGAATATTGAGTACGTTTACTAAATAATTTTTCACTGCGCATGCGTCAAAGATATCAAAATTTCATTTGCATATTATGTTAGCTAAATGTATAGAGCAACTTTTGTGAAAGTCGCAAAATCACATCTTGAAAATTTTGAAAATAATCGTGAATAGAATACGTTGAAAATTCGTTATTCCCAAAATGACGGAAAAACACGAGGGGTTGTATCCATATATTGATTGATTAGTGTCAATATAGGATACATAATGCGTACTAATAAATTTTAATAAAATTCCTCATTTTTAGGTGCGTTCGTAATTATGTAAATACGTAGCACCTATTGTTGTCGCTCAGTCCGTCCGTCTGTCTGTCCGTCCGTCTGTCCGCATATAACAACGCAAAAACTACCCAACCGAATCGTTTGAAATTTAAAATACATAATTATAACATAATTTTGTCGAGTCATTTCAAATTTTATGAAAATCGGATGGATAGATCAATTACAGGGACAATCAAAAGGATTCCGTTACATTACGGTCAATAGCAAAAAAAAGTTTCAAATGCATTTTAATCGTTTGAAATTTAAAAATATAATTATTACGTAATTTTGTCGAGTCATTTCAAATGTTATGAAAGTCGGATGCATAGATCATTTACAGGGAAAATCAAAAGTATTCCATTACATTACGGTCAATGGGGAAAAAGTTTCAAACGCATTTTAATGATGTTACACTCATTCGAACATAATAGAATTGGCATGAATCTATGAAATATATACGAAAATATGTATTCTGTACAATCTGTGATGCAAAGAATTTTTATTATTAAATTACAGGGCCACACAAAAGTATTCCACTATATAATGCTATACGGGGAAATATTGTTTGGGACGTGTTTTAATTATATTCGACTATTTCACATTTATGAATAAGATATACGTTGCTGAGGTGTAATAAAAATTAATTCCTGCATATTTACAGAAACGTAAAGATTTCGACTACTATACTGTATCCGGAGTACGCTCTACTATATCAGCAAGATCTGAATATTTTTAAATCTTCGTTATCGTACGAACGCACCTCATTTGCTACATTCACGTGCAATTTCCAACTTGTTTTTATTATTATTACTGGTATGGAATACCTGTACATGTTAGGGAAATTCGTTGCTAATCTGGAATAGACAGTTTGTTGCAAGATATGTTTTGTAAATATGGTTAATAATGTAAATAGTTTGTAACTCTTAATGATAATACAGGAAAAGAATATCTGAATGACAAGTATGAGTAGGTCATGTAATTTTCTCGTGCTGTCCGAAAATAGGCAATAAAGAGGAAAGTGCGAGTTAAACTGATGGCATTGAGCTCGCAGGCTATACATACAACTGTATATTATACTCTTATTTCAAAGAATAATGCCCTTCCAAAAATAAAAGAAATCAACTGTAAGTTATTGGACAGTGGATTAACTGCCATCCCTCTTTATACTTAACCATGAGTCCCTAAAACTAATCAGGGAAGTGCCTTATCAGAGTGAACCTATTAACAAAATTTGAAGAAAATGTGATAATTCTGCATGATTTCTGCATATTTATATAAATTAAGGAGGGCAGCACTCTCTTCTCCTCCCCCTTCATATTTAACCAATGAACCTCCAATGCTAATCAGTGAAGAACCTTATCAGAATGAACCTACATATAAAATTTGAAGCAAATCTGATATTTATATAAAGAATTATCACGTTACATACAGAACCTGCGGGCACATTAGCTGTCAGGCTTTGATAGCCTTGTGAGCTATAATTTAAATTTTATTTAAATTTTATTCTTTCTATTTTTGCTCATCTACCATTTTTGCTGCACTTTGATGATACATTTTAATTGGACTGTCTTGTTGTGTGTTTTCCTTAATGTGTTATTATTATTATTTCAGATCGTGAACTTACATTTATAGTACTTACATTACCATGCTTGATACAAGAAAAGTTTCCGACTCTTTATGATGAAGAAGGTGCAGAAATTTCTGTGTTTCAACCTGTTACTGTGCTCCGCAACTCAAGCAACTTGTTAAATTACTCATACTATGTATTAATTTTATATAAACAGTTAATTACAAAAACTGATAATTTTATAAGCTTAGTTACTTTGTGGTATGCATTATTTTGGTTGTTTAACGTTAACTATAGCAAAAGCCAATTTAAATTTTTATCATTTTTATTAGATACTTATGTCTTCAAAATTTTCTCAGTGGCATCAGTTCCACATAGTGTTACGTCTTTGTTTAATAATATTTAATACATTCTTGGTGCTTACAATAAAAAGATTATTTGAACTAAAAGGTTTTTTTTTTTTTAATTCAGTGTTTTATTCCTTTCATTATAATTACTCTTTGGATTAAAATTTCAGATGCAATAAGTCAAAACACAAAAACAATTTGGCATACATTTTGATGTGGGTACAGGACTAGAAATCAGCAGTCGTTAGTCGTCAAATGAAACTAAATTATAGAAAAATTATTCCTAGTCGTCAAATCGTAGTAGCTAGCTTTCTTTAACTTTAATTTTTTTTAGCAAATGCTTTTATTTGTATTTTAGCATACATCCTCCCCCACCCCCCTCTGCACCATGACATCAGCACGTGTCTTAAAAATTTTGAACCTTTCAATAACCTGTAAGTTAACTTCACTTTCATCAATGACTGATAAAACTGGTCCTTGGATATTACACCCCTGTAAACAAGATTTTCTTTTATTATGATATATTTCTGCATCCTTATATGCTCCTAAAATAAGAAACTGTATTAAAATTGTTTTAAAATTTTTGCATTCCCTTCTTCAAACAAACAAAAAAAAATATGTGTGATTTAGAAATGTTTTAAATGCCACACCATAATTGGCAACCAAAGATTCAATTATTTGCTTACTTTTTATTTTCTGATGTACTGTTAGTCTCAGATTTTTTAAAAATTAGCTTATCCCTAGTTAAATCTAAAGCTCGTATTTTCTCTCTGTGGACATATTTCTTGATTATCTGTTTTGTATGCATATTAGCTTTATAAAAAGAATAAATTTTTCCAGAATCCAAATATTGCAGTTTAATCAGGTTTCATACTTATGGAAAGTCAGTTTTTATTTTGTTTAGTAAGAAAAAGTGTTTAATATATAAAGTTTCCTCCCCACTTCCCTTCAATACATTAAAATTAAATATGCAATGCAATATTATTATTATTAACATGGTTGTGAAAAGAAATAATAAAATATGAAATGCAGTTGGCACATCGAAAAAAAAATTATAGGCATTATTTTGACACCTTACATACAGTTCTTAATTTCTAATACTGTGTGGATATATGCTATAAAATATGGATTTGCATAAGTTCACTATAAAGGTAAATACTACATATATTGTAAAAATGATTTTTTTTTTTACTCAATTTCATCTGTGATTTTACCACAACAATAAAATGAACTTATTTTCTATAATTCATTTCATAGCTTGATGGCTAACTTTCTGGAAGAATTTTAAAGAATATGAAGTATTCTTACTAATTTAAAAGTTACACAGCATTTATTGCATATTCTTTTCTAATTTGTGTTTTAAAATTTTTTAATTAGATACAGCAGGGTTGCTGAAAAAATATTGGTGCGTTGTTTGACATTGATATTTCACAACTAAAATCTGAGAAATGCTTATTTTAAAATTTTGTAGCATTTCTTCTATTATATGAAAATCTTAATCCTCCGAAAAGTTCACAACCGTCAAAATGATCAGCAACTAAATATGTTCAACAAAGTGTTCGCCTCATGGAAGCAAAATAATTTTAATGGAACTTCCAGCAGTATTGGGGCGTTCACATGGAGCAAAAACAACATTGACCTTCAACACTCATCTGCGTGGATATTTAATAACAGGTGTATTGCCTTCGAACAATCAGATCTTAACTCACTTGACTACTGTAGAAAAGCTAGAAATAGAAAATCCCCAGTTTGCTTGTATGTGATGCGAAATTATTAAGGCATAGAATGATTTAAATCAGAATTATCTGCAGCGGACTGTCAATTCTGTGATCTTTCATTTTCAAATTTGTGAAAAAAATAAATATCAAGCCAGTGAACAATTTGTTAAAATATTGTTATTTCTTTTACTTTTTTTTATTATTAAATTATGGCATATATTTTAAAGGATATAGCATTTTTCTGTGTCCTCATACTTTTCAATTGGCCTGTATATAAAATAATGAAAATACATGTCAAGCAATATACTATGTGTCAAAAAAGATGGTTACGGATTACTTCTGAAACTATAAGAAAATTATAAAAATATTCATATGAAGATAGATAATTCAATTTGTACTTTCTCTTATTTTGGAGTCAAAAAACATCAAATTTTTACAATGTTCCTGCATCTAAAAATGCCCAATCACAAAAATAGTTACTAGCCCTTTCTTAAATATACCCAAAAAGTTTGATCCAAACATATGAGTTAGAGACAGTCAAAAATCATGATTTATTTCATTTTATAAGAACTTCAAAACATAAAATTGAAAATCAGGCTTCAAATTGCATGACAAAGTCACAATATTTGACTCTAACTCAGTGATTTTTAGAGGCAGAAAATAGATGTAGAGGTTGTGTAAATTTTGCTAATTATTCTAACAAAACCTTTTGGGTATGACTAACAATGCAATAGTGGTGACTTATGATTGGTGATTTTGAAATGCAAAAACTGTATAAAAGTTAAAATTTTGAATTTTTCTTAAAATACTCTCCATGTAAATGAAAGTACTATTTGAATTATCTGCCTTTCTATGATTATTTTTGTAGTTCATATTATCCCTCTCTGAGTTACAAAAATATGCTACAATTTTTCTTTGGACACCTGATATTGAGTTTAAAAATATAATATTCCATCAATCTAAAAGAAAAAAAAGACTCAAAATATTGACTGATCATGATAATTTTTCTCTGCAGAATTCAATTTAAAAATGGGTAAACACTTTGTGTTTCATGATTCAAACCAATACAATTTCTTGACAAGCAGGGTGGGGGGAGGGGGGTTGCAACTATGGGCCATAGATTGTGAGTGCTATTTCTTGTAGGATGCCACAGGTCACACTGGATAATGTGTTTCATCCGTTCACCCTCTGGGGCACCCTGGATAAGTGGTATAATTATTCTCCCCTGAGATGCCATTCTTTCACCCTTTAAGGTACCCTGGATGAGGGGTTCCATTATTCTCCCCTCAGATGCGATCCTTTCACCCTTTGGGGCACCTTGGATAAGGGGTGCCATTACTCTCCCCTGAGGCGCCATCTTTTCACCCCCTGGGGCACCCTGGTTAATGGGGTGCCATTACTCTCCCCTGAGATGCCATCCTTTCACCTCCTGGGACACCCTGGATAAGGGGTGAGATTATTCTCCCCTGTGGTGCCATCGTTTCACCCTATTGAACACTGTGGATAAGGGGTGCCATTATTCTTCCCTGAGGTGCCGTCCTTTCACCCCCTGAAACACCCTGGATTAGGGGTGCCATCCTTTCACCCTAGTTAAGGGTGCCATTTTAGCTCCTCTAGGGGTGTCACCAGTGAGACAAGCCTTTCACCCCTAAAAGGTGCAATGTGTCACCATTAGTTTTAACAGTGCAAGATAGTGACACATCTCGAGAAAGGATATTTCACTGTAGACACAAAATATATTTTGCATGATTTTACTGTAATATGAAATTATTGCATTTAGCTCTGTATAGCGGCTAAAAAACCTGCATAAAAGTATAAAACCTTTTAAAAAGAAGATTTAGGATGAGGTTTGGAAGGTTGCGTGTTTTTTGCTTCCGTATACAATTCTCTCTTCTTCTATGCTGCAAATGGACATAAAGCGTAATAAAAGAATTTTCCGTATAGTCATACGTATGAGACTGTTTGTGTAGCAAGATACATCTATGATAAACCTATTAGTGAAAAAAAAACCGGAAAATGAACTTTTGAGAGATGCGTCACTTTTCTTGCGGGTGAGCGATATATTTTTTCAAAAAATATTTTCCAGTGTTAACGTTTCAGTTTCATTAGAACACCTCTCCGCTTCAAAATACCTGAGTGGTGAAATTATTATTTTGACCATAAAAAGAAACTTAGACAGACCGTTACATTTTTTTTAAAAAAAAGGGCGAAGCAACGGCTTCTGAAAGAGAGCGAAATCAATGTATATATGTTTGATAAAGCATAATTTGCTGCGCTGTGTAATTTTTAATAGGGTATGAGTAAGTGTTTTTTTCGATTTTATTGTACTGATAGATGTGAATGACAGACACATATGTAATCATTTCCCATCTTGATCTCGCTTATGGTGCTGAGATTTTGATATTTCTTCTGATGAAAGTGAGTAGCACTGGGAAAATATTAAAAATACAACGGCAAATAAGAGACATTGGATGCATTTAAATCTTAAAAATTTGCCTATACCACCTCCATACTTCCTTGATACTGCAGATATGTTTCACTATTAGAAAGTAATTTAATTATAAACTTGTTTCTTAAAAATAATCCAAAAATTGTCCTTACATTAAAAAGAAAAATCTGACATAAGATAGTTTAAATATTGCATGTTGTAATGAACAAAAACGAAATACACAAATAGTATAAACAATTAAACTCTACTGTCGTCAAGGCAATTTAATTAAATTTCAATGTTTATTTTGATTAACAGATCATAATTTCAGGGAACTGACAAAATGAAAATTAAGTCATTTAAAAAATATATTTGAGCCCCATAAAAAACAAAGTAGAACGCGTCGAATTTCGACGAAAGAAAATATTTACGATTTAATTGTTTCATTGATTTACAATAAATTTACTAAATTAATTATAATACAAAATCCACCTGATATCGGTTAGTCTAACTCTGAAACACATATAATTTTTACCTAAAGTTAAGAAAACAGTACTTCTATAAAGCTCAGTTGTCCAAATTATTAAAATTAAACGTTAAATCATAATGCAATCAATAAAAATTAATAAAGGTATGTTATTATGATTAAGTTATGAATTAAATCTCTTATGCTTGGTATTACAAAATGAAAAACAGCAAAATTTATTACACTTTGACTTAATAATAGAATCTTTTCCCCGTGAAATCTAAACCAGTATCATTTTCACCATCTCTAAATTTACTTACACACCTGAAAAATCTGTATTCACCTTTAAAAAATCGCATTCTAATATGATCCTTTAAAAATCATTTAAATGCAAAGCTTGAAGTCTCGATTGCTGTTAGATGAAAATGAATAGTAAACTCTTTATATTCTTTTAAGTGTAAATGAAAATTTCTGAAATAATCTGCTTGCAATAAAAAGGATAGACAACATTCCTGTGATTTCACATAAGGTAAAATGAAGATTTTTACAGACTCGAACTCAAATTACTGCAAGGAACTTCTTTATTTGCTTGTCTAACTCGGCGAAGTGCATTCATTCAATCGAGAATCAAGTTCTGCAACATAAATCACTATTTTTTTGGACAAAGAATTACGGTCACACCATGTACGCTGTATGTCACGACACTACTTTAACCCTTTCCGGCGCAGTATTACCACTCCGGCAACACCTAATTTTAATTCCAAACTTACAAACGGCACCAATAATATTTTAGTAGAATTTTACTTTTACAATGACAGCTTAAATCAGGGAATTCTTAATTTCTAAAAAAGTCTTTGTAAATTCCGGTGTCAGTCAAAAATTTCTCATTTTACGAACAGAATTTACCTGCGCTGGAAAGGGTTAAAAAACTCTCAAAACATTGCGCTTTATTAGTGTGAGATTTCGATTATGTTATTTTCGAATGTGAAGTATTTTCACCTGTAAATTATTGCAAAACAGCTGGCGTCAAAATGACGCATTTCAACAAAACACATTTCAATTTTAAGAATTAAAATACACGTTTTTTAAATAAAATGACGCCATTTGCATCCGTTAAAGCATTCTTATTTTACGACCCATTCTTATACAACATCTATAGAAAAGTATGCGTATGAGATTATTATCGCTGAATAATGCACAATGCCCGCAATAAAAAAAATTCAGGTAGTAAATTGAGTATCTAATTATTCATATGCATTCATTTGTTTGTTTATAATTGCCCCAATGATTCATTGAAAATCATTCATTGTTGTTTCTTCAAAATTCAAATAATGATTTTATTCACGTATTAAAAAATTTGCATTGTTTAAGTTATTTGATACAAATTAAGTAAAAGCGGAGAAAATAACTTACACAACTTTTCTTAAAGTATAATATTTGTACAAGGAATGTGTGTATCGAGTCTAAAGTAAGTTTGTAATAAATTAAAAATCCCCTCCCCCCCATTTAAATGATGAATAAAACCGAAAGAAAAGCAAAATTCACTGGGTTTTATAACAGAAAATATTCTTGAATTAACATGTATTTTAAATCAAAGTTTTACACATGTATAAGAAAATGACAAAATATTTAGTAATCTGCAGGTTTTTCTCCTCTGTAATGGAAATGCAGTGCTTTTATTGTCACAATTACAAAAACAATATTAAAAGCTGCAAAAAATTAATATATGAAAAATAAATTAAGACAGAGATTTAAAAAAAAAATTGCATTTAAAAGCACATTATTCCCTTGTACGATTGTGTAATATTTGAAAGTGTGGAATGTTTAAAAGTTTAAAAAAAATTCAGTAGCACAAATTGCAAAACTCAAATTACATTTCAATTTTCAAGTTGACATTGTAAAATGATGCATGCGTTACGCACAGATACATTTGACCTTCATAATAAAGATAGATAGGGATGCTTTATTTAAAATATGAGATTTTAAAGCTAAACGAAACATTTCTACTTTGTAAAGATAAAATTTGTTTTAATTTCTATTGCACTATCATTCTGTAAAGTTTACGGAAAATTGGGTGAAGTCTCTCTATGTATTTTTAAATAACAATCAGTTAAATATTAGATATCTCATACTACACATTGTTTTATAATATAATTTTTTATTTCTACATCATATTTAGAGATGTCCTTCCAATAATTTTAATGCGAATTTTATATTACTTATTGTTTACGGATATCCCAAGATTACTGGGAAAAACTTTAAGTCGAGTTAGGAGACATCACAAAGATTCAGATTTGCATAGAAACCCAAGATCGGAAACGGCTGCGTTCACCGTTAAATGATGTTGATTGGAGGTCGTGGTGGACTGTATTCCTAGCTACCACGATCTCCTGATTCAACCTCCTCAGTTCTGAGACAAACATTATGCAGGACCACAAATACAGTTTAAAATAACTAGAAAATATCTCAAAATATGTGTCAGTTAATATATCCATGCTTATGATATGTACGCATTTATCAAAAGAATCTAGAAATATTTTAACATTTCTAGACGCATTTAAGTTAATTTAAAGGATATTAATTAGCATCTCCCACAGGCGACAACAGGACTGAGGAGGTTAAACAGCATGTGTTTATTTCTTTGAGGTGCACTGAAAAATGCTTTGTACGTAACTGCTGTGGATTCCGATATCGACCTGATTGCAAGACACTTCTGTGTTGGTGCGAATATCTAGCTGTATTTGAGCGAGTCCGCCAATCCATGGCCCGATGGTGTAATGCATGCATAGACAGCAATAATGGAAACTTTGACCATCTTTTGTGATCACATATTATCTACTACAGCACATGTACATTTTTTACCAACAAATTATTTCGGATGATCTGAGTCGTGTATTTCTTCGTTTTTTGTATCTATCATAATATTTTTGCATGGCGTTTCTGATCATGGGTTTCAATGCAAATCTGAATACTTGCGATGTTTTTTACCTGACTTTAAAGTTTGCCCCAATATCGTAGAACACCCTGAATGCATTTTTAAAACAATGTAGGTTTTGTGCAATATATTGACATTGTAAAATTCATTTTATATCAGTATGAAATTACCAAAGTTAAATCAATGTTAGAACTTTTTGTCTAATCAAATAGAGGTATTGATAAACATTTAAACATTTTCAGTGTATTTACTTCGATCACTGTGTTTTCATACCCAACAAATTCACTGATCCGATAAAATAAAGAATTGTTTCCAATATAAATTACTTTTGCATATCTATTAATATTTATTGCTGTATCATTAGCAATAGTGGAAACTTTGAACATATTTGGGACATTTTCATATATCTTTTACCACAACACATGTAATATCTTTGATCTATAAATTATTTCAGGTGACTTCAGTCTTGTGTCTCTTTGTCTCTTGTAACTGTCATACTACTTTTCCAAGGCGTTTCCGACCATGGATTGCTGTGCAAATCTGAATACATGTGATATCCTCTACCTCCCATTAAAATTTATCCCAGTAATCCTAGAACACCTTGTATGCATTTTTTAAATCAACATAAATGTTGTACTATACCTTGACAATGTAAAATACATTTTATATCGTCAAGATAAAGCTATCAATGAACGTTTGTCTAACAAATAGAGATATTTATATATATTCAATCATCTTTAGTATATTTTCATCGATCACTATGTTTTCTCACGCAAAAAATTCACTGACCCGATAAAATAAAGAATTGTTTCCAATATCAATTACTTTTGAAAGAAATTCGATCAACTACTTTTTACTGTCAACAGAACTTTCCGTCTTTACAGTTTTTTCTTTGTATATAAACAATGAAAGTATTTATTTGTTTTCGAAAAAATAAACTGACTTTTTATTGATCACTTGCGTCAAATTTTAAACTTGAAATCAAAATTTGCAATTTAAATAGTGAGGAATTTCCTTATTTTATGTGTTAAATATGTATTATTTCTTTTATATATAGCAAATCACAAAACGAAGTAATATTGCATTAACAAAGTGGTTATTTCTTCCATATCTTTATATGAGTTAGATTTAATATAAAAGGCGCCAAAAGAAATAATTTTAAACACTATTATTTACAAAAATTCTTTGTTGTATGTAATCTTAGACTTTCTGCGATTATACTTGTAGGGGTGACTAAGGATGGTTAATTCACTTTTTACAAAATGATTTTTAACTTTTTAAATCTTATACCAAGAACAAAGTTTTATGTATCGTTTTATGCGTTATAGAATCAGCTATTAGGATAAAATTGCGACATAAGTATAATATATAAAAATTTGAAAAAAGATCGATTTTAATCATGAGAAAATTACGGGTTAAGGTTCCCCCATATGGGAGGCTACACCCACTATATGGGAAGCTTGTCCCAATGTATTTTACATTGAAATATTTGTAGTAATAAACAAATATACAAGTAAAATAGGTTTAATAAATGCAAATACCTTTATTCTAGAACGTAAATTGAAATAAAATAACTTTAAAAAAATGTAAAATACCTTTATGCTACAAGGTTTAAGCAAATAAAATAAGTTTAAACAAGTTGGAAATTGCACGTGAAGCGTAGCAAATGGGGTGCGTTCGTACGATAACGAAGTTTTAAAAATGTCACTCTCATATATCAATCTCATAAAATTGTAAATAATTAGAACTGAAATGCGCACCAAACAATGTTCTCCCTATACCATTATGCAATGGAATACTTTTGTGAGGCCTTGTATATCAATAACAAATATTCTTTGCACCACAGATTATGCAAACTGTATATTATAATATGTACTTTATAGATTCATATCAATTTTGTTATGTTCGAATGAGTGTAACACCATTAAAATGCATTTGAAACGTTTTCCCCCATTAACCGTAATTTAACGAAACACTTTTGATTGTCCGTGTAGTTGAACTATGCATCCGATTTTGATAAAATTTGAAATAACTCGACAAAATTATGTAATAATTATGTATTTTAAATTTCAAACGATTCAGTTGGGTATTTTTTGCGTTGTTATATGCGGACAGACAGGCGGACAGACAGCAGACGGACAGACGGACGGACTGAACGACAACAATAGGTACTACGTATTTACATAATTACGAACGCACCTAAAAACGGAGAATACCTTTTATCTACAAGCTTGAAATAAATATAAATAGTCTTAAACGCAGAATACCGTTTAGCTACAATGTTTAAACAAAAAAAAAAGTTTAAAAAACCCAGAATATCTTTTATCTACAAGGTTTAAAGAAATAAAATAAGCTAAAAAATACAGATTACCTTTACGTTACAAAATTAAAAAGCTTGAAAAACCCAGAATACCTTTGACTTTTACTAGTGTCACAGACCGATGTTTATTTATTTATTTATTCATTATATTCACAGTTTACCTTGAAATTTTCAGTTTAAATACTTGTTAAGAAAGTACTAGTTAAGTTACACATACTACTGAAATTTTGATTCGTTCGGAAATTTATAACTTTTGACTTTTGAATAGGCGAATTTTCCTGTACCAAAAGTTTAGCGAAAAAACATTGTCCTATATGCTAATCATTCTTTTTATTGACCTTTCGTTGAAACGGTTTGACAAACTACTTCACAGTTATTTGCCGATTAGCATCTGTTACAGAGGTAGAGGCCCGCGTTAAGTACAAAAACACTGCTGTATATGTTATCTCGCCCTTTATTTATCCTTTCGATGGAGCAGTCTGACAGACCGCTGACTGGCACAGTAGTTTTGTCAATTCACATCAGTTAAAGGCTAATTTTTAAAACTGTCCTTTCTATTGCTCCTGTTGTTTTATAAAATAAATTTACATTTACACATAACAGATGAACACTATATTATATACCGATATATTTTACGAAGAATTGTACCGGATATTGTAACATAACTTTGAAGATCTTATAAAAAATGCTTAAGGAAAATATATTCAAAACTACAAGGGTAAATTTAATTACATATATTTTTAAGCAGATAATATGGGATCATTTTAGAGATTTCTGAAATTAATGAAAATGATAATATTTTCCCTTTAAACCTATAATTATTAGATAAATAATTAAAATATTATTAGTTATGTTTCTTAGTTAAAGTTGGGAAAGACATTTTTACTTTTTAGAAAAGATCTTAAACTCTATAATTTATAGGAAGATTAATTTATAGATGTGGTTTTATCTTGCAATTGGAATGGACCCGAATGACCTGAATTTTTCTAGAAAAGCATTTATGATTTAAAATTTGTTTGTCTTACCATTTACTAAGACAATAAATCTTATTGTGAGAAAATAAGCTCGAAAATGTGCAATAAATTGTGTTGAAAATTCCGAATTGAAGAAGCATTTAAAAAATGTACGGGATTATACTCCACGTAGCTCTGTGACACTGCATAACACACGCTTAAAATATCTGACAAAGCAGGTTGGACTGTAATATGTTAATGTAAAATATGAATAATCGGTAGAATTATTTAAATTTTAATTTAAAAATAAGTAGGATTTAAATTGTTTTGTTCTCAACAACAAAACAATTCAAAAATTCAAAAATTTTAACAATCAAAATTAGAAATGTTAACAACTTAACCATATTTTCCATAATATGTATTAATAAGACCCGGAAATATTATATATATAAAAAAAAAATATGAATAAAGAAATTGCTTGTACAATTGCAAAAAATCTATATCTTTTGGCTCATCTACATTAATTTATCTTACATTGATTTTAAGTAATTACTAAGAAGTACTACTTAATAGACTATAAAGTTTACTTTATTAATTCTGAAAAGTTACTTAATTAGAGTATCGGCATGATTGCTATGTACCCAAAATCAATAAGCATATGAATATTTTCCGGCTTATATATCAGAAATGTATACATAATCAATATTTCAAGCACAGCTTGCTCAAAATTGCTCAGATAATCGAAACAATATCCAAAAGAAATCACTTTATTTTCCTGAAATTGAAAGCTACTTTGTGATTAATTTGTAAATAATATATAATATATAAATATAATTCTAAATTAAAAAAAACAATGAATTAAATATACATATATATGGATAAAATAAAACTCATTTATTATAATATGGTTATTGAATAATAATTGAAAAACATGAACAAATATTAAAAAAATATGAAATTAAACAAATTAAAAGATATAATATTATTTTGCAAGTGTGATTTTTATTTGTCGAATAAATAACTTTTATACATTCAAGTTATTGGAGCTTTTCATTAAGTAATATCTTACTATATTGTATGTTAGTTATTAGATATTTTCTGAGTTCTAAATCAAATAAATGATGTTTTAAAGAATGTGTAATGATGTTATGATGTTTAAAATATGACAAAAATAGTGTATAATTTTAAATCGAATACGCATATTAACACGATTCTAAAAGCTTAAATAGTTGCAATTTAAACATTATTTCTACATAAATCATCACTTTATTTCTTAGCAATTTTATCTAAAGTTGTTTCATAAATTAATTTCTTGTTTAACGCTAGGATAGTAGTAATCTAAAGAAAATGTCATCGAAAAACTCGGTTTAGGATTGTCTGGTTTCCGAATTTTCTTCACGGGCCAGAAGAAGGTGCGAGTTTAAAGTCGCTAAAAGCTTCATATATTCTAGATTTCATCAGTCCTTGACGAAAAATAAATTCACATGGTGTGTATAATTTTCTATTAGGAGAAATAAGCAAAAAATCATATTATTGATTGGTAGAGTTTTGGAAATTGCACGTCAGACATTTTTCCATAATTCGAAATTGACTCAGTTTGATTCATATTTTTTCTCTCCGTGTTAAACTTAAGATATTGAAAGATAAATACACATCCTTACATACACTCATTGCCACAAAAATTTGCACACCAAGAAAAAGACGTTTAAATGAAACGAAATTTTACATGCGTAAATATTACTGTAATACACTATATTGCCATTGATTATGGGCCACTTGCGATTTTAGACATTTTACTAAATATCTAGAAAAATACATGAGGAATCATCTCGAAACTCTTAGTGTATAAATATAATAGTATACATCATACATCTCCGTGAGGATTTTTTCCCGAAACTCCAAAGGGGACCGTCAACAAATTAAAAAAGAATGAATATCTTTTGAATAACCCTGTAAAAACTAATGTAGCAAAAGCGCTCAAACTCTAGATTGTGATTGAATGCCTTATTGTAATAAGCCTTGTTCATTTTTATGCACATAGCATGCATACTCGCAGAGTAATTAAGGTTTTTATAAAAATGATCCCAAAATTTCCCAAGTTTTTTCCTTATAATTTTCAGAGTTCTTAATATAAAATATTATTTTTTTCAGAAAATATGACAAACAACATTGCACACAGTACCCTGCAATCAGAATTAAAAAATAATGAAAATTGTATAAAAAATGAGTTGATTTACTAAATAATTTTTTAAAGCGCATGCGTCAACGATATCAAAATTTCATTTGCATATTATGTTAGCTAAATGTATAGAGCAACTTTTGTGAAAGTCACAAAATCAAAACTTGAAAATTCTGACAATAATCGTCAATTGAATAAGTCGAAAATCCGTTATTCTCAAAATGAAGCAAAAACAAGAGGGGTTGTATCCATATATTCATTGATTAGTGTCAATATAGAATACAAAATATGGGATGTACTACTGCATTTGGATATAATCCCTCATTTTTAGGTAGCTTTCTTTACAAAAAGTAAAAAGCTACCTATTGCAGCCGTCCGGGGGTAAGCACTTCCAGAAAATTTTGGTATATTTTCACCGATCATGACCTCCAGACCCCAAAACCACCCTCCGTTCAATTGTTGATATATATATATATATATATATAACCATATATATATATATATATATATATCTGATTTTTGTCATGCGATAACTAACGTATTTATGAACCGATTTGAATGAAACTTGGTATGTACATAGTACATACAAATATCTCGACCGAGTTCGTTGGCCAGCATCATCCGCCATTTTGTTTCAAAATGGCGGCCATTTAAAAAAAATTTAAAAAATTTAAAATTTAAAATTTAATGTGAAAAAATTAAAAGTTGAAAATTATGTTTATTTTAAGTCTTAGATCTCAAAACACTAATTCCAAAACACTTTTTATTTTGTCTATATCTTGAAAAATGATTGAGTTATAGCACTTTGAATTTTTCCTATGGCTGACACTTTGAAACGATCTAATTTTTGTCATGCTATAACTAACGATTTTACGAACCGATTTGAATGAAACTTGGTATGTAAATAGCACATACAAATATCTCGACCGAGTTCGTTGGCCAGCATCATCCGCCATTTTGTTTCAAAATGGCGGCCATTTAAAAAAATTTAAAAAAATTAAAATTTAAAATTTAATGTGAAAAAATTAAAAGTTGAAAATTATATTTATTTTATGTGTTAGATCTTAAAACACCAATTCCAGAACACTTTTTATTTTGTCTATATCTTGAAAAATGATTGAGTTATAGCACTTTGAATTTTTCCTATGGCTGACATTTTGAAACGATTTAATTTTTGTCATGCTATAACTAACGATTTTATGAACCGATTTGAATGAAACTTGGTATGTACATATTACATACAAATATCTCGACCGAGTTCGTTGGCCAGCAACATCCGCCATTTTGTTTCAAAATGGCGGCCATTTAAAAAATTTTAAAAATTTAAAAATTTACAATTTAATGTGAAAAAATTAAATGTTGAAAATTATGTTTATTTTATGTGTTAGATCTCAAAACACTAATTCCAGAACACTTTTTATTTTGTCTATATCTTGAAAAATGATTGAGTTATAGCACTTTGAATTTTTCCTATGGCTGACACTTTGAAACGATCTAATTTTTGTCATGCTATAACTAACGATTTTACGAACCGATTTGAATGAAACTTGGTATGTAAATAGCACATACGAATATCTCGACCGAGTTCGTTGGCCAGCATCATCCGACATCTTGTTCCAAAATGGCGGCCATTTAAAAAATTTTAAAAATTTTAAAATTTTAAAATAAATGCTAAAAAATTAAAAGTTAAAAAATATTTTTATTTTATGTGTTAGATCCTAAAACACCGATTCTAGAACACTTTTTACTTTGTCTATATCTTAAAAAATGATTGAGTTATAGCACTTTGAATTTTTCTTATGGCTGACATTTTGAAACGATCTGATTTTGTCACGTAATAACACTCGTATTTATAAATCGATTTGGATGTAACTTGGCATGTACATAGTACTTAATAAAGGCTGGACCGAGTTTGTTAATGAGTTCCATCCACCATCTTGTTTAAAAATGGCGTCTATTTAAATTTTTTTAAAGAAATTTAAAATTTGAAATTAGGTACAAAAAAGTGAGAAATTGAAAAAGATTTTTCTTTTATGCATTTGACCTTGATACAAAGATTCCAAAGCACTTTTTGTTTCGTTTGTATCTTTAAAAATGTCTGAGTTATAGTACTTTTAATTTCTAGTGTTGCTCATATTTTGAAATGATCTGGTTTTCGTCACGTGATAACACGCGTATTTATACACAGATTTGGATGGAACTTGGTGCGTAGATAGGACATACTTATGCCTGGACCGAGTTCGTTGGCCAGTTCCAACCGCCGTCTTGTTTCAAAATGGTGGAATATTATTTTTTTTATTTTAAATTTTAAAATTAGGTGCAAAAAAGTAAGGAATTGAAAAAGATTTTTCTTTTGTGTTTTGACCTTGATATAAAGATTCCAGAGTATTTTTTGTTTCATTTGTATCTTGAAAAATGACTGGGTTTTAGCACTTTAAATTTCCAGTGTGATTGACATTTTGAAACGGTCTGAAATTTGTCATGTGTTAATACGCATGTTTATAAACTGATTTCGATATAACTCCGTGTGTTCATGCTACATACCAATGTCTTTACCGAGTTCACGGACAAACTTTATCCACCATCTTGTTTCAAAATGGCGGCCACTTAAATTTGTCAAAAATCTTTTAAATGTATAATGATGTATAAACAAAAAATTAGAAATTGAAAAAAGGTTCTTTCTAAACTATTTATCTTAATAATGAATTCCGGACTATTTTTTTGCTTTGTCTTTACCTTGAAAAACGCCTGGGATATAGCAGTTTGAATTTCTAATGTGGGTGACATTTTTTAAAAAAAGCACGACAGCACTCGTATATATTCATCGATTTCAATGTGAGTGTTCATGTTCACATGGATTAACATTTCGATCAAGCTCATTGGTTTTTTTATTCATCATGCTGCTTTAAAATGGATATCGTGGAATTTGGCGACTCTACAAATCGCTTAAAATAAAACCAGGTTGAATAAAAAATGACTAATTTCTAAAAATTCCTATTAATATTCAGTATTGACAAAAACTAGTATTCAATCTTACATAATCGTGTTCCACTATTTTGAGCTTCGTATATTTGATTTATATAACTTAATATAAAATAAATAAATAAGTATATGAAAGCTACCTCTTCCTCCCGGCATTGCCGGAAGGACTTTTTTGCTTCATTTTGGAAACAACGGATTTTGTCCTTTTTCTATAGACGATTACTTTCAGAATTTTCAAGCTATGATTTTGAGACTTTTACAAAAGTTGCTCTATACATTTAGCTAACATAATATGCAAATGAAATTTTCATATTTTTGACGCATGCGCAGTAAAAAATTATATAGTAAACCTACTCATTTTTCATACAATTTTTATTATTTTTTAATTCTGATTACAGGGTACTGTGTGCAATGTCGTTTGTCATATTTTCTGAAAAAAATATTATTTTATATTAAGAACTGTGAAAATTATAATGGAAAAACTTGGAAAAATTTGGGACCATTTTTATAAAAACCTTAATTACTCTGCGAGTGTGCATGCTATTTGCATAAAAATGAACACAGTGTATTACAATAAGGCATTCAATCATAATCTAGAGTTTGAGCGCTTTTGCTACATTAGTTTTGACAGAGTTATTCAAAAGATATTCATTCTTTTTTAATTTGTTGACGGTCCCCTATGGCGTTTCCGTAAAAAATCTTCACGGAGATGTATGACGTATGCTATTATATTTATACAGTAAGAGTTTCGAGATGATTCCTCGTGTATTTTTCTAGATATTTAGTAAAATGTCTAAAATCGCAAGTGTCCCATAATCAATGGCAATATAGTGTATAAGTAAGGGATTAGAAAACCTAAGAAAAAAGATCATCTATTCCAGAAAAAAGTACAAACGAACGGAAATTTTAGTTCTGTGTTGAACCCCCTCTAGCGCGAATGCATGATGGTGCAACGGGCGGGCATTGAGGCATACACGTGTCGTATGATGTCCTGAGACATCTCGTTCAACAGTTGCTGTGAACGTTCCTCGAGTTCAACTAAACTTGTAGGTTGTCCAACTTGCCATCCCAAATGATCCCAGATATGCTCGTTTGGTGACGAATCTGGTGATCGAGCAGACCAGGGATGGGTGGTAATATGGCGGACGCAGGCTTGTGACATTCTTGCTGTGTGTGCCCGGGAATTTTCTTGTTGGAAAATGGCTCCTGGGTGCCCTGTCATAAGTGGCAACAATGTGGCTGAAGGATCTCCTGAACGTACCGCTAAGCTGTCATTGTGCCAAGGATCAATATTAGGGGTGACCGTGTATCGTAAGCAATAGAACTCCATACCATCACACCAGTTGTAGGAGCGGTGTGTCGCTGTAAAGCGAAGGCAGGATTGAGGCGTTCACCACGGGGCCACCACACGCGAACACGATTGTCATCGCTGTTTCGTTACGATCCCACAATTATTTCTTGGTACGCAAATTTTTATGGCAATGAGTGTATTTATCAGGGAATTCTTCAGTTGTTTGTATACAGGGTGATTCATAAAAGATGGGCAGAACTTTAAGGGGTTATATTACACTTAAAGACAAATAATATTAAATAGGAGACTAAGGGTCCCAGACGTATTCCCAAGGAGATAGGGGGCATTAAAGTTTAGGGTCCGAAATTTCAAATGATTATAAAAAATGGAAAAATTGGTCGATTCGTTTGCGGTTTTTGCAAAAAATTTTCTTTATGCCAGTATTTTCTTGAAATAAAATTTTAAGGTTCAATTTCAAAAAATGCCGATAGGGGGCGCTTTAGACTTTGGAGTAACAAACAACTATTTTTTAACGTTATTTTTTGTATTTCTTTAAATGATTTCGAAAGCTTAGACTTAAACTTAAATTTTGATCTAAAAATCTGAGTCCTAACGAGTAGTTAAGTAGGGTAAACTGAAATTTGAAATTTGAAACCCTTCTCCCCCCAGAACAAAAATCAGTTATTCCCGATCTTTGTGTCGTAGATTAGGCTCTAACTACTGCCGCGTTTTGCTAAAATTATTCTTTATGTCAGTATTTTCTTGAAAAAAAATTTTAAAGAAAATTTTCAAAAAATTCCGATAGAGGGCGCTTTAGACTTTGGAGTAACGAACAACTATTTTATACCGTTATTTTTTGTGTCTCATTAAATGCTTTCTAAAGCTTAGACTTAAATTTTCAGCCCAAAATCTGAATCGTTAGACGTGGTTAAGTTTCTGGGGAGAGGGGTTTGAAATTTCTACTCCTGAGCACAGTTCAGTTTACCATGTCCACACATTGTGTGCTGTGATACGAGGTAAAAAGACACAAATTAGGATTATGTTACCAAAGCATATTTATTAACATGTAATTACAATAAATGTTCAAAATTGTGACCGACAGAGGTTATGCACGCAGAACAACGGCGAAGAATGGAACGGCGAACATTCGCGAAAACATCAGGCTTTTCGAGCACTTCCCCTACAGCAGCGGAAAGTCTGGCGACCAGTTCCTCGGGGGATTCAATGGGTGTCTCATACATAAGAGCCGTCAATTGTCCCCAAAAAAAGAAATCGAGGGGTGAAAGATCTGGCGAGCGAGCAGGCCAAGCAACAGGACCACATAGACCAATCCATCTGTTCGGAAATGTGATGTCCAGATAGTTGCGGACGTCTCGTACGTAATGGGCTGGCGCTCCATCGTGCTGAAACCACATGACCCGCCGGATGCGTGGAGGAACAACGTTTAACAGGTCTGGCAGCACATGTTGCAGAAATGTGAGGTATGTTTTACCGTTGAGGCGTTCAGAAAGAAGGTACGGTCCGATTAGGTGGTCTCCGAGGATTCCTGCCCAAACATTGATGGAAAAGCGTCTCTGATGAGCATGTGGATACGTAGCATGTGGATTGACATCCGCCAATACATGTGCATTGTGTGTGTTAAATGTACCTTCACGTGTGAAGGTACATTCTACGGTGAAAAGCACAGTTCGTCCAAAATGTGGATTTAGCGCGTCCTGCTGCAGAAACCAGCGGGCGAATTCAATACGATTTGGATAATCCCCTGGAGACAGTTTCTGGACTCGTTGCACATGAAACGGGAGCAAATGTTCATCCTTCAGTACCCTCCAAGTCATGGACTGTGAGGTATCCACCTGCCTAGCCACTGTTCGTGTACTTGTACTTGGCTGCGCCGCTACTACATCCAGAATGGCTTCTGCAACAACTACTGATTCGTCCTTTTTTGCACGACCTGCATTCGACCGGGAAGCGAGAAATGATCCCGTCTCACACAACTGTCTGTGCAAGCGCTCGAAAGTTTTTCGGTTAGGCAACCGCCTGTTGGGAAATCGCTCTCCGTACATTCGTTGTGCCTCTGCACCATTTCCATCTGCCGCTCCGTAAATTAAATGCATTTCAGCCTTTTCCTTATTCGTGAAGGGCACCATCTTCCGATTCATTACTACAGCGACTTACACTTGACTCACCGTTCAGTGGTTTTTATGCCTGAATCGTGTCGAAATTTTGCACACGTGTTCTTCTTCTTCCCCATTTGACATTTGCATACTTTCTGTCTCCTTCTTCACCCGGTGACTAGCGTCAGGAATGGAGCTTTAACGTTTGCATGAGCGACGTTTCCAACTGTGACAGTGCCTTTATGAGTGAATTCCGACTATGCAGTCCTTGACGAAAGTTGTATTTTTGCCTCGTATCACAGCACAGAATCGTTGGGCATGGTTAAGTAGTGCAAACTGAACTATGTTCAGAAGTTGAAATTTGAACCCCCTCCCCTCGCTACTGAACCACGCTCAGCGATTCAGATTTTGAGCTGAAAATTTAAGTTTAAGTCTAAGCCTTTGAAAGCATTTAATGAGACACAAAAATAACGGTATAAAATAGTTGTTCGTTACTCCAAAGTCTAAAGCGCCCTCTATCGGAATTTTTTGAAAATTTTCTTTAAAATTTATTTTCAAGAAAATACTGACATAAAGAATAATTTTAGCAAAACGCGGCAGTAGTTAGAGCCTAATCTACGACACAAAGATCGGTAATAACTGATTTTTGTTCTGGGGGGAGAAGGGTTTCAAATTTCAAATTTTAGTTTACGCTACTTAACTACTCGTTAGGACTCAGATTTTTAGATCAAAATTTAAGTCTAAGCTTTCGAAATCATTTAAAGAAATACAAAAAATAACGTTAAAAAATAGTTGTTTGTTACTCCAAAGTCTAAAGTGCCCCCTATCGGCATTTTTTGAAATTGAACTTTAAAATTTTATTTCAAGAAAATACTGGCATAAAGAAAATTTTTTGCAAAAACCGCAAACGAATCGACCAATTTTTCCATTTTTTATAATCATTTGAAATTTCGGACCCCAAACTTTAATGCCCCCTATCTCCTTGGGAATACGTCTGGGACCCTTAGTCTCCTATTTAATATTATTTGTCTTTAAGTGTACTATAACCCCTTAAAGTTCTGCCCATCTTTTATGAATCACCCTGTATAATGTGATATATGTATGTAAAAATGTATCAAAAGAATATTTAATGATTTCATAATTTTTCTTTATAAATTTGTATCGAAATAATCTGGAATTTATATTTACCTTACTCTAATGAGCGACTTTCTACTATGCAATTACAATGTATCTTTTTATTTTATTTTTGCTAATTTTGTATTACATTCGTCTTGGTTTTTGTATACTAAAATGGAATTTTATAGTATTTGATTTTAATCCAATTTCTCATAGGCTATGATTATAAAAAATGTGTTTAATGTGTATTTCCCATAACAATTATTAATTAATTATAAATTAATACATTGATTTTAAGCCTTTCTTTTTGTTAGTTGAGAATAGATAGTCGTCAAATGGTCTGTGGATCTGATACAACTCTTTCCGAGGATATACAACAATGGATTTAATTATGCGCCAATAAAAGTTAAATAAAATATGCCAAATGATTGTCAATTTACAAAAATGAAATGTTTTAAAATTTAAAAAATAACATAAAAATTGCGAAAAATTATATTAACATTATAGGCTAACATTAGATACGCTAAGAAATTAGTTTAGAGATTCTATAAAGATAGTTTAAACGTTTGTTATTTTTTTATTGCCTTGTTTTAACTGGTTCTCAAATTTCCTGACTAATAACACAAAACATTATGACGTAAGTTTTGACCAATTTTTTAAAAGTAAAAGCAAAAAACTATCGGGCCTGACTACTGAATTGATTTGGAATCAAATAACTCTTTTCAATTTTTGATAAATAAGTTATAACTGATCTAGACAGGGGGTGATTTGTTCTTCCTCTTTCACTGCTGTTACGAGATTTCAGTTAGAAATGCCACATTTGAAAGCATTTTCTTATCTTCTGTTTTTACGAAAAATGATAAACGCCATTTCATTACTTATTTTCTGAATGAATAAGAACACCAGTCAATGTCATGCATTTGAGAAGAAAAATAAATTACAAAATATGCCATAAAATAGTACCCTTGAATTTTAATTACCCACTCAAACACGCGTTGCAAGCATATTTTAAGATTCTTCTGTTATATCAATTTGTCAAAAATGTGTCCCGATGCTTTATTAAATAAAATATTCACTTATGACTATATACTCACTTATGACCTATTGTTTTACGAAATTCATAGACATTTCAAAAGAATTTTTCAAATTTTACGAGTGAATTTTCAATACCCAAAGAATTTCTTCCTTACTTTTTAAAATATCAAGCAAAAAAAAATGTAATAAAAAATAAGGGAAATGAGACATAAAAAGATTTTATATATGTATATATATATTGGGTTGGGGAAAAAGTAAGTTCGCTTTTTTTCGTGATTTTCAAAGTGAATTTATTTATATAAATAAAAACAAACTAATCAAAATGTATGTGCTGTTTTGTTCGATGACCTTTTGCCATTTTTCTAGTAAAACAATAACTCCGTCACTGTAGAATTTCTGAGAGTTCTGGGCAAAAAACTGAACAAGGTGATTTTCACAAGCCTTCTTTGAAGCCAGCTTAACACCTTCAAGAGAGTACCGCATAGGGCGGAACAAATGATAATCCGTCGGATCCAAGTCCGGACTATACGATGGGTTCACCAAAACTTCCCAATAAAGCTCTTTCAGTTTTTGCCGAGTGACTAAAGATGCGTGTGGTTTAGCGTTGTCGTGATGGAAGACAGCGCCTTTCCTTTCGATCAATTTTGACTGGTTTTTTAATTGCCTGCTTCAATCGCATTAGTTGTTTACAGAATATAGTTGAACTGATGGTTTGGCCAGGTTTGAGCAGGCATCAATCCGGGCTTTGCCACCGTTTGTGAAGCTTCGATCACGATCTTTTTATCACATTGTTGTTATACGTGATTCTCTTTTCATCACCCGTAATGATTTGTTTCAAAAATAGCTCGATTTCATACCGTTTCAGTAGCAATTCACAAATGAAAACTCTGTCCATTAAATTTTTCACTGTAAGTTTATGGGAAACCCAAGTATAGAGCTTCTTTTTGTATCCAATTTTATGTAAATGGTTCAAAAGTGGTTTATGGTTGATGTTTAGTTCCATAGCAATGCCGTGGGAAGAAATATGTCCGTCTACTTGGATTGTTTTTAAAATTTCATCAAATTTTTCAACGATTGGCCGGCCAGGGAAAGGTTCAACTTTAACATCGAAATTTTCGGAAGGAAAACAAGCAAACCGATTCTGACTTTGGCGTTTACTTAAACACTAATCACCATAAATGCCACACAAGTTTTGATGAGCCTGCACCAATTTTTACCTTATTGGAAGTAAAATACTAAAATGTGATGAAAATGATCTTCTGAAATCTCTATTTTTAAAACGCAATAACTTTTGACTGGTTAAACAGATAACGCTACCTTTATATCTAGAATTTTCTAGAGACTTTAAAGCTATCTATTGGGAAAAAACGAATTTACTTTTTCCCCAACCCAATACATATAAATACTATTCCGTCCAAAGGAGTATAAATATATATATATATTACAAATTTAATTTTTTTTCTTCGCCAAAAATAACCTTATACTATATTAATTTCCTTTTAACAATATTCCGTACATAGTTCAACTTATTAAATTAAAATCCTATTATTAGATCTAATCTATTAATCTTTATGGAAACGATATAAATTCTTAATTCGACTTAAAAACATTTATTTCAACATGCGTAAATTTAAAGAAATGGCTCTAAATTAAAAATATTCTTTGTTAAACTTTATTTCTTAATATTCCAAATAAAACACATTTTTCACTGTTTTTATGAACCCTTTGAAAGGAAGTCTTATCAAATTTATTCCAAAACCATACCTTTAAATACCTATTTATTTATTTTTCCCCCTTCAACGTTTGATATTTGTGCGTATCAATAAATTAATTTAATTTTTTTTTGCTTCAGAATATCGCCTGCAGGATATCGAATTCAACATTCGATTATAAATTAGTTAAATAATAATTTTTTAAAATAAAAATTATCGTCTGAATGAAATTAATCTCGACGTTGGACATTAATTCTGTTTACATGTGAAAATGATGGTTAGGGACTATAGAATATGCTAGAAGTTTTGTTCTGAGATTTAAGAAGGAAGCTGAGAGGTGATGACAGAGAGATATTCTTTTTTTACAAGGATTTGGTTAGAATGAACGGCGGAATAATGTTTTTATGATGGGATATTTTTTCCTTCTTTCGCGGGTTCTATTCAAGACAGGTTGCAAGAGAGCATTTTCCGCTATTATGCCTGCACTTGAATAAACTTTTTTGGAGAAGCCAATATGTAGTCAATGAAGCGTCTACATTTATTTTATTCATTTTTTTTATCTCGCTTGCCACGACTCTGTGTTTTAAAAAAGGGGAACCAGTGAAGATGTTTCGAGTGTCTCACTTTAAAATGTCACAGCCAATAATAAAGTCCCACAGGATATTTCGTATTTTTCTGTGACAAGAACGTTTGGCTTGATAATGGTTGTAGAATGGAGTGTTGATCGGCTTGTGTATCGCAGAAAAAGACGATGTTAGAAATCTTCTAGTGCAAAGTTGCCGCAATGCCTTAATTAACTAAAGTACAAGAAATGTTCTTTCTTAAGTGCTTCAAATCTCCACTTGGAAATACACTACTTTGAGAGATTTTGTTAGCTTTGTTAAAGAAGTTACACGATTCCTAGTCATAATTCCGTGGTTAACAGGAGTTCCTTGTGATAATGAATAATTATTCTTAAACTGTGAGTCTTTTTGGTAAATGTTTTGATTATTATTTCTATTCTTTTTATGAATTGATGAAGAGTATTTATTTATTTATTTATTTATTTATTATTTTATTGATGAGAGTCATTTGTATGAAATTAATTAATTTATTTATTATAGTATGTAATGGGTCTGATATAGTAATTTTAAAATTCTGTAATTGACAGAGGGTACTAACTTTGAAAAATTCATTGGAAATGAATTTACAATCAGGATTTAATAAGGAAAATAGTAGTGCTTTATTTATTCTAATGAATAAAAATAAAAAAAAATTATGGATGATCCTATATTCGTACCCTTTGACCCAAGGAATGAACATTTTTTATTGGATGACTTATTTCGATAAAACATGTAAAAAAGAACAGAAAAATCCTGAAAGGAAATTTAATTTTATTGCGGAATATTTGAAAGGAGAAGCGCAAAAAGTTATATGAATGAATGATTAAATTTTACGGTTTATGAACAAATTAAGAAAATTTTGATAAAAAGACTCATTGAATTAAACATCTCAAGTTTTTCTGGTTTTTCAAATCTGAAATTTGATAATTTAGATAATTTAGAAACTTTATTTTCGCAAAAAAGTGAAAATTGGTAGGAAATTACACCTTAGTGAAAGTGTACTATTACAAGGTTTAACTAATGGTTTAAAACCAGAATTCAAAAACAATATTATTATAAATCCCCCTAGTAGTACCACTGAATGGTACCGGATTGTCAAACAATTTGTGGGAGTTTCCACCCCACTAGTTTCAAACCAAGTAATAAATCAGCCATTAGCTAGACAAAATTTTCAACATTTTCAATCATCTAGGCCCTGGATTCCGCCAGTTATGACCAACTCTTCCCCTCCCCTCCCCTCTTCTCCCCCTTCCCAGTCGCGGCTCCTGGATGTCCACAAATGTTTTTCCTAATCTACAAATGTTTCAAATATTAATATTTATGCATAATTTTCTTTATTTTTTATGAAATGGATTTTTTTTCCTTGCAGCTTTCAACCCTTCTCCTCTCCCTCCCCCTCCCCAGTTGCGGGTCTCGCATGTCCACAAATGTTTTTCCTAATCTATAAATGTTTTAAACATTAATATTTATACATAATTTTCTTTCTTTTTTATGAAATGGAATTTTTTCACTTGCACTTTGCAACTCTTCCCCTCCCCCACCCCTCCCTCTCCCCTCCCCCTCCCCAGTCGCGGCTCCTGGATTCCACAAATGTTTTTCCTAATCCATAAATGTTTTAAACATTAATATATTTGCATAATTTTCTTTATTTTTTATGAAATGGAATTTTTTTGCTTTGCATTTTTCAACCCCTCCCCCTCCCCAGTCGCGGATCCCGGATGTCCACAAATGTTTTACCTAATCTATAAATGTTTTAAACATTAATACTTATAGATAATTTTCTTTATTTTTTATGAAATGGAATTTTTTTCCCTTGCACTTTTCAACCCTTCCCCTTCCCTTCCCCCTCCCCAGTCGCGGGTCCCGGATGTCCACCATCGCTTTTCTTAGTCTACAAGACATAAGGAACAAAATGAGACCACTCACTATACTTAATCATAAAATTACACACGGGATGTAATTAGAAAACGGACTATAAAGCGATTATTATTAAAGAAGGGAAATGAGCTCACCTGAATATCACTTTGTGCATGTGTAAATTAAATACATACGACAGATAGATTGGAGAGACGAGAGTAGTTAAGACGAGAAAACGACGATAGACAGAGAATGATTTTGGATTTAGGTACTCCAAAATTTTATTTGAAGCTTTTTTTTTTTTTTTTTTTTTTTTTTTTTTTAATCGTCTGATACCCATTAAGACGGTCATATTTAATTCCAATAATTTTTAAACGATACCTATTAAGATCAATGATATTTAAATAACATGTTTGTTTCTGTTCGGTTATTGATGATACCATCGCATGATATAAAGGATATATAAAGTTGCTGCTGCCACTTGGAGATAAATACACAATCATTTTACTAAACAGTTGGATAAGTCTTTTCTTATGTTGAGTGTTTCCAATTATGCACTAATGCTCTTTAATATCGAAGTCGACTGCTTCATTCTGGAATTCATCTATTTTCTTATTGACATAATCTTCTGGCCTATACCTGAGCGACAGTATATAGTAACCCAAATCAAACCCAAATATCATATATTATTGAATCCCCCCATATATTTGTTAATAAACATAGAAAATTACTTGTTAAACATTTATTAATATATATACAAAGAAAAAAATTTACAATGTTCTACCTTTTTTATGAATTTTGATTATTATTTTGTTCAGATATCCATAAAAGAGGAAATGAAAAAGTTGTATGAAAAAGTTTGATTTTCATTATGAATTAAAAGAAAGAGGTACGAACTGCGTGATTTCTAGAAGCTAATTGAAAGAAATCGCACAGTTCAAAGTATCCAAATAATCATTTTTCACGTCATAAATCCTACAAAAAAAAAGACACATGATATTTTTCGAGACGCAGGCTGAATAAACACTCAGGACGAACGAGAAGTATTCCGAGTATAAAAGAAAATATTAATTAAAGAGATTATTAACAACAATAGTAATAAATAAGAGAACGTGATACTTATAACTTATTTTATCTTATTTTTACAAATAAAACTGAATTATAGAAATAGCACAGGAAAACCTTTTTTCATTTATTATTCTTATAACATTTTTTCTCTAAGTCAGATCCAAATTGTACTCTTAAGACTTAAATTTGCTTGACTTTAACTTCTTCAGTTCTGAAGCCAAAATTTCAATACAAATTCTTATTAATCAGATTTTAGAAACAACATGACATTATAAATGGCACAAAAAATCATCTGTTTGGAAATTGACCCTTTAGGCGCTTAGTAATTTAGGTTAAAAATATAGGATTTAAACTAAAAATCCCCTGAAAACATCAATTCAATAATCATTAAACTAAATTAACGCAATCAGAAATTTAAGAACTTTAAATAAATAATAACCTACAATTATCCCCGAAAAATTATTGAAAGACTTATGTTAAAAGCTTATAGAAATTTATTACTTTCTTGGTCACACTGTCTTTTGGAAATTTTTACACATTTTGTAATTCAGGTGAAAATACAATTTGATTTTTTCGAGGGATTCGGATAAGATGCAGTCATTTATTTGCTTTCAACTCAAAAAAATATTTAGACATTATAAAAGACATTTATATATAGACAAAATATAAAAGACATTTTAGTTTTTATAAGTAAAAACACAAAAGTCCCGGAATGAGGACACAGGGAGTGAAGAATTTAAATATATTTATTTTTGACATAAAACATATAAATTAATGAAATTAAAAGGAGGTGGGTCAATAAGGGCTATTTTTCGCCCATCATATACCCGGAAAAAAAAAGTTTCGAATTCAGATGATTGTTTTGTGGCTTTGTACATTTAAAGATATGTATTTTTGTTTAATATAAGTTTTATGTGATAAATAAAATAGTAAGTCATGGAAATTATCGCCTGAAAGTAAAGTGTTTTGGCTTTTTTCTACATTTTTGACGTTTTTTGTGTCTTTGAATTAATTTTTTATTAAGAAGTGCTCGATGAATCCAATTAATTTTGACATGCACTGATTCTACTCTTTATAAGCTTTTATATGAGTATTATTTTATTTGGGTTCAGAGTGCGCTTCTGTCCGTAAAAGAAAAAAAAAATGTATCATGTGAGAGAACCAAATGCACTACTATCGGAGCGCGTTCAGGCTTCTTTTGCCGTACTTAAAAAGTATTAACGTTGTTCAGACGTCAATGTTGTTTTCTACACTCTTAAAACAAAAGAGCTGATTCGGCTTCTCATGAAAGAGCTGTAATTTTTTCGATCATAAAAGGGTTGTTTTTCAAACGATTATATCTTCTTGATCTAAATTCGTTATTTAAATAGCTCAACTTCATTTAAATTGGTTAAAACTCGAGTTATTTCAACTCTTTTTTGAGAAGCTGCCTTTCAACATTGAGATGAGTGGATTTCAGCTCAACTTGAGCTATTTTGTGGCTGACTTTTTAAGAGAGTAAAATTGTTTTCGTAAATATTTATTAAAGAAATTACTAATAAATATTGATTGGATCAAATATATTCAATGTCATTGTTGTAAAGTCTCGCAGAAAACTTTTAGTATCAATTCTAACAAAAAAGTTATATTGATACTTAGATGTTCGAAAAACTGAGATTTACAGAGTGGTTCTAAATAGTGCTCTAAACGCAAATAATATGTATTTCGTGCTCTCCATTGCTCTAAATACTTCTATTTCTTCTTCTGATGTAATATTAAGAGATTATGCGTCAACGATTACTGTCGATGAGACCACAAATAAGAAACCTAATATACGTTTAAAATCAATATCTCATTTTCACAACTATAACACTTGTTGTATGATAGCTAAAGGTAAGAACTGCCTCGTTATTGTAGCAAAAGCTATTGAAACTCAAGCCTTTATAGAAACTAATATCTATATTTTGTCTCGAAAACGATGCTGTAAAACTCCTATTACTTGATCGGTAAATTGACTCTGCAAGTTTTAAATCCTGTAAAGGAGAATACATCGATGTATGAAATGCGATAAATGAAAATATTTGAACCAATATCAGAAATGTAGCAAAGAAGGCCTCGATTTTGATACACCGGGACACTTTTCCAAAATCTATTTTTATATTCTCATGGGTATATTTATGTCTGATTTTAACTATATCTTTAAACTTGTAAAGTCCAAAATACGCTCCTCAATAAAGAGGTCATCTCGTACTTACTTTGCAATGTTACTTGTAAAACTTAGAACTGGCCTCTATCATGGTGTTCTGTCTACATTATTTAATATAAGAAAAATAATAATATCTTCTGTAAAATATGAAAACCAGGCTTTGATTGAGAACGTTGTTCTAAATTATCGTAGAATGGTACACATCATCAGAACACAAGTTATTGAAAAATATACAAGGCCTTCAGCAGGAAGATTGTTTATTCCGGATGACAACAATGATACTATGATTATTGCTTTCGATAGCACGTACGTTTATATCCAGAAGAGTGTGAACTATTCCTTTCAGAGACATTCCTTCTGGCTATACAAAGGAAGACTTTTTTTAAGCATATGGTATTCCTCATTACTTCAAATTACATTTTGGATGTCTTCGTTCCTTACTTCACGGAAACAAAGAACAATTACGCTAACATACTTACAAACAAATTAGAAAAATATTCATATAATATCATAGAGTGGCTAAAGCCAAATGATATCGAGAGTATTGATAGATTTTACCGGGATTGTTTAAAACTTCTGCACGAAATTGATATTGAACATGAAATGCCAAGATTCTTAATTAAACAGCAAAAGTTTTCAACAGATGATGCTAAGGGCCACCTCTCATAACCAAAATTTGATTTTTCAGCACATAATTTCTAAAACCTATAGTGTTTGGATAGAAACACAGCGAAACATTATAATATAACAGTACTGTCAGTGTAAAGTACGCGAAAGTGTCGTAGAGTGTTGGGTGCGTATTGTTTTCATATTATGCTTTCTGGCTTACAATATTACTGTAATCGCTCAATCAAAATAAAAAAAACCAAAAATCGAATATGTTCATATACTGTACAAGACGCGGCCGCTGGATGGTCCATTAGTAATTCTGGTGAAGCAATCACTAACGAAAATAATCTAAAACACATTGTCCAAAAAGTCTGAAACTGTATGAATATTATTATTATTATTTGTTCTTTATTATTTCCTATGTTTCATGTATTGAAATAATAATCTTAATAAGCTTCATTTATCTTAATTTTACACTTATTGTTGTATTTACTATTGGTTATATGGATTGAAACTAATGACAATTGTGTTTATGCTCATTAATACACTTTGGATTATAATTCTTTTTTAAATGTGTTTAATAGTTTCTGAGTGGGTACGATGAGAACAAGAAAATTTTACATCCAAATAAAAATGTTCATATACAAAAATCAGAAACAAAAGCACACACTTTGAAAATATTGGCATTGGTCTGCGATTTGCATCAATGTAAATTATTATCACAAAGATATATTTTTATATTAGGAATAAATAGAATTTAAATAAACCAAGAATATTCTTTTTAGAAATAGCTAATATTTTTGTAACACTTACTTGAAGTTCCTTTCTTTCTATATAGATTCTCAACCAATATTTTTTTCTTGTATTAAAAAAAAAACTTCATTATCCAAAATATGTGACATATTCCGAATTATATTAAATTGTGCGAAATGTATAAAATTTTCCAAATAAAATTAAACGAAAGGAAACTCTTTTGTATTATTTTATTATTGATATTTTCCATTCCAAGCTTTTACTTGCACTCCTTTCAACATTTGAGAATAAAGCTTCTTGATTTATATTTCTTGAATAAAAAATCTCAATGAATGTACTGTAATTTTGCACTTTTCAAATGAAAATAGAAAAGAAGTGCTGAAAATTTTCCCCATTTGATTTTAAATAGAGCTTACTGAAGTAGATGATGTTCTCATTATGTTTTTTTTTATTTTTAGATCTTTTTTTTTATTATCCTTTTTGAAAGAAATTTCACCGAATAAACTGTGATTACAATTTTACTTTGCTTACAATTTTAAAGGATAAAAAATTATTTTTTGAAAGCAATATCGGATTTTATTCACATCGTTTCCATATGCAAATAAAAACTTTTATTGAATGAAAAATGGATTTATTGTTAGTTATTTATAAAAGTTGTTCATATTTAAAATACCAATACAGGTATCCCTGGCGAGCTGGTCATTCAAAAAATTATACCTTTTGGTGCATGGATTTTTTATGGCATGATGTACAGAATGAAGTTAAGAACTACAATCAAAATCTAAAAATTAAGGTTACGGTGAAAACACACACACACACAAATAAAAAAAAACTCTAAATGGCGATATCATTTTTATCATTGGAAAATTATCTTCACTGTGAGCAAGATAGATGGCGTTAAAAAACAAAGTTTAGCTCCAAGTATGGAGCATAAAACAAACGTAAGGAAGACGATTTAGTACTCCACTTGTAAGCAAGAATATATTTATGACGTAGATATCTATACCGATGTTGTCTTTTCGTTTTGTTAGAGTCGTCCGAATGCATTTCAATCATTTTTTGTCTCATGTTTACACGTGAAATTTATCTAGCAATCTGAAATAAAAAATTCTATCGAACTTCATATTCTGTACTGATTTTATTACGTGATAAATATCTGCTATACTCTTTCCTACGCGAATGCGCTACCATCTGTTCACGTAAACAATTAATTTATGTCATCCCAGTAAAAATATCTCTTTTCTTCACACCTGTGTGGGCACATATGTTCTTCATATTGTTTTTTTTTTCTTTCCTTTTTTTAAATCTTAATTCCACCACAAAAAGTAGTTTTTAAAAATGTTAACTATGTTTTTTTACTGAGAAGATTACATTGTGGTGAAAAGAATTATGTTACCTATTAAAATTTTCGAAATTTTGTCACTATAACAGTACCTTTGATTGCTCGATTGATGTTCTTTATCTTTTTCTCGTGTCCGTGTACTATGAAGTAACCACATTCCAAAAGCGCACCATTCCTTTAAACGAGATAATTAAATTAACTTATATATACTGGAAAATTTTATTATTATATATTTTTTTAGTTAAAACTGTGTATGCTTATTAGACAGGTATTTGAATTTCCTCGAAGCATAATATATTAGGATTACGTCAGTTAATTTTTAAGAGTGGATATTTTCTAAAAAAAGAATAAAATTTGTACAAATGTTCATAGTAATTTTTAAATGTATACAAATTGTTATAAAGTGGAAAAGAAATGTTTGATATGGGAGGAATTTCTAAGGGACCTTATCAACCGTTTTTTATTAACAAAACAGAAATATGAAAAATATGCCAATCGTTTAAAAATAAACCTGCTTATTAAAAAAATTTCATAAATAAATTATTTAGATATATTATTTTTTAAAGTAAAATATTGTGGAATTCAATATTTACCTAATTTATCTTCATAAAAAAAACAATGGAAGTTTAGTACGTTTTTCCTTAAACATCAATTTTGAGCTGCTAAGAATATATTGAACTACGACGAAAAAAAAAAAAAAAAAACTTTAGATGCTCTATCTATAAATATTTTATTTTGATGTCGTAAGTTTCGAGAATGGTAATTTACAAAAATATCGGCACTATTCAAAAATTTTTTACAAATTAAGCCAATAATTTTTTACACTCGCAACATTGCAATTATAAAAGATCGATCATATAGACATAGTCATATATTTTAAGAAGGAACGTAAAACTGTTGCCATATGTTAGTTTATTCAGCTTGTATGTAAGTACCTGACTTTTTTTCCTTTGTTTATCGATGTTACTACTTATAAAATAAAGAAATTATTACTTAAACAAAATTGCTACCAAAAATTTTCTGTCGTGAATTTAATATTCGTAAAAGAAAAAATCTACATGTGAATAACGTACGTTGGAAAGAGCTATGTGTTTTAGCTTAATGATGGCAGTTTAGAATTCCTCACCTCTCAGCCAAACTTAATCTCTCTTTGTTCGTTTTTGTCTTTCTGTCTTGTTGTCTTCTCTTGTTCTCTTAAAAAATTATATTGTTTTCCTGCTGATTTATCAGCAAATTACAATTGTTATTACTAAAATGTATGAATAATTTTTTTTTTTTTTGTTGGGATGACTCTCGGTAGCTTTTTCACCTGACCTTTTAGAAAAGAATATTTTTTTTTTTTTTTTGTACTTCACGTATTTATACATGTCATTAAATTTATTCTTACATTAAACTATTTTCATAAATCTTTTTAGTTAATTTTTTCACCGTTTAAACATAATATTTTTAAGTTCACTAACGCCTTTGCAAAACAAATTCTTCAAGACTGGATGTTAAGTTGTCACGCAACTAGGTAGTCCATCAATATGATCGCAATCTTCCACTGTTGAAAAAAAAGTTAATAAAATGAGACAAGCAACTCTTATGATGGTACATCACACAGTGATACATTACACTGATACAGAACTGATGCACACAAATGATACATTACTAATGATATATATACATTGTATCAACACAATGACTCGTAACGTTGAAAAATACTAGGTACGCATTTACGAAATAGTCTTCATTAGGCCTGTTCAATCATGTAACGCCATTACTTATTGGGTCATTATTAACATCTTTAAAACAGTTATGAAATTGTGATGAAAATAAAATTTTCTTCATTGAGATAACATTCTTAACCTAAAGTGATAAATACATGCACTGGACAACACTGTTCATAACGCAATTATTGATCTTTTTGGCCGAAATGGTTCATAACGGCACCTGTTTAAACAAAGTCCCCACTTAAAGAGCAAATAAATTAAAGATAGACAACTGCGAAAATACAGTTAACCAGTATTATAATCGCGTTGCAATTTTTAGTACTAAAGCATTGTCCCTTATTCTGGGTTATCTGGTAATGTTTATTGGGAAACAAATTTAAATAGAATTAATCACATAAATATTTTAGTATTCACGACTGATTTGCATTGAGTGGATCTCTAAAAATGCCTCGCATGCCTTGAAATGTTAATTCTAAACCTATCCAGAAAACACAGCACGGTCTAACGAGGCATTGCAACTTTACGACCTCCTTTCAAAGCACAATGCCACATTTAAACTTTGAAAAACAGATTTTAGTTACAAGATATTTTTACGCTGTATATAGCTTTATGAAATGCTAAATAAAGTGCAAATATGCACTGATTTTATTGTCAGTGCCGAATTAAGTTTATTATAAACATACTAAGATGATATTTTAAAAATTAGATATAATAGCAACGTTTTTTTCAACGTTTAGGTTTCATATTTATTTCTTTGGACTTTTATGGTAATTCCATTCATTCTTTTCCAGCATATGCAGCTGTACCCAGCACTACGTTGTATAATTTTTATAAATTCTTATTCTTTCAGCAATATTTTTTTTTATTTTTTTAACAGTTAATGATTCATATACTTATTGTACTGTACCCTTTGAGAATGAATATTACTTACACTTGACTGTTTATTTGATAAATGAATTATTTATCGAGTTATGAGCAATTGGGACCATATGCATTGTAAAAACATCCTTTGAATTTACGGCGCAGCAATGTTGCCAGCAGTTTTTGCCGTAAAAATTGCAGTAAAATTAGATGTAATAAAAAATTACATCTAATTTTACTGCAGTTTTTACTGCAATTTTGCAACATTGCTGCCAGCAGTTTTGGCGATGAATTTAACGGATTTTTTTTTCTTTTTTTTTTTACAGTGTAATGACCGGGTTTTATCCGTTATCTACTGTTTTCGCAGCCGAGGTCCACGCGATCAAGGAGGCAATCTCTAGTGCTCTTCCGAGAGGTCTCGGTGAACTCGATATCTGCTCGGATTCGAGATCGGCGCTTCAGGCGCTTTACTCCTTGGTGCCTAGGCACAAAGCAGTAGCCGAGATTAGACACCGGGTTGCCAACACAAGAATCAGGGTCCATATGCACTGGATTAAAGTTCATGTTGGATACGCCTTTAACGAACATGCCTATGCTCTGGCTTCGGAGGCTGCGTGTCGACAAATGCGTGTCGACATTCATTTTCCTTTCTCAGGATGTCAAGTCAAGAGGAAGCTCCTTAACCGGGCACCCATAGATTGGCAAGAATGGTGGAACCGATCTGAGAACGGCTGGATGACATATGAGGAGCCCAGAATCCAAGGGGTACAAGTGACAAAATTTTGATTTCGAGTAAATTGAGTTCAAAGTTAAACATCAATTGTAATTCAACGAATTGAGATATGGAACTTTTGCTTACTTTTTAGTGGTCTTTGAACTCTTATTTCAATAACTGTTTTTAAAAAAGTGGAATACAATTTTTCTTTTTATTTATAACTAAGCAATGTTTATCGTCATTCGGCACTTGTACCCCTTGGCTTCCAAGCAGTAATGAAAACTGCTTGAAAGCTAGAGGGTACAAGTGCCAACTGAACACAAGAAATGAAAAATTATTAAATAAAAAGTTGTATTAATGAAAAAATTAAGAACAATGTTGATACAAATAAGTGAAAGGACAAAATTTTGGTTTAATATAAATTCTAAAAAAGAAAAAAATATGAAAAAAAAATGAATTTAAGAAAAATTTATGAACAATGTTGATATAAATAAATGAAAGGGAAAACTTTTGTTCTAATATAAGTTTTAAAATTTTATTATAAGTTTAGAAACATTGTAATTTATATTTTTTAACATTTACCAACAAAGTTGAAAAGTGACTATGATTTTGGTTTGTCAGTCCGTCTGTCCGCGCCCTAACTCTCCTACATATATTCGGATTGCCTTGAAATTTTTGGGAATTATTCATTTTTAACTCAACACAAACGTATTGCAAATGAAGTTTCTAACACGATTAGTTTATTTACAGGGATAATCAAAAGTTTTCCATTACATTACAGTTAATGGGAAAAATCGTTTTAAATCAATTTGAAAGATGTTATACCTTGTCATATATTATAATTTATTTTATATGCATTTACGAATTGCACTAAAATAAACATTCTATAAAATCTGGGGTGGAAAGAATAGTTATTATTTATGTACAGGACCATACAAAAGATTTACATTACCTAATAATAAAGAGGGAATTGTTTGCGAATTATTTTAATTATATTACAATTTTCACGTGTAATAAAATTCATATACATCGCTGAGGCTTAGTATAAGTTATTTCGCACATAATACGAAGTACACAAAATTTACAGGGACACAAAAAAGATTTCAAATTGTATATTCTATCCGAAGTACTGTATATATTATCAATGATGATTGGTGGATGGATGAAATGCCATTTTAATTATGAATTGCACTTTTAAGTTTCACTAAATTTATACATGTTACATGACATGTATAAATGCTATAGTTCATATACAAAGTTACACAAAAATGCTCGTAAAGGTTACAGAATATGAGCGTACTTTACTTAAATATTGCTTTTAAATAAGTCACGTATTTCTATGCTGAACTGCATTCAGTTTAATAAGAAATGCTTGTAAAATATAGATAAAATGATATACAGGATCACGCACAAAATTGTATACATGGTCATCGATGGATGGTAATTTCTGAAAATGTGATTTCAGTAATCTTAAGAGTGTTTTAGTTTGAAGTAAATTTCAGCTAAATACTGGCGTATAATAAAGGTTCAATATAAACTACAGAATGAACAAAAGTATACAAGTATATGCTTCCATTTATTAGTATAAACTGCTGAAAGATAAATTTAAAACTATAATGTGTTTTCTTGCTAAACTAATTTTCCCGTTATACAGTATATATCAACCGACTGATAAAACATAGGGCTGCTCAAAAGGATCAGAATACATATATAGCAATGGACAGTAACTCTTTATAACCCTAAATAGCAAAAATTTTTAAATATTTCAGAGAGTGTTGGAAAGTGTTCAAAATCTATGCTTAACGCATGTCTTTCCTTACTTGATAACAGTTAAAATGCATTTATTTAATGCATAAAAAAGCAAATGGCTTTGTATGTCATTGGTCGCGTTTCTGCTATATAGACGTTAATGGTCACAACTGTACTTATACCCCTTGGCCTCCACACGTTTCACTGTTTTGGGAAAGAGGTTAAGTAACTGACCCCTATAACTCAGTACATAATGAAAAAATCACTCTCAACTATGTACCTACAAATAAATAGACATATTTCCAGATAGCCTGTGCACTTAACTCATTTTTTTCAATTTTGTCACTTATACCCCTTGGCTTCTGGGCTCTTCATATGCGATCTTCCAAGTCCAGGGCTATTTCTTTCTAACCAGGTTCTAACCGGACATGGTACTTTTCGTGACCACCAAACCCGCTTCTTTAAAGGCAAACCTGCGTGCTTTTGTGGGAATGGGATCAGCACGATTAGACATTGTGCCTATGAGTGCCCCCTGTGGAGATCCATCAGGGAAAAGATTTTCCCACCAAACTTCCACAATCGAATGCTTACCGATCTTTGCTTTGATCATTGCAGCAGAAAGGGCATCGTTGAAATAGTCAGTTATCTCTTGACAAAGACATTAGATCGGGAATATCGCCGGGACAATTGAGCTCTCGGCCGTCTTGTTCCAAAGATTTCTCGAACGCAAGATTTCCAAATCGTTCGAATCGTAACGCACTACTCTAAAAGAAGAGACCGAGGTCACTTGTGGCGCGATTCGGACGAAGCGACTATTCAAGGTTTTTCAGGTTTTCCTTGTAGGTAACGAGAATTTGAGTCGCTTTCCTGTAAGTTCTCCCTGAAGGTTGGGTCTGTTAATCAGCGGTGTGCTCAGGCAGCTTTTGCTACATCGCTTGCTATATTTTTGCCTCGGTATCAGCCTTGTGGGGCGCGGGAGATATCGTTTCAATGGCTGAGATTGGCGAATCGCCGGTCTACGACGCTTGGGTCGTGTGCCTGGTGTCTCTGCACGTTGTTCCTGGCCGGCAGCGGCGCTGTCGTGGTGGCCGACCGTCACTTAGTTCCTCTTGATTCGGTGGTCTCGTGACCTCCCTGTTGGACCGCATGGAGCCTCCAGGCTCTAGATTGGAAAACATCATAGATTTATCCTTTATCGAGCTGTTGTCTGCGGAAATTCTGTTCAAACAGGCTATTTCGGCAGAATTTTATAAAATGTCGTCTGCCTACTAAACGATGAAAAATATCTTTTGTTCACTTTTTTTTTAAATTAATAAGAACACTCGCTATTTTCATGCGTTTTTGAACAAAACAGAATTAAAAAAATATGTGTAAAAGTAATTCCTTCGAACTTAAGAACAACTTTACTTTAGTGTTTATAAACAAGCTTTAACTTGACGTTTATGAAAAAAACTAACTTTTTTTAGTTTTATCTTGGAAGTCGGAAAATTCATTTTCAGGCGAAAAAATGGACTTTTAACACTATTGGGGTAAAATTTTTAATTTTTAAAATTAAAATACATGCTTTTTTGACAACTTTCATAGATGTATACGATTCATAATATGGGGAAAATTCAATAAATATGTTCACATCAAATATCATTTACTGAAATTTTATTTGAATTTATATCTAACTAAAGCCTTAGCTTTATGTTTAATTATAAATTTTATTTAGAGTTTTAGAGCAAAAGAGTCTTCATTTTTTATAAAACATTAATCTTAAATAGAAACTTAAATTTTCCATTAATATAGAAAAAAATCTACAGAAAACTACATGAAAACTATATTATTTTTCATAAGTTATTAGCCGTCACATCAGTCATAATGTTAGTCTGAAAAGGGAAGTAACTCATCTCTTTTTAATATAAAACAGACATAATGTTAAAGCAGCATCTAAACTACCAAGACACTAGGCTGTACAACGTATAGCTAACAGATGTGGCAATAGAATACAATCGAAGTAGCAAGAAAAATATTGATGCCATTTATTCAAAGTAGGTCTGGCTACATGTTAAATATAATTCTTAATATGTGACCTATATTCTTTTTCTGTTTAGGATGGTGTCGATTTGAAAAATGAAACAATATAGCGAGACATATGAATTTTTATTGGGAAATAAAGACAAAATATACACGTTATTGTATTTTTTAAAGTTATTGTGCCATTTTTTAGGATAATTTTTTAGGATAATTACGGACGTTTGTCGTAAAAAGGGAAAAAATAGTAGTCTGGTGATTTTTTCAAGTTGATAGTGACCATTTCCGTGTTCTAAAACATATCTACATCAATTTGTATGCAAATCGGTCAAAAATGGAAAATTTGTGTAAGGAACATATATTCAAAGAACGAATTTCTTATATATATCAATAAATTTGTCCCACATGGATTCTGCAATAAAATAATTAACGCATTGTTTTTTAAACAATGCTTTAATTATTTTATAAAAAAGTGATTTTTTTAAATCACTTTTTTTAAACAAAAAATCAATTAAAACATATTTAAAAATATTTGATCAAGTGAATTACCTAAATTGTACGTATTTCTTAATAGAAAATCTTCAGTATATAATATATTAATTTAAAATATATTTCTTATAACTAATCCCATTCTTGTCTTTTAGAAATTCATGTTTTCAGAACATCAAAAAATATTTCATAAAATTACATTTTATGTAATTTATTAAAAAGTTAAACTTTTCAGAATATTTTCGAATTTTTCAAACTAAAAAGTGCATTCATGTTCTTCATACTTCAGTCTTGATGAACTACATTTTTGTTTTCTTTTATTGATGTACTTGATTTCTTTCATAATGAAGGTTTTGCCTTAGTATGGAAATTTAAAGCGAAATGATTAAAAAGGAAGTTTCTTCTAAAAAATGTCATTCATATGACAAGCCGTATCAAAATTTAGTTTTTATTCTTTTCGCTCAGTAATTTTAAATTGCTTCTCAGAGTATTAAAGTCTTATAAAGTCATGCATAATTTAAGTATTTTTTTAAATTAAGTAAAGAAGTTTTAAAAAGTAAAAATGTCACTTCTTTTTTGCATTAAAAATGGAAAGTTTTAAATAGAAGCAAAAAATTTCAGTTTAATTTATTCTTTTAGTTAATTTTAGAACATGGGACTTAGTTTTAATGTTTATTTATTTTCTTTCTTTTTCTTTTGCTCAATGTTTCAATAAGAAATTTCAGCTTCAAGCTGTTTTCCTTATTTAGTAACAGTACATTTGCATATACTGTCATAATTTTGATTAGAATATTAGACGCTAAATTTTACAGAACTCAGTGTTACGGTGAAAACACCTTCAATGAACTATGTACCAATAAATATCCAATATATTTTTTTAACTTTTTTAAAAGTACAAAATGGCCTGAAAGAAATTTGATTAACACAATTAATTGATTGGTTCTTAACTGTTAAATTTTCATAAACTAAATCTGCCTTCCCCGTCTGTACGCCTTTTAAGTCTAACTCTCGTAAATGTACTCGAATTCCCATGTAATTAATGTATCTCTCTATTATATATATATAAGAAAAAAAGTAAGAAACACCTAATGCTGTTATCACTGTTGTCAATGCATTTTTTGTTACAGAGTCGTCTTTTTTGTTAATATTAGTAAAATTGTTATGCATAAAAATATGAATGGCATTATAGAAAATATTTGATAAATGCGCTGCTGCTAGCAGTTTTCAAACTGAGTAATTATTTTAGGATATATTTAATGCTAAAATATGTCAAAATTGTTCCATTAAAAAAGTTTTAATGATTCAAAATCTATACTTAAACATTAGATGCTTCCGGAGGGGATGTGTCCAGTTTTTTAATTAATTTTTTGAAGATTTTTGTAATTTTAAATTCAAATTTTCATCATTTCGACAGATATTTTTCACATATTTTTGAAAAGTCTATTATTTTAAATTGTTGCCAATATTAAAAACAGTAGAAACAATAATACTCCTTTAAATAGAAAATTTATTTACACGTGGCTATTATAAGCATGAAAAAGTCTTTCAAATTGGAATTAAATGAGTATGTGTTATAAGATGGGAAATATTTAATATTACGTAATAAAAATTATATTTACACTTGAATTTAAAAAAAGGAAAAAAAATCATTTTCCTGCGTTAAAATTCGTAATGGAGGAAATTACGTCACATATAAAATGGAAAAATCAGATGCAAAAGAATTTATTTTTAAAAATATATCTGCATGAGACATTTATGTCATAATATGAGATAATCTCTTCAACTATTGATTTGAATTCTAACACAGCGCAAAGATATTTCCTGTCTGCCAACAAAACTGTTTTCACTTGAATATTAATAAAAGAAAGAAAGTTTTCATAAAAATTATGTCATATTTAAAATGACTTATTTAAAAGAAACTTTCGTATAGCTTTGTTAAAAAATAACGAGAGACAATTACTTAATTCATTTTACATTAGCTTATTTTTAAATTTTTAGCTATTTTTTATAATTAAAGACGGAAAAAGCACCTTGTATTTGTTAACAGTAGCTTATTATGTCGCAAATCTTTACTGCACCATGTGCCGTATCTAATAGATACCTAAAAACAATATAATCTTCAATATATGCCATGAATTTGGCCAATATGACGTCTCTCCGTTATAAGGAATAATCGACAGAAGGAGGAGGGAGTGCCTTCTGTCGGAATTTTTCAAGGAATCTCACCTGAATTAATTAAAAAAAATCCAAGGTTTAAAGAAAACCGCTGAAAGGTTCGAATGGTTATGTTGACGGGCGCGACTGAGCTCGAATCCAGCACCTGCTGTCTACCAGTTTTAAGACAAGAGCGTCTAGACCGCTGATTTTGCCCAATCGTGGGAGAAAAAGCATAAGTGTATATATTTTTATTTTACTAGTTGTGTGTTGTCAATTTAATTAACGAATGTATAGCAGATGTTATTTTTTTGCCAATTTATTTTGAGCAGATTATAACTAACCATACTTTTGGCAATTTTCACCCGGCAGGACGGGCGCAGGGATTGTGCCTCATAATACACATTCTATCATATGCCTCAATATATTCATCAGCTGTCTTTCGTTATAAACCGAAGTATTCAGATCAATCAATACCTGCATCCAAGTTTACCTTTGATGCGTAGAGTATGAAAGTGTAGCGAATGCAAATTCTTTTAAGGTGCGTTCGTAATTATATAAATACGTAGCACCTATAGTTGTCATTCAGTTCGTCCATCTGTCCGTCTGTCTGTCCGTCCGTGTTTCTGTCCACATACAACAACGCAAAAACTACCCAACCGAATTCTTTGAAATTTAAAAGACATAAGTGCTTATAATTTTGTCGGGTCGTTTAAAATTTTATAAAAATCGGTTGTATAATTTAATTACAGGATCAGTCAAAATTATTCCGTTACACTACGGCTAATTGGAAAAATAGCTTCAAGTGCATTTTAATGATGCTACACTGTTTCGAACTTAATAAAATTAATATGGATCTATAAAGTACATCCGTAAATACAGAGTGATTATAAAAAAACTATCCCGACATTTGGGCCCCTAACTATCATACCATTCACAGAAATTGGATGAAATTTTGGAAAAAGGTATTTTCAGGTATGCGCTCAAGAATGATATGGAAAATAACAATGTCATTCAAATGGTTACAGTGAGAAAATTTCGAAAAAGTCAAATGGCAACACCCAATTTTTTGTATTGGAATGTGTTCTCATTGTGAAAAACCCTACGTGAAAAAACCGAAAAGTGAAGACAACCAATAAGGACAGAGAAGGAGCATAAAATGAAGCATTTTATTGTGTTTCACAAATTTACCACGTGACCTCCTTCACACACGATTAGACTTAGCATGCGATAGATTGTGGATAGCACTACAGCGCTTACCATTGAAATAGCAATCTCTTGAATCGCAGTTCAGATGGCATCTTTCAAATCAGACGCAGTTTGAGGACGAAACTGATACAATTTGGATTTCAGATTTTTCCCACAGCCAGAAATCCATTGGTGTCAGATCAGGAGACCTTGGTGGCTACGAAAACGTGGAATGACGGGAGATAACTCTTTCACCAAACAGTTGATTTAAGACACATTTGACTGAAGGCCTGACATGTGGAGCAGCGCCATCTTGCATCCACACAACTTCAGATATAGCATTTTGCCGGTGCAATGCGGGAATCGAGTAACGAGTTAACATATCCATATAGCGAACACTCGTTACTGTACACGTTTGCAGATCACCGCTAGTAACCTCTTTAAAAAGTAAGGGCCGACGATGAACCTACTCGTTATACCACATCACACAATAACTTTTCCCTCGTGTAATGGACGTGATAGCACATGTTGTGGATTATTCTCTGCCCAGTACACACAAGTGTTCGAATTCACGTTACCAGTTAACGTGAAATGAGCCTTATTTGTCCACGGAATGCGCAAAGGTCAACTGCTATTTTCATATTATCGGATAAAGAATTGATTTGCAAAATCCAGCCGTAATTGATAGTCTCCTGCTTCCAACATCTGCACACGCTGGAATCTCTACAGAAACAGATGTTAAGAAAAGTGCGCACAATCTTGCGTACAGTTGAATTTGGCAGATTCAGAACATGTGAAATACCGTTGGGTGCAGTTGTTGGGTACAGGTGAGTTGGGTGCAGTTGCGGGACGAACTGTGCTTATCGTTTGATAGACTTCTGCAACAGCTTCCAAAGGGACGGTAGGTCGTCCAGACCGAAGTCGATCGTATGTGCAATCGGTTTCTTCAAATCTATGAATCAAGTCTCTTACAGGTTTGACAGTGCACGGGCTTCGCCGTAATCCATGGTTGCGTCAGTAAACACGCAATGTCTCTGCAGCATTTGGTCCATTCAGGCAATAAATCTTTTCCCGCGTTCTTTCCTTGAAAGGGGCACCTTGTTCGGAATAGCAGAAAACAACATACGCGGCTCAGATTTTGCAGTGCCTTTTCTTTCACATAGTATGACGACGTTGATCATAACTGTGTCTTACGTAGAACCCAAAATTTGCGTTTCTTGGTTGCTTCTCGTTTTGTGGAGATCTAATCAGGCTGGGATATCAGACGAATAAACGGTATGACGTGTAACGTAAATGAAACGAAGATTAATGCTCTGGTGCACGGCAAAATCCTTTTTACTTTTCCCTTGCCTAGTTCCGGTGATTTTCATGCTACAGTTGCCGTTTTACTGCTATTTAGGGTTTTTCACAATGGAGATCATAGTCCAACAAAAAAAATGGGTGTTGCCATTTTATTTTTTCGAAATTCTTTCTCTGTAACCGTTTCTCTGTAACCGTTCAGTGACACGGCCGTTTATCTTATCATTCTGGAGCGCATACATCAAAATACCTTTTGCCAAAATTTCATTCAGTTTTTGTGAATGGTATGATAGTTTGGGGTCCAAATGTCGGGATAGTTTTTATTTATAATCACCCTGTATACATTCTGTACAATTTGTTGTGCAAAGAATATTTGCTATTAACTTACAGGGCCACATAACATTATTCCATTACATAATGGTATAGGTAGGAAATATTATTTTCATTATACTACACTGCTTCATATTTCATGACATTAATATATGTTGCTGAAATTTAATACAAATTACTTCCTTTATCATAGAAAACAGATAGTATTCACAAAAGATTTCATGTACAATACTGCATCCAAAGTACTGTATAGAATTACTCCAACATCTGGATAATTTTTAAACTTCGTTATAGTCCTTTGCTACGTTTTATGTGCTATTTTTGTTTTGTTTAGTCTTACAGAACGAAGCTGGGCTGCATTGGCACTCGAAAAGCGTAAAGTTTCTGACCTATGTACACCTTAATTTTTATGAAAATTTATAAATCTCACTATTTATTTTGTACAATATTATATAATTTTATTACAATAAAAATGGTAAAGGAAGATCATTAAATGCTACCTGGAAAACAAAATTGAGATTTTTGACTAAGGAAAATAATAAGGAGCTTTTATTTTTTATTATTTTTTAAAATAAAGAAAATTTAACACTTTTCATTTTTTATGATTAAGAGTAATTATCAGGAATTTTATTGTCAGATCGAATCCTACAGATATTTTTTTTCTTATCTATGCCATTTAATAAATTTGAGGTTTGTAGACATCTGAGTCCGTCCTGATGTTACATTTTAAGATGTCCGTCCTACCGGGTTAATTTAATTTTTTAATTTTTTTTATTTAATTGTTGAACTTAGAGAAAATCTGGATCATAGGAGCGTTCTTTAAAATCATATGACCGCGAATATTTTGATTATAAACAGTATATTAAAAAAGCGCTATTATTTTTTATATTCAAATTTGAATACTTAATTTTAATTAATTTTCAACAGTGAGATTATGCTTGAAATTCTTGAATATTTAATACTTGAATTCTCACATTGCTAACTAAGTGTAGAAATAACTTAGTGAAAAATGTCCAAACCGGGGATCGAACCCGAAACCCTTAGAATAGCACTCCAGGTGCTCTACTATTTAAGCTATGAAGACAATGCCCAGTTTAGCATTTTTCACTTCATATATTGGTTAGGCTGCAACTCGCAGAACGGGATGGAACCGTCTTCTTGAGCACACAATCCTGCTGGGATCCCAATTGTCGATGCTGGGTTTCTCGTGTTTCATGTTACGCCGCAGGATTGTGTGCTCATGTCCTCAAGCAAATCTAACTAAATACTCTTTTTTAAATGGTGCATTAGATATTGAATTTACGAGGGCGAGTCTGAAAATAAGTTTCCCTTTAGGTCTGTGGACAGAGGTGTGTATGGTAGTCAAACAATATAAAAAGACATGAAAGATATGACACAACTTTATTTGTTAAAATAAGTACCAAGTACGTTGAGACATCTATCATACCGCTTGATAAGCTGCGAAAAGCCCTAGAAGAAAACATCAAAGCTTTACATACAGACAAGCCGTTAAACGCTCTTTCCGTCTGCAAAGCCCTGAGTTTTTCGTGGAGGGCTTTTTGAAGCTCATCAAGCGGTATAACAAATGTCTCATTCCTCTTAACTTTAATAACTTATTCTATTTTTGACTTTCATACACAATTCTGACCGCAGTCGACGAGGGAAACTTATTTTCAGACTCTCCCTCGAACTTTAGCAGAATATAAAGCATTTCTTAATATTTGTAGTTTCTCACTATCAAAACATTTCAAGATGTTACTGACTTATAAAAATGCTTATGATATATTTTAATAACTGGCTATATTGTCTATCTTTACCTTAATTGATAGTGATAATCTCATAAAGCCTAAATATGTCTACCAGTTAGTATACTAGTGACAAACAGTAAAACCTATAAGGGTCATTTCAGAGATATGAATATGTATATAGTCTGTCTCAAAAGTTTAAGCACAAGCATATAATATCGATTTTTAATGAATTATAAAAAGTTAAAATTAATAAAAAAATTTTATTTACATATTTCGCAATATTATTTAAATAAACGATTTCAAAAATAGAAAAAATAAATTACATAATTTTAAAAAATACAATTTAAAAAAAAAGTTATAAAAAACTGTTTCAAAAGTTTATGCACAATGTCAAAAACAACCATATTTATAATTTTTACAGAACTTTTAGTAACAATTTTTTTTCCAGATTTTCGGATTAGTTCAAATAAACGTGCTTTCGTCGAAATTATTAATTTTTGTGGGGTTTCTGGTGGCAAAGAATACCATGCTTTCTCAGTAGCCTCTTGGAGTTCTACAATAGAGTCATACTGATTTCCATTGCCTAAACTTGGCGGGTTAAAGTATTCCAGACTTTCTCAATCGGGTTTAAGTCTGGACTTAAAGCTGGCTAGTCAAGTAATTTATCATTTTTCTGAAAAATCCAAAGTTTTGTTGAATGGGACACGTGGATTGAGGCATTGTCTTGCAGAAAAGTTCTTTCAAAACCCCCCCAAAATGTCATCGAATGGAAGCAAATGGTGGTTTAGGGTCTCTTGAAACTTTTTTGACTCTTCTCTTTCTTTTAGAAAAGCTAGAGAGGGCTGGCAAATGTCCCAAATGCCCCCTAAACCATAACGGATTTACCGCCTTGCTGCCTGCTGAAAAATGTTCTTCCGTTCTTGCGAAACTCATGCCAATACGCCTTCCAACCATCAGGACCATCTATGTTCCACTTTTTCTCATTGCTGAATAAAACAGTAAGCCATTTGTTCCCGTAGGTCATGTGTTTTTTAGCCCAGTTCATTCTTACCTGTTTGTGATGTAATTTAAGAGACGGTTTGCTAGCCAATTTCTTTTACGTGATGTAATCACACGCTTTAATACGTCTAGTTACAGTGTCTTTGGACATCTGTACTCTGAAATTATTTTTAATTTGCCGTATGGGGACATATTTTGTCTAAATACCAATCTCCGTATTTTCCGATCAATCTGAACAGTCGTCATACGTGGTCGTCTGCATCTTGGTTTCCGTTTAAAATTATCATTTCTAGAAAGTACTTGATATATACATAGCTTTGATCAATTTAAAGCTTTTGCAATTTCAGAAACAGTTTTATTTTGAGATTTCAATTGAAAATCTTTCAAAATCTCACATTTTGTGAATTCTTTACCCTTTATCATGTTTAAAACATTAGGAAATAATTTCTCCACCTTTTATATTTGTATAAAAGTGCAATATGATGTCATACAACGTCATTACACAATACCAATCCCGTGTTTCTAAAAAAAAATGCATAAAGTGCTTAAACTTTTGAGACAGCGTTTCTTCAAGAAAAAAAGAAAAAAGAAATATATTTTTTATTTTAACTACCCAAAATGGCTTATTTTATTTTATTTTGATTAAATGTTGAGTATTTATTGTAAATTATCATAAAATATTTTCTTCTTCAGTTATTTTAAACGAGATTTGCAGAGTGCTTAAACTTTTGAGACAGACTATATAATGTAAACAGCTCGTCTCTTTTATAAATATACATATACATATATATATATAATTATACATATGTCTGTTAGTTCGTACTATTGTGTAACCAAAATCACACAATGGAATAGAAGAAAATAAATAAAGATTCTTCCCATTTATTCGTTATTGCATTAACTTATGAATCAATACGTAAAAGATTCTTTTATTCTTTCCTTTTTGATATTGGTAAGATCAATTTAATTCTTAATGCAGATGCATAAAAGGAAATGGCTTTCGTTTCTGTTTCATTTCTTTCCCCTTAAACCAAATGGCTTGATTCGATTAATTAACATCTTTTTCTCTTCGAATAGAATTAGGCTAAATATTTTTTCATCTTATATTGCTTGAATAAATACGAAATTTATGCTGTCAAAAATTCTGTAAATTTAATTCGCACTAGCAAATCTTCTTAATATTAATGTTTTGACATACAAAAAATCATTCATAATTTATACAATAATGATTTTTTCTGCTGATGATTTTTATGCATACTTGACGCATTCAATTTTATTGTACAACCTTGATTTCTTGCAAGCACTGTCTCAATATAGCGATAAATCGTCTCTCAAGCGTCTTGGATGTTTTTCTGAAGTTATTTAAATATTCCTTAATGCCGTCTTCCTAATACGTGATTTTACAAATTTTGTCCATGATATGAGATTAAACTGATGGAAATTTATTGATCCACTGCATTACCATAATTTTATTCAGGTTAATATAACAGAAGGAATGGTAAGCCATGCATCGAGCATAGAATTTAAAACGCTGTCCAACAATAACAGGATATTAAAATAAGTAAAAATCTTTTATAGAACGAAATGAGATATTTAAATAAGCAATATAAGAAACTACTAAACTAAGCAAAAATCCTTTCTCAAAAAGTGCTTTCCATATCCGGTAATGTTTTCGAATTCTCGTTTTGCCCTGTACACAACATATGTAATTTAAACATACAAACCTTCAATAGTCACAATTAGATCAGTTTAAAAAAATGAAGAAAACTCTACCTGCATAAGTTTTCGAATTTAGTCCTGTAGACGAATTCTTTTCAGTGTCTTTTTAAATATAGGCTACAATCTGTATCGACTGTATACCATAATATGGCCATTAAAGTTCGGACACTTTCAATTTTAGATATTTTGTCGAATAGTTAAACATAATCTTGTCGGATTCTTATGGAACGTGAAGATTTTTAAAAAATGATGTTTGACCTCCATTTTATCAAGTTCGATTTGATAAAGAGTAGAATTAGGGGTCAACAGAAAATGAAAGAAAAATAATAAGCTTTTTTTATCATATTCTTAAATTAAAGTACACAAAATCTACATTTCATCCGAATGTGTAGTGTTCTTCAAAAATCAAATTAATACTGCTTATGATGCCTGGTTATGCACAAGTAAAGAGCCTATGTTTATTTAGGAAATCCCGTTTTTGCTGGCTTGGAACTACTCCATTCCCATTAATACAAAGAGATATTATGGCGGGATTTGTGAATTTTCTCGTTTAATCCCAAAATACTTACAAACTCGGATTTTATGCCATCGTGCTTTCATGATAGTCCAACTCTTGCAATATAAATCTTGAAAACAATAACAATCCTGAACAGACTACAAACTTGTCTGAATAATTGACTTCTCATGGCCTTTATTCAAATCCATTTAAAACATCAAACTACACCAACGCATGGTAGCACTTCCGAAGAAATAATTTCTTCGACTTCCAGTCAAATTTTCACTATTGCTTTTCAACAAGATGATCATTATACATCAAAATAAATTTTCTATGCATCAGAAGAAGTTCGGCCTTTTGATAAGATGAAACCTTGAAAGCAATCATGTCGTGGGAATCAACAATAGTGACTAATTCTGCTGATCTAAAACATATTAAAAATAATAAATAAATAAAATAGAAAAACAGCTGGAAAATATGCTCTAGTTCCCCCTATCGAAGCATCATTAATATAAAATTAGTTAATTTTCAATGATAGATTATAATGTAATTGAAATATTTTGCGCATCCCGGAAACGAACTATAAATGGTAATTATTCTATACTCCTCAAAAAGCATACTTTTGTCCACTTGATTGTTTTCTATTAATTTTGCTTATGTTTCAAATGTAGCAACATGAAGAAAGAAGTCTTAAACGACTTTTCCTCCATGAAAAATAATATAACGATATTCTTTTTTGTATCTCTGTATACAATATGTTAATACTAAAAACATATTTTTTCTATACTTAACGTTTTATACTCGATCTCAGTAACATATGAAATTATACTGAAATTTGAACATATTTACGAGAATTAGAACACAAAAAAATGTTAAGATGGTCAGACAGGTAAAACAGAATTTATAAACACTTTTACGACTTTGTTGGTAAATGTACCTTAAAAAAGAATATTTTAGGATATCCATAAGACTTTTATTTTTCTGAATAAAAATAGAAATAACAAAATTTAAAAACATTAAGAGCTCTATCTTATCAAATACATCAAGTGCTTCTATTTTTGAAACTTAAAATTATCCTTTTTAAAATCTAATACTGAAAAAAAGAGTTTTTTTAATGTATAAACAATAGTCTTTTTTGAATACCGCTATCTTTATTAAAAGTCTTTAAAGAAACACGGGGAATGCATTCTTCCAATGAGTCTTTAAAAAACAGAGCATTTTCATTAAAGCTATTAAGAATTCTTAAATTGCGACGACCAAGCACAGATCATTATTATTATTATAACAACATTATAAGATCCTTATTATCATTGTATTGTAAATTCAAACTATCGGATTTATCACAAATTATTTAGTTTGGGAGAAAATAAATAAAATATGGAAATACGTGTAAAAATAGGAGTATGAATTGAATTTATTTTACATTTATATGCATATGTATATATATATATATATATATATATATATGTATGTATATATAAACTATTTATTTTTGTGTAAATCTCATAATTATTTTTATCAAATAGATCATAAAGAATAATTAATTTGTTTTAATCAATTAAAAAACATACATAGAAAATCATCCAATCATATATATTCATGGAAGATGTCCAAACTGAAAAAAAAACCCTTCTAAGTGAAGTGGTTTCTGCCATTTAAAGGTACAGCCATGTAATAAAATCAGTTTAAACTATATGTATTATACTCGGATCTTTACGAAACTACATCAGAATGTACTGGGTATAATAACGTATAATTTAAGCGAAAAATTAAAAATCGATATTTTTCTCATTTTTTGCCAAATGAAGGATCGGAGTCCCCTTAAAATTACTAAAAATATTTCTTCTTCTTCTTCTTTTTAAATAGTGTCATTTTCTTTGTTCGATATCTGATCGATATCTGTCATTGAAAGACAGAATTTTTATTAACGATAAGAATTAGTCAATAAGAAATACTAAATTTGCTGCGACCATGCACTAATCAGTAAAATTTAAAAAAAATAATAATTTCTGTTCATAGTTGTATAATTTAGAATTACCTATACATAAATGAAAGCAGCAAAATGCACGATGCTTAAAATTCTATCGAGCAATCATTTCTGTTTTGCAATATAACTAATTTTCAACGATAGAATATAATTAAATTAGTTTGTGAATCCTGCAAATGAAGTACAAATGCTACTTATTTTATGGTACTGTAGTCATTCACATATTTTTTTCCTAAATGTGATATAAATTGGAAAATCCAAAATTGTCAAAGTTATAGCCTACCAATCAATATCCAGTTTTAATAGTTCTTTTTTTAATCGAAGATTCGTCGTTATCGAGTGTCGTCATCTTTATTCGATCTAAAAAATATCTGCGAATAGTGACATATTTTGGTATTACCAACACATAAATCAAAATAGCAAAATCCACAATATTTAAAATTCTATCGGACAATGAGCATTATGTTTTAATATTATTTTTCAATCAAAGATTTAGTATTCTTTTACTTATAATATTAAAAAAACATTTGTTTTTTTATATTTTAAAGAACAATAAAGATATTCTTCTCTCCAGTGCCGTTGTGTTTGACATCTTGAACAACAAACAGAACATTTCTATTTTGATTATCGGATTAATTTTAATTTCTACGACCATAAACATATCATTTTTATAAAAATTTAATAAAATGTTTTGTAAATTGTGATGCATTTTGTCTTTAACAAAACACAAATAGACATAATAAAGTCAAAAATGTTAAAAATGCTCTTTCGTGCCAAACAACATTAATTTTTTTTTCTATTTTTAATCATACGCAATGACATTCTGATCTTTTGTAGCTAATATTAAAAGGGTTTTTTTCTTCATTGTTTAGAACTTTATTTACTATATTCGTTGAAGTTCAGAATATTTCTCCTGTTCAAAGTCAAAATTTCTCCGCTTATACGAAATCATAAATAAGCAGATCTGATTATTAGAGTGATTTGGAATCGAAATCAGTTTTAGGATTTTTTTTATAAATGCTTTATTTATCGGATTATAAGTGATTTTTTTGGCACAGGGGGAACTACTTTTCTTTTCTATTAAATTAAAATTTTGGAAATTCGATTCAAACCAAGAACTTCTGAAGGATCATTTACTCTTATCATGAAAGGAAAACATCTTTCGATTACATAGTTTCCAAATAGTAACACCTCCTAATTTCATGCGTTTCCGAACGAAAAGTCAATTAATGCATATTTCAGAAAATAGTTCATTTGGATCTGGGAAGAGCCTTCAGATAAATAATAATTTCGTTGATAAATTCTATAATTATTTCCACAATAGTCAGACCATTATTTTTCTTAAGGTGATCCGAAAGCATATAAGTAACCTTTACATGGATACGGACATGGAAAAAAATCTTGGTAATATTATGGAGCTAAGTCATGCGTCACGAGTACGTTATTCGCCGTAGTGCAGGAGAGAGAGAACAACAAAATGGCATGGCTTTATGATGTCCGATATCATTGATTTCTAATCACAAGATTTTTATTTATACAAATGTGAAATTTCAAAGACAAAAAATTTTGGACGAGTATTCATTTTTGTTCATCGTAACATCGTCCGATTAAATGATTCAAAATCGAAGAATCTACAGAAATTAAACATTAGTTAGCTGAACATTTAAAATTCTTTATCTGCATTTTTACAAAGCAGCTGCAACAATATGTAATTGTTTTTTTACGAATCTAAGTTTATTTAATTTAAATGTATGAAAAAAAATCCAGTTAGAATGTGCTTGAAGGTTGCATACACTGTAAAAAAAAAGTGTCGATCTACTAGAAAAACTTTAATGATCCTTGTAATTACTAAAAAATTTTTAGTAATCTTAGTCGGTTACAAGAAAATCTGTAAGAATTACTAGAAAAAAGTTAGCAATCAACAGAGTTAATAATTTTATATTTTTAATAGCTATTACTAAAACTCACCTGGTGTAGACCTTGATAGCATAGTGGTTATAGTAACGGACTCCAGGCTAAAAAGACCCGGGTTCGATACTGGCCACTGCCAAATACGCCCCGAATGTATGCAGTGTAAGTACTCGTTAATAAAGGGATTATGAATATCCTGACGGAGCAGTAGCAATGTTTGGTGCTGCCATCTATCGCGGTTTTGCCGAAAATCTTCCGCTCCAGAAGTCTGGATGCAGCTCGAAAGAAGCTCTTGCCCTTCGAGCCCACGTAATGGTTATTAAAAATAATTTTGGAGCTATTACTAAAATTTGCTTGGAGGCTCATATTAAAAATTTTTAAGTTAGTTATACAAAAAATTCTTTTGTTCAGTTTACAAAAGAAATGCTTGTTTCGCTTGCGAAAAAAAGTTTGTAATGGTTACTAAAAAATTCTGTGGAATACAAACTTACTAAAAATTTTTTATTAACCTCTTGAATTGGATTTTACAGTGTAGTGCAAAGTTCGTTTGTCTCTAAGTGCGTGCTTGCTAGTTCAATGGTTAAAATATCCAATTTTAAATGAAAATAGACAATTTCAAATAAATACAACCACTCTGCTATCTTCAAGAGATATTATGTTTTTTTTTCTTTTTTCTTAGGTAAACTAATCTTAACTGTTCTTTTTTTTGTATGACTATAGTATTTACTGATTCGTATATTCGTGTTACCATTGCTTATTTGTGTAAAATTATACTGGATGCACATTTTTTTACAGATGGGTGATTCTCAAAATAGGGGACAATTTATGTCTTTCGGCATACGAAAAAAATTGAGAGGTTTTCTGTCATGTTTTTATATTTAGATATGTTTGTCTTAATATTATTCATTATTTGCTCTCAATAATTACTTACTTTTTAGTTAAAAACACCTTAAAATAACAGAATAAATATTCAAAATGTCATTAGCATGGATGTCCACAGCAGCTGTGCCTTGTATATACTAGCTTTTTTAAGAGTTAATATCATGTTTATAAAATAAAACAAATGTTATTCTTTCTTTAAATTAATCAAGGAGAGGATTTATCCAATAAATTTATTTTTAAAAATAAAATTATAGTATATAAAAAAAGAATTAAAGTTTGTCCTCTATATTCTATTTTCAAAACAAGGTCATGCTATAACAGCTGGTTATTATTCAACATTTCATTTTCACATATGACAATAGTTGGAAAATATCAAGTAGCCATTTTATCCCAGCCTGAAAATAGAAGCATATATTGTATTTTAAGAATAGAAGTTGAATATTAGGGACGTACATCAATTGTATGTCATTAGAATGGATAATGATTTTCATGTTTATTTTATAATTAAAATTTTTATTTTACTTATTTGCATAGGACTTTTGTGTTTTAAAAATCTCCAGAAAGGACTATTGCATTGTGATTATATTATGGCTCATAATCTTATTTAAATTAAAATTTGTCATTAGCATGGACAAATATCAGTGTCATTAGCATGGTTTTTCTGTCCATGCTAAAGACTCCTATGTGCATAAATGTAACCATTGCTTATATTGTATCTTTTATAAAGTTTAATTTTGCATATAAATTTAGGTATTACATTTATTATCCCTAAAATATGCATTAAATCTGTCAGAAAATCACTAAGACAGCTTCTTACATTGTTAGTGTCAGAATGTTGCTCATATAAACAAAGTTTGCTCTTTGCATATTGTATATATGTAAAAATGGAAACCATTTGCTGGAAAGGAAGGCTAATAAATATAGAAAAAAATATTTAAACAGGAATAAAATAAAAATTTCTTAATATATTTATTTCATGCAATTTGTTTTGTCATTAGCATGGCTCAAAAAATACTAATTATTTTTTTAAGTTAATTTTTAAATATTTAGCTCTGCTGACTACTTGTAAAGTATACCTAATACTATATTAACAACACCTATTTTTTTCAGAAATTTTGCTAACAGTAATTTTTTTAAGATTTCACTTTTGAAATTGTCCCCTATTTTGAAAATCACCCAGCTATATCTGTGAGCCATAAACTTACGATAAATGTTTTTTGTTTCATATTTTTGCACAAAATACCTTTCAGCATGAAGTTACGCATTATTTAAACTTTGGAATTTTAAATAAATTGAAACATATCTATTTAACTATAAAATTAAAAAAAATTAAATAAGAAGAAATTTATTATTAAAATAATAAATTTCTTAAATTTGTTAAATTATTTCTACGATGCATTCTTATCTATCACACCGATCCGAAGAACAACTTTTCTACAAAAAGTATAAACAAAACAAGCGCCTTTTCATTGGAGGTTAAAAGAGTGAAAGACAACGCTCATTAAATTCCCGTTAAAGAGACGATAGAACCAATCAGCCAATCACAGAACAGAATTCTTTCCCATGCTCGTATCAATGTAAAGGTTGCTAATATGCGATTCGAGACAGCTTAAATCATATATCTATCTTAATTAAACAGATTCTTTTTTGAAAACATAGCTTTCAAGCAATATCTGTCATGAAAGAAATTCTTGTGAAAAAAATTTTTGTCTAAATTATTATAAGTCAGGAACCGTTAAAGATAAATGATTAAAACTTACAACATGAATTTTTCAATTATTTTACTTTAATTTTGAATCAGTAAATTTGAAAAAAAAATTATATTTATAAATATAAATTTATTTTAAAAAGTTACATTTTTTTAACTTTAAATATGTTTATTTTATTCAAATTGATATTTTTTTTAAATGCGAAGAAAAATTAAAACTTATATTTTTCTGTATATTTAAATGAAAAAAAAAATCTTGTAATAATATATCGAGTTATAACAATTTTAAATTACCACACTTAAAAAGAAAACAATTATAATTTTAAGATTTTTAATAAAAAATCAGTGAAATTTTATCATGTGATTTTTTTACAAATAATACATTTAACCATAAAAAAAAATTCACGATTTTAATTCAATAAATATAAATTATTTTTATTGCGGATTTATTTATTTCCGGATCCCCTTAAAAATTTCACTTTATTGTCACATATTATATATTAACTTTTTGAAATACTGATTAAAAATATTATAATTCCCCGTTTTCAAAGCTCTATCGTACCAAACGATATTCTTACGTATCAGTATAACGTATTTCTTTTAAATCAATAATTTCCTATCTTTATATATATATATATATATACACACTCAAGATTAAAAAAAGAAATTTCCTTTTTTGTAGAAAGAATAAAGAGAGTGTCTTTTGAGTGCCGTTATCTTTTGTCAATAACTTTAAAGAATATATAACCTTTCTTTTTCATTCAAGCATCGCTTCGGAAAGAGTCTTATTGTTTCAGACCATCAAAGCCACTCCATCAGCTTCGTTTTCTTGTTGCGTCTGCAGACAGAAATTAGAAAAATAAAATTTTTTATATAATTGAATTCTTTTGTTTTCGTATAATACATAATTTCATAAATTATCAATGCATTTATTAAAATACAAAAACGTACTTGAAAAATAAAAATATTTAAATTTGAATATATTTTTAATATTTTATTACAAAATTTCATAGCGTTTATTTAATTATAGCAGTTATCTTTTAATAAATGACACAAGAGACAGAACAATTAGGATAATATTGAAATTTTTTGATGCAAAATAACAGAAGAAGCATTCTCATTTTTTTAATATTTTCGCAAAATAATGCAGTAAAAAGGGTTTTTTTTTGTACTTTTTTCTTAAAAAAAGAGAAAGTTTATTATGCGATTTTGATTACAAATTATACGGTTTACCCTCACAAAAAAAATTAGGATTTTAATTCATTAAATAAAAATTAATTTTTTATGTGTTCCGGATCCCCGTTAAAATAAAAATTTCACTGCATAGTCATATACTATATCTTAACATCATGAAACACTAAATAGAAATACTAAAATTCAACAAATAAAAAATTCTGTCGTGGCAAACAATACCAAGTTCTTTTAAATGAATGGTTTTCTGTTTTTCTTCTTTTTACACTCAAAATTGAAAAGAAAAGAAGTTTCGTTTTTTGTTGCAAGAACAACAGAGAAAGTCGTTTGAGTGCTGTTATCAATTGTCAATTTCTTTAAAGAAAGACATAACCTTTATTTATCATTCAATCGTCACTTCGGGAAAAATTTGATTGTTTCAGACCATCAATGTCACTTCATCAACTTCATTTTCTTGTTGCGTCTGCAGACAGAAATTGAAAAAATAAAATTTCCGATATAATTTAATTCTTTCGTCATCGTATAATACTTTTTTTTTATTGATTAATACATTTGTTTATAAACAATAAAGTACTTGAAAAATATAAAATGTTGAACATTTAGACTTCAATAAATTTTTCATTTTGTATGTTTACACTGATATTAGATTTTTGCATGCAAAAGTAATGATCGGCTGTGTCAATATATAATATATATGGATGAGTAAAAACAATTTTATTCTTGCATAGCGTGTCATAAGCATCGCAGGATATTTCAACTTTCGTTGGTTTGTTATTTTGATTTTACTTTCTACTTCCAGTTGATTTTATTCAAATTTAATTTGGTTATGGTGTGTTTCTTTGATTTAATCAATTATTTTTAATAGTTTATCGTATGGATTAGATACTATTTTTACTTCACTTAAAGCGTGCATAGTGGTAATGTTTGAGATTATTTTACAGATTTTAAACTATATATGCATATACACACCTGTTTTTTAAGTTATTGCATAGCTTTTATCGCGGGCTTTGAGCGCAGCTACCGAATCTAGAAATTCCGTAACGAGAAAACCTAACACTTCCGTAAAGAAAAAACCTAACACTTCGGCTAACGTCGTTTCAGTTAACTTCGGCACGGTATCCTTCGGTAGACTTCGGCAGACATTGATGCGGTATTTTTCAGATATTAGGATATCAAGTCCCAAACTTATGTTTCTTATGATCTAATTTTCATAGCGCGGCCAAATTTTGTTTGGTAATTTATTATGAGACAGTGTTAATTTTTGGTGACAAGAGACCCTCCCCCCCCAGCGTGAGGGTCGAAAAATTTAAAATGCTTATAACTCGCGATCTAATTTTCGTAGTGCGGCCAAATTTTGTTTGGTAATTTATTATGAGGCAGTGTTAATTTTGGTGACAAGATATCCCCCACGGTTAGGATCGAAAAATTTTAAATGCTTATAACTCGCGATCTAATTTTCGTAGCGCAGCGAAATTTTGTTTGCTAATTTGCTATGAGACAGTGTTAATTTTTGGTGACAAGAGATCCCCCAAGGTGAGGGTCAAAAAATTTAAAATGCTTATAACTCGCGATCTAATTTTCGTAGCGCGGCCAAATTTTGTTTGGTAATTTATTATGAGACATTGTTAGTTTTTGGTGACAGGAGACACCCCACGGTAAGGTCGAAAAATTTAAAATGCTTATAACTCCCGATCTAATTTTCGTAGCGCGGCCAAATTTTGTTTCGTAATTTATTATGAGGCAGTGTTCATTTTTGGTGACATGACACCCCAAACGGTGAGGGTCGAAAAATTTAAAATGATAATAACTCGCGATCTAATTTTCGTAGCGCGGCCAAATTTTGTTTGGTAATTTATTATGAGACATTGTTAGTTTTTGGTGACAGGAGACACCCCACGGTGAGGGTCGAAAAATGTAAAACGCTCATAACTCGCGATCTAATTTTCGTAGCGCGGCCAAATTTTGTTTGGTAATTTATTATGAGACAGTGTCTATTTTTGGTGACAGGAGACCCCCCCCCCCACGGTGAAGACAGAAAAATTTAAAATGCTTATAACTCGCGATCTAATTTTGGTAGCTTGGCAAAATTTTGTTTGGTAATTTATTATTAGACAGTGTTAATTTTTGGTGACTGGAGACCCCCACCCCCCACGGTGAGGGTCGAAAAATTTAAAATGCTTATAACTCACGATCTAATTTTCGTAGCACGGCCAAATTTTGTTTGGTAATTTATTATGAGACTGTTAATTTTTGGTGACAGGAAACCCCCCATGGTGAGGGCCGAAAAATTTAAAATGGTTATAACTCGCGATCTAATTTTCGTAGCGCGGCCAAATTTTGTTTGGTAATTTATTTTGAGACAGTGTTAATTTTTGGTGACAGGAGACCCCCCAAGGTGAGGGTCAAAAAATTTAAAATGCTTATAACTTGCGATCTAATTTTCGTAGCGCGGCCAAATTTTGTTTAGTAATTTATAATGAGGCAGTGTTACTTTTTGGTGACGGGAGCCCCCCCCCCCCCAAGGTGAGGGTCAAAATATTTAAAATGCTTATAACTTGCGATCTAACTTTCATAGCGCGACCAAATTTTGTTTGGTAATTTATTAAGCTATTGCATAGCTTTTATCGCGGGCTTTGAGCGCGGCGACCGAATCTAGAAATTCCGTAAAGAGAAAAAATTCTAACACTCCGGCTAACGTCGTTTCAGTTCGGCACACTTCGGCACGATATCCTTCGGTAGACTTCGGCAGACACTGACGCGGTATTTTTGCATAAGTTGATAAAAAAATGCTATGCAATAGCTTTACCGCGGCAGTTCCCGAGTGCCACACGTATTTTTTTTCTTATTTTTTATCGGGTACCTCCCCCCCCCTTCTTTAATAACATAACAACAACTTAATTTTAAAAAACATAGCTCAAAGAATTTCATAACATTTCTTTTAAAATATAGGTAGCAGTCATCTTTTAATAAATGACACAAGAGACAGAACATTCAGAATAATATTGAAATTTCTTTGTTGTAAAGAAATATAAAGATAGTTTTCTTTGTTTCGCAAAGTAATAAAGTCTGGGTTTTTTTTATATTTTTTTTAAAAAGGAAAAAGAAAAAAAATATATAAAAAAATGAAAAAGTTTGTCATGTGATTTTGTTTACTAATAATATGGTTAACAATCATTAAAAAAAAAATCAAAATTTCAACTCAATAAATAAAAATTAATTTTTAATGTATCCCGGCCCCCTTAAAAGAAAAATTGCACTGCATAGTCATATATTTTTAATTTTTGAAACTCTAAAAAAATTGTAAAATTCAACGCATTCATCGTCATTCTATCGTTTCAAACAATGCTTATTTTTTATATTTCTCATACATTGATGAATTTCTAGTTTTTTTCTTTTTTTTTACCCCAAAATTAAAAAACAAATTTAATTTCCTTTTTCGTAGGAAGAATAAAGAGAGAGTCCTTTGAGTGCCGTTATCTTTTTCGATATCTTTAAAGAAAAATATAACCTTTGTTTTTTCAAGCGTCGCTTCGGAAAGAATTTAATTGTTTCAGACCATCAAAGTCACTCTATGAGCTTCACTTTCTTCTTGATCTCAGCAGAGAAAAATTAAAAAATAAATTTTCAATATAATTGAATTCTTTCATTATGGTATAATACATTCATTGATTATTGATTAATGCATTTATTAACAAACAATAAGGTACTTGAAAAACATAAAATGCTAAATATTTAAATTATAATAAATTTTTAATAATGTGTTTTAAATAGCTTTTAATACAAAAAGTAAAAAGCCACCTATTGCAGCTGTCCGTAGGAAAGCACTTCAAGAAAATTTTGGTTAATTTTTTCCGATCATGACAGCTGGACCCCAAAACCACCCTCATTTAAATGTTCAAAGTTTTGTTCGTTTGTTATTATGACTTTAGTTTTTTATTCCAGTTGATTTTATTAAAATTTAATTTGGATATGTTGTATTTCTCCTAGTTTGTCAATTTTTTAAAACAGTTTATAGGATGTCTTAGCTACTATTTTTACTTCAATTTAAAAGGACAAGAAGATTTAAACAACGCCAAGTTCTTATAGTTCTTTTAAATCAAAGGTTTTCTGGGTTTTTTTTTTCTTTTGTACATTCAAAATTGAAAATTCCATCCAAAATTGTCAACATAAGTGGTAATATTTGAGTTTATATTAGGGATTTTTAGACAATATGTACTGCATTAGCTTTAAAAAATAAATTTGAAATCTTTAAATACAAATTCTGAGAAATTTTATCATGTAATTTTGTTTATAAATGACATGGTTAACCATAAAATAATGGGTAAAAATTCAATAAATAAAAAATATTTTTAATGTGTCTTAGACACTCCTTAAATTAAAAATCCCACTGCATAATCATGTTTTAATTTTTTGAAACACTAAATGTGGCATTCTGTCTTAGCAAACAACGCCAAGTTCTTATAGTTCTTTTAAATCAATGGTTTTCTGCTTTTTTTTAATTTTGTACATCCAAAATATTTCCTTTTTGTATCAAGGATGGAAGTCGTCCTTTGAGTGCTGTTATCTTTTGTCAATATCTTTAAAGAAAGACATAACCTTTATTTTTCATTCAATCGACACTTCGGAAAGAATTATTTCAGACCATCAAAGTCACTACATCAGCTTCATTTTCTTGTTGCTTCTGAAGACATAAATTGAAAAAATAAAATTTTCGATATAATTGAGTACTGTATATTATACCGATATAATTGAATACTTTGAATATTGTATAAACATTCTTTCATTATTGATCAATGATTTTGGAAACAAACAATACGGTAATTGAAAAATATAAAATGCTAAATACAGTCGAGTCTCTATATAATGAAATCCACCGTTCCAGTAAAAAATTCGTTATATAGAGAAATTTGATGTATAGAGAATGATGTTAAAAATCGTATTTAATGTGTGAAATTTAAAAAAAATATTATTTCAGATCTTTTGAATTAATAATTTGAAATGTTTAAATGTAAATATTAACCTAATATTTTATTTCTTAATTATTTAAGCTGTTTCAAAAAAGAGAACAGACATTTATTTGAAAGCTTAATGAAAATAAATAAGGAAGACTTGCATTAATTTCAGATGAAGAAATCTGTGCTTTTTTGTTGTTTTGATTTTAAAATTGTTATGCTCTAAAAAAATGCTCAAATTGTAGCAAGGCATGAAAAATTGTAGTTAACATTTTCCTCCATTTGAAAGACTCTCTTATGTGCCTCTCATTGATTCCTCTCTTACATGTGCATATATCCAATTGACTCTGTTTTGAGAAGGATGTGGAAAAGTGCGTGGGAGATGGGATGAATTCGTTGAATTTAGAAAACAGGGAGGGAAGTAATATAAAAAAAACCTCAGCACTGACGATAAATCAAAAATAAGTGATGGAAAATTGAATTCGTATAATTTCGAAGCCTTTAAAAACTGAGTAAATTAAGACCAATTTATGAAAAAATTCGTTACATGGAGGTCGATATGGAGACTGTAATCATGCGAAAAGGGAACCGTTCCTACTAAAAATTCATTATATAGAGAATTCGATGTATGGAGTTTCGTTATAGAGAGGCTCGACTGTATTTAGATTTTAATAAATTTTTAATATTGTATTTCTCTCTCGGTATCTATATATATATTTATATGTATTTTTTATAACTAAATCCAATGCAACATAGATATTTACCAAAGTTGAAAATTCAGTGAGAACATAGATAAACTGTCTTTTAGCGCTTATAATGAACATGAAAAATGAAACTCCCATATATATGCATGCGTAAAAATAATGTTATTCCTGCATAAGTCTTGCAGGCTGTTTCCAAGTTTGTTGCCTTCTTATTTGATTTTAGTGTGTTATTTCAGTTTATTTTATTCAAATGTTTTCTTTTTTTTTTTTTTTGAGTTGGTTATTTTTTTTTAAAATTGTTGATTGTATGGCTTAGTTACTATTATTACACTTAATGTCTTCACTTAATGTCTACATAAAGTAATGTATGAGGATGTTTTAGTGATTTTTAAACAATATATGTATATACACACCAATATTTTTTCTGGCACTTCTTTAATTATAAAACAACCATCTAATTTATAAAAATTAGCTCCAAAAATCTCATAACATAATTATACATAGCAGTCATCTTTAAATTCGACGGAATAACCAAAAACATTTTAAAGAATAAACTTACGCATTGATGACGCGATGCACTAATTGATTCAGAGCTACTTAGAGAGAATATTAGAATCTTAAAAATTATTCTTATTAGATTGAATATGCCATTAGAATTTTTTCCATGATGACGTTCTTTTTCATAAAAAAAAGCTATTCTATATCATCATACATTATATGACATTATTGTGTGAGGGAGTGACCTTTTGTCATAAAGGCACTCTAGTGTTTCTGAGATCGTGACGTCAATAATTTAACATTTTGTAGGCGTAAAAGCGACACCTATCCTCTCTTTTACTTTAACTTTCTAGAGTGTGTGTGCTCTTTTGAATTCCGCAGTTAGCTCGCGGTTATTAGTAATATGTTAATGTGAAGTATCTCAGTTTGCAGCATATAAAAGCTTGGGGGTGAGTTTGGGTGTGTCTCTGGCATTAGCCAGCAGCCAGCGAGTGCGGACCTCGGCCATTAGACAACGAAGTGGATGATTGTTTAGCGAAGTGCTGACGAATAGAAAGTAGCAACGGCCTCCAGTAAAGTGGAAAGGAGTTTGGATAGTGGATTTAAGAGTCGACCGTGGTAAGAAAGTTTAATAGTAGTTCCATTTTAATTATTGGTGAAATAAAGTATTATCCACAGCCACGGGCTGTTTAACTAAGCTTTGTTCAGCAGCTCAGCCAGGAGACAGTGTCAAGTGTTAGGCGGTGCCACGATTGAGCTAGATTGGAGCCTGTGAGTATGATTTTAGCTGTTCTTAGTGTTCTCAGTGTGTAAAATTTTAGACTTGCTCCACTTCCCTTCGGCCATTATCACTTGAATAAACTTTGTTGTTTTAACCTAAACTACTGAGTATGTCTGCATATAACGTTACAAATAGCGCCCACCGTGAGTTTGCCGTTACAAATGGCGCCCAACGAAACATCGGACATTATGAGATTGTGCCACGTGTGTATTTCACCGGTGAGGGTGATATTAGTGAATTTTTAGTTAAATTAGATGATTATATTTTGTTCAATAATATACCTGAAAAAAGTAGATACGTAGTGCTTAAATGCTCGTTAAAGGGCGAAGCACTTTTGTGGTTAGAGAATATAGGAAAGTTTTTGATTACTGAGGAAGCGAAAAGATTTGAACAAACTGTGATCGAGTTAAAGAAGGCATTTCCTCCCGTTAAAGATAAAAGTATTTTGAGAAAAGAGTTCTATTGTAATAAGCAGAATATTTATGAGTCGGCGTCAAAATTTTATCTTCGTAAGCTTGAACTAAAAAATAAATTAGATTTAGATATCACATTTGAGGAATTGTTGGACATTGTTTTTCCTCTTTTTAATCCAAATATACAGGACTTTATTGAAGTTAGAGCACCGAAGAATTTTGCAGAAATGCATCAGATATTATCGAAGTACGGGACTCGGCATAGCTCGGATCAACGGGATTTGCGTAGCCCTCGGCAGAGACCTGTCACGGATAGTAATTTGAGAAATGAGGGGGAACGTAATTTTGTGAGAGGGGGACAGCGATTTCCGGATAATAATGTGCGTAATAGAAATGATGGATTTGGTCGTAATATGTCGAATACGAGTAATGGTAATAGGAATGGTGGTGGTGCTAATAATTTTAGAAGTGGTGAGAGAAATATGTATGGAAATAGACAGAATAGTGGTTATAATCGTAGTGGGGGAGTACGGGACAGGAATGTTTCTTCGCAAGTAAGGAGATTAACTTCGGATGAGAATTTTGAAGGTAGATCAGTGCAAAGGAGAGGTGTGAGGAGGTCGGGTCAGTTAAACTGGTAAGTGACTGTATTTCGGAAGGTATGCAGTCACAGGTCAAATCGAAAAAGCCTTCTGTGAGTTTGAATAAAATTACTATTAATCCGGTTGAGTTACCTGAAGTGTTAATTGTGTTAGATGGTATTGTCGTTAAAAGTATCTTCGATACAGGGGCAGATAAGTCGTTCATTTCTTTTGATTGTTATCGGAAATATTTTTCGTATAAGAAGTTGAAAAGGTCAAGTCTTGTGGTTCAGTCAGCACAGGGAGTAGCTTGCGATAATAAAGGTTCAGTAGAATTGGAAGTTGAAATTCGTTCGTTTAAGACATGTTGGGAGTTTTGTGTGTTAGATGGGTTAACAGTGCATTGTATAGTTGGTGTGGATTATATGAAGGATAGAGGAATTAGTTTGGATTTTTTTAAAAAGTCGTTAATCGTGAATAATGATGAGAATGTGAGTAAGAAAGAGCCTGTTTTAGTGTCAGTTAATTTGGAGGAGTCGGGGTTAAGTGAAATCGAGAAGGAGGAATTTAATAAGTTTTTGAATGAATTTGGAGAGGTTTTTTCTGATAAACCGGGTTTAACGCATGTTGCGTGGCATGAGATTGATACTGGTTTGAAAGCACCTGTTGCTAGTAAACCATATCGTTATGATAAAGTTAAACAAGGTATAATTGATTATCATATTCAAAAAATGCTAGCGGACGATATTATAATGCCAATTGAGTCTCCTTTTGCATCGCCAGTAGTGTTATGTCGTAAAAATAATGGGAAAAGTTTAGATAATCCCGAGGCATATAGGTTTGCGGTAGATTATAGAAAGTTAAATGCGATAACGCAATACCCTCAGTATCCTATTCCAGTTATTGATGACATTTTGGCTAATATAACGAGTACGAATTATATGTCAACGTTAGATCTTACGTCGGGTTATTTTCAGATTGCAATGAAGCCGGAGGACATACCTAAGACTGCTTTTATTACTCGGGACGGTTGTTTTGCTTTTAAGAGAATGAGTTTTGGTTTATCGGGAGCGCCGGCAACGTTCCAGAAAGCCATGAATAATATCCTTAAACCTTTGCTTGGTAAGGGTGTCTTGGTCTACCTGGACGACATAATTATAATGGCAGCTACTTTTGAAGAGCATTTAAGATTGTTGAGGGAAGTATTTACGTTGTTAAGAGATGCTGCGTTAACAGTTAAGTTAGAAAAATGTAAATTTTTGAGAAAAGAGATAAAGTATTTAGGAGTTAAAATTACGCGTGATGGTATTAATATAGATAATGAGAAAATTGAGGCAATTACGTCAATGAGTCCCCCCAAAAATAGTAAGGAAATGGCGACATTTTTAGGGATGGTGGCTTGGTTTGCCAAGTTCATTCCACGTTTTTCAGAGTTATGTGAACCGTTGTATAATTTAAAAAGGAAAAGGGTTAAGTTTGTATGGTCATCAGCGGCTCAGAGATCGTTTGAATTATTAAAAGAGGCAGTAGTTTCCCCTCCTGTTTTGGCTCACCCCGATTATTCATCTCAGTTCGAAGTGTATTGTGATGCGAGTGCAGTGGGGGTTGGAGCGATGTTAGCACAGAAAGGTCGACCTATAGCTTTTGCGTCGATAATTTTAAATGCAGCGGAAAGGAATTATTCGATTACGGAAAGGGAGTGTCTTGCAGTAATTTGGGCTTTGAATAAATTTCGTTGTTTTTTCACTAATATACCGGTTAAAGTCATTACGGATCATTCAGCTTTGACAAAGTTAACTAATGGAAAGGGTTTGTCGTCTCGTATGGTCAGATGGTGTTTGAAGTTAGCAGAGTATAATGTGGTTATAGAACATAGGGCTGGCAAGGAGAATGCGGTAGCGGACGCTCTGTCACGAAACCCGCATGGTGGTTTAGAGGTCGCGGAGGAAGTTAAGTGTTGTGCATTGTCTTCATTGGTGTTAAGGTCGCGAGAGCAGTTGATAAGAGAACAGAAGCAAGATGAAGAGTTTGGTAGCTTGTATCGATATTTGGAAAATCCTGATGATGTCCCGAGCGCAGATGTGCCTATGTTTGAGAAATGGTCCCAATCTTTTAAGCTTATCGATGGTCTTCTTTTTTATTCGAAAATTGTAAATTCACGTGGAGAATTAAGAGTTTTTATTCCGGCTAGTCTTCGTAAGGCCATCTTGAAAGAATTTCATGATAATCCATTAGCAGGTCACTTAGGAATCAGGAAAACTTATGCTCGAATTTTTGAATCCTGCTACTTCCCTAAAATGCGGGAAGCAGTGCGCGCTTATGTCTCCAGCTGTAGCACATGCCAACGTTATAATTATAAAAATGTAAGTCCAGCTGGCAAATTAATCCCTATTAAAGTAAATTTTCCTAATGAATGTGTAGGTGTAGATTTAATCGGTCCTTATCCATTGTCTAATCCTAAAAGATATAGATTTGTGCTAGTTATAGTTGATTATTTTAGTAAATGGGTAGAGTTAGTCCCCCTCAGGAAGGCTTCTGCACCTGCAGTTGCCGATGCATTTTTCGATAATTATATTTCTAAATATGGTGCACCAATTAGGGTAGTGAGCGATCATGGCCCTTGTTTTATTTCTGATATATTTAAGGCCCTGTGTGAGAAGCTGGAGATCGGTCATTCTTTTACTGTTCCGTATCGACCTCAGTCTAATATGGCTGAACGTGTAAATCGTACATTAATTCAAATGATTTCTTCATATGTTGGTTCTCATCATGCAAATTGGGACCAGTTTCTTCAGCATTTTGCGTACGCACTTCGTACAGCAGTTCACGAGTCAACGGGGAAAACGCCTGCTGAATTGTTTTTGGGTAGAAAAGTTATTACTCCATTCCAAAGGTTAGTTATGGTGTCGGATGCGGAAAGTCAGTACATGTGTCAGGATATTGAGAGGTTGGTTAAGAAAGCTCAGGTTCAAATGGGAAAAGCGCAAGAAAAGCAAGCTTAGTATTATAATATGCGTAGAAGAGAGTTAGAAGTGAAGGTTGGAGATTTTGTGTTAGTAGAAAAGCATTGGTTAAGTTCAAGTCGTCAAAAGAGAGTAGCTAAGTTTGGTCCGAAGTTTGTAGGTCCGTTCGAGGTTTTGGAAGTTCGAAATAATAATTTGGTTGTTGATGTCAATGGTGAAAGAATGACGGTTAATTTGGATCAGGTTAGAGTTTATAAGTTTAGAGAAAATGGTAGTGAAGGTTCTCATGTGTCGAGTGGTGTTTCGCGAAATTCCCGATCCAATGAGTGTCCCGAGTCCAGCACTTCTTCATCTAATTCTTTTCATCAATATTCAAGAAAACATTTGGTCAAACAGCTCCAAAAACTGTTCTTGAAAGTCGAAAGCCTAGCAATCCGAGAGCAAAGTATCATAATAAAAATAAGAGAACTGTGTCAAATACATCGGACTCTGTGTGCCATAAAAGACAAAAAATTATAAACTGTCCAGTTCCTCCACTTATGAGACAGCAACCTCACAAACATACATTATCTAATAGTTCACCATCTTCAGTGATTAATCCCCGGAAAAGATTTCGTATGGACACTCGACAAACTGTTAAAAGGACTTTAAAGTCGGAATTTTCGCCCAATAAGAAACAGCGTAGGTCTGGAAAGAAACGTGGTCTAGGATCTTCAGTAACTTCGGGTGCATCTAGAAAGAGGAGACAACGCTCAGATTACCGGCATCAACAGTGTGAATCTCGCCATGGAGTGACCCCAGCAAACCGGCCAGAGCAGAGTCGTCGAGCGGAACCTACAAGTATCCCGCGGCATCCATTCCGAACCAGGCTGCAGGCACGACAGTCAACTGTGGCGTCACCGTACAGTTCTGATGACGAAAGATCCTTCGTACAAGGTTTCTGGGACAGGAGGAGAAAGCCATCCTGTAGTATGAAGCCAGCCAGCAGCGAATCATCTCTATGATTGGGTGATAATGTTCTTTATTAAATTTCTATTAGAGTGCATATATGTGGTAGCAATATGAAGGAATAGAAAGCAGAAAGACTGTTTGGTACCTTTTGGCCATTTTTGGAATTTTTTAACGGACTCACGATTGGTGCTTAATTGTGTTCAAAATTTGTTTGCAAAATTGTTAGTTTTATGTATGTTTGAGATTTTGGTCTTAACTGCTTTTAAAAATTCTGGATCTATTGTTAAATTGTTGTGTTATTTGTTAAAAATGTTACTATATTGTTATATTGTTCATGTGTTATAAAATGTATGTTAATGTATGTTTAAATTTTCAGAAAGTACGGATAGTAATTTGGGTTATTTTGTACACGCGCCGCGGTTCAGACGCGCACGTGTTTTGCGGTCAAGAAGTCCTTGACACGCGTTTCTATCTCTTATACTAACATTTAATGAATTAACTTTCTTCTTATCGTTCGTGTTTTATGAGTTGCGTTTTGTACTTTAGTTGGGAATGGTTTCCGCAAGTTGCGAAGTTTTAAGCTGCGTTTGAATTTGAAATTGTATTGTATTAAAAATTGAATGTTAATGTGATATTCTTGCAGGGAAGTATACCTGTGTTATGTATTGATTCTGCTATTTTTCTTTTAGTTAATACAGATGAAGAGCATGATGACGTCATTTTGTAAATTTTTGATATTTTTTGATTGTTGCATAAGCACAGCGATATGCCGCTGTACGTATGTGCCCCAATTATTGTTAAAGTGGAGTTAAGTTCTGAAGAATTTTGGGAGTTAGTTCATTGGCTAATGGGTTGGTAAGTATTACGTAGTAGCAGAGTTATTTTAGGATGAAGTAATTGTAATTCTAGATGAAGTCGGAATTTGGATGAGGAAAATTTTTGCGCATTGGGTTTTTTGGACTTGGTGCGAATTCTAGTATATTAAAAGTTGTGGAGAAATTTTTGGTAAAGTTATAGTTGTATTGCAATATTGATGAAAATTTCGGAAGTTTAGTATTTTGGGAAATTTTAGCACTCTCAGTGGAGTGGGCTGTTTTGAAAGAAGTAATTAGTTTTGAAAATTTTACGAGTTTTTGGAAGTTTTACGGAGGCTATTTGTAAGATAGAAGAATGATTGGATTGAATATGTGAATATTTGAGGCAAACTGAGTTTTTTTTTTTTGGTTGTGATGGGTTAAAGTTAATATTTTAAAAGTTATGTTTCGACGCTAAATTTCACCCATCACTGTGTTTTATTACGGCTCGAAATTTATAACAAGAAAAAGTTCTGGGCATGCATTTGGCCCAGCCCTTTTTCTCTGCGGAATCCGAGGGGGGGTTGTGAGGGAGTGACCTTTTGTCATAAAGGCACTCTAGTGTTTCTGAGATCGTGACGTCAATAATTTAACATTTTGTAGGCGTAAAAGCGACACCTATCCTCTCTTTTACTTTAACTTTCTAGAGTGTGTGTGCTCTTTCGAATTCCGCAGTTAGCTCGCGGTTATTAGTAATATGTTAATGTGAAGTATTTCAGTTTGCAGCATATAAAAGCTTGGGGTGAGTTTGGGTGTGTCTCTGGCATTAGCCAGCAGCCAGCGAGTGCGGACCTCTGCCATTAGACAACGAAGTGGATGATTGTTTAGCGAAATGCTGACGAATAGAAAGTAGCAACGGCCTCCAGTAAAGTGGAAAGGAGTTTGGATAGTGGATTTAAGAGTCGACCGTGGTAAGAAAGTTTAATAGTAGTTCCATTTTAATTATTGGTGAAATAAAGTATTATCCACAGCCACGGGCTGTTTAACTAAGCTTTGTTCAGCAGCTCAGCCAGGAGACAGTGTCAAGTGTTAGGCGGTGCCACGATTGAGCTAGATTGGAGCCTGTGAGTATGATTTTAGCTGTTCTTAGTGTTCTCAGTGTGTAAAATTTTAGACTTGCTCCACTTCCCTTCGGCCATTATCACTTGAATAAACTTTGTTGTTTTAACCTAAACTACTGAGTATGTCTGCATATAACGTTACAAATAGCGCCCACCGTGAGTTTGCCGTTACAATTGTATTACATTATATGTCTTAGTATATTGTTTGTCCGTAATATTATATGTCCTTACATTTCAGATCTAGACGAAAGATTGTTGTTATATTCTCGATAGCAATTTTTTAAATACCCATTTTTAGGTGCGTTCATAATTATGTAAATTCGTAGCACCTATAATTGTCATTCAGTCCGTGCGTTTGTCCGTCTGTCCGTCAGTCCGCATATAACCATTTAAAAACTACCCAACCGAATCGTTTGAAATTTAAAAATTTTTAATTATCACATAATTTTGTCGAGTTATTTCAAATTTTATAAAAATCGGATGCCTAGATAAATAACAGGGACAATCAAACGTATTCCGTTACGTTACGAAAAATGGGAAAAAAACTTTCAAATGCATTTTAATCGTTTGAAATTTAAAATATATAATTATTACATAATCTTGTCGAGTCATTTCAGATTTTATTAAAATTGGATACATAGATTAATTACAAAGACAATGAAAAATATTCCGTTACATTGCGGTCAGTGGGGAAAAATGTATCAAATGCATTTTAGTGGTATTACACTCATTCGAATATAGTATAATACATGAATTTATGAAGTATATATATGAATATGTTAAAATATACACTCTGTACAATTTGTGATACAAAGAATATTTATTATTAAATTACAGGACCACACAAAAGTATTCCACTACATAATGTTATACGGGAAAACACTGTTGGGAGCGTTTGTTAATTATATTAAACTATTTCACATTTTTTTTAAATATGATATAAATTGCTGAAGTGTAATAAAATTTCTTCCTGTGTATTTACAGGAACACAAATTTCTATCATTAATACAACACCTGAAGTACTGTCCATTATAACAGGAAGACCTGAATATTTTTTAAACTTTGTTATCGTACAAATGCACCTCATTTTCTACGCTTCACGTGCAATTTCCAATTTGTTTTACCTAATACTGTTGTTTTCTCATATATTTAATTGCTCAAATTTTGGGAATACATAAGAAGAGTTTTTATATAAAAATATTTGTGCCTAATTAGAAATAACAGAGTTGAAGAATGCAAATTGCTTGTGATGAATATAGAACAATTATTTTGCTAATACATAAAGTTTTAAATAAAAGAAAATTCTAGAATTATAATTCTGCTATTTTATTTCATTAATGTATGTTTTATGGGTTTTTTTTTACGACATCATTAAAAATGCGATTATTTTCTTTTTTCCACATCCTCTAAATAATGCAACAGTTAATTTTTCGCAAAATAAATTTCTTTCTGCTCTTATGATTAATCTAACGATAAAATCCCTTTCACTTATTCTTTAGCAACAAAATGCCTGTCATTGGTTTTCTTATCAACATTCGATATCTCTGGAATTGTAGAAGAATGTTTATTATTTCATGACACCAGATTTCCATATCCTCTAAATGCGAACTCCTGTGTTATTTTGTTTTCGTATCAAATAAATGTCCCTATAGAAAAAGTTTGGGAAGTATAAAACAAAAAATAAACTCGAAGAGAAACTCACATTAATTGGTCTCTTTAATTAAAAGTATACTGTTATCTTTAGAAATAAACTTTGGGTTTTATTTCTCTTCATTATGTTTGCAATTTTATTTTTTCAATGAATATATGGTGATTAAATTTTTTGTATCGCCTTAGCGACATCATTAAGATTGCGATTGTTTTATTTATACCACATCTTCTAAATAATAAAACAATATTTTTTTCACAAAATAAAGTTTTTTCTACTCTTAATATAATCTAACGATTTCATAATTTCGACTTATTCTCTAGCAACAAGCTGTCCCTCATTGGTTTTCTTATCAAAGTTCGATATGTGTGAAATTGTAGAAGAATGTTTATTCTTCGATCAGATGCCGACACCAGATTTCTATATCCTCTAAATGCGAACTCCTGTGTTATTTTGTTTTCGCATTAAATAAATGTCTGTATAGGAAAATTTTGGGAAGAACAAAGTAAAAATGTACTTGGAGAGACATAAATTTACATTAGTTGGTCTCTTTAATTAAAAGTATACTATTATCTTTAGAAGTAAATTTGTACCTTTCATTGCTTTTGTAATATTTTTAAATGCATATCTTGTGTTTTACTTTTCTTTTTATATCTCCTTAACGACATTATTAAAAATGTTATTATTTTATTTTTTCCACTCTCTTTAAATAGAGCTATTTTTGTTTTCGCAAAATAAATTTCTTTCTACTTTTGTGACGATCTAACGATTAAATGCCCTTCGGACTATTCTCTAGCAACACAATGTCTCTCATTGGTTTCCTTATCAACATTCAATATCTCTGGAATTGTAGAAGAATGTCTGTTCTTCAATAAGTTGCAGACACTAGATATCTATATCTTTTAAATGCAAAATCTTCCGTTATTTTGTTTTCGTATCAAATAAATGTCTCTATTGGTATAGTTTGGAAAGAATAAAAAAGAAAAGCATCTCGGAGAGAAACTAGCATTAATTGGTCTCTTTAATTAAAAGTATACTGTTATCTTTGAAAATAAACTTAGTGTTTTTTTCTCTTCCCTGCTTTTGTAATTTTATTATTTTTTAAATACATGTTTTGAGTTTTTTCATCTCTTCAGCGACAACATTAACAATGCAATTCTTTTATTTTTACCACATCCTCTAAACAATGCAACATTTTTTTCGCAAAATAAATTTTTTTCTACTCTTATCACAATCTAACGATAAAATCCCTTTGACTTATTCTTTAGAAACAAAATGTCGTTATTGGTTTTTTTTTTATCAACATTCAATATCTCTACAATTGTAGAAGAATGTTTATTCTTCGATCAGATGCAGACACCAAACTTCTATATCCCCTAAATGCGAACTCCTGTGTTATTTTGTTTTCGTATCAAATAAATGTCTCAATAGGAAAAGTTTGGGAAGAACAAAACAAAAAATAAATTTGGGCAAAAGCTCACATTAATTGGCTTCTTTAATTAAAAGTATATTGTTATCTTTCGAAATAAAACTTAAAGTTTTATTTATATTCATTTTGTTTGCAATTTTATTTTTTTAATGCATGTTTTGTAATTAATGATTTTGTATCCCCTTAGCAACAGCATTAAAAATGCGATTGCTATATTTTTACCACATCTTCTAAAAAATGCAAAAGTTTTTTTTTTTTTTTTTCGCAAAATAAAGTTATTTCTGCGTTTATGACAAGCTAACAATTAAATGTCCTTCGATTCATTTTCTAGCATCAAAATGTCTCTCATTGGTTTTTTTTATCAGCTTTCTATATCTCTGGAGTTGCAGAAGATTGTATACTCTTCGATCATATACAGACACCACATTTCTATATCCCCTGAATTCGAAGTCCTGTGTTATTTTGTTTTTATATCAAATAAATATCTACATAGAAAAAGTTTGGGAAGAACAAAAAAAAAAAAAAAAAAAAAAAAAAAAAAAAAAAAAAAAAAAAAAGAAAGAAAGAAATTCGGATAGAAACTCATATTAATTGGGCGGCATTTAGAAATGCGATTGTTATATTTTTACCACATCTTCTAAATAATGCATTTTTTTCCGCAAATGAAACTTCTTTCTGCTTTTATGACAAACTAGCAATTAAACTCCCTTCGATTTATTTTCTAGCAACAAAATGTCTCTTATTGGTTTTCTTATCAACTTTCGATATATCTGTATTGTAGAAGAATGTTTATTCTTTGATCATATGAAGAACCCACATTTGTATATCATGCGAAGTCCTGCGTTATTTTGTTTTTGTATCAATAAATGTTACATAAAAAAAGCTTGGGAAGAACAAAAGACAAAAGAATCTCGGATAGAGACTCACATTAATTGGTCGCTTTAATTAAAAGTATAGTATTCTCTTTAGAAATAATCTTAGTCTTTCCATTTTCATCACTGTTTTTTTTAATTTATTTTTTATCACCCATTTTTCATAAACCAACGTTACTAATTAGATTTTTTTATTGTATTTTTCATTCTGAAAATGTTGTTTAATACTGGTTAAGTATTGGTTTTAAACTAGTAAGACAAATTACTTTCTGTCCATTTGCTACTAACAACAAAATGTCCTTAGTTAGGAAGCTCTTATCAACTCTAAATATCTTTCAAATAACTGAGGCAGATTTATTTTCTGATCATTTTTGTGTAATTAAAAGCATACGATTATCTTTAGAAATAAATTTAGTGTTTTATTTTTCTTCACTATTTTTGCTTCTGTTTTTCTATCTTTCTTTTTTTCTTAACAAATGTTAATAAATAGATCCTTTTATTTTATTTTTCTTTCTCAAACTTACGCTTAACATGTATAAATAATAGTTTTAAACTAATAAAATAAATTACTTTCTATTCTTTTAGCATTAAAGACAAAATGACTTTGATTCGGAATTTTTATCAACTCTCGATATCTTTGAAACAGTAAAAGCAGATTTATTTTGTGGTCATTTTGTGTAATTATTGTGTAATTAAAAGTAAGATATTATCTTTAAGAATAAAATTAGTGTTTTATTTCTCTTCATTGTTTTTGCATATGTTTTTCTATCATCCATTTTTCATAAACAAATGTTATTTGTTAGATCCTTTTATTTTATTTTTCATTCTCATAATGATGCTTAAGATTAGTGAAATATTGATTTAAACCTGATGAAACAAATCACTTTTTAATCTTTTAGTACTAACGACTAAATTGATTGGAATTTTTTTACAACTCTTCACATCTTTTAAATAACAGAAGCAGATTTTTTTTGTAATCATTTTCGTGTAATTAAAAATATACTAATATTTTCAGAAATAAACTTAGACTTTCTTTACAATGTTTTCGGATTTTTTCTTCTATCCTCCATATTTCATAAACAAATATTATTAGTTAGATCCATTTATTTTATTTTTCATTCTCAATATGATGCTTAACTCTGGTTAAATATTGGTTTTAAACTAATAAAATAAATTATTTTTTATTATTTTGGTACTAACGACAAAATGTCCTTGATTCGAAATTCTTATCAACTATCGATATCTTTAAAATAGTAGAAGCAGATTTATTTCGTAATCACTTTTGTATAATTAAAAATATACTATTATCTTTAGAAATAAACCTAGTGTTTTATTTCTCTTCACTGTTTTCGGATTTGTTTTTCTATCATCCATTTTTCATAAACAAATGTTACTAATTAGAACTTTTACTTTACTTTTCATTCTCAAAAGGATGCTTAACACTGATTAAATATTGGTCTTAAACTAATAAAACAAATTACTTTCTATTCATCTGTTCTAACGACAAAATGTTCATAAATTAGGAATTCTTATTAGATTAGGAATTCTTATAAACTCTTGATATCTCTGAAATTGTAGAAGTACTGAGACGCAAAAATTTTATATTTTTTAAGTAGTTTAATTATCTCCTATGTTGTTTTTAATTTTTTATTTGTAAAAAAGTGTTTATAATAACAAGGTATGTTAAATACAAACGAGAAAAGAACTTGAAGAATAAATGAAACTTAATAAAATTCTTAAATTAAAAGTATGCTGCTATCTTAAAGAATAAGCTTTGTCTTCTACTTTCTTCACACGTGTTATGTTTTATTTTTCTATTTTCCACAATTGACTATAAATTATCACTAAAATTCATGTATATTTGTTTATTTATTTGTTTTTGCGTTAGCTAAATTAATGCAGAGATATGCAGGATACGGAATCGGTTTTATTTTTATACAATCAGGTTATTTCATATTTTTATTATAATAATAACAAAACACCCTTAAATGCTTTCTTATCAATTATCTGTAACTTTTCAGTAACGAAAGAACTTTTACACTTTAATCTGATGGAGTCACAGTATTCTGGTATCGCCCAAATACGAAGTCGTGTTGTATTTTGTCTAGATAATCGAGCAATTTTTTGGCAGGTAATGTTTTCTACAAAAGCAAAATAAACAAATAATTTAGTTAATATCATACATTAAAAATACGTCATTACCTTAAAAAGTAAGTTTATGTGTTATTTCTTTATTTTTTGAATTTTGTTTTTTCGATAATTCACTTTTGAGGAATAAAAAAACATTCACAATCCGATTATTTCATATATTATTTGTTACATTCTCTAAGCAAAGATCTGCAGTTACGTATAAAGACGTATGCCATCACATAATGAAATTACTTTCCCTCTTTTGATAATAACAATAAAATGCATTTTATTGGTTTTCTTATTAACATTCGAAATCTCTTGAATAGAGGGGAATAAGTTTTATTATTTGACTAGATACCGACACCGGAATTAAATATTCATTACTACACAGTCATATGTATTTTTGTTTAAATTTCCAATAAATGTGTTGACAGACAACATTTTGAGAGAATCGATAAATAACATAAACAAAGAAAATACAGAAATTATAAATATTGACTTATAATAATTTTAAATTTTATTTATATTATTCTCAAAGGCAATAATATGTTAAACACTAAAAATACAGGCAATAATCTTGCCTAATTTAATAAATTTGTAGGATTTGAAGTTTTACATGGCATCGTTTTTTTAAATATGACGTGCGTGACCAACAAACTAACTATCTATGATGATTCATATTGTTTATTATTAGAACGCATGAGATATCCGAGCAAAATTAACGGATTACAAACACAATAACTTAAACATTGCAAAAGAGAAAAGTGACCGTCTCTCATTTTACATCACTCATGAAGCATTGATACGGAAGCAATCAGCAAAGCAATTGGTTCTATTAAACAGAATTGGAATAATCTACAGGAATTGTAAAGAACGTTGTTTTTAAATGTTAATATTAGTATTTTTGAAAAAGCTGTATCTAGTGCATTGGAAAATTAATAGTCTTTAGTAGATTTAATTTAAGTTAGCACTACTTCCACATTGTATAATTATTTGAATACTTCGATAAATTATCGTATTACACATCACACAATTATATATATAAATAGCCATTAAGTGTAAAGTAATATATAAAAATAAAAGAAAAGAAAAGAAATTAAAATTAATATATTCGAAATTTGCAGAACCATAATCGATTCATATATGTATGTAATAATAAACATTTTTCGCCATTTTATCTTTATCCAAAACAGAAAAGATTGTTCTTCAAAGATGGTCATGGAACAACGTAATCACGACCAACGCAAACGTAAACATTAACGCTGACATAACGTGCATTGTGATGAAACAATGGTATCTTTTTCACAAAGGACCGCACATTTACATATATGGTTTATTTTTTACTTTCTATTCGAACCACTACACTTAAAATTTAATACCTTTGCTAAGTTTCTCTTTCATATGGTGTCAAAATATAAACTAAAAATGTTTCTTAAAAAATGTCGTTCTAGCTAAAAAAAATTGTGTAAGAAAGCTGGTGCATGAGAGGCGTAGTTTGACGTTATGAATTAAAAGGTAAAACAGTAAAATGTTTTTTATATGATTGTTTTTTATTGAATATTTTATATCATATATTTTTTCCAATTTTCTGATCATTTAATTATGAAAATATACAGAATTCGAAATCACAGACGTACTACCCCTTACTGACTTTCTTGAAAATAATCGGATAATATATATATTAGTATTAACTAAGTAATGAAATCTATTAATAAAAGTTATACTTTTTATTAAAGCTATAATTAAAAGTTACACTTTTAATTTAGTTTCCTTACATAAAATATACGAATTAAAAAAAAAATTACCTCTAACACCTATTTTTGACATCCGTCTGCAGGCCATTTTATGTTCGGATACGAAAGAGGAATTCGATGGGTCTGGCAGCTTAGGAATATTGTAAGCTTAATAATAGTAATTCCTAATACTAAATTCGCTTTAATTGGTTTCAAAACGGATTGAATTGGGTTGTTTTCGGAACATTAATTACATAATAGGTAGCGGAATGAACTGCAATTTTGTATTTTCATTAATTGAAGCTTCTCGAAAAATATTTCAATCGTAAACTAAAATTCACAATTTTTTTTCGCAATTTAATTTCAAAATGTATGTGCTTTCGATATATATATATATATATATATATATATATATATATATATATGCATTGTTAAAAAATACTTATTTATTTATCATTCTTTAAAGAATCAACATCCCCAAAAATAAATTCAAATGCAGAAAAACTTTTTATCTCGAAACATTACAAAATATCCTTTTTTGATTCTGAAGTTTAATATTTTTTTTTCTTTTTACAGTTTCTATACCTCTTTCTAGTAGCTATCATAGATAACTTAATGTACAGCCCCGTCATAAACACTTGTTTAAAGAAGTAGCGGTTACTATCCCCAGTATTAAATAATTCATTAAACTACATTTTTAAAATAATACATGAGAAAACAAACCCAGTAAAAATAATAAGAATAAAAAACGGTTGCTCATAAAACTTTGTTAACTGTGTATTATATTTTACCTCGAATTTTATAATAAATTCACTTTAAAGCGATAATATTATTTTAAAAATTGTATTTTATAACAATCGATCATAAGACTAACCTGAAGTAACATTATAAGATTTACAATACAATTTTGTAGTTATGAATATATATATATCCCTATTTCTACTTATGATATTATTTTCTATCTATAAAATATACTGACACGTGACTGTTATAAGCATAAAAAACTTTAAACTCATAAATTGAAATTAAATGCTCTAAAAACAGGTAGATATGGAAAATTATGGCATTAAAGCAATATTTACACATAAAATTTAAAAGAGAAAAATATTGTAAAATAATAAATTCCTAAATATACGTTAATAGTCATAAAGGAGAAAAAATAAGTTAGATTAAAAGAAACATAATAAGACAGTGCAAATAATAATATTTCCTTTTTAGCGATAAAAATATTTTCGCGCGAATATTTCAAAAAGAAAAAAGTTGGTGAAAATTACATCAGATTTAAAATGTTATATTTAAAAATCACTTATTTAAAACCATTACACTATGGCATTATTAAAAGATACTGGGAAGCTAAGACTCTTGATACTATGTTAATTTTATATTAGTTCATTATGAAATGATTAAAAAATCTTAATTAATCAAATGTAAAAATAATCATCAATAGGAGTTAGACCCTGTACGGAGGTGTACTAAATTAAAAGGAAAAACTAAATTAAAAAAGAAAAAGCAAGTAGACTGTAAATTTAATGGAATGTTTATTTTTGCTAAGAGTCGCTGCTTGTTGCAGCATTCGAGCTTGTTGCTAAGAGACCGTTTCTCTCAATCCACTGCGTCACACAACACGTGAGCAGGGGTTACACTAAATTGCCGATTGGCGTATAATTGGCGTGGGCTGTGTTTGTCGCCAAGGCGATGTTACAAGATCACAATACAGAAGCGGAACATCCCGCCCGGTGTTGAAATATTTTTATATTTCAAGATACATATGCAATACAAGTAATAACACAACATGATACAGATTATAAGCAAAAATAAATAAATAAAATAAATAAACACAAATAATACATGAAAAATTAATACATAATAAAGCACATTTAAAGTTTAGGATCTATGATGTTGTCCTCAATGGGTAATATACTTATTTTTGAAATAGGTCGTTTAAAATTACCCTTAACGGTACGAACTTCAACTACCCTGACTATCCCGTCCGCGCCTGGGAAAACCTTATTAATGCGGCCTAGTGACCAAGTGCAAATGGATAATTGTGAGTCCTTAAGCAAAACTAGCATTCCTGGCAGAATATTAGGCCTTTTAAATAGCCACTTGTTTCTTTCTTGTAACTGGCTCAGATAATTATTCTGCCAACGTTTCCATATTAACTGCGTTAATTTTTGAGTCCTTTGCCATTTATTTAGCAAATTATCTTTGACCTCACTTAAATTGGGTTCTGGAATTAAATTAAGAGGCTTTCCTATGAGGAAGTGACCAGGAGTCAACACCTGAAGATCGTCAGGATCTGTTGACAAAGGAAAAAGTGGTCGCGAATTTAAAATAGCTTCTATCTGTGTGATAACTGTCAGGAATTCCTCGATCGTGAGATGAGCTGAGCCCACAGCTCTTTTTAAGTGGTATTTGAAAGATTTGACTCCTGCCTCCCAAAGGCCACCAAAATTTGGCGCCCTAGGAGGGGAGAACTTCCAGTTAATACCTTCAGAAGCTAAAAAGTTCGAAACTTCATCACTCGTAACAAGTCTGCGTAAACGTTTTAGTTCTGCTGAAGCCCCAACGAAATTTGTAGCATTGTCGCTAAAGATTACAAAGCTTTTCCCACGACGAGCGAAGAATCTTTTTAGAGTCGCTATTATAGCCTCGGATGTCAAATCTGAGACAAAATCCAAGTGCACAGCTTTAGTGACCATACATACAAATATGGCAACATAGATTTTCTGAAAAGTACCCTTTCTTTGACCTTTATATTTTATTTCAAAAGGCCCACTTAAATCTAATCCCACATTTGAAAATGGGGAACTGGGCACTATTCTTTCAGGAGGGAGATCCCCCATCATTTGACTAGCCGTTATAGGTTTAATTTTAAAGCATTGTAAACACTCATGTACAATTTTACGCGCAATATTTCTGCCACCAAGCGGCCAATATTTTTGACGCACAGTGTTCAAAAGAGCTTGGGGTCCTACATGAAAATCTCGTTTATGATAATATTGGAAAATTAATTTCGTCAAGCGACAGCTCGCCGGAAGTATAATGGGGTGTTTATGGTCAAAATTCAAATTTGATTTTGCTAATCTTCCTCCCACCCTCAATAAGCTATCTCCATCTAAAAAGGGATTTAAGAATTTTAACTTACTTGCGCGATGAACCGAAGATCTCGCCTGGAGGGCCGAAATTTCATGTTTGAAATACTTTGCCTGTTCATTTTTTATTAAATAAACCTCTGCCTTTCTTAATTCCTCCAGCAACAGAGGGCCGGTTGCAGATGTTGCTTTTTTACATTTATGTATGAATCTGAAAATATAAGCTAAAATTCTAATTAATTTTTGGAAATTATTGCTAAGATTAATTAAATTATCACAGAAATTAGAGTCAGTATGAATAGCGAATGTCAAGTTGCTGGGAGCTTTAAGCTCACTAGAATAATGTTCATCTTTAATGTCACTTATATTAGAGTCAGTTTTTGCTATTGTTTCTTCAAGAATTGAAAGAGGCGGGCCATGCCACCACAACTGGTTAGAAGACAGGTTTTCCACACTTGCACCTCTTGATATCAAGTCAGCTGGATGTGTTCTGACGGAATATGAAACAATGGAAAGTTCTTAGTTTGTTCCTTAATTTGCACAACGCGGTTTCTCACAAACGTTTTCAGGAGATGAGGAGCAGTGTCTATCCAAGCTAAAGCAATAGTTGAATCAGAAAACAAATTGACTGAAGCTATTTGTTTGTCTAATGAATTTAAGACCTTGTTAGTGAGTTTAGCCAGAAGAAGACATGCTGACAGTTCGAGACGTGGCACTGTTATTACTTTGGTTGGACACACGCGGGATTTACTACATAATAAGTGACTGATGGTTTCACTAGAATTAGATGTTTGCATGTATATCACTGCGCCATAAGCCTTGGAAGACGCATCTGCGAAACCATTTAGCACCACTGATTGGTTCACAGCTAGGAATTATCTTGGCACTTCAATGGATTCCAGTTCTTTAAGACTTTCGAGGAAGGTTTCCCATTGTTTGGCAACATGAGAAGGCAGCTTCTCATTCCACTCTATTTTAAGAAGCCATAGATCCTGCATGAATATTTTTGCTTTAGCAATCACTGGTTCTAAGAGATCGAGAGGGTCATCTTGCAGAACTCCACCCTTACATAATAAATCGTTCAAAGATTTTCCGTTGGTTGACTTGGCACTAGCGTCAAAAACAACGCGTAGTATTGTGGTTTTACTAGAGGGTCGTAAAACGCCGTGATGTGGTAAGTAATAGCCATCATTAAAGTTCGTGTTTTCTTTTATTTCATGCATGTGATTTAAATCTCTATATTCTTTAATAAATTCTGTGTATAAATTTTTCATAACAGGATCTCGATCTAAACGTTGCCACAGAGAGTTTAATCTTTTCAAAGCAAGATTTTTGGAATTTCCCAAATCGGGTTCTAAAACCTGTGGTTTAAACGGCATCGTGACCACAAACCTACCATCCGGTTTTCTGAAGTGCGTTTTATCGAAGTGATCATTACAATATTCTAATTCTTCACTGTTACAGGGTTTTAAATTTTGTACTTCTTCAATTTCCCAGAAAGATTTCAAAGTGTCATTAAGTAATTCAACATTTTTTGTTAAGAAACAATAATTAGTATTATTATTATTTACTGTTTTGTCATAAATACACCCAGATACTAAATATCCAAAAATACTTGATTGAAAATATAAATTATTGCCTAACTTTATTTTTTCTTCATTTAAAAGAGAAAAATACAGTTCAGCACCGATAATTATCTCCACACTGCTTGGAATGTTAAATTTTTTATCCGCTAAACAAATATTTGCTGGAATTTTTAAATCTGATATGTTTATCTTTTTCGAGGGCGTGAAGTCACAGATGTTTAGAACGATTAATAGCTCAATATCATAACTGGCACTATTCATTTTATTTGGCAACTTTGATTTGATTCTAGATTTAATGTAAATAGGCAATTTATTTATTCCACTTACAGGAATATTTATTTTCTCTTTTTTCAAGCCTAATATTTGTGCTGCTTTAAATGTACAAAAACAATTCTGAGATGCGGAATCTAATATTGCCCTGAAAGGAATTTTGATTCCATTTACATCTGTCAAATAAATTATTGCAGTGCTAATTAAAACAGATTTATTATTATCATTTTCATACGAAAAAAATTAATGAGCAGTAGTTTCGTTTTGTGATAAATCTTCCGAAACAAAATTGCTATTTATTGTTTCATGTATTGGGAGATTGTTTATAGGATTGTTTACTGGTGTTGTATAATTATGTAATGATGAATGGTGGCTTGCGCTCTTGCAAACATGACAAGTGCTTTTTGAATTACAATAATTAATGAGGTGGGCTGAACTTAAACAATTGAAGCAAAGTTTATTTTTCTTAACAAGGTTAATTCGCTCACTTAACTTCATGTTTTTATATTTAACACAATGATATAAGGGGTGGTTTCTGGTTTTACAAATTACGCAACATTTACTTTGAGGTCTGCTTGTTTTTAAGAATAAGGATTTTGCAGTATATTTAGAGGATACGTTAGAACTTATACTATTTAAGATTTGACATCTTCGCTCAAGAAATTCTAAAAATTCATCAAAATTAGGCACTTCATTATCCTTTAATGTTAGTTCGTATTGTTTACGAGTTTCGTTATCTAGTTTATTTAGAATAATATTCAGCAAAATTGCGTTCGAGAAATTATCTCTATCATACTTTAAGATCTTTAAAGCCCTTAAATTTTTCTTCACGTTATCCAGTAAAATGCGGAGATCCTTAGCGGATTCCTGTTTAATTACATAAAGATTTAAAATATTCTTTATATGACAATCTACCATAACTCTTTTATTCTCGTATCTTTGTTCTAACGCATTGAAAAGTGAAACATAATTTTCATCTGGTGTAAGCAAACTCCTCGCTTCACCAGTCAAAGCAGAACGCAAATAAAATAATTTTTCATTATCTTTTAAATTTGAATTATCATTAATAAGCTCATTAAATGTACTTTTAAATACGGACCATTCTTCAATTCTGCCACTAAAAACCGGCAATATGACCCTAGGTAGATTAATGCTAGATGTTTTAGCTTGGTCCTGTTCAATGGATTTTTTATTTGAATCGGTATTTTCATAATAAGCATTAATAGAGGATTTTAAGCTTACCTCTAGTTTTAGAATATCCTCGTCCAGTTGACTCAATATTTTTTCAGTTTCTTCCAACTTTTCTTCCTCTATTATTCTATAATACTCTAGTTTAAGAGCTTCAAACTTTTCTTCTGTTTTCGACAGTGATTCCAGGTGGGCTTTCCATTCGGATAAATTAAATGTTTTTCCATCCGTTGCGTTAAATATTCTAGTGACTTGGGCCTTGATATTCCCTCGCCTTCTGTTTAACGATGTTATTTCACTTTCCGACATTATTCATCTTGTTGACGAAATTCGATAAATTCAATATTTAATTCAATAGAAAAGACACTGGCTCGTTCATACCTCCTGGTCGCTAGGACCAAATGTACGGAGGTGTACTAAATTAAAAGGAAAAACTAAATTAAAAAAGAAAAAGCAAGTAGACTGTAAATTTAATGGAATGTTTATTTTTGCTAAGAGTCGCTGCTTGTTGCAGCATTCGAGCTTGTTGCTAAGAGACCGTTTCTTTCAATCCACTGCGTCACACAACACGTGAGCAGGGGTTACACTAAATTGCCGATTGGCGTATAATTGGCGTGGGCTGTGTTTGTCGCCAAGGCGATGTTACAAGATCACAATACAGAAGCGGAACAGACCCAAAACCACCTCCGTAAAACAGAAAAGACAGAATACCTGTTTATTGGACGATTTTCACTGTGTATACTTATACATATATGTGTATATATTTTTATAACTCAGTCTTGCGAATTTTTTTAAAGCCTATCAAATTAACTGATTTTTAGAAGCGGAGCGGGGGTTGACAAGCATAGTTCGTAAAGGGTAGAAACTTCGAGTTTCTTTTTTTTTAATGCACTCTTTTATTAATTAATAGTTTTACATTAATGAATTTATGGTTTTACGATAAGAATTAAATTTAATAATCCTAAAAATATGTTAAATAATTATTTATTTTTCCTGTACTTTTGTCTTATTTTAAAAAAGGGAAAAAATAGAGCAAAAATAATACATTTTTTAATAAATTCGCGTTTTTGCAGCGCTTATGAAGTTAAAAAATAAAGCAATATTATAAAGCTCATTTTTATGCTCAATCCAAATGTATGTATTTTAATAAAACTTGTTGGGAAAAATATAAATTGGAGTAATAATAATAATAGTATCTTAATAGGGCGTAATTTTCAAGATGAACATTGGATGCTTATAAAAGAGAAGTTTAAACTATAAAAGTGCATACAAACACTATACAGACATGCATACAATGAATACAATAAATTCTACTTTCGTGAAATAGCAGCAAGAACCAGAAATCGAATATGGGACAACAGTCTACCAGGTTGTTTCTCTCTCCACTGAGCTACTCCGTCCGATATCTGGGTTTGCAATTTCTAAGTTGCAAACTAAGTTGGGTAAAGTCATCAGCCATTTAAAAGACAGCCTTGAATGATTTTAGTTTGAATTTTTCTCCCCAGTTGGATTTGTTGTATGCATGTCTGTATAATATTTGCACATATCTTTATAATTTGAGTGCAGACATTATTTGTATGCGTAAGGGTGCTTTGATATATATTGAAAATTGGTTTAAGAGTAAAATCAATTTATCGTTGTTTCGTCATCCAAGGCTGTCTTTTAGACCTTTATGACATTCTGTTCTACCATTTCTTTTATGTGTGTGGTCACAATTTGGAGAAAAAAATTTATTCTAAGCATACTGTATGATTGCATTTTCTTATTTTCTTATATCGGTTCAAAATATAACACATTGATTCTGTTCCTATTTTTTTCTGTTTTTAACATTCTAAACCAAATATTTAACACCAAAGTTTCAAAATTTGAAATTATTACAATATTAATAAACAGGTAATTAGGATCTCACTTTAAAGCATGCTTTCTTTTTAAATATAAAAATATTGATTAATTACATTTATTTTTGAAGAGCTTTGTTTTATATTTCCGTTTATAATATCTTATTTTTAATGTTCACAAAAAGTGTAAAAGTTAAATTTACACTTTTGTATTATAAAAATATATGAACTGTTCTTCTAAATCAGATTTTTCCCTGATAATTTACGAAATTCAAGTGAACTATGTACAGTCATTACGATAAATATCTCTGAAAAACTATCTTTAAGAAATAAACCATTAAAAAAAAACAACATTAAGTATTTATTAGTCGTTCTACCCAAAAACATAAACAATTAATTTAGAAAAATAGGATTGCCAATGACGCGTGATAAAAAGCTAAATTAAAGAACAAACATTTTTCCAAGGTAACAGATTAACTGTGTAAACATGGATAAATCTTAATTTGATAAAACAAACTAATTTAATAACATACTACTAAATTTGCTTTTTATATCTAATATATTAAGATAAAAGACATAACAATGAGATTAATTAATTACAGAGTGATATTATTGAATTTTCTTATAGAATCTAAAAATTTAATTGATTTAAAATATTATTTAATCAAATTATTATTTATGAAAAATTCATTTAAATACAATTTTGATTGTTATCTTAAATTTTAGTAATTGCATTAATGTTTAAAAGTGTCTTGCTAGCACTGAAAAAAAGAATTATTGATTGGGAATATGATGATGTCGGCTTTACATGTATAATTTTCATAAATTACATTTCAAAATTATTATTTTTACGTAAATTAATGAATATAAAAATAATGGAACTTAATAAAAATAATTATATTCTGCCAATAAAAGAAGAGACCATAGACTGTAAAACATTTGGTGTAAATTTCCGGTGAAAACCGGTTGCATTTGACATTAACAATGAACATAACATATCAGGAACATATATTTAATCACGATTACACTAATAATTACAATATAGACATAGATTTAAAAAAATTAAAATATTGTAGGGATACTGAAAAATTTATCGATAACTACCACTACAACGATAATGAGATAGTAATTAAAAATTTTATTTTTAATGTAAAAATATATTTATTCCTGAACTATTGGAGATTTTGTATAAAAATACGATATACAATACTGATATTGCCTTGGATCTTTTGAGATTCAGAATAAGACAGCAAAAGTTGGACAACTATGTTAAAAGTAGGTCCCAAACAAATTGTGACAATAATAAAATATATTGTGCTTTGGATTATATGGGTTCGTATATGAAAGGCGTTTTTATCAATCGAGTTTCACACAGGTGCAATAAGCTTTTGCCAGATAGAAATATTGAGATTATTAAAGCTTTTAAATATGCTTTTAACTATAATGAATATGCTAAAGATCTAAAAAATAGTCAAGTTAACAGTGTTTGTTACTGTCATGATGAAAAATTTAAAAAGTATATAGATCCCAGTTATAATCATATATTAACTGGTACATTGTAAAAAAAAAAAAAGTGTCGATCTACTAAAAAAACTTTAGTGATCCTTGTAATTACTAAAAAAGTTTTAGTAATCTTAGGCTGTTACATGAAAATCTGTAAGAATTACTAGAAAAAAGTTAGCAACGAATAGAGTTAAGAATTTTATATTTTTAATAGATATTACTAAAACTCACTTGTTGTGGCCTTGATAGCACAGTGGTTATAGTAACGGACTCCGGGCTGAAAGGTCACAGGTTCAATACTGGCCACTGCCAAATACGCCCCGAACGTATGCAGTGTAAGTGCTGGTTAACAAAGGGATTATGAATATCCTGACGGAGCAGTAGCAATGCTTGGTTCTGCCATCTATTGCGGTTTTCCCGAAAATCTTCCGCTTCAGAAGTCTTGACGCAGCTCGAAGAAAGCTCCTGCACTTCGGGCGCACGTAATGGTTATTAAAAATAATTTTGGAGCTATTACTAAAATTTGCTTGGTGGCTCATACTAAAAAATTTTAAGTTAGTTATACAAAAAATTCTTTTGTTCAGTTTACAAAAGAAATGCTTGTTTCGCTTGCAAAAAAAAGTTTGTAATGGTTACTAAAAAATTCTGTGGAATACAAATTTACTAAAAAATTTTTAGTAACCTCTTGAATTTTTTTTACATTGTAATTTAGATACAGTACAAAATAAATCTTTGAGAGATGCAATGAGATTTGGATCAAAATAGAGACTTAAAAGAATTTTAACTCAAAATAACGTCAAAAAACGCTTAAATACAAATTTGGAAATATTTATTCAAAAATTAGTACAAAAATATAACTTGCCCACTTCTGTTTTTGAAGAGTGGAAGTACAGGGTTTTAAAAGAGTTAAATAGTGAATTTCAAATGAACTTTGAGGGGGTTTCTAACAAATATTACAATGAATTAAAAGAGTTAATAAAAGATCTACAAGATAAATTTGTAATCATCTATGTCGATAGAGCTAATGCTAATTATGCTATTGTTTGTAAATCATTGTAAGGGGAATTACTAAGGGAGACTTACGATAATGATACGAACTATCAGGTCTCTAATTCCAGTAAGCAAATTATTGGTAATAGAATTAAAGCATTTTATAAAAAAATCAAGTTGAAACAAAGTAGCACCACTATTCCTTATCTGGTTTTGGTACCGAAATTTCACAAAAATCCTGTAAAATTTAGAGCTATAACTTGTGATTTCGGATTTTATTTAGTAAATAGAAATAAAAAATTGTTAAATTATTAAAAGATATTTTTGATAAAGTTCTTATGGATAATCCAACATGCATTTTTAAAAACAGCTTTGATTTGGTTCAGCGAATAATTCAGTTGAAAAATATTTCAGGTTTATATGCTTAGGATTTTGAAGATTTGTATAACAGTATAGATTTGGACAGCTTAAAAATTAAAATAATGGAATTTTTTTTTAAAAAAATAATTTTTCAGGTGTTGATTAAGATTACTTCAATGATTTGTTTAAATTTATTGTATGTGAAAATTATTTGTTTGACGGTGAAAAAGTTTACAGACAAATTAGGGGATTCCGATCGGGGGAAGTTGCAGTTCAATTTTAGCGGATATTTATTTATTTATGTATGAAGAACAATTAGCAATATCTAGAAATATTAAATGTTTCAGATATATTGATGACAATTTACTTATTTTATGTAATGAAGTGAATAATTATCATTCCAGTAACTATCCTAACGGCTTGAGTTTAAAACCGGCTTCAAATTGTTATTATTTAGATATCTTATACTATAATGCGAGCAAAAATTGTGTGTGTGTGTGTGTGGGGGGGGGTAAATTTTATCTCAAAAACTGCTCTAACGATTTTCGCAAAAATTTGGATTTTACCATTTTCGGGCACGAGAAGACCACTGGGCTCATGTTCGAGAAAATTCGATTATTGGGTCGTTTTGGGTCATAATGGGTCAAGATCAAGCTATTTATATCTAGAGAACGGCTGGATCGATTTTGAGGAAATTTTCTATCCAATCGTTTTTTAGCACAACAAAACTATTGGGTTGGGTCACATGTTCGAAAAATTTCGACTAGTGGGTCATTTTTGGGTCATTATGGGTCAAGCCATTTTTATCTAAAAAACGGCTCTAACGATTTTGACCAAATTTTCTATTGTATCGTTTTGGATAACAAGAAGTCCATTGGGTTAGGTAACATGTTCGAGAAAATTCGATAAATGGGTCATTTTTGGGGTCATCGTGGGTCATGCTATTTTTATCTAGCGATTTTCTCAAGCAATTTTAACTAAAAATTGCATTCTATGGTTTTCGGGCACGAGGAAAACATTGGGCTAGGTTACATGTTCGAGAAAAAATTTTAATGGGTAATATTGGGTCATTAAGAGTCTGGGTCAAGCTATTTATATTTAAAGAACGGCGTGATGGATTATAACGAAATTTTGTATGTAACAGGTTTTTGACATGAGAAAACTAATGGGCTAAATCACATGTTTGAGAGATTTCGACTATGAGGGTCATTTGTGGGTCATGATGGGTCATAATGGGTTATGGTCAACCTAAATCTAAAGAACAGGTGGATCGATTTTAACGAAATTTTGTATGCAACATTTTTTTGGCACGATAAAATCATTGGACTAGGTTACATGTTCAACAAAATTTCGATTAATGTGTCATTTTGGGTCATTAAGAGTCTGGGTCAAGCTATTTATATTTAAAGAACGGCGTGATGGATTATAACGAAATTTTGTATGTGACAGTTTTTTGACATGAGAAAACTAATGGGCTAAATCATATGTTTGAGAGATTTCGACTATGAGGGTCATTTGTGGGTCATGATGGGTCATGGTCAAGCTATATCTAAAGAACAGGTGGAACGATTTTAATGAAATTTTGTATGCAACATTTTTTTGGCACGATAAAATCATTGGACTAGGTTACATGTTCGGAAAATTACGATTAATGGGTCATTTTGGATCATAAAGGGTCTGGGTCAAGCTATGTATAATTAAAGAACGGCAGGATCAATTTTAACGAAATTCTGTATGTAACAATTTTTAGAAACGAGAAAACTAATGGACTAAGTCGCATATTCGAGAGCTTTCGATTATAAGGTTCATTTGTGGGTCTTAATGGGTCAAGGTCAAGCTATATCTAAAGAATTGGTGGGTCGATATTAACGAAATTTTGTATACAACATATTTTTGGCATGAGAAAATCATTGGGTAGGTCACATGTTCGAGAAATTTCGATTAGTGGGCCACTTTTGGGTCATTCTAATTTTATCTAGACAACGTTTCGCGCAATTTTGATTAAATTTTGTATTTTATCGTTTTCGGTCACAAGAAAATCATTGGGTTAGGACAGATTTTTGAGAAAATTCGGTCAATGGGTCATTTTGGATTATAAAGGGTTAGGGTCAAACTAACTATATCTAAAAAACGGCTCAATCGATTTTATCTAAATTTTGTATCTAATGTTTTTCGGCATGCTAAAACTAAAGAGCTAGGCCACACGTTCGAGAGATTTCGATTATAAGGGTCATTTGTTGGTCATGATGGGTCATGCTAATTTTATATAGAAAATGATACTCACCATTTTGACTATACTTTGTATTATATCGTTTTTGAGCAAGAGAAAACCATTTGGCTTGAACACATGCTCGCGAAAATTCTATTAGTTGGCCATTTTGGGTCTTAATGAGCTAGGGTCATTCTAATTATATATAACAACGACTCAATCAATTTTACCTAAATTTTGAAACAAAACGTTTTTTGTCACGAGAAGACTATTGGGCTGAGTCGCATGTTAAACAAAATTATATTAGTGGGTCATTTCGCTTCATTGCTGAATGCTGCCAAGCTAATTTTACCTAAAAAATGGCTTAAACGATTTTGATTCAATTTTATATTCTACTGTTTTTGATTACCTGAAGACGATTGAGCTATGTCACATGCTTGATCAAATTTGATTAGTGGCTCATTTTGGGTAATACGGGTCAGGGTCACGAGAATATGGCAAAAGCCAATAACTTGGTGATATTTGACAAAATATTGGCGACATATGGCCAAAAAATCGACTATAAAAATTACGAAAACCAAAACACGTTATGGAGCCAAATGAAAGAATGCCTCCAAATTTGGCTATATCTAGCAAAAAATATTGTCTTTCAGAATGTAAAGAATTTTTTTATACATTCTTAAGAGGATTCGAGGTGCATGGTTAAACCAATCAGAGTCGAGCTAAAAAAGTGATTTAGATCGATGTCCTTTCGTTTTAAAATTTAAATTAAAATAAAATTTATAAATATGCGCATAAAAACATAGTTTTCTTATTGATTGTTTTTCTAAATAATACTATTATAAACATGTTTTACAGTAATAATACAGAGTTAATGATACAGTGAAAATACTATATTGAGTTGAACACAAAGTTAATTTTGACCGAGCTAAGCTCGGTCTCCCCTGCTAGTTAATATTATTTTAAAAAATGGGGAGTTAAGTACTAGTATTTATGATAAACGAAATAGTTTCCATTTTGATACACTAAAAATGCTATATTTAGGTTCTAACGTTCACATATCTATTTAAAGAAATATTTTTATCAATGGGTTAAATCGTATAAATAAATTGATTACAAATACAGATAAAGAGATTGACGAATTTTTAATTGGTATGACCAGGCTGTAAGTTATAGTTATCCTACGAGGTTTTTGAACATGTTACTATGGGACTTCGCAAAAAGCAAGACTTTTCGGATTGCCGTTGAAAATAGGTTGATTCAAAGGAAGATTTAACTGTTTGTCTAACTGTTTAAGAACTGTTCACTTTCATTTGAGGTTTGGTAGTTAAATATCGCCGGCCTATGCATCTTGGCTTTTTTAATTTCAACCAGGTCGTGGCGGGGTTTTTGGTGAGTGTTGCCTGGCATAAAACTAGTTTAAACCGCACCGTAAGTCACAAGTCTTACGGCCCCGTCTTCAGAGGTTTATTTTTTGTTTTTATCCTTCTTCTTTAGTTTCTATGCTCCTATGTTCTTATCATTGAGTTGAAAATTTTTGTTTAGCGCTTGTTGTTCTACCTTTGTTAGTTTTCAAGTTTGTTTACGAGGTATGTTAAATTTTTCTTGTTTAGTTTAATTTTTTTCAGTTCTGTAAAATTGTATATTATGGTGTATTTTTTCAATATATATATATATATATATATATATATATATATATCAACAACCGTTTTCAATCCACTGCTGGATGTAGGTCTCCCCAAGATTTTTCCAATGTTTCTTCCGAGTGCTTTCGTCATCCAATTTACACCAGCCACTTTTCTAATTTCGTCACTCCATCTTACTTGTGATCGTCTTCTTGCTCGTTTTACATCTCTGAGATACCGCTGTAGTACATTTGTTCTCCATCTATTGCCTTGTCTTCTTGCAATGTGCCCATCCCCTTTCCATTTTAGTTGTTTATTCTTTCAAGGATGTCAAAAATTTTGTCTGATTTCTTATCCAGGTTATTCTCTTTCTGTCTCTTCTAGTTATGCATAGCATACTTCTTTCTATACTTCTCTGTGTTGTTTGTAGTCTTTGTATCATCCGTATTGTTAGTGTCTATGTTTCTGCTCCTTAAGTTAATGCAGGTAAAATACATTGATTAAGCACTTTTCTTTTCAAACAAAGAGGCATATTACTCTTCAGAATAATATTTTTCTTCCCAAAAGCTCTCCACAAATTTCTTATTCTTCTATTGATTTCATTCATGATACTATTATGCGATGATATTTCCTGTCCTAGGCACACATAACTTTACACTTCGTTAATCTCAGTGTTCTTGTAGACAATTTTCTTTTTTGGTGTAAATGAATTAAACATGATCTTAGTCTTTTCTAAATTAATTTAATCTATTTGATCTATTTAATCCCACATTGATGCTAGCTTCTGCAAGATCTTTTAACATTATTTCCAATTCTTCAGGCCTGTTACTGAAAATTACAATGTGGTTAGCGAACCGGAGATGACTTAAATATTCCCCATTTATTCTAATCCCTTTGTTTTCCCAATCCAGCTTCTTGAAGATATTTTTTAAGACAGCATTAAAAAGCTTAGGTGAACTGGTGTCTCCTTGTCTTACTCCTCTTCCGAGCTTGATCTTCGCTTTTTTTTATCTAAACAGATGGTTGCTGTTGCTATCTTGTAAATCTTCTTTATGATATTGATGTAAGGTTTGTCTATACCAATGTCTCCCAGAGATTCTACCACTGCTGATGTGTAGACGGAATCAAATGCTTTTCATAATCAATAAAGGCAAGGCAGAAAGGTAAAATATATTCTTTATGTTTTTCTATGAGTTCCCTTCCTGTTTGGATATGATCTATTGTGCTGAATCCACTTCGGAATCCTGCTTGTTCTCTAAGTTGAGCTGAGTCCAGAGCTGATTCAAATCTTGACGTTAAAACTTTGGTGAAAATTTTATAAATCACTGAGAGTAAGCTAACTGGACGGTAATTTTTAATGTTTTCCTTTTCTCTTTTCTTATAAAGTAGCACCAACACAGCATTATTCCAATTTTCTGGTACATCTGACTTCTTAAGATATTTCGAAAACAGTAAGGATAGCCTTTTTGCAAATTCTTCTCCTGCTTCTTTGATAAGGTCAATTGTAATTCCATCTTTTCCAGCGCATTTACCTTTTTTCATAAATCTAATAGCCTGTAAAACTTCATCTGTCATCACTGGGATTATCTCTTCAGTTTTTGTTAAGATTTCTCGTTGATCGTGTACGTTGATTTCCCTCTGATCTTCACATTTATATAGATTATTATAGAATTATTCAACAATGTGTACTAATTCGTTGCTGATTTTTGTGATTGTTCCATCTGCTCTCTTCAGTGCAAAAATACTTTTTCTTCCAACACATAACTTGCGCATAGCTAATTTTAAACTTTTGTTATCTTCCAGAACTTTTTTAACAAGATCACCGTTAAATTTTCTGATATCTTCTGTTACGCATTTTCTTACTGTTTTACATAATTCAGCATATTCAACTCTTCATTTAGGATCATTTTTCTTCATTTAAAATTCTCTGTTTTTTTTCATCAATCTTCTTGTTTCTTCTGTTATTTTCTTTGTCTGTTTTATTTGTGCATCACCCGCTATCTTCTTTGCAATTTCTTGTAGAGTAATGTTTAGCTTCTTGTTCACTGTTGTAACATCTTGCTCTTCTTCTATAGTTGATTGAAGTATTTGGAAATGGTTTTGAAGTTCCAAATGAAATTCTTCTTTATGTTTCTGGAGGTTTATAATATCGATAGATTTCTTTGAGTGTAGCAAAAGCTTCATAAAACAATGCAGCATTTTTGAAATATAAACATCACATGCTTGTAAAATAGTGGTTCATTACACTATATTTTTTTCTTTTAGACTTATATTATAGTTGGGTCTATGTATAAAAGCTGGTAATGAGAAACAAACTTTAAATATAGAATGTTTTCATTGCAAAAATGACCAACTAATTTATTTTATTTTTTCACTGTTTTCTCTTTGTTGTAAGTTATTTTCAAATTATTTAACCAGGAGGTGGCAAATAATTATTTAAAAAAGCTTTTTGGTTAGTTTTCTCTGTTTGCGCTAATGAATATTACGTTTAGTGTAAACATTTAGCGTTTTGAAATATTTGAACTAGTTTTAACTTCGTGTAAATTACTTCTTTAAAATATTTTGTGCAATTTATTTCGTGTAAATCTCATTTAGCTGCAACTTCTCATTTTTTGTGTGAAAATATCTTGAAGAGTATCGTAAAATTTAAAACAGCTGAAATTAATGAGTTGCATAAAATTTAGTTATAGCATTATTTGATTTTTTTCAACTTATTAAAATATTATTCGCATAATAAAAATCAATATAACGCGCAATAAAATTTAACTTGAGATTATCTATTGATTTTACTACAGTATTTAGCCCCAGAAACTTTAGGATTGCATGCTTTTTCGTTAAAATGTGGCAAGAAATAACAACTAATTAGAATAAGTATTATATTTTGAAAGTGATATAATACATACTTCGAAAAGTTTTTTACACTTAAAAAAAAACCCATCAAATTTGTAATTACCATTTTAAGAAAGTTTTCTTTTAGCTTCCTTTATTTAATTGTAAAAAAGTATGAAACTTTCTATCTTATTAATCGATATTTTTAAGCTTGGAAAGTATTCTTTATTGATGCGATATCTTTAATATTAAATTTTTAAAAATACGTTTCAAATTCTCCTAAATTTATGCATGTAATTTAAGTATTTTTTTTAATCTCTTGGAATATTTTTAAATCGAGTGTTAAAATATGTATAAAAAAGTTTGTGAAAGTTCTTTGTCTATTTTTTCTTTTATTTGAAAACACTTAATTACTTTAGAACTTTATATACATAAATTATGCTAATACAAATAATTTGACGAAAACTTTATTCAGAATTTATTTGGCCTTAGAAAACGGTATCTTTTAATATTTTAATATTTTTTTTAAATCATGCACATCGTTAAAATATATATATATATAATTTTAATTCGTGCATAATTTCACTAACATGAATTTGCTATTTTTATAAAATTTCTTTAATTTATACAATCAAAATAACTTTAGTTCAAAACAAGAAAGAAAAATCCTTCATCAAGCACGGAATATGAAACACTTTCCAAGACATTTAAAAAAATATAATAAAACTTCAGCATTCAATGATATTTAATTCGTTGTCTAACTAAACTGTGAAAACACATAACATCCTTAAAAACTCAATTTTATTAAATTCCATCTACAGTCGGTAAATTGCCCAAATTCCTTGAGCAGTTCATTAATTTGAGAAATTAATCAACTCAAGGGTTTTATTTTTCTATGCGTAAGGTGCATGAGATAAAAGGAACGTGAAGAAAAAGTCTGGGGTGAAAAAAAAGAAGAAGAAGAAGATAAGATAGTTTGGAGAGGTTCGAAAATAGAAAAGTTCCTGAGTTTTAAATGTTTAGATGACGGATAAAAGCAAGGATATAAATTAAGTTCATATAGTTGTAATCCCAAATGTACAAGTTGTGTTTTGTTATATTAGTGTAATTGAATTCAAGACTTTATATGTGTTAATACCAACATTATATGTTGTTTAATATGAAACTCATAATTATGATTATTTGTAGCTATAAAATAGATGAATATTAAATAGATAGAATATAAATCCTAAATATGTAAAAAATTAAGTTAGTTATGAAGTACATGCCTCAGTAACTTTTCTTTTCAGTAATTTTTGATAATAAGAAGAATAGTACGCGAATTCTCTGCAGCCCCCATTTATACGAACGTAAAGTGTTTGTACAAAATTAATCACATGCAAAAATTTTTTTAAATGTAAAAGCTCATACTAAAAGTGAATATGCACTTTCCGCAATTATTGCTCAAAGACAGTATTGTAACAGATTTTTGTGAGCCCCTGTAAATGAACGATAAAAGATATGAATACCAAATTCTATAATAATAATCCTGTAATGCAATTCAGGTTTTAGTACAACTCAATCATCTCAATCAGTTCAATTATCCTTGAAGCATTATACAATTACTAAAATGAATATAAGAGGATTTTACCACATAGACTATGATGAAACGAATTTTTTTGTATGTTTTTGTAAACCAGTTATAAAAGCTAAATGTTTGATCCTCAATGTCGTACATTACATAGTAAACATCAGTAACATATAAAAATTTCAAATGAATGACAAAGGTTGAATCATGGACGAACGGCAGGCGGACATATAGTCCTAATTTAAATGTGTTTAGAAGTTAACGTTGAAACTATGTTAGAAAGCTGACTTTTCAATTATGTTTGAAAGTGTTAAAAGGGATAGACATTTTATTATATATTTCAAAAAAAGAGAAAAAAGCAAATTATGTATATCTAGCATAGAAAAAACAAAAATCCATTAATTGCAAATACACATTATTTTCCCTATAATTTAATAAAGAATAATTTTCAGAAATCATGAATAAACATTGACATTTTTTCATGATAAAAAAAAATCTTTCTAATAATTAAAAAACGTAATCCTTAATTAAAATATTTAGAAAAAAAGTACATAAATTTACTTAAAGCTTATTCATATAATATCAGAAAGAAAAATTCATTTTTATGAAAATTGACAAAAAGTCTTCTAATTAGTTTACTAGTTAATATACATTAGATTAATGATACGATAAATAGCTAGTTATTTAAGCTAAGTATTAAGAGTGATATTTTAAAAGAACTCTTCGAGCAGATATTTTTAATTAAAACTATTAAATTATCATTGAGCTACTTACGGAATTTTTTCATTTATTTTAAATATAAAAATATAAATTTTTGATATAGTTTCAATAACCAAGGAAATAGCGTTATTTGTAAGATTATTTGTATTATTCGTATTGATGTTAAAACGATATTTTTTTATTCAGTTCTTTTTTTCTGTAAGAATTCGTCATATCTAGCATATTAAAATAAAAACTGTAGATAATAATAATAAAATTTATAATGTATTTAAGCGGATTTGGTATTGTGTGAATTGAAGAAGTTAGTTTTTTTACTTCTTTACACCCTGTTCCTCTTTTAGTTCAAAGAGTTGATCCTATAAAACACTTATCAATATAAAGTTTGTAGAAAATGAAAAGAAGATTTGTAATAAATTTAAATTGATCTGATATATTGTGAGTAACCAAGTTTTAAATTTTTTTCATCTTAATACACTAATTTTTGTTCGCTCCTTCAGCCCATTTTTAAGTAATGAAAAATCTGTCATACATGAAAATTTGGTCTTTTTTTCTAAGAGTAATAATAACTTAATACTCATTCAATATATATTATAAATAAGAAGTTTTTTTTTTTCAGTTTTCTCAAAAAAGCGTCCCTATTTCGAATCTCTTAGAACGATTTTGCCAATTAACGAACTTGGCCGAGATTTACTGTCATTTGATTGTAGTCTATTACCATATGTACAGATTATTTATAAAACAAACAGCAAGAATTTGCACATGCAATCGGCTAGGACCAGGAATTGTTATACATGAATTTTTAGTGCTATGATATTTAGGTATCTGATTTCGTTGTTTGATAAAATATACATATATTTCTTAAGAATTCTGATATTATTGGAAAGTGATTCACGATCCATGCCTTGATACATTAGATTTGGTTATTGTTATAAAATCTTTTCACTATTAGTTTATCGTTGTCTAAAAGCTTCACAAATGCCCGAGGGGTTCTGTTCTTGAAACTATTTGACGGGAGTTACTGGGTTCGAATGCAATGGCTCCCATCAGTTTAATCGTTTGGAGTTTTCAGTCATTTTTTTAAGCTTAGATTCCTATGCAAAAATACAGCATATGTTACTTTAGAAATACCCCCACGGACGGCACTCCACGTCCTTTTTCTCAAATTTTCCTCAGTTCAATGGATAGGAGCTATTTATATAGAACAATATTTAAAAAAATTACAATCAAAGTTTTAAACTAGCACTTACGTTATAATAAATTTCCTATACTAAAAGAAGGTTAAAATCTAAAACATTCAATCACTGTTAAACAAAAGTTAGAAAATTATGCAGAAGACATATTCATACAAAAGTTAGAATATTATGCAGAAGACATATCCATAAAAAATTTAGACTACATTTTTAGCATAGTAGGGCATATTTTGAAATTTTCTGAATTTTTTAAGATAGCTTTAAAAATCCTACAGAATCAATATAGAAAAAAGAAACGTACTTCTATTTCGACTTTTATAGTTACGTCTTCACAAATCGTCTATTCAAAATGGTTTTATAGAATGTTCGTATTTTTATTCCATTTCAGATTTATTTAGAATATAATCTTACTTCAAAACTTTTTGTAAGAACTTTAGAGATCTCCTTAAGTACTTGTTTAGTTTAGTGATATAAGATTTCAATTTTAATTTCTTTTTCAAACTGCGGCACTTACAGAACATAAAACTTTTATTTCTATATCCACTTTTTAGAACTCTCGTTCGTTTTTTTTTATCATTTAAATAAAATAAAAATGTATTTTTAAGATTTTCTCTAATTCAAATCATTCAATCCATTTCAAATTCTGTTTTTGAAATCGAAAAATTACGTTTGTTCGTTTTCCTGTAAAATTACTTTAAAGTATATTTCTAACTGGACGACATCGATAGACAACAAAGATTTGTTTCGTTTATTAATACCTTTAAGGATTTAATATGAGTTTCAAAATTATATAAAATCAATCAATAATTAAAAAATGAACATTTTGAATTATCTATATTTTATGATTTTACTTTTTTTTAATTTCAAGTGTTATTATGTATCAATTTTTTAGCTATAATTTAATATTTGTATTGATTAATATTTTTTAATCACAAGGATAATAATATATAGACAAAAAAATTGTTGTTTTAGAAAAAAAATAATCAAGCGGAAATAAAAACAATCATGTGGCATATTGTGCATAAAGTTGAATTGATAACGTTGTTTATAAAATAATATTCGCTTTCAAACTATATTTTGAACTAGTTGACTCGCCCGGCGTTGCACTGCTCCGTGATAATAATATTAAAAGAACATGAAATTTGTGATTTTATCTCTAACTTGAAATACGTGAAATTACGTTGTCCGAAGTACACGACCATTGACTGTGTGAAAAATTGGTTTACATAAATTGAACAAATAATATTTAGCGGAAAAATGTTCAAAAGGATTGCAATGGGAAACGGGAGAGCAATTTACATGCAATTCAAGAATAGATAAGATTATGATGCATACAAAAAACTATAACTCTGATTAAAAATGACAAAAATTCGATGCTAAACGCACAAAAATTTAAAAAATCGCTAAAGATCACATCGAAAATCGTATTGAAAAATCACTGAAATTGAAAAATCATAATAGACAAAATTTAGTTCATTAGACTGAAAGTCTGAATCAATTTTTCTTTTTATCATTGTAAAAAATAGCCACAAAATGCGAAAAAAACCTAAAAATCGCATTAAAAAAATTCGCTAAAAATCAAAAATCACTGCACGAATTCCGAATAAACTTTATTGAAAAGAGAAAAAAATTACTACATTGAGTGAAAAGAATGAAACCGTATTCCTTTCATTAATATGGAAAAATCGCTTCGAAACATAAAAAAATACGCGAAAAATTACCTAAAATTTAAATTACAAAATTCTAATGAAAAATTGGGATTCGAAGTGCAAAACTACATGTATAGAGGTACCTTCCCTCCAAATTTTCTAACTCTACATGCAGCGGTCTCTTCAGAACAGCGCTGACACGCATACAAACTTGTCTCTTTATTATTATAGATAACTGTGAATATCCTAATTAATAACTTTATTGCTGATTCATTAATTTTATGTTTTTGCTTTTCTTACATGCAATTCAACTCTCTTAAAACGAAAAAGCTGAAATAACTCAAGTTGAGCTGAAATCCACTCTTTTCCCATGTTGAAAGGAACCTTCTCAAGAAGAGCTGAAACAACTCAAGTGAATGAGTTGTTTTTAATCAACTCATGATTGAGTGATCTCTCTTTTACTCATACTTGAGTGAAATCAAATCAATAAAGGTTAAATCCAGTAGTACTTGAGTGATTTGTAATAAAGTCATACTTGAGTGAAATGAAGTCATTTAAGACTGAATCTCGTAGCACTTGAGCGATTTGTAACCAAATCATACTTGAGTGAAATGAAGTCTTTAGGATTAAATCGAGTAGCACTTGAGTTAGCTGCAGCCAACTCGTATTTGAGTGAAGTGAAATAATTTAAGGCAAATCCAGTAGCACTTGAGCGATTTGTTATCAATTCAAGTTGGAGTGAAATGTTGTCATTTTTGATTTAATCCAGTAGCACTTAGGCGATTTGTAACCAATGCATACATGAATAAAATCAACTCATTTAAGAGTTAATCCAAAACTCCTTCAGTTTGTAGAATTGAATAAATTCACTCTTAAGAAAAGCAAAATTGCTTAAAATTACAAAAATCTTCAAGCGATTTCTAAATCGTCTAAATAAAATCACATCATTTAAAACTAAATTCAGTAATCCTCGATTAATTTTTATCAATGAAATTCAATATAACATGGAATTATTGCCACATTTTCAAGTGTTGCATTTAAATTCTCATTTCGGATTTAAATTTCTGTTTATTGACATTACAAGGGTATATATATATATATATATATATATATATAGAGAGAGAGAGAGAGAGAGATTGGAAAACTGTAACATGGATTCTCCAATATTTCTTCCAAGTCTTTAATTAACAAGACTTAAAACATTCTAATTTACATGACTGAAAGTTCTCTAATGAATCATAAAAACATTTTTTTTCTTTCTAATTCAATGAAACTGTTTCCTATGTCAATTTAGGGGAAAAGGCAATTGAATCGTTATACAAAATTAAATAGAGCTTACATGAATTTTTTATTATTCTGTCAAATCAGAAATTTTTAACATCAGAATTTTCTTTTGTTAAATTTAAAAGTACATATATTCATTAAATTAAAAATACTGGTGATCTCAAAATTGCAAATTTGAAAACACTTATTCATGCAAACTGCCTAAATTTGCATAACTGTACAACAGCACCCGAACAACATTAAACAGAATATCAGCTTCTGATGCTGTGGTGCTTATGGGATTTTTCCTTTCTTTTCTTGGGCAATTTCAAGTTTACATATTTTCCAATGATACTTATAGCTTCAGATATGCTTATATACAATTTTAATTTTTTCATTAGCTTCTGATTTAATTGTAAATAACAATTATTTTTTTATTAAAAATTTACGATTTCAATCAAATAAACCAATCTTAGGCATCTTACTAAAAAAATATTGAAAAAATAAACTTGATATCAGCCCAACGACTCAACTTCAGCACCACAATGTCAGAAGCTGATTGTTCCCCTTAAGAGTTTAGATAATCCTATGCAGAAGTTATTTTCAAATATCTTGTTTGGATTTTAAAATGTTTACCTTTTTTTTGGGAGGGGGGCATAGAATATTTGAGGATGATCTGTAAGTGGGTTAGTTTTTACTTTTGCAATTTTGGTTAATTATTATTTTTTTAATATTAATAAGAGTTTCAGACCCAGTTTTGAAAAAGAAAGTATTAAAAAACATAAAACCTAAATTTAAAAAAGTATTCCCCCCCACACATGGCCAGTACAGTGTTTAAATAATTGAAATTGAAAATATTTTAAATGGATAAACATCAACCCATGATACCTTGTTGTAATTTATTCCTCGATTTAAATCTCAATCAAAATCATATTTCTTAAACTGACTAAATTAAAAAAAAAATATTTTAATTGTTTAGTTTGAAATCTGAAATGGCTTTGAAATCTTAGATAAAATAATTGTTACCCATAGCATTTATATAAGCACATTGCAATTGGGAAATGTGGAGGAATGTCATTAAAAAACTTGTATAGCTAAAATTTTGATTATGGACAATTATTTTATTGTATGAAGTTAAATGCAGAAATAACTGAGAAATGGATTTATTGACCATGTGCAATTATTCATTATATCATTTAAAACATTTGTTAAAACTTGAATTTATATTCAAGAATAACTTACTTCTTCTTCATAAAGAATTTTTGATTTAATTTTTGATTTTATTCAATGTTTCTTAAATCAACTAACTTTTAAATAAATATAAAAGTATAAGACTGCAGCAGTTTATGTCAAAAGTAGAGCCAAATGTGCAATTTAGAATGTTGCAAGAAAGAAAAAAAACTAATTTTATTTAACAACAAAAACATTTTATTTAGCAAGGACAAAATAAACCTAACATTAATTGATAACAATTCTTTCCAACATCAGATAAACAAGTTTCAATAACATCTTTAACAGGACCTTTATAAATATAACAGTCCATTTGCATTAAACATTAAATACATAAAGAGCATATTGTAATCTGTCCACTGGTTTTTCCAACTTTTAAAATCTTAGGCAAAATAGACACTTTCTTGAAAATCCTTGAGATTAAATAAGATTGTTGAATTTGACTCCTCACTCACAGTAGAATTTTACTCCTCCATGAAATCACCATCTTCCTGTGTTAAAAGAAAATATTGAAATTAAGTTAAATAGCAATAAATATAATGTTAAGGAATGATTATGAATATATTAAAATATTTTGCAGCTTTCAGATTAAATGTTTTATAAAATTTCCCATCCATAGTCTAAACATAAAATGAACCATACACTAAAAATTTTAGCTTTATAAATATTACACTACTGAAAATTCAGCCAATCATGAATAAAATGGAAATAGAATAAATAAATCCTGTGCGATTACACTTATCTGCTTGTTTAAATCATGGTGTTACATCTGATACAATAAATCACCATTTTAAAAACAAATTTAAAATGAAAGTTCTTAAAGCAACATTATAAAATATTGTTGAAAATTCACCTTTGTTGCTACTTTCAAAATGTATCAGCGCTGGCAAATACCCAACCAATACAGGTTTTTGTGGATTTTTAGTTGTTTTTCTATATATTTGCATATTTATATAATACAAGATAGAACCTACAACAATTAGACCAGGGTTGGCACGGTTTAAACCAATTGGTTTTAACTATGGTTTAAACAACTGTTTTACTCCTTTTGGTTTAAGCAACGGTTTAGTTTTAAACCAACTGGTATTTTTCTAAAAAAAAAAAAATTCAGAAGAAATCTAATGACATTTTCTCTTTTTCTTAATAATTTATGTATGTCAGATTATTGAATATAAATAACTTCTATTTTTAACACTTTATATCAGCAATAAGCATTGGATGTAGCAGGTTTAGATCACTTTTTGGGTATAGGATTAAAATCAGTCTGCATTGTTGAATATATTTATTTCTCTTTAGAAAAAGCTTCAAACATGTGAATCGATCTAATATAAAATAGATTAAAAATATTCAATATTTAATAGAAAATATCTTAATTTTTTGAAAACTGCAGATTATTTAACGCAATAACATAACACAATCCATAAGATTTCAAGCTGTAAAAGAAATCCCCAATCTTAATTGGGGAGGTTATCTTAAGCATTAAAATCAAAATATGAAGTCGAATAAGAGAGTTTTCAAAGATTGGATGCTACTTAGAGCATTTTAATAAGTGATTCCCCCCCCCCCTGTTAGTTATCTGCTGAATCTATCACCAAAAATGTTGACTTCAAATTGTCATTCAAGAAACAAAATCTCAAGAAGTATTTGAAATTTATTTTTTGGATAGCTATGGAGAAGAATATTTTATTTATCAGACTACTTTCAAATGTTTATTATTAGTAATTAAAATATTAGTTATAAAGATCCACGCTGCGTGTGGATGAAGATTTATTTGACAACGGTCACTTCCGGACTGACATTTCTGTCACTATTAATCCAACCCCTCTCCTCCTTGTCGTCCCCTTTATAATTGGCCGTTGATCTGCATTGATATAACAACAAGCTGCACTCTTTGATGGAGATAAACTTTAACTATTTCCTCACTCTGGTCCAAAACTCGAAGACTAAGTTCAGCACAGCTAGATCTAACCCCACAATGAACCTTCTAGTTTAGTGAACTAAAAGGTGCAGTAATCTCCACAATCGGAAGAATTTTTTTTAAAATTTGGTTGCATAAGATCGGGGCATTGCGGGTCTCTCCCCTAAAATTCATTTGTGCTGTGTTCTGGGACACCGGGGGATCCCCTTAAATGAACAAGCTGATGATCTCACTAAGAGGTTTACTGACTCCAGTGGTGACCACCCCCCCCCCAAAAAAATCTTCATACTTTAACATTGACCCCCCCCCCCCTAAACAGAATATCAATTGTAAAATATATTTTACTTATAACCTACTGCACCATCAAAAGATAGTGAGTTAAGCATAATGAAATGAGTTCTTATTGCCCTTATCTAGAATTTAAAGAAACAAAATACAGAAACATTTCTGGAAATTCAATGTTGAAAAAATTTAAAAGTGAAATTTAAGAATCAAGATTTACAAAGATAGAGAGTTGAGTATAGCAGAATGAGTTCTTATTACCCTTATCTAGAATTTAAAGAAAGAAAATACAGGGACTTTTCTGGAAATTAAATGTTGAAAAAAATTAAAAATGATATTAAAAATAAAGATATTTTTTTAACAGTAAAAACAAGAAATATTAAGAATTTAAAATCCCCTCCCCCCCCAAAATGTACTTTTTCTGAAATTAACCCCCCCCCCCCCCCAAACTAAGTTATAGGACGCATCTTGCGTCATCAAACCCCTCTCTGGGCACCCCTGACTGAGTCCGACATCCTGACTGATTAGACCTCTCCGGAAGACTTGATCCAGCCTATAAGCAGAAGATCAAATTGATGGTTGGTTAATTTTTCAGTTGGTCAGTTTTTCGTTCCTTTGTTCATTTTAGTCGTAAGTTCTGTACATCTGATGGATTTTGTTCAGCTACTATTTGCTTTCAGTAGAGTATCGACAGGATGTAGTTGGTTGTGAGTTTTAGTCATGGCGATCTTTTGTGGATAAATTGAAACTACAGCCTGGTTGCTAGAGATCTCACCCCCCCCCCTTTAAACCTTCAAAGAAGCTTGTTTTTGGCATTGCTAATAAAACAAAATTTATTCTCGTGAATAAAATCAAGGCATATTATTACATCTTGAAAATAATCCTAGCTTTATATGTTATATATACAAATGTAAAAATTGCTGATATATCTTTACCAACTGAATTTGATATTTTGACTGGGTAAGTAAATTTAAAGGGTTAATCTCCTCCCCCCAAGGGTCCTCTAAATCATATATTTTATCAGATTATAGGCCACAAGAATAAAGCGATGACACACCACAATGAATTGTGGGGGTGACACCTAATATTGAGTTAACTGAATGAAAATGAATTAAATTTAATAATTGCAACTGTATTAATGCTATATTGTCATCAAAAACATTATGTACAACTTTTATGATTCTAACATACCAGGAAGCCGGTTAAAAATCGTTTGAAACATTACAGACTTACATAAACCAGATTATTATTATTAAATATAAATGAAAAAAAAAAATAAGGCATGTTTTATTAATATAACATGCACAATACTGTACATTTTTAAAAAATGCATTAAAAGATAGAAAATTTCACTAAATTGTTTTTATATATGGCAAATTATTTTTGCTGCCTAATTTAAGGATATCACAAGTAGGTCAAAATTTGGCACTTTGCTAGTAATACTGCTGTTACAGTAGACTTCCTCAAATCCGCACAGCTTGGGACCAGAGGTTTTGCAGATTTTAGAATTTTGCGGATTTCTGGTCATTATTTTCTTTACATTTTTTAAACAGTAATTTGAATGTAACTAACAAGGAAATCTAAACTATTGTAAAGGCTTACAATATAATAAAATATTAAAATAAGTAATAAACTAAAATAAGGATGCACAACCTGTGGCCCGCGAGTTTCATCAATTTACAACTGGAAAAAAATTGAAATTTTTGTGCTTATGTCGTAGGAAAAAATCGTCAATTTACTGTGAGAAAATGTAAAATTTCATCACATAAGAATCGCAAATTTCTTTGGTTGGTACGCAGGGTTGGCACGGTTTAAACCAAATGGTTTTTTTCTCAAAAAAACCAATTGGTTTTTTTAAAGAAATCTAATGACATTTTTTATTTTTTCTACATAATTTAAGGGTTTGAAATTATTGGATATGAATGTTTTCTACTTTTAACACTTTATTTCAGTAATAAGCATTAAATATAGTGGGTCCAGGTCATGCTTATATTCATAGGATGGAAATTAGTAGTGTTGGTGAACATATCTAATGCTTTAAAGAAAATTTTTAAAACTTGGGAATTTTTCAAAGATAAAATAGGTTTTTAATAATCAATTATTTAGTATAAAATATTTTAATTTTAGAAAAATGCCTATTTTTTAAAACAATCTGTCATAACATACATGATGATTTTGAATATGGAGCCACAGAACTGCATACAACTTGATTTTAAGATTTTAGTCGAGCTGTAAAAGAAATTCTTCTTGATTAGGGAAATTACCCGGGTGTCATCCTCTAAAGGGTGACACCAAATCTTTATTTGCAAATAAAAAATACAATTTTATAAAATTTTGGAGACTAATTAGGAAATAAAATGAGATTTTTTGCTCATGATGCAATACAGCTAGTTTTCTTTTCTTTGCTAAAGTGAAGTTTTATACAGAACGGTGTGTCTAAATAAGATACGCACCAGGGAACAAAAACCAACCTATTCAACGAGTGGGTAACAAAAGCAAACTTTAAAAGAAAGAATTTTCTTCTACGTATAGGCACGGCATTGACTTGTGCAGATTATGGGTCGAGTGATGATTCACTTCTGCGGTTTTTTTTATGCAGAAGGACAAAAGGTAAATAAGGAATGGTAAGGTTATTTTTTATAAAAATGTAGAATTGAGATTGAAAAAATGACAGATTGGAAAGGAGGAGGAGGGGGGGGGGGCTTGACACCTTTTACATCTGTCCCGGGATGTCACCCATCCTAGCTACACCACTGCACACCCACTTCATCTCTGACAAGTAAATAAATTTTCCTGCCTGAGAAAACCGTACCAAACACAAACCATAAAATAATACTTGAAAAAATAATTATAAGAAAATATTGCATTAATCCTTACTATCTGTTAAATAAATGATCGGAAATAAAATACACAATTTTATAGTTTTAGTTTACATACTACATACTTTTTTATAAAATAGTAATTTTCCATTTTATTATGCCAAAAATTTTGTATAACTGCAAAGGAAGTTTGGTTTATTTTACATTCTAGTAAAAGTGTGTGTGTGTGAAGAGGGGGGGGGGACGGTTAAAAGTATTTTATAGAATTTTATGTAGCGGGTTACTGATGACTATTTCTGACCAGTAAACTCTCATGCGTACTGGTCTTTGGGACCAGTAACTTTTTTTAAAATCAATTCTACCACTGGGCTATGCATAAAAAATGTTAAGGGAAAGGGATGATATTACAAGGTATTTTCTAAAGAGAAAGAGGATTTGCTTTTTGGTATCGTTGCATAATATTTAGGAAAAATAATACATGCATTTACCAGTATAGAAAGACAAACTTTTGTCCACTGTTTTCGTTTTATTTATAAATTCTCATTTAGATTTAAAGCTACCTGGGAAGCAGGCACAAGAAAACTATTATTTCTGCATGCATTATGTAACAACTTATAAATATTAAGCAGATTATTATAATACAGACCATGCATGCAATAATTTTGCCCAATAACAGTATGAAACATTGCCAAACAAAACAGTAACACAAGTTCAACATTAAGAATGAAAAAAAAAAAAATCTCAGAAATGTGTATAATGTAATCCGGAGCACGTTTTTACTAAGACACTGCAAACAAGACGTAAATAAAATGTTTTGATAAATTTCTATGAATAAAGATATAATAATTACAAAACTTTAATACAAGGCAATTAAATAACGAGATATTTACATTGCATTAACAATTTTTACTCTGATTAAATATACTAATTTATTTTATTAAAGCACGAAAGTTTTGTAGCAGCACTGTAACACCAATTATTAATATAGAAATGCATTAAACACATCCTCAATATTACCGTGTGACACGACATTTTAATTTCAAGGTATGATACTGTTATGAATTTTAGTCTGTTAAAAAGAGAAGGGAAAGTTATTAAAAGAAAGCATACTTAAAATAAAATACTTATATAAAACTTACTTACTTCGTAAAAAAGGCATTTTCAGCAAATTGTTTAGCGAACGCCGGAAGTCTCCATCTTATCTTGCAAGGTCACGTGACGAGTCAGCGGCGAAAATCAGCGCGGAAAAAGAGCTGTTTCATTATTGAGTTGAGTTGTTTAGTTTTAAAGCTGTATGAGTGGATTAGAAAGAGAAAAAATCAAACCAAGATGACTGAATCGGTTAAAAATCAACTCATTCACGATCCAATAAATTAGAACTCTTTCTTGAGCAGCCAAATCCACTCTTTCGTTTTAAGAGAGAAGAATAGATAAGATCATGATGCATACAAAAAACTATAATTTAGACAAAAATGACAAAAATTGATGCAAAACGCCCAATAAATCAGAAAATCGTTAAAAATCACATCTAAAATCACATTAAAAATCACATTAAAAATCACTGAAATTGAAAATCACAGTAGACAAAATTTAGTTCATTAGGCTAAAAGTTTGAATCAATTTTCTTTTTTATCATCGTCAAAAAATAGCCGCAAAATGCGAAAAAAACACTATCGCATTAAAAAAATTCGCTAATAATGAAAAATCGCCGCACGAATTCCGAATAAACTTTATTGAAAAGAGAAATAAAAAATACTATATTGAGTGAAAAGAATGAAACCGTATTCCGTTCACTAATATGGAAAAGTCGCCTCGAAACATAAAAAGAACGCTAAAAATTGCCTAAAAAATTAAATTCAAAAATTCTAATTAAAAAATCAAAATTCGGGCTTCAAGGTGCAAAACTACATGTATAGAGGTACCTTCCCATCAAATTTTGTAATTCTACATGCAGCGGGCTCTTCAGAACAGCGCTGACATGCATACAAACTTGTCTCTTTATTATTATAGATATTGTGAATATCCTAATTAATAACTTTATTGCTGATTCATTAATTTTATGTTTTTGCTTTTCTTACATGCAATTCAAGAATAGATAAGATCATGATGCATACAAAAAACTATAATTTAGACAAAAATGACAAAAAATCGATGCTAAACGCACAATAAATAAAAAAATCACTAAAAATCACATCGAAAATTGCATTGAAAATCGCATTAAAAATCCCTGAAATTGAAAATCACAGTAGACAAAATTTAGTTCATTAGGCTGAAAGTTTGAATCAATTTTCTTTTTTATCATCGTCAAAAAATAACCGCAAAATGCGAAAAAACACTAAAAATCCCATTAAAAAAATTCGCTAAAAATCAAAAATCGCCGCACGAATTCCGAATAAACTTTATTGAAAAAAGAAAAAAAATACTATATTGAGTGAAAAGAATGAAACCGCATTCCTTTCACTAACATGGAAAAGTCGCCACGAAACATTAAAAGGAACGCTAAAAATTGCCTACAAAATTAAATTAAAAAATTCTAATGAAAAATTGGGATTCGAGGTGCAAAACTACATGTGCAGATGTACCTTCCCTCCAAATTTTGTAACTCTACATGCATACTCTTCAGAACAACGCTGACACACACACAAACTTGTCTCTTTATTATTATAGACGAACGTATTAAACATAGATTACAATTTAAATATTAAATGATAAAATATTGATTTTGTTGAAAAATAATTGTCGAATAAAAATATTAATTTCATATTATACACTTTGCAATCTTCTTAAAGATATTTATAGTTCATATTTTCATCATGTACAATATTAAAGTATAAAACATCCAGCGATATATCTTCTATCTATAATAATAAAGAGAGAAGGATGTTTGTCTGTCAGCGCTGTTCTGAAGAATCTGCTGCACGTAGAGTTACAAAATTTGGAGGGAAGGTACTTTTTTACATGTAGTTTTGCACCTCGAAGCCCGATTTTCGATTTTTTGATTAGATTTTTTTAAATAATTTTTAGCCGATTTTTAGCGTTATTTTTGCGGTTTTATCCCATTAGTGAAAGGAATACGGTTTCATTCTTTTAACCCAAAATAGCAAATTTTTTTTCTCTTTTCAACAAAGTTTATTCGGAATTTGTACAGCGATTTTTGAATTTTTAACGAATTTTTAATGCGATTTTTAGTGTTTTTTCTCGATTTGTGGCTATTTTTTGAGATTGATAAAAAGAAAATCGTTTTAAACTTTTAGCCTAATGCCCTAAATTTTGTGTTTGTTACGATTTTTAATGCGATTTTCAAAGCGATTTTTAACTTTTCTTTTAAGTTTTTTGCGTTTAGCATCTATTTTTTTCATAGTTGTTCTATCAAAAACTTCAGCTGTTGAGACTGCAATAAGTAGTATTTTTTTGTGAAATCTACCTAAAATGTCAAAAATTTAGGTACCACTATTTTCGAATAGCAATTTCATAAAATATCTTAAACTGCTTAAGACCGCTACCCCCTCGAGTAATATATCACCTGATAGGTTATTTAACAGAGTATCGTTTTGATAAAGTTTTTGAAGAATAGAGTGCGCTACCTGGTGGTGGAAAATGGAACTAACAGAACACGATTTTTTTTTAAATCGATAATAATAAAGAGAGAAGGTTGTTTGTCTGTCAGCGCTCTTCTGAAGAGACTGCTGCACGTAGAGTTACAAAATGTGGAGGGAAGGTACTTTTATACATGTAGTTTTGCACTTCGAAGCCCGATTTTCAATTTTTTGATTAGATATTTTTTGATATTTTTTTAGGCGATTTTTAGCGTTCTTTTTGCAGTTTTATCCCATTAGTGAAAGAAATACGGTTTCATCCTTTTAACCCAATATAGCAATTTTTTTCTCTTTTCAGCAAAGTTTATTCGGAATTTGTACAGCGATTTTTTGAGATTGATAAAAAGAAAACCGTTTCAAACTTTTAGCCTAATGCCCTAAATTTTGGGTTTGTTACGAATTTTAGATTTTAACGATTTTTAATGCGATTTTCAATGTGATTTTTAACGCTTTTTCAAGATTTTTTGCGTTTAGCATCTATTTTTTCATAGTTGTTCTATGAAAATCTTGAGATGTTGAGAATGCAATAAATAGTAATTTTTTTTGCGAAATTTACCTAAAATGTCAAAAAATTAGTTACCACTATTTTCGAATAGCAATTTCATAAAATATCTTAAATTCTTGCTTAAGACCGCTACCCCCTCGAGTAATATATCACCTTATAGGTTGTTTAACAGAGTATCGTTTTGATAAATTTTTTGAAGAATAGAGTGCGCTAGCTGGTGGTGAAAAATGGAACTAACAGAACGCGATTTTGTTAAAATTTGGAAATATAACAGTGTGATTTATTTTAAATTTTAAAATGGTTTACAATACATGATAAAAAATGTAAACAAAGAATGGTGTGACACATTTCAGGGTGCATGAAAGGAGGGGCGCGAACAAAATTAGGAAATGCAATAAGGAGATCTGTTTTACACTTTAAGGTAGTTTATAACGCATGTTAAAATTTTTAAAGTATTAGCGATGCTCTGGAGAGACCGCTGCACGAAGTTATGTATGAATTTTACACCTTGAAGGCCGATTTTCAGTTTTTTAAATTTAATTCATATGCGAATTTTAATGGGTTTCGAGGCGATTTTTCCACATTAGCGAAAAAGAAAGCGGTTTCATTCTTTCGACCTATTTTATTGAATTTTGTTCTGTTTTCAATATAATTTTTTTGGATTTCGTGCAACGATGTTTGGATTTTTAGTGAATTTTTTAATGTAATTTTTCCCGCTATTATTTGACATTAGTTAAAGGAATTTTGCTTAAAACTTTCAGGCTGATGTATTAAATTTTAACTGTTAAGATTTATGAATTTCAGCTAATTTTAATGCGATTTTTCGAGATTTTTTGCGTTTGATGTCGAATTTTTGTCATTCATGAGATATTTCCAATTACAAAGTTTTACCCTAGTATTCTATAATTAGAAAATAAGAAAAACTTATATGATATTATTTGTACATGTTTATAATTTTAATATAAATTAAGGCTTTTTGTCAGCCATGTTTCACGATGAAATGTCATTTCAACTTTAAAACATTAAGACGTTTCTATATAGTTTAAACGTTATTAATTCTTATTGATATGCTATTCTAAAAATGTTGTTTAAATTCTTTTATAATGATTTTAAAGTGTAACCATCAAGTGTAACCACAATTTTGTTAATTTTTTAAAAGAAGCAAATTGTATTTTTCTATAGGCATTTTAATAATTTCGAATGTTTATTAGTACACATAATAAAAATTTTATATTTTTGCAAAATATTATTTCTTAAATTTTCAAAGTTAAAATTTAAAAACAAAACCTATATAAGATCATTCATGTGTCTTTCTGTCTGCCTATATGTCTGTCTGTCACAGATTGGCTAAAGTTGTAAAGGCTATTGATCCAGATATCTATTGATAATTATCCATTCACGAATATATTTAAGAAAAATGTAAGGAGGTTAATTAAGTTCTTCAAAATCTTTTCTTTGTATATCGGGTGCGATAACGTGTGAAAGCTTTCGTAACGCCGAACTCAAGAGCACATTTCTTTTAATTTTAGGTATAATAATTTTAAAGTTATGATCAAAAATGTAATGTGAAAATTTAATCCCGCCCACTCATACAGTAGAACCCAGCAAATCCGGACCTCGCAAATCCGGATCGATTTGGTGGAATTTTTTTTCAAGTTTGAAAAGTAATCGGCAAATTTCCATAACATAAATTTATTTCGACCTCATATTCTGAATAAATATTTTCTGAATTTTTTTCGGAAGAATACCTCATGCTTTCTTATTTAAACTCTTTAATGTTATCTATGAAAGGAACAACTATACATCATTTTAGCTTTGCCAATTCCAATTTTCACACTTTTCTATTTAATCCATTCGGTAAATGTCATCTTAAGCTCAATGCTTAATGAAGTTTTACTAAGAGCATTGCAAGAAAGCAAAGTAAAATAGTCCTTATAGACGCACTGACTGATAAGGATCGTGATCCGATCTTTGTCAACCAGTCCATATGACCTCTGTCTATCAACTACTCTTGGAAACAATCTTCTTGAGACTGTTTCCTTATCTTCGTGCCAAAACCCTTCTACAAATCACTTGCGGAAAATTGAAATAAAAGGAAGAAGAATGCTCAAGAGAATGCGTGATCATGTGGCCCTCAAAAATGGTAGAATATGACAAATTTTATAATTACAAAGTAAACATTTTTACTGTCTGTAAATATTGATTATGTTCAATATAAAGGCGATTTTCTTTTAAAATTATACATCGTTTTATTTCATTTTTACGCATTCTCCGGATAATCCTGATTTTCGACAATCCGGATTGGGCCTGGTCCCAATTAATCCGAATTATCGGGGTACTACTGAATTTGCAAATGTACTAAAACTAAAATTACGCCATAATTAATGACAGTTAAAGATAAATTTAACCTTGCAAGAAAATTATAGCAATTACCCTAGATGATTTCTTGAAAAAATCTCATTTTTACAAAAATCGATTAGGAGGTATTCAGGAAATGAATCGAGCAGGTCTTGAGGTAGAGATATTGTAGAACTATGATAATGATTGGCAAAAAAGGAAATTGTCATTAAATATCTGAGATATAAAATATTAAAGATATGTGGATTCTTAGGATGTACACAAAGATGCTGCTGGTCTACTATATGCACCGTTGGCATTTAAAGCCTATATAACAACTTATAATAATATGTTTGTGCAATACAATGCACAGTTACTAATTCACATATTTATTGTGTGAAACCTTCTGTACACGAGTAACATTCGCATTTCAACAGCTATTTGTTTCTGATCTAATACAATACTGATTAGCATAATATCATATAAAAATGCATAGTTCCGTAGATAAAAATAGCATAGAATTTATTTTGCAGGTTTCTTTAATTACTTTTGAAAGCATTTTTTTTTTCAATGTGTTGATTATGTGCTTCTGAAAAATCTTTTGAATTCCCACAGTAATTTTCTACACTATATTTTCACAGAAATTGTAGCTTTTAAAAGTATAAATCATTGCAATCAATGTCATGTAATAGCCTATATATTTTTCCGTATCCATACATTTTTTAGTTTTATTCCATCCAAAACACATTAATGTGCTGATATAATGAGAGATTTATTCAATACTTACTTGAAGCTTGTAATTCAATAATAATGTTATTCAGATATTACTAAAATTTCATTACGGTTAAACATACAATTGAATATATGAGTTTTAATGCAAGAATGTGGTATGATTAAAGTATTTAATCACAAATAGTACTCACTATTCAAAATTAATAAAATTCATTTATATATGACGACTTCAAAAGCTAAGGGGTATGTCATAAAAAATATTTAGAATAAAATTAATTTTAATAGATATATTTATAGATAATTGATTTTAAATTTGAACATCAGTAATAATTGACTGAATTAAAATAGGAAACTGCCACTTGTTTCATTGTGGTTTTTGAACTCTTATTTCAATAACTGTAAAAAATAGTAGAGCACAGTTTTCTTTAACACTAGAACGCCCGCTAAACTTTCCCCCCTAGAACGCCCGCGGGAGTCGCTTCGACTCCTGTCTGTTTTAGAAGAGATAAATATATACAAAACACATGAAAATGAGTATAAGCGCGTAATATAACACTTACATTTGTATTTGAGATTCATATATATACATTACATATGTATATATATATATATATACTACAAATGGAAGAATAATATTAATATGCACAGTTTTAAGAAATTAGTAATTTTTATCAAAACAAATATACTCACATAATCTTTTGAAATTAATTATCTGACAAGCATGATTTACAAGTATAGTTTGTTTTAGCTAAGCATTTTCCGCAAACCATTTTCTTACATGTTATGCAATCTTTGAAAGTCATATTGCCTTTACACAGTTTTACTTCGCATTTTCTTCTCTTTGGTGATCTTGTTTCTGATGACTCATCCGTGAAACATTTTCGTGCGTTTTTATTTTTAGCAGATATATAATTTTGACGCAATTCATCTGCTAATAACTGAATAAATGCTTGTTAATTAATATAATGTCTTCTTGAAATAAACTTCGTAACTATAAGCTTTTTAAAAAAATTCCTGTCGGCTGGGCCTATAGGCGGAGGTAGATTTCGAAGAGTGCTCATTTCAACAAAATACATATATATATATATATATATATATATATATGGAGATTCTTCTTATAAAAGTTCTTTCGAACACATAAGTAAATAAACTCGGAGGTAAATTAAATTCTGACACCGTTTTTAAACTTTTAAATGACTTATATTAAACGTTAAACGTTAATATTTACAAAAAAGATATTTACATATTAATATTTACAATTCGAACATTCAAAAGGAAACTTTAATTAAAACATCCTAATCGCGTCATCTTAATCAACATTCTTCTAAAGTCAACCCCAACTCTCCCCATTCCATCCAACGATCTCTTCCGTTCATTTCTTTTTTCTTCGGCTTTTCGTCTGAATGGAGTTTTTTCAGAAAATCGTCTGCTTTCTAAAGACCTTTTCTATCAGAGTTGCGATATGAAGAACCTTACAAGACATGATACTTGGCTGTTGGAGAAAGAATCGCTCCCACATATGTATATATATATATATATATATATATGATTAGAGAGAAACCCATTTTAATAACTTGATTTGGTCGTTTATGAAAAATTTTTAATTTCATTTTTTTTCCAAAAACTGGTTTTATCAGAATCATCTTAAGAAAAATTCAGCTCAAATGCCCATTTTGACAACATATTTTGAAATAAATTCTGAATTTATAAAAAAATATACCAAAACAGTACATTATACAGTTCCTAAATAACAAAAAACTGTCAGATGAATGCATTTGAGAAAAAAAATGAATTTAAAAATGAGTCATAAAATAACCGATTTGTTGTTTGAATACATCCTTAATTCTTTAGTCATGATTGCTTCGGAAAATTTTGTGCGAAATACTCACTTTGACAGCTTTTTTAAAAATATATTCTATCTTTATGAAAAAACTGGCCAATGAGTCACTGTATATAGTTCCTAAATAAGAGGATCTGTAAATTGGATGCGTTTGAGAGCGAAAATGGATTTTAAAACGAGTCATAAAAAACGCAATTTGCTATGTGAAAACTTCCTTAAATTTTCAAATCGCGAAGACTTCGGGAAATTCTGTTCAAAATACCCTTTTTGGTAGCCTTTTTCAAAATATATTCTGTCTTTATCAAAAAATCGATCAATGCATCACATTACATAGTTCCTAAATAAGAGTATCTGTAAATTGGATGCGTTTGAAAGCAAAAATGGATTTAAAAACGAGTCAGAAAAAAACGCAATTTCTTATTTGAACACTTCCTTAAGTTTTCAGTCACGATGATTTCGGAAAATTCTGTTCAAAATACCCTTTTTGGTAGCCTTTTTTGAAATATATTCCGTCTTTATCAAAAAAACTGACCAATGCATCACATTATATAGTTCCTAAAAAGGAGGATCTGTAAATTGGATGCGTTTAAAATTAAAAATGAATTTAAAAATGAGTCAGAATATAATCAGTTTGGATTTGAGGTTTGACTCCTATTTTTGTTTAATTTCTTTTCGCTATACGAATTGGTCCTACGAAAAACTTGTCAATATAAAAGTTATAGATATTTTTGAGAAGATGTAAAATAAATTTAATCAGATTTGATATCTTAAAAATTGACGGAGTTATGGATTTTTCTCTTTTTTCACCGCCCTTTTTCTTTTCGTTTTTAATTTTTTTCATCAGTAAATGTTGATCCTATCAAAAACTTGTAAATACAAAAGTTTTAGATAATTTTAAGAACATTTACAAAAAATTTAGTTCGACTTATATCTTGAAAATTGACGAAGTTATGAATTTTTGTCTCTCAAAACCCCTGTTTTTTTCGCCCCTTGAGCCCACTTCTAAATTTATCAAAAATCTGTCATGCACAAACTTTTGGCCCATTTTTAAGAAGTAATATGAACTTTAAACCGATTCGATATCTACTTTAATTAAGAAGTTATGGCGTTTTTTCGGTTTTCACAAAAACGCCCCCTATTTTGACCCCCTTGGTCCGATTTTGCCCATTAACGAACTCAGCCGAGATTTTAACCCCTTTGATTTTATGTACCAGTTTGGTGGACATTGGTGAAGAATTATAGAAGTTATCGTGTCCATAAAAAAGTGAGATATATAGATAGATAGACAGATAGATAGATAGATATATACACTGCTCAAAACAATTAAAGTATATTTGAAGTTTTATATAAAATAAAGATATAAACGAATTTTTTTTACCGAAAATAGAAGAAGAGAATCACAAATGCAAATTTTTCTGGTTTTCAAGATGTGGAGTACGCAAATTTTTAGTTCGAAGTCAAAAACGTCGCTTCAGCGGCAGCGAATGAAATTTGACTTTCAACTGGATAAAAGAGAATGAAGACAAGGATGATCGGCATTCAGTGATTGCTTTGTTTCGATGAGTACGATGTCTCAGCGAAGTCATATGACAGATTCAGAAGCTTGGAGAATTGTTGGTAGGTTAGAAGGGGCCAAACTGAAGTCGAAGTAGCACAAGCCATTGGAGTGTCACAAAATGTCATTTCCAGGATCTGGAACCGTTTTTTTGGAGAGTGGATGTGCAGGCCGAAGACTAGGTCAAAGTCGTAGACGGGCAACAACACCCAATGAAGATCGGTATTTAGCGTTAACAGCTCGGAGACACCGAAACATGAACTCTACTCTTCTCCAACAACACCTTCGCTCGTCTACAGGCACCATAATTTCAACTCAGACTGTCCGAAACCGGCTTCATGCTGTAGGTCTGTATGCTCGCCGACCGATGGTATGTGTTAGATTAACATCAAGGCATCGCCGCGCCCGCAGGGAGTGGGCAACCGAGCATGCCAACCGGAGGAGAAATGAATGGAGCAATATTCTGTTTTCTGACGAGTCCCGTTTTTCTGTGCATCCGGATAATAGGCATATTTTCATCCGGAGGGACCGTGGCAGTAAGAATAATCCTGCGTTCGTGCACGAAAGTGTCAGATTTGGCGGTGGAGGAGTGTTGGTGTATGGTGGCATCTCCACTGACGGGCGCACTGACCTCTATATCATTCGAGATGGAGCTCTGACTGGTCGCCGATATAGGGATGAGATCCTCAGACCTATTGTAGTCCCTTACGCTGCAACAATCGGAGATAACTTCATTTTAATGGACGATAACTGCAGGCCACATCGTGCAAACCTGATGGAGGATTTCCTTTTCGAGGAAGGAATCGTTCGAATGGAATGGCCAGCGTGTTCTCCAGACATGAATTCAATCGAGCACGTTTGGGACGCTCTAGAAAGACGAGTTTCTGGCCGCCAACAACCCCCACAAACTCTCCAAGAACTGGAAAGAGCTCTTCTGGAAGAGTGGGGCAGAATACCCCAACTCGTCATTAATAGCCTCATTGAGTCCATGCCTCAAAGGTGTTCAACGTTGCAGGTCGCCCGTGGAAACCATACCCCCTACTGAAAATGATTTTCTTTGAAGAAAACACCTTTTCTTATTCTTTTTTCTCATATGCACAAATTGTGTTTTTTTCCCTTTTGTACACAAATGCGCAATAAAATGCATTTTTTTCTGCCAAACATGTGTATTTTATTCTCATATAACCTACTATGTCTGTCGACCATGTATCAATCAGCTAAAAAGTTTCCCAGATACAAAATCCACCTAAAACTGCAATATCCTTTAATTGTTTTGAGCAGTGTATAAACTGGTGCGATTGCAATAGGTAGTATTTCATACGAAATCTACGTAATAGTTATATATATATAAACTGGTGCGATTGCAATAGGTAGTATTTCATACGAAATCTACCTAATAAACTGGTGCGATTGCAATTGGTAGTATTTCATACGAAATCTACCTAAAAATTCATGAAACCATACTTCTCTCTGTAGCAAGTTTGTTAACTTCGAAATGTTCTGCTGTCCAAATATACCTTAGTTGATAGTGAACTTCGGTTCAAAACGCTAAAATAACCTCTATGATTGTAGATCAGGAGGGTTATTTTTTCCACTGTAGTATATTTTACCGATTCTGAATCAGAACAAATAAACAGATCGCAGTATCCCTCATATATAACAGAAGTTTTCTATTTTTTCTACCACCCCACGGAGAATTTATTTTCAAATTCTACCAATACATTAGCAATACTCTCAATTATTTTTTTTCTGGCAACACTAGTCATACGTTATTTGCGAAATTTATTCAGATGTTTTGCGCAAAAATGAAGCAGTCTGAGTTTTTGTGATATCTTGGAGACATAAAGTGACATGAAAATGTCTAGACCGTAACTATTATCTGTTTTTTATATATTAAATAATATATCAATCCACCATTATTATGTTATGATTAAAACTAATATTTATTATTCAAATTATTGTTGCAGTTTTATATCTTTAATAATATCATATTCGGGATGCCCAATCTCAAGGATGGTTATTGACTGATTCCTTAACCGATGGCTAGATAATTGATTTTCATGCATTTCTTTACTACTAAATCCGAAAATGACTTTCATTTTTAAAAATCACTTGAAGGTTTTCTGCAAATTGTATATTTCAAAATTAAAACTGAGTCTCTCCACCTACCTCAATGGACTCCTTTGCTGTTCAGTTGTAAGAATCCAATTATAAGCCAAAAACTTGAATAAATTATTAAATTAAATAAAATTAAAAAACTTATACCTCTCTTTTATTGCTTCATGTTTTCGCTACATTTTAACTTTGATATTTACTACATTTACGACAGAATAAGTTTAACGTGAGGGTTAGAAATGAATGTCAATTTCAGATTTAGAGATAAAAAGTACATAAAAATCAATTACCAAAAATAAAAAAAAACACAATCTTTTTTTTATATATAATACTAGCAGCCTTCGCCCGCTACGCTGGTCAGTTTTTCTAAATAAACTTTGAATCAGACGAAAGTTTTAAATAATATTAATTTTCACTTTTATATCATTTTTTAGACTGTCTATAATCGGTAAAAAATCAGTCATCTAAAGGCATCGCCAAATTAGGAAAATGTGAAGTATCTCACGAACTACTGGATTTAAAAGAAATTGCTTAGTACCATTCGATTCAGCATAAAAAATACACTTAAATATGTTATCAGTTGAAAAATCAGTAAAAAAGCCGATTTTTAAGGATTTTTTTTAAGTTCGTTCCTTTTTTTACCCCCATTAGAAGTGGAATTTTCAAAAAATCCCTTCTTAGCGGCATTCGGTGCTATTATAAGTACACTGTAAAAAAAACTCCCTTACTTTACACCAAAAAGGGTGGCAACTAAGTTGCCACCCCAAATGGTGTAATGAAATTCCACTTGTAAATTGGTGTAATGAGCCACCAACTATCAAATGGTAAACAAACACCATTTGTAGTGGCAACTTAGTTGCCACCCTTTTGGGTGTAAAGTAAGTAATATGTTTAAAATGTACGTTAAAATAAATTGTCTCAATTAAAGGAAAGTTTAGCACACTCTTTGCGTGAAGTTATTTTTTTAGCTCACAGGCTATCATAGCCTGAGAGCTTATGTGCCCGCCCGTTCTGTATGTATGTTCGTACGTAACGCGATAACTCATGATAAAAATATCCCATCCACTTGAAATTTTGTATATAGGTATATCCTGATAAGGCGCTTCCCTGATTAGTTTTTGGAAATCATTCGATATGTATAAGAGGGGAAACGGGGGGCTCATGCCCCTCCCCTTAATTGATATGAATGGGTTTTCATGCAGAAATATTAGTTTTTGTTCAAAATTTATACATAGGATCATTCTGATGAAGCGCTTCCGTGATTGGTATTTGGTGTTCATTGGATAAATATAAACAGGGGAAATAGGGGTTCTAATGCCCCTTCCTTTAATTTATATAAATGGGTTTTTCATGCAGAATTGTCAGATTTTGTTCAAATCTGTGAATAGTTTTGGAAGTTTAATGGTTAAGTATATAAAAGAGAAGGATAACTCTTCTTAAATTATATAAATGGGTTTTTATTAAGAATTATCCGATTTGCTCTACATTTTAGATATGGATTTTTTATATGATAAAGCATGTCCCTGATCAGTTTAGAGGGTTCAATGATTAAGTATAAAAAGAAGAAAGGGGGAAGCTGATCCCCGCCCCTCCTTAATATTTTTTTCGAACGGAATTAACCCTTAAAAATATAAGGCTGTAATGTACAATTAGTATGCGTAGCCTGTGAGCTCAATGCCATCAGTTTAACTGGGCAATATACTTTTTATTTAAATTATGGCTGTATTAAATTTGAAATGTAATTTTTTAATTATTTTTTATTTTGCTACCATTTATTAAAGTACACTATATAAGTAGACGGTAAAAAAGGAAATTTTCTAATATTTACATGATTTCAACAGCAAAATAAAAAATAATTTAAAGATTACATTTTAAATTTAACACAGCCATAAATTAAAATAATTAGTTTCATGCAAAAAGGCTGCTAAACTCCCTTTTAATTGAGGTAATTTATTATAACATGCATTTTAAACATAATACTCAGTTATTAAACAATGTAATTTAGTATATTTACATACTTAAAAACATAGTTATATGGGTCACATAGTGTGTTTGGGGGTTGGTGGGAGGAGGGGGCACAATGTATCTGCAGCATCTCTAAATTTCAGTATAGTTTCATTACTGTTTGTCACAGGTGTCACAAAATTGAAAAGTGTAAAAGCACAAATAAATTCTATTAAGTTTATGTTTTTCGTTTATTTTGAAACTTTAAAAGATTTAATATTACAACTAAATACTATAAAAGAACATTACGCTTATATTTTGGCAAAGGTGATCTGGAAAACATATGTGAAAAAAATGTATCTAACAGTATTGTATGACCACATTTGGATTTCAAGAATGAAGTAACATGCTATTTTGAAAATGTATGTTTTTTTCACACAAAAAATCCCAATATGTTTATATATATAATTTTTTTTTACAAAAAAAAAAGCGAAGAAACAAAAGACGATATTAACATAAATTTGGCGGCCCCTCAGTTTCCGCGCCCGGGGCGACCGCCCCCTTCGCCCCCCGTTTCACACAGCTCTGAATGAACATACCGCCCCCCCCCCTTTCATTGAAGTTCTAAGATTTTCCATTAAATGTATTCAAATTCAAGTAGGCATTAATGATGATTTTAATTATGTTGTACTAATTTAATAAATAGAAAAATAAAACCATGACAATCTCTTTAACTCTTTCAGTATCAACATATATATATAAACGAAATAAAAATAATGAAATTTTTGCTTCTAATAATCTAAAAACACATCAAAATACAAATATAAATTGAAAAAATGAATGTTTAAAACAAGATATAACACTATGTTTATTTAATTTCGTGTTAGTTCAAGTTATGCGGAATTTAAAGCAGTAAAACACTATAAAATCAAAACTAAATATTTACAGAGCTTTGGCTCTGTATACGAAAGTGACAATTTTACGACTTCTTTTATTATTAATTTTTATTTTTAAAATATCGAAAAAGCTAGACTGCAAAATCACATTTTGCAAGTATCATGCATTTATTTAAAACTAGCAGGCTATGCCCGCTGCGCTTGTCAATATTTCAAAATCAACCGTCGATGAAACAAACTGGTGAATTTAAATTTGTATTTTAAACAATTTCGTCCTCCAGCAGCACCTTACTCATTTTTGAAAACGATTTAGACACCATTGAGCTATTAAATTATCTTAAACTTTGGACAAAATCCAGCTATTAAGAAGTAACTATTTTAGTTTATTACTAACAGTGCATTATTTGGAAGAAAAATGAGACTATTATGGCAACAGGATTTAAAATTTTCCCTTATCTGAAGAAATATTAATTATTACAGTCGTTACCATGGTACGACTTCTTAAAAATTTTTTCATAACTTTTCATTATGAGAAGCCAGGAACCCAAATCTACTCCCTCCTAAAAACTTTATATATATACTAAATTTTGTCCGCGCGATGAAAGGCACAAATATGCAAGAATCATCTTCAAAATCGTCAAATACATTGAGATGGGTAATTTCTCAGTGGGGATTGCAAATGAGCAAAATCGGTCCAAGGGGATGGTAATTGGGAAGGGTTCAAAAATTTGAATACCACCTTAACATGGCTTTGACAAAACCAGCTCTCGCAAAACAATGGCAGGAGAAAAAATAAACATTTTTCGTTACAGCAATTGCCAACGATAAAAAATTGATGCAAAATTTCCTCCTGAAAAATGAAAAAAAATATTTGATCTTTCGTATTTAAGTATTTTCTCTTTAATTATTTAAGATAAAATTATGTAAATTTGTATGATTTGGCGAACAGTTTGGCGAAATTGGTTGACGTGATAGTCAAATAATAGCCAATTTACACTTTTCATATTTCACAAAAGATCCCTACACAGACATCATATACGAAATAGGTTTAGCACGATTTTCTTGCAGCTCTAATGTGGCAAAATCCTCTTTTTAGAGTACCAAAGAAATTTACATATATTTTATTATCTTCTATCATTTTAAACATGAATTAAAATAAATAAAAAAGTAACTGTAGAACAAAACAACTAATATCATTTCAAAAAAGAAAATAAAAGTAAATAAACAACTTATCAATAGATAACAACTATAGCTGGGTTACCATATAAGGCAAATAATGCCATTTTGGCACCAGTGAGTATATGACCAAATCTGTGACAAAATTTTCCTATTTGGAAAAACTGCAATCGGTATTTACACTGAATTTCTCCTAATTATGTATAGTGAAAAAACTTTGGCACAGATGTCATGTACGCACTACATTGGCGCAATTTTTTTCTGACGCCAATTTGGAGAAAACTTCGTTTTTAATTGCAATTTCATACATATTTTTTAATTATTTTCTATTATTTAAAAAATTTTCATAAATAAAAAAGTTTAATTAATATCTATAGAACAAAATGGTTTATATTATTTTAAAAAACAAAATGAAAGTTAAATAGTTTATTAATAAATAAACAACTATAATCGGTTTACCATGTAAGGCATAAAATCCCCATTTTGTTGCAATCGTCCGAATGTGGTGCGCATATGACATTTGCGCCAAAACTTTAAAAAAGTTGTAATTAAATCATTTTATAGTTTGGATGAGGAAGACATTTATACTAAAATTTAAACATTATACGCATTTTTTTCGCTATAACCGCTATTTATATAGTTACATTTAAACACAAAAAATTACCGTAAAATGCTCTCTCACGTTTAAAAGAGAGTGATAGAATTTAGTTGTTGCGAACATCGCTGCGGCTTATGCCTTCTTGGCATAAAATCGCATTGTTTGATGACAAAAGTAAATTCAAACACCCAAATAAACAAATAACATACAATTAACAGATAAAACCATTTTTAAAAGTAATTCTGCTATTTCCTCCTGTAAGACACATAACAGTCGAATTATATTTTAAAAATATTTTTTTTTTAAATAGAAAAATGTTATTTACGTTATCTAATAAAATATTTAAAATACATTTCTTTTTTTTTTTAGCCTGGTGTGAAAGTGATAAATAGCGAAATATTGATTGAAAAAATATTTAAGAGGAAATTGTTAATTAAAAAAGACTTGTAAATTTTATTCAGCAGGAATTGTTTATTTCAAAATGTTTAATTTTTCAATAGTAATAACGCATAATTGAATAAATTTCCTTTAAATTCCAAAATTTTTCCTTCAGTACTAATTGGTCATACCGTCGACCAATTTCACCAAATTATTAGCCAGATTATATAGATTAGCATAATTTATCATTTAAATAACGAAAAACAAATTAGCAGAGCATATATAAAAGTAGAAATAAAATGTCGAATTAAAAATCACTTGATGACATAATTAATATTTATGTTATGCTTAATGTCAAGAGAATGTGACATTTACAATCATCCATTACTGAGATTTAATCTTGGAATTTGGCGGTAGATTTTTAATCGACGGAATAATCTTTCCTTCTTCAGTTTCTAAATTTTAAAACTGTAATTTTTTCTGTAAGTGAAATTGACGAAATCGCGCCAGAAAAATTAAATTAGCAATAAAAACATTTGCAAAAAGAAATAAAAGGGTTATATTCGTTGATCGCATTTTTCAAAATTACGGTAAAAAACTTTTGAAAAAGTATGACATTATTTTACAATATACAGGGTGTTTCAGTTAAACGTTTCAGAACTCCTAAGAGCGGTAGAGTGCATCCTGACGACTCGAAATCATATAGCATTGCGGGGTCAGAAATGCTTTCCCGACGCGCTAGATGGCGTTGTGCAACATTTGGTCAACCTAGATGTAAAATTTGGTCAACAGTGGATCGGACGTGGTGGTTACGTTTGTTGGCATGCTCGGCCACCCAACCTACAATGTCTTGATTTTTATTTCTGGGGTCACATGAAAACACTGGTTTATGACACCCTTGTCGACAATGTTGAAGAGCTAGTTGCAAGAATCACAGTAGCTGCGGGAGAAATTCGAGATAATGCAGGAGTATTTGAGAATGTTCGGATTTTCATGCGCCGGAGATGTGAGGTGTGCATTGTACTCGGTGGCAGACATTTCGAACACTTACTTTGACCCCTGTACCTTTTGCTTTTTTACATGTATTAATAAAACGATTTTTCACATACGGTGTCTTTACTTTGCGGTGCTTCTGTGTACATCACCGCTTCAGGAAAGCATTTCCGACCCCACATTGCTATATGATTTCGAGTCGTCAGGCTGCACGCTTTCTCTCTTAGGAGTTCTGAAACGTTTAACTGAAACACCCTGTATATGTGTGGCAAAAATTCATACTAAAGCTAAAATTTAAATATTTGATTAAATTTTTTTAAATATTAACTCATATTTATATAATTTATGATTGAATATTAGAATATACTCCAAAAATTATCTTCACTTGAAAAAAAACAACATTATTGCGACCATTAAGAACCTAAGTCAAGCATTTAGTCAGTAGTGCATTTTCGGCTTAAAAGACATTCTTTGGCGACAAAAGCAAAATGAAAATTGCATAGAAACGAATATGTAATTCACAACTTACAGTATCTTTTACAATCAGATCTGCTTTTTTTCTGCTGTAAGTTATATTATACGGAAATTCAATAAAACAGAGAAAGAAAATAATAAAAAGGGAAATAACTGTCATTCAAAATTTATTTAATCAAATTTTCAAATTCATGTTTTTATTCTAACGCCAGGGATAAGTCGCCAAAAGTTGAACCAATTGTTATATTTCGCGTTAATTTATTTTTTAAGCATTACAAATATTTTTTTCATTTTCAAGATAAATATATTTTTATAATATTACGCCTCATTTAAGCGGTCTTTATTATTATTATTATTATTATTATTATTATTATTATTATTATTATTATTATTATCAGTAATTATTTTCTGCTTTTATTTGCTAGATATTTGTAATATTTCTAATAGATATAGTCATTTTGATTCTTTTAGAAATTATAAATTTAGCCAAAAATAACTACTGGCAACCCTTTCGTCAAAAATAACCGAAAAATACGAAATTTAGTACGAAAAATCAGAGTTATCCCTGTATATTTGTATCATAAACCTCTGCAAAAATATTTCCTATCGAATGATATAATCTGCAAAAAGATCCATCGGGTAGTTTTTGAAAACACTTGTTTGGAAGTTTCAGAACTTCTGCTTTATAATATATATGATATATAACACAAATACAGGTTTTTACAGAGAATTAAGAGTGATTGTATACAAAACAGAAAGAAAATAAACGTCACTTACTTATTTGAAAAAAATCCAAAACTTTGCAACAACACTGTGTTGCAGCTGACGGCCATCATTAGAATAAACTCTAATTCATCGTAGAATAGGTTATTTCTTGTTTCTTAAAGTGTCCAAACTAATTGAAATAATCAAAACTGTAAGTCGATAAAAGTTCTTAATATGAACTATGTCAGATATTTTTTTAATGATAAATTCAATAAAGTCTTTTAGAGAGCGCATTGTAACGATTTCTAGTGATTCAGAACGCCTATTTTTTTTTAAGAGTTGTGATATGTCATTGAAAGTGTAAAGTAACATTTATTTTGGTATTGGCGCTCAAAAAATAATACATTTACACCTTATTTCACATCTCATACAACCGAAGGAAATGTGATAAAACTCTTTATTTTTTACAGTGTATTTTTACCCCAATTTTCAAGATTTTTGGTTCGGTAGATTTTTTTGTGCCGTGATTTATACGAAATCCAGACTTTCTTTTATACATATAGATAAGGATTTAAAATTTCAGTTTTTTTCGCCGAAGACATCGCCAAATTAGGAAAATGTGAAGTATCTCACGAACTACTGGATTTAAAAGAAATTGCTTAATATCATTCGATTCAGCATGAAAAAATACACTTAAATATGTTATCAGTTGAAAAATAAGTATAAAAGCCGATTTTTAAGGAATTTTTTAAAAGTTCGTTCCTTTTTTTACCTCCCCCCCCCCCAAAGAAATACAATTTTCGAAAATCCCTTCTTAGCGGCATTCAATGCTATTAGAAGTATTTTTATCCCAATTTTCAAGATTTTTGGTTCGGTAGATTTTTTTGTGCTGTGATTAATACGAAATCCAGTCTTTCTTTTATATATATAGGTAAGGATTTAAAATTTCAGGTTTTTTTCGCCAAAGACATCGCCAAATTAGGAAAATGTGAAGTATGTCACGAACTACTGGATTTAAAAGAAATTGCTTAATATCATTCGATTCAGCATGAAAAAATACACTTAAATATGTTATCAGTTGAAAAATAAGCATAAAAGCCGATTTTTAAGGAATTTTTTAAAAGTTCGTCCCTTTTTTTACACCCCTTAGGAGTGGAATTTTCAAAAATCCCTTCTTAGCGGCACTCGATGCTATTAGAAGTATTTTTACCCCAATTTTCAAGATTTTTTGTTCGGTAGATTTTTTTGTGCTGTGATTAATACGAAATCCAGACTTTCTTTTATATATATATAGATGACATTTTTGTTATAATTTAACTTTCACAATTTATCATTTGCGAAAACTCCTGCCATGATGGTTAAAAATTAAAGTAATGTTTATATTCAGTGATAAAAAATACATAATAATTATAAAACAAAACCATCTCAATCTTGTGTTATCTAATCTCAAACTTCTTGGTGTTAATCTGTCCTAAATCTTTTGTGTAAGCCTCTAAAATAAGTATAAATGCACTGTAACCACCAAAAATCATAACAATATTAGATTGTCACTGGATTTACATCAGTGTGTAAAATCTAAACTAAATCGGATATTTGAAGGAGAATTAAAGTTAAAGTACCAATTTTAAACTGCAAAAAAAAATAAATAAATAAAAATAAAATAAAAATAAAATAAAATAAAAAATAAAAAATAATAAAAAAATGCATACGATCGTTGAATTTAAATAAAAATTGTAAGACAACATATTTCTGCAAAAAGAAATCTTGATAAAAAAAGTCCCAAATCCTTACAAAATTAAACATATGTTAAAATATAATTATTTTATCCAATCTAAAACTTAATAAAAGTTAATTTTATCGAAAAATTGTTCTTTTTTTTAAAGCGCAAATATCCATGAAATAAATTCTTCATATACTTTAAGCCCTTGGCATATGACTCCTCAAAGCAGGTCGAACTCAATTGTGTTCACTTGTAGAACAATTGTAAAATTTCTTGCATTTTTAAAGTTTCATAACTCGGTTGATTTTAGTGATACATGAACAGGACTTTGTCTTAAAACCAGTGTACCAGAAAATTTTACTAAGAACGATTTATGTAGCATCGGGGTACCATGTAAAAATTTAAATATCGTAATTATTTAAAGAAATATTTTTATCAACAGAATTCGCTTTAAAATATATCTTTACGTCATTTAAAGCATTTTTGTAATTGTAATTATATGCCTATGACTAACAGTTTAGGAAATAGCTATTAGCCCCTATTACCTTTCAGATTGCACACACTATACATATTAATGATAATTTTAATATAAAAGCATTAATAACATGATATATATTTTTAGGAATGTCCATTAACAATACTAACAGTTAATCACATTCAGCCTTTTTTAGTCTTTTTATTTCCCTGATTTAAGCTTTTGCGGTTCTACTACATGTCTTAAATTCGTGATTTATTTATATAGTATTGCTTTATCTATTGATTGATAAATATTTAAATTTTTCTATGAAATATAAGCTGAAAACAAATGGTGACCTATATATATAAATTTAAGTACATAAAAAAATGAATAAGTTGATATACAGTTTTCGGACAAATTGTATTTGAAAACATATGTTCCCTATTCGAAGTTGTAAGAACTATAAGTACGCGGTGTCCAAAAGTTTAAAAATGTAGTGTAAAAGAGACTAAAAGTTAGATATTTTATATCACGTTGACATCGTCAAACTGACGTCAGCGATATGTATAGAATTGCTTGTTATTTTTAAAGTAGATATTCTATTAAAAAGTTAATAGATAATAATAAACAATTAGTAAGTAAATTTAGTCACTTATTGTCATTAAGCCCTTAAATTTTATCAAGTTAATGAAGATTTTGTTTGAAATGTTCATATAACGCGAAAATAAACGTCAAAACAAACGCCAAAATTCTTATGGAAATTTTTTGATAGAAAATTGGATTTTTCCATCCAAAAATAGCATAATCAATGCTGTAAAAAGTAAAATGACTTGTGAGAAATGAACAAAATACCAGCTTTTTCTGAATTTTGTGTTGATCCGATGAGAGAATATGTATATATATATATATATCGACATACCACTTTTAAGATTTAAAACACACTTTTTTATTTTAAATAAAACGACGTCATTTTCATTACTGAAGAATTACTCATTTACGACTGAGTTTTTAAACAATATCTACAGTCACTTACGCATAAAATGCATTAAAACGCAGAATTTATTATTAGTGTTAAATTGCAGAATAATACGCAAATCCAGCAAAAAGTGGTGTTATCATTAAAAAAATCAACCATTTAAAGGTTTATGTGATTTCATTTGCTTGTAACTTTAATATAGGTACTTGAAATTAACTCTAGTTTATAATAGGTCCATGTTTTATCATAAGTCATTCATTTATAATTTTTCAAAACAGCACGAATTATATTTGCATTTTTTCAGTTGTTATAGGAAATGGCAACAAAAATATATAATAATCTACTATTTTCTAATAATTTTCATTACTTTCTACAAAAATTGAGTACTTCATTTGGCAACATTAAATTTGGCGTTCAAATCAACAAAAATAAATTAAAATGCATTTTTTAAACAAATTGCATTTAAAAATACTTTTTTCCCTATATGATGGTGTAAAACCAGAAAATGTGCGAAGTTAAAAAAATCACAGTAAATTTTATTCCGCACAGTGATGTATTTGCATCGTTTTATGGATGGCTAGTATAACGAAACTTTTTTTTTTAAATTGCACTGTCTGAATATCATTTCTGTTAAACGTTGAAAACTTTAATAACTTTTTTTAATCCAACATAAATGTTCCTCTCTCTGGACAAGACTTTTAAACGCCGGGAGCACAGACAATAAGCTCATTGAGTTCATTGTTAAATTTTCAGACGTAATTAATATTTAATTCGCATATTGAAACACAATTTATCTGAAAAGTCATATATTGGTACAAAAACTTTTTTTAAAACCCGTATATAACGGTTATTTCATAGGTTTACTATTTTCTGTTAATGCACATAAATGTATGAAAACAAAGAAGAATGGTAACTGGAAAACACAATGAAAAACCTACGAATCAACCGCTATAATCGGGTTTTCGGGTGTTTTCCATCAAGAAATGAGTTGGCAGACTGATCGAATTTTATTATGCGAATCGAGTTTTACTAATTCTGGGATTTCAGCCGTGAATTTGAAGAGCTGATTGTCAGTACTGCCGTCTCTTGGACCATTTTTTAAAATCATATGTATTACATTATATTATTTATAACTTTAGAGGCATTTGTTTTATACTTTACATTGTATTATGTATAGTTTATTTAACCCCAACATTAACTTTAAAAAAACTTTATTTCAAAATCATCATAAATTTCGCTTACATGTTAGATAATCCCAAATATCTTTTTCTAACTTTCTTAGCGGACTTCAAGATGATGGTAAATAGAGTTTGCTTTGTATGGCTTGTTGAGCTAAACACAATTGATGGATCTTTTCATAGCTCAATCTGAAACTTTTAAACGTTGATTATTATAAAAATTTTATATTTATAAAACGTATAAGGTACCCTGGGATAATAACGCCACGTTAAGGTTCTACCAATTTTCACGGCTCAGTTTTAAATTGTATTTTTCAAACAAAAATATGATTTGATACAGCAACCCATTGACTATCTATATTAAAAAATAATTTAACAGATATGTATTCATAAAATGTAATGGCGGGATTTTTTGACCAATGCTATTTGGCGTTATTACCCACCTATATGGGTTACGTTAAGCAAACAGAACAGGTTTACGTTAAGCAAACAGAACTATGAAATACGATGGAATAATTACATGTAGATTGCCCAATTGTAAAAATGCAAACTCTACAAACTTAGAAATTGACAAATTGCATTCTAAGCTATTGAAAATGTTCAATTTTTTTGTGAAAGTGTAAGAAAAATAAAGGTGTGGTGTGGAGGGGGGGGGGAGGATGAGGCAAAAGAATATCAGACCGTGAGCTTCTTTTTGCTTAAAAAGGACCGTTTAAATAGAATTATTAGAAACATTGCACAGTTTTAACTGTGTTTATTCGAATCAGTATTTAAATTGTAGCTCGGCCACTGTAGGGAATCAACCGGGGTATTAATGCCAAGGATTGGTTTATTACCCCGTTATAGTTATTGCGCTATACATTTTAAATTACAAATTATCTCTAGAAGATATCCAAAATCTTCAACAACATTTTGAAAGTCCATGAAATGTACTACAAATTTATGTAATTAACAAAGTACTTCCGGATAAAAAATAGTCTTCACATCACAATACGTATCTCGCAAATTTTAGATCAAGCGTTAATTTTAGTTGCTTGTAAAAACAATAAGACCTAAAAATGAAGCAAATTAACTTGGAGTTGTTTTTTACGATTTATATGACTGAAAACCCTTCTGCGCAGAGCACATAGGTGTCATTTACCAGATTATTTCATAATCATGCATAATATTAGCACTTGGCGTTATTACCCCGCCTGGCGTTATTACACCAGACCACCTTATATACGTTTTGAATTGCATTGTAACCAACAAAATTATTTTCGATTGAGAGCTAATTTCCGATAGATATTTTTTTTACTACTGATACATTTTAATTTGTATACGTCCCCTTACATTTAAATTCACATTTGCTTAGTTTCGCAGATTCATATAGACAAATTTTATTGCAACAGACGAAGATATTACTTTGAATACATTGATATTTATTTAACCCCTTGATCTTTGATGGTAGAATTTTCTACCAGATAATTTTAATTCCGAAATGTCCCGATGGCACCAGAAAAATTGAACAAATTTATTTGAAAAAGTATTAATGCTTTTTTTCGTGTTTATCGTTAACCAGTTTTTTCTTAGCAAAATACTGGTGCCGATGTGACATTTGGAATTTTGAAGAAATTTACACCCCAGAGCTCAAAGGGTTAACCGAGTGTCGGTACATTACCAAATAAAGTTCTTTCTTTTAAAAATAATAATAATTAACATCAAAATCGGATTCACAGAAGCCTGAGGCCTGAAGATTGCAAATACAGTCTTGTCTTTTAAATATATGTTTCATTAGAAATTATTCATTTATAATTTTTCAAAATAGTCATTACAGCTTCATTAAAATTTTCATTCAAAATTTGTCATTCAAAATAGGCATAACGTATCAATTTTCATCCAGTTTTTCAATTTTGGATTATAATCAAATAACAATGACGTAATTTTCAGAAATATTTCCATTTGTGTTTAACGAGGATCTTAAATAAATATGAACAGTTCAGGCTACTTAGTTGCACGAATAAGGGTCAGTGCGAAGTTAACGGAAAAGACAGGCTACTGCAGTGCATCTCATATGTCTTTTGTACAAACCGATTGAGTGATGTGACACTTTCAATATACATTCGAGTATCACGTGACTACAATGGTCTGTAAAAAATATATATTAAGAATGCACCGCGGTATTCTGTCTTTTTCTGAGCCTCGGGTTAGTGAATATGGCGTCATCACTGACACAGTTATAGCAACATATATTAAATTAACGGAGCAAATTTATCTGTTTGCGGAATGACGTCAATTTTCTCATCAGAAACATTTTACTTCAAATATTATTTTTTATCATAGATTACTTTATGTTATTTTACTAGAAATTTAACATGTTCTTATATTATTCTGCATGGATTACTTGCTATAATTATTCCTCAGTAAATAATCTGTCCTTCCAAGATTGGTGGATAATTATATGTAATCATTTTATTACCGTTGAATTTCATGCAAAACCATTAATTGTTTCCTTTTAAATTGCGATGATATATTCATCAAGTTAAATCAAGCTTCTGATTGGTGAAATGAGGTAAAGAAAAATGAACTTTTACTATGGAAATAAAGCTTAATCTGACTGACACCATTTTGAAGAAATATCATAAAAAGCATTTCGAATTAAAAAGAAAACATAAAAATGGAAATAAATTAAAATTTATCTAGAATGAGTACATCTACAAATGGACAGCTGTTATTTAAAAAAATAATAATTATCCAAATTGGTTCCGTCGAAAGCTCAGGGCTGATGATAAATAAAAAAACTATCTCGTATTTTAAATATATAGATTTTAGTGTCCTAAAAATATCTCTTACACTATAGCAATCAATATTTTCTATCTAAAATATTTGTAGTAAAAAAAATTATTAGGGATTAAATATAACTCAATGTTATTGTTCAGGAATAACGAAAAGATAACTTCCTTTATAAACATGCATCAATAAAACAGTACAATTATTTATCAATGTAAATTACAGTGGGTTACCTTATCCACGAATTCCCTTTGACATCACATCCCAAAACTACGTACCAGCAGGAATTAAATATTCAGAATGACTGTCGAAACAACCTACGCATTTCCATCTTCTTGCTTCACCTGAAATAAAGAACATATTTATTACATTTAGACGTTGCGAATGCATATTAGTAGATTAATATAATTAACGAATGCTATTTGTTAAAGTACTATGATAGTAGCGCGAAAGAAAATTATGGTATAAATTCAAAAAAGATCAATGGCGTAAAAACATGTAAACGAGACGTATAAACGGAAGACATTAACCCATTAACGCCCAGCGTCCTCTTTTGAGGACGGTTACAAAAACAGCAAGAAAGCGGTTTTCCCACAAGTAAAGAGGAAGATAAATATATACCTTCTTTCACGAGACAGGAACCCTCGATAAATTTAGATAAAAGTTAATTTGATTTTAAAAGTGGTGGGAAATACAAAATTTAAATTTTAGCGAAGAAAATAATTCGGGCGTTAATGGGTTAGACAAAACGTCATCTAACAAATATATTAATACTATTCGATTGTAATTAATAACATTCTACATGATTCAAGAGAAATCGGGCCAATTTTAGGAGCAATAGAGCACGCTAAAGTAAAAAGCAACAACAACAACAACAGCAAAAAATATAATAGGGAATCAGGGTCTTGATATATTTTTTCAATCCGAAATACAGAGTGTGCCAGTCAAATTAGGATTTTTGTTTATAACTTTAACAATAATGCAGCTATTTTAAGAAAACTTGCATCTAATTCCGCTTTTTTCTCTGCTATTTTAATATGATAAATGATGTGAATATCATCCCTATATTAATCACGAAGAAATTTTTATGGTAAAGAAAAAAAAACTTAGCCTCAATTCCATCGTTCCTCATTGGTGTCCTCAATGACACCATTTTGCATAAATATCATAAAAAGGCATTATAATTAAAAATAAAATATAAAACACGAAATAAATATAAAAATAGTTAGAATGAACACATTTACACATAAATAGCTTTCACTTAAAAAATAATTATCAAAATCGGTTTAATAGAAAGTTTAAGGTGAATGTCGAAAATAGCCTGGTCTTTTAAACATATATATTTTTATTTGCAAAAAATATCTCTTACATTATAGCAATCAATATTCTCCGTATAAAATATTTATAGTGAAAAAATATTATTAGGGATTACATCTAACTCAATGTAATTGTTCAGAGATAATGAAAAGATATCTTCCCTTATAAACATGCATCAATAAAACATTACAATTATTTGTCGATGTAAATTACAATGTATCACAGTGGGTTACCTTTTCCATAAATTCCTTTTGACATCGCAACCCAAAACTACGTACCAGCAGGAATTAAATATTCAGAATGACTGTCGAAACAACCTACGCATTTCCATCTTCTTGCTTCATCTGAAATAAAGAACACATTCATTATATTTAGACGTTGCGAATTCATATTAGTAGATTAATATAATTAACGAATGCTATTTGTTAAAGTACTATGATAGTAGCGCGAAAGAAAATTATGGTATAAGTTCAAAAAAGATCAATGGCGTAAAAACATGTAAACGAGATGTATAAGCGGAAGACATTAAACAAAACGTCATTTAACAAATATATTAATATTATTCGATTGTAATTAATAACATTCTACATGATTCAAGAGAAATCGGTCCAATTTTAAGAGCAATAAATCACGCTGAATTAAAAAACAAAAATATATTTTTTATAGGGAATCAGGAACTTGATACATTCTTTCAATCCAATGTGCAGAGTGCGTCAGTAAAATTTGGATTTTTGTTCATAGATTTAACAATAATGCAGCTATCGTAAAAAACTTGCATCAAATTCCGTTTTTTTCTCTGCTATTTTAATATGATAAATGATGGGAATATCATCCCTATACTAATCACAAAGAAATTTTTATGATAAAGAAAAAATAACTTAACCTGATTGACACCATTTTGAAAAAATATCATAAAAAGGCATCATAATTAAAATTAAAAAAAAAATGGAAATAAATAAAAAAAATAGTTAGAATGGACACATCTACACATAAACATCTTTCATTTAAAATAAAATTATAAAAATCGGTTGAATAGAAAGTTTAAAGCGAATGTCGAAAATAGACTGGTCTATTAAATATATAGATTTTCGTTTACTAAAAATATCTCTTGCATTATAGCAATCAATATCCTCCATATAAAATATTTGTAGTAAAAAAATATATATTATTAGGGATTAAATATAACTCATTGTAATTGTTCTGAAATAGCGAAAATATAACTTCCCTTATAAACATGCATCAATAAAACATTACAATTATTTATCAATGCAAATTACAATATATCACAGTGGGTTACCTTTTCCACCAATTTACCATTGACATCACATCCCAAAACTACGTACCAGCAAGAATTAATTATTCAGAATGACTGTCAAAACAACCTACGCATTTCGATCTTCTTGCTTCACCTGAAATAAAGCGCATATTCATTACATTTGGACGCTGCTAACTCATATTAGTAGATTAATATAATTAACGAATGCTCTTTATTAGAGTATTTTGATAGTACTGCGAATCAAAATTACTGTATAAGTACTATAAAGATAAATGGCGTATAAACATGTAATGAGCTGTATAAACGGAAGGAATTAAAATATCATCTAACAAATATATTATTATTATTCGATTGTAATTAATAATATAATAAATGTTTTAAGAGAAATCGGCCAAATTTTAAGAGCAATAGAGCACGCTGAAGTAAAAAAATAAAAAAAATTATAGGGTATCAGGGTCTTGATACATTCTTCCAGTCCAAAATAATTAGTGTGTTATTCAAATTACCATTTTTGTTCATAGCTTTAACACTAATGCAGCTATTTTAAGAAAACTTGCAGCTAATTCAGATTTTTTTCTCTGCAATTTTAACATGACAAATGATGTGAATATCATCCTTATACTAATCGAAAAGATATTTTTATGTTAAAGAAAAAAAACTTAACTTGATTGACAACATTTAAGAAATATCATCAAAAGGCATTATAATTACAAATAAAGTATAAAAATCGAAATAAATTAAAAAATAGTCAGAATGGACACATCTACACATAGACAGCTTTCATTTAAGAAACTAATTATCATAATCGGTTGAATAGAAAGCTTAAGGCGAATGTCGAAAACAGCCTGGTCTTTTATATATATAGATTTCCGTTTGCTAAACATATTTCTTACATTATAGCAATCAATATTCTCCATCTAAAATATTGGTAGTAAAAAAATATTATTAGGGACTAAATATAACTCAATGTTCAGAGATGACATTCCCTTATAAACATGCATCATAAAACGTTACAATTATATATCAATGTAAATTACAGTATTTCACAGTGGATTATCTTTTCCACGAATTCCCTTTGACATCACATTCCAAAACTATGTACCAGCAGGAAATAATTATTTAGAACGACTGTCAAAACAACCTACGCATTTCAATCTTCTTGCTCCACCTGAAATAAAGCACATTTCATTATATTTAGACGCTGCTAACTCATATTAGTAGATTAATATAATTAACGAATGCACTTTGTGAGAGTACTATGATAGTAGCGCGAAACAAAATTATGGTAAAAAGTACTATAAAGATAAATGACATATAAACATGTAAATGAGTGGTATAAGCGGAAGTTAATAAATAATATTTCATCTAACAACTATATTATTATTATTCGATTGTCATTATTATCGATTGTCATAATTATTATTCGATTGATCTTTTATAAAATACTAGAGAATTCAAGGGAAATCTGTCAAAATTTAAAAGACGGTAAAGCTGAAGAAAAAAAAACAATTTTTTATAGGAATCAGGGATTTGATAAATTCTTTTAATCCAAAATATAGTCAAATTAGGACACTATGTAAATCAAATTAGGATTTTTGACCCGAACTTTAACAGTAATGCAGATATTTTAAGAAAGCTTGCAGTTACTTTAGCTTTTTTTTCTCTGGGAATGTAAAATTAACATACCAAATGCTAAACATGAATATAATGTTTATCTCAATGAATATCCTAATTTCCCATGCTATTCGATAGTCCGTACGATTTCCGATTCTTTTCATGATAACATTGTAAATACTTATTTCAAAATAAGTTTATTGAATATTTATTATAATATCTTAATTTTATTAAAGTTTTAAATCAAAGTTGAAACAAGGTAGCTTAATAATAAGAGTTTCACGATAAAATAGCTAAAGATATAGATACTGACTCTGTTCAAGCAGATTTTAAACCTTTCGGGTGCAATAAAATGAGCACCAAGAATATTTGCGAACTAAATATTGAGGGTCTAGCTTTTATCTGTCTGAAAGGTATGTTGTTTAGAACATCAGAGCCAAAGGTAAAAAATAACAGGGATAGGCTATAGTAATTAATCAATTGTAGGACCTCAAATTTAGTTTAGTATTTTTTTACGAAAAAAAAGCGATGTTTGATTCTGTGTTTTCGTCAAATGCTCCAGATTTTTGATCGAACTCCCAATGTAACAAAGACTGACGTCACGCGCTTCAAATTAGTAAGAAACAAGAAAATCACGCGAAAAGGTAAAAAAAAAATAATTCTGCAAAGAGATATGCCAGAAACGTGAAAGAGTTAAAAGTATGAAGAGAAAACAAAATCCCAGCTCTTGGAATAAAAAGAAGTAAAAAAAAGAGATGGGAAATTGCTCTTTAGAAACATTGGAATTTACACTAAATAATAGCATTTGGTAAAATGTAATGGAGCAATTACAAGAATAAATATTAGCTTTATATTTAAGTGTATTGAGTAAAATAATAATTATTTTAAGTAGAATTTAACAGAATTTACTAGCAGGCCTAGAGCATAGATCGCAGATAACAAGATGAAATACCCAGGTTTGTGAGCGCAGTAAGAATAAAAACTCCAACGTATCTTTGAAAATGCTGAAATTTATTAGTTAAACATAAGAAGCCGAAAAATACTTAACAGTTGAAAATACAAAAGTCCCACAGTCTATCCGAAGGCGAGACCGGCATGCCGAGAAGCTTAGAGAGTCTTTTTGGCTGTCTTACATGGTCTGGTGTTAGAAGAGAAGTGAACAGTTACAAATTTCCATCTGCTTGCTGCTTGACCAATGTTTAATGTTCAGGAATGCATTGCGGTTTGAAAAAATGTGGAGTAGACAAAATTACTGCGCGTCACTGGCATCAAGGCTATGTGAAAACAACTACGTTGCGTACATAGCAACAGAAATTTTAACGGTTGCTGCAAAACTAAAATATTGGGTTAAGGAGTGTTTTAGTTGTTGATGCACGTGTGTTTCTAGATAGTGCTAAGAGAGTTAACTGCAGAATGATTCATAGCATCTGGGAATTTTAATGATTAGATGAGCACAGGATGAACAAAGTTAACGGAACATTTATCATGTACCGCAGCTCACTTTTCCCATGAGAACGATATCAAAAATGTGCAATCACAAGGCTGATTGAATTTTGGTTTACTTTTATTGTGACGCAGCTAAGAATTATTAACAGATATTTCTCTAAGTGAAAAATGCAAAAACAAAAGGGAAGGATGAGAACGAAATGATGTTTTTCATTGTAACGAAAGAGGATTTCTAGAAAGTATTGATTTCACTTACAAAGTTGTAAAAGGGGGTGATGACTAAGCATTGACGTGCTACTTTAAATGTAAAGCATTTATTTAAGGGGGTGGGGAGTAATCCCAAGTTAAAATCTTAAAGTTTCAATTTTAATTGTTAATTTTTTTGAAGGGGTGTGGGAAAGGCCGGATAATATGTGATAGAAAACATGTGGTGACGTTAATTCGACTGATCTAAAAAATGGAAACAGAAGCATAATTCGGTTCAATGTTGTAGCGGAGAGCGAGTGGAACGGGACAGAGGAACGGGACATGATCTGTTTATCCTCCTATTTGGCGAATGTGTGGCATGTTTTTGGCGAAAACATACTTGCTGGAGGACTCAGTGAAACTGCTTTTCGAACACTTGTTTTTACGACGCTCATCGATGGTGTGTCGCGTTCGGAACAGATGCTGGTCAGCTGTCAAGTTTCATATTTAATAATTTTTGTTGCAATATGTTAAGTTATTTATATTTGCAGTTGAACTTTTTACATGTTTAATAAAATAAATATTTGTTCAGTAAAAAAGACCACATATGTTTAATAACTCTCAGCTCACCTTCCATCTTCCACAAGTGGTGACCTGTGTAACACGCGTAATGCTCTGATTTAAAAGGAATAAAAAAAAATAGTTTTCTCCACGACTTCTCGTCATGGCTGATGGAATATTTTTTAAAGTTTAAGGTATGAGATTTCATTTTGTTTATTCCTTTTGCATGTATTCTCTGAGAATTTTTTTAAAAATAATTTAAATTGGTTAAGTTTATAATGGTTGTTTGGTTAGATTTGATATTGCTGATTTAATTTTTAAAATGTTTTAATCTTCGCTTAGTGTGGTTTAAATTGTTGTTTAGTTTGGAAATTTGAGATTTCTGCTTGTTTTTAATTCTATACGAGATGACTGACGACATTTCTAAAGTGACTGTGCAAGGGGGGAGTACAGTTTGTAATAAAGTGTCGGTGAAAGTTCCCAATTTCTGGCTTAGTAATGCAAAGCTATTTTTTGTACAGCTAGAGGCTAGTTTCAGGCTAGCGAGAATCTCTTCCGAACAAACGAAATTTGATCATTTAGTCGCGTCTTTGGATGTGAAAACTTTATCTTTTGCTTCCGATATAGTGTTTAAACCCCCAGAACAGCCGTATACAGCTCTTAAGACGCGGTTATTATCAGAATTCGAAGTTTCTCAGAATAGGAAGATTAAAACTTTGCTAAAAGATTTAGAACTGGGTGATAGGTCCCTCTCAATATTGTTGGTAAGATGAGAGAATTAAGTGAGAGCCATGTTGATGATGACTTTTTGAAAAACATATGGCTTTGAAGATTACCGGATTCTGTACAAACAATTTTGTCTGTCAGCTATGAGAGTTTAAATAAGTTACCGGAGATGGCGGATAGGATATGTGAGTGTACGCAGGTTAAAGGTAACTCTCTGGAATCCAGAGGGACTGAGCAAACTCAGTTTAATCAGCAAAATAAACAGTTGGAGCAGTTGCATCTTCAGGTTCAGGAAATTTCAAAGTTGATTAAAGCAAGTTCTTTTTCCATGTCTCCTAAGAAGTCTAGCCGACAAGACTATTTTAACTCAGGGGATAGGTCACGCAGAGAGGAGTGACTATGTTAGTATGTTGGTATCATTTTCGATTTAAGGAAAAGGCTCGAAAATGTGTGCCTCTATGTTCTGTGGGCTTGTGGTCGCGCCAGTCTGTGTGACGTTCCTGTACGCTTATAAACCAAAAAACGACCTTCGCTCGCAGGAGTAGCGACAGCTACTGCACATATGGGTGGAGTCGCATGTTGTATGTTACAGATAAGGTTACGCAGTCCAGCTATTTGATAGATACGGGCAGCGATGTGTCATGTTTTTCGAGGTCATTTTTAGTTTAATGTACTAAAAAGAGGGTTTTTACATTGTATGCCGCTAATGGTACAAAAATCTGCACTTACAGTACTAAACTATTCACACTGGATTCGGGATTAAAGCGTAAATTGCAATGGCCATTTATCATAGCTGATGTAAATAAACCAGTTATCGGCGCTGACGTTTTGCAACATTTCGGGTTGTTTGTTGATTTAAAAAAGCGGCGTTTATTAGACCCTATGACAAACTTTTCGGCTTGTGGTCGCGCCAGTCTGTGTGACGTTCCTGTAGTTAAGACTATTATTGAAAACTCTGCATATATAAAGTTGCTGGGAAAATATAAGGTGATAACGCAGTTAAATAATACTAATAAGCATATAGTAGTAAAACATGATACAGTCCATTATATGGCTACGGTTGTCCCACCTGTTACTGCAAAAGCTCGGCGTTTACATCAGCGCAGCTTCCTATAACTAAACAGGAATTCGATTACATGCTTGATAAGGGTATCTGTAGATCATCTAAAAGTAATTGGGCCAGTCCATTACATATGGTCCCTAAGGGCGTTTCAGATTAGAGACCAACTGGGGATTATAGGGTACTTAACCGAATTACTGTACAAGACAAATATCCTATTCCGCACATTCAGGATTTCACTTATATGTTAAAAGGTAAAAAGTATTTTCTTAAGTGGATTTACTCCGTGCTTATCACGAAATTTCGGTTCATCCTCTCGATACCCCTAAAACTGCTATTATAACTCCTTTCGGTTTGTTTGAATTTCCATTTTAAAATTTTGGGTTATGCTCTGCAGCGCCAACGTTTCAATGCTTCATAAATGAGGTACTGCGAGGTTTGGACTATTGTTTTCCTTACCTCGATTATATCTTAATAGCAAGTGAAACGCACGCTCAGCATATGCAGCATTTACAGAAAATTTTTAAGCGGTTTAGAGATTACGGGATTATAATTAATGAATCGAAAAGTGAGTTTGGTAAGGAAACTATAGATTTTCTAGGCCATACTATTGATAGCCAGGGCTGGGTCCCACATAAAGATAAAGTGAAAGCTATTCTTGAATTTCCAAAGCCGAAAACTGTTAGCGACCTTCGTAGATTTTTGGGTATGGTGAACTATTATCATCGTTTTGTACCTCATATTGCAGCAATATTAAGACCATTAAATGCGTCTTAAATGGAGCAAAAAAGAGGGATAAAAGAGAAATTCAGTGGGATGCGGATGCAGGAAGTAGTTTCGAGCAAGTTAAGCAAGCTATAGCTAATACTACTCTGCTTTATCACCCTTCACAAGATGCGAAACTTGCACTTATAACAGATTGCAGCGATTTTGCTATGAGTGGGGTATTACAAGAAATTACACTCGATGTTCCAAAACCACTTGGACCGACTTCTCTCGTAAGTTGTCCCCTACGCAATGCAAATATTCAACATATGACCGGGTATTGTAAGCTGCATATTCTGCGATCCAATATTTTAGGCATGTGTTGGAGGCACGGATATTTACATTCTATGTAAATCACAAAGACCTAATTTTTGCGTTTCAGCAGAAACAAGAAAATTTTTCCCGTAGAAGGCTTCGGCAGTTAGACTTTATGTCCCAGTTTACTACGGATATACGTTATTTGCCAGGCAAGGGAAATTTTGGTGCTGGCAGTTTATCGAGAGTTTATGAAAGTCAGTTTTTTTCACTTGCAGATTTTGAATTATGGGAAAAGTTGCAAACAAAGGATGAGGAGCTGAAGCATATTTTGGACGGAACGATTCAATTTAGTGGAAAGTTAGATAAGAGCAAATGCCGGATACCGGATTGTTGCATCCTGGTATACGAGCGACTAGGCAACTAGTCGGTTCAAAATATATTTGGCCAGGGCTAAATAAGGATGTTGCTATGTGGTGTAGGTCGTGTATACCCTGTCAAAGATTTAAGGTACACCTGCATACTAAATCTCCTTTGGTGCAATTTTTAGTTCCAGATGAGAGATTCGCTCATATAAACATAGATATTATTGGTCCATTGCCTCTAGTACATGGATTCAAATATTGCCTAACTATGATTGATAGGTTTAACCGATGGCCAGAAGTTATACCGATTGGGGATATTAGTGCTGAAACAGTTGCTCAGGCCTTTGTTCAGACGTGGGTTTCCCGTTTCTGTACGCCTCAGAGGATTACATGCGATCGGGGTAAGTAATTTGTGTCCAAACTATTGGAAAATCTTTCAAGAATGCTAGGCTCTAGTGTAGCTAGAAGTGCTTCATATAGACCCCAGTCCAATGGATTGGTGGAGAGACTTTCCCGATCTTTAAAACAAACTTTAATGTGCTATAAAGTGGATTGGTTGGAGGCTCTTCCACTAGATTTGCTTGGTCTACGGACTACCGTGCGCGAGGACCTTGCCGCATCTACAGCTGAGATCACGTATGGAACAACTTTAAGGCTTTCAGGTCAGTTGTATGAAGATAGCCCCCTGTCAGACTCACCGGCTTATGTTTTCAAACTACAAAAATTAATGTGTGCCTTGAGACCTTGTCAACCATTAAGGCATGGGCAGCAAAAGATCTATGTTCCAAAAGAACTGAAAAATTGTACCCATGTGTTCTTTCGGAGAGGTCTGTTATAACCAACTTACGAAGGTCCATTTAAGTTCGTAAGGCGACTTGAAACAGATTTTGTGGCTTCTATTAAGAACCAGGATAAGATCATAAATATTGATCAATTAAAACCTGCATTTCTGTTACATGAAGACGGTGAGCCTGATTCTACGATTTACGTTAGATCCGGAAGGAAAGTTCGTTTTGGTCTCCCACGTGTTGTGTGAGACTGGCGGGGAGTTGTGTGGCGACGTTAATTCGCCTGATCTGAGAAACGGAAACTGGAGAATAATTCTGTTCAGTGTTGTAGCGGAGAGCGAGTGGAACGGAATAGAGGACTGGCATATGATTACCCAGTTATTTGGCGAATATGTGGCATGTTTTTTGGCAGTTTGCTGGAGGACTCAGTGAAACTGCTTTTCGAACACTTGGTTTTAGGACGCTCATCGGTGTTGTGTTGCGTTCGGAACAGATGCTGGTCAGCTGTCAAGTTTCATATTTAATAATTTTTGTTGCAATATGTTAAGCTATTTATATTTACAGTTTTTATTTTTACATGTTTAATAAAATAAATATTTGTTCAGCAAAAAAGACCACATATGTTTATTAAATTACAGCTTACCTTACATCTTTCACAAACACCGTCACAGAGCCCCTCCTTTTTAATAAAATCTCGAAACGGACGAATGTCGAAGCTAACGAACCTTGAATATAACGAACTTCGAAGCGAAAGAATCTTGAACCACGTCCCGGGTGCTTTCGACAGCATGTAGAAGCTGTGCTACGCATTTGCAGCCGGATGTGCCTTCCTTTTCGAATGAAGCTCAAACTGAGTTCCCTTTGCCTACGGCAGCGTATAGCAGTCGTGCTATGAACTCACTGCTAAATGTGCCTCCACATTTCCAACGAAAATCGAACCGTGTCGCCGCTGTTTACGGCGACATATGCAGGCGTGCTGCGGACGCATTGCCGAATGCGCTCCTCATTTTTGAACGCAGCTCAAAGCGATATGTTATTCGAAGTAGGTTCATTTTAAAGTTAGAATTTCAGATTTTTGCAAAAAATATTGTTCGTATATAATGACTTTTACAACGGAATTCTTTTTAATAAATTTATATCATGTATAGATCACAAACAGTTGAACCTAGAATTTCTGTTGCATTTCCCAAGTTTGTTCGCACCCCCATCTCCTCCCCGAAATGTGACATTTTTTATAAATGTCTAGCATATGTCATAACCTATCATAAAATTTCAAAAATTTTTAGAAAGAATTTAACATTTTCAAAAAAAATGTTACGTACACTGTTAAAACTAATGGTGACACATTGCACCTTTTAGGGGTGAAAGGCTTGTCTCACTGGTGACACCCCTAGAGGAGCTAAAATGGCACCCTTAACTAGGGTGAAAGGATGGCACCCCTAATCCAGGGTGTTTCAGGGGGTGAAAGGACGGCACCTCAGGGGAGACTAATGGCACCCCTTATCCACAGTGTTCAATAGGGTGAAACGATGGAACCACAGGGGAGAATAATCTCACCCCTTATCCAGGGTGCCCCAGGAGGTGAAAGGATGGCATCTCAGGGGGGAGTAATGGCACCCCTTAACCAGGGTGCCCCAGGGGGTGAAAAGATGGCGCCTCAGGGGAGAGTAATGGCACCCCTTATCCAGAATGCCCCAGAGGGTGAAACGATCGCATCTGAGGGGAGAGTAATGGCACCCCTCATCCAGGGTACCTTAAGGGGTGAAAGAATGGCATCTCAGGGAAGAATAATGATACCACTTATCCAGGGTGCCCCAGAGGGTGAACGGATGAAACATAATCCAGTGTGCCCTGTGGCATCCTACAAGAAATAGCACTCACAATCTATGGCCCACAGTTGCAACCCCCCTCCCCCCACCCTACTTGTCAAGAAATTGTATTGGTTTGAATCATGAAATACAAAGTGTTTACCCATTTTTAAATTGAATTCTGCAGAGAAAATTATCATGATCAGTCAATATTTTGAGTCTTTTTTTTTTCTTTTAGATTGATGGAATATTATATTTTTAAACTCATTATCAGGTGTCCAAAGAAAAATTGTAGCATATTTTTGTAACTCAGAGAGGGATAATATGAACTACAAAAATAATCATAGAAAGGCAGAGAATTGAAATTGTACTTTCATTTACATGGAGAATATTTTAAGAAAAATTCAAAATTCTAACTTTATACAGTCTTTGCATTTCAAAATCACCTGTCATAAGTCATCACTATTGCATTGTTAGTCATACCCAAAAAGTTTTGTTAGAATAAATCGCAAAATTTACACAACCTCTACACCTATTTTCTGCCTCTAAAAATCACTGAGTTAGAGTCAAATATTGTGACTTTGTCATGCAATTTGAAGCCTGATTTTCAATTTTATGTTTTGAAGTTCTTGTAAAATGAAATAAATCATGAGTTTTGACTGTCTCTAACTCATATGTTTGGATCAAACTTTTTGGGTATGTTTAAGAAAGGGCCAGTAACTATTTTTGTGATTGGGCATTTTTAGATGCAGGAACATTATAAAAATTTGAGGTTTTTTGACTCCAAAATAAGAGAAAGTACAAATTGAATTATCTATCTTCATATGAATATTTTTATAATTTTCTTATAGTTTCAGAAGTAATCCGTAACCATCTTTTTTGACACATAGTATATTGCTTGACATGTATTTTCATTATTTTATATACAGGGCAACTGAAAAGTATGGGGACACAGAAAAATGCTATATCCTGTAAAATATATACCATAATTTAATAATAAAAAAAATAAAAGAAATAACAATATTTTAACAAATTGTTCACTGGCTTGATATTTATTTTTTACATAAGTTTGAAAACGAAAAATCACAGAATTGACAGTCCGCTGTAGATAATTCTGATTTAAATCATTCTATACCTTGATAATTTCGCATCACATACAATGCAAACTGGGGATCTTCTATTTCTAGATTTTCTAAAGAAGTCAAGTGAGTTAAGATCTGATTGTTCGAAGGCAATACACCTGTTATTAAATATCCACGCAGATGGGTGTTGAAGGTCAATGTTGTTTTTGCTCCATGTGAAGGCCCCAATACTGCTGGAAGTTCCATTAAAATTATTTTGAGGCGAACACTTCGTTGAACATATTAGTTGTTGATCATTTTGACGGTTGTGAACTTTTCGGAGGCTTAAGATTTTCATATAATAGAAGAAATGCTACAATTTTTTAAAGTAAGCATTTCTCAGATTTTAGTTGTGAAATATCAATGTCAAACAACGCACCAATATTTTTTCAGCTACCCTGCTGTATCTAATTAAAAAAATGTAAAACACAAATTAGAAAAGAATATGTAATAAATGCTGTGTAACTTTTAAATTAGTAAGAATACTTTATATTCTTTAAAATTCTTCCAGAAAGTTAGCCATCAAGCTATGAAATGAATTATAGAAAATAAGTTCATTTTATAGTTGTGGCAAAATCACAGATGAAATTGAGTAAAAAAAAAAATCATTTTTACAATATACCTTTATAGTGAACTTATGCAAATCCATATTTCATAGCATATATCCACACAGGATTAGAAATTAAGAACTGTATGTAAGGTGTCAAAATAATGTCTACAATTTTTTTTCGATGTGCTAACTGCATTTCATATTTTCTTATTTCTTTTCACAACCATGTTAATAGTAATAATATTGCATTGCATATTTAATTTTAATGTATTGAAGGGAAGTGGGGAGGAAACTTTGTATATTAAACACTTTTTCTTGCTAAACAAAATAAAAACTGACTTTCCATAAGTATGAAACCTGATTAAACTACAATAATTGGATTCTGGAAAAACTAATCTTTTTATAAAGCTAATATGCATACAAAACAGATAATCAAGCAAATATGTCCACAGAGAGAAAATATGAGCTTTAGATATAACTAGGGATAAGCTAATTTTTAAAAAATCTGAGACTAACAGTACATCAGAAAATAAAAAGTTAGCAAATAAATGAATCTTTGGTTGCCAATTATGGTGTGGCATTTAAAACATTTCCAAATCACACATATTTTTTTTGTTTGTTTGAGGAAGGAAATACAAAAATTTTAAAACAATTTTAATACAGTTTCTTATTTTAGGAACATATAAGGATGCAGAAATATCTCATAATAAAAGAAAATCTTGCTTACAGGGGTGAAATATACAAGGACCAGTTTTATCAGTCATTGGTGAAAGCGAAGTTAACTTAGAGGTTATTAAATAGTTCAAAATTCTTAAGACACGTGCTGATGTCATGGTGCAGAGGGGGGGGATGTATGCTAAAATACAAATGAAAGCATTTTCTAAACAAAAATTAAAGTTAAAGAAAGCTAGCTATCAAGATTTGGCGACTAGGAATAATTTTTCTATAATTTTGTTTCATTTGACGACTAACGACTGCTGATTTCTAGTCCTGTATCCACATCAAAACACTTTCTGCCAAATTGTTTTTGTGTTTTGACTTATTGCATCTGAAATTTTAATCCAAAGAGTAATTATAATGAAAGGAATAAAACACTGAATTAAAAAAACAACCTTTTAGTTCAAATAATCTTTTTATTGTAAACACCAAGAATGTATTAAATATTATTAACAAAGACGTAACGCTATGTGGAACTGATGCCACTGAGAAAATTTTGAAGACATAAGTATCTAATAAAAATGATAAAAAATTTAAATTGGCTTTTGCTAAAGTTAACGTTAAACAACCAAAATAATGCATACCACAAAGTAACTAAGCTTATAAAATTATCAGTTTTTGTAATTAACTGTTTATGTAAAATTAATACATAGCATGAGTAATTTAACACGTTGCTTGAGTTGCGGAGCACAGTAACAGGTTGAAACACAGAAATTTCTGCACCTTCTTCATGATAAAGAGTCGGAAACTTTTCTTGTATCAATCATGGTAATGTAAGTACTATAAATGTAAGTTCACTATCTGAAATAATAATAATAACACATTAAGGAAAACACACAACAAGACAGTCCAATTAAAATGTATCATCAAAGTACAGCAAAAATGGTAGATGAACAAAAAAAGAAAGAATAAAATTTAAATTATAGTTCACAAGGCTATCAAAGCCTGACAGCTAATGTGCTCGCAGGTTCTGTATGTAACGTGATAACTCTTTATATAAATATTAGATTTGTTTCAAATTTTATATGTAGGTTCATTCTGATAAGGTTCTTCACTGATTTGCATTGGAGGTTCATTGGTTAAATATGAAGGGGGGGGGGAGAAAAGAGTGCTACCCTCCTTAATTTATATAAATATGCAGAAATCATGCAGAATTATCACATTTTCTTCAAATTTTGTTAATAGGTTCACTCTGATAAGGCACTTCCCTGATCAGTTTTAGGGGCTCATTGGATAAGTATAAAGAGGGATGGCAGTTAATCCACTGTCCAATAACTTACAGTTGATTACTTTTATTTTTGGAAGGGCATTATTCTTTGAAATAAGAGTATAATATACAGTTGTATGTATAGCCTGCGAGCTCAATGCCATCAGTTTAACTGGGCACTTTCCTCTTTATTGCCTATTTTCGGACAGCACGAGAAAATTACATGACCAACTCATACTTGTCATTCAGATATTCTTTTCCTGTATTATCATTAAGAGTTACAAACTATTTACATTATTAACCATATTTACAAAACATATCTTGCAACAAAGTGTCTATTCCAGATAAGCAACGAATTTCCCTAACATGTACAGGTATTCCATATCAGTAATAATAATAAAAAAATGAGGAATTTTATTCAAATTTATTAGTATGCCCCTATTATGTATCCTATATTGACACTAATCAATGAATACATGGATACAACCCTTCGTGTTTTTCCTTCATTTTGGGAATAACGAATTTTCAACGTATTCTATTGACGATTATTTTCAAAATTTTCAAGATGTGATTTTGCGACTTTCACAAAAATTGCTCTATACATTTGGAAAACATAATATGCAAATGAAATTTTGATATCTTTGACGCATGAGCAGTAAAAAATTATTTAGTAAACCTACTCAATATTCGAACAATTTTTATTATTTTTTAATTCTGATTACAGGGTATTGTGTGCAATGTTGTTTGTCACATTTTCTGAAAATAATGTTACTTTATATTAAGAACTCTTCAAATTATAAGCAAAAATCTTGTGTAAATTTGAGACTGTTTTTCGAATTCGTTGAAAACCTTAATTTTTCTACGAGTATACATGCTATCGACATAAAAATTAACACAGTTTATTACAATAAGCCATTTATTCATAATCTACAGTTTGAGCGCTTTTGCTACATTAGTTTTGACAGGGTTATCCAAAAGATATCCAAAAGATATCCAAAAGGTATTCATTCTTTTTTAATTTGTTGACGGTCCCCTATTGGAGTTTCAGAATAAAACCTTCAGGGAAATATATGACTTGTACTGCACTACCTGGCCATTGATTATCGTCCACTTGCGATTTTAGACATTTTGTTAAATATCTAGAAAAATACATGAGGAATTATCCTGAAATTCTCAGTGTATACACATAATAGTACAGGTCATATATGCCCGCGAAGATTTTTTTCAGAAACCTTATAGGAGACCGTCAACAAATTAAAAAATAATGGATATCGTTTGGATAACCCTGTCAAAACTAATGCAGCAGAAGCGCTCAAACTTTAGATTGTGATTAAGTGGCTTATTGTTATAAACTGTGTTCATTTTTATGTCGATAGCATGTATATTCGTAGAGAAATTAAGGTTTTTATAAAAATACTCCCAAATTTTTCCAAGATTTTTGCTTATAATTTTCAGAGTTCTTAATATAAAATAATAATATTTTCTGAAAATCTGAAAAACAACATTGCACATAATACCCTGTAAACAAAATTAAAAAATAATAAAAATTGTATGAAAGATTAGTAGGTTTACTAAATAATTTTTCACTACGCATGCGTCAACGATATCAAAATTTCATTTGCATATTATGTTATCTAAATGTATAGAGCAACTTTTGTGAAAGTCGCAAAATCATAGCTTGAAAATTCTAAAAATAATCGTCAATATAATAAGTTGAAAATCCATTGTTCCCAAAATGAAGCAAAAAAAAATGAGGGATTGTATCCAAATGTACTAGTAAGTTCGGTATTGTGTATTCTATATTGACACTAATCAATGAATATATGGATACAACCCTTCTTGTTTTTGCTTCATTTTGGAAATAACGGATTTTTAAGTGATTCTATTGACGATTATTCTCAGAATTTTCAAGCTATGATTTTGTAACTTTCACAAAAGTTGCTCTATACATTTAGATAACATAATATGCAAATGAAATTTTGATATCGCTCACGCATGCGCAGTGAAAAATTATTTAGTAAACCTACTCATTTTTCATACAATTTTTATTATTTTTTAATTCTGATTACAGGGTATTATGTGCAATGTTGTTTGTCACATTTTCAGAAAATATTATTTTATATTAAGAACTCTGTAAATTATAAGCAAAAATATTGGAAAAAATTGGGAGTATTTTTATAAAAACCTTCATTTTTCTACGAGTATACATGCTATCGACATAAAAATGAACACAGTGTATAACAATAAGCCACTTAATCACAATCTAAAGTTTGAGCGCTTTTGATGCATTAGTTTTGACAGGGTTATCCAAAAGATATTCATACATTTTTTAATTTGTTGGCGGTCATCTATAAAGTTTCTGGAAAACATCTTCACGGAAATAGATGACCTGTACTATATTGTTTATACACAGAGTTTTCGGATAATTCCTCATGCATTTTTCTAGATATTTTGCAAAATGTCTAAAATCGCGAGTGTGACGATAATAAATAGCCAGGTAGTGTATTATATTTATACACTAAGATTTTCAGGATAATTCCTCATACATTTTTCTAGATACTTAACAAAATGTCTAAAATCGCAAGTGGACGGTCATCTCTGGCCATATAGTGTATATCAAGAGCTTTAGGGAACTGGCTAATTCTTTATTTCCCCTTTTGCTATATGGGGGAAAGTCGGGTGGAATGGGACTGTAGGTGTTTCTCTTTGTGCATTATTCTACACATTTCATCGATCGCATACAAGATGAAGCAATGGTAATCCATTCTTCAGTTTACAAAAAATATTGATATGCATAGACTTGCAAATGTATGAAAGAAAAAATTATTTCAAAAATCCAATTTAAATTTGATTTATTTGCTCTCAATATATTAAAGGCTTGTTTATGTATAAATGTAATAGTTTCCCTATTTATGGAACATTATACTGTATATTATCCCTAATTTAAACTAAGCCTAAAGCAGCATTTTTGTTTGATCAAGAAGTTTAACACAAACAAGGAAGTGGCGAGGAATGGGACATGCCAGAAAAGGGATGAATGGGACACGCCCAGTTCCTTTTTTTAATTAATAATAATGCGAATTGCTAACATGCAAATTTTTTAGAGGATAATATATTAATTATAACATTGATAATATATGCATTCATACTTCAAAATGTAAATAAATTGATGATTATTTAAGGCGCAACGCTAGGCGCAGAAAAAGACCCGGATGATAATGCAAAGTCTATGGGAGCGTTCTTTTCAAATATTTCGCCGAAATTTTAATATTTTTACGTGATTGTTTTGCACAAGATTGCTGAGGGCGATCCGCAACTGGCGTAGTTTTTACTTTTTCAGTTTTGGTTTCAGATTTTTTTAAAAAAATTACTTTAACTTACGAAATTGGGTTAAACCGGTTTTGAAATTGAAATTATCGTTATACAAAAAATATAAAAGCAAAATCGAAAAAATAAAAACTAGGCCGGTTATGGATCATCCTCAGCTGTCTTGTTCAAAAGAATCATGTAAAAATATTAAAATTTGAGTTAGGTATTTCAAAAGAACGCTCCTATAAACTTTTACATTATCATCTTTACATTCTGAGCCTAGTGTGGGGCCTTAATGACACCTATGACAGAGAATCCTGAATTTTCATTCCAGTCATGAAGATACTGGAATTTTATATTGTGGCATATACATTATCAACTTACAACCTTTGTTTGATTTTTATCTTATCGACACTATAGGTTATTTTGTGCCTTATAGCTTTTTTTTTTCATTATTGCTGTCCCATAACTCTTAATGAGGAGGTATGAGACACATTTTGAAACTTAAGTTCTCTTTAAAATAAAATAGTTTTTGCACGTTATGTTTCTATATTGTTCAGGGGGATTAAAAAGTGTTTTACCTTGCATGCTATAAATTGAATTTTTTCTTTTTGTTTATATATTAAAAAAAAATCTTACTTTTGTAAAAAAAAGTCCCACACCATCCCACTCTCCCCTATATAGATATTATATATTAATACACCAATTACATGAAAATAGAATTTTTATCAATAATATTAAAATACAGTTTAAGGGGTAACAGTTTATTGTATATCCTTAGGTTTTTACCACCTTCTCCCCAGGTTTTTACCGGTAAAAAGCCAACCCTGTTTATTGGTCTTGTTTCAGAACGGGTGGAATGAAAGATTGTTAAAAATTATGTCATTAGAAAAATGTTTAAGATTTATAAATGACAGTGCAAAAATCGCTTTTAAAACACGAGATCTTCATCACCTGCGGAAAATTTTCACATTTGTGTAAAATTACGATATAATTTTTTATTCATTGTTATTTATTTTATTTTTTTTTTTTTGAACACACACTATTTCTGTAAACTATTCTGGAAGTTCAGTGGAGTAAATACAGATTGTTTTTCCTTTTATAATTTGAATGTTCATGACTACAAATTTGTCATATCGGATGATGTTGATGATTGAGAAAGCGGGGGGGGGGGGGGACTGATTACGGTCTAATCAAACTTAAATTACTATTATTGAAACCATTATTTAACCATAAAATTCTGCTACTAAATAAGATTTAATGCGAAAGAATACTTTCGAAAAAAAAAATGGGCGTAAATCTGCATAGCCGATAATCAGATCATAAGGTTTATTCAATTCAATACCCTAACATTTTCTCACCTTTTTGAAAGAAAATGAAACCAAAAGTATGAAAATATGAAGAATTGGGAGTAAGAAAACATAATGGTAAACCCAAGATACCGCTAAATTCGGGTTTTTAGGCAATTCCCACCAAGGTATGACTTGCTGACTAATAACGTTTTAATATGCAAATCGAGGTTTTATCCGTGATTTTTATCCTTAAATGAGACTAAATGATTGTCCGTGCTACCGTAATCTAATCTTATTATGAAGATTATTTTGGAAATAATGGTGATTAATAAGGAAAATATTAATAATGAAAACCCTGGAAATAAGTTTTGATTACTTTAAGATTTGCAAGTAATCAATTGTCTTAAATGAAAAAGTTACCCCCCCCCCCCTCTCAAATAAAGACAAATCAGGTATACTGAACCAATATTAGAGAAGTTACGCGAGGCTGCAATATGGTGTGAATTAGTCTTTACAGGAGGGGTTCGGATAGCATCTATCCGACAATATATGCAAAACCGGCCAGATGCTGTCCGAGATCCCGTGTAAAGGTTAAAATTAAAACTTCACGAATAAAATTAATTGCTTTTAACTGTATATAGACACAAAAACATATTTTAACCTTAACTTCTCTGACAAAAATTGTTACATAACTACTGTGAGCTGTCTGTCAGACCATTTAATCTGAAGATGAATAAAATGTTACATTAATTCTCAGAATACTATTTATGTATTAAACTTTATGTACAAGAATATTATAAATCAAATTCAGCTATTCAAAAGTATTTAGAGGCAGTAATAAGACTCCAAACTAAAAAAATTTGACCAGTATCTATAGTTAAGCTAAAAATTACAAGTTAAACTGTGAAACTTGAAAAACTCACGGGGTCTGAAACCACTAACAACAACTAAAGGTTAAATCTAAACAGTTGAGTTTAAAGACAAGGTAAAATGGTCATAGAATATTCCGATTTCAACAAGATTCGTCTATAATAACTAATTTGTAATGAAAAAATATGTAAATATTTTTACAATCTTTCTTTTCGCTCTTTCTAACTGTGCGCCCTTAGGATTCCCGTGCTTAGAGCAGTTTGCTCCTATTGCTCCTCGGTAGCTAAGGCCTCGATAAATCATTTAAGAATATTGACATGTAAACGAGAAATTTCAAAATAACTACCTCATAGGTTTAACATTAGCAAGCGGGTATTTTGGTGAGAGTGTAGCTTGTAGCTTCACATAATAAACTTAACAATCAATCATACTAACAAAAAAATCTAATTTACTGTTTTTTTATGACATTACTTATAGGGATGTACGATAAATTAACGTAATAATAAAATAAAATAAAATAAAGTTAAATCTTACCTTTAATCAGACTTTGCCCGGTTCACTGGTCGCGCAAATCGGATCGTTTTCTCCTCATTGTTGTTTCATTGTAGCTCAGTGGTTAGTCCTCAATTAATATCGCCAACACAATCGTATACACACTGCCATGTTTTGATTTGCTCACACCCGTAAACTTTACTTGCCGACACCGAAAGCAGAAAGACACGCGTCATAGCGCATGCGCAAGTTACCAGTCACCCGATGAGGTGGTTACGAAGTGCATGGCACCTTATTTAGCTCCCATCATCCAGTAACAGATCTGTCGTCACCCCAACCGCATATTCAAGCTCCTATGACACCCTAGGGTTCCAAATGGCACCGCCTTTTCACCTCCGGGTCCCAAATGGCACCGGTTTGTCACCTTTATTTTTAACAGTGTATCAAAATGTTTCAAACAGATCGCGTAATAATAGTAATATTTAATTAGCAGCTAAAATGATACGAAACGGTGAGGTTTTAAAAAGTATTCCAGTGCCCCTCTTCTGTCTCCAACATTATCCTAAATTTCAAATGCCATGCTTTACTTAAGCTTTTTCTTATGTTTAAAAGGGATGGGATGTTTTCGTTCCCAAACATTTCACGTGAACTATGCGAAAACCAATACCTGTACGAATTAAAAATGAATATTTTCTTAAATCCGAGAGTTCATTTGATAGAAAAAATAAAGACATATTTTTAAACAGAATGAAAATTTACATCAGTAAAAACCCAAAAAATGGATATTTATTTTTTTTCCAAAAGTCCATCAATGCACCTGTTTTTATCTCCTGCCATTAAAATTGATACCGGAAGGAAAATAAATTTTTAGGATATGGATAAAAATTCATAAATTGTGTTCTAATTGGGCTATGAACACGATTTTTAGAAAATCTAAAAGTAGATTTTTTTTTAAGTCTAGAAGAGGAAGCTTCGAATTTTTGCGATGGATAGAAAAAAATTACAAACTTCTCAAAAATTTCCTATTAACAGAAATCATGTGATACCTCAGCAGTGATTTTGATTTTCAATCAACTTAGATATTGCGTCCCTGTATAAGCTGAAAAAAAATGAATGAAATGAATTAATCGATTTTTAAGGATAATTCGAGAAATAACTGGGCTGTAATATCAAATTTTAGAATTTCCGAAAGCTCTTTCAATTTCACGTTCTCTGGTGAAAGTTGCGTGTTCGTGGCTTTTTTTAGAATAAAAAATATCACCTTTTAAAAATTTGCCTAATACATAAATTATGTTAAATTGTCACCTGATTTTGACCCAATTAAGTTGAAAATAATTAAAAAATTAGATTTTTAATAAATTTCACCACTAATTACCGCCGAATTTTTTCGAGACCACTGGAAGGAGAAATCCGAGCCGTAGCTGTAAGATGTAAACCTGAAGGAGTGTTTTCCTAAGGACGGCGCAATTTTTTCGAGGCAACCATATCCGGATGCATAAAAAATTTAGCTTTTTTATATACATTCATTTCATTCTAAATCAGATAGGAAAAAAATTCAACCTCATGAGTTTTGCGCACAGACAGACGTTTACGATTTTTAATAGAAGAGATTAATAGTGATGATAGATATTATATAAGAATAGAAAATTAGTGAATATGCCGGTAATTTAGTGAAATAAAAAGAAATTCAAAGGCGATATAGCGAAAGAAAAAATTATAATATAAGATATATAATATAAGATATATTAATATAATTATTAGTATATTAATTATTAATATATTAATTATTAATATATTAATATACATTAATAAAGATATTTTGCACTATTTTAATGAAAACTGAACCACATTCTAACAATCTGAGGTTCTGTAAATAATGGTAATTTTAATCGAAATGTAAAGTGTGTTACTCTATTACGAATATGGTGTTCACCTTATCAATTTTTATTGTATCGTTATTTTTTTTTAAAGCTTTAAATTTTTTTATTGTATATTCATTATTATTAATGTTTATGTGCAAATTTTCATGTTACGAGTCCAGTGAGAATGTTCTGCATCTTCGAGTGTACAAATGATTTATGATAGTGGCTTCCTATACAAAAATTTTTCGTTGTCTCTGTGTACCACCTCTTAAAGCTTGTATACGGGCTTTTGTCTCATTATGTATAGTAGGGAAATTATATGGGGATTAAGAATGCAATCAAATATATCACTATGTGAGTTTTCAGAAACGTAGCTTATTTCTCCAAAATTAAAATGCTTCAAGACTGTACTCAAAAAATGAGTAGCTGTTATTTATTTTTATGTATTCATTTGCAACATTATATTGTTTTTCATTATGATTCTTATCACAGGTATTTTCTTTAAAAAATAATTATTTATAACGATGAAATATATTTTTTTATTAAAATCCAGACAGAAATGTATTTTTTCCTGAATTTTAATTCGTCTATTCAATATATGTAAAAAAAATCATCCTTACCATACATCTAATTATCTGAAAATAAAATATTCAGCACTCTCTCAAAACATATCCATTCTTATATATTTGTTAAACATTTTCATTCGATAAATTCTACAAGAAATAATCTTCGAAAACACTGATCTAAATAGATTCACAAAATAAGTTCGGCTGCTATTTTGATTAGAAAATTTTCTATCGATTAGACAGACTAGTAATTTATTCGTGAGGTTTTCCTCAAATGGCCTGAAGCACGTAAAACCTAATTTACAAAGCAAACTTTTCTTAGTGCAGTGCAAACTCACTTAGTGACGTCCATACAAAACTCATTTAGAATTTATCGTCTCCATTTAGCGACGGATTCTTTGTTAAAGTGAACTGTGAAATGAATTTTAGAGAAAAAACTTAAAGGCATTAAAATATATAAAATTCTTTGTATGAAGAAACTTGGCGTGTTAATTAAGTTCTACAAAATTTTATCAATGTAACATTTTCTGATGCTTAATTTTAAATAACATTTAAAAAGTTCAGTAAAATGGTTAAAGTTTTAGTGCTAAATCAACATAGATGTATAATTAAAACTAATAGAAAAATCCAAATATATAAATCATCATTACTTAAGAGAGTATAGAACACGATATAAAACATATATATTCACATATATAATGGCAATTTAATCACTGATAACTCTGATTAATTTGGGTTGAAAATACTCTGATTTTAAAGGAATTTGATACATTTTAAAAGTTTTAATATTGTGCTATACGCACTCAAGTAGTGATGATACATTTATTCATATTTTTCTATATTTTGTAACCTCAAATATTATTTATAGACTCATAATGAATGCTATGTATAACATTTTCATATTCACAGGAAATTTGATGTTTACAAGAAAAAAAATAATGACTTATATTTCTTTTTTTCTTTTTATAACATGTCTGATTTAATTTGATTAAAGGGATTTGGTATCCTTTCGATGTTTTTTTAAATTTAAGTATTTTTAGTTACATTTCCGGCATAATAAAAAAGGATTCAATTTTAAAAAATGCATCTTTCAACAAATTTTTCGATCTTTTTGGGAAAATTCGTAAAATTCATTATTTTTTTTAATTTAAGTAAATTTTATCTTTTAGTACAATTTTTAACTTTTTAAGCTATTATTTTAAACATATTTATTTTGCGGATTCCTATGCCATTACGTCACCTGACAATAATAAAGTTCTATCTGTGTTTGTGGAAAAAAATGAATTATCGATATAGAAAAGTTCTTTTTGTATCTGTGAAAGCATTTTTGGATTAAAATAATGTCATAATATAATTGTAATGTAATAATTAAATTATATATAGCATCATTTTGATGCAAAATGCCTTGATAGATACAAATAGAACATATCTATATCGAAAAGTCATTGTTTTTTTCAAAAACTCAAATAGAATTTTATTATTCTCAGGTGACGATTACTTTCTAGAAATTTTTATTGCATTATGTCAGTAGTATCATTTTTTAAATTGAGGAAACGTTAAGGAGATTAAGTATCAGCCACTTGAAAATCTCTAAGATATTCCTTTTTATACACTTAATAATGTCTGTTTATTTTTTAGATATAATTTATTTTAATAACTGGAAATCCAAATAAATATCTAAAGTATGAAACACTTAGAAGATAACATATTACACTGCAAATTCTGAACACAAAAAAATAAAGACATTTTAGTCCACTTTTTGTCACCAAATTTATAACATTACTTTATTGTGAATGAAAAAATTTCATATATACAACCTTTTTTGTGTGTTGTGATTTTGTTCTTAATATGTCGCAGAAATTTTGCTGCCTAGAAATGTATTCTAAAAATAGTGTTCTTAATTGTGTTGAAATAGTTTTTTAAACAATGTTGATGAAAATATTGTCTTATAATTGTGTTGGGATGCATAACATTTTGTCACCAAATTAACAACATATTTTAAACACCACACATTTTAGAACACTATAAAACAACACATGTAAATACACAATTTTAAAAAGGATATAAGACACAGATTACTTTATAATAAAACAATTGCAGGGAATTACTGTATGTGTAGACTAATTTTTACCAACAAATATATAACTGCATTTATAGAAAAATTATGCAATTTTTAACAAAAATTTTGCGTAATGTTTTTCTCGGCAGAACACATTCGCAACACATTGATAAAGCAATCAAAAACGGTATTAGTTAGAAGTGTTTACTGTAACATTCAGTTAGTGTTGTAAAGTGTTTGAGAATTTCCAGTGTATCATTCCGGTCAAAGATTTTTTTTCTTTTTGCTATAATTTTTTTATTGGTATATCTTTTGTCTACTAGTGTGATTTAAGCGATTAGCCTCCAGTTTCGCAATGATTCTGTCAGGAAGATATATGTATTTAAATTGGAATTGGTAAGGCGTTTCATGTAGATGATTAACAAAACAAGATGTTGAGCTTGTAACAGATGTAAATTTTCCATTTTTTGTGTTTATAATCGTGTTTATAAATTAATCTAATGTTGAGCTTGGTTATTTCTGTGAATTGTATAATAAAGTGTTCTGCTAGTACTCGTATTTTTGTTTTGTTGCAATGTTTCACAACCACATTCAAATGTCTTATTGTTTATAAATCTTTACTGTTTCAGAAACAATACAGTATCAACATAAATAATGAAATTCGTCAGGTTTATAAGAATATATTTACTGCATAAATATTTTTTTGTTATCAGTATGAGGGAATCAAAACCGCAAAATACCCATGTATGTTTGAGTGTGTATAGCTTATAAGTACAAACACCTGTATACCAACATACTAAAAATTGTTGCAGCATGATATCAATATCCTCACAAATATTAAAATAGAAAAATTATAAAATTGTGGAAGAAAATCTCTTTTTTTCTGTAAACGACAGGTAGAACAATCGAAAATAAAAAAAAGTACATTCAGTTATTTTTATACCATTAATAAACGTATCTACATGATTCGTACGCAGAATGAGTGACTTTTTTTCAAGTTCAGTATTGATAAATGAAATATTTTAGAACTTTTGTATGAGCTTGATAAACAAAAATCGCGAGGTTACGCGATCTTGTGATTTTTGTATATTAAATTAATTAAAAAAAACTGAAACTATTCTAGGGTACCAAAAACATTTTTATCAATAATTTATCAATCAGTTATTTATACCTACCACTTTATCATGGCACGAACATAGAGACAAGTAAAATATGTTTAATTCTAAATCTTATTAACCACAAAAAAGTGTTTAACAATCGTAATTCATGCACTATTTCCAGGCTGAATTGCCAAATAAATTGTTGGCTAATAAAATCGTCTATCCGTACATAACGTTTAGAAAAAGAAAACTGTACAAATTCCTGTTTCTGCGCTGAATACATTAATGAGTATAAAGCGTAAACTATGTATGGATGTAAAAGTTTAGATTTTTAAAATTCTTGAGGTAATTTCGAGTGCCGTATATTTTTACTTGTTGGTGTAGAATGATCAGAATCAATGTCTTACTCCTACGTTACGTTTCAAACTATATTAAAAAAAGATGTTAATGAATGAAGAATGTTATAGATAGTGAGGGTAATAAATAATATAAAAGGATGAAATCCACAATTTCTTTAGCAATTTTCTTGACAATAGCCTAATTTCACTATCTATGTATACTTTAGATATGATGATTGCTAAAATATCTTATCCGGAATAAAAATGATAAAAATTAATTTTATATATAAAAAAAATATTTTTATCCTAATAATAATAATAAGAAGAAGAAAAGACATGTAAAAAAACATCTCCAGATTTTGCAGATTTATATCTGCCTGATGATTGGTTGTGATCGTTAATATACTAATATACTATTATTAATTTTTAATTTTTGTATAACAAAGAAAATTGTAGAAAAAATAGTAAAATTGTAAAATACATGCTAAAGCCAGATTTGTGACTTTTTGTCTTTATATAGATTAGAATATTGCAAAAACTGCATGTTTTTAAAACGTATATGCATAATTTTTAAGTCTTCACAGTACTTTTTGAAGCTGTAAAAAATAGTAATGTAGTCGACACATTTTTAGTTATGAATTTTGGCTAAGATAGTTTTTTGCATTGCATATGTCACTCATCCACAACTAAAGTGACACATCTCAACAAAAGTAAATTTCACAGGAGAGGTTTGAGGAAATTTGAATGATTTTATTGTATTTTGAAATTACCGTCCTTAGCTCTGCATGCAGGGATAAAAACTTGCATAATAGCTTAAACCCTTTAAAATAAAGACATAGGATTAGGTTTAGAGAGTTGGATTGTTTTACTATCCCGCACAATCCACTTCCCTTTTGTTGGCACAAATAGGCAAAGAGCGTAAAAATCGCACAGCTACACTTATGAAAATGTTTGTGTAGCAAGACACACTTGTATGAGACTTATTAATGGAATAACAAATAAAATGAATATTTATGAAAGGTGTCACTTTTTTTTCGGGTGAAAGATATAATTTACTTGAAAATTTTACTTTTAAGATAGAACTATAAACTTTTAAGATACATTTAATAAACATTTTAACACAACACAGGCAGAGAAATCTATTTCTCTTTTAGAATTTATAGGAAAGTACATAAAAGTTGTATACAGAAAAGGTTACATAAGAAGTTCGAAATTTTATTCTATTTCGTTATAGAAAGTATTACTTATTCTAAAATATTTTTCAAAAAACTTTGGAGATTGACTTAAGTAATCTATTAGTTTGAGGATATGTGATTTAAATTTTCATTTTCTTTTTCTTTTAGTTGAATTTTTTAAGCTTATAAGTTTTATTTACAAAAAAGAATCTCACCGATTTTTTTTATTAGTTTTTTGGAATAATCGAATATTTTTACGAGTTTTGCTATTTCTATACATGGAATTATTTTGTTTTGTATCATGTTTAAAAATCCAAAATCACACTTATAAATTTTGGTAATAAAATTTTATACACAAGCTAAATCAATGAAAAGACAATTTTTTCTATTCGCAAGTGACTATTAAAGATATAACTATAGCAATTTAATTAATAATTATAAAATCAAAAATTTAGTAAGACGCTTTTATTATTTCTTTTCAAGTACTTTTTAAAATTATTATTCAGTATTTGTTAGTTAAATTTTAATATTCTGTATTTATTATGGAGCTTACCAATACACAAAATATTTGAGTAGTAATCAGATCGTAAAATGTTGTTTTATAAGACATTCAGTGAGAGATAAATCAAACCGATTTCAAGCCATATCTGTATATTAAAAATATGAGATAGACACATCAGGTGTTGTTGTAAATATCCTATCCCAACTTCCATAATAGGCTGATGCAGATTTTGCATAATAAGGTGGCTGCTTCTGTTGTCACTATCAACATTTATCTCAGAATGTCCTTAAGAGTGCTGGCAAATGAGCGGCCAAATTCCCCTCAAACATGTCAAGTCTATGGGCGTTTGATGCATTCTTGTATTCAAAATATGTCTTCAGAAAATTAAAATTTTAAAGGTTTTTTTCAGTGCTTTCTTCTTAAAAGACGTCACTTTTTTCTTAATTCTCAAAATATTTCTAAAATGTATTTAATTTTTTATGTTTTAAAAACTGACGAACTGGAAGCAAAATTTTAACACTTCATGTAAAAATAAGCATAGGTTTTAGAAATATTTTGCTAACTAAGAAAAAGATAGACCTCTTTGAAGAAGAGAAAACTTAAAAGAGTACTTAAAAATATTCATTTACAAAGATATCATAATTTTAATATAAAAATCCTTCAAATGCCCATAGACTTAACATTAGCGTTCGGAGTGATTACGAAATTAACTCACAGAACTTCACATTTCGCAAAAATCTAATTAAAATATATGTGTACATAAAAACAAAATATCAGTTTGAATTTCAATGTATATCAAATAAGAATGAAAGACATCTAAAATGCATGCGTAACTCAGATTGGTTATTAGTAGGAAGAACGAAAGTTGTATATTTTGAATTTCAAACTATTCGGTTGGGTAGTTTGAGCGTTGTTATATGCAGACAGACAGGCGGATGAGCAGACATATAGGTGGAGAGACGGACGAACAAACCGATCGATGACTAAGTGCTACGTATTTATCTTATTACGACCGCGCCTCAAAAGAGTTTATCTTAAATAGTTAGTAGCCGCAGTGGCAAATCTAGAATCATTGCTTTTCACGCAATATCATTGAAGGAATTACATGTAATAGATTTTAATAGATTGAAGGATTTTTTTATAAGTATCTTTTTATGTTCTGATTCAATCTTTATAAAATTTCAAATGCCAACTTTTAAACTATTATGTAGCGGAATCACTTTGTGTGTCCCTGTAATAGAATAATGAAAAATTTTGCACCGCATATTCTGTAGAATGTACTTTTTAGTGCGCGTCATAATTGCATGTCAATTTCATTCTGTTCGAAAGTGTGTAACACCATTAAAATGCATTTAAAACTACTTTTTTATTGACCATATTGCAACGGAATACTTTCAATTGTTTCTGCAATCTTACGCGCGTCCTTGTAAATACTATACGCTTTCTGTTATGCAGAAAAGAGCTAGTAGTAAACTTCAGCAGCGTTTATCAATTTTTTTATATTTGATATTATTTAATGTAATGGAAATATTTTCTCCTATATCATTATCTAACGAAATTCTTTGTGAGAATGGATTAAATTAAAATGAATAACATACATCGTTTGCCCCGCACATTCTATGTATATATAAGTGCACTTCGTAAAATCAATTTCATTGTGTTCGAAAAGGCATAACATCATTACAATACACTTGAATAATTTTTTCCCATTAGCCGTAATGTAATAAAAAAATCTGACTGTCCCTGTGATGGAATCATGCATCCGATTTTCAGAAATGTTTTTAAATGACACGACAAAATAGCACCACAATTAGATATTTAAAATTTCAAACCATTCGGTTAAGCTGTTTTTGCTAGGTTGTATGCTGACAAATAGATAGACAAACGAGTTATCGACTATATGTGTTACGTATTTATATAATCACAAACGCACCTAAAAAGAAAAAAAAGAAATAATTTTAATTCATTCAAAAAAAATTATTTTAGATTTTTAATAAAAGTACATTATTTATGTATTTTAATTACATATAATTAAATTCTTTATATATATAATATAAAACTTTATTAAATGTTATATATCTATACATAATAAATTAAGCATTTTTCACTTTAATTTTACTTTTAATGTATAAAACATTGGTTTCAATATAACTGTCATATGTTTTCAAGTATTTTATTATAAATAACTCGCTTAAAATACAGTTGAAAGGAAACACCGTTAAAAATATACTAGTAATTCTGACTGAAATAAGTACACGAAATAAATTCTATTTACTTTCTGCGAGTAAATTCCGAAAGTACTCGATTAACTTGTAATTTATTTTAGCGTTTCTGTTAGACCATCTGAAATTTAATTACAAAGTAAGCTTTTTTGTAATCAGCACAGGCTTAGAAAACTATAACTAGATTTAATTTTCAACTGATTTTCCTGCTTGTAATTGATTTTTTTTGCTAGTGGATCTATTTAGAAATATTTAAAAACGGTTGATTTTCATTCTATGGAGCAGTTTTGGACGATTTAGAATATATTTCACAGATCGTAAATGAAAATATAATGTTTTGAAGCATTACGTAATTATTATTTGTCAACCACGACAAATATGGTACGAAGGATTAAAATATTTTACTTTTTGATGTTTATCATTTTATATTATTGGTAAAGTTTTAATTTTTTTCAGTCTATTTAAAATACAATATAAACATTTATATTTTATTTCTTCTTGTTCTAAATTAGAAGTAATTTAACATTTTACTATGTACTTCCTATATATTATTTAAATGCAGTGTTTATCAGAATTAATTGTTCAAGTTTGGTGAAGAGAAGAGAGAAGCAATTGATTCAGGACTGCTTCCAAGAAATTTGAACAAATTTTCTTGGTTAAAATTCTTTGAAAAAGAGACAAAGAACACGAATGGTCTGTGTGGGGTAGCTATAATAATTACATTACTCTGTAAAACTGATATCGGGGTTTAATTAAGCTGTTTCGTTGGACATTACTGACGTTACTTTTGTGTGCGTTGTACAAAACTTAGGTCCATAAATTTGAGATCGGAATGGATTCGATTGATCAATTTCTGGATGGTATCTGCTTTCCAGCCTTTAGAATTCACTTTGAACTTGAGAGACGCGCAGAACAATTCAGTTGGTGGAATTTTGGGAACGTAAGCCGGCTTGTCGGATTTTTCTTTGAAAGTGATTTTTTTTTTGCGGGCGGAATTGAGAAAGAACGATTTTGCAGTAATGGCTGCTAATCAAGTCCGGCCAGAAGACATAATCAAAGCCACTGTAATTCTTTCAGATGTAGGGGGTGGGAGAGGTCGAAATGATTTTTTTCGAATGACGTCTCTTCAGAACGAACCCAGACATTCGGATTACCAGATGACTCAAGCCTTTCAGAGCCATCGCAATCCGAAAGAGAATGTTGTCTCTGAAATTCGCATTAGTAGCGAATTCGATGATAAGTTTCAGCGTGAAGACATCAGATGTGTAGTAGCTATCATTATCGTTAAAAGTGGAGTGAGTGAGCTTGAAATCTGATTCTTCATCCAAGATGAATCTTCGTTTAGAGAAATTTTTTAACAATCGAGCACACTTCATTTTCGCGGCAAAAATTTGCTTTTCTGTTTGATTTGATGTTACTATTTTCTTCTATTATTTGATATTATGTTTCTTGATTATTATTTTACATAAGTAAATGGAAGAAAAAATGAATTTGGTAAAAGATAAATAGTTTAATACTTGATCGTTTTCCTGCTATAACTTTCGCTTGGTAAGTTTTGGGGTGTTTCAACCGAAACCGATTTGTCTTTTGCCTGAAAGACCCTTCTAAGAATGCTGTAAAACATGGTACACAGTTCATTTTGAAATATGTCCGGCAAAAAAATGGTTTACGATAAACTTGTTCCTATGATGAATATAAAATGACATGTTTTCATATACGATAACGTAGCACTTCGCGTGTAGATTTCATCTGATAGATATTCCTTCGCTAATTTGCAAAACTACAAAATTTGTGCGGATTTATAGGACACAATTCATATAGCAACATGGAATATCGGTTTCCGGATAATAACACTTCTAAAATAAAATTTTCATATTCATCAAACACTTTTTACCAACAACCATGTTAAATTAAAGGTATTAACATTACCATTAAAATTAATAGGATTTTCCTATTCTTGCATGTAGAAATTGATAAACGCAATCAAACAGGCTTAATTGAGATCCATAGAATCTTGAATAAATGATATGATGTTTTGTGGAAAATAATAAAGGACCTTTTGAAGCAAAAGGGAAATCGTTTTTGTAAAGGCTGTTTAAATCTCATATATTTTAGGTTTCTCATGTTTTTGAAGGTAGAGAATGTTTTTTGTAATCGTAGATAACGCGAAAAGTGTCCATGATTAATTTATAATTTTTTAGATTGTTTTTTACTATTCATTTTTCGGAATGTATTCACAAAAACTGTTTTTATTATTTTACTTAAGCGACTTTATTAAAAACTTGGCAAAATAATCCAAATTTCAATTAATATATCTTTTCAAAAGTTTGTTAATGAAAGTACAATGCTATGCGATCGATTTATATGTACGTAGTATTTTTACTTTTTAAGGAAAAAAGATATTAAGTTTCAATTATACGAATAATCCGGTTATAAAAATCGAAAAGTATTTCTAGAAATGCAATTCCTCCGTGAGCAAAATTACTGTTTAACAAAAACCATATTCTGTATGAAATTATATGGGAATTTGTTTAAAATATGATAGTATTATGCAGTCTTTTAAACAAAAAATCTCTATTTGAGCGAAACGGCACCAAAAACGGTAGTATTTATCAAAGAAAATATCAAAACTTTGTAAAAAATCAGCACAAAATAAAATCAATATTCTTGTTATTTTAAGATGATTTTTTACAAATTTTTATTATTTTTATCTATGTTTGACTATTTTCTTATAGAAAAAATTGTTTTATTTATTGAGAAAAAATTAAAAAAGATTATAGTTAATTTCAATTTTTTAAAATTAACTTGTGAAGGATTTTTTTTTAACAGAAAACATAAAAATTCTCGAGCGAAGCGTGAAATAAAGAATAAACTCGCTTCACACATGGGTTCCAGATTTGTCTTTAAAAAATGGAAGATCCTTATCGCTACTAGTTAGTTTTGATTTTATTACGTTTTAATCCTATTTTTTATAATTAGCTATGTTGAAAGTGGTAGTAATATTTCGGTAATGAATTTGCTTTAAAGGAGGTTATTACATAATCGATTTAATTATTAATTTCCAACTGTGTTTGTATTACATTTTCATATTAACGCTGTTTGATTATATCAAACTTTTAATCAAAAACTCGTTGAATTACAAGAACAAAACTAGATTAAAACACTCTGCCATTCAATGGTGATCATGAAAATTTTAGTAGTGGACACCTTATAAAAAAAATGTTTGTATTTATGCATAAAAGGAGATAATAAATCAAGCAAAATAATAAAACTCAAAATACAGATATACTAAATTAAAAATTTAATAATGTAGATTCTTATAATACAGTCTAATTCCCATTATCTAATACGGTCCGAGTTACACCACTCTCCCAAGACACAGTCATTCTGAGAAAAAGTAAGCCGTTTTTACATTTGATGCACATGTGTATAATTTGCAGGTAGATTTAATAAAATAAAAACTTTTCGTTTTAGTTATATTAGTTTCGTTCTAATTAAAAGCAAAAAAAGAAAGAAACAAAATAAAATTTTAACTACAACAACTACTTTTGTTTTTTCCAAGATTTAAACGTGAAAAATGAAAATAAAATAAATAATTTGATAAAAAAAACTAGCGGCATAGCTCATTTATAGCATGATTTACACGTGAAAACTGAAAAGCCATTAAACAGTTAAACAAATTATAAAAAAGTCTAAATATGACGTATGTGTTTGAAAACGCATAGCGAAACTTATAAAACCCACCAATGAAAAAAATATTGGCATATTTTAACAATCTGAGGTTCTCTGAATTTATTTTCGCTATTTTGAAATCTATAGCATACAAATGAGTGTGTGTATTTTTACAATAAGTCTGAAATGCTCATTCTTAGTGAAGAAACTGGGTTTATCTCTTATCTTAATTTAGTTTTAATTGACAAATTAGTAGTTATCTTCAAAATAATTCCCGCCTGTAGGCAGAGCCGAAAGGGATTTATTTATTTATTTATTTATTTATTTATTTATTTATTAAACAAACTAAATTTTGTATCAAACTGAAAAAGAAAAAAAAAATGGAAACTATCAAAAATAAAAAAACGAAAGAAATCATCGTACTGGACAAATTCAAACATATACCGTACGATAAACCAGAATGTCACATAAAACGTATAACTTACAAAGATAACGTACAATCTGGCATAGAGGTCTGCACTGGCCGGGCTCGGGCCGATTTCCAATAATGGCATTTGGTCCGGGCCGGGCTCGGGCCTTACATCTGAAGACTCGGGCCGGGCCGGGACGGGCCTAGTCACTAATTTTTTTCGGGCCGGGCTGGGCTTGGGCCTTAATTTTTTTGCTGGATTATCGGGCCGGGCCTAACTTTTTTTTTCCATACGAAGCCGAGACTGATTCCATTCTTCCTAGTTTTCATGGACCAAAATAATCAGTTCCTATTGAATCTTCCTATATGAAAATCCTTTTCTCGACTTTTTATAAATCAGTAATACTTGGCTTTGTCCAAAAATTTCTGCAAAAAAAGCATATACTTTTAAGCCGTCATTATTCTATAATTAAACATTAGAATTTATTCCTTTTAAAGAATCGTAGATTACTAGGCGTTTTAAAATAGAATTAAACACACACACACACACACACAAAAAAAAACATGATTATGACGGAATTTTTTTTAAACTGAAAACTGAAGGTTTCTTTTAAAATGTTCGTCCATGCAAAATGAATACAACAATACGGGAGAAAAAAATATATTTCACACACACACACAAAAAAAAGAAAAAAAAACACATGATTATGACGGATATTTTTTTTAACTGAAAACTGAAGGTTTCTTTTAAAATGTTCATCCATGCAAAATGAATACAACAATACGGGAGAAAAAAATATATTCAACATTTACATCTGTTAAGAAGGGAATGCATTTTTTTTTTCGTTCCAAAGCGATTTCGTCTTTGAAAATTTTACCATATACCGCTTTTTTGATTTTTTGTCTCCATTATAGGGAATATGGATTAATAATATTAGTGATAACTGAAACATTTACATACAACAAAGATTCATTTGAAAGCATAAATATCGCAGCATACGGCACTTCTGCATAAATGGAGATTATAAACATGGAAAAAAAAAGACTAACATAATTTTTTTTTGGTCAGAACTCTTCCATAAAATTAAAGATCAATGTTCTGTAGAAATTCACTCGAGCCGGGACGAGTTCGGGCCGAATTTTAAACTTTTTTCCGGACCGGGTCAAGCTCGGGCCGGGTCGGGCCATTATTTTTTTCGTTCGGGCCGGGCCGGGCCCGGGCCTGGAAATTTCGGCCCGTGCAGACCTCTAATCTGGCACCTCAACTTAACACAATGATAATAAAAGTTTTAAAAACAACGCATTACGAGTTAAAGTCTACAAATTAAAGTCATCCGCATATAAAAGCAAAAGATCCTAAACAAACACAGTATTGAATTTCCCATAGAAACCGCTTTAAATAAATTTCTTCGCTGAATGTTACAAATTCTCTTTATTAAAGCTCTTCAATTAAGTTAATATTGTTGTTTAAAGTGAAATGTAAAGTGCAATCATTTGCCCATTGTGGAAAATGTTACTGCTTAGTTTATTTCTATTGTTACAGTAAACCAATGTTCATTGTTGATTGTAGATTCTCAAAAGTTCATTCTAATGAAATGTTTATACTTTAAAAGTCGTAAAATGTCTCTAAATTGAACTTCATTTAAAATTTTGCTGTATTTTAAAAGAGATGTAACAATAATAAAAATTATAGCGATTTCTCAGGTTGTTTCTATTATCATAGTTATGATTCAGCGCTATGATTTTATTTTATTATTTTAACCATATCAGTCTGCAATTTTGCAACTCCCTGGTGAAGGAAATAAAACCATAGCACTTATAAAATGATTTAAATTAATAAGATCTGTTATAATAACATAAAAGTGAAATGAAAACAGACATTATGGAATCCTTAAAAAAAACAGCTATAAAAATGTAGTTCATGTAAATTCTTTTAAGGCAATGGCAAATACTAGTCAGTCGCTTAAAGTCAGCGCTATCATGTGATCTAATTGTAAAAGGTTTTTTTTACACAGACATGTGGAAATTTGATAAAACTTTCCCATATGGAAAGCAGAACATGTCAGTTGGAAGTTTTAGACGGATTCTGTGAAGTGAAGTTTAGATGGTAGTTTGTAAAAAGGATTGTGAATTTCTAAGTTACTAAACTCTAAGAAATAAATCTGGAAATTTTTACATTAAAACTGAAATTTACAAGAAAAACACTCTGATAGTCACAAATTTGATTTTGTTTTAAAACAGAATGCTGTGAGGCCTGGTTTATTCAGAGTTGGGACGTCCAGATTATTTTGATTGAATATGTAGGTAACTATGGCATACACCCGACATGTATTCCATGAGGTTTAAATCAGCTGTTGACAGTTTATGTATTTACGAGTCTATATCTATGTACATATTATGACTCTAAGTATTTCTAGATGTATTTTGAAACTTCTATTTTCTCTTAAGTTTAAGTTGGGTTTATCAATCAATTCTTTAATTTCTACCAGGCAGTATAATATGAATAAGCATAATATGTACACTATATGGCAAAAAGTGACCGGCCACTTGCGATTTTAAACAATTCTAGAAAAAAAACATGAGGAATTATCCTGAAACTCTAAGAGTATAAACGCAATGGTAAAGGTCATACATTTCCGTGAAGATATTTTCCCGAAACTCAATGGAGGATCGTCAATAAATTGAAAAAGAACGTATATCTTTCGGACAACCTTGTCAAAACTAATGTAGCAAAATCATTCAAACTATATATTATAATTAAATGGGTTATTGTAATAAAATATGTCCATTTTTATGTGGATAACATGCATAATCTTAGAAAAAATAAAGTTTTTATAAAAACAGTCCCAGATTTTTCCGAGTTTTTTTTTCTTATAATTTGCAAAGTTCTTAATATAAAATAATATTCTTTTTTTTTTTTTTTTTTTGAAAATATATCAAGCACCATTGTACACAAAATCCAGTAATCAGATTTAAATAATAATAATAATTGTATGAAAAATGAGCCGGTTTACTAAATAATTTTTTACTGCGCATGCCTGAACGTATCAAAATTTCATTTGCATATTATGTTAGCTAAATGTATACAACAACGTTTGTGAATGTCTCAAACACACAGTTTGAAAATTCTGAAAGTGATCGTCGATAAAATAAGCTCAAAATCAAATTCTTCTAAAATGAAGCAAAAGGATGTGGAGTTGTATCCATATATCTATTGATTAGTTCCAATATAGAATAACACTATTATACGTACGTTACAGTATATACGTAAAACTATATTTGGATACAATCTCTCATTTTTTTTGCTTTATTTTCAGAAAAACTGATTTTGAGCTTTTTATATAGACGACCACTTTCAGAATTTTCCTTGTAAAGGAATTTTTTGGGTGATCCTGGAAGTAAATCATAAGTGCTACACAGTTCATTTTCAATATCGGAAATACCACAGTAAAACTGCAATTACATATATATGAAATTTCGTGGTAATAGCAAAATACTTACCTGAGTTAGAGAACGTACAGATTTAGAGACAGATAGCCAAACAGATACAGGGACAGATAAACACGCAAACAAAACTCATAAATACTTTTCAACTTTGTTAAATGTCTTAATAATCGCACAATATTTAAGCGAGTTAAAGCATTAATAAAGTACAAATGAAGAGACAAACCAGATTCGTAAACATTTTTTTAAGTTTTAAAAACACTTATTTTTAAGTAGAGTAAACAGAAAAAGAAGTAATAATTATCAATTTCATGAGGAGATATTTTAAATGTACAGATATATTATACACCCGAAGGTTTAACACAAGAAAAGGGGATTGGGAACTTGACTGAAAGCAGCGGTAATACACATTCGGTTTAGAATTTTTATTCTTGTTTACTAATTATATAAGCTACATTCCTATGCAATAAAAGAATGATATAAGAAAATGATATAAGAATAAAAGAATGATGAGATTGAATATGATATTTAATATCCGAGGAATCTTTAAGGATAAATATATCGTACATAATTTGAAACTCTATGTAAATTAATGATAATTACGCAAGTTCTGAGGCGAATAAGTATATAATAAATGTATAAATATTCTTTCTCATTTACAACCGGCATGTGCGCAATTTACAATACAGAAATTAGTTTATTATTCACTCTATTGTGAGCTGATTGAATGAAATATCTGAATACTAATTACGAGGTTGAGGTTTTCCGTATTTCATGAAAATATTCAAAATGATGTACAGAAATGTTTCTCTTTTTATAAAAGTTTGAAGAATAAATTAAATTAAAAAATAAATGATGTTTCGAAATACTCAATAATTATTAAACATTTTCGGAATTTATATTTAATAATTTCTATATTTTCTATTATTTGTATCTGCTTAACTAAAATAGTGTGATAACATGTGTAAGATGAGTCCGATTCGTGAAGTTTTTGTATGTTTTTTTAGAGCTAAATACGATTTAACCCGATCATGTTAATTTACATTGTGAGATTCGGAATTACAAAGTATTTCATGCATTTATTTTTGTAAAATGAAAAAACAAGTTGAATATGTATTTTCTGTAAAGGGGTCCGAGCTACAAAAATCTTTAGATATTCTAAAAAAGATTTTATTGCATGCGTAAAATGCCCTTCAAATCATGGTTCTAACTTAATTATAACAGAAAACATTAAATTTTTCTTTCTGGAATGTTTTCCAAATATAGCTATCAAGCAATGTTTCTCATGAATTGACTTCTTTTGAAAAGATGCGTTTTTCTTCATGATGGATTTTTTCACAATTTCTTGGATTTAAATTGTTATAACTCAAGAACCGTTAAAGGTAAATGTTTTTAACTTGGAACATGTTTTTTATTGTTATACTTTAATTCTGATTCAGCAAATTAAAAAAAATTACTTTTGAAAATATGATTTTTTAAATAAAAGTTACATCATTTTTTCAAATTTTTAATTTAAGTAATTTTAATTTTTTTAAAAGTCATTGTAATTTTTTTAATTCTGAAGGAAAATTAAAATTTAAATATTTCAATTTATTTAAATGTAAAAAAAAATGAAGTTCTACGAATAATATTTTGAGTTATTTTAAATTACCCCACATTAAAAAAAATTAATTTTAAAAACTATGAAAGTTTTATCATGTGATTTTTTTTTTGCAAATAATATGATTAACCACCACAAAAACATTCAAAATTTTAACTCAATAAATAAAAATTATTTTCAAATGTGTCCCGGACCCTCTTAAACAAACTGCCATTTTTACTTTATTTGTTTGTTCTTATTGGATTTATGAAATTTTTGAATCAAATCCATATGCTTTATTTAAAAAATGATATTAATCTAAATTCTGTTATTCTCTATATTATTTTACGTTTTCGTTTAAAGAAAATCAATATTAAAATATTCCTTCCAAAAGCATTCAAATATATATAACAATACTATATAATAAATAATCACAGCATGAAAAGCTGATTTCCTTTAATATGCTTTTTAATAAAATAAGATTTTATACTTTTCTGTAACGAATCTTGCATTAAATTTTTATAGTATGTAACTTATACATTAAAAATGACAGAATGTCAATCTATTGGATGGTAGAATTATTGAAAAAAGTCTTTCTTCATAAGAATTTGTTTCCAAAATGACACGAAAACCAAAGTGGCAGCACTACAAAAGTGTTCTCCAGTAAAGGAAATGATTTCCCTAAAAAACATTCCATATGGCGTCACATTTACTGCGAACTTCTTTTTTATTATCTTCAGAAATGATTCTTCGCGGGAGATGTTGACATTTTCCTCAAGCTGTTAATTCGTAAGCAAAACTGTCAGCTCCGACAATATTTTTTCTGAAGAACTTTAAAATTACAAGATTTAAAACTCTTCTTGTTTTTGCATTAACGTATGATGTGCCGTGTTCTCATAAATTTATGTAATTAAAAAAGCTATCTTTCCAAAACGGAAGTGCACATATTATTTGTTATACAGAACATACTAATGAAATAATAACCTATTATTATTGCAGCAATATTTAAAGTGGCCTTAGTAAAGAAGAAAATTAATATCCTTCAAAGAAGATGCCACGCAAGGTAGGCTCAATTTATGTATATTTATTGAACAATTATTTTAACTTTGAATTAGAACTCACCTCCTTCAAATTATGAGGGATGAAAAAGTTCTTTTTTATCTAAGTAAAAATATCTGCCCATAAATTTATTTGAAGTAAATAATCTATAAACATTTTTTGAAAATATATATAAATACTATTGTAATTTAAATAAATAAAATGGCTACTAGAGATATAGCTATTATTGAGAAATTGAATGACCAAAATTATAGTAACTTGGCTTTTAAATTAGAAAATCTGCTGCAATCCCCCACCGGATCCTGTAAGTGCAGAATGGAACAAAAATAATATTAAAACGAAAACGATCATTGATCAATGCATCGAAGATTCACCAATTATTCATGTCAAACATCTTGTAAATGCTAAAGAAATTTGGGAAGCTTTAAAAAATGTACACTTGAGAAGTAGCCTTTCTTCCAAACTTTTTCTTCTTAAAAACTGTATTCTCAAAAATTAAGTGAGGGGAGAGACATGATCTCCCACATAAACAACATTTTATCAATTAAAGATAAACTATTTGCTATTGGCGAGGAAATCCCTGACTCGCCCTACTGCTTTGTTCGCTCCCTAGATCTTTCGACCCTATGGTTACCGCGTTAGAAACCAGCTAGACGGATCTAACTTTAAATTACGTAAAAAATAAATAGATTGATGAATATAAACATAGATGCGAAAACAGAGACGCGAGTTCAAATTCGCGAGATTTGGCTTACAAAGTAATAAATAGATCTGAGAATCATGAAGCTGTTTCGAGCCTACGCGACACAGCATATAAGGTAGTAAATAAAAATGCTAGAAATAAGAAATTTTGTATGTTTTGCAAACGGGATAACCATTTATGCGAAGAATGTTATCATTTAAAGAACAAAATGCAAAATAATAATCAGAGAAATATTTAGAATCGAAATAAGTTTTATAATAATTCAAACTCTTTCAGAAATAATTCGGGAAATTACAAAGGTAATCAAGGCAATGTTAGGGATGCTTACAACTTCTATTTTAAAGGTAATGTCAATGTAGAAATAGGTTTGAATAATTTTTCTACCTTAACAAATTCAGAAGAAAACTTTTATAAGTTCTCCGAACAAAATTATCCCGCGTGCGATTTAATGTCTGCTAATAGCGCACAAGAACTTACTATAAATAAATTCGTTATCGCTTCCGGCTGCACAAAACATGTAGCATTCGCAAAAGAAAATTTCATAAACTTCAAAACCGGAAATTTTGGTAGCATAATGATAGCGGATGGATATAAACTAGATTCACATGGTATGGGTGATATTAAACTTTGTACAAATTCACCACATCAAATTATACTTAAAGATGTTCTTTGCAGTCCTAAATTACAAAGGTTATATTATCGGTATTTATTATCGGTAAAGAGAGCAACAGAAAACGACTTTAAAGTTATTTTATAAAAGATTCTTGTAACTTTGTTAAATACAATAACATAGTTTTAATAGCGGAGTTAAATAATAATCTATATGAAATTTGTCCTAAAGATGAATACGGATATACGGTCAAAACTCAAATGTTTTGTGATAATCCAAGTTGTATTACAACTTGGCATAAACGCCTAGGACACAAAAATTTTGAATCGATCAGATATCTTGTGAACCATAAGTTAGAGAACGGTATAATCTTAAGTGACTGTAAACATGATAATATATGCACTAAATGTATCGAAGGGAAAATGTCATAATTACCTTATCCTAAGGTAGCATCAAATTGATCTAAGGAAGTCCTTTCACTAATCCACAGCGACATTTTCGGTCCTATGTATTCGGAGACATTCACAGGTAAAAGGTACTTTATTACGTTCATTGATGATTGTAGCATGTTTACTATGGTTTATTTACTTTCACACAAATCGGGAGCCCTAGAAAAATTTAAAGATTTCTCTGCACTAGTAAAAAATAAATTTGGTTGTTCGGTCCTTGTGCGCATGCCGAACGAGCTCCGCAGTTCTGCGGTCATGTGACCGAGAGTTTTAGTTTTGCACTAGCTGTCATTGTGGCACGTTGTGTTTATTTCAGCGGGTCTAATCCCCAACATTCTAAAGCGAACAGCGGGATTTATCCCCAAATGTTCCTATATTTTAAATAGCGGGACTACTCCCCATATAATTGACGAATGTCATTTAAATAGCGGGACTACTCCCCATATAATTGACGAATGTCATTTAAATAGCGGGTTTATTACCCCAAAAAGCAACTTTATTGCATCTGTATTCTACTACATCTACTTCTGTGTTCTCATTTTGTGTTCTTCTTGTTGTGACTGTTTGTGTGTGTACCTCTCTGTGATATAAATATTCTAAAGGTAAGCCACCGTGTCATCAATTTAATTATACACACACAGTCTTCACATCCATTTGATGGTCCGTCATCGCACGAGTCAGCTGAAAACCTATGGAAAAGCTTAACAGAGCAAAAGGTGCTTTAAAAGGCGCCATAACAAAGCTAGAAAATTTCGTTAGCGACAATAAAGAACAAAGTAATTATTCAAGTACAGAGCTCGAAATAAAGCTTAGGAAAATACCAGAGCTTCAAACAAAGATATCTGAAATACGGGATAAATTCTATGATATTCCCGAGATTAAAGACCTATCTGAAGTAGAACAAGAATTAGACGAACTTGAAGATCGTCTTGAGAAACTTGAGGTAAGTCTCAATATATTTCTTAACAATCTCAAAGTATCTGAAATAAATGTTCATGTTGATAATATTGAATCTAGAAATGTCAATAATGTTAGAGTTAAATTGCCTGAAATCCCATTACCAACATTTAATGGTAAATATGACGAGTGGTCAATCTTTAAAGTACAATTTACCAATTTAATTATCAATAATGAACAGCTAAATGATGCACAAAAGCTCTTCTATTTGCGAGCATCGCTTAAAAATGAAGCAAAACAACTAGAAAGTGCTGACGATTCCTTTGACTCATTGTTTGCAGCACTTACTGAAAGGTTCGAAAATCAACGTTTGCTCATTGATACTCATTTATCAGCCATAATTAATTATGAAAAAATACATTACGAGTCCTCTAAAGAATTGAGAAATTTTATTGATTGTGTAAATAAAAATTTGAGGGCCTTAAAGGTATTACAATATGAACAAAATAATCTGTCTGATGCTATCCTTATAAATATTATATTACAAAAGGTAGATAAAGAAACCAGGAAATTATTTGAATATTCAGTCAAAAAATCAGAATATCCACAATTTGCTGAACTAATGTCATTTTTGGAAAACAGAAGTTCTACTCTAGAAAGTGTAAATAGATATTCTGCTTCAAAACCTTTTAACAAAAACATTCCCCCTTCAAACAAAACAAAAAATTTCATGCTAAATTCGAATAATAAATCGAATGTGAAAACTTGTGTTTTATGCAAATCCGCTTTTCACAATTTGAACAAATGTTCTCAGTTTCTAAAAATGAATGTATCAGAACGATATGATTTCGTAAAGAAAAATAAACTGTGTTCGAATTGTTTGAGTCCAAAACATCTCGTAAATTGTTGCGTTTCAAAGTATAATTGCATTCACTGTGGACTACGACATGCCAGTCTCATTCACCGAGAAAGAGAAAATAAATCAAAAAATGAACTTTGTTCTGACGCCATTCCCCCTTCACACCCCCCTGCATTTAACGCAGGTGTCACTGAAAAAGAAACAAACAATTTGGAAAATAATGACTCTTTGAAAACCTTGAATAACGTAAACAATGAAAATAAATCGGTTTTATTGAGTACTTGTTTTGTTTTTATCGAAGATAATTTCGGAAATAAAATAAAATTTAGAGCTGTTTTAGATTCCGCCAGCAACAGTAATTTTATATCAAGAGATTCTGCAGACATGATAAAATTAAGAAAAAGGTTAATTAATGCTCCAATTACTGGATTAAACGGATGCACTCAAAATGTAAAAAATAAAATTTCTACTGTGATTAGCAACGAAAACGGAACTTTTGCGGAAAAAATAGATTTCCTAATTGTGCCTAAAATTACGGATGTAATTCCGTCAACGCAATTAAATGTTTCTAACATTAAATTACCGAACTCTGTAAAACTAGCAGATCCTACATTTTTTAAGCCGGCAAAGGTGCATATATTAATTGGTGCTGAAAAATTTTACAGAATTTTAAAACATAATTCCGTTAAGATTTCTGATAAACTTTCCCTGCAAGACACTGTTTTTGGATGGATTCCAACTGGTACATTAGATGAGAAAAATTGGTCTGAAAATATTGCTATGTGTAATATTGTTAGAGATTCCGATGAAGTCAATGATACTTTGAAACAGTTTTGGGAACTCGAATCTATTGGCATTAAGCATGAAGATCCAAAAATATCAGAAAGGGATCAGGCGCAACAAATATTCGACAAAACAGTCAAATTTGTGGGCGATCGTTACGAAGTTCAATTACCCTGGAAAAGAGATTGGAAGGAATTAAGTAACAACTTTAATGTTGCAAAAAAGCGTTTAGAAGGTCTAAAAAGAAAATTGTATCGAAACCCTGAACTTTTTCGCCAGTATTCTGAAATAATAACAGATTATTTGAAGCATGGAATTATAGAGCAGGTGCAAGAAAATGAACCTGTTTTAGATAGGGCGGTTTATTATTTACCACATCATGCGGTCTGTAAGGAAGATAAACTTACAACTAAAGTCCGGATAGTTTTTGATGCCAGCTCTCATGATAATAATGAGTTGTCACTGAATGATTGCTTATGGCCAGGGACGAACTTAAATCCACTTCTCTTCGATATTTTAATCCACTTCAGATTGTACGAAATCGCCTTTTCTTCTGATATCGAGAAGGCATTCCTTCAAATATCGCTTGCAGAAAGGGACCGGGACTCTGTCCGATTTCTTTGGTTCGATCACGATTTAACATCTTTCAAGGTCTTCAGATTTAAACGGGTGCTTTTTGGTGTCAATGCCTCCCCGTTTCTTCTATCAGCTACCATTAAGGAACACATCAAGCGATTTACGAACATGCACCCGAGAACTGTTTACCTACTCGATAAATATATTTACGTGGACGATTTTATTTCTGGTGAAGATACTCTGGAACAAGCTCTTGAGATTTCTTTGAGTGCTAATAAAATAATGTCTGAAGCCGGAATGACTCTTCGAAAATGGATAACCAATGATGAAGCATTATTGGGGTGTTGGAAGAAGGAAGGTTTAGATATTCAAGCAGAACATTCCACTATAAGTCTAGGAAGCAATCTAAGCAAAGTTTTAGGAATGTCCTGGGAAACGGAGGAAGATTGTCTGATATTTGAAGTCAAAAGCCTAATGCAGTTCTTGTCAACACAAAAGGGTTCAAAACGCCTACTATTGCAAGCGGTTGGTAAAATCTTCGATCCTTTAGGCATGCTCACGCCATACACCATTAGAATTAAATGTCTGTTTCAAGAACTATGGCTAAAGAAGACATCATGGGATGAACAGTTGCCAACTAATGTGCAAGAACAGTGGTTAAAGTGGGTCGAAGAACTTCCAAATTTAGTAAAACTGAAAATTCCGAGAAAAATTCTTGGTTGCCTGAATCAAGTAATAGAAGTAGAAATACATGCCTTCTCTGATGCTAGCAAAATAGCATATGGCACTGCTGTTTATCTAAGAATAAAAAGGGAGAGTGGAGTGGAAGTCAATCTCGTAACCTCAAAGAGTCGTGTTGCCCCTATAAAGGAGATAAGTCTACCTAGGCTGGAACTTCTTGGAGCCTTACTGAGTGCAAGACTGACTAATAAAATCAAGCCCATCTTAGATCAGAAAGTAGCATCTACAGTGTACTACTGGACTGACTCCAGCATTACTCTTTACTGGATCAAGGGCTCAACAAAACGATGGAAGCAGTTTGTCGCCAATCGTGTCAAGGAGATCAATGTTCTCACTGATTCTAACTCTTGGTATCACTGCTCCAGCAAGGACAATCCTGCGGACCTCTTAACTCGAGGTACTAGTGTTAACTCTATTATACAGGACCCAATCCTCGCAGCTGATGTCCTAGAGACTAAGCAAGAACCCATTGATGTACCAGAAAAGGACTATGTTTTAGAGACTAAATCTAAATTTAAAAACAATATTTATGATTGTAATTCTAATATTTCTCTTTCTCTTTTCAGGAATCCTGAAGCAGTAGATTCTATTTTGAGCATAAGTAATAATTATTACAATATTCTTAGCGTTCTAGCTTATGTGTATAGATTCCTGCACAATTGCAAATCTCCAGCTGTAGACAGACGCAGAAGCAGCCTCACCACCTCAGAAATAAAGGCCTCAGAAACTTCTCTAATTAGGCTAATACAAAATTCTGAGTTTCAGGAAGAGATTAGTAGTTTAAAACGGGAGTCAAGGGTTCCTCCTTTTAGTAAAATTAAATGTTTAGCCCCCTTTTTGGATCAAAATAATATCTTACGAGTTGGAGGGAGATTAGAGAATTCAGATTTAAACTTTGATAACAAGCATCAAATCATTTTGCCAAAAGGCCATAAGATTACAAAACTTATATTTGAGTATTTTCACAGAAAATATTTTCATATTGGTCCCCAAAGTTTGATACATTACGTACGTATGAGATTTTGGCCAGTAAGTGGAAAAAATTTAGCGCGTAAGGTAGTGCATGACTGCGTTGTCTGTTTCAGGAGCAACCCAATTACTGCCAAACAAATCATGGGCGTTCTCCCATCAGAAAGAATAACACCGAATTTTACCTTTTGCCATACAGGGGCTGATTTTTGCGGCCCTTTTGAGATTAAATATAAAAATCAAAGAAAAGGGATTTTTCATAAAATCTATGTCGCGATCTTCATTTGCTTAGTAACAAAGGCTATTCATTTAGAAATAGTAACGGATCTAACATCCGATGCGTTTATCGCCGCACTTAAACGGTTTGTTTCAAGACGAGGAAAATGCACTTCTATTATAACAGACAATGCTACGAATTTTAAAGGTGCTAAATCAGAATTGCAGAAACTTTATGAATTAGTTCGTTGCCCCGATGAAAAATTAGCTCATTATCTTACCTCAGAAGCTATAGAATGGAAATTCATTCCTCCTAGATCCCCCAACTTCGGCGGTTTATGGGAGGCCGGGGTTAAATCCTTCAAATATTATCTTAAACGGACATTGAAGGGTTCTAGATTGACAATGGAAGAATTCCAAACCATTACCACTCAAATTGAAGCAGTATTAAATTCACGCCCTTTAACCCCCTTATCGACCGACATAAATGATTTTAGCGTATTGACACCAGGCCATTTCCTAATTGGTCGGCCAATCGATGCTATTCCAGAACCTCAGTTGATTGATATTAGCGAATCGAGATTATCTCGATGGCAAAGAATTACTAAATTTGTTCAGTTAATTTGGAAAAATTGGCGATTAAACTACTTAAGCCACCTCCAAAATCGTACCAAATGGCAGGTAAAGGGTGATAATATGAAACCGGGAGCAATGGTGGTGATAAAGGAGGACAACTTACCTCCTTGTAAATGGTTGCTCGGACGAATCCTGGAGGTCATACCAGGGAAGGACGGCAATGTGAGAGTTGCCAAGGTAAAGACAGCCTCTAACATTTTCCTTAGGTCGATATCTAAATTATGTGTCTTACCTATGGATGAATCCTAATGCATTTTATATTTACTTATATTCTTATTTTATTGATTTAAAAGTGTATTTAAAAATGTTTGTAAATAATTTAGATTCAACTAGTGTTTGTTTTAAAAACTAAATCTTACTTTAAATTTTCATTATTGTATTGTATATTATACTTTATATTGCAACTGATCACTTGTATTTGTTTTGTAATATTGTTATGTCATTGCTATTTTAGTAGTTTGTATTCATAATGTATTTTAAAATTTTGAATGTGCTACGCACATTGCAACGCGGGGCGGCATGTTCGGTCCTTGTGCGCATGCCGAACGAGCTCCGCAGTTCTGCGGTCATGTGACCGAGAGTTTTAGTTTTGCACTAGCTGTCATTGTGGCACGTTGTGTTTATTTCAGCGGGTCTAATCCCCAACATTCTAAAGCGAACAGCGGGATTTATCCCCAAATGTTCCTATATTTTAAATAGCGGGACTACTCCCCATATAATTGACGAATGTCATTTAAATAGCGGGACTACTCCCCATATAATTGACGAATGTCATTTAAATAGCGGGTTTATTACCCCAAAAAGCAACTTTATTGCATCTGTATTCTACTACATCTACTTCTGTGTTCTCATTTTGTGTTCTTCTTGTTGTGACTGTTTGTGTGTGTACCTCTCTGTGATATAAATATTCTAAAGGTAAGCCACCGTGTCATCAATTTAATTATACACACACAGTCTTCACATCCATTGGTAAACAAATAAAAGCGTTTAGATCGGATAATGCAGGGGAATATCTTGGGGAAAATTTTGAAGATTATTTAACCCTTAACGGTATTCAACGCCAATTAAGTGTACCATTTTGCTCACCGCAAAATGGTGTTGCTGAGAGAAAAAACCGCACCCTTGTAGAAATGGCACGCACAATGCTGTCAGACGCAAATCTACCAAGATAATTTTGTGGTGAAGCAATTCTCACTGCCACTTATTCAACAAATAGACTGCCAACTAAAGCAAACAACAATATAACCCCATTTGAACTTTGGAATAATCGTAAACCAAATTTGTCGCACATAAAAACATTTGGCTGCAAGGCATACGTCTATGTAGTAAAATCTAACAGGGCTAAATTCGATGAGAAAGGCGTTGAAGGCATTTTCTTGGGAGATGACCACAGGAGCAAAGGATATAGAATATATATCGGGGATAATAGAGCAAAGATATCAAGATCAGAAAAATTTTTAGAAAACGTGAAAAATGACGCTAAACAAGACCAAAATAATATTTCGACCCCTACCGAAGTTGTTCAAATTGAATTAGGTGGTGGTAAACATGACGCGGACGCAATTCCACATCAGAATCAAATACAGCTTAGAAGATTGGGAAGAGAAAACAGGGGAGTACCTCCCGATAGGTATGGAATTAGCGCAAACATGTGTCAAGTTGAGGAAACCAAAACTTGGAAAGATATAGAACATATGAAAGACCCAAAAATTAAAAATAATTGGTTAGCAACAACAGATGAAGAAATCAATTCACTTATGAAAAATAAAACTTGGAAATTAGTCGACCCACCTCCGGGAAAACATATTATAGGTAATAAACGGACTTTTAAAACAAAACGTAATGCACGCGGAGAAATAGAACGCTACAAGGCGAAACTCGTTGCGAAGGGTTATTTGCAAAAATTCTAGTGTGATTATGATGAAACATTCGCCCCTGTCGTGGCACACACCAGAATAAGAAGTTTCCTAAATGCTGCTGTATATAATAATTTAGATATAATTTCTTTTAGATGTAAAAACAGCATTTTTGCACGAAACTTAGAGGAGGAGGTATTTATGACAGAACCCGAGGGATATATGGTAGAAGATCAAAAGGAAAAGGTGTGTAAACTGAATAAAGCTATATACGGTTTAAAACAGGCAGCTAGAGCCTGGCACCTAAAAATTAGTAAAACACTCAAAAACATGGTATTTAATCAGTGCATATCAGATTTATGCTTGTTCAAACGAAATAGAAACGGAAACATGTCTTATATTATAGTATATGTCGACGACATTTTAGTAGCAGGAAAGAAACGGTATACGGAAGAGATATACAAAGAATTATCAAGGGAATATGAAATAAAATCGTTAGGTAAAGTATCGCACTATTTGGGGATAAATATCAAACAAACAGAAGATGGAAGTCTAATGTTAGATCAAGAAAATAAAATTAACGAAATTGTTAGGAAATTTAACTTAGTAAATTCTAAACCAACTTATACTCCCATGAATACGGATTATTTTAATTTAGATCCTGATAGTAAACTAATGAGTAATAATACCCTTTATCGACAAGCAGTGGGGGCACTCTTATATATCTCCACCATCACTAGACCGGATATATCAGCCTGTGTGGGCATATTAAGCAGAAGAAATGAAAATCCAAGAAAAGTAGATTGGTTAGCAGTTGAAAAGGTAATTTGCTACTTAAAAATAACTAAAGATCTTAAACTAATAATTGACAAAAATAAAGAGCCCGTCTTAACAGCATACTGTGATGCTGATTGGCCATCAGATAAAACTGACCGGAAGTCAACTACCGGCAATATTTTCAATTTGGGCAACAACTTATTGACTTGGTTATGTAGAAAGCAGACCAGTGTCGCACTGTCCTCTACTGAAGCAGAGTATATACCTCTCTCAAAAACTTGTAAAGAAATGGAGAGGTTATTCGTATTGTTGGCCTACCACAAACCCTACCGATCGTAATCTATGAAGATATTATTCCATGCATTTAAAATTTCAAAAAATGTAAAACATCTATCAAACATATAAGTGTTAAATGTCACAGCGTAAAGACTATGATAGAAAATGGAATTATGTGTCTACACTATTGCCCTTTCAAGCAAATGATTGCTGTCCCTTGCGAAACCTCAGTTTGAAACTTTTAGATCTCAGCTGCAACTGAGCTAGCACTTTGAAAACAAAAGTGGGGGTATTGGAAAAGTCTTTCTTCATAAGAATTTGCTTCCAAAGTGACACTAGATGGCAGCACTACAAAAGTGTTTTACAGTAAAGGAAATGATTTCCCTAAAAAACATTCCATATGACATCACATTTACTGAGAATTTGTTTTTTATTACGTTCAGAAATGATTCTTCGCGGGTGATGTTGACATTTTCCTCAAGCTGTTAATTCGGAAGCAAAACTGTCAGCTCCGAAGATATTTTTTCTAAAGAACTTTAAAATTACAAGATTTAAAACTCTTCTTCTTGTTTTTGCATTAAAGTATAATGTGCCGTGTTCTCATAAAATTTATGTAATTAAAGAAGCTATCTTTCCAAAACGGAAGTGCACATATTATTTGTTCTACAGAACATACTAACGAAATAATAACCTGTTATTATTGCAGCAATATTTAAAGTGGCCTTACAAGGAAAGTCTCCATACGGGCATACTCAGAAAAATCTGAAAAAATTACAGAATGTTCTTCTGATATAGTTATATATGTTTATAAAAAGAATTTCGGCGGAACCTCCTTATAACATACGTAAAAAAATAATAAAAATTTCATATATTTGGCCATTTATCTCCGGTTGGCGAAAAAACGAAATTTTGAAAAATACGCTTTTACGCTTCGAATACTTTTTAAAGAAAAAACTTTCTATGTTCAATTTATTTAAATAAGTTTAGTTTAAGTAATTTTAGTTTTGCATTTTTACTTTACTTTAAGTGTAATTTTGTCATATACGTTTATATGTACTTATAACAAAATGAAATTAATATATTTTATCATTTAAAATACAATTTAAATTGATTAAAATTGTTCCAAATTGAAAAATACACTGTTAAAAATCTGCTGCATTTTGTTGCAACGCACTCCCTTGCTTGTACAGAAAACGGTTACTTGGCCGTGAAATAGAGCTTTCTTATTGGTTGGAATAGAGATATTATATACAAGCGGTGGAGTGCGTTGCAACAAAATGCAGCACGGTCAATTCACCGTGCTATGGAGCATTCTCATAGGTCAGAAGAGTTATATTCTATAAAAGTAGTGGAGTGACGTTGCAGTAAATGCTGCAGATTTTTAACAGTGAAGTCAATTAAAATCAATTTTCAGATTCGTTAAAATCGTCTGCTTTTGGCGAGGAAATGCACTGCTCGCCAAATCCCGCGACGCTTTCAGCTTTTCACGCCAATTATTCCAAACTATTTTATTTTTTTACATATCTAATAATGTAATTCCGCCGCTAATTTTCATTGATCCTTTATTACCTACCTGAGTAGTTTAATTCGTATTTTTTTCAAAAAATTCTGAGTATGCCCCCAATGGAGACCTTCCTTGTTAGTAAAGAAGAAAAAGAATATCCTTCAAAGAAGATACCACACAGGATAGGCTCAATTTATATATATTTATTGAACAATTATTTTAACTTTGAATTAGAACTCACCTCCTTCATGAATATCATCTTTCGGAAACTGGTGTTTAATTTCATTTTCTTTTTTTCGCAAGATTGTCAATCAAGTAAAACTTTATTATGTAAAAGTGATTTTTGTAATATAAAGTTTGCTATAACTTTGTTCACTTAAAAGACAAATAATTATTAAAGAAATTTATTTCGAAACAGAATAACGTTAGAGCGTTGAAGTCATATATTAGTATAAATACAAATTTTCTGAAAAAACATTATGTGTTGCTTAGATCTATAGAATAATGGTGTTTGTCAAGGACTCAGTACACTGTAAAAAAATTTGGTCTTAAATCACGATGGTTATACCGTCAACTTTGTACTTCCTTTTACCATAATTTAACTGGCCGGTATGTATACCGTAAAATACTTAAAGTACATGTACCGTAATTTAAATGAACATAATTTTAAATATTTTGTAGTATATGCACCATAAAATATTTAAAAAATATGTACCGTAATTTAACTCGACGGTATATGTACTGTAAAATTTTTAAAGTGCATGTACCTTAAAAAAATATGCTTACAGCATATATACCGTAAATTAAATATGTGGTATATATACCGTAAAAAAATTTATACAACGCATATACCGTAAATTAAATATATGACATATGTACCGTAAAAAATATTTATACAACATATATATACCGTAAATTAAATGTGTGGTATATGTACCGTAAAAGCATTTGTAATCAGTATGTGTACCGTAAATGAAATATACGATATATATACTGTAAAAATACAGGATGATCCAAAAAACACCCACATTTGACAAGTTAAAAAACAAAAACGACTCTAATGAGAAACTTATTTGTAAAAAATCCCTGTCGGCTGGGCCTATAGACGGAGGTAGATTTCGAAGAGTGCTCATTTCAACAATATATATATATACAGGGTGAGCAAAAAGTCCGTAAAAACTTTAAAAATTCATAAAAACCGAAAAAATAACCGAAATGAAAACGGTTTGCAGGGTTAGTATCTATAGGTCACGGGGATTTTTTAAGACATGAAAAAAAAATTCAAAAAACAGCCAATAGGTGGCGCTGACGTACCGAAATCAAAGAAAAGATACCCAAATAAAGAACAGAATGTTTCCAAATCGTTTATTTGACCTGTATGTGTTCCACATGACCACCACCACAGGGGATGACACATTGGAGTCGAGTCACAAATCCAGCAACTGCAGAGTGTAGCAGGTCCGGATGTATATATGACACTTCTCGCCGGATTGAATCTTTCAGCTCCGACAGATTAGACGGACTAGATCGATACACTCGGGATTTCAAATACCCCCATAACCAGAAATCTGCCGGGGTCAAATCTGGAGACTGAGGAGGCCATGGGAACTTGCAACCCCTGCTGATGATATTGTCTTCCCCGAACGTCTGTATCAGGAATTCCTTGACAGATGTACCAATGTGACAAGGTGCTCCATCTTGGATGAATGTGACGGTAGAAAGTGTGGTGGTTACTCGATAACCCCCCATATGTTTAGTATAATTCATTTTTATTAGCCATTTTATTTCATATCACCTTCCTTTTTTTTAATGTTCTCAATTTAAATTTTATTTCGGTTTCGTTTATTTTCATTTCGTCGCCTGTAATGTTTTCTTTCTTACTTAGCTTTCGAATGTTCCAAGCCGGTAAAATCCTGTTCGAAATCATTCCTTCCGGTTTTGGAGATCGTTCGAGAACATTCTCGCTTGTTCTTTGGGTGGAACTTCCGTTTATTCGGACACACCCCTAGCCTATCAAATTCGTTTCCACAGGTGACGTATTTTAAGTCATTCAGCTCTGAGCCACCTGCTTTGGCATCCCCTCTTTACGTGTTTATCAATTCTGTTTTTATTAAATTCATATTTCTCCATACTTTGCATCGTAACTTGGCTTATTTTGTCACCCCCCCCTCTCTCGCTCGCTGCCAAATTGGCGTATTTTGGGATTCCAGTAACCTTTTCTCTTTTTCCCCTGGGCTCTCGGCCACCTGAGAGAGTTGCGCTGCTAGACACCTGCCGTAATGGATGCGGTCGGATGATTGGAAGTTTTGGGTGGAATTTTTCGGGGCATGTGTGTGTGCGCCCCTCGAGACCGTTGTATACGGGCAACATTTCAGGGTGCTATGATCACGCCATGGTTTCAGAAAAGGTTGATTTTTCAAGGCTGCGAGGAGCAAAGCCCCTTCAAAGGCATCCCGAAATTTTTATGTTTTGTGCCTTCTCTTTTTCGGATTACAAAAGTTAAATAAGGACCCACCATAGACCTTCTGTTGGTTGTTCTCGTGGTGCCTTCATATCTAAAATTGGAATGTCGTCATATGTCTTCTAAGTATTAATTTTGTTGTCATCATCTCATCGTTAACAATTTTCTTCAACTGCCCAAATTTCTTCATTAATCTTGTCATATAATCGCCGTCCTCTGAATAAACAAGCAGAGGTGAAGATGAGAAGATTTTCGTTTGTGAACTGAAGAAGTTTTATTTACATAAAGTTTATTTTATTTCATTATTTGGCCCATCTTTATTCTAATATATTTGAAAAATTCACGGGGCGCTTCAGAGAAGATATTGGTGTACATCTATGCATAATTGAGAATACAGGTATATCTCTATATTATTCTTCTTCTGATATAAATGTTTTGAAAATACATGTTTTGAATGATGTCTTGAAGGAAATGATGATATTTTCCCTTTTGAATCACAAAAAAATTTGTAGTTCGTGCTCTCAAGAGATATATATATATATATAAAAAAAAATGTGTTGTACTGAAGAATGTTGGTTTTGTTTGAAACATGTTAATTTTCGAGAAATATCTTCATTTATAAAGTTATTGCTATAATGCAAATGTTTAACTACTATGAGAAACAAAAAATGTTTCTATAAAGAAGAATTTTGATTTTCATGATAAAAAAAAAATACAAGTCTTACACAAATAAATAAATATTAATTTTCAACCAAATAATGTGTATTAATTTCCTGTGCATGTTTGGATTCACTTCTCATCATCTGCCAAGGACTTCACAGGTAACTTTGTTTTTTTCTTCAAATTTATATTTTATAATTTTGTATTTAGTTTATCATCTTCATGGTTAAAAGAATATTTTTATTATTTTAAGTGAAGTAAGGATGGTCACTTGGGTCGTTTGCAGGCCCCCATTCTCCGCGATGTGCTGTCATTATCACGATCATTTATTTGGCCTAATTGTGGGTAGAGGCAAATAAAAAGTGCTTTTTCCACTATCAAGTAAACATAACATTATTTTTTTCTTTGATGCCCTGACCAAAGCGTCAGCTCATACATAACACTTATTTCCTGTGGTGCCGTCACCAAAGCGTATCCAACATTCCATGACCATCCATTTTTCCTTTGCTACCATCGTATTTTCGTTATATTTATACATATTGTCGTCATTATCTTCAGTTAATTCTTCATTATTTTTCAAGTTATTTTCTTCATACATTAATATTATTAATTATATTTTATTGAGAGTGGTGCAGTAATTAATTGCAACATATTGATTCTATACTGAAATAATATTTTTCTGGAGCAGTGCATGATATATATATAACATAATTTTTCCATATATATTTTTTCTTGTCTTGCTATATTTTGCAACTAATATATATATGCATTATTTAACGGAGGTACTGGTAAAAATTATTGTTCATGCTAAGATAAATTATTCTTCTTGTCATACATATAATAATTTATGTTTTGAGCCATATTATATATAAATATTTACATAAAATATTTGGGTCTTATATTCTTCATATGATACTAATATGTTAGTATGCGTTTTCTTCTTTTTTTTTAATATATAAAAATGGTTTATGACGTATATGAAAGTCATCAATATTTTAAATAACGAGTCAATTTATATATATATTATTCATCACAAGACCAGTCAATAACCAAATTTATCATGTCATATATTGAGCTCTTATATTAAATTTTTCATCATGCCTCCAAAAGCCAAACTAAATATTGCAATCCAACCTTTCGACGGTAACCCTCAGACTGTAGAATTTTTCTTCGATCAATTATCTGACTTACAGGAACTAAATAACTTTACAGACAAGGAACTTTTTGTTCTCTTTAAATCAAAACTTGAGGGCACCGCCTTACTCTTCTTTCTTGAAACTCAGTCACAGCTCAAGAACTCTAATTTTAATGAAATTCGAAAGGCATTTATAGACTATTTCTTACCCACAAAAAAATCTGTTTCTCTAAAATCTTTACAGAACTTGACCTTAGATTCAAATGAATCAGTTAAAAATTTTGCTTTTCGGTTGGATAGACAACTTCGACTTGCTTACCCAAAATTGGATCTTTCTGCTCTTAATTCATTAAAATTTACTCATTTTCTTGAGGCTTTACCTAAACAAATCAAACGTAAAATCTTAGAAGAAAATATTACGTCCTTCGAATTAGCTCTTGAACGAGCAACTTTTCTTCAAAATATTTATGACTCTCCCCCTAAAAAATCTTATGAAAATTTTAATCAAGCCTATTGTATCGATTCTGAAAATGTCCACGATAATTCTAGTAATACTCTTCATAAAACTCCTATAAAGCATACGAAGGATAAAATTTATCACAATTCTCAAACCAACTACTCTCCTTTACAAACTCAAAAGGACAGTTCTCATACTTCTCGTAATTTTCAAAGAAGACCTAGGACATTTTCGCCTTCTCCACCGAGACAATAGGCTACAAATAAACGTAACAATAATTTTCGTCATCAAAACTTTCACCGGAAACGTCCTTATCAACCAACCTTTGACAAATATTCTCACAAAAAAAATTCTACATCCTTTTATCACAGACGAGATGTTGTGCAGTGTGCGTTCTGTGGGAAATTTAATCATCGTATGGACTCATGCTACAAATTCAAAAACATTATTGGTAATTCTAATCAAAACTCTTCAACTCAGGTTTCGTCTCACCCTTACAGAAAGAAAAGCCACACCTCTTCTTCTTCTGAAAATAACAATGTTTATCATTTAAACAAATAAGGGAGACTGGTTCTACTGACCGCCTTCTCTCCCGTAATTCTCATTCAGGGTCAGTACACTTTGACAACAACAACAAACATCAACAATTGGACAAACGCTCGTCAGTCACTTTAGTGTCATCCACAGCTGTCCAAACTTCTCCTATGACATCTAAATTTAACAAATCTTCTTGTTCATATAATTCTTTGCCTTCCAAACAAAATTTTCAAATCAACGATGACATACAAGAAAATCATGTCATATGCAGTTCTTTTAACAACTCTTATGTTCTTCCATGCATCCTAATAAATGTTCAACATAATGAAATCTCCACATTAATAGATACTGGATCAAGTTTATCTCTCTTGGATGAAGAATGCTTTAATAGCATTAAATCCAGGCTTCATTACAAATTTTTATCCAGGAATGTATCCGTGTCAACCATAAATTCTAAGGTTTTCTTCAAAGGATGCATAGAGATAGCATTTAAAATTGATAAATATTTTTTTCATCATGTATTTTACCTTACAAAAATTCAAAATGTTCACTTTCAAGCCATACTTGGCTTTGAGTTTATTAACAAGCATTCTATTACTATTTCTCCAAGTTTTAAGTCTATCCTAATTAAGGACAAACACATTCCTTTTCAAAGTTATAATGAATCTCCTACTTGCTATTTTATGAATTCTGAATATAATTATGTGAATTCAAATGTACCATATTCTCTCGATGCACACAAAATGTCTTATTATGAAGAATCTATGTCAAGTAATCTAACGAGTGATACTTACATTGATAATACTTGTGCAAATTATGATAATTCAAGTTTACAGTTGTCCAACAATTATACAACCTATCCTTATTATTATAATGTTCAAAATAATGGTTTGTTTACAAATAATATGGCTCATTCTGCTATGAATTTTCATAATCCTTATATTGATGATAATTTTACTTATTTTCCTAATTATTTTCCAACTGATTATGGTAATATGGTGAATTATGTGTCTACTAATGATAATAATATTCCTAGTAAGAATTTCTCATCTGAGAATACTAATGATGATAACTATTTTAGTGAAAAGCAAACTCATTTAAATTATGGTAATAAAGTCTTGGTGAATTCCAACATGGTACAATTACTCAATAGAGAAGTAATACCTCCTAATTCGTTTGTTTATTTACATGTTAAGTATCTCAATCCTCCATCTGAATATTTTGTTTTCAAACCAAATTTAAAAAATAAAGGTCTTATATTACATGAATCATTGCACTCAAAATCTTCCATTCAAAATGATTTATTTTTGGTTGTATGTCAGAATATATCAAAGCTCGATATTCATTTAAATAAAAATTCAATTATTGGTGAATGTATCAATGTAGATGAAAAAGATATTGAAGAATACTCTTTTGATTTAGAATTTGAAAACGAATATTGTACTTTAATTTTGCCATCTGAAGAGATTAAGAGAAAACGTATTCAAGAATTATCTCCAAATGACTTTGATCTTAAACATTTACCTCCTCATGAAAGGGAAGCTTTAACAAAATTATTATGTAGTAAAGCGCTTGCCTTTTCAAAATCTCTTGACACTTTAGGTCATACTGACCTGGTCAATCCTCAGTTTACCATGTTAAATTCTCATCCAGTAAAAACATTACCTTTTCCTGTACCTCAAGCACTCGAGCAAGAAGCTCTTGACCAAATTAATCAAATGTTGAACGCTGGTATTATTGAGAGGTCAAATTCATCTTGGGCGTGTCCCATGCTTCTTGTTAAAAAAAAGAGAACTGATATGTCTAAGCCTCAAAAGTATCGTTTGGCTCTTGATTTAAGATTGTTAAATTCGATTATAATCCCATCATCATATCCTCTTCCTAGAATTCAAAATCTATTGGTGCAGTTGTCAAAATTTAAATATTATACCACTCTTGACTTACCCTCTGCATATTGGCAGATTGCTGTACCTAAAGATATGCAAGATAAACTTAGTTTTACTACTCCATGGGGAATTTTTACCTATTTACGTCTAGTATTTGGCCTGAAGACGGCCGCCAGCACTTTCCAACAATTAATCGACTCTGTTATTCAATTATCTCAAATTGATTCCTGTTATGCATATCAAGACGATATTGTAGTGGGTGCTAATTCATTTGAAGAAATGTCCATGAAACTCACAAAGCTATTAGACACTCTCATTGCTAATAACATTACTCTGTCTCCTGAAAAATGTGCATTTATGCAAACAAGCATTAACTTTTTGGGTTTCCAACTCACAGATCATAAAATTCTTCCTATTACAAGTAATATTTTAAAAATTACCTCCTTTCCAAAGCCTAAAACCAAGAGGCAAACAAAGAGTTTTATCGGCTTGTGTTCATTTTATAGATCATTTATACCTAATTTTTCTAAATTGATTGCTCCTCTCATCGAAGTCACCAAACCTAAAAATAAGTTTTCTTGGAAATCTGAACAAGAAAATGCATTTAAAGAATTACAGGACATTTTCTTCCATAAACCTATGCTCAATCTCCCTAACTGGAATGAAACGTTCTATGTTAATACAGATGCCTCAAAAACAGCAATATCAGCTGTTCTTATGCAGAAATTTGATGGTGAACTAAAACCCATCTCCTATTATTCCAAAACTCTATCTCAATCAGAAAGACACTACCCTGCCATCAAATTGGAACTTTATGCCATTTACAAAGGCATAACTGCTTTTAAATACTATATTTTTGGTCGACCCTTTATTCTACTATCTGATGCCAAACCACTTAATAATTATAAAAAAGCTACATCACCTGCTGATATTACTACTCGTTGGATGTTAGAACTGTCAGAATACTCGTACACATTCCAACATGTTCCAGGCAAAGAAAATGTCTTGGCAGATTTTCTGAGTAGAACTCCTCACATTCCTACTGAAGATCTCAATAATAATCCAGATCTTATTTCTTCACAAGAACCTCTACCTGTTGTTGATAATCAAAACGATTTACATAATGACATTCCTCACTTTCCATGTGGTTTAGTTGACAAAATCCACCATACATGTCATCTTCAAAGTGACTCTTCACCTCCAAATAATGATAATAATCAAGATCCATTATTAGAAATTCTTGATCACACCATCTTCTCTGAACAACAAAAGGACCCAAAAATCAAACAAATTTATGAAGACCTTAAAAATAATAAAAAATCTAAAAGTTTAAATGGCTACTATATTAATCCAAGTAATGAGTTACTTTGCTATAATGGTCATTTCTCTTCAGAAGATATCGAGCTACACAAAGCTGTTTTACCTCTATCACTTCGAGCAAAGGCCTTAAGAATTGCTCATATTACTCATACTGGAATTCATAAAACCATTGTTAATTTAAAGAAAAGATTTACCTGGAAAACCCTTGTTTCAGATACCATTAATTATGTCAGCTCTTGTGAAATTTGTTTAGTAAATAAGAATCATAAAAAAAACACTGCTCCATACCTACCTGCACCACTCCCAACAGCTCCCAATCAAAAGGTCTCTATGGATTTACTCGGCCCATTGAGAAATCGTCAATATGTGTTGACCATGATAGACCATTTCTCTCGTCATTTAGAATTATATGCCTTGAATAATATCAGTGCTGAGTCAGTTACAAAAGCCTTATTGCATTATATTTCCACTCATGGAAAACCCGAATTAACTCTCACTGATCATGGCTCTCAATTTACGAGTGATATGTTTTCATATTTTAACAAAAAGCTTGGCATTAAATTGGAGCATAGTTCTGTAGCCCATCCCCAAGCTAACGGTTTAAGTGAACGAGTCAATTCTCAAATAAAATCATCTGTGAACACAATGGCTTCACAAGGATGTGATATACCAACTGCTCTAAAAATTCACCAATCCATATATAATGCTACACCTCATCCAGCCACAAAATTCACTCCAAATCTTCTTCATTTTGGAAGAGAAATAAACGACATTTATTCCAATTATAAAACTCAAGTTTCATGGAAAATTCTCAATACTGCGTATGAAATTCATAAATTGATGGATGTTATTGAAAAAGTATACTATCAAGCTTACAAGAATAACGAATCATCTAGACAAAAGGTGTACCAAAAATCCAGAGAAAAATTAAAGTTTTCCAACATCAATGTTAATGACATTGTTTACGTAAAATTTCCCAATGTGTTTAACAAGAAAATACAAGGCCCATATGTGGTGAAAAAAATAATTTCTCCTGTGCTCATTCAAATTCAAGATTCCAATAATAGTCATGCTTCCCCTATGTTGATTCACACTAATCGAATCTTGAAGCTTCAAAAGAGAAATGAAGCACTGCAACATCCTTCAGTTTCTTCTGAAAATGCATCACATGATCAATCAGCTGTTGATAATGCATCCTCCACTCCTGTCAGACAACACTCTTCTATTCAAGTTTCAAATCATGATGCTGCATGTAGCACATCTCCTACAATTCTTTCTTCTTCTAAGTGTCAACAAACATCTTCTTGTTCAAGTAAATCAGTACTGTCACAAGCTCCTCCTGATAGCACTCATACTGGTGTTAAAAACAAGTCCACTCAATATAAAAATTATGATCTTCGCCCTCGCAATCATAAACTGTATAAGAAATAGACTAACTTTCTTTTTCCTTTTTCAGGATGACTATTGCTTTGTAGTATAATCAGTCTAAGCTAGCCAGACTGATACTCCAGTAAGAAGAATCACTATGTAATTTTTTTTTTCTTTTCTCCAAGCTGCAGGCAGCTGTTGTTATTTTTTTTCTTCATTATTTAAGTCTTCTTCTCCCTGATACAATTCAGCAGTCATCCTCTTGATGTATGTATGATTTTCAATAGTTTTATTATTTACTGTGTTTATCTATAAGTCATAATTATTACAATATATACATATAATCTCATGCATACCATACTCTACTACTGTTAAATCTTATAAAGTCTTTAATTACAATAGTTGATGCAAAAAATGGAGAAAGAATTTGTCTTTTTATATTCTTGTTATAATACTATATCATTATTTAAAGTTATTTTTGACAAATGTGCATTCTAATAAGAAAGGTGAAATTGTAATTGATATAAGGTAAACATAAAAATGAGTACTCATCAAATTATTTTCTCTATTGTGTCTGCTCTTTACAATGCATGCATGTTTTAACATTTAACCTCTTTTAAAAAAAAAAAGAGAAAAGAAAGTGCATGATAAACTTATATATACTAATATTTCTTCTCTTCTTGGTGAAATATAGAAAGTGAATGACTCACCATAAGTAGTATATAATATTTTTTTTTGTATACTTTTGAGTGTTTATACTTTGGATCCAAAGATGTTTAATGAGTCATTATATATATTTATATAAAGCAAATTCTTGATTTATGACAAATGCAAAAGTGATCACTTACTTAATTTTTTTAAAAATGTTTGAAAATTACAAGTAAATATGTTCTAGATATCTTCTATATAGAAATTTTGACACAATTGATTTTTCTTTGTAAGTTGACATTATCAAGTCATATATAAGATTGACATATTCATATAAGTTTCTTCCTTTTTTCAGAATATTAAACATCTTATGTTTTATGTTTATTTTGAATGAAGTATAGTATTAAAGGTATTTATGCAATTATTGTCAATTTATATTGAAAATGTTTAAGAATATTCCTTTATGAGAGTGTAAAAATTCTCTCTTTGAAAATCATTATATTCACTTTGAAGATATTTTTATTGGAAAATAATATCATGCTTTTGTTACCATTCTTTTTGCAACTTATTATTTTATTCTCTGCGAAAATGTGTTATTGAATAATACTAAGGTTATTCATTTAAGATTTATTGAAAGCTTAAAAGGCTATGTGGTGATATAAGTAAATATTTTTTATGAGAGCCTAACTAATCTCTCTGCACCATTTATATATATATTTTTTATTGTTCAATTTTCAACTTACAAATTCATTCAAGTTATCATGTGTTATTTGAAACCATATATTTTATATATAGTTATAGTATGATTCATATACAGTTATAGTATGTTTCATTTTGTTGACAACTAAGAAAATAGATATACATATTATTGTATAATCAAATATTTTGACATATGCTAAAGCATTCTACTGTTATAGTGCATTTTGCACAGCCTAACAAGAGACTCGTTAAAGTTAAGGACTGTTGCACATAGACATAGACTTTAATTTTTTTTTTTTTTTGATATATATGATAGATACTTCTGGAAGAAATTTTGTATACCTTCCATGTTAACATATAAGGATTACTATCATAACAATAAGTATTTTTCTTTTAGTATTTGAACATCATGTAAACCAGTTATTTATATTCCTATAACTATTTCTGATACATTTATTTTGTGTAACTATTTAGTATATTTGTACATGTGTTAGAAAATATTGTCTCGATGAAAAATTGTCATTTTTGTCATCTCACCAATATTTTCTTTTGGGGGACCCTGGGTAATATGTGGTGGTTACTCGATAACCCCCCATATGTTTAGTATAATTCATTTTTATTAGCCATTTTATTTCATATCACCTTCCTTTTTATTAATGTTCTCAATTTAAATTTTATTTCGGTTTCGTTTATTTTCATTTCGTCGCCTGTAATGTTTTCTTTCTTACTTAGCTTTCGAATGTTCCAAGCCGGTAAAATCCTGTTCGAAATCATTCCTTCCGGTTTTGGAGATCGTTCGAGAACATTCTCGCTTGTTCTTTGGGTGGAACTTCCGTTTATTCGGACACACCCCTAGCCTATCAAATTCGTTTCCACAGGTGACGTATTTTAAGTCATTCAGCTCTGAGCCACCTGCTTTGGCATCCCCTCTTTACGTGTTTATCAATTCTGTTTTTATTAAATTCATATTTCTCCATACTTTGCATCGTAACTTGGCTTATTTTGTCACCCCCCCCTCTCTCGCTCGATGCCAAATTGGCGTATTTTGGGATTCCAGTAACCTTTTCTCTTTTTCCCCTGGGCTCTCGGCCACCTGAGAGAGTTGCGCTGCTAGACACCTGCCGTAATGGATGCGGTCGGATGATTGGAAGTTTTGGGTGGAATTTTTCGGGGCATGTGTGTGTGCGCCCCTCGAGACCGTTGTATACGGGCAACATTTCAGGGTGCTATGATCACGCCATGGTTTCAGAAAAGGTTGATTTTTCAAGGCTGCGAGGAGCAAAGCCCCTTCAAAGGCATCCCGAAATTTTTATGTTTTGTGCCTTCTCTTTTTCGGATTACAAAAGTTAAATAAGGACCCACCATAGACCTTCTGTTGGTTGTTCTCGTGGTGCCTTCATATCTAAAATTGGAATGTCGTCATATGTCTTCTAAGTATTAATTTTGTTGTCATCATCTCATCGTTAACAATTTTCTTCAACTGCCCAAATTTCTTCATTAATCTTGTCATATAATCGCCGTCCTCTGAATAAACAAGCAGAGGTGAAGATGAGAAGATTTTCGTTTGTGAACTGAAGAAGTTTTATTTACATAAAGTTTATTTTATTTCATTATTTGGCCCATCTTTATTCTAATATATTTGAAAAATTCACGGGGCGCTTCAGAGAAGATATTGGTGTACATCTATGCATAATTGAGAATACAGGTATATCTCTATATTATTCTTCTTCTGATATAAATGTTTTGAAAATACATGTTTTGAATGATGTCTTGAAGGAAATGATGATATTTTCCCTTTTGAATCACAAAAAAATTTGTAGTTCGTGCTCTCAAGAGATATATATATATATATAAAAAAAAATGTGTTGTACTGAAGAATGTTGGTTTTGTTTGAAACATGTTAATTTTCGAGAAATATCTTCATTTATAAAGTTATTGCTATAATGCAAATGTTTAACTACTATGAGAAACAAAAAATGTTTCTATAAAGAAGAATTTTGATTTTCATGATAAAAAAAAAATACAAGTCTTACACAAATAAATAAATATTAATTTTCAACCAAATAATGTGTATTAATTTCCTGTGCATGTTTGGATTCACTTCTCATCATCTGCCAAGGACTTCACAGGTAACTTTGTTTTTTTCTTCAAATTTATATTTTATAATTTTGTATTTAGTTTATCATCTTCATGGTTAAAAGAATATTTTTATTATTTTAAGTGAAGTAAGGATGGTCACTTGGGTCGTTTGCAGGCCCCCATTCTCCGCGATGTGCTGTCATTATCACGATCATTTATTTGGCCTAATTGTGGGTAGAGGCAAATAAAAAGTGCTTTTTCCACTATCAAGTAAACATAACATTATTTTTTTCTTTGATGCCCTGACCAAAGCGTCAGCTCATACATAACAGAAAGCGCATCTTTTTCACGCAAACATGGCATGACCTTCTCACGCAGAAGCATTAAATAACGCTGAGCGTTTACCGTAATTGTTTTCCACCCATTTATTCTGCAAAGTGTTTCAAAGAAGAAGGGTTCTATGAAAAATGAACTTGTGAATCCACACCACACAGTAACTTTTGGGGAATGCAATGGTTTCTGAGTGTATTCATGTGGATTAGATGTCACCCAGATTCGACAGTTATGGGTATTAACGTCTCCATGAAGCGAAAAATGAGCTTCATCTGTCCAAAAGTTGTTAAAGACCCATGTGGGATTCATATCAATTTTAGAGAAAGCCCACCTCGCAAATGCTTCTCTCTGTGCAGTATCTGCTGGTAACAGTTCATGGCATGACTGTAATCTGTATGGGTAAAGATTGAGTATTCCATGAAGAATATTGCGGACAAATGATTGGGGTAAGCCTAAGCGTCTGGCTGCTTCACGAGCACTGCTGGTCCCCGCAGCTGAATCGGACGCTAACACTCCCATTTCGGCTGCAACACGCGGTGAGCGGACCTTCATTAAAGATGGTCGTCCGGATCTTACACGATCCTCCAACGTTCCTGTTTCCTCAAACCGCCGAACAAGCTTTATGAGACCTGCCGCTGTTAAAGGCCCCTTTCCCGTCCTCAAATCCTTTTGAAATCGGAATTTACGCAAAGCAATAGTCGCTGATTCCTTGTTCATGTAAAATAACTTCATCAACAAAGCTTTGTCCTTCGCAGTGAGCATCCTTGATCAAGTTCACGGCTCACAACAGTGAACTAGTTGTGGATTAGGAGCGCAAGTTCTTATAACCGGTTCATTTGCATACTTCCGCGGAAATCGCAAGTACCAGCGCCATCTGTCGGCTGTTTTTTGAATTATTTTTTCGTGACCTATGGATGCTAACCCTGCAAACCGTTTTTCATTTCGGTTATTTTTTCGGTTTTTATGAATTTTTAAAGTTTTTACGGACTTTTTGATCTCCCGGTATATATATACACTGTTCAAAACAATTAAAGGATATTGCAGTTTTAGGTGGATTTTGTATCTGGGAAACTTTTTAGCTGATTGATACATGGTCGACAGACACAGTAGGTTATATAAGAATAAATTACGCATGTTTGGCAGAAAAAATGCATTTTATTGCGCATTTGTGTACAAAAGGAAAAAAACACAATTTGTGCATATGAGAAAAAAAGAATAAGAAAAGGTGTTTTCTTCAACGAAAATCATTTTCAGTAGGGGGCATGGTTTCCACAGGCGGCCAGCAACCTTGAACACCTTTGAGGCATGGCCTCAATGAGGCTATTAATGACGAGTTACGGTACTCTATCCCACTCTTCCAGAAGAGCTCTTTCCAGTTCTTGGAGAGTTTGTGGGGTTCTTGGCGGCCAGAAACTCGTCTTCCTAGAGCGTTCCAAACGTGCTCGATTGGATTCATGTCTGGAGAACACGCTGGCCATTCCATTCGAACGATTCCTTCCTCGAAAAGGAAATCCTCCACCAGGTTTGCACGATGTAGCCTGCAGTTATCGTCCATTAAAATGAAGTTATCTCCGATTGCTGCAGCGTAAGGGACTACAATAGGTCTGAGGATCTCATCCCTATATCGGTGACAAGTCAGAGCTCCATCTCGAAAGATGTGGATGTCAGTGCGCCCGTCCATGGAGATGCCACCATACACTAAAACTCCTCCACCGCCAAATCTGACAATTTAGTGCACGAACGCAGGATTATTCCTACTGCCAAGGTCCCTCCAGATGAAAATATGCCTATTATCCGCATGCACAGAAAAACGGGACTCGTCAGAAAACAAAATATTGCTCCATTCATTTCTCTTCCAGTTCACATGCTCAGTTGCCCACTCCCTGCGGTTGCGACGATGCCTTGTCTAACACATACCATCGGTCGGCGAGCATACAGACCTACAGCATGGAGCCAGTTTCGGACAGTCTGAGTTGAAATCGTGGTGCCTGTAGCCAAGCGAAGGTGTTGTTGGAGAAGGGTAGCGTTCATGTTTCGGTGTCTCCGAGCTGTTAACGCTAAATACCGATCTTCATTGGGTGTTGTTGCCCGTCTACAACTTTGCCCTAGTCTTCGGCCTGCACATCCACTCTCCAAAAAACGGTTCCAGATCCTGGAAATGAAACTTTGTGACACTCCAATGGCTTATGCTACTTCGGCTTCAGTTTGACCCCTTCTAACCTACCAACAATTCTCCAAGCTTCTGAATCTGTCAAATGACTTCGCTGAGACATCGTACTCATCGAAACAAAGCAATCACTGAATGCCGATCATCCTTGTCTTCATTCTCTTTTATCCAGTTGAAAGTCAAATTTCATTCGCTGCCGCTCAAGCGACGTTTTTGACGTCGAACTCAAAATTCGCATACTCCACAGTTTGAAAACCAGAAAAATTTGCATTTGTGATTCTCTTCTTCTATTTTCGGCAAAAAAAATTCGTTTATATCTTTATTTTATATAAAACTTCAAATATCTTTTAGTTGTTTTGAGCAGTGTATATATATATATATGATTAGAGATAAACCCTGTTTAATAACTTCATTTGGCCGTTTATGAAAAATTTTTAATTTCATTTTTCTCCAAAAACTGGTTTTATCAGAATCATCTTAAGAAAAATTTTGCTCAAACGCCCATTTTGACAACATATTTTGAAATAAATTCTGAATTTATTAAAAAAACTACCAAAACAGTACATTATACAGTTCCTAAATAACAAAAAACTGTCAGTTGAATGCATTTGAGAAAAAAATTGAATTTAAAAATGAGTCATAAAATAATCGATTTGTTGTTTGAATACATCCTTAATTCTTTAATCATGATTGCTTCGGAAAATTTTGTGCGAAATACTCACTTAGACAGCATTTTAAAAAATATTTCTATCTTTATCAAAAAACTGGCCAATGAGTCACAGTATATAGTTCCTAAATAAGAGGATCTGTAAATTGGATGGTTTGAGAGCGAAATTGGATTTTAAGCGAGTCATAAAAAACGCAGTTTTCTATGTGAAAACTTCCTTAAATTTTCAAATCCCGAAGGCTTCGGGAAATTCTGTTCAAAATACTCTTTTAGGTAGCCTTTTTCAAAATATATTCTGTCTTTATCAAAAAATCGATCAATGCATCACATTATATAGTTCCTAAATAAGAGGATCTGTAAATTGGATGCGTTTGAGAGCAAAAATGGATTTAAGAAAGAGTCAGAAAAAAACGCAATTTCTTATTTGAACACTTCCTGAAAATTTTAGTCGCGATGATTTCGGAAATTTCTGTTCAAAATACCCTTTTTGGTAGGCTTTTTTGAAATATATTTCGTCTTTATCAAAAAACTGACCAATACATTACATTATATAGTTCCTAAATAAGAGGATCTGTAAATTGGATGCGTTTGAGAACAAAAATGGATTTGAAAACGATTCAGAAAAAAACGCAATTTCTTATTTGAATACTTCCTTAAATTTTCAGTCCCGATGACTTTGGGAAATTCTGTTCAAAGTACCCTTTTTGGTAGCCTTTTTTGAAATATATTCTATCTTTATCAGAAAATTGACCAATGCGTCACTTTATACAGTTTCTAAATAAGAGGATCTACCATTTGGATGCGTTTAAAATCAAAAATGAATTTAAAAATGAGTCAGAATATAATCAGTTTGGATTTGAGGTTTGACTCCTATTTTTGTTTAATTTCTTTTCGCTATACGAATTTGTCCTATGAAAAACTTGTCAATATAAAAGTTGTAGATATTTTTGAGAAGATATAAAATAAATTTAATCGTATTTGATATCTTAAAAATTGACGGAGTTATGGATTTGTCTCTTTTTTCACCGCTCTTTTTCTTTTGGTTTTTAATTTTTTTCATCGGTTGATGTTGGTCCTATCAAAACCTTGTAAATACAAAAGTTTTAGATAATTTTAAGAACATTTACAAAAAATTTAGTTGGACTTGATACTTTGAAAATTCACGAAGTTATTAATTTTTTTCTCTCAAAACCCCTGTTTTTTTCGCCCCTTGAGCCCACTTCTAAATTTATCAAAAATCTGTCATGCATAAACTTTTGGCCCATTTTTAAGAAGTAATATAAACTTTAAACCGATTCGATATCTACTTTAATTAAGAAGTTATGGCGTTTTTTCGGTTTTCACAAAAACGCCCCCTATTCCGACCCCCTTGGTCCGATTTTGCCCATTAACGAACTTAGCCGAGATTTTAACCCCTTTGATTTTATGTACCAGTTTGGTGGAGATTGGTGAAGAATTATAGAAGTTATCGTGTCCATAAAAAAGTGAGATATATAGATAGATAGATAGATAGATACATAGATAAATAGATAGATAAACTGGTGCGATTGCAATAGGTAGTATGTCATACGAAATCTACCTAATAGATAGATAGTTAGATAGATAGATAGATAAATAAACTGGTGCGATTGCAATAGGTAGAATTTCATACGAAATCTACCTAAAATATAGAACAGGTATGACGAGAGTTTAAAATGATTATTTTTCTGAAATAACGTCTGAAAGTGTCTTCCATTGCGATCAATATACATTTCAAGACGATGTCTGGAATCTGTCATCACGTCTTGTGGAGGAATTGCTACTCTACCTGAATTACTCTCTTGATGTCAGAATGAGTGTAGGTCTTGTCTCAAGATTGTCTCACGCAGAGGTAGCGGTCTCCACAAGACATAATATGTTAGGTGATGCTATATTTCAGATATTGTCTATAAAGTTACATTGCTTATAATGGACAACAGTTACCAAGCATTATTTCTAAAACATCGTCATTTTAAACTTTTGTCATGCCCATTGCATATTTTAAAACAAACAAGTTTCTCTTTACAGTCCTTTTTTGTTTTATATTATCTTCTCAAACATGGGATATTCTTATGTGTTTTTTTGTAATCAGAATCGACGAATATACATGGTAAGCACAAAGTTTTACTCTTATTATAAAAATTTATTTCGGCTGAAAATATGTTTGTGTGGAACCATTTAAATATTTTGATAAAAATTTTAATAAGACTATTTGTAGGTCATCAAGTTGTGCAAAGATATGTATACTTGTAAAAAAAAAGAAAATTTATTTATTTTTTTTTTTTTATAAATATTAAATTTTCTGTATTTGTTTAGGAAGTTTTTTGTTTGTCATTATGCATAATTGTTGAAGAAAAATTATGGTAAAAAATGTAACTAAAAACAATGAATTTTGCAATCACACTTACATAGCTGCCAGTTACTACAATTTTTTACATTTATTTTTTATATCACTATTTTAAAGCAGTTCTGCTGACACATTTTAGATTTAAATATAGAGCGAAAAATATTATTTTAAAATAGAGGTATAAATATGCTATAAAATTAGTACACTTAGAGAATTAAAAAAAATCTCCAAAAAAGTGTTTACATTTGTGACCGCTATGATAATGTGAGATGATCTCTGATAAAATAAAATGCTAATATTAAATTTCTTCCTTACATTACTATAAATTATTAAAACTTAAAATAATTAATGAATCTTATATAATTTTTATTAAATAGTAACAATGTATTAAATTTTATTAAATATTAACAAATAGTTCAAGAATACCGACTGCCAAAAATTATTTCACACTTCTTTTGTTATTTGACAGTCATACAAACTAAAGGATCAGAAGGGCGTGAAGAGAATACAAATCACATACATTTTCAAAAAATAAAGTAAAATTAACAAAAGTGGTTAAAATTATATATATTTTTAAATACTGTTGTTATTTACTTGGAAATTAGGATTTTTATTTTTTTTCTCAACACATAAATCTAAATTTTCTTACATTTATTTAAATGTTTAAGAATGTCACTCTCTAGCAAACCACCACTTTTTTTTTTTTTTTTTTTTTTTTTTGTTATGTATATGTGGTATTATATTATTCTTGCAAGAATTGATATATCGTTTATAACTTACATTCTTAATAACAAACTTTAATTCTCACTAGAGATCAAGAAAAGTAAAAAACTAGTTGCCGTGTGCAAAATTGCTTATAAAGCGAAAAATAATTATCAAAAAATTAAAAATGTATTTTCATTCCAAATTCCTAAATAGTCAAGACTAAATTTATACATTCATGCTTAAAAATAAGTTTAAAACTGTATCAAAGGAGAGGGTTATTAAGACATTATTAAGAGTTATTAAGGCATTATTAAGGAGAGGGTTTGAAAATCATATTAAAATTCAAAATATAAATGTTTTAGAACATTTACAAAAGAAATTAATATCATTATAATTTAGACATATTTAAAACAAGCAATTAAAATATAAAAAAAAGGTATTTATTACAACGATTAAATTACATTAATACACTATATCATAATACATAGTTATAATATTTATGTATACAATTTATTTTCTTTAACACAGTGTGTCATTTAATTTTATAAACAAATTCCAATAGTTTTGCCCCCTTGGCAATATTATGATTATCCGCCAATTGATTTGTTGTAGTTTGTACCACACACAGGGTTGATCAACATCAAGCACCTTAAAGAAAAAGATTTAACATGGGTATAAGCATTAAAATAAATTGTAGAAGAAAATAAAAAAATAATTTGTAAAAATGGTTTCACAAAATCTTCTTAAGAGGTTATTTCAATATTCACAAGAAGGAACAAGAATGTTAATATTAATTCGATGGGAGAGTTATTTTCAATTTTCTCGTTTTGATTTTAATATATATATATATATATTTACATAGAATAGATAAAGATGATCTACAACTGGGCTAGTTTTCTTTTTCCTATTTTAGTTATAGATTTTTTATATATAAATTGGGTAGTTTCAATTTCACAACCAGTTCTGTAAGTCAAGGAAAACTTTTAAAAAATCTAAAACTAAAATCTTAAAATTAAAAACTACCCCTAAAAAGAAAATCCCTATCTAAAAAAAATGAAAACTGTCAAATGTAGAAAAACGGAAGAAATCCTCGTACGGGACAAATTAAAACGTATAGGGTAACGCCCCTAGTAATTGGCATGCACCAATGATTGGAACATTCCACAAACATGCCCTAAAATAAGATTTATATCCAGTCTTTTAAAAATGCAAGACCATATACCAGTTATATGCTCATTTACATTAAAAGTTATAACTTTGATTTATGTTACTATATGACAGTATTGCCCAAAAAAGAGAAACAATTATGGCTTGTATCAAATTAGTCATTTTTGTTGCAAAAGCTTCTTCTTTCGCTTAAGGAAGGCATACTTTTCAATTCATTATTATCTGATTTATAATATATTTTAAATTTTAATTGACAGCAGTTTTGTTTAGTTAAAAAGGGTTACTTTAATTGTGTAAAAGTATTTTCGACACAAATACTTGGATTTCTGAATTAATGATAGATGCCAATTAATGGTGCTTTAATTTTGCTAGTTCCAAGTAATTGGCACCTATTACAATTACAAGGAATTCGCAAGGAATTTGAGATTAAACCACTTATTTTTGAAGTACTTTTAAAGTTAATGACTAATTTTGTTTATCATTTGTTTTTATTTGAAAATATGAAATATTATCAGTAATTGGAATACATAAAAGCTTCATATGACAATTACTGGGGACAGGATCAAAATTAGTGGGTAATTATATAAGTTTATTGTATTGTTTTAAAGTGTTCACATTTCAGACTAATATGCTGATTTCTTACTCTCTAAAACCTGAAATATGTCATCTTTATCTATAGTAAATTCATTTAAAACGATTAAACCCAATACAAAATGTAATTTTTTTAATATAAACATGTGCCAATTACTGAATCACAAGGTGTCATACATTGGTGCTCCAGGTGCCAATTACTGTGATTTTAACAACTTTTTATAAAAATATTTTTATAAAAATACTTTTTCAATTTTTTTAGCTTTTAGTGGGCAAAATACATGCACAAATATGCATTCTTTGATTTAAAAATATTTCCTAGTAAATATCTTATTTCTTTGTAATGAAAATTGAAGTAAGTTTAAAAAAAAATTTTTAATGTGCCAATTACTGGGGATGTTACCCTACCATATGATAAACCAGAAAGACACATAAAACGAACAATTTATATAGATAACGTACAATCTGGCAACTCAGCCTCACACAATGTTAGTAAAATTTTTAAAAACAAGGCATTACGAGTTAAAGTTTACAAATTAAAGTTATCTGCATATAAAAGCATAAAGATCCTAAATAAACACAACATTGGATTTCCATAGAAACAGCTTTAAATAAATTTTTTCGCTGAATGTTACAAATTCTATTTATATAAATATCCTACATATTTTGAAACTCTATTTATCTAAATTAATGATAATTACGCAAGTTCTGAGGCGAATAAGACAATAAATATTCTTTCTCATTTACAACTGGCATGTGCACAATTTACAAAACAGAAATTAATTTATTATTCACTCGATTGTGAGCTAAATTGAATGAAATATCCGAATACTAATTACGAGATTAGGTTTTCCGTATTTCATGAAAATATACAAAATAATGTTTAGAAATGTTTGTATTTTATAAAAGTTTGAAGAATAAATGAAATAAAAAATTAAATGACGTTTCGAAATCTTCAATAATTACCAAAACATTCTCGGAATTTATATATAATTATTTCTGTATTTTCTATTATTTGTTTATATTTAATTATAATAATGTGAAAACATGTGTAAGATGAAACCGTGCAAATTTTAGAAAGTTTTTTTAGAACTAAATACTGTGATGCTAATTTTTATTGTGAATTTTTGAATTATAAAGTATTTTATGTATTTCTTTTTGTAGAAACAAGAAAAAGAAACAAATAGAATGTGCATTTTCTGTTAAGGGGTCTGGACCAAAAAAATCTTCAAATTTTCTAAAAAAGATTTATAACATGTTTAAAATGACGTTTGAATCATGTTTTTATTTTAATTATAACAGGAAATGTTAATTTTGTCGTTTTGATTTGTTTTCAATGTCTAGATTTAAAAAAATGGTCCTCATGAATTAACTTCTTGTGAAAAGATGCATTTTTCTTCATGATGGACTTTTTCACAATTTCTTGGATTTAAATTGTTAGAACTCAAGAACCATTAAAGGTAGTTTTTTCTAAACTTTGAACATGTTTTTTTTATTGTTTTACTTTAATGCTTATTCAACAAATAAAAAAAAATACTTTTGAAAATATCATTTTTTTTTTCAAATTTTTAATTTAAATAATTTTTATTTAAATAATTTTTAATTTTTTAAATTCAATATTTTTAAATGCTAAATCAAAAATTAATTTTTTTTCTGTTTAATTAATAGTAAAAAATGAAATTCTACGAATAATATTTTGAGTTATAACGTTTTTAAATTACCCCACATTTTTAATAAATTTTATATAAAAAAGATAAGTTTTATCGTATGATTTTTTTTTCAAATAATATGATTAACTGCCACAAAAAAGTTCAAAGTTTTTACTCGATAGTTAAAAATTATTTTAAAATGTGTCCCCGTCCCTTTTAAAGAAAAAGGTTTTTTAACTGCCATTGTCATTTTATTTTTTTCGTCTTACTGGATTTATGAAATTCCTGAATGATATCCATATGCTTTATTTAAAAAATGCTATTAATCAAATTTCTGGTATTCTCTATACCATTTTACGTTTTCTTCAGAAAAATCGATAATAAAATATTTATTCCAAAAATATACAAATAAATATAACAATACTATATAATAAATAATAATAGCATGAAAAGGTAATTTACTTTAATATGATTTTTGATAAAATGAGATTTGATACTTGTGTAAAGAATCTTGCATTAAAGGGTTTATAATATGCAACTCGTAAATTAAAAATGACAGAATGTCAATCTATTGGATGGTAGAATACCATCTTTCGGAAACTGGAGTTTAATTTCATTTTCTTTTTTCGCAGAGTTGTCAGTCAAGTAAAACTTTATTATGTAAGAGTGATATTTTTTGTATAAAGTTTGCTACAACTTTGTCTACCTAAAAGGCAAATATTTATTAAAGAAATTTATTTCGAAATGGAATAACTTTAGAGTGTTGAAGTTTTATTTTAGTATGATTAAAAATTTTCTGAAAAACATTATGTGTTGTTTAAATCTTTAGAATGATAGTGTTTGTCAAAGACTCAGTACAAATTAATGACGTGATTGTTATGCTCAATTAAAACTATTATAGTAAGGGCAGTTGGAAGGTCAAAACCTAAAATATATCGAATTTTCGATTTTTAATTTATTTGTAATCCATCTTTTCTGCTCTTTCTACTAATATATTATTTTTATTTCTACGGCAACCAGAAGTTTTTTTAAGTACTTCTGTTTCTTTATCTCCTCATTGGCTATATTGCCAAAACATCTTAAAATCTCTTTATAGCGAGAGCAAATACTTAGAGCAAAATATGGCCATTTGCAGAAAACTAAAGAAAAAAGAGTGGCTAAAAAGATTAAAAAGGAAACACCTAGAAAAATACGAATAAAAAAAACGTAAAAAAGTACTATGGAGCAGGAATGTTTTGACTAAGTACTTTAATTATAAGATTAAAATGATATAACATATCACATATGTCGAATCCTTTAATTCATCTTATTTATACATAAAACCAAAATAAAATCCCCAGATTACTTAAAGGTTTTTTCATTAATAAAACCTAGTACTTTCGAGCATGTCGAGAGTAAAAGTCGAAGGCTGAGTTCTTTTATACGAAGTAGACTGATCCAAAGACAACGTAAAAAAGGGGGGAGAAGTCGGAATGTTCCAAATTCGGTAGAAAGGGGGGGTTCAAGTTATTTTGAGCAGATTGTACGATATTCTTGGAATATCGTACGACAAAGTATCGTTACAAGTAGTGTTAGCTCAACATAAAATTTCTATTGTAAAATTTCAATCAAACTGTACCAGGAACAAGAAGTTATAATAGATTTCAAAAAAGCTAAATTAATAAAGAAAATATCAAATTTCCAGAAGATTAAAATCATGGAATCAATTGAAATTTTATGTCGAGCTAACAATGCTTGTAACGATACTTTGTCGTACGATATTCCAAGAATGTGGTACAATCTGCTCAAAATAACTTGAACCCCCCTTTCTATCGAATTTGGAACATTCCGAATTCTTCCCCCTTTTTTACGTTGTTTTTGGATCCGTCCACTTCGTATAAAAGAACTCAGCCATCGACTTTTACTCTTTTGTTGTTTTAATTCTGATGATGAGCATGGCATGCTCGAAAGTACTAGGTTTTATTAATATAAAATACCTTTAAGTAATCTGAGTATTTTATTTTGGTTTTAAGTACTTTAATTCACTTTAAACTTTTTTTTTCGCAGAATGTTATTTTTTAACTTCAATGTACCTTTTTGAAAAAAAAGTTATACATTATCCTTTGAAATTTTGCTTGAACATTCTATACATATCTCTGCTTACGCGGAGGCGAATTTTTTAAATTCTTAAGAAGAACATTTTTTTTATTATTATCATTATCTTTGAAAAAATTACACGTTTTTTGAAATTTGAATATGGTTTATAATTCACATTTAAAAAAATAGATCTAAGCTTTATTAAATTATAAATTTAACTTCAGATTATTAAGAATTGTTTATTTTATGCATAAAAAAATATTAAAGTTCATATCTTAAGTAGTTTATGAGAAAAGAATGATTAATTTAACATGGCAGGTATAGGGATTCCAACTGTCCTTAAGCTATACAGCCTCAAGAAAACAAAATCATATTTTTATTTTGTAGAAGCTTGCATACATTTTAGATCTAAATAAAACAAAACTAGTTTTTTTAGAATTATAACAACTCAAAAAATGAATATTAATAATTCAAAATTTCATATGATATACATACGTACGATTACTTTTCTAGCAATTATTCTAAGTGGTAAACTTGTCAGATGTGGCAATCCCAAAATTTTCTTCTATGGTATGCATGTTAATAATTCCAGAAAAATTCAGCATAGCAAAGAAACCTGTCAGGTTGTTTAAACCGAAATCTAGTCAGTCATAATTTATGTCAACTTATTACTGAATCTAAACTTTCAAGAAAATCCGTGCATTTGTTTTTGAGATAGAGCTATTGCAAAATATTGAAAAAAGCGATATCAGAGCCACATGTGGGGTGATATACACCGAAGACTAATCAGGATCATTTTTTTTATCAGATAATAACTGAATCTGATGTTTGATGAAAATCCATACACTAGTTCTTGAGATACTTTTATTCCAAAATTGTGAAGCAGCATAGCAGTGCCATCTGTAGAGTGATTTACAACAAAAACTAAACAACACTAATCTATATCAGGGACAACTGAATTTGAAATTTTAGAAAATTTTGTGCATAAGTTCTTGAGATAGAGATATTTCGGTAATCACGAATAATGCACCATAACAGCGCCACTTTTTGAGAGACGTATACCAATAACTAATCAGACATACTTTATATTAAGATCTAACATAATCTAAAGCTTTGTAGAATTCCGTGCATTATTCTTGATATAGAGCGCCCACAAAATTTCTGCCACATGAGAGAGACAGACATACTGACATACTCACCGACAGACATTTCGTAACAAAAGGTTTTCCGTGTTATCTTACCTCTAAAATAAGTAAATCCATGAATGAAAAAATGCCGAATCTTCGATAAATTCGAAAATTTTAACTTATTTAATTTATTTTCTAATTAGAGTATTTGTGTGAAAATTTATCAAGAGTAAGTACGTATCCGAGAATTATTGGAATTATTTCACCTTCAATTTATTTTCTGGAGTTGCTTAAAATAACATACCATATTAACTTGTCAAAAGGCTGTCGGACTGAATTGTGCCATCCATTTTCGTCTAGTACAATTCAGTTGGCTGAACATGTGGAATTAAAGCCAAATGTCCCTGGTTCAAATTCTGGCCTGAATACTTTTTACATCTAGCTGGGAATTTTTCATTCATATGCATACGAAAATATATTTATATTCAATTCGCCTTGCTGTATTTTCTTTCAAATAAAAGTGTTTCTTATAATCTTTAAGGCATTTGTCTCTATCTACCTGATCATCCAGATAAACGTTAATTGTTAGTCCGCTCTCAAAACGCTCAATTGGTAGTAATTTTAAAACTCGTTGGCTTCAATCAATATCTATCGGCTTAATGTAATTTCAGAGCACGACCGTTGCCTTTGATCTTATCAGATAATTGAAGTGGGTGCTAAATACGAGCTTTAGGTTTGCTGTATTCAATAAATTATTTTTAAATAAATTTTAAAACACCTATTTTAGTTATAAATTTTCAAATACGTAAAAAAACATTCCGGTCAAAAGAGTGATACGAAAAGGGGATTTATTAGCTGGAGCACCAACGCTCTACCTACTGAGCAATTCCACAGAAATCTGGAGGACTAATTTATACAGCTAGCGTTTAACGATCGCAAAACGAATTAATTTATTTTCTAATTAAATAGTTGTGCAAAAATTAAAGTTGCAAATTCTTTCGTTTAAGTTCAAACTTAATGTATAGTGTGATTTTTTAAAAATAACAAATGTTATGAAGAAATGTTTTGCACTGGTAGATAATGTGAAAGTTTTAATTTATTAATTTAGTTATTATTTACGATTTTCTGTTCAACAAATGATTGTTGCTCACAAATGATTTTTTAAAAGTTTCAGCCCTTATTTTCTAGTATATGGGTCCTGAAAATGCATGCTAATGCTCTTTAAAACAATACAATACTTGAAGTTATTTTAAAATATAAATGAAAATAATTATTCAACTCAGCATCTGTACAGATACTTTATGAATGGCATTACTTTTCTGTTTTATTTTTACAATGCAGAGTTTGCGAAAAGTTCTTATGCCCATATTCATAATCTATCTCAACCTTGAAAATTTTGGGTTGAACGCTCAAATTATATCTCCAGATAACCTAATTAGACCTGATAGTTTCGAAATTCTAATCAAATTGATGATGAATACAACTTTACTCTCTTAAAACGAAAGAGTGGATTTGGCTGCTCAAGAAAGAGTTCTAATTTACTGGATCGTGAATGAGCTGATTTTTAAGTGGTCCACTCTTCTTGACTTGCTTTCTTCTATTTCTAATGCACTCATTGAGATCGGAAACTAAGCAAGTGAACTGGAGAAGAAAACAGATCATTCCCGCGTTATTTTCATCCACCGCTGGCGCTGCTGTCGACCTGAGCTTGCAAAATACAAGATGGAGGATTTCCGAATGCACTGCACGCTGATTTTCGATGCATCTTAAAAGTTCGTGGTTTCCTCAAGATTATTTGCTAAAGAAGCCGATATTTTACGAAGTAAGTACTATGAAAGTATTTTATTTACATTATACTATCCTTTTAATAGATTTCTCTTCTCTTTTTTTAAATAAACAATTAATGTTAATACTCATATGTACCGTACATAACAACCTTGAAATAAAATGGTGTATCAAGCGAAGTAAAAATTGTCTTATGATGTAAATACTTAGTTCATTTAACAGTCTTGTAGTATAAAAGTTTTGAAGAATTAAGTTATGCAATTATTACATCTGTATTTATAGAAATTTATTTATAGATGTTCAGGCTGGTTAGAAGTGCTTATTTTTTAGTGTACTCCTATTTCTCAATTTTGCTAATATTGTTAAGGGATGGAAAACCCTATATAAACACGATAAACAAAGTCCTCTTGTATTTTGATCTACATATTGCTGCATATAAGGAAAAAAAATAGTGTGTATATAAACACATTTCTAAGACTCTTGCATTCTTAACGTTTGAACATGTGTGTACTTTGTTACTGTTTTGTTTGGCAATGCTTTACATTGCTATTGAGCAAAATTATTGCATGCATATTCTGTATTATTATAGTTTGTTTAATATTTAACAGTATTTAGCTACATTGTTACATAAAAATTGCTTTAAAAGTAATATTGTTTTCTTGCCCTTGCTTTCAGGTAGGTTTAAATGAGGATTTATTAACAAAACGTAGACAAATATATTTTTTTTCTTTCTATACTGGTAAATACAAGTATCATTTCCCAAATATTATGTTCCTGATTTCTTTAACAATGAATTATATGGCAGGTGAATGTGAAACGGTGGGAGAATTTCAAATTTTAGAATGAAATGATTTTATAAACTTTTAATGACTTCAATAATAGTATTTTCACAAAAAATATAATCGTAATAAATGTAAGACTATTTAGATGTTATAAAATGTTACTGAAAAAAAGAAAATTTTGGTAAATCTAAAATAATTATTGAAGCAAATCCCTTTCCTTTCAGAAATGTTTTGTGATATCATTGCCTTCCCTAAATTGGTAATGTTAAGATGCACCATCCCTTAGCAATATCATGATCTCTTTTGATAATTTGCACAGCACATAAATGTAGGAAGTATTCAAGTTGATGTGTGATCACGAGGCACTGAATTTAGTTTTAAGCTTTCTTTACATTCTAAATTTATCTTAAGTGAGGCACTGTAATCCCAGCCCAAATGCTTTAATAACATGAGTCATTAAACAACTGTTTACTCCTTTTGGTTTAAACAACGGTTTAGTTTAAACCAACTGGTTTAAAAAAAAAAAAAAAAAAAATGTGCTTTTTAGTTTATTATATGTGGCCCTTTAAACCAGCATTTTGTACTTTTAAGAGTAACTTTAAAAACTATTTGAAAGAAAAAATTGAAGTTTTGGATTTACATAAGGCAGGACATAATAAATATAAATTAATCAATAAAATTGTAGGTTGTGCAATTCATATCATTATTTTTTTCAATAATACATTTATGTTTTGATATTAGTATTAGTACTATAACCACACAAAAAATATTCACAATTATAATTTCAGGAGATAATTATAGCAATATGAAAATAAAAATTAACATCAGAAGCTCAAAGTTTTAAGTGTTTGATTCAAAAACTTATTATCTATGAATAATTATTTATCTATCTTATTATTATGAATCTATTGAGTAGTATGTATTTAAAACAAGAATAACATCCCCTTTTATGGAAATAGGGTAGCTATCAAATTATAGAAATGGAGTGAGGAACTCATGCAAATAAATTAAGTTGAAAGTATTAAAATCTGGTTTCATCTGCAAACTGCCATAATATTGAAAAACATTTTCTCCATTTTACATAAAAATTAACTTAACAATAGATGTGTTTCAGAAAAAAGGAATTTGAAAGAAAGAATATTAATGAGGACATTTTAAAACTTCTTTTTTTAGTCTAATTGCAGAGTTGAAAAAAAAAACTGTTTTTTTTTTTTTTTTTCATAAAAAACAAAAAAAGTTTTTTCTTTGTTCTTTTTTTTTTTTTTTTTGGTTTAAACCGGGTTTTTTTTAAACATCCTTTCTTATTACATATACATGCATATATATTGATAAAAATAGACATTGGATTATAAACTGTAACTTCATTTTAAAATGATTTAAATTAAATATTTACAATGAATTTATGTAAAAAATAAAAGAAATAAAAATTTAATTTAAACAGTATTAGCAAACTGTCTTATGTTCTAAGAATAAAGTGCTGTATACAGTGAAGCATTGATACTCTGAAAATCTTTATAACTAATCTTTTAATTACTAATAATAAACATTTGAAAGTAGTCTGATAAATAAAATATTCTTCTCCATAGCTATCCAAATAATAAATTTCAAATACTTCTTGACATTTTGTTTCTTGAATGACAATTTTAAGTCAACATTTTTGGTCATAGATTCAGCAGATAACTAACGGGGGGGGGGGGGATCACTATTATTAAAATGCTATAAATAGCATTCAATTTTTGAAAACTCTCTTATTCGATTTCATATTTTGATTTTAATGCTTAAGATAACCTCCCCAATTAAGATTGGGGATTTCTTTTACAGCTTGAAATTTTATTGTATTATGTTATTGCGTTAAATAATCTGCAGTTTTCAAAAAATTAAGATATTTTCTATTAATTATTGAATATTTTTAATCTATTTTATATTAGATCAATTCACATGTTCGAAGCTTTTTCTAAAGAGAAATAAATATATTCACCATTGCAGACTGATTTTAATCCTATACCCAAAAAATGATCTGCACCTGCTACATCCAATGCTTATTGCTGATATAAAGTGTTAAAAATAGAAGTTATTTATATTCAATAATCTGACATACATAAATTATTAAGAAAAAGAAAAAATGTCATTAGATTTCTTCTAAAAAAAAACAATTTTTTTTTTTTTTTTTTTTTTTTGAAAAAAACCAGTTGGTTTAAACTAAACCGTTGTTTAAACCAAAAGGAGTAAACAGTTGTTTAAACCATAGTTAAAACCAATTTGTTTAAACCGTGTCAACCCTGGTCTAATTGTTGTAGGTTCTATCTTGTATTAAATAAATATGCAAATATATAGAAAAACAACTAAAAATCCACAAAAACCTGTATTGGTTGGGTATTTACCAGCGCTGATACATTTTGAAAGTAGCAACAAAGGTGAATTTTCAACACTATTTTGTAATGTTGCTTTAAGAACTTTCATTTTAAATTTGTTTTTAAAATGGTGATTTATTTTAAGATTGTATCAGAAGTAACACCATGATTTAAACAAGCGGATAAGTGTAATCGCACAGGATTTATTTATTCTATTTTCATTTTATTCATGATTGGCTGAATTTTCAGTAGTGTAATATTTATAAAGCTAAAATTTTTAGTGTATGGTTCATTTTTTGTTTAGACTATGGATGGGAAATTTTATAAAACATTTAATCTGAAAGCTGCAAAATATTTTAACATGTTCATAATCATTCCTTAATAATATATATTCATTGCTATTTAACTTAATTTCAATATTTTCTTTTAACACAGGAAGATGATGATTTCATGGAGGAGTAAAATTCTACTGTGAGGAGTCAAATTCAACATTCTTATTTAATCTCAAGGATCCTCAACAAAGTGTCTATTTTGCCTAAGATTTTAAAAGTTGGACAAACCAGTGGACAGATTAGAATATGCTCTTTATGTATTTAATGTTTAATGCAAATGGACTGCTATATTTATAAAGGTCCTGTTAAAGATGTTTTTGAAACTTGTTTATCTGATGTTGGAAAGAATTGTTATCAATTAATGTTAGGTTTATTTTGTTCTTGCTAAATAAAATGTTTTTGTTGTTAAATAAAATTAGTTTTTTTTCTTTCTTGCAACATTCTAAATTGCACATTTGGCTCTAACTGTTGACACAAAATGCTGCAGTCTTATGCTTTTATATTTATTTAAAAGTTAGTTGATTTAAGAAACATTGAATAAAATCGAAAATTAAAAGATTAATTAAGAAGAAATAAGTTATTCTTGAATATAAATTCAAGTTTTAACAAATGTTTTAAATGATATAAAGAATAATTGCACATGGTCAATAAATCCATTTCTCAGTTATTTCTGCATTTAACTTTTGTACTACAATATTTAGTGGAAGGTTTTTCATACAATAAAATAATTGTCCATAATCAAAATTTTAGCTATACAAGTTTTTTAATGGCATTCCTCCACATTTCCCAATTGCAATGTGCTTATATAAATGCTATGGGTAACAATTATTTTATCTAAGATTTCAAAGCCGTTTCAGATTTCAAACTAAACAATTAAAATATTTTTTAAAATTTAGTCAGTTTAAGAAATATAAGATTTTGATTGAGATTTAAATCTAGGAATAATTACAAGGTATCATGGGTTGATGTTTATCCATTTAAAATATTTTAAATTTCATTTATTTAAACCCTGCGCTGACCATGTGAGTGTGTGGAGGGGGGGGGAATACTTTTTTAAATTTAGGTTTTATGTTTTTTAATACTTTCTTTTTCAAAACTGGTTCTGAAACTCGTATTAATATTTAAAAAAAAATTAACCAAAATTGCAAAAGTAAAAACTAATTCACTTACAGATCATCCTCAAATATTCTATGCCCCCCCCCCCAAAAAAGGTAAACATTTTAAAATCCAAGCAAGATATTTGAAAATAACTTCTGCATAGGATTATCTAAACTCTTAAGGGGAACAATCAGCTTCTGACATTGTGGTGCTGAAGTTGAGTCGTTGGGCTGATATCAAGTTTATTTTTTCAATATTTTTTTAGTAAGATGCCTAAGATTGGTTTTTTTGATTGAAATCATAAATTTTTAATAAAAAAATAGTTATTTACAATTAAATCAGAAGCTAATGAAAAAATTAAAATTGTATATAAGCATATCTGAAGCTATAAGTATCATTGGAAAATATGTAAACTTGAAATTGCCCAAGAAAGGAATGGAAAAATCCCATGAGCACCACAGCATCAGAAGCTGATATTCTGTTTAATGTTGTTCGGGTACTGTTGTACAGTTATGCAAATTTAGGCAGTTTGCATGAATAAGTGTTTTCAAATTTACAATTTTGAGATCACCAGTATTTTTAATTTAATGAATATATGTACTTTTAAATTTAACAAAAGAAAATACTGATGTTAAAAATTTCTGATTTGACAGAATAATAAAAAATTCATGTAAGCTCTATTTAATTTTGTATAACGATTCAATTGCCTTTTCCCCTAAATTGACATAGGAAACAGTTTCATTGAATTAGAAAGAAAAAAAAATGTTTTTATGATTCATTAGAGAACTTTCAGTCATGTAAATTAGAATGTTTTAAGTCTTGTTAATTAAAGACTTGGAAGAAATATTGGAGAATCCATGTTACAGTTTTCCAATTTCTCTCTCTCTCTCTCTCTCTCTCTCTCTCTCTCTCTCTCTCTCTATATATATATATATATATATATATATATATATACCCTTGTAATGTCAATAAACAGAAATTTAAATCCGAAATGAGAATTTAATTGCAACACTTGAAAATGTGGCAATAATCCCATGTTATATTGAATTTCATTGATAAAAATTAATCGAGGATTACTGAATTTAGTTTTAAATGATGTGATTTTATTTAAATGATTTAGAAATCACTTGAAGATTTTTGTAATTTTAAGCAATTTTGCTTTTCTTAAGAGTGAATTTATTCAATTCTACAAATTCAAGGAGTTTTGGATTAACTCTTAAATGAGTTGATTTCATTCATGTATGAATTGGTTACAAATCGCCTAAGTGCTACTGGATTAAATCAAAAATGACAACATTTCACTCCAACTTGAAGTGATAACAAATCTCTCAAGTGCTACTGGATTTGCCTTAAATTAGTTCACTTCACTCAAATACGAGTTGGCTGCAGCTAACTCAAGTCCTACTCAATTTAATCCCAAAGACTTCATTTCACTCAAGCATGATTTGGTTACAAATCGCTCAAGTGCTACGAAATTCAGTCTTAAATGACTTCATTTCACTCAAGTATGACTTGATTACAAATCACTCAAGTACTACTGGATTTAACATTTATTGATTTGATTTCACTCAAGTATGAGTAAAAGAGAAATCACTCAATCATGAGTTGATTAAAAACAACTCATTCACTTGAGTTGTTTCAGCTCTTCTTGAGAAGGTTCCTTTCAACATGGGAAAAGAGTGGATTTCAGCTCAACTTGAGTTATTTCAGCTTTTTCGTTTTAAGAGAGTAGTGTTCCACCAAGCCTTTCTAGGTTGAACCAAAGCAAATAATATTAAATCAATTACAAAAAAATTCTTTAAGCAACATTTATGAAATCAATTTATTAATTTTCATTGAATTTTAAATTAATTTAAAATCATATTCTTAAAATCACTATGTTTGATATGATAGTATAGTCTAATTTTTTAACAATATTTTTTTCTGGTACCTCTCTATTTAAGATCATTGATTTTGTCTTATTCACTCCCTAATATGAAATTTTCTGTTAAACATTGTTAAACAACATATATAACAGTTTTGCTTTTTGTTATAGTGGATTTATTAATTTGTGTAAGAAAACTTAAAATGTTTGAATACATTTTCACTTTATTCATCCAATTTAATATCTTGCGGTTTTATGCAGTTATCCACATCCTAAATAAAAGTTTATACGTAAAATTTTTTAATTATTCATGAAAACTTGATTTCATTTTAATATAATAGTTTTTAATATCTCTATAAGATTAAATGTTTACTTTAAAATTAGGATCTATTTAAATCTTACTTTAAACTATTTGGTTAAAAAAATTAGACCTGATTTGAAATTGTTGCATTAAACGAGCCATAAGAAAAGACACAAAAACTAAGACAAATTAGATAAAAATGTATGAAAACCCCTTATACCTTTAAAACTATATTGACTATTCATTTCTAAAAAATTTAAAAGTATAAAAATTCTTTATGTATATATATTTTGGGTACTACTCTGTTATCCCGTCGACCAATTTTGCCAAAATATACAAATCGCCAAACTAATAGTCATATTATAGATAATGACATAGTTTTTATTTTAAATAACGAAAAAAAAACAAATAATTAGTAGAATATTAATAAAAATATTAATAAAAAGTCGAAGTAAAAATCACTTAATGACATTTTAAACACGTGAATCGTATTTAATGTCATTGAATGTGACATTCACGATCATCCATTACTGGCATTTAATCTTATAGTTTGCTAATAATTTTTTGGTCGACGGGATAACCTAGTAGTACCATATTTTATAAAAGCTAACTGAAGATTGTTTCCAGTAGTTATACAAGTAACTAAATAAAAATCTGCATAGTCAATAAAACTCTCATACACATTTAACAAATTGCATTGTCGTAATCATAGTTTCCCATTACAAGTGGATACATCCATTTTCACTTACATTATTCAAAATAAAGAAAGATAACATTAGAAGTAGAAAAATTAATTCCTACAAAACTGCGTATCATATTATGTCTTCAATTTTTTACCTTTTTTAAGCTAAAGACAAGAGAGAAAAAGAAACATTAATGAATTTAGTAAATCTACCTTGTTTTTACTGTCATTAGCATCAATTTCAAAAGTAAACAGAATACGAATTGAATCTTCCCCAGTTTAAATAAAGCACCAAAATATTTCGCAAGAAAATACCGAAAAGAAAATTAGCTACATAATTTTAATATATATATGTAGATAGTGTAGATAGATCGTCTGCTTTAAATCAATCGTTAATTAATCTAAATTTCTATTAATGCATAAATAGAGACTTCGAAGAAAATATGTACGTCTCTTTAACTTCCTAATAATTAATTCCTTCCCTTTCCTTGATTGAACCATTCACAATTAGGAAACACATAAAAGTAATAGAACAAAATAAGTAAGAAACAAAATTGGAAGATACTTGGCAGTAAATCACACATCATCTTGTTCATTGTGGCCCAATACTGCCTGCAGCGGATTGTCCTCTAAACGATTTTTGTTTCCACAGTTTTCAGCTCGTTTTCTTTGTCCGCTTGTTCTGTTAGGGCAGGGTAATATTTCACTTCAATGTTCCTATAATAAGTCAAAATATAGGCAGGATGAAAGAAATTTCACACAAAGTTATAGCCATTACCCGTACTAATTTTGCAATAAAGGTATGGTTTTAAAAAAAAGAACTCGTTGATGAAACTTATTAACTTATCAAAAACACATGAAAAGTATTATGGTATGAATGTTGCGAAATATATTTACAATAAGAAATGACTAAATCGATAATTACTATGAAATATTCATTTTATTATTTATATATTGGTTATAATCTTATGTCTTTTAACATTTATTTTTTATATTTTAAAATAATTGTAATTATTTTCATAATATTTCAGCTTAGTGAGTAATTTTAGTTATTAGCTTCAGTTAATTATTTTTTATAACTCAATATTTATAAATGAATTATAAACCTAATAATTTGCAGCCAAAAGTTTTTATATTGTTTGGGGAGGGGAGGGCAGAGAAATCTTTCGCATAGCTAAAAAAAAATAATAGTTTTTGAACTTAAATTATATTTTGATTGGCTTTTTTGAAAAAAAGAAAGATATTTAAAACCGAACGTTGTTTCTTTTTTTGTGTGTGTATAAACTATCATTTATCGATTCATAGCAACTTTCACAGAATCAGTATCTTAATTTGCGGAAAAAAAATTCTATCATATGTCTTATAATTTATACGCTTACTTTAACGAGATGACATAAAACTTTTGCTCTTGCATATTTATGATTTATATGTCGCTTCCTGTTTATTATTACTTATGGAGAATTTTATAAAACATATTAGAATTTAGTAACTTGCCTTGAATTTTTAAAATGAAAGTTCAATTGAACATATGTTTGTTGAATAATAAATTCTATGATTAATATTTTTATAATGGATTAAAAAATATACATTAATGAGAGCGTGGGATAAGAAATATTAATCGCGTACTTGTTTTTATACAATAATCGCACTCCTTTTTTATAAAGAAAGAAGTTAAAGATTTAAAAAAAGTATTCGTTGTGTGAAATAAAATTATATAAATCAATTGCGGATGTTTTGATCATTAAATCAATATATACTTTGCCTATTTCAATATGTATAGAAGTATATGATAAGAATTAATAAATAATTATTATAGTGGCAGAAAATCGTCTATTGTGAAACTGGTGGTATAAAGATAGTCTCTAATCATTAACGCCAAACTGTCATGAGTTTAAATGCGTTGTATTTGGAAAATTAGACAATGCACAGTAGAGCATAAAAAGCAATGTCCTAGACAAAGTTAATTTAAATTCTTTTTACAGTTAAAGCCTTTTTTCTTTACTTATTATTAGTATAAATGCATTTAATTAATGTTATGAAGAAAAAAAAGGTAGGCATTTACTTAAAAAATAAATATACTATACAAAGTTATTCAACATTTGCTGTTTATACGAGAAAAATGCAATGGTTCATAGACCTGCATTTTCTTATGTTGATTAAAGTGTTTTGTTAATTAAATTTGTTAATTTTGTTAATTAAATGCGTTGAACTTTGCTGTAGGTATTTTTTCAAAAAATTATATAAACCAATGTATTAACATATATGCAAAATATTTGCATTTAGTATTTAAGAAAGTTGAGTTTTAGTATCGATATTTTCTGCTTTTTTAAATTTTATTAAGAGATTACCAAACTAATATATATTTAAAAATGACAACTATTTGTGGAAGATTTTTGGAAAAAAAAATTATCTGTAAAATTATAAGCCATACGATTATATGTCAAAAAAAGTCCGGCAAGACACGATACACCATTAGAAATGTACATATTTACATAATCTAAATTAGATCTAAAAATAATGGAAAAAGGCACATTTTAAATTATTTTTCTATTATATAATAAAATAAAGCTATTTAGTTCAACAATTCATGAAGCCTGAAAAATCTCAATCAAAGCTTAGTTAAGCATAAATAACTTTTAGTGTAACAATAAGACGTTTTCTTGCAAAGAAACCTAATCTTCAACTGAGACTAGAAGTCTTCAGATATGACGCATGTTTTTGAACTAGACAAAGATCGATGTAGTTTGTCAATTATTATAAAATATGCTATTGAGAATTGTTGAGGATATTTTAAATTTTAGGGTATTATTCATTTGACAAAATCCCATTCAATTCCCACTGTTGTCTGTCACAGAGTCCGTACACGAAAATCGTATGAGGCAGAAACTTCAAATTTTGTGTACTTACACTACTTACTTCATGTCACACGACGAATCATAGAAATTTGTAAAAGTCTATTATTTACATTAAATTAATTTTTTCAATGTCATGCGTTAATTTTTTTTGTTTAATTTTTAAAAGAGAATTTTAATTTCTATATTTTTTGAGGACATCATAGTTTTGAGGTAATGCATCTCGCTAGCAAAAAGAAGGTTCTAAGCTCAAATCCCGGTGTTGTAAGTTGAAATTTTCATATTAAGATGAATTTAACTAAAAGAAATTTTGTATTTTTTGTCAATTTAAAAGCTTATTACTATTACTACTATTAGTATTATTAATATTAATATTAATTATTATTATTATTATTATTCTGTGATAAACACTCACTGACATTCATAATATTTTTGCAATCCAATTTTCTTTCTATTTTAAAATTTACTGCGATTTATTAATGAATCAGAATTTTAAATTCAGTTTAAGCAATTTTTTTCGTTTTCAGAAATTTAAAATTCCATTTACATCTCCGCTATTTTTTTCTTTTGTATTACGTATTTTCAAAAAATTTAGAATTTCGGATTTTATTTAAATAATTTGATTTAAAAATTTTTAATTTGTTTAAAACAACAAAATTTAATTTGCAATTATTTTAAATTAAGTTTATTGATACTATCATCTATGTTATAATTTTATAATTATAAATTAACTATTTTGATTTATTGATTAATGGATACGTTGTTATGAAAGAAATATTAAATGAAAACCTCTGTGCGATCTGCTATCACACCACGTGCTGTATTTACGACCAGGTTTTTGGGTAAACTACTCCACTGTATGGTGATTAAAATTCTATTTTATGTTTAAAGGATGTTCCTTCATTGTTCCGATTTGATTAGTAATGCATATTTTTATCTAATGGAGATAGTTTCGCAAACAAAATTATGTGATGTAAATAATAGCTAATTTAAAATACGATAAGAGATGTTTAAAATTAAAATATGGATAAAATAAGATAATGCAGAACGTTGTATCTAATGATGAAATAACAAAATGTGTCATTCGAGGGGAAAAAAATTGACCACTTGTTTAACAAAGGATTAATTAAAAGATATACACCGGATTAGTAATCCGATAGAGAAAAAGGGTTAGGTATATATGTTACATTATTAACTTTTCCTTCGCGATATTTCCTTTATTTCCCTTTTTATTATGGTAAATTACCGGTATATTTGCTAATTTTATATTCTTTATTAATATCTTTCATTAATCCTATTAAATTAGCCTTAAATAGTTACAATCTTACTCTATTTATTTAAATATAAATCTTTTAGTTTATTTCTAAATAGTATCGTTATTTTTTATCATTTCAATTATTTAGTGTGAATTTGAATGTTTTTAAAAGGACCATTTTTTTACTTATTTTATTTTCGTGATCTTTCGCGCGCTACGCTCATTTTAACAGAACTCTGCATAATTACTCTCATTGGACCTTCATGCGTGTCATTATATTTCCTCACTGGCCAGAACGCGCGCGACGTCGTGATTTGTATTAATGTGAGAGAAAAGTAGTGAAAAGCAGCTGCAATCGCTGAAGATCAAGAATTATTCTCGTTTTCCACCTGCTAACATCTATGCTGATTAGTTGTTTGTTGATGTCCACAGCTTCTCATTCTAATTCCTTCTAAATTAACACCAACCATGATTCATTATATTAAGACCTGTGCTGTGTAATGAATAGTGGGAACTGTTTTAAGTAACTTGTTGCTAATAAAATTATGAAAGCTAAAGAGGACTGCTTATTCTTTCATGGATAAACTCCTTCTTAAATTAATTCCAGTGTTTTTTGTGTCCACTTCACGATATGCGCTAACGTCTGCAAAATGTCGGATGCTCATCGAATTAAATGAAGTTCATACCCGACTGAAAGGAGTTACAATGTGTTCGACTGAAATCTTACACTCCAGATTTTGCTGCAATACTACTTTTATGTATGTGAATCATAATATTTTAACATTCATATTGTTGTAAAAATAAGTTTTGTTTTCTCATGGTTTCATAAAATTGGATCCCCTTCTAATTGACGGGATTTGTAAATATATCATAAAAACTATTAGTTACAAATACAAACTGAAGAGTAGTAATTTTCATACACAGGTGCAATCATTTTGCGCAATTCAATCCTTCTTAGTTGTTAAACATCAAAATGTTCGAGAAGAAAATGACTTTGTTTTGGATTTATTTCAAGCAATGATTAGAAGTAATGTACCATTCAGAAAACAAAATAATCCAATTAGATTAATTTATAACACGATTATTTAATCGGTAAATTAATTATAACAGATGTAAATTTTCCAAGTGGGGGAAAAAGTGGGTTTAGCTAATCCAGAATATCAGACCAGATCATGTGATCTTTAAGGTTAATTGCATAAATTAGCCCTCCAGAATTCGTCCGGGATGGCTCAGTTGGAAGAGCATTGGCGGCTTCAGCCAATACATCCCAGGTTGGTTAGTATCCTAGTTCGGACTTTTTTCACCTACTTGGAAAATTTACATTTGGTATGAATAATCCAAATTTCAAAAACGTTCTGAAAAAAGCATTAGATTATCCAGATTATATCTTATGAATTATCGATTAGAACGAATGAAGATAGGAATGAAATTAAATAGCATTTGAAACGCTGTTATACCGGAAAGAGCTGAATGAAAGCTGAGAGCCCTGGTAGTTATATAGCTTAACTTAATTATATAGAAACAGTTATGTAACAGGGCTGTTAAATTTTTCAGTAAACACAGCTAACCTCACCAATATCTAAAAACGAAAACCAAAAGGTACCCTATTGGATTACAATGAGAGTTTATGGGAATTTGGTTAAATACAAAAAGTAGCACCAAGTTAGCTTCACTTTTGGCGACATTTGGGGACAGAACAGAGTTTTTTCGATGATAACACCTACTGCGGTGGTGGCTTGTGCATAAAGATTATTATTTAGTATACATAATATAAAAGTATATTAAAATCTGTATCGTTTTGTAAAGAATTGCGACAGTTGCTTTTCATCATTTCATTTAAAAAATATTCTGTTATTTTTAACATATATTTTTAGAACAATTTGCTAAAGTTATTTTAATATGGAAGAAGAAAAATAGATTTCAAACATTTATTGTAGTGCTAACATTAAACTTAACTATTATTTTTTTAATTTGACGAATGTTTAAATTTCTGAGGAGTTTTTAAATTATTCTTATTTTGCAAAAAAAAGTTGCGTTTATTTTATAAAGCTATTATTCGGTCATTTCTAATCAAAGAAGAAGGGGACTTTTTATATCTCAAGCTCTTTAGTTTATTAGAATATTTTTACAAAATATTATATATACGACCGGTTAAAAGTTTTTTAAAGAAATGTTTTTATTTATTCAAATTACCTTTTAGTATGTATTTAAAAATATGATACTACTAGGTTATCCCGTCGACCAAAAAATTTTTGCCAAACTATAAGATTAAATGCCAATAGTGGATGATCGTGAATGTTACATTCAATGACATTAAATACGATTCACGTGTTTAAAAAGTCATTAAGTGATTTTTATTTCGACATTTTATTTGTATTTTTATTAATATTCCACTAATTATTTGTTTTTTCGTTATTTAAAATAAAAATTATGTCAATATGTATAATTTGGCTATTAGTTTGGCGATTTGTATAATTTGGCGAAATTGAACGACGGGATAACAGAGTAGTACCAAAAATATTTTTTACATAGTTTAAATCAGTTTTGTTACTGGAAATATATGTCAACACCGAATTCTTTCAGAATTAGACATGGTATACTGTTAAAATACTCGGTGGACACAATGTATTTTAATATAAAAGTGAACACAATGTATTTTAATAATCTATGTAATTTGTTTATTTATCAAGTCAATGAACAAATTAATTCAGATGATTGAACATGGATTAAATAGTTCAGAGCGGTTAAAACATAAACATTTTTATACAGTAATATTCGCGTGCTCAGATAAAAGTAAAGTAAATTCTACACCAAAAAGCTTTTTTGTGCACAATTCCTTAAATAACAACAACAGAATAATAAAGATAAAAATAATGTATTTAAAAACAAATTTCAGCAGCATAATTCTCCCTTGAGGTATGTAAGTCACCTGTCTTTCCTATAATTTCCTAATTTAAATGGATCTATCAATTTTAATTTTCGAGTGAAATGCAGTCATCTAAGCGCATTAATATATATGGAAATAACGCATTCTATTTTTAAGCATTTTGAGTTTTATTAAAAATCCTCGACGTTTTGAGGTAGTTTTCGAATGAATAAATTATACTAAAAAAAGGTGTTATTTTCAGTTACTAAAAAATGAAAGATAATTGAAATTTAAAACACAATAGCAAAAGTATAATAAAAATTTAATTTTGGATAGCATAAAAAGAAAATCGTGAATGACTGTAAAAAGTGTTAAATCGCTTCAAAAGTATAACATATTAAAGAAATATATATATCTATATATATATATATTATAAAACAATTCAAATTGATTTATGCTTATTTTTATTAAAAGGACTTTAAAATACACAGACAAACATGGGCACTGTATTGTCAAAAATTTGTATACATTTGTAATGATGTTAATGCATTATATTGATAAATATATTACAATATTGCTCTTATTACATTAAATGCAACATTGTGTAATTAGTCAAACTTGGTTCCTATATACGTAGTTAACATATATTAATCGAATATAAGCAGGTTAAAATGTTTATCAAACTTTTGTAATAAAGTAAAAACTATATACTACATGTCCAAAACAATTTTGTAAGTTTTACTTATGCTACATAATCAGGAAACTTAAATTTTGCCTTCATATATGTGACGCATCTATAAATGCAAGTGTTGTTTCTATAACGATTACATTAAACAATTTAAATTCTTAACTCAATATTTTATGCTTTATTTTTCGGTTATTAAAATAGTTTGTCAATGTATTCTTGGATTGCTAATTTTTATTTATATTCTTTTACTTATAATAAAGAAGTATTTTTTTCTTTTTATTATTCAAGTAACTATAACTAAATATTAAATTTATTATTTTTTAAAAACTTTTATCTGTTTATTTTCTTGGTTTTGCTTCATTCATATTTGATGTAATCATCATGCATATTTATGTATTGATTAATCTAATTGATTTTATGTATGCTAAACTGTGTTTGGGCTTATTCTGAATTTATCTTCACAGAGCGCTACACCCCCCCCCCCTTTTTTTCGCAGATAAATACGATACAAAAGAGTTAAGGATTAAATACACGATAAAATATTTTGTTTACAAAGTTATCAGAAATTTAATGAGTGTTTCCTTGACAGAAAAATTTATGAAACAATAACAACGAGAAAAAAAAATGGTTGGTAATCACCCCTTTTTAGTTTCTTCTATCATTACAAGAAGAAAGTATTGGATTCCTGAAAATTTTCGAAATCCGGTTTACTACAGATTTACATGTTATAGGAGTCAGAGAATCCCAAAAACATGCTTTTACAAAATGTCTGTCTTTATGTGAAAAAAATTGTGGGCTCTCTATCTCAAGAACTAATGCACGGAATTTCACAAAATTTTAAGTTCTGTTAAATCTCGATATAAACTAGATCTGGCTAGTGTTTGTTGTATATCGCTCAACCGGTAGCACTGCTATGCTGCATTATCCACACTTTCCACAACAGCTATATTTCAAGTAATAGTGCGTGGATTTTCATAAAACTTTAGAATTTATTATTGCTTGATATAACATGATGCTGATTACGTTTTCGTGCAAATCGCTCAAGAGATGGTGCTGCATGGTGCATTATTCTTGATTATCAAATTACAAAACTTTAGATTCTGTGAGATCTTGATATAAACTAGATCTGATTCGTTTTTGGTGTATTTTGCTCTACAGGTTGCTCTTCTATGCTGCATTATTCACAATTTATACAATAGGCATATCTGAAGATCTAGCGCATAAATTTTCATAAAGCTATATATATACAGGGTGAGTCATAAATATCGAAACAATAGGCTATCTCCCAAAATATTGCCCTTAGACCCATACTTCTAATTGCAAAAAATTCATAAAAAATGTGAAATTTTTGATAAGATAAATATCGACTCCATGGGGGGGTCTAGTTGAAAAGTTACGAAAATAAAATTTTTATACGGTCCCCGTAGGAAAAAAAATACCAATTAGGAAAACTTTCCTTATTCAGTCCTGAATAAGACACAAAAGTTGCATCTTCATATCTCCAAAATTCGCAAAGTTATAGCCGTTTAAAAATTCATCAGGTTGTAAGGGATTAGACACAAATTGAAATGCGCGCAATTCAAAAAACAATGTTACTTTAACAGTTCTAGAAAACGCGTAAAATATATTTTTATTGAGTTAGAATTTTGATTTTTTTTCTTTTTTGTTGATGGTTAGCCTTATAATTTGCTAAGAAAATCATATTCTAAAATTTCTCATACAATTTATAAAAGTTTCATGTGGTTAGTACTGGTTTAAATGGGACAATCAAAAATCGTTATTTATCGTAACATTGTTTATCGGATTTCAATTTCTTTCCATATAATTAAAGATGAAAATCTGATTTTAGTTTTGTTCCAAGGTTTTTTTTTACATTAATTTTAAAACTATTAAAAATGTTTATTGAAAAAATAATATAACTTTTAAAAAATCATATTTTCAAAAGCAAACATTTTTTCAAAAGTAAACATTTTTTCAAATTTGTCGAAACAAAACTAATGTAAAAAAATAAAAAATGACGTGTTTCAAGTTCTTTTTTCTTTTAAAAATTCTTAACATTTAATAATTTAAAGACAAGGAATAGAGGATAAAAAATTCATTATGCACAAAAACGAAGTGTATTGTTTAAATGTCCGTCAGTTATTTTAAAAAATGCTTTTTCTAAGATGCAGATTAAGTCTTTTTTTTTAAATTTAAATTTGACAACTTCAGGCTTTTTATCGTCCTCCAGAGGATGTTAAAAAATCTGTATTCTGGGCCCAGGTAGGTCGAGATGTTACTGTTTTCTGAAGACCCGCCAGAAAAATAATCGTAAGATTATCTGAAGAAATCGCCACTTTCTACAGAAATGCTACAGAAATTTGAAGAAAGTTTGCAGATTTAGCTTTATCTTTAAAATATCTGCAGAATTTTTAAAGATATTCTTAAAAATATCTGCATAATGGGCCAAATACCTTCGGATTTCACACAGATTTTGGGCCAAAAAGCTGTAGATTTTCTACAGATTTTTTTTAGTAGGGAGGCCAAGCCTAGCGTACTTTTCATAAAAGAGGGGACTACTTCCTTCAACTTAGGTGCACTCTGGATGAAATTTTCAAACCCGGTCTCGACAAACCCGGATTAAAATCACTGTCTCTGACTGAATTAACACGTGCATAAAATAAATAAAATTCGGCTCTATCGAATTTTTTACGAAAAACATATAGATTTTAAAATCTTTATTTTACACACACAAAAAAAACCCCTTTAAAATTCATTTTTTAAAATAGATTATTCAAAGGCTAAAAAAATTAAATACAATAAAACATTTGAAAAAAATCTGCCTATGACGGAATTCTGTCTTAAACGGAAAATATGTAGTAGAAAAAGTTTTAGCGTATAACATTTTTCAGGGTCTCCAACGCATGGGATATGGATTAACGATATTAAAATATAAGTGAAACATTTACGTATAAATAGAGATTCATTGATAAAATAAATATATTACAGCCTTTGGCGTTTCTTTAATAATAAAAAGTATAAATATAAAAAACGAAAAGCTATAAAAGAATTTTTTGGTCAGAACTCCTCCATATGAAACATTTTTTTTTTCTCACGCCGAATTAAAAAACTATGTAGAAATTTGCGATGATTTAAACTATTTTCCAGACCGGTCCGGGTTATGATGTTGACATTTTTTCAAGCCACGCCGAACCTTTTCCCCTATGGGTCGGTTTGGGACCTGACCTAGATATTTTGACCCGGGCAGACGTCTGGTATACCAATTTAGCGTAAAAACTATACGCTGCTATTTTATGTCCAAAGAAAAAGCGCTATCTTAAACCGATTTTTATTAAATTGCAATTTGTGAATGTTCCCTAACAAGCATTGAAATTTATTCAAGAAATCACAATTTAGAGGCAGGGAAAAGTGGTGTAAGCCAGGAATTTTTGAAGATTTTGGGATTTAATATCTCTGTGGGATTTTTAGATACGGAGATGAAATTTATTTTGTACAATTTAGGAATGGCTAAGGAATAAATTCCTAATTGGGAATTTCGCCCTACGGGGGCCGTATGAAAATTTAATTTTCGTATTTTTTCAAATAGACCCCTCAAGGAGTTGCAACTTATCTAATCAGAAATTTCACCTTTTTATGATTTTTTGCAATTGGAAGTATGGGTCTAGGGGCAATATTTGAGGAGATAGCCTATTGTTTCGATATTTATGACTCACCCTGTATATGATTATGTTTATGTATTATGTGTATATGTTGATATGATTTTGTTTTGGTGCAAATCGCTCAACATGTGGTTCTGCACGCTGCATTATTTATGATTATCGCAATAGCTATATTTCAAAAACTAATGCACGGAAATTTCAAAACCTTCAGATTTAGTTAGTCCCTGATATAAATTAGTCTTGCTCAGTTTTTGGTGTAAATTGCTCTACTATGCGCAATAAATGTATATCAAGAACTAACGCATGGATTTTTATCAAACTTCTGATTCAATTAGTACCTGATAAAAAGCTGACCTTGATTAGTTTTTGATATTCTTCATCCAACATGTGGCACTGTTATGCAGATTTCTTTTTTAAATTTTGCTTTAGTTCTATCTCAAAAACTAATGCACGGATTTTCATCAAACTTCAGATTGAGTTATAAATTGACATAAGTTGTTTCTGACTAGATTTTGGTTTAAACTACTTAATCACCTAACATGGCGCTGCTAAGCTGCATTTTCGGGAAGTATTAACATGCATAAGATCAAAGAAATTTTTGGGATTGATGCATCTGACTAGTTTTAATATGGGTTCATATCATCTAAATATTGCGATAATTTTTTTGATATTCTTCTTACGCCATTGCTTAATACAATGATTACTACATCTGTGAATGTCTATTTTATTACATGAATATGATGAGTTTTTCGCACATATAGTTTCAGTATATCCGTATTGTAAAATTGCCGATCTATTGAAAAATCTAACCGTGAATTTATAACACATGCAATCATTGCTCTTATCCAACCAACCTAAAGAAGCTTACAAAGAACATCGGAAACTGTTCGTAAAACATAGCATGTAAGGTGTGTTCCTACGATGACTAAGTTTATAAAATATTCACATCATGGGAAGAACTGCTGTTGCATTTTTATGCAAAAATACAAGGATATAACATTTATTACGATTATATATAGTAAATTCAGCAATATGTAAATGATATGACTACTTTTTAAATATAGAGTAATAACCATGTTAACCTAGAATTATTAGCTATCATGAGGTACCGATGAATTATGTGTGATTGGTTTTAACAGAATGGAGAAAATGTTCCTTAATTTCTATTTGTGTTTTGATTTGAACTTCATATAGTTTGCATTGACTTGACAAAATTCTGCAAAGATTACACATTTTAAACTCCAAACATTCACTTGTGTAGGTTTCTCCCTGTTAAATGGAGACAGATGGACAAACAAATAGATGGACGAAACGAAGATAATAAGTGTTGTGTATTTATTTATTTAAGGCATTTTCCTATACACCATAGGTTCCCAACGGGGGCGGTACCGCCCCCCAGTGGGCGCTGGAGCTTTCCAGGGGGGCGGTAGCGTGTCTAGAGAAAAATGGGGGGCGTTGGGAGAGTCAAGGGGGGCGGTGATGGCATACCTACCTATTTAAGAAATAATATAGAGAGAATAGTTGATCTTCTCTGGATTGCCCAGTGCGTGACAAAAGCTTTAACTGCATTTTTAAATGGAATTCTATACAGACGAGCGTAGATTTGATAAGGGGGGGGGGTTGAATTTCTTTTACTTATGTCAAAAAATCGCCGAGAACACGGAGAACAAGATTTTTTTATCAGGTTAAAAGCGTTGTTGCAATTCTTTCATGAATGTCAAAATTATCACAGCGAAACACGAAAAATTGCAAATGACTCGCATTAAAGATCACTATGAATTCAAGAATTGTGAAGTAAAAAATTCGCGATAATTGGTTGGATAAAAGTTAACAGAGTTTTTTTTTTTAATTTACCTGAATTTCGGAAAATTCTGAAATATGGGGACTAAGGACATATGCCTGAACAGAGATTTTTAAACGAATCAGTGATTTGAATCAGATCAAAAAATTCATTTATTCTTTGTGAAAGTGATGCAAAATCATTATATTAATAAATTTGTTCAAGAATAAATGTATTTACACTTAAATAATGAAAATTTTTATATTTCAAAATATCTTAATCGAAGAAGAAATGCCGGCAGTACAGTATTGAATATTTGAAATGCGGATTTACGCACTTTTCTACCAACCAAATTTTACCTATCTGCTTAATTTGCCAAAAAGTTTGTTTTTTTTAATGAAATTATGAAGCCTTTTAGTCTACAAGAGCATTTGAATAAATGCGAGCTGATAGAATAGACAAAGATGCGTCTTATTTTTCAAAGATCGGAAAAGCATATTTTAAAACAGTCAACTACGCATATCAAACTTTTATCAGTCGTCTTCTAAACAAGAATATGACGCATTACGAGATCCATATAATAGTATATTGTAATCGTAAAAGTTTGCAAATTGCAAACAATCGGCGACAAATTAATCTTGCTAGTAGTCAGAGAGGAAATAAAAGCTGTTTTTCATCATAAGAAACCGTCGGTTATCATCAGAAAAAATCCTGATTACTAATTTGAGAAATAACACAAAGAGGAATAGATGGCTAAAGGCATTGAAATATCATTATGCTATTACTTAAAGACCTGCAAATTTTCCATTCAACTCGATCTATTAGCGTTACCAAATAACAAAAACTCATAAAAGAAGAAAACAAATGTCAAGAGTTATTTTTTATCAAAATGTGGAAATTGATACAAAGAGAGAATTGATATTTAATACCACGAAGTTAGTCGAAGATAATTAAATTAGTTTTCATAGTATTTTCATACTTACATCTGATGTTGCTCCAGCAACGACGGTACATCAGAAGGATTTCATTAACGCATTTCAAACAAACAGTACTAAATGTGCTTTCTGCCCATTCCGTTACATATCATCAGCATTTGGTTTCAAAAATTTGGAATGAGCACCTACATACGCCGCTTCATTACACTATTACAGCAGTCAGTAAGAATAGAAGCAATTCATTAAATGACAGGATATTTAGCCAACTTTATAGTGAAAATCATTTCACAACAAACTAAAACAATTATTTTACTTTGTAGTGCAGTAGCCATTATCATTTTGAATCAAACATTCAAATGATTACATTCAATCTCTGGCTCATAACAGAAGTTCATTGTTTCTGAAAAGGTATTTGTCTGAATCTTTTTTCGATACATTTGATTCAGTATTACACTTAACTGAAAACAGAAATGGAAAAGTAGGGAAAAATCTGATTACATTAAAAAAAGTCACCCGACAGATATGTTTAGAATCTTTAATTAATTCAATTTAAACATTCTAAATATTTATAAAAGACATAAGATGATTCCAAGATAATGAGTTGAATTTAATTAAAATAAAAAACCTCATAGCTGCTTCTGTGGGTAAACTTATTTTGTTCAAACGAAATCTAGAGGAGAATACAGCCACTTTGCCACATAATTCGCTGTCTGTGAAAACAAGAATATTTACTTATTTACTGTCAACTCTTGGATGTTCTTCATGAAATTTTCTCAGAGTGAATCCAAGATATTTATACAAAATATTCCAAGTTTGCTTTTAAATCTTTTCCCAAATGACTCAGCAATATCACCATATTTGGAGGAGGAAATTGTTGATTCACAGCAAACGAGAATTAAAAGTAAAATTCAGAATTGGATACCAAGAATTCTAACTTCAACAGCCAATACAGCTCTCTAATCTGGATTGTGAGCGAGGGTACATAAAAATTTTAATTGCTTTTCCTTCATCAGGTTTGGCTGAGAGTGCGTACCGTGCAGTAGCTAATTTACTGTCCAAGAAAAGCAACAGAGATCGTTGAATCTGACAATTTGTGACTGATGTTAAAGAAATCGGAATCCGACATAAACAAATTGTTAAAACTCCATCAGCCTCAACCATTTCGTTACTTTTTAAAAATTCTTATTGGTTTTCTATTTATTTTTCAATAAACAATTTTTTACTACATTTGATGATCGTTCTAATTAATTTCTACTTTATGGTTTTCAATAGATAGACAGATAAACTATAGATAATATGAAAAAATACTTTAACAATATGTATAATTAACTATTATGGAAGGGGGGGCGTCGGCATTTTTTTTCTCTTGTAAAGGGGGCGGTGGTCCAGAAAAGGTTGGGAACCTATGCTATACACCATAATTTAATGGAAGGGTGTCTTTGTAAATAAACTATTAACACTACATACTTTATTTCAATACTGAACTTCGCATAGTAAATCTGAATAACATAAATTAATTACGTGGCAACCCAACTATATTAACGCAAATTAGAATTCGAATAGGTGGACAGGGAAACGGAATTCATAAACATTTCTCATCTATGTTTGAAAGTGTAAATAACGCATAGTAGGTTGAAACATCACTTTCAGCAATTTATTACAATAAGCAGAAGCATACGTGAATACTTTTTTACAGTCCTGTATTTAATCTACTATCTATATACAGGGTGATTCTAAATTTTTTTTACAATAAAAGAGGGGTGATAGTACACATAAAGACAAACAATAATAAATAGGAGATCAAGGGTCCAAAACGTTTTCTAAAGGAGATAGACGCCATTAAAGTTTAGGGACCAAAATTTCAAATAAACATAACGGAAAAATCGGTCGATTTTTGCATCTCATTAAATGTTTTCGTAAGCTTAGAGTCAAACTTAAATTTTGAGCTCAAAATCCGAAAGTGGGAGCGGTTAAGTAGCACAAACTGAACTGTGTTCAGAGGGTTCAAATTTCAAATGATTAAAAAAAAACGGAAAATTGGTTCATTGGTTTGCAGTTTTAACTAAAACTATTCTTAAAGTCGGTATTTTCTTAAAAATAAATTATAAAGATAATTTTCAAAAAATGCCGATAGAGGGCGCTTTAGACTTTGTAGTAACGAACAACACTTTTTTGGCATTATTTTTTGCATCTTATTAAATGCTATCGTAAGCTCAGACTTAAACTTAAATTTTGAGCTCAAAATCTGAATATTTGGGAGTGGTTAAGTAGACAAACTGAACTGGGTTCAGAGGGTTCAAATTTCAAATGACTTTAAAAAACGGAAAAATTGGTCGATTCGTTTGCGGTTTTTGCTAAAACGAATTTTTAAATGAGCATTTTCTTGAAAATAAATTTTAAAGATAAATTTCACAAAATGCCGATAGAGGGCGCCTTAGACTTTGGAGTAGCGTACAACTATTTTTAACTGTTATTTTTTAATCTCATTAAATGCTTTCAAATGCATAGAATTAAATTTTAGGCTCAAATTCTGAATCGTTGGGAGTGTTTAAGTAGCGAAAAATTGAATTGTGTTCGTGGAGGGGAGAGGGTTAAATTTCAACTCCTGAAGACACTTCAATTTGTGCTACATAATTACTCCTAATTATTCAGATTTTGATTTCAAAATTTAAGTTTAAATCTAAGCTTCCGAAAACATTTAATAATTTTTTGCAAGCATTTAATAAGAACAAAAAAATAATGGTTAAAAATAATTATTGGTTGCTCTGAAGTTTAAGGCGCCCTCTAATGGATTTTTTTTTTAATTTATCTTTAAAATTTATTTTTAAGAACATACTGACTTAAAGAATAGATTTATTTTAAACCGCAAACAAATCAACAAATTTTTCCATTTTCTATAATTATTTTAAATTTGATCACCCCCCCCCCCTTAAACACAGTTCATTTTGTGCTACTTAACTACTCCCTACTATTCATATTTTGAGCTCAAAATTTAAGTTTATGTCTAAGCTTCCGAAAACATTTAACGAGATGCAAAAAATAGTTGTTCGTTACTCCGAAGTCTAAAGCGCCCTCTATCGACATTTTTTGAAATTTATCTTTATAATTTATTTCTAAGAAAATACCGACATAAAGAATAGTTTTAGTAAAAACCGCAAATCAATGAACCTATTTTTCCGTTTTTTTATAATCATTTGAAATTTGAATCCTCTGAACAAAGTTCAGTTTGTGCTACTTAACCACTCCCACTTTCAGATTTTGAGCTCAAAATTTAAGTTTGACTCTAAGATTACGAAAACATTTAATGAGATGCATAAAATACCGGTAAAAAATAGTTGTTCGTTACTCCAAAGTCTAAAGCGCCCTCTATCGGCATTTTTTGAAATTTATCTTTATAATTTAATTTCAAGAAAATGCCGACATAAAGGTTAATTTTAGTGAAAACCGCAAATCAATCGAACGATTTTTCCATTTTTTATGTTTAATTGAAATTTTGGTCCCTAAACTTTAATGGCGGCTACCTCCTTTGGAAAACGTTTCGGACCCTTGGTCTCCTATTTAATATTGTTTGTGTTGATGTGTACTAACACCCCTCTTTCATTGTAAAAAAAATTGGAATCACCCTGTATATATGCCATAATTAGCTAAAATTTCAGCAAGACTAAAATACGATTAAATCTACTAAAACCAAGCTTATGGAGATTATCATGCTTGGAAAGCCATGTTTACGATACTTTCTGTGGTTCTGTATACATTTTTATCTATAAAACATAAACCTATCTTAGTACATTAAATGTGGTCTCGCGTAAAAATGCACAGCTCTTAAAAAACTGCCTTTAAGCTATTTTCTTTCTTAGTCAGTAATCCTGAAAATCTGTTTTGTGTAACTCCATATTATCTACAGCCTTTATACAAACAACGTAAAATGAAAAAAAAAAAATTAAAAAAAATTAAAACACACATCACAATTAAAAATGCATTTTCAGCAATGATTGCAAATGTACATTGTACAGTGCTTCTTATACAATATAGTGTCCGAAATGTTTTTTTGCGTCCCTGTAAATATTATGCACTTGCTATTCTACTGGATGAAACTTGCAGTATCTTTCAGATGCGCATATCATTTTCATTTGTTATAGTCGAAACCATACTTGAGAATCCGATCTTGTGCTTATTTGACATTGAGCGCGCCTCTTATCTTTACATAGTTTTTCCGCTTTATCTGAAATAGCAATTTGTATTGAAAGCAATTTTCTTTCCTCAGTGTTTTGTGGTTCCAAAAATATAATCTAATGGTCATTCAATGACGATACTTACTCAAAATTCAACATATAAAATAAAAACAAAAGTGCCCAATTTAAACTGATTACATTGAGCTCTCAGGCTAATCACAATAATTGTACATTAAACTCTTATTACAAAGAATAAAGCCCCTCAAAAAATAAATTAAGGGGGATTAGCATGTATTCATCCTTCATATTTAACCAATAAACCTTCTAACTTAATCAGAAAAGCACCTTATCATAATGAACTTGTATATCGAATTTGAAGCAAATCAGTTTATTCTGCATAAAAATCCCATTTCGCTAAATAAAGGAGTATTAGCTTCCCCATTCCCCGCTTTATAATTGCCTGCAACTCTAATCTAAACCTGCAAACCTACGTGGACTTTTAAACGGTCTTACGGGGAACCTGGGAACCCTGCCCTACATCCCATCACATAATAGACTGGAACTACTAACGGGAAATAAACTCATGGCAGCAACGGACAATCAGTGGATTTCCCTACTGGAATGAACCCAAGAGAGAAAAAAAACTGAAGCAAATCGAATAATTTCGCATGAAAACCCATTTATCTAATTAAGAGTTGCCCCCCCCCCATTTCTCTTTTTTACATTTAACCAATGGACCTCCAAATCTAATCAATTAAGCTCTATATTAGAATAAATATGCATATCAAATTGGAGCAAATCGAATAATTCTGCATGAAAACCCCATTTTTATGTACTAAGGGGAACCCCCCTTAATACTTTAATAATGATCTTTTAAATTTAATCAAAGAAACACCTAAACATAATAAGCTGGTATACCAAATTTGAAGCAAGTTGAATAATTCTGATTGAAAACTCATTTAATTAATTTAAGGAGGGAAGGGGGACTAACCCATCCCTTTATACTTAACCAATGAACATCCAAGTCTAAACAGAGAAGCTCCTTCTCAGAATAAACTGATACATAAAATATGAAACAAATCGAAACATCCTGCATGAAAAAACCCAACCCTAGCTTAAGTGGGATTACCCCCGTTACCCCTTCATTATACTTAAGCAATCGACCCACAAAACTAATCAAGAAAGCGTCTTATTAGAATGAACTTTAAAAATTTATATATATTTCTGTCGAGAGTTATCGCGTTACGTACATACATTCATGTGTATATAAGTACGTACATACAGAATGGGCGAGCACATTAGCTCTCAGGCATTGATAGCTCGTAAACTAAAAAAATAATTTTCGAAAAGCTATAGACTCGTTATTTTAAATCTTGCTTTAAACGTAGCACACATTGAGACGCAGCCAACTTTCACAAAGTTTACCCATCCTGCGATTTAGTGCATCATTGAAATTAAGGGAAGAGTGCACATTAACTCGTGTGCAGTTTTTCAGATGTAGTTTCTGCTTATTCGTGGAACGCAGCTTTAAGTGCGAATCTGTGATGTTTTGCCGTTATAGAAAAAATTGGAGATCAGTTAATAGGAAGCAAGATATTTGAAATAATGCTATTAAAGACACCAATATATTGTAATTACTTATTTCAAATTATACAATTCAAAATTAGCAAATTCCTATTATTTGTAATTTGCTATATATATTTATCATTATTGTGTACATTTATTATAAACTTACACGTTTTATTTTTTTATACATTCGGGTTTTGGTATGTAAATACTTGAAAAATGAACGATTTGAGATTTATTTTAGTAAGGAGTCAGATTTTCTTTTGCAGATCTGTTCAATTCCCGTGATAAATAATTGTAAATTTGAAAATTTTAATTTTACAACTTTTGAAACAATCTAGAATCTCTTAAATTTAATATTTGATGCTTTAACAGCATGTATTAGACATATATTTTTCAATAATAAACATGAATTCACCCTTTTTTTAAATGATTTTTTCGGCAATTCACAAAATTAAAAATGGTTCAGAAAGTCTAATTCATTCTAAACATCATTAAAATATTTTCTTGGTTGGTTGGTTGGTTGGTTGGTTGGATGGATGGATGGCAAGTACTGAGACGTATGCTACTACCCGTTAGGGAGGCTTTTGTATCGAAACTCCAAGGTAAACACAAAACTAATCAGCCAGGGTCAAATCATGTACGACACAGGCAGACGAGAGAAGAAAAAACAACAATAATAGGCCCACACAGGCTGTCAGCTAGAGCGGTCAAAAAAGGTGGGGAAGAGCCACACGTGAAAAACGGATTAGGGCCGCAACACCATGAGGAGATGAGAGAGCTACAGACATGATCTCGCTGTAGCTCGAGGAGGCAGGTACCTTGAGCGACAAAAGCAGCTGTCGGCAAGGGTCAGTGAGAACCATGCAATGCAGGAGAACGTGCTCCGGGGTATCCAACTCAAAACAATGCCTACACAGCGGGGACAAAACTTGGTTCATACGAAAGAGACGCTGCTGGGTGAGGATCATCCTAGCCCTCCATCGGGCAATAAGCACATCCGTTCGCCTGGAGGGGGTCCACAGAGAATAAGACCGGTCAGTGGTGAGGTGAGGGTAAGTAGGAGCGTAGTCATTGTTAAGCCATGAGAAATCATATTCAATAAGCCAACTCTTCTAATTGTGAGAGCGTAGGTCCTCCGGAGAAATCCAAGGGAAGGACTGGCAGAGATAAGGACCATTTTTGACCAGAACGTCAGCCCTCTCGTTCGGGACGATACCCTTATGAGCGGGGCACCAGACCAAAGTGACGGAGTAGCCCCTACTACTCAATACCGAAATGCTATGGATCAGATGCAGAATGACCTTAGGAGAACGAAGTGAATATGCCTGGAGAGCTCGCAAGACAGACAAGCTATCCGTTAAAAGGAAAATAGTCTTGTGAACCGATGGAAGATGAGTAATGGCAAACCAGATTGCGATCGCCTCGGCAGTGAAAATGGAATTACAATGATGGAGCAAGGCAGCCACGGCACGGTCGGAGTCGGCATCAATTGCCACCGCCGATGTCTTCGCAGAATCTTTGGAGGCATCGGAGGAAAGGACAGTACAGGAGCGGTGGGCCTCGCGCCAGCGGACCCATTCGCTTGCAAAGACACGATCAGGGAGCGAGACGTCCTGAAAGGGAAGGCCCTCAGTAATTATGTGAAGAGACAAATCCTGAGGTAGAGGAGGCCAGATGAACCGAAGTATCTTAGAAAAATCACAGCCAGAAGCGGCGGACAAGGAGTCACAGAGGCGAGTCCAATTAGAGCCAAAGCCATCGGGAGGATGAGTAGACTTGAGAGAGTCACTGAGAACAAGTCCCGGGGGAAGGGCAAGCTGCCATAGGAGAAAAGCCTTCGCCAGGAACAGAAGTCGGCTGCGGATCGAGGTCGCACCAGCTTCACGTTGAAGGACCGGAAAGGGAGTGCACACGGGAAGGCCGGTAGCAGTGCGAAGAGCAGCATAGTAGATTCTCTCCAGAGTGATCATTGCAGATTTATTACAGTCAAAGAAGTGCGCACATCCGTATTTAAGAAGGTTTCTGACCAGAGCATTGATGATATGCAGCAGGTGCGTGCTGGCAACTCCCCTGGAGTGACTGGCCACAGCCTTAATGTAGTTGAGACGCCGAAGAGCTTTGATACGGATCATCGAAAAGTGTGAGCGAAAGTTAAGGGAACGACTAAACCAGATACCCAAGATCTTCAAAGTGGCGCTCCAAGGGACCTCCTGCCCCGCAACAAACGGAGGGTGCCCGGGTCACGGCTGCGTGAGAAATTTATGCCCAAGCACTTTTCAGGCGAGATCCTTAACTTGTTGGCCGTACACGAATTACAAATCCTCTGCAGGGCACCGTTAAGCTTTTCGCGGGCACGACGCTCGTTAAGGCCAATGACGTACACGATAATTTCATCTGCGTACACTATGAGGTAGACGCCATCTTCCAAGATCTCCACGATATCAGCCAAGTAGATTAGAAATGGGAAAGGGGAGAGCACACTCCCCTGAGGAACGCCATGACGACAGGGGCCGACCCCAGAAGTAGCCAAACTCCATCTGATCTGGATCCCGCGCTCAGTGAGAAAATCAGCAATCCAACGGCCCATACGTCCACGAATTCCCAGCGAAGCCAACTTATATATGAGGTTGTCAATTCAAACGGAGTCGTAGGCAGCCTTGATGTCTAGACACACAGCGGCGACAAAGTGGTTGTTTGCCTTCGCACGACGTACGTGGTCAACAAGAGTGCAGAGAGCGGTAGTGCAGTCCCTAAAAGGGAGGAAACCAAATTGGCTGGGAGGAAAGATGTTTCGCACATTTGACGATTTGACGATTTGACTTTTGACGATTGTCAGAGTGAAGATTTTTCAAAAGGCGGGCGGAAATACCGTCAGCGCCGGGGGACGTAGGCCTGGAGTGTTTGAGAGCATCTGAAAGCTCCTCCAAAGAAAAACAGGCATCCAAAGAATCGTCCCCATCACTAAGGTCAAAAGGCAAGGGTTCATAGGCATCTAGTTGTTGGAAATGCTGCAAGAAAACCTCGGCCTGGAGATGGGCAGAAACCACTGGATGAGGGTTGCACAAAACATTGTCCCCATGAGTAGACTCCCTGTTAGCAAGACACTTCAGAATCTTGAAGACTCTGCCACTCGAGCAGCTATCCCGACAAATCTTGTCCCAGTATTGACGAGACACAAGTTTCATGTGGCGCCGAAGTTTGGCAGCAAACATCTTGTAGTTTTTCCAATGTTCCCAGGAACAAGTAGAGCGGGCCCACTTTAGGGACCTCCGCTTTTGGCGCAATAGAAATTGGCAGGTAGCATCCCACCAAGGTGGGGACGGGACCGCCTGGGAACGCCGGATCACTTGCTGAGCCTGGATAGCCTGGTGACAGAACTGTTCGAACTCAGAGTAGTAGGATTGGAGACGTTTAACAGCTCATTAAGGCAGGCGCTAGCCTTAGACCAATTGACCAAAACCCGACCCGGCCCAGCCGGGGCGATCATGCTATTATGGAACAGAACAACAGGATGATGGTCCGAGTCAAAATTATCTGGGTGGATGTAGAAGTGGATGTCCCTATGAAGTGAAGGGGACAACAAGGTAAGGTCTAACAACGAAGCCGACCCGTTTGGAGCAGAGCGTGTCGGAGAATGCAAGTTCAGGAAGCAGATCTCATGAGAGGCAGAAAAATCTAACAGATGACGAATTCTAGGAGGGAACGGAGGATCATGACCCAGAAGATTAATATTGAAATCACCCAAGAGGAGGATAGGGGAACTCAACGAATCTAGGACCCCAGAGAACCACTCACCCGGGAAAAAACCCGAGGGGGAGTATGCATTTATCAAGGAAACCCAAGAGCGGTTAAACCAGACCTTGACAGCTAAAGCTTCAATATCTGGCTGCGGACAGGGAGGCAAAGGTACCAACAGAGCATCCAAGGAGATCTTAATGGTCATCACAAGGCCACCACCGCGAGCTTCCAGACGGTCCTTCCGAAATACATTCATGCCCGGGAGAGAAAAACTATCCGACGGGGAAAAGAAGGTCTCCTGCAGGCAAATAATGCGAGCCTGGGCGAAGGTGGGAGAGCGAAGCCAATGTCCATTGGCCCGGACACTTCTACAGTTCCAATGAACTAAAAAACTGACCATAAAGAAAACTCACAAATAGAGAGTTTCTGTAAAGAACCCCAACAACTAAAAGTACGTGTACCCCAACCCCGGAACTCAGACACGGAAAGCAAAAATGGGAAAAACTCATTTGCGAAACAAAAACCCGAAAATAACTAAATAGGACAAGACAATAACTCCACAGACTGCAGATAAACATGAAAACAAAAACCAGTAAGAAAAAGGAATAAACAAAAGAAGACGCTTACCTCAACCACCCTAAGTGATGGAGGCATTGGGATCGGGCTTGTCTCTTGTGGTGGAATGCTCGTCTAAAGTCCAGTCATCCCCTGAGGAAGAGTCCATGTTCTGTGTTTGGAGATTATTTGGATTAGACATCCCGGTGCACAATTTTTTGACATTGCTATTGCGTGAAAGAGTGCGAGTCAATGGGTGACCCGGCCTTTGCAGTTTATCAGTAGCGCTCTGTGAAGGAGGGGGATGACCTGGAGAAAGAGCGTCCCGCAGAACCCCTACCACGGATGAGGTGACAGCAGACAGCATATGTTCATAATTTAAAGCCTGGGCTTCCAGGACAGACTGCATCATAGCAGCGATATTCTCGGCAAAACCTTGTAGCATAATCTGAAGGTCCGATCTAGTGATATAGTCCGCCGGAGGGGGGGGGAGAGGCAGAGGCGGCCTGGGCATAGGACTCGGCTTTAGCGTAGCCACTGGTCGGAAATGATTTCCGTGCTGCACTAAATCCCAGGTGGTGCTCACACTTAAATTTCAAAAACCGAGTTTCCTGTATATATTTAGGGCAAGTCCGGTCTGTGGCAAGGTGACTGCCTTTGCAATTTGCACAAGTGGGGGGGGTCTACCGTACAGGAACCCGTATGAACATTAGCACACTGGGCACACACAAAGTCGCTTCTGCATACACCGGCGCCATGTGTGAATTTCCAACATTTACGGCACGGTCTTGGCCTGTCAATAAGCAAGGAAATACGGAAGACTTGGTACCACAGTTTAACAGTGTCAGGCAAGTTGCATCCCAACTTCGTCACCAGAACAGTCGAAGTGGGGCCAGAGTCCTTGCGTATAAATTGACGAACCTCCAGGACAGGAATTCCAGAAAATTCAAGTTCATCAGCTATGTCTTTACAGTTGATTTGGGGGTTAATGTTGCGCAACAAAAACCTAGTTGTGATATTGTCCGTTAGCAGCTGGGCAGAAACCGGGATGCCCAGGAGGGTTTTGATGTTTAACACTTGAGTAGCCGTTACGATGTTTTGCGTAGTCAATGCGAGCTTTCCTTGTCGAGACAGCCGCAGAGAATCTATTCCCATGTGGTTGTCAACTTGTGTCGTGATGGCGTCACATAGAGCCTTCGGATGAGAATTCGGAATTGTTCCTGTATCAGCAGAAATAAATATCGCTACCCTCGCTATGCCAGCCTCATTGGCTTCATTTAAAACCTCAACTTGTGATTTATTTGACCGGTACAAAACGCTATTTTCAACATGTTTCTCCGCATTTTCCATTTCAATATTATTTTCTGGAGAATGTACACTTACTGGAGTAGTATCATTGACTACTAGAGATTGGGGTGACCCCGACATGATAAACAGCTCAGCTCTGTAACAACATGAACTAGAGCCACACAACAATACAACACGAAAATGAGAAAGACACAAAATAAAAAGCTAGCTTACAGTGCCCAACTAACAACATCAATTAAAAGGGTCTTCTCTGCCACATGGGGAGTCAGCCGAGAGTACCTAAGAACATGGTACATCACAGTACTTGAAAAAATAATAGCCTATGCCTCGGAAGTATGGGCAAACAACCTAAGATACGCGGACAAGAGGCAACTCAACAGCATACAAAGAACTTGTCTGTTATCAATAACAAAAACATATAAAAATGTATCGATACACACGCTCCAAACACTATTAGGCATCCCCCCAATTCTTCTAACGCTGAGCTACAAAAATCTTAAAAACGACATATTAAACAAAACAAACGTTCTCATACACAATGGTAAAACAATAACACACACCGTCATAGAAGACAAAATCCTTAAATATCAAATTAATCCAGAAATCCATATTAATAACCTAATAGCGACAGATAAAATTCTACCTCAAAATAACATCATAAAAATATACACAGACGGTTCGAAGGGGGAGGAAAACACAGCATATGCAGTAGTAACATTCAACTCAAAAAATAAAATTTATGAAAAATCTTTAAAAATCCAAAAAGAAAATACAATTTTTCAAGCAGAACTAAATGCAGTCATTACATCGATAAACTGGGCACTAACAACAGAATACACTAAATTCCAAATCCTATCAGACAGCCAGTCAACAGTAAAAGCTTTAACAAAATTATTCCCAAACAACCCAGATATCTATAACATACAAAAAACACTAACTCAGAATAAACATAAAACATTACATGGATAAAGGGGCACATAGGCATAGAAGGCAATGAGCTGGCGGACAAACTGGCCAATGAAGCTGCTCAGTACTGCGATCTCCCAATAGACCGAGGGATAAAACTTCCTCGGTCATATCTTAATAAATGCCTGAAGCACAATATGCTGGATGATTGGCAATACAACTGGGATAACTCAGGGAGCGGCAGATTTACCCACTCCATTGTACCAAAGGTTCAAGCCTCTCTAACTTGCAAAGACAAAGTTTCAATATACTTTCTGTCAGGACGCGGTAGCTTCCCCACCTTTGTACACAGCATAGGGAAAAAAGAGAACAATCTCTGTCAGTGTGGCGTCAGGGGAGATCCGCTCCACTATATCTTTGGAAACTGTAAATTTATGAAATTCAAATTCCAAAGAAAGCACGACACTGTATATGAAGATATAATGTCAATAATAAATGATCAAACAAAAATAAGACAACTTTATCAAAACTATAATATTCTAAATGAAAAATACTCCTTCATAAAATACAAATTTCTCACGTAAAATGGATGTACCTATGAGTGCCTAAATATAACATGAAAATAGTAATAATGCATAAAATGCACTATCTTAAAACAGTCACATACCAAACATTGACACAGTTACGCACATATAGACTACTAAAACGAACTGTACTCTTCTCATTTTTCACTGTACATAATACAAAGTAGTGTTTATTTTATTGTAAGTACTAGTGAAGTCTTAATGTTAGCACTATAAAATGTATATACACTGGTGTCCAAAATTTAAGCATAATTGGTAATTAAGTAATTATTTTTAAGTAATGAAAGAAATATGAATCGGAATGTGCTGAAACTCCAGGAGTGTAAACAAAATAGTACGCGTCACATATTTTCGCGAAGAGTTTTCCCCGAAATCGAACAGGGGACCGTCAACAAATTGAAAAAGAACGAGATTTTTTGGATAACCCTGTCAAAACTAATGTAGCAAAAGCGTTCAAACTGCACATTATGATTAATTGGCTTATTGTAATGTACTGTGTTAATTTTTACAAGGATAGCATGTATACTCGTAGAGAAATTAAGGTTTTTATAAAAACAGTCCTAAATTTTTCCAAGTATTTTGCTTATAATTTGCAGAGTTCTTATTATAAAATAATGTTCTTTTCTGAAAATATGACAAACATCATTGTACACAATAACCTGTCATCAGAATTTAAAAAGAATAAAAATTGTATGAAAAATGAGTATGTTTAGTAAATAATTTTTCATTGCGCATGCGTCAACGATATCAAAATGTCATTTGCATGTTGTGTTAGCTAAATGTATAGAGCAACTTCTGTTAAAGTTTCAAAAATATAGCTTGAAAATTCTGAAAATGGGAGCCTATAGAATCAACTCAAAATCCGTTATTCCTAAAGGAAGCAAAAAAATCAGGGGTTTTACCTAAATATAGTTGTACGTGCAATATTGTGTAGGCACTAAACAATGGAATATGGATACAGCCCCTCATCTTTTTGCTTCATTTAGGGAATAAAGGATTTTGATCTCATTCTATCAACGATAATTTTCAGAATTTTTGAGCTATGTTTTTGAGACTTTCACAAAAGTTGCTCTATACATGTAACTAACATAATATGCAAATGAAATTTTAATAGCGTTCACGCATGCGCAGTAAAAAATTATTTAGTAAACCTGCTCATTTGTCATACAATTTTTATTATTTTTTTATTCTGATAACAGAGTATTGTGTACAAAGATGTTTATCATTTTTTCAAAAAAGAACACTATTTTATATTAAGAACTCTGCAAATTATAAGCAAAAAACTTAGGACTGTTTTAATAAAAACCTTAATTTCTCTACGAGTATACATGCTATCCTTGTAAAAATTAACACAGTACATTACAATAAGCCAATTAATCATAATGTGCAGTTTGAACGCTTTTGCTACATTAGTTTTGACAGGGTTATCCAAAAGATCTTCGTTCTTTTTCAATTTGTTGACGGTCCCCTGTTCGATTTCGGGGAAAACTCTTCGCGAAAATATGTGACGCGTACTATTTTGTTTACACACCTGGAGTTTCAGCACATTCCGATTCATATTTCTTTCATTACTTAAAAATAATTACTTAATTACCAATTATGCTTAAATTTTGGACACCAGTGTAATATCTCATAGTATCATAGTATTCTACAGTAAGCAGTATTTGTTTTAATGTATATATAATTGTATTTTTCTCATTTTGTCACTGTAATTATAATCAAGTATTGTTGTATTATTGTAAAAACTATTTTCTCAATGTATTGTAATTTAATAGTGAATACCAAACAATGTCATATATAAACCCAACCAGGAATACTACAAGTAAAACCCGGCACGCCCTGAATGAATAGGGTTGCCAATTGTGATTGCAATTGTAAACTCCAAGTGTTTAAAAAAAAAAACAGGGATCTTCCTCCTTGCTGATGCTCCCGGCAACGGGAACTTGGCTGTGGTCCGCTGGAATAGTGGATCACCCCTCCTGCCTTGGGCTCGGGGCTTGTCCCGACCATATGCCAAAAGCGGGTCCCCAAGGTGGGTGAAGTCTGAAGTCTGAAGTGTAAGTGAATTAAAACAAGAATAATGTACAACCTGAAACGAAAAGGTAAAACTTTCCTAAAAACAAAACAATAATGCAAAAACGTGCACACTTCGCACTCAAATACAAACACCGCCCACTACGGTATAGTAAACGTCGGAGAAGTTGCCAAACCGCACCAACCTCACCGTAAAAATCTAAAATATTTTCTTTTTATAAATTAGGAAGTAAATAAATAAGTGCTGTGCAAAATTACACTTTGTATTAATTTGTATAAATGTATAATTTGTAGAGATTTTAAGTGATAGGAAATTTTGAAAACATGATAAACTATTTAAATTTAATCTAGGAATACTACTATAATAAAATAACTATTATAATGCTATTTCAAATGAAAAAATCCCTGTCGGCTTGGCCTATAGGCGGAGGTAGATTTCGAAGAGTTTTCATTTCAAAAAATAGAATATGATTACAAATAAACCAAATTTAACAATTATATTTGGTCACTTTTTAAAACTTTTTTATTTTCATTTTTCTATAAGAAGTTGTTTTATTAAAATCAACTTAAGTGAAATTCGGCTCAAATGCCCATTTTGACAACATATTTTGAAATATATTCTCACTTTATTAAAAAATCGACCAATACAGCACATTACACAGTTCCTAAATAGCAAAAAACTGCCGATTGAATGCGTTTGAGAGTAAAATTGAATTTAAAAATGAGTCATAAAGTAACTGATCTGTTATTTGAATGCATCCACAATTCTTTCAAGATCGCTTCGGGAAATTTTGTGCGAAGTTCCGAATTTGACAGCTTTTTCAAATATATATTTAGCCTTTATCAAAACACTGACCAATACGGCACATTACACAGTTTATAAATAACAATTAATTGTCAATTAAATGCGTTTGAGAGCAAACTTGAATTTAAAAATAAATCATAAAATAACCAATTTGTTATTAGAATACATCCTCATTTCTTTAATCATGATCGCTTTGGGAAATATTTTGCAAAGGACCACTTTGACAGCTTTTAATAAAAATATATTTAGCCTTTATAAAAAAATCGACGAATACGCACATTATATAGTTCCTAAATAACAAAAAACTGTCAACTGAATGCATTTGAGAGCGAAATTGGATTTAAAAATGAGTCATAAAATAACCCATTTGTTATTTGAATACATCCTCAATTCTTTCATGATCGCTTTGGGAAATTTTGTGTGAAGTGCCATTTTGGCAGCCTTTTTTGGAATATATTCTGCCTTTATCAAAAAACTATGCAATCCGTCACATTATATAGTTCCTAAATAAGAGGACCTGTAAATTGGATGCGTTTGAGAACAAAAATGGATTTAAAAATGACTCGGAAAAAACACAATTTGTTATATTTTTGCAATTTTCCAATCACGACCACTTCGGGAAATTCTGTTCAAAATATCCTTTTTTGGCAGCCTTTTTTAAAATATATTCTGCCATTACCAAGCACCTGGCCAATACGTTACATTATATAGTGCCTAAAAATGAGGATTTGCCATTTCGATGCGTTTAAAATCAAAAAGGAATTTAAAAATGAGTCACAATATAAGCAGTTTGGATTTGAGATTTTTTCTCCAACTCTTTTTTTTTTATTTATTTAATTTATTTCTGCTATAAGAATTGAGCCTATGAAAAACTTGTTAATATAAAAGTTGTAAATATTATTGAGAAGATGTAAAATAAATTTAATTAGATTTGATTGCTTAAGAATTGAGTAAGTTATGGATTTTTTTCTTTTTCCACCCCCTTTTTCTTTTCTTTTTTAATTTTTTTCATCGTTAAAAGTTAGTCCTATCAAAAACTTGTAAATACAAAAGTTTTAGATAAAGTTAAGAACATTTATACCAAATTTATTTGGATTTGATATTTTGAGAATTGCGGAAGTTGTGATTCTTTTCTCCCAAAAACCCTGTTTTTTTTTGCCCCTTGACCCCATTTTTAATTTTATCAAAAATCTATCATGCATAAAGTTTTAGCCCATTTTTATATAAGCAATATAAATTTTAAACTGATTCGATATCTATTTTAACTAAGAAGTTATCGCCTTTTTTCTGTTTTCACAAAAACCCTCTCTATTTCCACCCCCTTGGTCCGATTTTGCCCATTAACGAATTCGACTGAGATTTTATACTCCTTGATTTTATGTAAAAGTTTGAAGAAGATCTGAGCATAATTATAGTAGTTATCGTGTCTAGAAGAAAGTGAAATATATATACCTTTATATATAAAAATCTTCTGTGCGTGTGTATGTAACTGAACTCCTCCTAAACGACTGGACTTTTGTGTGTGCGTTCCAGTTGATTCGAGAATGGTTTAGATTCACATTTCATCGATATTGATTCAGTACTTTTTTAGTAATTAGGCAAAAACTAATAGTTAGTGATTTTTCGCTAATTAAAAGTGCTATAAATATAAAAGAAAGTCTGGATTTCGTATTAATCACAGCACAAAAAAATCTACCGAACCAAAAATCTTGAAAATTGGGGTAGAATTACTTCTTATAGCATCGAGTGCCGCTAAGAAGGGATTTTCGAAAATTCCACCCCTAAGAGGAGTAGAAAAATAGCGAACTATTAAAAAATTCCTTTAAAATCAGCTTTTGTAGTTATTTTTCAACTGATAACATATTTTAGTGCCTTTTTCATTCTGAATCGAATGGCACTAAGCAAATTCGTTTAAATCGAGTAGTTCGTGAGATAATTTCACATTTTCCTAATTTGGCGGTGTCTTTGGCGAAAAACCTGAAATTTTCGATGCTTATATATACATATAAAAGTCAGGATTTCTTATTAATCACAGCACAAAAAAATCTGCCGAACCAAAAATCTTGAAAATATCCCCCCCCCCCCTAAGGAGGGTAAAAAAAAGAACAACTTTTAAAAAATTCCCTTAAAATCGGCTGTTGTAGTTATTTTTCGACTGATAACATATTTTAGTGCATTTTTTCATTCTGAATCGAATGGTACTAAGCAAATTCGTTTAAATCCAGTAGTTCGTGAGGTAATTCACATTTTCCTAATTTGGCGATGTCTTCGGCGCAAAAATCTGAAATTTTGAATCCTTATCTTTAGATATATAAATCTTCTGTGCGTGTGTATGTCACTGAACTCCTCCTAAACGACTACACCAATTTTAATGGAATTTTCTGTGTGTGTTCCAGTGGATTGGAGAATGGTTTAGATTCACATTTCATCGAAATTGATTAAGTACTTTTTTAGTAACTAGGCAAAAACTAATAGTTAGTGATTTTTCGCTAATTAAAAGCGTTGAATAAGTTCGATGAATAGAGTGCGGACGGAATGCCCGAGCGGTCTAAGGCGCCAAATATACGCTCTGCTTCTCGAAGAAAGATATCGCGTGCTCGAACCCCGCTCCTGTCAAACGTATATGCTTTACAGTAATATAGCCTGTATTATAATTTTGATTAACTGACTTCAGAAAATCGTTAACTTTTAACAAAAAGGAGAAAAATAAAGTTTTCTATCAAAAATTGAACTGACTTCAAAAAATACTGAAGAGTGAAAAATAATTTCCTTACATAATTGTAATAAGAAATTAAATTAAGAGCGTAGTGTTTATCGTGCGTATTACTATATTTAAGTACATTTATTTGATTTTCTGGTGTCGGTGCCAGGAAGGACAACGTCTGTTGGGTCCGCTTGTATATATATATATATAGATAGATAGATAAACTTTTTTATTGGAGGTAGTTTTGGGGTCTGGGAGTCATGATCGGTGTAGATCTGCAAATTTTTTTCAGAAATTCCAACATGGCAGAAAATGCAACAGGTAGTATTTCATACGAAATGTACCTAAATCAAATCGAACCCGGGCCATCAGTATAGCGCACTGACGTTCTACCGACTAAACCACATGGAACTGCATCCAACCTGGAACTCTTCCTCACTATTACGTGTCGGCAAGACTACAATCGATTCCCGGCATGGAATCTTTTTCACTAGGTTGGCATTAACGCCTATAAGCCGTTAAAAGAATTTGAAATTTGATTTTCATTTGAAATATTATATTCAAGGCGAATTTTCTCTCTGGAAAAAATTTCCACGTATTAATATATTCATCGATGCTGGTTCTATTTGAATTCTGTGTTTGCCTCAGATTAGTGGCTCACAGAATATATTTCATCTTGTGCTGCGAATGTAGCCTTGCCGACACGTAATAATGAGAAAGAGTTCCAGGACGGATGTCGTTCCATGTGGTTTAGTCAGTAGAACGGCAGTGCGCTATACTGATGGCCCGGGTTCGATTCCCGGAATGGAATCTTTTTCACTAGGTTGGCATTAACGCCTATAAACAATTAAAAGAATTTGAAATTTGATGTTCATTTGAAATATTGTATTAAAGGCGAATTTTCTCCCTGGAAAAAATTTCCACGTATTATTATAATGCTGTTAATGTACATACACAACTATTATTAGGTTGAGGGAAAAGTTCTGGAATTTTTTTAATTAATAGTTACCAAAATTCGTATCGTATATAGGAATACAAGTGGAATGTGTATAAGAGTTCGGAAATTTCGGTCAAGACGTAACTTTGTTTGATTACGACCTCTTTAGATCAATGCAACACTTTTTCAAAGGCTGTAGATTTGAATCTTTTTATCAAGAGTTAATTTATCAAGAGTTAATTTATCAAGAGTTTTTCGATTCCAAGGACCGCTAGGGTATTTTGAGCCAATGCGGAATCGAACAGAACGACGAAAAAGTCGTGGACTATGATGAGGACTTTGAAAAACAGTCCTTGTTGCTTTTGTTGTTCGTTTGCGCATAACAACGCAATTTTCATATATTTCGCAAAACTTTTTGATCAACCTAGTATTAAGCAAACCTTCGTTAAAATACAAATGAAAATCATTATAATCATTTTCGGTTGTATTAATGTTAGTATCATCTGAATTCAAATCGATGAATCCAACCAAGTTAAAATGTTTGTAAACAGAAGATGAATATCTTAAACAATTTCAACGAATGTGACGGAAAACTGACTAGGGAACCGTCCCAGGTGTAAGTTGTGGAATTGGACAAGTGTGGTATTAAAAAAAAAGATCTCGTCATGTACCTTAAAAATGCAATGGAACTACCTGTCCAAATACAACCGTTTTCGAGATATCAGCACTTAAAATGTGAATAAATAAATTGCACTTTTAATGTACAAGACGAGATTTTTCTTTTGATACCACACTCGTCCATATTCACAACTTATACCCGGGAACATTCCCTAGTAAGTTACAATAAGCGTTGATCTTGCCTCGGGCTGTTTTTTACGACCTGTGTCACTACGTGATAACTGTGTGTCTTAGTGTGCTCCTTAGCTTAGAAAACGTTGACAGTTTTTCAAATAGCAAATGCGCAATTTCGAAAACTTTGGTACTGCACCCTCTCGTACTATCGTCAATACATATATTTGAACCATAAGTAATACCATCTATTATTAAACACATCCAAATCATTTAAATGCCAGGTAGCCTCGTATTAACATAATTTATATAAACCTAAAAATGTAAATTAGTTTAAGAATATATATTATAATCTCATTTTCATGAGCCATAAATATTATTACGACAAAGAAAAATTATTTTTTCTTTTCAAAATCTAAAAGAGTTTTTAAAGAAATATGAAATGAAATCCACGGAATTCAAAAATGTTTTGCAAAGTAGATAGTTTCGGATTTGAAACCATACTTAAATTTACAGGTACAGATAATTGGTATGCAGATCACCATGTACATGTACAGGGATGACCAAAATAATTGCGCTACATTTTTCTCTAAGAAATTAATTTGTAAATATGGATTTTTAACTCGTTATATGTTTTCTAACCTTATATTTGTATATGTTCTTGCACTTTATTTCACGATTAAGTTTCGTTAATATTTTCTGAATGTGATGAATGTGTTTCATAATCTATACTTAACTCATGACTCATCGTTCTTGAAGCTCTTTTATTGTATGTGTGTATCAAAATATAAAACAGTATGAAAAAAATAAAGAAAGAAAGATATTTATGATGGTGAGAACATCGCAGTAAAAAAAACTCTGATTTATACAATTTAAATGCACAAAATAGTGTACAGCGTACGTTTTAAAAAGTTTATTTAAAAAGACTGTAAATATATGCTTCGGAAACTCTATAAATTAGTTAAAAGCTATTTAAAAAATAAAGAAAAAATGATCTTACCAAGAAGCTAAATATTTGTGTTATGAAAACAGCTCTTTTTTCCCTTTTTAATAAAAGCTTAGACAAATTAGAATAGTATACATATAACTCTTGATTTTGTCTGAGCGTACCGAGAGATGAACATTAAAATAATTAGTTAAGTAAAATTTAGAATTACAGAATCTTTCAAAACAGAACTTACAAAATAATGATCAGAAATAATTGCTTTGTTTGAAAATCAAAATAAATAATTGTTGTATACAGTAACATTATTTTGAACGAAACTTTTATTTGGCGAAATATGGCTCTAAATCAAAAATACATCCAATTATGTCCCCATGGTTAATTATGTTGGTCTAATATGAATTTTCAAGAAATGAAAGTAAAATCACTACATAGTATAAAACAAAGTCGCTTTTTCTGTCCCTATATCCCTATGTGCGCTTAAATCTTTAAAACTACACAACGGATTTTGATGCGGTTTTTTTTAATAGATAGAGTGATTCAAGAGGAAGGTTTATATGTATAATAACATCCATTAAATAGTGGAGAAATACTGTTATTTTTGAGGTTTTTAATGTGATGTCGTAAATAATTTCATTTTTTCCGCTTATACATTGCAAACGCAAGCTGAACCCTACAAGATTTATCAAAATAATGTACTAATTATTGTACACATTAAAAAGGTCTACAGAAAACCCTGAGATGGTATATGTTTAACTCTTATGGAGATCCCACAATAACATTTTTTTGTCATTTACATTTTACGACTCGTAACTTTTTATTTCAGAAATGCGAAAGAACAACTTTCTCGGCCAATCGCGAGACTGCACACGTCATTCCGGCATCGAACCGTTCGCTTCGATTGGCCCGATCGCCTGTCACGAACGGACGCCTAATCTCTCTGGCAGGCGACATTTTACTCAACTCCACTCTGCGCTCCGTAATTCGCTTCGCGGATTTGTTTTCTCAACATAATTTTAACTTCCATTTTTTGTGTGTTCAGAAATGCTAACTGTACTTAAAACTATACAGCTAAAGAAGTGCAGTGCTACACAAACCTGCAGTGCTAATAATATTATCATTGGTATTGTATTTCTGTAACCAACGGCACCTTATGTGGCAAGTTTGTTTTGAGTTAATGTTGTTTTTTTCTGTCCGGGAAAAATTATGGTTCCTGCGCAGTTTAAAGGAGCTTACTTAATAAAAACGTACTTTTCAGCGCGACAACTTATCAGTAGGTAATTATAAGTAAGTTACGATAAATAATTGTATGATAGTAGTTTTAAAATATAAATGATATTCTATTCTAAGGTTAATTTTTAAATCGCACTTATAGTAATTATAAGTACATAAGGTTAGATAAGATTAGATTTAATAAAACCATAATTTATGGATTGGAATTTTCTATTAGGATCTTTGTTAAAATTTAGAGTTAGATAAGTAAGTTCAGAAAAATAGGATAGAATAGAATAGGTATCTTTTGTTCTTGATGATTGTTGATTATCTTTTGTTTTTAGTTGCACGAACAGCAAATTATTTTTTAAGTATTTTTAATTTAATTAAAATCGTAGTTTAAGGTATTTCAGTTAAAAAAAAAGTACTGAATAGAATCTTTGGTTTTTTATGATTGTTGATAATCATTTGTCTCTAAATGGTAAGTATTTAGATATCTTTTACTGGGGCACATACTAATAATATGGCAATTTGTTCATAGGTAATCATACATAAGTCTAGAACTGAGTAAATTTTGTACAGAAATTATAAAGTCATGTCTGGAAGACGTCGTTGTTCGAACATAGGTCGTAGTACAGTGAATGCCAGAAGAGTACGTTCACAAAGAGATGAAGAATCATCAACAGAACATGAAGCTCGACTCAGTCAGCTTAGGGATAGATATAGAGCTGAGAGAGAGAGAGAATCTTCAGTAGAGCGTGAGGTTCGCCGCAGTCGAGATAGGGATAGACATCGAATATAGAGAGCCAGATAATCATCAGTAGAGCGTGGGGTTCGACTCAGTCAGCTTAAGGATAGATATAGAGCTGAGAGAGAGAGAGAATCTTCAGTAGACCGTAAGGTTCGCCGCAGTCGAGATAGGGATAGACATCGAATACAGAGAGCCAGAGAATCATCAGCACAAGTTACTAATTCATGGGTAAATAAGGAAAATTCTGCCATGAATTACGATCCTTCGATTTCTTACAAGGACGATCGTATAGTATCAATAGGTACTATGTCAGTAGTGTGTGAACATTGCTTGGCATTGAAATTCAAGGACGAATCGAAAGGCATGTGTTGCTTACAAGGAAAAGTCAAATTTGAAGAAATTCTCCCTCCACCTGAACCACTTCATTCTCTTCTTACGGGTGATCATCAGAAATCCAAACAATTCATGCGCAATATACGCCGTTATAATAACGCATTTCAAATGACCTCTTTTAAGAGTAAGCAAGTCGTTGAGCGTGGGTTCATGCCTACATTTAAAATTCAAGGGCAAGTGTACCACTTAGCTGGGAGCTTGCTACCACTTCGACCCGATGATCACAAATTTCTTCAAATATATTTTATTGCAGATCCAGATAAACAAGCATCTACGCGGTGTTCAAGCGTTGCACAGCCAATTGATAGAGATTTAATTAGGTCTCTCCAAGATGTGTTACATTCTCATAATTGCTATATACAGTCTTTCAAAACTGCGATTGAGAGCATTCCAGCAGATACTCCTGACTTTAATGTCGTAATCCATGCAAATAAAGTTCCTGTTGGAGAACACAGAGGACGATATAATGCGTCGTCCACGAGTGAAGTAGCAGTGGTGATAGCTGGACAGCAATTTGACAAAAGAGATATTGTATTGCATAATCGTGATGATAATTTGCAAAAAAATTCAGAGTTACACAGATCTTATGACAGCTTACAATATCCTTTGATGCTATGTCGTGGAGAAAATGATTATGCCATTAATATTTCTCAAGTTGACCCAATCGAAGGTACACCTCTGCGTAAAACAGTGTGATGTATGAACTACTATTGCTACCGTATAATGACAAGACGTAACAATTACAACACTTTGCTTAGATATGGAATGTAAACAAACCAATACTTTGTAGATCAATATGCGAAAATTGAATCTGAGAGATTGGCTTACATCCGTAATAATCAAACTAAATTGAGAGCCGAAAATTACGTTCATCTTCAGGATGCTTTGCAGACGAATGAACACGTCGACGGCATAGGGCATTTGGTTATACTACCTTCATCATTCACAGGTGGACCTCGATATTTACACGAAAAATCGCAAGACGCCATGACTTACGTCAGAAATTACGGCAAACCTGATTTATTTATAACTGCAACATGTAACCCAAATTGGCCGGAAATCAAAGAAAATATCAACACCAATTTAACTCCACAAGACAGATACGATATAGTTAACAGAGTCTTCTATTTAAAAGTACAGAAACTCCTGCACCTCATTAACAAGTCTCATATATTCGGTCCCCCGCGCTGTCATATGTACACAATAGAATGGCAGAAACGTGGCTTGCCACATGTACACCTGCTGGTGTGGTTAGTGAACAAAATTAGACCAAACCAAATTGACAGGGTCATTTCAGCTGAATTACCGGATAAAGATGAAGATCCTATCCTGTACGAAATCGTAAAGAAACATATGGTACATGGCCCTTGCGGAACTTTAAACCCGAATTCTCCATGTATGCGAAATTCTAAATGCAGCAAAAAATTTCCGAAGTCGTTCCAAACTCAAACAATTACTAGCGATGATGGATATCCCAAATATCGTCGACAATCGCCAGAACAGGGTGGGCAAAATGCTACCGTCCGAAACCATGATATTGATAACCGATGGATCGTTCCCTATAATCCGCTCCTATTGAAAATTTTTGATGCCCACATAAACGCAGAGTTGTGCAATTCGATAAAGTCAATCCAATATGTTACTAAGTACATCAATAAAGGTAGTGATCAAGCCACTTTCAGCATACAATCACCAAATGAAGTGGAAAAATATCAGTCGACGTTACATCTGCAGCTCTGAAGCTGTATGGAGGATTTTATCATTCGAAGTGCACGATCGGGCTCCCACAATTGTCCACCTTGCAGTTCATTTAGAAAATGGACAAAGAGTATATTTCACGGAGAACAATATACAAGAAGTTGTTAATAACCCGCGGGATACAACATTGACAGCATTCTTCAAGTTATGTGCTCAAGATGATTTCGCGAAAACACTGACATATGACAGAGTTCCAAGTTACTATACATGGAACCAGAATTCTAAAACTTTTCAACAGAGAAAACAAGGTACTGCGGTTGATGGTTTCCCCGGAGTAAAAAAAACGGATGCTCTTGGCAGAGTCTACGTGATTCATCCCAGCAACAGCGAATGCTTTTATCTGAGAATGTTACTGCATATTGTAAAAGGCCCGACATCCTTTGCACACCTAAGAACTGTACAAGGTGTTGTTTACAATACTTATCAAGCAGCATGCAAAAGTATGGGGCTCTTGGAAGACGATTCTCACTGGGAAAACACATTATCAGAAGCAGCTGTTTGTAGTTCAGCTACACCATTAAGATATTTATTTGCCGTCATAGTAGCGTTTTGTCAAGTAACTGATTCTATTAATCTATGGAATAAATTTCAAGAAAACATGGCCAGTGATATTCTGATTCGGCGACGGCGAGAGTTAAACTCAGATGGTATACAATATGATCAAAACATATTTGACGAAGCATTATTTGAATTGAATAAAGCACTGCAATTACTTTCGGGTAAATCGATCCAGGATTTTGGGCTGCTGATGCCAGCTAATACTACTAACTCAGATTTAACTAACAGTGCCGAATACACAAGAGAAACATCATATGATCTAATGAGACTTTTACAAAATATAGCTCAAGATGAGCCACGATTAAAAATCGATGAGAAAAAAGTATTCACTGCATTACTATCAACAATTGATAACAATGAAGGGAAATTGTTTTTCCTTGATGCCCCAGGAGGTACAGGAAAAACATTTTTAACCAATCTGCTTTTTAAAAAAGTGAGATCTACCGGAAAAATTGCGTTAGCTGTTGCGTCATCCGGCATTGCCGCTATGCTTTTAGAAGGAGGTCGAACCGCACACTCTACATTCAAGCTCCCGCTTAAAATCGCCACCGATGACAATAACAGCGTCTGTAGTGTTTCTAAACAGAGCAATACAGGAAAATTGATGCGTGACTGCTCATTAATAGTCTGGGACGAAGCTACCATGTCACACAAGACGTCTGTGGAAGCACTGGATAGGACAATGCGCGATATGAGCAAGAAAAATTCACCTATGGGTGGATGTACAATTCTGTTCTCTGGAGATTTTCGTCTAATCCTACCAGTTGTGACTCGAGGAACACGTGCTGACGAAATAAATGCTTCCCTAAAAAGATCCAACCTTTGGCCACATGTCAATAAATTAGAGCTTAAAACTAATATGAGGGTTTCGTCATCTTCACGTGAGAACAGGCTATTTTCAGAGATGCTGCTAAAAGTTGGCAATGGAGAGTTAACACAAAGTGAGGGAAGGATTAACCTTGAAAACCTTTGTATTTTGATAGACAACATCCAAGAGTTAGTCAACAATGTCTATCCTGACATTGATAACATAAGTTATAAGACAATATCTTGGTTTAAAGAAAGAGCAATTCTGTCACCAACTAACGAACAAATAGATAAGGTAAATAACTTGATTCTTTCAAAGATTGATGCGCCGACGAAAATATACTACTCGGTCGATACTGTTCTCGATTTGGAAGAAGCTGTTCATTTTCCTACAGAATTTCTAAACTCTTTGAACCCGTCTGGACTCCCTCCTTACAAAATGGTGTTGAAAGTAGGTTGTCCTGTTATTTTATTAAGAAACCTCAATCCACCTAAACTTTGCAATGGCACGCGTTTGCTGGTAAAAATACTGAAAACTTTCATAATAGAGTGCACAATACTCACAGGATGTGGTACCGGAGAAGATGTATTGATTCCCCGAATCCCTCTGATACCATCGGATTTACCCTTCCAATTTAAACGTTTACAGTTTCCGGTAAAAACATCTTTTGTAATGACCATTAATAAATCGCAGGGTCAAACCTTCAACGTTGCAGGCTTAGATTTGAGCGTTGACTGCTTTTCACATGGACAACTGTATGTCGCTCTTTCAAGAGTAACCTCTAGAGAAAACATGTTTGTATTGTCTAATGACAAGAAAGCTGTGAACGTTGTGTATAAAGACATCCTGTAATTGTTGTAAAAATAAAATAAATAGGTAAAAATGTAAAAAGTAAATAAGTAAAAATGTAGTGTATGAATTACAAATAAATAAAAAATAATAATAATATCCGAATTTTCTTTTATAAATTTACACTTTTTTAATAACTCCATCCACAAAGAAGAGAGTATGAGTATGTGTGTAAAAATTTATAACTTGAATTTTTCTTTAATACCCGTACAAAGCCTGGGCGGGCTGCTATAATCTATATCCATAAAACAAAGTCGTGTTAGTTACACCGTCTATAACTTAAGAACGGATGAATCGATTTTTATGAAACTTTGTATGGAGTTATCTGGCACCTTAGATTAACATACAGGCTACTTTTTACCCGACTACTTAAAAGGAGAGTGATGGTTTTAGTAGTTGCATTTAATGGGATGAAGTGGTAGTAACAATTTGCGGTGTCAGTAGTGACACGGGACTACCCGAAGCAAAGCGAGGGCGGGCCGCTAGTAAGTCATAAAATGATTTTAAGTAATACCCTATAATTGTTCAGTCGCCATCTGTGTATATACATTTAAACAACTTTTTTTAGTATTTTTTTCTTCCTTTCTAAAACTCTATAAAAAAAGTTCATTTTACTTATTTATTTATTTTTTTGCATAAAAAAATCTTAATTCTTTTTGCGTGTTTGAAATAGTTAAAAAGGAATCGTTGCCGTTTACTTTCCATTATGATATTAAAAAAATATTTGACTTGTTAATACTATTATTATTTTAAAAAAATCTCTAAAGGATGAAATGAAAAAAACAATTTTCAATTTTAATATTTTTAGCCCATTCTTTAGGTCACTTCATTTAGTCCATTTAAACTGATTCGCGCATGAAAATTGAAACATAAACGAAATATAATAACGAAATTATTATAAAATAGATTATATAACTTAAAATAAGGAATAAAGAAAATTTATTTTAATGCTATATAGAAATCTTTTATTTGATTTTAAGATAGATCATAACACAAATAATTTAAAAAATACATGTGTGAAAAAAACACGCTAATAATCTTGCAAAAACAAGTGAATATATAAAAAATAAATAAAAATCACATAATAACAAAATAATACGCAAAACTTTTGTGAAAAAACGGAGTGTTTTTCTAGAATTTACGAGAAATATTTTCCACTAAAATAGGGAAATAATACTGGACTCTAAATTACCAGAACAATTTCCATATTTTAGGGATTTTTTTTATAGTGCATGATATAAAATTTAATAACTTAAATTTAAAAATGTATTTGGTTTTTAATTTTTTCTTAACATATGTATTGTTATTTAATGACATTATCTTACAAAAGTAAGCCATGTTACTTAGAAAGTAATTCACTGAACTAGTAAAATTCAAATAAAAAGTCTAGTTACATGGTACACAATGTTTATTCGGAGAAAGGCTGTCGCATTAAATTACCCGTTCTCCGCAAAGTTTCTAATCTCAAATGAAAAGAGCGTCCAAAACCACATTTCTCGATCATGAAAGGTTTTACAACTTATTCTTTTACTATCTTTAGCAATAAATATGTTTTATGTTGAAAGAATAGTACATAAAATGCACTGCTGAGATCCTTCAAGTTCCACCTGAAGACATACGTGTTTATATATATATATATATATATATATATATATATATATATATATATATATATATATATATATATATATATATATATATATATGTATAATTCATAACATTTTCATGAAATAATTCGATAAAAAACTAATCGTTGAGGGCCAACGTAATAGTTAACCACCGCGGTTGTTTATAATATAAAATATGAAGTTAATACATGTGTAAACTATTCATAAAATGAATAGCTTACACAATACCGAAATAAAATTTAAGCGTTTACTTAAATATTTTTAATATATAGTTCAACATAATTTCTGATGTACCAATTTCTACAAATTATATAAAACGGCAAAATACTCAAGTAAATACTGCATTGTGTAGAAGAAACATTCGTGAACTTCCAAAAATAATAATTCTATTAACTAACAGTTTACTGTGTCGAATTTTTGCTTCTGATTTCCATTTTTGCTTCTCATTAAAATACATATTTAAATCGAATTTTGTATTAAATATAGGGTCACAAAAAATCGAAGACTGTGAAAAATGTAATTAGAAATATCTCGGTAACTAACTATCCAATAATCTTCATTCTTTATGAAAAATTTGTGTTCATTTATTGTCTATTACATCAACTTCTTAAAATAATAATAAAAAAAAAATTATGTGCCTTATTTACTTGATTCTACGCATGATGGTTAAGTAACAGCAACAGTGATATTTAGATTATGTTAAAACTCACATAACTGCAATATAAAAAAATTTAAAAAAACTTTTGCCGAATTTCTTTACAAAATCATGTGTATTTTAATAATAAAAATTCAGAGAATAAATTTTGCTTGTAAATTATCTTTTATTATTTCAAATAATATTTTTACTCAGCATAATTCATTTTATACAATTGTAAACTGTTTGAATAATTCTGATAGAAATTTCCTCGTGATAATCACGCTTTATACTTAAAATGTTTTTCTAAAACCTTCTTCAGATTTCTGTATGGGTGGCTCATGCATACCATATAGGTGAATGAAAAAAGAGATAATATTAAAACATGCCTAAAATTGACAAAGGTGATGGCAGGATCTCAAAAGACGCGGCTTAACCACTTGCGAACGAGCGACCGCAAAAAAAGCTTAAAAATAATTGTTTATCGCCACCAGTAAAAGTAGAATTTGACTTATTTAATCGGAGCATGTACTCTATTTAAAATGGCACACATTTTTGTTTTAAAAACCGGGGACAAAATATTAAAAATTTCGTAAAGAGTTCCCGTCGCGAAGGGGTTAATAATATATGCAATCTTCGTGGCACTTTATAAAACTAGTCGTTGGGGGCCACCGTAGTACTTATCCATCATGGCTATACATAATATAATACATGAAAATAAAACATGAGTAAACTATTTATAAAATGCATCGTAATTCCAAAACAAAATGTAAACGTATATTTAAATATTTTTAATGTACGTAATAATGCTCTATTAATGAATTACTGATGAACTAAAATTCGACAAATTATATAAAACGCCAAACTACTCATCACGCTACAATTTTTGGTGTCAGAATTTGGAATCTTATGGCGAAAACGAGAGCAACGGAAGAGCAACTGAGTGAGTTGTTAAAAGCTATTAATGAATTATCAAATAAAATTGATAAAGGCCAAGAAGAGTTGACGGAGAAAATGAATAAAGGCCAAGAAGAGTTGGCGGAGAAAATGAACAAAGGCCAAGAAGAGTTGGCGGACAAAATGAATAAAAACGAAGAAAGAATGGAACAGTTGACAAATAAAATTGATAAAGGCCAAGAAGAGGTGACTGAAGAAATGAGAAGAAGCCAAGAGAGAATGGAAGAATTAAAGGAGGAAGTTAATAAAAGGCAAGAAGAAATGAAGAAAACTTTGGAAGAAAAGTTCTCGTCGGTAGAGAAAAGAATAGATTCGGTAGAAGAGAAAATTCAGAATGAAGTTAGTAATGTTGAAGAGAAAATGGAAAGGAAAATAGAGGAAGTAGAAGAGAAAATTCAGAATGAAGTTTGTAACGTTGAAGAGAAAATAAGTAACGTTGAAGAGAAAATAGGTGAAGTAGATAAAAAGCTAAATAAAAAAGTACAAGATCTTGAGAAGAAGCTTTCAGCGTCCAGTGGTATTTATGAAGAATTTAGGAATCCGCATGCTTCTCCCGTGCACATCAAGCTCTCGACATACAAAGGAAAGAGTTCCTGGCAAGTTTACAAGACCCAATTCACCATTGTAGCCGAAACGATCAAATGGAGTGACGAGGTGAAAGCTTGTCATCTGGCAGCATCTTTGAGAAGAGAAGCCGCCGACTTGCTTCAAACATTGCCCGATATGACGCAACTCAATTTTGAGACTCTAAGTTGTGCACTTGAAATGAGATTCGGAGAAAAATTCTTGAAGTATTATACGAGAATGCAAATGAAGAGCCGCCATCAAAAATCGAGTGAAACCCTTCAAGAGTTTGCCTCAGAAATAGAACGGCTGGCAAATTTAGCATTCATCGACTGTCCAACAAATGTACGGGAAATGCTCTCACTGCAGTACTTTGTAGACGGAATAAAAGATCCCGAAGTGCAGAGAGCGGTACGAATGGCAGATGTACAGGATTTAAAGGCTGCATTACTATATTCCTTAAAGTTGGAAGCGGTTACACAAGCCAGCCGAAGAGATCGTCATTCAGTCCGAGGGGCAACGGTGAACAAAAGCTCAGACACTGAGATCGACTTCTTGAAAGAAATTAGGAAAATAAATCAAGAACTTGAAGCTTTAAAATACGGAAGAACAAGCTCAAGAAGACAGAATCTCACGTGCTGGGGATGCGGTGATACAGGACATCTCCGAAGAAATTGCCCCAAAATCCACGAACGTGAGATAAATTCAAACAGTCAGCAGGGAAACTAAATTTTGGCCATCTTGCGGGGCGGAGGTTGCCAGAGAATGAAAATCCCCACCTGAAGATCCTCCAGATATCAAAGATGAGTGGCGGTGATAATGAATTATATGTGATAGGCTTTATTAACGGAATTCAGTGCCGTATGATTGTCGATACAGGAGCCAATGTAACAATAATAAGAGAAGATTTGGCTCGAAAATTGAAATGTAAACTCATCTGGATTCCACCCTGCGTTACCCTGCAAACTGTGACGGGCGCAAGATAGGCATATATGGAAAGGCCAATTTAACCATCAACTTTGGAGGAAGCAAATATTATCATACGGCATATGTGGCTGACATAACAGATCCTTACATAATCGGGCTGGATTTTCCTGAAGAAGTTTGGCTTCAAACTTGATTTTAAAAATAATGAAATGCTATCTAAATTTGAAGAAATAAGCCTTTTTGGATTAAATAACGAAATTGAATATAAACAAACAGTAATAGCTAAAGAAGACATCAATCTAAATCCAAAAACAGAATTTTTAGTTCCAGCTGTAATTAACAATGAAACTAATTATCGATTTGCCCATATAGATTATCCCGAAGACAATAGTAAACAAGCAGGAGTATTGGTGGCTTCATCTATAGTGGACCTCTCGAAGAAGACCATTCAGAATTGCTAACATCAGTGATAAGACGAGGACTATCAAGAAAGGAGAGGTGATAGCATCATGTGCTCCTGTGACGCGCATAAGTCAAAATTCCAATCACTCTCAGAAATCTTCAGATAATTTAGTCAAGGATTTTTTACAAAATACAGACTTAGATCCAAATCAAAGGGATGCTGCAGAAAGTTTAATTAGGGAATTCCAAAGTTTATTTTCCCAAACATCTGAAGACTTTGGACGAACCAAAATGGCACAATACCGAATTGATACTGGAGATCACTCATCTATTAAACAACACCCTAGACGATTACCTTTTGCCAAGCAAGGAGAGGTGCAAAATTTAATTAGGGATATGGAAGAAAATGATGTCATCGAACCATCGACAAGTCCATGGGCGTCTCCCATTGTGTTAGTAAGAAAGAAGGATGGTTCTACAAGATTTTGTGTAGACTACCGCCGACTGAATGACGTCACCAAAAAGGATAGTTACCCTCTACCAAGGATTGACTACACTCTCGACATACTTGCGGGCAACACTTGGTTCTCGACTCTGGATCTGAAGAGTGGTTACTGGCAGGTAGAGATCCACCCCGACGACCGCGAGAAGACTGCCTTCACAACGGGACAAGGATTATGGCAATTCAAGGTAATGCCTTTTGGCCTATGTAATGCACCTGCAACTTTTGAAAACCTTATGGAAACGGTTCTCCGGGGGCTGTCATATGAGGCATGTCTTGTTTATTTAGACGATATCATAATCATAGGAAAATCTTTTGATGAACATCTGAACAACCTCAGGCGGGTGCTACAAAAGCTAAAGGAAGCTAATTTGAAGTTAAGCCCTTCGAAGTGCAGTTTGTTTCGTAATGAAGTCGCCTACCTTGGACACATCATTTCGGCGGAAGGAGTTAGGACTGATCCGGAGAAGATATCGGCTGTGAAAAATTGGAATCGTCCAGCAGATGTTCACCAGCTTCGGAGCTTTCTAGGATTATGCACCTATTACAGAAAATTTGTCAAAGGCTTCTCGATGATTGCAAGACCACTTCATAAATAAACAGAAGCCAATCAAAAATTTATGTGGACACAGGTATGTGACGCTGCTTTCGAAAAGCTTAAGGAGGCTTTAACATCCACTCCAATTCTGTCATATCCTCAAATCGATAAACAGTTTATACTTGATACGGACGCAAGTAACGAAAGCATTGGCGCTGTACTGTCCCAGGAAATCGACGGCCAGGAGCGTGTTATCGCCTATTTCAGCAAGTGCTTATCAAAGGCAAAGCGAAACTACTGCGTAACAAGAAAAGAGCTTCTTGCTGTAGTGAAAGTTCTATCACTATCTTTACGGTCGAAAATTCCTGATCCGAACTGATCATGCTTCTCTAACTTGGCTATTGAATTTTAAGAACCCTGAAGGCCAGATAGCCAGGTGGATACAAAAGCTTCAAGAGTACGATATGGAGATACGCCATCGAAAAGGCTCATCACATGGAAATGCAGATGCTCTCTCAAGAAGACCCTGCTCAGAGAATTGTAGATACTGCGACTGTGTTGAGAAGAAATTTAATGTCAAAGGTCCTATAGTAAGACAAGTTACAACTGGGTCTACATCATCGCAAGATCCGTGGAGTGACGAGAGCCTGTGTAAAGATCAACTTGCTGATCCTGAAATTAAGCCAATTCTAGAGCTGAAAGATGAGTCCAACAGGAAGCCCAGCTGGCAAGACATGGCCCATTACCATCCTACGACTAAACGTTATTGGGATCTCTGGGATTCCCTACATTTGAAGAACGGTATTTTGTACCGAAAATGGGAGTCTGACGATGGAAAGACATGTAGATGGCAACTACTACTCCCTAAGTCGAGAGTTTCTATGGTCCTTCAAGAACTTCATGGTAGTCCCACAGGAGGTCATTTTGGTGTACTGAAGACCCTTCAAAAGGTTCAAGAGCGTTTTTACTGGAATAATGTTCGCAGTGATGTAGAGAAGTGTTGTCGAACTTGTGACACCTGTGTAGCACGTAAAGGTCCAAAGAGGCGCACCCGTAGACGATTGCAGCGTTATAATGTAGGAGCTCCTTTCGAACGAATTGCTCTAGACATCCTGGGTCCTTTTCCTAGAACATCTGATGGCAATAAGTACATCATCGTTGTCATGGACTACTTCACTAAGTGGCATGAAGCCTAGGCCATTCCTAATCAAGAGGCGGTAACCGTAGCAGACATACTGGTTCAACACTGGGTTTCCAGATACGGAGTTCCATTTCAAATCCATTCCGATCAAGGAAGAAACTTCGATTCGACTGTGTTTAAGGAAATGTGTGGACTGCTCGGCATGGAGAAAACTCGAACTACACCTCTACATCCTAAATCGGACGGCATGGTGGAGCGTTTCAATCGTACCATCCTAAATAGCCTCTCTCTCCTGGTGTCTAGAGATCAAAAGTACTGGGACAAGAAATTGCCTCTTTTCCTGCTTGCCTACAGGAGTACCACTCATGAGGCCACTGGTTACTCCGCTTCTCAAATGCTCTTTGGTCGTGATCTTCGTCTACCTGCGAATCTTTTGTTTGGCCGTCCTCCTGATGCTCCTTTATCGCCCGAGGAGTACGTGGATGAATTCCAGGCACGGACTGGGGAGATTCATCGTCTAGCTAAGAACCGAATCCGACTGGCATCGGAAAAGATGAAGACACGGTACGACACAAAGGCAACTGGACATGAGTTCAACGAAGGTGACAAAGTTTGGTTGTGGAATCTCATACGTCGCAAGGGACTGTCGCCAAAATTACAAAGGAACTGGGACGGTCCTTACACAGTCGTCAACAGGCTGAATGATGTCGTCGTACGTATATAAAAGTCGCCACACACCAAACCCAAGATCATACATTATAACCGGCTAGCCCCTTATTTTGGCCAAAGTGATTAGAAATTCAAAACTGGAATTTCAGACCATTTTCATGAAAGTCACTTTTTGTAAATATGTAAATAGTAATTAGTTCTTATTTATGTACATCTTATTATTATTATTTATTTATTTATTTATTTATTTATTTGTTTATTTATTTTAAGTGTTTTCCTCTAACTCAAGGATTGCACTGCCCGGGACGTGCAGTCTTTGAGGAGGGGGTAGTGTTACGAATTTTGTAAATAGTTAGTGTTTGTACTATAAAATAACGTAAATAATCTTATTAAGCTCCATTCCTTTACTAATATTAGCTTTTGTCTCAGTTATCAAGCAAACTTGTCTAATATTTTCAGTGAATGTCTATTGCAGCTTGGCGAAATAAAAAGATATCGCCAAGTTGGCGTCACTTTTGACGACTAATTTTGTCGCCAAATTTGGCGATATATCGCCAAGTTGGCGACAAACTTGGCGATTGTTGGCGATGGTAACCCTTCCCTCTCTATGGTAACCCCTTTTAGATATGCTGATACATTGAATGTTATTCCATGGTTTCTGGATTTTTCGAGAAGCCTGTGGAAACTTCCCGTGCATGCTGCGAGCCTGTATAAGGAGCCTATATCTGCACTTATACGATAGATTTGAACAATTATTTTTGAATATCTAGTAATATTTTTGAGTTTCGAAGACTGTTGTTCTGAAGTTCTGTAAATAAATTATTTTCTACTTTTCTGACAAGAGTTTGAAGTTGTCTAATCATAAGATCAAAAGAACCCCATATACGCTACAATATGTTTTTCGGAATCTCCAGTATCTCAAACGTGTAAATTCGTCAATTTTTTTTTTCCGATTTTCAAAACGATTACAAGGTTTACTCTATACTATGCTTGATAAGTAAGTAAAAAATATGAAATTTTAATCAAAAACATATTATTTTAGAGAAAACATGGGATATAATTATGAATTTATGCGAATCATTAACGGAATTTTAATTAACTTTTCAAATTTATTTAATATTTAGTTAAATTTTAGTAAAAAATTGCGTTTATGCTAAACCTTCTGTAATAAAATCTATTGAATATACTGTGAATTTTCTCTTCTGATTGTATATTTCTCTCCTTTTCTATGCTAATGTTAGAAAATCAAATTTTTTTTTTTCAAGAAACACGGTAAACACGTTATAAATTATAAAGTTGTAAATATATAATCGTAAATACTTAATTTAGAATTAGTCTTTTTTTCTGAAAAGAAAGAAAAATAATAAAAGAAAAAAAAAAGAAAAGAATCTGCGGTAATTTAGGTTTAAAATTTATACGTTTGCTTAATGACATAAGTTATACGCAAAACTAAGCTTTTTTATAGGTAATAATTAAAGGAGCGATGTGGGGGTTTTATTTCTAGCTTGAAAAAATGAGAAAATGGGAGTTTAATAGTTTTAATTAACAAATATCTGCGATAAAGTGTGATCCTAAACGTTAATTTAATAAATAAATAGGCTTAAATAAAGGACGATTTATCTTATCATTAACGTAATGAATATTATATTAAAATAATTAAAGGCTTCGTTGGTATTATTTATATTTGTGAAACTAAAATTGTTCGCTTCATTAAAAATAAGTATGATTTAAGTAAATTAATATATTTCTTTCAGGATATTTTTATTAAAATATGCCAATTTTTATTTCAGTGGATGGATAATTTATTATTTATTTTTATTTGTCACAGCGGGAATTATTATTATTAAATCATAATCACATGAATAAATGACAGTAAATGTAATATGCTTTTTCAGGAAATTTTTTTTACAGCTGTTTAATGTTTTAAATTTTACTACTTTACTAATTAACTACTTCTTGTAATTAGTGCCTACATACATAGCACTGCCACTTTCTCCCCTTATGTTTCGTCACCGCCTCCCTTCCTTTCGGTTACCGATTTACGAACAGGGTTTGCTAAGCAAACTATAAAAATTAATAGAAAAATCAAAAGGACGTCGAATATGAAAATCTACTCTCTTAAAAAGTCGGCCACAAAATAGCTCAAGTTGAGCTGAAATACACTCATCTCAATGTTGAAAGGCAGCTTCTCAAAAAAAAGTTGAAATAACTCGAGTTATAACCAATTTAAATGAAGTTGAGCTATTTAAATAACCAAGTTAGATCATGAAGATTTAATCGTTTGAAAAACAACTCTTTTATGATAGAAAAAATTACAGCTCTTTCGTTTTAAGAGTGTACTTCCACATTTTTCGATATCTCAGTTATAATTAAATGTAACACAAGAAAAAAGAAAGAAAAGAAAAGAAATTCTGTGGGATGACCATTGTTTCGTTGATTTGATATATAATCGTTTTTAATACTATTCTAAATGATTTGCTATATTTATATTTCAATTGCAACTCACTTAATATACATATATATATATATATATATATATATATATATATATATTATGAAATTTATCCTTTTATGAATTTCTATGTTTTAGCCTTAATTGTTAAACTTCATCAGCATATAATTTTAGTAAAATTAATTGAATTTTTCCTATCGAATTTTTGCATTTATTTTTAAACGACAGTTAAGGTATGTGCCTAACTTCGTTTACTTTTTGAAAAAAATAACTTTTTAAATCAAAAACACATATTTTCAGTTGAAACTGGTAATAAAACTATGAATTCATGTAAATTTTTAATGGAAGAATTTTAATTAACTTGTCAAATTTAGGCAATATTTAATCAAATTTTAATTAAAAATTGTGTTTATACCAAACCTTCTATAACAATACCTATTAAATATATTTCCCTTTTGTTTTCAAAAAATATATCAGTAAACCACTGATTTGTGTTATAAAGCAGAACATTTACAATACTTCTTAAATTTACTAACATCAACCAAATTTTGTATAAAAAAAGAGGATTTTTTTTCTAAACATGAAGCATAACATTTACAATACCTCTAAAATTTACTACAATGTATACCAAATTTTGTATAGAAAACATGATTCTTTTTCTTAAAAAATGTATTTTTTAAATATATATTAGCAAACCACTTACTTGAGTTATGAAGCATAACATTTACAAAATCTCTTAAATTTACTAACATATACCAAAATTTGTATAAAAAACATGGTTTTTTCTAAAAAAATTTATTTTTTTAATGCATATTAGAAAACCACTCACGTGTGTTATGAGGTTTAACATTTATGATAATTTACTAAACTATACAAAATTTTATATAGAAAACTAATTTTTTTTTCTAAAAAAAGCGTATTTTTCAAATAAATATTAGAAAAATACTTACTTTGTTATGAAGCATAACTTTTTAGGAAATTATGTTTCTCGTAAACGTATGCAGTTTCCAGAATGAAGATTTTAATAGAACACAAAAAAAATTCTATAAAAAAAAAAAGAATTTAAAAAAAACCTTATTTGTAACTTTTTATATATATTTATCTATATGTTTTACGTTACGTATTTGTTTATTAACATGCATTTTGTTGCCTTTCTATAACTCTTTAAACAGCCACTTAAATATTTTTCAATAAAAATTACTCTTAAATTAATTTACTATACAAACTTACAAACGATGGTTTATTTATAACATATCTATAGACGAGCACTTGGCAAATTTTGTGACAAGCAAACCTTGCCACTAAATTTTATTTCAATATATTAAAAAAAATTAGGAAATGATGTTTCCCGTAAACGTACGCAATCAAAAATGCAGTTTTTGAGGAATCGGAAATAAAGATTTTGATAGAGCACAAAAAAATTTTGTATAAAGTTTACAATATTAAAACGCGTCAGTGTTTTTGTGTGTTTATGTATTTTTGTATATGTTGGTGTAATAAATCACAAGCAACCTATTGGTGTAAACGAACACCACTTTTGTTGGCAATTTAGTTGCCACCACTTTTGGTGTAAAATAAGTAAAATGCTTGTTACATTAAACTGTCTCAATTAGAAGAAAGTTTAGCGGTCTCTTTGCGTGAAACTATTTATTTAAAATTATGGCTGTATTAAATTTAAAATGTAATTTTTAATTTTTTTTTCTGTCTCAGTACAATAAATAAATGGTAGTGTGTTTTGATAAACAACGAAATATTTATATTATTTTAACACAAAAAAATTATTATTTAAAGATTACATTTTATTTTTAATGCAGCCATACTTTAAAATCAATAATTTGACACAAAGCAGCTGCGAAACTTCATTTTAATTGAGACAATTTATTATAATGTACATTTTAAACATATTAATAGTTGGTAAACAATGAAATTTCCTATATGCACATGTGTAAAAATATCTTTGTCATAGGTTAATGATGCACCAAATAAGCTAAAAAACATAATAACGAATTTTTATGAAAATATTTTTTGTTTTGAGTTCGAGGAAACGCCATGATCACACGTTATAAAATATTTTTTAAACAAAAATTATAATTGCTAGTAACTATCACTATCAGTTTAATTCGAATTTTCCAGCTTTTTTAGAAAATAACAAACTAAAGCTACATATGATATTAAATTACTTCACAAGTATACAGTTTAATGTATAACATAACAAGTAAGAAAAAGCATGCGTTAACCATAGATTTTGAAACACTTTCAACATTTCCTGTAATCTTTAAAAAACTTTTGTTAACCAGGGAAATATAATATTATTGTCCTAGCCAAATCCATACTCCAATACTTTTTAACAGAGCCGAATTTGATCTGTCGGTTGGTATATTGACTGCATAATGGGAAAATCTAGTTTAGCAAGAAAACGCCTAACTGGTTCAAGTTTTCTTTTCTGCAATTTATTCTAATAGGTGGAATCATACTTTAATACTTTTGTTCAGCCCTGTAGTTTACCTAGTACCTTTAATACAAGAAAGTATTTTTCTAAAATTTAGTTCAAGCAAAAATAGTCAGTAAACTACTTAAATCACATTTTCATAAATTATCATCCAAAGATGACCATGTATCCTGTTCCTTGCGTGACCCTATATATTTTTTTATCTATGTTCTACAAAAATTTCTTAGTAAATTGATAGCAGTTTAACATAAAAAAGCATAACTCATTTAAAAAACATATTTAAGTGATTTACACTCATACTTAGTAAACTTTCTAAGATCTTTTATGTAACTCTGTAAATATAAATTATGTTTTTATTAGAGTTTATAAACATTATATAATATACAAACATTTAGTAAAACTTAAAAGCGCATATCAGAATTAAAAATCCATTTCATCCATCTAATAGCAATCATTTATATTACACATTACTTCGGTACTATATACTATTATATACTATTTGAATTATTTTGTGTGTCCCTGTAAATGCTATGCACTTTATATTATGTATGAAATAACTCAAATTAAGCTTGAGTGACGTATATCGATTTGATTATTACATGAAATCGCTTACCATAATTAAAAAATGTCGCAAACAATATCCACTTTATTGTTATACATTGGAACGTTTTTGTGTGGCCCTGTGAATTAATAATAACAATTCTCTTCACTGCCTACTTTACAAAATGCATATTGTAGTGCTTGTATATAAATTTGAATAAGTTTGGCTGTGTGTAACATCTTTAAAATTCATTTGAAACGATTTTTTCTCATAGGCTGAAATGTAATGGAAAATTTTTGACTATCAATAAGCTTCCTTCAATAAGTCCGTAATTTAGTTCACTTAAAAACACACTTGTCTTTAAAAGATTAACCGCACATGAAGTCTTGAATTGAAGAAGACGTTATACATTTTCTACCTTTTATTTATCACCACACAAAATCATAAAATACATACGTACTTTCACTATTTAACCAAAAAATCACTATTTCATATTTATATACTACACACTACAGCTTACTGTCCACCCTTAATGTCGCCGAAAGTTCAAGAATCTCATTCTTCAGTTCTGCCGTTGCCATTTTTACGAATTCCAAAGAAACTTGAATTTAGCAAAAGAATCTGTCCAAGACCGTTCACAACAAGCAATGGGGTCTGTCCTAGGCAATAGAGTTTGTCCACAGCCTTGCATGTCCATGACAGCGTCAGTTCAGGGCAGTAGAGTTTGTCCGCAAGGTTCCTCGACTCTTACACTATATGTTTAAATAAACTAATCATGGTAGAAACTTCAATTTCAATAGGGTTTGTGCTAGGGTAAATCTCAATAACGTCCAAAAATTTCATGGCAATCCGAATATATTTATGAGAGTTAGAGCAAGAACACACGACCATCCAACCAGACGGCCAGACTAACCAAAAGCATAAACACTTTTCAACTTTGTTGGAAAGTGTTAAAAAATGCTCAACTATGCCAGTTTACAAGTAAACAAAACTGTATAAAAAAAAGTTGATTACAATTGTTATACTAAAAACATACTTCTCATTATGTTAGTCCATGTCGCCATTGTTTTTAAATGATAGTGCACTAGTGCACTATTAAAAACATGAACTGATAAAAATAACCCGCATGCAAACATTATTTAGTCTCACATCTTAAATCCACAAATAATAATAATAATGTTGCTTACTTTACTTTCACCTACTATTCGAAAGTTAGGAACTATGATTAAACGCCGTGTCGTCTGCAAACATTATCCGGCAGCTGCCATCATTTGAAAATTTGTCTTTGATTGTTTACCTTTGATTTCGAACTGTCCAATCAAATTAAAATAATTACAGATGTAAATCGATAAAAAGAGGAATAAGAACTATATCCACAGATTTTTAATCACTCGTCATTACTGAAAATTTATAGGAAATTAGAAAATTTTTTACATCACAACTATCACAACATTTCAAGATGGCGCATTTCTTCATTTTCAGTTAGTGGTTCACTTCACTAGAAGTGGTGTAAAGGTTATAAAATTTGTTTAAAGGGTAAAACCACACCATTTTTAATATTTTAAAAAACGTAAACGTGTGTTGACACGAGAAAAACACCATATTTAACCTTTTTAGGACTTTTACTATAAACCGAAATAAAGTGCAATAATACTTTCCATTTTTTATAGTGTAGGTTATATACTTGTGCATTAAAATGCTTTATTTTCCTTCCTGTGGCTCTTTAAACAGTCACTTTCGTTTTAAGAGAGTTTAATTCTGGTTAACCGTTTGGGCTATAACTTTGTTTCTTAATGTTACTTAATCAAAATTACAGCATTTTTGAAATCCTGAATGTTTGAAATTTAATAAAAAAAGAAAAAAAAACGAAATTTTATACAAAAACAGTGATTTTAGGGTAGGCACATACCTTGAAAGATATTTATTTAAAAACCGAGGTTTGTCTACACAAATTAAGTTTGAAGCAGCACGATATTTCATTGTTTTATTTAAAAATATAATTCATAGGAAAAATTGAAAAAGTATGGATTAAACACAAAAAATTTCGAATTGAATAAGAAGTTAGAAACTCAAATATTATTTTAAAGCATTCAACAAAGTTGGATAAATTTAAGAACTTCAGAAACTTCAAAAGATATTTTTAAATGGAGTTTGAGATTTCAGTGTAATTTGTTTTTCTTTCTTGAATTGTTTAAGATTTTGTTTCACATACGTGGAATGTCCTTGGTAATTTAATATTGCATAAAATTTTGGTTTTTAATCTATACTAATGGGCAAAAATTTTATGAATAATACTCCCTAAATTTTATGTTAAAGAATAGTTTATACAGTATTTATCTAATTTTTTAAAGCATAATAGTGTTTTTCTTTATTTGATATTCCGATTCTACTTATTCCGAAATCATGGCTTTCAGAGTTTGAGTTTATTAGCTAGTAGAATACCACTATATATTTATATTTAGTTTTATTTATTTTTTATTTTTCTATTGTCAGAAACACAAATGTGCTGTCATTCTTGAAATAACGTAAAAACAAAATAAAACAGATGTAAATTTTTTCAACACGATACTACTTAATTTGTGCAACATGATGATCAGATATAGGGACTTAGGCTTATTTTTGCCAATATATTGAGTAAAATTGTTATCAAAGTCTGAATTTTATTACTTAACTAGTATATAATCCCTTCAAAAATGACAGAATTTCCACTTGCATTTTATCTTTTTAATACTTCATACAAACAAACAGAATGCAGATTTTATTCTTGAAGAGTTTGTATTGTAGAAAAGTCCATTTTAAAAATAGCAATAAATTTCTACAAATACAAATGATTTTTTTTAAACTTTATATTTAATTTTTGAACAAATTTTAGTTTCAAAACAAAGAACAGTATCCATTACTACAATAAAAATAATTAGTAAAATAAAACTCAATTTCTGAAGATTTCACAACATTTAAATTAAACATTGAAGTTTTTTAAATTTTAAAATACATTGATACATTAAAATAACTTGAAGAAAAAAAAGAGTTTATTTTATTTAAATGGAAAACAAAAAAATTAACCGGATATATGCTACCATTTAAAAAGAATTAATAAAACTAAATTTAAATTCATATTTATCTTTTATAAAGAAAAAAGTCCAAAAAGGCTTCTAAAATAGTTTATAGATGGCAGCACTAAAGTTGTGACAGACAGTGCTTGAGGAGATAAATAAAATACGATCGTACTCAGATGATAAAAAGCTTATCAGTTTGCACTTCCACTGTTATCTTTATGTATTAAATTTGGATTTGGTATACATGTTTTATGTGAAAATATGCTGAACAAACATTATTTCACGTTGAAGAAATTTTAAAAGAATCTTTTAACATCTGTTTTCAATTAAGCCTAACGCGGCGTCTAGCAACGGTTGAATTCCAGATAGGAGTGGTTCAACCTGGAACCGTTCTACACATTTCTCCAGACGCATTTTATTATAAGTAGATAATTTGTAACAGAAAACATAACAGAGGTCTGGTCAATTAAAAAATGAAATTAGAAAACAAGGAAAATAATTTCCAGCGTTTTGTGGTTTAATTAAAAAAATATTAAAATATCACTGATGTATCATGAAGATACAGTAATAAATTACATTTAAAACAATTAAAATCTTTTTTCTTTGTTTAATCAAATTACATATTTTGAACCAAGAATTTTAATAAAAAAAGAATTAAATAAGTACCACATACAAACAAAAGTTCTTATTATTTTTCATTAAATATCTTTTCGGTTTCCATATGTTTCAGATATGCATAAAGTCTCACAAAAGAAATGGTGTATACAAATTACGATACATAAAACATGTGAATTCATTTTCACCTTTATATGTTTCAATGAAATTTTATTTATTAAAGATATATGTAATCTGTCCTTGATTTATTGATTACTTTGTTTTATGTTTTGACATTTAAGTACTCATTTTTTGTAGTTGACAGGTTTTGCAAATTAGTTTTTTTGTCTTTTGTATAATTTTTCCTCCTTTATTTTTCTTAATTATTTCATAGGTTTATTGCAAATAATAGTTTTTTCAATGTTGGCACATTATCTGTATATTCTTGTAAACTTCACTATCACTATGATTAGAAGATAATATACCATGATACAGATTGTAATGTAATTTCATAGCTTTTAATATCTCAAGTTTATGTACTGATTTATTGTTTAAAGTTATATAAAAAAAAAATATTTTTTTAATCCGCCGTAATCTGCCGAGTAAAAAAGTGAAAAATTTTTATCACTTATTTTTTCTAAAAGAAAAATTAAATTTAATAAAAAGAACCGAAAAAGTTATTAGCTATGCTATAGCAAAATGAATATAATTATCAAGGAAAATCACATTTGTATATAAAATGCAGTGTGGGAATCATAACACAGAAAGAGGGATTTTTTAAAGGTTCTTTATCTGAAATATTTAGTATGGCCAATGAAAATGGCGCAAGAAACGGGAATCTCTTAAAATTTATATTTCACTGTATTATATATATGCAAAATACATAAAATACAAATATATACAGAATTAATACGTTATTATACAGAGTCTTTTTTTTTAAGTTGTGAAAATAAAACCCTATAACCACTGATCCAAATGACCTGAAATTTTGATAATATGCAGCCAAAGCAATCGAAATTATTTAAGCGTGGTTAAAAAGTAAACAAAAACCCTTAAAATGGCAGATTTTGCTGTAGATGCAGTAAAGTTAGGATATGAGCTTGCGATCACCCCACGCGCATTGGTGATAAACATGAGAAGCACGTCTACCTTGTGTTCATTATTATTCAGATATAACTGCAATGTCTGGGCCATTGACACTGAAAATGGTGGGATGCACAATGAAAATCTGTTGCGTTAGTTGAAAAGTTTCGTACGAATGCTAATGGCATTGCAATGTCTGAGCCATTGACACTGAATATGGTGGGATGCACAATGAAAATCTGTTGCGTTAGTTGAAAAGTTTCGTATGAATGTTACTCTATACTTTTATTTCGTTCTGTTTCGGAAAAGATGTTCGCAGTCATTAACCCCAATTACTCTATTCTGTATGTTTTTGATATACGTAATAATGTTTTCCTTTTTCTCTTATTTCCGTTCATTGTTTACCAGAATGCGGTAATTATGAAAAGGAACTGTGAAATTCTTTTCAGAAAAAGAACTAAATAAAAACATTGAGTAATGCATTCGTTTGGAATTGCGCAACTAGCGCAATATTTTCTATGTGTTGTCACCATTTTCAGTCAATGGCACAGTCATTGCAAGGCTATCTGAAGAATTATTTATAAGAGGTATGCGTGCTTCACATTTTTATCACCAATACGCAGGTGCTATACGCTAGTTCATCTTTTGATGTTACTGCATATACAATTTTTTAATTATGTTTAAAAAATTGCCATTTCTGGTTATTTGGATCAGCGGTTCTTTTGTTATAGGTTCTTTCACAATTTAAAAAATGAATATCCTGCATAATAAATATTAGTTCTGTTTATATTTGTATTTTATGAATTCACAGGCCCGGATTGGCCAGGTCAGCTGGTCGGCGATCGCCGAGGGCCCCCGTCCCAAAGGGGCCCCGGAAGTGCAACTCAAAAATGGAATATACGATTTTATAATTACTACTTACATAAGAAAAAAATTGAGTATTTTTTAGAAGAATTATATGCGTTTAGAATAAATTTTAAACAATTGATAGTTTTTTCATGGTTTTTTCATGGTTTTTTCATGGTTTTTTCATGGTATAGTTTCGTCGTGTCATGTCGTTGGACAGACGGAATAGGGCTGCTGACTGATGCATCGCCTTTTCTGCAGTACTCATTGAATCTGATTCAGAGTGCATCGCGATGCTCACTTGCCAATCTCGTATAGTATGGTTGTAACTAATGCAGTTTCACAGTGTGGTCAACATGAAGCAGTTGTACGAAAGCGACAGTACGAAAAGGAAAGAAAAAAATGAGAAAATTTTTAAGCATTGAAAAATGTTTAAAACTTTTAATACTTGGTTAAGTAGTAAGGATGACCCGATTCCACTCGATTTGCATAAAAAAATTAGTTTTTCTTAACATACAATTAAGATCCTTTTAAAGAATACGACATGCACATTTGTGAAATATTTTATATTTTAAAACTATACTTTAAAATCCCGATATTTTCCCAACGTAGAAAATACACGATAATAATATTAATGGTTACTTAGAAGACTAGATTTTTGAACATTCAAATAAAGATTCATTATAAAATTAATGCAGTTTAGATTGAAAGAAAAAAAGGACGGTAAAAACATGATTAACTGTTGAAGATGTATTATAAAAAATATATTTATGAAAATATCTCTCTGTCATTTATTAGAGCTTCTTTCAAATCAAAAGGAGTTACTTCCTGACACATTTCTAAATTCATTTTCTTCGGAAATACAGTGGCTCACAAAAGTGTTCGTACACTTAGGAATTTCAAAGAAATAGCGCTCTATCTATTAATTAAAATTAATATTTTAGAATGGGTATTTAAGGGTAAGATCTAGGACTCATTATTAACAAAACTACATAAAATATTTTAAAAACATAGCAAAACTTTATTTTGAAAAAATCACTAATAAAAAAAATAACAAAAAAATTAACTCACAAAAGTCTTCGTACACTTAAAAAAAAGCGCTGTATATTTGTAAATATTGTAATATTTCGCTAAAGTTGTACTTAATAGGGTATTATTTAGCACCCACAAAAGTTTTTTAAACACCTGGGAATAGACTTAATTTGTGTTTTTGTAATTTCTGCATGAAAGTTGATGCCTTTATCGAACGTTGCTGTTTTTATTCCGCTTTTTGTTTCAGTGCTGTGTTTTCGTATTCTAACTTCCAGTTATCTCCAAATATGTTTTACTGGGTTTAAATTCAGCAACTGAGGTGATGTTTTTAGAACTTATGAACAATTATAAAGACGCAAGAGGCGAACGTTGAGAGCCATGTGCCTTGTATCATTATCCTGATAAAAAACAAAGTTGTATCTGTTACCCATATATTGGCCTAAAAATTTTAAATTGCCTTTTAAAATATTGGAACAAAGATCGTGATTTATTATGCTATCAATGTATACCAAATTACCTAATCCTGATGCTGATATGCACCCTCACACAAGGACAACTCCACTGCCATGCTTAACTGTTTCAACTAAGTTCTTTGAATTAAATTCTTAATTTTTTTTCTCCATACTATTATACACTCATTGGACCAAGAATGGCATACTAGATTTCATCTGTAAATAAAACATTATTTTAATACGATTCGGGTTTATATATCATTGATTTTGCTAAAGAAAGCCTAAGCTTTCTGTTTTTCGCCCAAACAAAATTTGTCTACGAGCAGAATACCTATATAATGCAGCTGGGCTTACCACTCGTCGAACAGTTTCAGATGAAAATGAAGTAAAAACTGTTTCATTAAATTCTGTAGCAACTTTTATAGCACTCAAATGCGGATTTTTTAAGACTTTTCTAATTGTAAGTAGTTGATCTCATTACGTTAACTTAGATTGACGACCTTTTCATACCTATTTTGCAATCCATTTTTTTTTCTACAAAGCCTTTTATCGCATACTTCACCATACAATGGAATAAATAAACTAATTTTGCAATATTTCGAATTGATTTACTACTATTATGTAGAAAAATAACTAATTTAAACCGCTATTAGTCGTGACATTACGATTACAAACCATATTTAATTAATAAATAGAATATTACGGACCAATTCTGCAAAATATAAAGCCATGCGATTTTTTAAATGTCAATACAATGCAAAAATAAAAATAAAGCGATAAACAATATTTTTAATAATGAAATTATCACAAAATGTTTCTGTGTACGAAGACTTTTGTGGCATCTTCTGTTTTCATTTTTAGATTTAAAAAAAAATCCCTTAATGTTAAACAAAAAGGTTGTGTGTCATTTAGAATAACTTGGAGATAATATAAAAAAAATTCTGGACTTCATATACGAATTTAATTCCAGGGAAATTTCTTTTTAGTATAAATTTTTATTGTGTACGAACACTTTTGTGAGCCACTGTACATAAGTTTTGCTGTTTTTTCTTATTCAGAACCTATGTAATCGAATGGTGTCTTCCATTTTTTGATAAAAACATTATGTCTTTTAGAAATATTGTCAAAGTTAGCATTTTGAATTGAATTTTTGGAAGCGATATTAATGAAAAGGGGGAAAACCTGCAGTCATGAGACAAAAATATCTTACCATTTGATAATTTATTTACCAAAAATAGAAAAATTATTCTATTCCTATATCTTTTAATAGTCACGCATGTCAATTTTATGCATTTACAGTTAAAAATTAGTCAGAAAGTTTCGCACTAATTATTGAGAAGAAGTGGATTGAAAACCACCCTAAGTTATTCTTCCAAAGATTCCATTAACAGAAGTTTATTATCGTATTAATATTTTTAAAAAACATAGTAAGTGCCCTACACATTCTGAGAACATTTAAGTCCAGTTCTGGCCCGACTCTATTACGTAGAAAAAAAGTGCACACCTGATGTCGGCCTTAGGGATAAGTCTGCTGAAAAAAATTAAACTCTCCTTCTAATACACATAACTATCCGATGCCCGCGTTTTTGTTTGGATGGTGTCAAACTAGCATCGGCTCGTGACGCACATTTATACTCATTCTCGCAAAAGTCATTCACTGAAAGCGGATCATATTTTATCGTCTTCGTTTAAGTTTTTATATGGGATCAGCAGGTTCTCTAATTTTTTTTTCTTTATCGGCCTACACTGTTAAAAAAATTCTGAAATTCACGAACATTTTTTCCTGAATTTCACAGAAAAGGTCCCTTTTCACAACAAAAGAGCATTTTCCGTTACAAATCACAAAATTCCACCATATTTTCTGAAAATAACGAAAGGGATGGAAATAGAAACAAAAAACGGAGACACTCCGTTGTGTGCGGCACTCCATCGTCGAGTGGTCAAGGCACCACATCGCTTATCGCTTGCGAGCGCTGATTGTGGGTTCAGGTCCCACTGGTGCCATGGAATAATGAAAACATAAAAAATCCCTTTTAAATTACATTTTTTCTGTTTATTTTTCTATTATTTCTTATTAAAAAATCTTTTAATTAATTAGCCAAAATAAATAAATAAATAAATAAATAAACAGTGTACGACAATTTCAAAAAATTGTCTACACTTTTTTTTTTTTGTAAAAAAATTGTTATTAAAAACTTTTTTTCATTCATTCATTCATTCATAAAAAACAGTGTTTTTAAACAGTGATTTTTTTTAAATTTAACTATTTAAAAAATTAAAATTGATTTAAAAAAATAATAAGTATTATGCATCAGTCTAAAATAAAATAAAATAAACTGTTTACAAATATTCTAAGGAATATATTTGTAAGGTAATATTTAAAAAGCACAAAAGATTTTCTCACTAACTCATAAAAGACATACTTTGTACAATCTGGCACCAGAAGCTTTGGCTCAGTTCGTAAGGATTTGTTCCGCTATCAAAAGGTCCCGAGTTCGATCCTCAGGACGGTGTGAACTAAATTATACAAAATAATAATAATTAAGTAAAATAACATAGCAGCTTAAAATCACTCGGTAATTCCGAATTCGTTGACTATTAATCAATTCATTAATTTTAAAAATTAGATTAAATGATTATTATTAAAAATCTAACTTTGTAACGGAAAGTTACTGCTTCTTCAAATGGTGTTTTCTTTTCTTGTATATCCCACAACGGAAAATTTACTAACGAAACGGTAAAAGTTTGGCTACTTTGCTGCCAGTAGTTTCACCGTGAATTCACATATTTATTTTTAACAGTGTAGCACTCTCGCTAAATTTCTTTCCCTGACCGGGCTGGATACGGGTCTCGGGCCAAACCCGGGCCCATGCAAACCTCTAGAACAAATTATAGGTTCAACATTCTGTAATATTAATTTAAAAGACCTATATGATAGCATAATATTCAGCAGGATGGTAGGCATGAGTTCGTAATTTGCATTAGCTATGGCCCCATCAGTGGCCGAGAGATTCTGACCTCGAAACTGGTAGACGGTAGGTGATGGGTTCGAACTCAATCGCAACCGTCGGGCTAACCGTTCGGAGTTTTCCGTAATTTTCTTCGAGCCTTGCATTTCCTTGCGTAAATACGGATTAGGTTCCCTTAGAAAGACCCCCACGGAGGGCACCCCTCCCCTAAGGGCCTATATCCCAGGTGTAGATAATTGGACAGCATAAAATACAAACAAACAAACAAAGAATCAGCTATATCCTTCAAGGAAAAGTATGTGAAAGACTTTTAGGAAAACAGACTCGCTAGTAAGCAGAAGATCCACAGTTCGAACTGTGATGCTGGAATTTGAAATTTTCATACTAAATAGGGAACTAGAAGAAGTGTAAGTCACTAATCTTAACGAAAGTGGTATCGTTGGAAAGATCTCATCATGAGGAGTAAAAAACTCAATGGAACTACCCGTCGGAAACGATTCGTTTTCGAGATATCTGACAATTTAAGTAACGTAATTAGTGCATACTTACTGGGGAATCGCAAAAAAATTAGTTTTGATTTTGACGAAAGTGGTATTGTTGGAAAGATCTTATCGTGAGGAGAAAAATTTCAAAAGAATTACCCATCAGAAATGAGCCGTTTTCGAGATATCGATAATTTAAGCAACGTAGCTAGTACATACTGGTCTAGTGAACACCTAACAGAGGACCAAAAAAAATTGTTGTCTCGATTCTGACGAAAATGATGTCGTTGGAAAGATATCATTTTGAGAAGTAAAAAACTCAAAGAGCTATCCTTCGGAAATGAGTCGTTTTCGAGATTTCCGACAATTTATGTAACTTAATGCAGTTTGCCAGTAAGTGTGTATTAGCTACGTGATACAAATTGTCGGATATCTTAAAAAAATTTCATTTCCGACGGGTGATTCCATTGAGTTTTTTAATCCTTCCGATAGTATCTTTTCAGCGATACCACTTTCGTTAAAATCGAGACCAAAATTTTTTTGCGGTTTCACAGTAAGTGCTCACTAGCTATGCGACATAAATTGTCGGATGTCTCGAAAACAGCTCATTTCTGACGGGTAGTTCCATTGAGTTTTTTACTTCTCAAAAAGAGATCTTTCAAACGGTACCACTTCCGTCAAAATCGGTGACTTATACTTCTTGCAGTTCCCTAGTAAGATAGAAATTTTAAAAAAAATCGTACTTTTAGCCGATTTAAGGGTTTATATTATTTTTTATCACTAATATTCATATATATATATTTTTTAATTACAGTTTTCTTTCTGTTTTAAAAACGAGCGGTTTATTAAAGATTCAGCCTTTTAAATTTCGTTTAAACATTTTTTTTTTCGTTTTTAAAAATTTTAAATTTTATTTATATCTTCGCTATTTTTCTTTTTATTTCGCGTTTTAAAAGAATTTTGAATTTTATTTAAATAATTTAATTTGAACATTTTTAATTAAATTAAAATGAATAACTTTCTTTTACTTTACATTTATTGATGCTACCATATGTGTAAGAATTTAATAATTATAAATCAACAATTTGGATTTATTAATTAAAGGATAAGTTTTTTTGGAAGATATATTAAAGGAAATACTCTGAGCGATCTGCGATCACACTCACCCACTTTTTTTTATTACTATTATGTCACTTTTAATATTTATTTAGGTATCACAGTAGGATTTAGATTATTATGACTTCCACATAGTCATTTGATTGCCGAAAACTAAAAATATACCTCACACTCATTTTGAAGTAATAACCACTTAAAATGAATAACTTTTATTTTTTTATAGCATGAAATTAGTTTAGGTATGGTGTATAAAAATAATATAAATATATATTGTGAAAGTAAGTTAACAACATTACAAAAAAGCTTACATTTTACTCAGCTATTTTCCAAGTGACAAAATAGCCTAAAAGGGGTTTTTGCCGCATAAGCCTAAATTTAAAAATAAAATATAATATTCTGTTTTCGCTAAGTTTCCCGTAATGGGCCCCTTTTCAGTCTCTAGCCGAGGGCCCCCAAAGGAGCCAGTCCGGGCCTGTGAATTCAACATATATACAAAACAGTGAAATGTCAATTTTATAACAGTTCTCGTTTTTTGTGTCATTTTCAGTCGGTGGTAGAAAAAAATCATACGAAGTACCTTAAAAAGAATCCCGCTTTCTGTGTTCATTTCCCACATTGTATTTTATGTAACAATGGTATTTTTCTTAATATTTATACTTAATTTAATATGGTATAGCTGGCAACTTATTCGTTTATTTAAAACACAAAAGTTTGTTAGAAAATTTTGACTTATTTACTCGACAGATTACGAAGACTTAAAAAATAAAATTTATTTATAAATATTTATGGTCAAAAAAGCGTAAAATGTTAAGCAGTTGAAATTTCTTTGGAACCTGTATCATGATATAATATCTTCAAGTTATGGCTAATTTTCAAAGCCTATCAACTTCAAAAAATTCAACGTTCTTTCCGAAATGAAAACGATTTCTCAACGAAACAATATTTACGAAGGTTAATGTTTTGAAAAAGATAAATATATTTAAATAAATGTACGAGTTTTCTTTTTCAATAAAATTGATAATGAACTCACACTAAAAAATGTTTAAAAAGTAATAATAACAACAATAATGATAAAGCATTTTGATGCATCAGTTCAAAAGATACACTTCGGTTAGATCTTGACCCTTGAGATTTCGTTAGATTTTTGCTTTCTCCATTTGTGGGGAGAATAGAGTGGGGTAAAGATTACGGGAATATGGGGCGAAGGTTCAAGTTTCTCGTTAAGAAAATTCAGAATAATATATTCTTATTAAATATTAATGGAGAAAAATTGACTTCGCAGTTTATAAATCTAGCTTTTTCACATTAAATTTATCCCATTATCATTGTCACTAAGAATTTACTTCAAGGCTGTTTTTTGATAATCTTAGTTCTCTGTCTAAAGTTAATTATTTTCTTTAAAAAATCAAACAGCAACTACAATTATCCTCAGAATACTCAAATACTCCTATTTTTCAATATAAGACAGCAATGAAGCATATTAAAACATTTTTTTTCTAATTAGAGCGAGTTCTTCCCTGTTTAATATATTTTGGAATTCTTTCATCAACTGATAAATAAGAACACTGGCATTTACATCTGTTATAAAAATGATTTTTCTTATGTGAATGTTGAATAAAGAAGATTTTATAACTAGTATGATGAGAACTAAGAATGGTGGTTATAACATTATTGCTATTTTTTTCTTTTATAAATGATCATTAGTATTTAATTATCAGACATGGGTCAAAATCTCCGATTTTAGTGTTATTTTTTTATTTCATACATTCATATATACAGTGCGTGTCAAAAGTTTAAGCACAACTGAAAATTTCAAAATAAAATTTTATTAATGAGTGAAAGTTATTTTCCTCTTCACAACATAACCTGCAAATTGTAATTTTAAAAAGATAGTTAACATATTTATGCTATAAAATTTATCTTAAATAATAAAATTTATCGAAACAATAATGAGTGTGTTAAAGGTTTAAGCACAGTAGTTTTTCAGTTTTTAGCAGAACAACAATAAGAAAAATAATACTTGATCATTGCTTCTTTTATGCTGAATTACTTTAAATATACGGTCTTCCATCGATAAAATAAAGTTCTGTATTGTTTCAGGTTCAATTGTAAACCAAGCAATATCAATGGCATCTTTCATATCTTTAACTGAAAAATTCTGCTTTCCATTTGGATAAACTGCATGAGTGAGAAAACCCCACACGTTTCCTATAGGGTTTTAATCAGGACTAATTACACTCCATTTACCCTCCATCACTTTTTTCGACTTAAGCCACAATGAAGTTGATTTTGAGGTATGGATCGAAGCATTATCATGTTGAAATAACTATTTTTTTCTCCCCAAAAACCTCAGCAACAGGCAGCAAATGATTAGCAAAGTATCTCTTGGTAGTTTTCAGTGTTTTCACAACCACTGATGAATGCTAGAGATGATTGACCACTAAAAGAAATAGCCCCCCTTAGAATTGCAGAACCACCATTATGTTGTCGGATAAATACACTCCTAGGTTCTTTGCGGAGATCATGCCAATAATACTTAATCCCATCAGTGCCATCGAGGTTCTAATTTTCTTCATCACTGAATATGACATTCAGTCACTTTACACCAAATGACATTTGATCCATTAATTTGGCCGAAATTTAGCTTCTTTACAGTGTTGTTTAAGACACGGTAATCGAGCCATTTTACGGTATTTGATGTATTTGAATTCCAAAACTCTTCTATGAACTTTTTTTTTATATATATTTCTCCTACAACTCTATGTTTTATTTGCGACAGGTAGCAATTACCAGTTCATGCCAAATTTCTGATGCGACTATCTTCGCGCAAACTCGTCACTCACGGCTTCCTGAACGAAATTTTCGTTTGAAATCACTACCACGAACCAAAATTTGATGAATACCTCGTTTTAATCTTTTTAATGCATTTGCAAATTCTGAAACAAACATTTTGCTCTCATACTCCAGATTTTTATCACCTCTTCCTCTGAAAATTTTTTCGACTTAGGCATTTTATACTAACACCAACTGACTGCTTCTTATACTCCCAGAAACTGTTTGTTTGCGCAATCATTTATGTCAGATTGTAAAATTTGCATAAAAACGATTTTGTGCTTAAACTTTTGACACGGTTATGATTGTTCTATTCTTACACTCCATGATATGAAATAAAATTTAAAAATTAATTTCAATGAATATGGTGTAAAATAGATATTATTAACATATACAAGGCAAATATTGAAATAAAAGGAATATTTAAATTTTTATTTTAAAATTGCTATTGTGCTTAAACTTTAGACACGCACTGTATATGTATACGTTTGCCAGTGTGTATATATTGATATATATATGCATAAAATTATTTTTATTAAAAGTATTTTATTCTAATTACATGAAAGATTCAACTAAAAATTATGCCAAATTTTATCCCTATATGCATAGTTAATAAAGTTATATTCCGTTAAAAAATATTTGATTTAATTCTGTAAACATGAAAACAGACATTATAAGCAATGCTAGTTTAAATTGCGAAACGTACATTTGAATAAGTGATAAAACAAAATAATATAAATTTAAATCTTGCAAACGACAATTAATGAAGAGCATTCGAATAATATTTCATTGGGCTGCTATTGTTATTATTATTGCTGTTACTATTATTATTGTTATTACTATTAGGCTTTATAAGAGTTTGAAATTTGCTGCTGTTCGTAAGAATAAAATTTTACTTTATTTTTTGTGCTATAAAATGATTTTCATTTTCCAAAGGAATATAAGATTGTTTTTTATATACAAAATAATACTCTGCCAGTATAGTTAAAAATGAACATAGACGTTCATGGGAGAAATACTGTCATATATAATTTACTTATCATAGATGTCCATATTTCATGGTATCGTGACTTCAGCCATCGTGTTATGGAGATGAATAAAATATAATGTGTCTTACATTTTATTAGGATCTTGAAAGAGAAGTAGCTAGGTGAATAGGTATAGAAATTGTCTGAAACGTATATTTTATTCCGAGGAGATGAATCAAACTTAATAAAATGTGTGATATGAATAATTAATTATATAAGACTGTGCTAAATACTAGAATAAATTTAAGATTCATGATCAGAAATATTTCAATGTTATCACTTATTTAGTTCATTCAAATACCCTCAGCCATGAATTATAATCTGAATATTTTTAATTGAATTTTTATAAATAAAATTTAATTCAAAATAACCAAATAAAAACGTTCTCAGTATCAAAAATATTGGTGTTCAACACTCATCTTAATTGCCTCTAAAAATGATGTAAAGAAATTGTTTCTTTAAATTAACATCTTGGAACATCACAAAAATAATTTCTTTCGTAAAGTTATCAATGCCTAGCTGTGGATAGAAACTCTTTAGGTGAAATTCAGCAATTGGATTATAACAGCAATTTGTTATATAAATATATTCTTTTTATTAGATTCCTCCTCCAGCAAATTATAAAGCTTTACTAATAATAGTTAGTTAAATTACAATACTTAAAATCATACCATTGCTATTTATTTCCCCTCATCCCATCTCAATTAAGGAAATTAATGTATTACTTTTATTTTTATGACTTATACAAAGGAGATAAATATTTCAGTATCCTATTATTTATCAAATTCACTTTCCCACAGACATTTAATTTTGCAGTTCTGATTCTTTCTCTTAATAATAATAATAATAATAATAGTAAGAGTAATAATAAAGTAAACGAATCATACTTTGCAGCTGTCAACATTTTAACATGTTTTTACTAACCGTCCACATCAAAGATCTCATGTAATAGATAAGGCAGCTCAGTTCAGTATTTTAGATTTTGTTCGTATTTATATCTGTTTCTTTATCATTCCATGTAGTAAAATATGCCTTTCTTAATATAACAAATTCAATCAGTGTCACTCTCAAGCACAAGAAATTCATATCAAATAGCAATAAATCTCTATGCTACGGTAACTTAGCAACTCTTTATAAACCTTGTAATTCATGAGCCAAATGCTTTGTCTAGTATCACCAAGCTTTCTTAAACTGATGTCTTCCTCAAGACAATTTTATATTTTTCTGTATTTCAGTTTTAAGTCGTTTCGCTTCTGCCTATGTACTGCTAACATCTAGTAAGAAAGCGTTTCGGAACATTGCTATGGCATACTCCTTTTGTAATACTTCACGGACCCTTTTCAACTTAAAAAAAAAAAAATGTGTTTCCCGTAAATTGTTAAAGTTTTTTTAAGGACTTAAATAATGTGTAACAACAAACAAATTCGTCACATGAAGAATTTGAATCAAATATTAAAGCAACAGCTAGACATTAATAACTTCATAAAACAAATGATTGTTGTACTGTTTCATTACTGCACTTGCAGTCGGTTTTCTTTACACCACTTTTGGTGGCTACTAAGTTTACTGTTGAATACCAATATTTTTTACAATGTAGAGAGAAAGTTATCATATTTTTGTCTGTCATGGTATATTAGGTAGGTAAATAAAATATAAACGGAATTTTGTAGCAACTGGAATAAAAGGGTGTCAGAATGATGGTTGTTATTATTAAATGAAATGGCAGATTTTCAGATTGAAATTTTTGTTTTATGACTTTATTTGGTCTTTCTAAATTAAATTGTAATTCATTTATTAATGCATGAACAACATATTTCTACAGTTACTCATATACAGAAGCTAGAAACACTATTGGATCTTTTGGCAATTTTGGATGTTACTGTATAATTTATCTACAACGAGACTTTTTTCGGGTACGAACATTTCCTTCAATGCAGGTATCACTGCAATAAAAAATTAATAGATACAGTGTTACAAGTGATTCGGATTTTTTAGAAAAATATGAAGAAAATAAATGGCATTTCAACTGATATCTTTTTTCCCAGTTTCTTTGCATTGAAAATGTAGAATAATCGCATATGTTATAACAGTATAAAGAAAAATTTTAATAGCGAATATTGGGGGTGCGTGCATGTCTACCACTATTTTTACATTGATTTATTTTATCCTTGATATATTGCAAACTCCTAAATAAATCACAGAAAAATTGCACATCTAAAAAAAATACGTATATTGTATATGTGTATATACATATATCAGGCAAAGATTTCTTAAACCGTGGTGTGATTTTGTTTGAAAATTTTAAGCAATCTATCCTCCATGAGTTTAATTACAAGGCGTTATTGATTAAAATGTAACTGTTTAAATATAATGCAAAAATTCTATTTAGCCGTTTTCTATATTTCAGCATTTAAAAAAGATTTTGCAAAACATGCACAATTCTTTAGACTTCTTTCTGTTATTTTTATAATTTTATACGGTGTTTAGAAATAAGTAAATATATATTTTTAAAATACATAGATTTCTATAAATATTTTACACTTCCTTCTTATAATGTATTGTGTTTAAAGAAAAATGTAAATAGGGACACTCTTAGATTTTTGCAGACTAAAAGAGGTGTGGCAGTGAAACGCTTAAGTGTCTCAAATATTCCGAATATAATAACATATTTTGCAATGATAACGATTGCGATTATAGATGATAAATTAATAAAAAAAATTTCAATTTTAAAATAAATTAAAGAAATAAAAATATGGTAATTTGTTGTTTTTTTTATTTGCGTTTACAATGAAATATGATTCATGAAATTTCACGTAAGATGTAAACAAAAATATGCTTTCACAAAGCTGTGATCGTTTATTTTTTGTATTTACATTTATTATTGTTTATTATTTTGTTATGATTATATATTTTATGCAATGGCAATTTACATACTATAATGCTTAATTGAAAAAAGAAAAAGAGTAATTTTAATCAATCAATAGTAGAAAATACTACCTTGACTTTTTCCGGCTTTTATTTTTAAGTATGTTTTCGTATATTTTTAACAAATGCCGTTAATCAAATGAAAATAAAATTTGTATTGAATACTAAAAACATAACTTGAGAATATCATATTTTCAATTTTTATTCATTCAATGAAATCTTATTACTAAACCTGCCTTAAATTAGTTAATAATAATAAAAACAAACGACACACTTAACGGAATGGGCAAAACTACGTAACACAAAGCAAAACAAAATTTCGATTTTTCATAATAAATGCTATATATTCTAGCTCGAAAGATTAGATATCATAGAAAGTATAACTCACATGTATCCATAACTGTCTGCACATTCAGATAAACTTACGTGACTTTTATGGCAAAAAGATTTTCCTAGTCTTACTAAACAAGTTACAAAAAGAAATTATGCCAAAATTCCAGGCTCGATAAAAGATTGAATGTTTTTTTTTATAATCTTTTAAAACATATAGTGCAAAGAAAATTTTGTATGCATGATTTGTAGCAAGGATGGGAGTCCGTAATTCTCAAATGGTTTTTTCAATAGATCTCTTATTTCGCGAATGACCCATTTCGTAAGAACCGCAGTAATTTTTGTAAAATTCGGTGGTAGGATTAAGCATTTAATTCGTTTTTCAGCTCTTTTAAAACTATATAGGAGAAAAATGGGGTAAACATTGTAACCGAGTATAATAGATAAATGCTTTGGTATGGTAATTAATTATTAGTAGCACAAGGGCGATATTTTCATGGTTTTAAAAAGGGGATCTATGGTATAACTCAGCAAATTACCAGGTGTCACGTATTTATATTCACAGATGACTCAAAGACAGAATGGGATCGACCTATGTGTATTGTGTATTTAACAACGGCCACCAGATATTCACCAAGAAACTTACAGCATAATGAAAAATCCCTGTCGGCTGGGCCTATAGGCGGAGGTAGATTTCGAAGAGTGCTCATTTCAACAAAAAAATATATGATTAGAGATAAACCCAGTTTAATAACTTCATTTCGCCGTTTATGAAAATTTTTTAATTTCATTTTTCTGCAAAAACTGGTTTTATCAGAATCATCTTAAGAAAAATTCAGCTCAAATGCCCATTTTGACAACATATTTTGAAATAGATTCTGAATTTATTAAAAAATCGACCAAAACAGTACATTATACAGTTCCTAAATAACAGAAAACTGTCAGTTGAATGCATTTTAGAAAAAAATTGAATTTAGAAATGAGTCATAAAATAACCGATTTGTGGTTTGAATACATCCTTAATTTTTTAATCATGATTGCTTAGGGAAATTTTGTGCGAAATACTCACTTTGACAGCATTTTAAAAAATATATTCTATCTTTATCAAAAAACTGGCCAATGCGTCACAGTATATAGTTCCTAAATAAGAGGATCTGTAAATTGGATGTGTTTGAGAGCGAAAATGGATTTTAAAACGAGTCATAAAAAACGCAATTTGCTATGTGAAAACTTCCTTAAATCTTCAAATCACGAAGACTTCGGGAAATTCTGTTCAAAATACCCTTTTTGGTAGCCTTTTTTGAAATATATTCCGTCTTTATCAAAAAACTGACCAATGCATCACATTATATAGTTCCTAAATAAGAGGATCTGTAAATTGGATGCGTTTGAGAACAAAAGTTGATTTAAAAACGAGTCAGAAAAAAAACGCAATTTCTTATTTGAATACTTCCTTCAATTTTCAGTCCCGATGACTTTCGGAAATTCTGTTCAAAATACCCTTTTTGGTAGCCTTTTTTGAATTATATTCTGTCTTTATCAGAAAATTGACCAATGCGTCACTTTATACAGTTTCTAAATAAGAGGATCTACCATTTGGATGCGTTTAAAATCAAAAATGAATTTAAAAATGAGTCAGAATATAAGTAATTTGGAATTGAGGGTTTTTTTTTCCAACTCCTATTTTTGTTTAATTTCTTTTTGCTATACGAATTTGTTTGCAAAAACTTGTCAATATAAAAGTTGTAGATATTTTTAAGAAGATGTAAAATAAATTTAATCAGATTTGATATCTTAAAAATTGACGGATTTTTCTCTTTTTTCAGCGCCCTTTTTCTTTTCGTTTTTAATTTTTTTCATCGGTAAAAGTTGGTCCTATCAAAACCTTGTAAATACAAAAGTTTTAGATAATTTTAAGAACATTTACAAAAAAATTAGTTGGACTTGATATCTTGAAAATTGACGAAGTTATGAATTTTTTTCTCTCAAAATCCCTGTTTTTTTTGCCCCTTGAGCCCACTTCTAAATTTATCAAAAATCTGTCATACATATACTTTTGGCCCATTTTTAAGAAATAATATAAACTTTAAACCAATTCGATATCTACTTTAATTAAGAAGTTATACCGTTTTTTCGGTTTTCACAAAAACGCCCCCTATTCCGACCCCCTTGGTCCGATTTTGCCCATTAACGAACTTAGCCAAGATTTTAACCTCTTTGATTTTATGTACCAGTTTGGTGGAGATTGGTGAAGAATTATAGAAGTTATCGTGTCCATAAAAAAGTGATATATATATATATATATATATATATATATATATATATATATATATATATATATATAGAGAGAGAGAGAGAGAGAGAGAGAGAGAGAGAGAGAGAGAGAGAGATAAACTGGTGCGATTGCAATAGATAGTATTTCTTACGAAATCTACCTAAAACTTCAGTTTTTAAGTAAAATTACTGGATATTGAAGAAGTAATCATGTGGGGTCTTTTCTCAGGCGTTAATCATATTCTAGTTCTAGTAGAGTTTTTGTCTGGTCTCCTAATTTTGAAACGCACAAATTCTTGAAAATTCTCGATAACCAGACATATTACAAAATCTCAAAAAAACTTACAAAATATTTACATTTTCACAGGTTCGTGGACAAACCAGTGTCTTATGTTCACACTCGCGAATAAATTAACAAATCAAGCAACAAGTATTCAAGATCCGATGCTTTAATGGGGACTATTTCCAATGCCTAATTTAGAACTTAAAAATCGCTGACGTATTCAGCAATTACAAATCGCCAAAAGAATGGAATATGGAACTACAGGAAGATATACAACTGCATTATTATTGAAAGTTAAAGAAAGTGGTTAATTAAAATTAACTCTGAAACCAATTATAATTAGATTTTTTTTCTTTACCACGAAATTTCATGTATATCTTCTCATATCATGGCACAATCCCTTGTTACATAGAAAAATTTATGAAATCACATTTTATATCTATAGTATAAAAAACTATATGATTTAATGCTGCCTAACCTCAAAATATCATTTTTGAAAACCATAAAAAAATGAATTGTCAAATTGGTTTTCCGATATTTTAGCTAAATCATCACTTCTTCAAAAGATCATTAACTGCATTCATCATTTGGGAAACAATCAATTACATTTTTAACATCGTTATGCCTCATAAATGGAAGCAGAGGATGAAGTAGCTCTATACGGCTCAAATGGAGATATTAAATAAAACTTTCTTACATTACTAAAATTTTCAACGTAATCTTATTTTTTTCTCTTTTTACCATGGTCAGTTTGTAAGCGTTTGTTAACATTTGCACGGGGACTCGGCAAGTACTGTTCGAGAATACTTGTGAATTCCAAACAGATAGTATCTGAGCTTCCGTGTAAAGATTAAGTATTAGCATAAAATAAGAAACTTCAGTATTTTAATTTAATAATGTTGCATGCACAGGAAAATAATTCGTTTTCCGAATTTGAAATAATTTAAATTTGCAACTGTACTACACACACAATTAAAAAGTAGATTAGAGACAGAAGAATGAAAAAAAAGTAGAAGTTTAAGTTTAAATATTTGACAAATTGTATGATGAGAAAGAATAGAAAAGTAGAAAAAGGATAATAATTTTGCAAATTTTTCAATTTATAAAAGTATGCACAGATTAGAATGATTTAAAAAAATCTGTTAAACAATTTATTGACGTTTTGCAAAAGATTTATACATGTTGGATTAATTATAGTATAGAATCATTAATTTAATTTGAGATTTTAAATTTAAGCAAACTCTGATGAGAATCAGTAAAATAATTTCATTTTTTAAGACTTGTATCTTGCTTTTTTTACCAGTGGATTAGAAACTACTGTAAGCAACACAGATTTTCATAATCAAATATGAATGCTTAGTAGATGAAAATACCTGTTTTGCTTTTAATGACATCAAATCTGCCTTTAAAAATGTTTATTTGAACTGCGCCTTAAATACTATAAGTATAGGGTATAGAAAATGCAAGAATAAACAACTTTAAAAGCTCATACCCATAGCGGAAATATTAAACATCGGTAAAGTTTAGATAATTTTAAAAAATCATACACCTTAGGGCCTTTCCACTGTCACGTGCGGGACAATCAGACACCATAATTCTACCAAAATTGTGTTAAAGGGCTTAAGATTTTTCAGAAATAAGAATAAACATATTTTTGTAAGTTTATATTTGTTATAACAATATCTCAGGCAGGGGCAGATTTTTCCTAAATGGTTTACTGATTTAGTAGATCTAGATTAATTTGCATGCGTCACGTGCAGGAAATCAGAAGTTAACCACTTGTAATTTGCTGTAAGATCCAGGTAACATTTCTGCTCTACTAATTTTGCAATTTCAAAACAAAAAATATGTATTAGAGGCTAAAGGTCTAATGTTCATGAAATAAGCATTCTTATTTGAAAAATAAATTTTTAAATTGCTAAAAAAAAATTATAACGTATAGTGTCACGTGCGGGACACGGTTGTCACTTGTGGGATATTTGCAAATATCATTCAAGTAACCTTTTCAAAAATCAGAAAATAAAGGAATGCAAAAAAGAAAATGCATGTTATACATTTTACAATACAAAAATATTTATTTTAACATTTTTTTTGTACAAAGTAAATGTTTAAATTGACATTTTTAAACATAAAATAAAGTAAATGTATAAACAAAAATTCAAAATTTTTCTAGAAATTTGAAACAACCTCTTTTATTAGCTACAGTGGGGGTTGTTATCTTTTTTACTACATCTTGAAATAAATAATAGAATTTTATCTGGATACTGTGGTCACTTGTAGAATTTACCACTTTTTATGATGACAGACACTTCAACACTATCATGTGTAATTTCACCAGAATAATTAATGCCGTCATATTTTACAACACCCATCCACCCATCTTAAAAGAATCTGCTGTTTCTGAGCCTTTTATTTTTTTCTTTTTGGAAATTAGGATTTTCTAATGACATTTTCTCTCTCATCCTTTTCATTCTTCCAGCACTTGTAAACTTAGATCTTTCTATTTCAGCTAAATAAATAACAAACTTTATCAATTATAAACGCTTTTGTCTAAATTTTCTTAATTTCATAGAAAAATTGAACTTAAAATAGAATTAAACTTAGAAAAACAGAATATAGATAAGAAGTTTTATTTTTTTTTTCTAAAGAATAATAACAAGTTCTTAAAGACACGACTCTTCTTATTGTATAGAAAAATCCCTATAAATTAAGTAGATCAATTCTTGCTGGAAAACAATATGTTCTTAAAATAAAAATAACTATCAAAGTTTTCAAATTTTATTAAAATAAATTTATAAAAAAATGGAAATAAAAAATATTAGAATCACAAAAAAAGAAAAAAAATGGAACTATCATAAAAAAAATCTTAATTTCGTTTTAGTTACATAGAATAAGTTCTTGGGACAAAATAATCATTAAACTGCTAAAACTATGCTATTATAAATTTCTATTTAACATTCAGAAAACAAAAATAATCGTCCTGCTCATAAGGTGTCACGTGCGGGACAATTTTGTTTTGATATTTTTCTCCAAATAAAAATTTCACCCAAATTTTTAACTAGCATAGGATAAGTGTACTACACTAAACTGCTTTAGAAATGCCAATTAAACAAAATAAATGCGTTCCTTTTTCCCCCTAAGTGAAAAAGTTCATGTTTTGTGTCACGTGTGGTACACAGAAACAAAGTTCTTTTTGTGCGCTGTAATAATTATTTGAAATTATCTTATATATTTCAGTTTAGTGAAATATAAACAATGAATATTAGACTTATCTAAAATAATGATTTCAAAAGTTTCACTGGATTTTCTTTATTAAAAAAACTCACCCAAATGTATTGTAAAACGCGGCATACTTGCTTGCACATGGACTCCATCTTTAAACTGTTGTGTTACCAATTTATAAAAGATAAACTTTACATTCTTACTCAAAACATAAAATTTGGCATGTTGCCAATCAGTAAATACCAAAAATATTTATTTAAACAAGTTTTTAAAAATGACTATCAATTTACCTGTTTTCATGGAATGGCCCTTAACTAATTCCACGTTTATTTAACAAGAATCTATAATGCATGTTAAATTAACGAACTAATGTTCATTTCATGCTGTTAATTTATCCTGTTTGTCTACGGAATTTACTTATTGAACATAAATCGATTAGTTTCTAAAGGTCTCTGAATATGCCCCAACATAGATTTGTGAGTAACTCAGAAGGTAATATATTATATTTTCGTAAATTTTAATGCTACATCAAACAGCATTTCTTTTTTTACAGCTTAAGAATAGTAATACTTCTTTTGGAACTGCATATTGAGTTTTCTATAATTTAAAAATCATTTTCTAATACGATTTTTTATCATACACATTACATTATATTTATCATTTCTCAATTAAAACTACATTTTTTGCATACTATTTTAATTTGTGTTTTATCATGGCGTTAAAAAATATAATTTTTTTTAATACAACTGTATTTAATTGAAAATGTAAATATTCGAGTGCTTAGAAAATGGTGACAGAAAAATGAAAAATTTGAATGCATTACACTGTGTAAGGCATTAACATTATTCGGAGAAAAAATTATCATTATCGCGGCCATATGAGATTTTCGCAGAATTTCTCTAACAGTTTTCTCTAACATCAAATATTTTTTGAATTTGCGTGAAAAAAATCGTAATCCCAAAGTCATTATGTTAAAAAATGCTTTCTAAGAAATGTTTTAAAGCAATTGTTCCATTCTAAGTTTTAAGATTTTATTTCGCTAGAAAAGGAGAAAAATTCGAATATATTGTATACTGAGTTTTAAAACAATTTAAGAAAAAATCACTTATTTTTTATGAAATAGACATTAAAATCTCTTCGTAAAATGCATTATATATTTTTTAACTAAGTTTTCTCACAAAAATATAATTTGAATGTTTTTTATATAGGGTATTTCACAGAGACAGCAACAACTTTAATTTAAAAAAAAATCAAGGGTTGGATAAATGACGTCAAATTGTGCACACATTAGCGACACAAAATAAACTTACATACATACACTGGTTACTGAAGAAGAATATTTTGTTTTTACCAGCATTTACTGATATTCAAATGAAGAGCATTTTTATTGCCAAAAATATTTTATGTTTGGAACTAGACACTTATCAAAGCACTCAAGTATTAGTCTAGAGTTTAAAAAAATGCTAAAGCCATCGTGAAACAAGTTTAGAGCATTAAAACTTTTGCACTTACAAGCTCGTGTTAATATGTTCACTAAGATCCAGGCTTCACTGCATATAATTAATATTTAAAGTAATATAATTCTATTTATTTAATGGATTTTTAATGCATTGAACAATGATTGAAACTCTCAAAAGTTACAGGCATATTCATAATTGTTTTTCTACATAATGTTGAAAGAATCGCAGTTCATTAATATTTACTACAAATTCAGAATAACCAGCATTACAATCTTGTCCTTTTGTAAGAATGTTAGATGGTTAAGAGTATAACGAGTTTACTTTATGATACCTACCGTAAACACTGTATCAAAAACATATAGTTTCACTAACATGGAGGTCTTTTGACATTCAACAGGAACCGTTCTCGACTTTCTGAGAAGTCATTTTGGCAGTCGGTTCATCGCAAGAGCCCTAATCGCTTTACTTGTGGACTTTTTTGCTTTTTCCGCCTCTTCAATGTCTTGAATTATTACCACTAGACATTTTTTGATGAGGCTATGTTAAAGATCAACTGTACAGATATCAAACAAAAATCATGGCAGAGATAAAAAGGACGATAAAAAATGTGATAAGGTTGAATCGAACATACCAACTCAAGTAGATTATCACGAATTTGCTGCGACTTCCGTGTTTTGTCTCCTCAAACGGCAGTCATTTTGCGAACATTGTCTTTTAATTTAATTTATTCTACTGTAACTGTTCAAAAGTTATTTAATGTTTTCTTTTTCTGCAACCTGCACAGCATCCTAAAAATGTATTATAGAGCTAAGGAGATATAACAATATCGATATCATATGTAGAACAATCGGCATTGACATACAAGTACCTCTGGAACTGTTGAAACTAGTTGTATAATTTTAAATTTTTTTTAGTGGGAAAACAACAAATTAATTCTTTGGCTGGAAGCAAAGAAATATAAAATATACAAGAACTGAGAATTTTTGCTAAAAGTAACAACGCAAAGTAAACTAAATGCAGTAAAAACCTTAAATTAATGTATTTTATTTACCAAAATATCTAAACATTTTCTTTAGTAGTTTTACCAGTCACTAAAAAGAAGACTGATCTTTAGTAAAGAAGTACAATCGTTAAAATAATTTAAAAAACTACATTTTTATCGTTCCTGTATATGTATGTAATTTTACATTATATTTCTATTTATGGCAGAATAATCAATTTGTAATTCAGCTATTGGCAAAATTATTTTTAAAAAATTCTTTAGCCCGTGGCTTTAGTAGATACCGAGAAAAGGACAGATCAATTTCAGCAGTTTCTATAGGATCTTCGGAAATGTTATCATCCTTTTAATATACTTTAAAGAGTCAGAAAACTTTCTCTTTTATTTACCAGTATACACAACAAGTGTTATTTCAAGTATATTTCGTTGTTGGTTTCTGGAACAGCAGATTATATGTATCCATGCACATATGCTGGAAGAATTGGAGTAAACAAGTGGTATTCTATATTTTGGAATTAAATAAATTACAATAATATGATTTTAATAATAACTTTGTATTTTCATAAAAATAGATAACAGACTGTTTTTCTGCAAAGATCAAGTTACAAAAAAAAAAGAGGAAATTTTAGTTGGATCAAAAATAATAACGATATCAAAAGATAACCTCCTCCTCTCCTAGAGATATCTTTCTATATGATTTGTTAGATTCCCCTTCCCCCTACATTAATAACCTTATGTGCGCATAACCTCTATGGTAATATTTTGGGAATGAGTAACATTTTATAAATATCTAAGAATTTAGGTTCTCCTGAGAGAAATGTATTTAGTGGAAATCATAACATTTTCTTTTTTATAATGAAAAGTTTGAAGGATTAATTGCTTTGAGTTAGTTATGTTCATGTAATATAATACATAACATAAAGTTGATAAAGAATTCATTCCGCAGATAATAAATGGAGAACATTTCTGCGAAGGAGAAATATTTTGTAACTTATTTTTAACAATATGCAATTTGCTAAATGAAATAGTCACAAATTTCTAGAGAATATCTTCGAATTTTTAATTAAAATAGAATCCTAAATATTATTTTAAATAATCAGACGAAGTAAATTAATCTATCCTCACTATTTATTATATACTTCGTTAAATATTATTTTATTCTATACTAAGTTGAAATTCATACTGTGTATTTGTTTGTTAGTCTAGCATTAAGTGCTGTATGACATGCTGGTTCCAACATAATGATTAAATCCATGAATGCGTTGCGTTGTATTGTATCTATAGATCTATTTAATCAAAAAATACTTGTATATAGCTTCTCATACTCTTGCTATGTAAGCTAACTATATAACATTTAATGCAGCATATATTGTCATGAAAACCTAGTAGACAAAGTAATACATAACAAAAACTACCAAATTAGCCTTTTTTGTTGTCGGTAGTAGCATGTATTTATTAAATATATATTATTTTTCAATCAATGTAAGTACATTTTTTAACGAAATATTTAGCCTATGTTAAGCTTAGCACATATGTTTATACACATATGTCGAAGGTTCACTGGTGTTAGAGTTATTTGTAATTCATCTTTGAAATGTGGCATCACATAAGTGTAACTATAGAAACGAAAATCGTCTGTGTTTTTAGTTTGTTGTTGTTTTGATTTGCTAAGAGTAAGCAACGCTTTCGCTATGACTAAAAATAAAGGATACAGTCTACTAAAGTATGTGAGTTTATTAATTAAGTTAATACGCATCGCCGCATCACACATCTGGTCACGTCTCCCGGAGTCTATATATATTTTTTTCTTCACTTCGAAAAGAAAAGTTCGAAAATAATGAACTGTTTTCATCCTTGAATTTTATTAGAACATTATTTTACAAGCTGGACTGGTGAAAAAAAGAAAGAAAGAAAATCGTCTGCCGCAGCAATCAAGGTAATGAATTATTTATTATTCCTTTTGCTCTTACTATAAGTTTTTGAACATGGAAAACATTGAAAAATTAAAAAAGAAGCGTGCAACATTACGCACTTCAATTACGAAATTAATTAGTAAATTAGAAACATTAATAAAAGATAAAAATAGTGATATTGACAGTTATTTAGAAATTTCGGAACAATTAAATGACAGAGAACAAACTCTAAAAAACCTAAATGAAGAAATAGAATCTGGTATTAGTTTAGAAAAAGAATATGAAATTGACATTAGTGCTAGCGAAGAATACCAGGAAAAAATTATAAAGGCCAAATTTCAAATTAAAAAGCAACTTAAACATTTAGAACAAAGTAAAGTTTCCAATGAAATTCAACCAAATTCTACTCAAATAAACAACGCGATAAATATTAAATTACCCGATATATCTCTTCCGAAATTCTCCGGAAAACCAGAAGAATGGGGTCTATTTAAATTACAATTTAACAACTTAATAACTTCAAATGAGCAACTATCAGATGCGCAAAAGTTGCATTATTTATCAGCGGCATTAATAAGTGATGCAAGAGATTTGATTAGCACAGAAGACACTTTTTCATCTTTAATTCAAGCATTAAAAGACAGATATGAAAATGATAGAATAGTAACAGAAATACACATCAATTCACTCTTAAACGCAGATAAACTTACACAGCCTTCCGCTTAAGATCTTCGAAATCTAGTCGATAATGTAAAAAAAAGCATTCGCGCCTTGAAGATTTTGAATTATAATAGAAATAATCTTTCAGATGTTTTAATATTGAACATCATTCTCCAAAAGTTAGATAGAGATACCCGAAAAAATTATGAAATGACGATAAGTTCAAAAGAAGTTCCGAAGTTAGATGAATTACTTTTATTTTTAGAAAAACGATCTCAATATTTGGAAAATATTCATACAGTCACGTCTGTTAAACCTTTCAGTAAGGATCAGAAACGTTCATTTAATTCTAAGTCATTGACTTTGTTAGCAGAAAGTCCACACATTTGTTCAATGTGTAAAGGCAATCACATTTTAATGAGATGTTCCCAATTCTTAAATTTACCAGCAAAAAAAAGGTTTAATATTGTTAAAATGAAAAAAATTATGCTTCAACTGTTTATCATCAGTTCATAACATTAGCCAGTGCAAAAGTTCAAGCACGTGCAGAAAATGCAACAAACGGCATCACACATTGATCCACCTGGAACGCGGTGAGGAAAATATTGATACTAATCAGACAATAGCAATTCAAGATGAAAATACTATTAGTAGTAATCTATCACCAACCGCAAACGTATTTACTCCTCATAGTTACACAAATAATCCGACGTCTGTTACCGCTTTGGGTGAAAATACACATTCATTTGATAACACGCATTCAACTATTAACAATACTGTAATGAGTATGACATCTTCTTCTAGTAAACAAGTATTGCTTTCAACTGCGATAATATATGTACAAAATGCTAGACGAGAATTAGTTCCTCTTAGAGCATTGTTAGATTCAGGATCGCAAAATAACTTTATAACGAAGGAATGTTCTGAGTTATTGTTCTTGAAAGGAAGGAAAATAAACGCATCAGTTTCAGGGCTAAATGGTTCAGTTATGAATATAAAGGAAAGTATTATAACAACCATAGCAAATAAAAACAGGAGTTTTAATGAAACATTGCAATTTTTTGTTGTTCCTAAAATTACACGCATAACACCAGCTACATATCTAAACATCATGCCTATTAAGCATTTACAAACTTTTCAGTTAGCTGATCCACAATTTGATAAACCAGGTCCAATACATGTTTTATTATCAAACGAAGTATTTTTTAAATTGATCGGACAAATAAAATAAATATGCAAAATTTGGTTTTTCAAGAAACTGTTTTTGGCTATGTTGCCAGTGGTTCTACGTCTATTCCGCAACAAAATTTTAATAATTATTGTGGTCTTGTTCGATCTGTGGATGATTTATCCAACACTATGCAAAAATTTTGGGAAATTGAAGCAGTTCATGATAAAAACCCAATAAAAATTAAAGAAGAGCAGTATTGTGAGGAACATTTCCTGCGTACACATACTAGAAGAGATAGAAGAGATGATGAAGAAGTAATTGTGGAAAATTCTGAAATGGGTAGTTTGCTGTTGCAAACAAATCCTGAAAAGAAAATTGCTCAATCTATAGACCGAAATGGAAACAGTCTCTATTCATTTGAATCAAATAACAAGAAAACTATCGATAAGTTTCAAAATATGAACGTGAATAGTTCATTACCACAAACAAATCCTGAAGCGGAAATCAAATCATCTTTAGAACGAAATGAACAGAATATTTATTCTTTTGTTTTAAATGAAAAGAAAACTATCCAGTATCAAAATACAAATATGGACAGATCATTGTTGATAGCCAATCGTTTAACGGAAAATAAATCACCTCTAAGAAGTAATGAAGCAAGTACTTTTTCACATACATTAAAAGAAAAGAAAATTGACCATAAGTATCTGAATTCAAATTCCGGTGAAATACAAAGAGAAGCACCAGTTCAACATCAGGTTGATGATAATAAAATGTTTATTGACGGTAAGGTTGAGCCTTTTGATAATTATACAGTGGGTGATGCAAGTAAACAACATGAATTACCTAATCTTCTCAATACAAACATCCTACAAGCAGCAGTTGTATCGAAGATTGATTCTCGGAAGAATACTGAAATTATCACGCCTAAGAAAATGATCGCTCATGGAGAAAAAATTCAACATATTTAAACCAACGATTTTCAAAATAAAGGCAATATTAGTAAAAAATCTCCAGTATGCATTCAAGCCAACAAAATTTCGCATTCGCCTGTGATATCTTCTCCGAAAAATTCTCAACCTGAATTCAAAGTATCGACCCCTCCGAATCCAAAAACACCATCACCAATGGATTCGAATCTCAAGACACCCTTAACAAGACAGTTGCAAAATTCTGGGGAGCCACAGGTTGATATAGAAGGTTCAAATTCTGCTCTTTTCAAAGCTGATTCTGCTTCTTCAGGATTTGCCTATACTACTCAATTAATGTACCCAATGAATGCTGTAAATACCATCAAACACCCAGCAGACCTTGTGTTTCGAGGACTATCCTTTGACAAATTAATTGATTATGAACTTTGGTGGCATGGCCCTCTCTTCTTGAGAGAAAGAGACAGTGAATCCAAACACAGCATTGATTTAGAACAAGTGAAAAACAATATAGACTTTTCATCAGAATTAAAATTGAAAAACAGTACAGCATTATTAAGTTTAAATTCTAGTGAATTTGTAAATGAAATTTTAAGTATCAGCAATAATTATACTAAAATATTACGTGTTTTAAGTTATATTTTCAGGTTCTTAGATAACACAAGAAAATTAGATGAAAAAAGAAAGGGACTCGTAAGTATGGAAGAATTATCACGAGTAGAAATATTTTTAATTCGGGAAATCCAAAAACTTGAATTTAAGGCAGAATATACTGCATTGTTAGAAGGTAAGCAAATTTCTAAGAAAAGTAAATTGCGATTGTTAAACCCCTTTTTAGATGCAGATAAGGTGCTAAGAGTAGGAGGGCGTTTAGATAATGCAGACCTAAGGTTTGCTCAAAAACATCAATATATTCTGCCAGCTAAGGGTAAATTGTGTAGCCTAATTGCAATTTACTATCATAAAAAATATCTTCATATAGGTGCACAAGCATTGTTATGCCACTTGAGGCAAAAATACTGGCCTCTACGGGGAAGAAATTTTGCTAGAAAAATAACGCATGAGTGTGTAACTTGTAGTAAAAGCAACCCCATAACCATACAACAAATCATGGGTTCCCTACCCACTGAGAGAGTACGTCCTAGCGCACCATTTAATTATGTGGGAACAGATTTTGGTGGCCCCTTTTTCATAAAATATAAGGGACAGAGAAAGGGAATTCTTAATAAGGTGTATTTGGCAATCTTTGTTTGCTTTGTAACTAAAGCAGTGCATCTCGAACTAGTGTCAGAATTGACCACGGATGCATTCATTGCCACCTTAAAAAGGTTCATTGCTAGGCGCGGAAGGTGCGCAGTAATCTTTTCAGATAATGCAAAAAATTTTCTTGGTGCTAACGCCGAGTTACAGAGACTCCATAATTTACTAAGACATCCTGAGGTGAAGTTAGCGAATTATTTGTCAGACGAGAATATTATTTGGAAATTTATTCCACCCAGAGCACCTAATGTTGGCGGGTTGTGGGAGGCAGGAATAAAATCGGTAAAATATCATCTAAAGCGAACGGTAGGTAATGCAAGGCTAACGTTCGAAGAATTATTAACTGTAATTGCTCAAATAGAGTCTATATTAAATTCACGGCCAATCACTCCATTGTATTCAGACGTGAATGATTTGGATGCCTTAACACCAGGCCATTTCTTAATCGGAAGGCCTATGACAGCCATCGTTGAACCAGAATTAATTAATGTTAACGAAAATAGATGGCATAGAATTTCAAAATACATTCAATTGATATGGAATCGTTGGAATAAGGATTATTTAAATACGCTCCAACAACGCTCCAAGTGGCAGTTTGAAAAAAATAATGTTAGCATAGGAACCCTAGTGTTGATAAAGGAAGATGACTTCCCTACAAATAAATACTTACTAGGACGCATTATAAATATTTTCCCTGGTGCAGATGGTAAGATTAGGGTCGTCGAAGTTAAAACCGCTAGGGGAATACTTAAAAGAAATATTTCAAAAATTGCGTTATTGCCACAACAAGTCTCGGAAAATTAATTACGAAATGTAAAAAAAAAAAGGGTTTTGTTATGTATTTTTATTTTTATTTTTTCCTATTATTGTATGTTCATAATTGTATTTTTCATTGTTAAAAAAAAATTGTTGTATTGTATCATATTACTTAAGCATTTGTAATGTTAATATTATGTACTGTATAATTTATTGAAGTTGACTCTTCAATGTCGGGGGGTATGTTAGAGTTATTTGTAATTCATCTTTGAAATGTGGCATCACATAAGTGTAACTATAGAAAAGAAAATCGTCTGTGTTTTTAGTTTGTTGTTGTTTTGATTTGCTAAGAGTAAGCAACGCTTTCGCTATGACTAAAAATAAAGGATACAGTCTACTAAAGTATGTGAGTTTATTAATTAAGTTAATACGCATCGCAGCATCACACAACTGGGATTTCCGGTTGTTTAAAAAAGAATATAGTTTCATCATCTGTCTTTTTGCAATAAACCTCGTATGTTTCAGGATTATTGTAAAGAACCAATATAGCTCATTGCTAATTAAACTACTACCTTTAATACAATTTGTTACATTAGAATACCACCAAAGTTCTTCATTTGATTTGATAATTTTATTTTAATTGCAAAGAGCCTATGCCATATTAAATTGATTGGAAATGACGTATTGTATTTCAGTGAGCTTTGTTTCATGCAAGTTTACTTCAATATGAGGTATTCAAATCAAACGTAATGAATGCTAATTCATAATTTAAAAAAAATGAACAGGAATTTAAAATTTTTTATATACGTACGAGAAAACTGTATTATTTAGAGATTTCATAAGCAGATAGAGTATATAAGATTAGCAAACACATTTTTATTTTAATGTATTTTCTTAGAAATACCCGATGCAGATGTATCAATAATATACGAAGATCAAGCAGATTTTTAATTTTTTTCTTAGAAAATTTCCAAGCGAATCAGATTTTTTTTCAGCTTTTCGTAAAAAACGTAGGTTGTTGAGCGGAAATATTGATAAAAAATGGAATGTTGTCAGGTATAATTTATATTTTTAAGAATCTGAGATCTGTCATTTCTCTAACCTCTTCAGTCCCGAGGAGAATCTGCTGCATAGAAAAATTATTTTATTAGCAAATTATGACGCTTTTAGGCTTAGAAAAGAGAAAATAAAATTAGTTTTTTAATTTTTAAATTTTTATATAGTTAAAATTTATGTCCCCATATGGGTACATCAGATCACAATTGAATAAAAATGCCATTCTTTAAATAAATAAGTCCAATTTTGTTTTTCAATAAATAGACCTATTTATTGTTGAAAAATTATATAAATTTAAAACTTAAATGATTTTTTACTTAAAGTTATGTATTGTGCCAAAGTATTATACATATCTTGTAATAATTGTAATAAATATCTTGCTAATATACTATATATACTATACGTGTCTTGTAATATTCTACATACCTTCTAATAAAAATCTTCTAATAATATAGCATTCATTATACAATTTTTTGAAATAGTTATTCTGAAGGAAAAGAAATATATTACATTTCACGCATTTTACTCTTGATTTTCCTTTCCATCCTTCCATGTGCCATCGAGATTGGTGTACCCTAGCAACAGATTCTGGCCAATGTTCAAACCCTCATTTTTCGGACTAGACATGGTTATTTCTGTTTTTCTTCAGAAGATAGATATTCATTGGAAGATTGCTCTGATTTTCGTGGTCTTCCAACAGTAGACTTTTCCTTTTCACATTTTATAAAGACTTCAGTAATATAAAGACAAAATTCGGGTAAACTCATTTGATTTTTTTTTTCAGAATATTGGAGGATCTATAATCTCTTATGTACAAAATCCAACTATTTACCATAACTAAGTCCAGAAATTGAGAAGAGATCCGAACTGGCTATTTACTTGTTCGCATCAATGAACCTATTGTTTAGATTGATTATTACCATTGCAGAGTGAAGAGAATTACCTATTATCTACTTGGTTGCAGATCCAAGACTAAAAAACCCCCTTTGGGGAAATATAACAAGAAAGCATAGAGATAAAATTAAAATGATCATAAATTTAAAAATATATCATTAACTTGACATAAAACAATTAAGAACTCAATAAATCTCTAATAATGATTTAAAAAGTACTCAAGTTGACAACTTTATCAATAAATAAAACATTAATTTCGACATAAAATAATTATAAGACCAATAAATCTCTTTAAATGAATTTAAATTAAATTAAGCTGTCAACTTGTCAAGAAATAAACATTAATTTAATAATAAATCAATATTAAGCATTTTTAAATCATTATTTTAGTCATAAATATTAATCAAGACTTTTATTTTGACAGTAATTGAATTTCTCAAGGCCAAATCCATTAATATCAAGAATTATTATTTGACAGTAATTAACCTGTCAAGGTCAAATACATTACTATCAATAAATTTGTTTCTTTATTTAAGGCTTACGCCTAAACATCCTCCGCCTCCATGAACAGAGTTCATCAAATTCAAAATAATTAATCTTACCAGTTTTCTTAATCAAATATTGATTAATCAGATATTACAATAATAATATAAAAACATGTTACCTGAAAAAAAATTTTTTTTAGTATTTAAATAAAATAAAACAACTTCAATATGAATTCTAACAATTCTAAATCCTCAGGCGTTAAAAGTTGTATAACTAAAATAGAGAAAGAAAAATTAATATACATTATAATCACAAAAATTAAACATACAAAAGAAAATAATAAATCAAGTACAGTTATTTTTTATTGGTAAAGGAGAGAGTTTTTGTATGGGGCGTTTCAGTTCCCCGTGCAAAGTTTTCAGTTTAACAACCCGAACATGACTATCTTCCCCAGGAAAAAGTTCAATTATTCGGCCCAATTTCCACCTTAATGGGGGCTGGTTTTCTTCCTTTATTAGTACTAAGTCATTGATTTTTAAGTTCGGGTTACTCTTCAACCACTTTGTTCGTTGTTGCAATTGTGAGAGGTAGTCTGAAGACCATCTTTTCCAAAAGCTCTGGAAAATCTTTTGCAGCAATTTCCAACGTTCCAAGGGAGTAACATATGTAGAGGAGTTGTCAGGTTCAGGCAAGGATGTCATTGCTGCTCCTATAATGAAGTGTCCTGGTGTCAAAGCAGTAAAGTCATTGGGGTCAGAAGATTCAGCAACGAGCGGTCTCGAATTTAAACAGGATTCAATCTGTGCAATCAATGTTAAGAACTCTTCATAAGTTAAAATTTGTTCACCAATTGTTCTTTTAAAATGATTTTTCATTTGCTTTATTCCCGCTTCCCAAAGGCCTCCAAAGTGGGGGGCAGAAGGTGGATTAAATTTCCATATTATCATTTCGTCAGTCAAATATTTGTGAAAATTTTCATCAGAAACAATTCGAGCCATCATTTTCTTCATTTCTCGGTCAGCTCCTACAAAATTTGTACCTCTGTCTGAATATATTTCTTGAGGCTTTCCACGTCGAGCTACAAACCTTTTCAGCGAGGCTAAAAATGTTTCAGTGGTAAGATCTGTGACAATTTCAAGATGGATAGCCTTTGTTGCAAAACAAATGTAAAGGCAAATATAATGCTTAAAGGGTTTCACACCACGCCCCTTACGAGGTTTGATCAAAAAAGGGCCAGCTAAATCCACTCCTACTTTCGAAAAAACTCGAACTTGTGTTACGCGTGATGATGGAAGATTTCCCATTATTTGAGATGAAAGGTGTGGCATATTTCGGAAGCATTTAATACATTTTCTTATTTCTCTTTTTACAGCTTCTTTAGCATTAACTATCCAAAAATTTTGTCGAATGGCCGAAATTGTTAACTGAGTGCCACTATGAAGATGTTTTTCATGAAAGTATTTTATAATCAAATCTGTAACATGATGTCTTTTAGGAAGAATAATTTGGTGCTTTTGGTATTCAGAGAGGTTTGCATTTTTTAACCTACCTCCTACACGAAGAATACCATTTTTGTCAAGAAAAGGGTGTAAAGGAAGTAATTTACTTTTAGAATTTAGGTTCTTTTTTTGAATTTAGCATTTTCAGTTCTTCTCTGAATTCATGGCGTTGAATCAATTTCACAATAGCGTTTGTTGCCCCTTCAAGTTCTTGAACAGTTAAGAAACCACTGATTTTTTCAGATGGACATCTACTGTTTTTAATGAATCTGAGACACCAAGCCATAATTCGTTTCAATTTGGTCCAGGATGAAAATTTATACAAAAGTTCGAATTCAGGAATATTTTGGGATATGGAGCAAACAAGCATTTTACGTTTTTCCTGCAGGACCTCTTCATCAGACAAATTTATTGGAATTTCATGCGTGAATATTGGTAAAGAATTTTCCTTCAACCAGCAGGGACCATTTAACCACACAGAGTTATTAATCAATTCAGATGCAGAACAACCACGAGAGAGAACATCTGCAGGATTTTCTTTTCCCTTACAAAATTTCCATTGCACAGGAGCAACAAGTTCTTGAATTTCACGTACGCGATTTGCGACAAAGGGTTTCCATTTACTGGCACTGCCTTTTATCCAGTGCAAAACAATTTGTGAGTCGCTAAGACAAAATATATTTTCATTATCAATTTCAAGTATCCCCCTTAAATAATTTGCTAATCTAGCAGCTGTAAGTGCTCCAAGAAGTTCAAGACGAGGTAACGTAACTTTTTTTAGAGGTGCCACTCTAGATTTTGCAATAACAAATGAAGTTTCACAAGAAAAGGGATCACGAATATAGGCTACTGACCCATATCCTTTTATACTAGCATCAGAAAAAATAAAAAGCTGAGCAGTTTCAGGATTTAGTTTTACATTATTTACAAAATATTTTCTATGCATTTTAAAATTTACTAACTCCTTAATCTCATAAACCCATTTTCTGAAATTTTCACTTAAAGGATCTGACAACATAGAATCCCAGTCCATTCCATGTTCCCAGATTTCTTGCATCAAAAACTTCATTCTTATTACAAAGGGAGAAATGAGTCCAAGAGGGTCATAAATTTTCGCCATGGTTTGTAAAACAAGACGCTTAGTGATAATTTGACTATCAAATTCTACCAAAAGTGGTTGTAAATCTAATTTTAATGTGTCACTTTCTGTCATCCATTTGATTCCTAATATCTTTGAAAGATTTTGTTCAAGGGTGTCTTCCTCAAAATTTATCCCATGTTCTTTCCATAAATTTTTTAATTACATTGAATTGGTTTTGAATTTTCTTAATTTCATATTGGCCTCACTCAATATCTTCTCTGCACCTTTCGATAAAACAAAAGCTTCATTTACTGAATCTGCACCATGGAACAAGTCATCAACATACAATGAAGTATTTAAAATATTAACTATTTTCTCAAAAAGACCTTTATATCCCTCAATGTGATGTTTGATGGTTGCAGAAAGGAGAAATGGTGAGGTTGTTACACCAAAAGTTACACGAGTCATGCGGAAGACCTTCAAGATGGGATTATTACTAGTGATATTATCAAACCACAAGAACCTCAAAAAATTTCTATCTTCATCTTCTATCTGAATTTGTAAAAATGCCTTCTCTATGTCTGCTGAGAAGGCAATCTTGTGAAGACGGAATCTTAAAATAATATCCAAAATATTGGGATTTAAATTGGGACCAGAAAATAGGCAGTCATTTAAGGATTTTGCTCCTTTACCTTTAGATGACGCGTCATATACTATTCTTACTTTCGTTGTCAGTTTGTCTTCCCTTATTACTGGTCTGTGAGGCATATAATATGTGTTCACTTCGTTTTTATCAAATTTACATTCTTCAATTATCCCCAAATCAGACTGCTCATTTAATATTTTCTTATATTCATTTAATAACCATTCATTTTTGCATAATTTCGATTTTAATCCCCAAAGTCTCTGTTTAGCTACATCAAAATTGGATTCCAATTCATTTTTGTTTACCTTCCACAAAAGTTTCGTTTCATATCTTCCATTAACAAAATTTAAATTATCTTTAAATAAATCCATTGCATCTAAATCCCTTTGTGAAAATGGTTCACTTTTACTATCAGAAATACCCAATGATTCTAGATCCCAAAATCTTTGCAAATCAAAATTTTCCCTTTCATTCACCGATACATGATGAGCGTTAATCGTTTTGTTGCTTTCAGAGTTAATTTTTCCCACTATTGTGTAACCAAAAAGTGTATTAGCTACATATAAATGCTCATTAATTTCTTCTACGATGCTTTTCTGCACATTCCAAAAATAATCAGCTCCAAGAAGGACTTGCACTGCTGATTCCTGGGGGGTAGGATCTGCTAATTTCCATCCCTTCCTCTCAACATATTTCGTAATTAAAGGATCAGAATTTGGAACCTTCAAAGTTGTTGCGCTTATTAAATCCGTAGCTAATACCTCAACATTTATGAAACGGCGATAATTCAATTTACTTCTTAATTTAATTTTGAAAACATCATATTCTTCTTCCCGACCTTGATCAATACCAAAGGCAAATACAGTTAAATGTTCCTTTCGTAAAACAGGCAAATTTAATTCACGAGCTAATGTTTTTGTTATGAAGCTTTTCTCGCTTGCAGAATCAAGCAATAAACGAACTAATTTTGATTTCGAGTTACCTTGAGCAGTTACACAACATGTTTGCAATAAAACAGCATGATTAGAATTTTTTAAATTACAATGAGAATTAGATACAATTGTTTGATTTTCGGATATTTCTGGTTTCAAGTTTTTCTTAAAACAAAATAATTTGTTATGTTCAGTGCTTTTACAATTTATACATGGCTGCAATTTTACACGGCACTGTGAAGATAAATGGGATTTCAAAAAACACCGATAGCATCTACCTTCTTTTTTTAACATTAATCTTTTCTTTTCATCAGCTAAATTTTTACACTCAGACGATAAATGTTCATTATTTTTACAGAAAACACAAAAAACTTTAATATTAGCATTTAGAGTATTAGCATGTTGATATTTATTTGATTGTTTTCTTTCACGATATTCAGTTTTATTTTTATATACAAACGAAGAAGTTGTATCAGTTTTAGAACTAGTCATAAGCAAAGCTTTTTCTCTGCATTCAATTTCTGATTTAAGAAAGGCAATTAGATCTGTTACATCAAGGTCTTTACTAGTATCACGTCTTCTGTGATATTCAATTACAAGTTCATAGGGTAATAACTTAATCAAAACAGGATTTAATAAATGCCCATAGGAACTAGATGTTACTCCTAAATTTCTTAAACTTCTTATGTTTATTTCACAAACGTCATGCAATCTTCTTAACGCATTTAAATTTGAGCAATTTTTCACGGGTTCCATGTTTAACAAATTAGACATATGTTTATTTATAATTACATCAACTTTACCAAATCGGTCCTTTAATAAATCAATACAGGTATCATAATTTTGTTCTGTCAATGGAAATCCTTCTACCACATTGTATGCACGATTACATAACAAAGATTTTAAATATGCAAATTTCTCTATCTTTGACAGTGATTTATTCTGGTGTATCGATGTTTCAAAACAATTAAAAAATTCTACCCATTCTTCGATTTCACCAGAAAATTTTGGAACATTTAATTTGGGTAATTTCATGGCCGAATAAGAACTTGCTTCTGTTCCACTGATAGAACTGTTCAATGCATTCACAGAACTACCTGATATCATAGTAGAAATATTGCCTTTATTGCATTTACTTAATCTATTTTTAATTTTAAATTTAGCACTTATCAACTGATCATTATACTTTTCACTGCTAGCAATATCCCTTTCATATTCTTTTAAGTCTGATATTTGAGCTTCAATTTCATGATTTAATTTTTGAAATGCAGATTCTTTTAAAGATAATGTTTCATGAAGCTCTAATAATTCATCAGTTTTTGTATTATCAATATCATCTGCTAATAACGTGTCTAATTTTGTTAATAACTTTGTAAAACTTGTTCGTTCAACAGAACGCTTTGCTTTAAGTTTTTCTAAATTTTCCATAACAATAATAAAATCTTAATTTCTAATTGAATAATAAAGCTTCTTATCTGTTTATTTCAGGTAATCCTTAGGTAATCCAAGTGCACAAAAGTCACAATAGTCACACAATTTAGTCACTATTTAATACTACCGGGTTGAGGCGCACCAAAAAGAAAATGGGTGTATCAGTCACAAAATGTTTCAATAATCACAGTCAATTGATGGGAGAGCATTATATGATTAAATAGTTTATTAAATATAATATAACTTGATATTTTAACATAGGTATCCAGGGTTTCACTATTCTCTGATATTCAGAGCCAACAAACATATTCCTTGGTTCACAATCATGAAATCACGATAGAAAAACAGTCAAAAATTTACATGGGCTCTGCCTGATTGCAGAGTGAAGAGAATTACCTATTATCTGCTTGGTTGCAGATCCAAGACTAAAAAACCCCCTTTGGGGAAATATAACAAGAAAGCATAGAGATAAAATTAAAATGATCATAAATTTAAAAATATATCATTAACTTGACATAAAACAATTAAGAACTCAATAAATCTCTAATAATGATTTAAAAAGTACTCAAGTTGACAACTTTATCAATAAATAAAACATTAATTTCGACATAAAATAATTATAAGACCAATAAATCTCTTTAAATGAATTTAAATTAAATTAAGCTGTCAACTTGTCAAGAAATAAACATTAATTTAATAATAAATCAATATTAAGCATTTTTAAATCATTATTTTAGTCATAAATATTAATCAAGACTTTTATTTTGACAGTAATTGAATTTCTCAAGGCCAAATCCATTAATATCAAGAATTATTATTTGACAGTAATTAACCTGTCAAGGTCAAATACATTACTATCAATAAATTTGTTTCTTTATTTAAGGCTTACGCCTAAACAGGCTTTATACATTCTTATCATAGCTGGTCTGGTTACAGGAACCTTTTCCTTTTTAACTTTACACCAGTGCTCACATGTATCACTGGACTCACTTCCACATGCGGCAGACATCATATGAACACATTTCTTGTCCTTCCATTTCAACACCACAATTTTATCATCGGATCTAGGAAACTCAGTCTCCTCACCACATTTCATTGCACTGTCTTTCACAGCATGCATCACCTATTCTATTAGTCATGACTGTCCCAGTAAACAGAATTCGCTTTGAAAGAAGCTATTCAGCTGTTTTCACTACAGTGAATATAACTCTACTTTCGTTTACGGGTAATTTTCAATTATTATTATCGTTGTTATTATTATTATAATTATTATTGACAACTGTTCCACCAAACTAGTCTTTCATATCTTCTACAAGAACAGCATTTTTTCCTGTACACTAGAGAAAATCCAGTACTACACCATCACTTGAGGCAAGAATACAAATTTTATATTCCAGGGGTTGTGCTTCGAAGGAAAATATTGACAGAAGCCACATTTCCCACCAAACGGGATCTTTTGCAAATCAGTTGAGTTAAATTTTGTCCCAGAGTTAAATTTTGTTTTAAGACAGGCATTTCGGACTACATTTAGTAAAGTACGTACTCTCCATAGGCGATATACGGTATCAGAAGAATGTATTACAGAATTAGCAAAGTGTAAACTTGATCGCAAAAAGAAGAACCTATCTCTTTGCATTGCATTTGTCAACTCTTGGTTATGTGTGAAGACACTTTTTTGACTAAAACATGCAGGCTTGTAAAATGCTAAATACTACACAACATTTCAAACTAAAAAGTATGACATATTTTAGTAGTAAATTCAGTATATTACTTCCTATTATTTTTAAAAATGCAAAAAGCCCTTTTAAATTGTTTTGTAATTTTTAAATTGTTTTGTCTAAGACTAAATCAAATAATTTATTCATTCCTAAAATAAAATTGTTAATAACCAAGCGTACACAATAATTACACAAAAAATTTGTTTCTTTAGCTGGAAATGTATAGTAAAGACACGTTGTACTCAAATGGGTACAACATATTTGCAGATGCTTTCAACATCTCTGCACACATAAACAATACGTATAAACAACTCCAAATATTTCTTGAAACAGTATAATTTATAAAAAATGCAATAGTTTTTGTTTAATTCACTCACAAATTTGTATTATTTTGTAGTTGCGCTCCTAATTAGGTAAACAAGGTAGAACCCATCGAGGAAATAAAACGTTTTGGAAGGAATTGCTTCAGTGATTTATAATAAACCTTAAAAATTAGTCACAGTAAAAAATGCATCTTGCATTGGCTAGTCAAACTCTGAAAGCAATATTTTTTTATACTAAAGTTAACAAAATAACTATTTCTGTAAAATTCAGGTGTTTAAATAATTAAAATTAAAGTCTAATGTATATGTAATCATTTAAAGTACAATAAAGATCAATTTTTAAAATGAAATTATTATTTGAGGCTCTTAAACTTGATATTTTGGAATGAAAAATAGTAAAATTTATTCCATTATGATAAGATTATAGAATGTTTTCACCATGAAATCTAAATCCTAGATAATTTTCACCTTCTCATAATTTACATACGCACCTCACAATCCACATGCACCATTTTTTAAGAATTGGCATTATATTTGATCATTTTAATGTCATTTTTAAAGTCATGATTGTCAGCAACATCTTTATGGCATCAGTAACAAGATGTGAGTAGTCGCATTCTTAACTTCAGATTATAATCTTAGTACCGGAGAGTAAAAATTACCATAGTTTATGCTTTTTATACACATTTGTGTTAAAATGTTTAGTTTCAGTTTAATGTTAAATTCAGTTAAATGTTTTGTTACAGTAAAAAATGCATCTTACATTGGTTTGTCTAACTCTTAAACAAATATTAGTTTAACCTAAAATTAACAAAATATTATTCCTATAAAACTTAAATGTCCAAATTTTAAAAATCACATATGTAATCAGCAATCAGTCAATATGTAATAGTAAGCATATGTAATCTCAAATCGCATAGGTAATGAATGAAATATAATAAATATCGGTTATTAGGATTCATCAATTGAGACTCTTATGCTTTATATAAATGCAAATAAAAAAAATCAAAATTTATCCAGTTTCACATGATCATAGTATTGTATTCGCGAGGAATATTAACCCGTCATCATTTTTATCTTCTAAAAAGTTACATATGCTCTTCTCATATCCGTATTCAGCATGTTTAAAAAATTGTATTTTAATTTGACCATTTTAAAATACCTTTAACTCAAACTTGAAGTCACGATTTTGAACAATTTTTTTTTTTTTATCTCTGAGGCATTTTAAAGCAGGTAGGATGAAATGACGCACTGCTACAAAACATATTTCAGTTTCAAGATTTAAAGGATACGCTTTTTTTATAAAATGACATCATTTGCATCAGCTAAAGCATTACCTTTTACGATCTAGTCTTAAGCAACATCTACAGAAAAATATGCAAGTGACGACATTTACAGGGAATAATACGCAAACTCAGCTAACCGTGATATTCAATAAATTCGGTAAAACAAATCGGGTATCTTAATCATAGGTCTTTGCTTGTTTGTTTATAATTGTTGTATGTTGCATCAAAAATAATTCATTTGTATTTTTTTTCAAAAGTGTGAAAATATTATTATTTACTGATTAATAAATTTTTATTTTTTCAGCTTTCTGATACGAATTAAGTAATTGCAGAGAAAAGTCAAACAAATATTATTTAAAATATATTTTTGAAAAGCGAAAATATTATATCGTTTGTAAAATAAGTTGGCAACAGACTGAAAAAAACATGTTATTGATGAAAAATAATGAAAAAAAAATCGAATTTCTCCTGGTTTTAAAAGAGACGATATTTTATTCATTTTATTATTATATCATTATCATGGATTTTATTTTAATTTTTTTCAAATTTTATGAGAAAATGGCAACAAAAAGATATAAGAATCTGTTATTTTCCATGGAGATAAAAGATAAGTGGCCGTGCAGTATGCCGTGAAAATGGTTTGCAATATGATGTGAATTATCACTCAAATTTAAATACCTTCAAACAAAATAATCACATGGGACAGGAATAGAAACATTGATATCAACATCCTATTTTCCTCTAAATGAAAATAATCTGTTTTTATTTAAGCATTTTAAAGAAGCTTTTCATTGTATTATGAATCAAAAACCGTATTACTAAGAATTTTCTTCCTTTTTTTTTTTTTTTTTTTTTTTTTTTTTTTTTTTTTTTTTTTGAGAAAACATACGCTTGTGCCTGGGCCTAATTTAGAATATTTTAGGGTAACATTTTTGCCGTCACCCTCAGCCACTATACTTCATCTGTATTATTTCTTGGTACTCGATGATTATTTTCTCTTTCCTTTTAAAAGAAACGATGTACTTTCGATGCCACGATTACAAAATCGGTGCTAAAGCTGCAAAAAAATTAATATCTCAAAATTAAACTGGGATAAAGCTTTCAAACATATTGTATTTAAAAGTTAATTTTTTTCGCTATATGATGGTGTAAAAATTGATAATGAGCAATTAGAAGTATAAAAATTTGCACTAGCAATAACTGAAAAATCGAAATTGCACCGCAAAGGGTTTTATTCACAGAATAACACATTACTTACACAAAAATATGTTTATCCTTTTCAATATAATAGATAGTAAATGTAGTATATATAGTAATAGTATATAGTAATATATAGTAAATGTAAAAGATTTTTTACTGCTTTTACTCAAAAGCGATTATTTTCTGCGCGGTGCACAGACAGTATATGGACATTTTAAACAATGGTTTTTCCAGTGTGAATGATTTGATTATTTGTAAGCAGAAACTTCCATTTGTAAAAATTATATCTACAGCTAAATGGTATCAAAATACCAGAAGCTTTAAGCATTCAGTCCTGATGTCTAATCTCGAAACTTTCTTTTAAAAGAAAAGAACCCAACTCATAGATACAATTGTTACATTTCGTTGTTTTCTTATAAATATATATGTTAGACGAATCGTATTTTATGTAATTCTAATAATATATATAACAAAAAATTGTCATTGCATTTAAGGTATTAAAACACTTGTTTAAATAGTGTAATTAATGATATAGCGTGCTAGCAATATAGAAAATAAAACGCACCAATCATTTGTATTTCAGAACCATACATTAGTTTGATGTAATTACAGTAAAGTACTTCAGCTCTTAATCCCCCCCCCCCTCCCAATTTATGGATGATAATAATAAGAATTAATTTCAGAAGATCAACAATTTCCTCTCGAAATGTAACGTTATTAAATAGAGATCTCAGAGTTATCAAATGATTTTTTTTTTTCATGGTGATCTTTTTCCTTAATTGATTTCTTGATATTAAAACAATTACATTGAAATAGATTTTTAAACTTCAGGAACATTCAAATTAGGTAATACGTCACATTAACACATACTTAAAAACAGCAAGAATAATGATAGATAATTTGAATATTTATTGGATTTTAAAACAAAGTACTTTAGTTATAATTTTTTTTTAATGGTTCGGCTGTATTTTTGAAGTGTGGCATCAGGAAACATACACATACTTATACATATATTTGATCTTTATGCCTGGAATGAAAGCTTAATAAAACACTACGTAGGACCTACCTACTGAAATTTCTATGATACATTTTACCAAGAGTAATCTTATAAAATGTTTAAATATATACATTTAAGTTGAAAACTCTTACTAATTAATTCTACACACCTTTTCTAGATATCAACATGAAATACAGACAATTGTTTGAGTAATTTAGAACTATTTTGAGTATTTTAATATTTTTGACTTTCGTTGCCAACTATTAGCAAAACTTTGAAATACTTTAAAAAATGTAATGTAGGTCAAGGAAGGATAGGTCAAGCTTCTCTTATATTTAATCCTTATGAGCCTCCCCTAATAAGGGAGCATCGAATACTATGCGCAATAAAAAAAAAAAAAAGAATTTTTATCAAAATATAATTTTTAAGAACTTGGAGAAAAAATGTGTAATCATTTCTTGAAAACAATTTCCCTTAAAATATTTTTGTGTTTCACAAATTTCACACAATTTTATCATTTTCTTTCGTAATGAAATTAGAAAAAGAAGCAAAAAAGAATAAAAAGTTGAATTTGATAATATCTTATTGAATTACTTTCTTTATTAAATTAATTGGAACATGATCCATGTTTACAAAGCAGAGCTGTTAACTTGGAGAAGACAGTTTCTTCTTTAATTTATCTTAGTATTCATTTTAGTCAAGAACATTTTTATGAAATTAGATTTTGTGACTTTTGAGGGAATATAAATGACTAATAATTATTTTATCTCAGCTTTTATAAAATTATCAAAAGAGAAAGTTTTAGTATTTGAATAACAGTTGGCGCAGAAATAAATTTTGTTTTGTTTAATTTTAGAAATGCTATTTTAATTTTTTATTACTTTATTAAAAAAAAGATTAAAATAACAGCACTTGTATATGTTACAGGCCAAACCCGATTTTAGGCCAAACTAGATTGGCCTAGTCCAAACTAGTCTATCCTAACGCCCATCGGATAAACTAGTTTTTCCTAGGCCAAACTAGTTTATTCTAACGCCCATCGGATAAACTAGATTTTCCTAGGCCAAACTAGTCTATCCGAACGCCCATCGGATAAACTAGATTTTCCTAGGCCAAACTAGTCTATCCGAACGCCCATCGGATAAACTAGATTTTCCTAGGCCAAACTAGTTTGGCCGAACGGTCATTAGAATGAACTAGTTTAACCTGCCATTCATTGGTTTGAACTAGTTTATCCTAGGCCGAACTAGATTGTCCTGGGCCAATTCAATTTGGCGTGATTTTATTGAATTTAAAGACCGCCACGGCGTCAACTTTCTTGTTTTGATCTAATTTAGCCTAGGCCGATGCAATTCGACGCGATTTTAGCTCACAGACTATCAAAGCCTGAGAGCTAATGTGCTCGCAGATTCTGTGTGTGTGTATGTAACCATGTACGTACGTATGTACATACTTATGTATGTACGTACGAATATAACGGACTAATGTGTAACTAATATAACGCGAGCACTCTGGTGTTGGAATTTGGACGCGATTTAGTTCAAGCCAGCCGGCTTCGACCGCTATCGGGCCCCTTCTTTTATATAAAATCTTGAAACGGACGTTTGTTGAGGCGAACGAACTGTGAAGTGAAAAAAAACATGATGATAAATATTTAAGAAAAAAGATTTTGTATCGAAATACCACTATTTTCTAATAGTAATTTTTGTAAAAATGTTATATTTTTGCTGGAACTTTTTGAAACTTTGTGATAGTTTATCGCATATGATATAATTTTATATAAAAAAAAGAGTTACATTTCGGGGTGAAAGAGGATGTGGTTGCGAATAAAATCAGAAAATATAACGTAAATTCTATGTTTTAAAGCACCGCGACCTCAAGTAACACATCTACTAATAGGTTGTTTAAAGGAGTTTCATTCAAATACAGTTTTGTTAATAATAGAGTACGCTCCCTGGTTTTGGAATGAGGGACAAATATAACGTGGCTTAGTTAAAACTTGCTGGCTTCGCCCGCTATCGGACTGGCGTGGGCAGCGGGGATATGGTTCGAATTTCGTTCGCTTCGAGGTTCTTTCGAAAAGGAGGGTTACATTCGGTGGTGCATGCTCAGCATGCTTGCCACGATTTAAATTTTGTTCGCTTCGAAGTTTATTCGAAAAGGAAGAACGCATCTGGCAGTACGCTTGCAGCACACCTGCTATACGCTGCCGCAGTCTGTGGGGACGCGGCTGAAGAACTAATGCACGAAATTTAATAAAAAATTATATTCAGGCAGTCTCTGATCTAAATTGATGCTGATTAGTTTTTGGTGTAAATCGTTCATCAGGTGGAGTACTATTTGGCATTTTTTACGATTTACGCATGAGCTTTATCTTAATAGCTAATACAATCAAATTTCCATCGAACTTTAGATACAGTTCGTCCATGACATGGGTTGGTGTTGTTTATATTTTGAAGTAAATCACTCAACATGGCTATGATATGCTGCATTTTTCACAATTTTCACAATAGCTGTATCTCAAGAACTAAGAGGCGGAATTTAATAAAAATTTATATTCAGATAGTCCCTGATATAAATCGATACTGATTACTTTTTCATGTAAATAGTTCAACATATGGCGCCTCTAAAGTGCGTTTTTACTGATTTGCATTAACACTATTTCAATAACTAATTTACGGATTTTCATCAAACTTCCGAATCAGTAAATCCGTGATATGAACTAAATCTTTTACGTATTCGTGTTAATTGATTGTGTCATTGATTCGTGTTAGATTCAGTAAGTCCCTGATATAAATTAGTATTCTGTAGTTTTGGAGTAAATCTCTTGAAAGGTAGCGCCGCTATACGGTATTATTCGTGATTATTGCAATAGCTCTATCTCAGGGTCTAATGCATGGATTTTCATGAAACTCCAGATTCTGTCAGTACTTGATATAAAAAAGTACAAAAGTACTTTTTAGTTTTTGGAGTAAATCGTTCAACAGGTGGCGCTGCTATGTGGCATTATTCATGATTATCGCAATATCTCAAGAAGAAATGCACGGATTTTCATCAAACTTCAAATTCAGTTAGTCCCTGATATAAATTAATATTCTTTTGTTTTTAGAGTAAATGGCTCAATAAGTAGCTCTTCTATCCAGTTTTTTATGACTTCTGCGATAATTCAAATATCTGAAATAGTACTAATACACAGATTTTCATCGAATTTCAGCTTCAATTAGAATTTGAAAGACATTGTTACGGATTTTTCAAAAAGTTCCGGCAAGAATTTAACATTTTTACAAAAATTGCTATTAGAAAATAGTGGTATTTCGATGCGGAATCCTTTTTCTTAAGTATTTATCATCATATTTCTTTCATTTCGATTCAACATTCGTAAATACCTAAATCGCGTTGTATTAGTTCCAAATTCCAACACCAGTGTGCTCGCATTAGTTCCACATTCCATCACCAGGGAGCGTACCTTATTACTAACAAAACTGTATCTTAAGAAAACTCCGTTAAAGAATCTATCAGTAGATATGTTACTCGATGTCGCGGTGCTTCAAAACAAGAATTTGAGATTTTTGAAAAAAATCACTATTCTTTAATAGTGGGATTAAATGCGAAATATATTTTTATAAATTTATATCATATGTCATAAACTATCTTAAAGTTTCAAATAGATCAACCTAGAATTTCCGTTATATTTCCTGATTTTGTTTGCCCCTCCCTCTTTCCCTTTCGTAATGGGACTTTTTATGCAATTTTTTATCACATGTTATAAACTATCACAAAGTTTCAACAATTCCAACAAGAATTTAACATTTTTACAAAAATTACTAATAGAAAATAGTGGTATTTGACGCGGCATCTTTTTTCTTAAATATTTAACATCATGTTATATTATGTTTCAAAAAGTTTCACAAAATTGGGAATATTTAATTAGCAGCTGAAACTTAAAAAAAACGCTGAGCTTTTAAAAAAAAATCTAGCGTCCCCTTACTCTACCTCCCCACCGTATCCTAAATTTCAAGTGTCATGCTTTATTTAATCTTTTTCTTATTTTTAAAAGGATTCGGATATTTACTTTTTTAATACGAACAATTTCACGTTAAGTGATGTGTGTGAAAACCAATATCTGTTACGAATTAAAAATCTTTTCATAAAACCAAAAGTTTCTATCCGATTGAAAAAATAATCCGCTCTATTTAAACTCAGAACCCCCAAAATTAATCAGGTAAACGCCTTATCAGAAGAAACCTACATCCAAAATTTGAAACAAATCGGTAAATTATCCCTGAAAAATCTATTTACATAAATTAAGAGTGTTACCCCCCCATTCCTCCTTTCTTTATATGTAAACAATGAACACCCACAACTAATCATGGATGTACCTTATCTAACTGATATTGTACCTGAATTTTTAATAAAATCTGATACTTTTGCATGAAAACTGACTTAAAGAAATTAAGGAGTGGAGGGGGGGTGCGGTTTAGCTTTTTGTTCCCCTTCCCTTATTCTTATCCAATGAACCCCTGAAACTAATCAGGAAAGTTCGTTATCAGGATAAATCTATGTCCAAATTTTGAAGCAAATTGGATATTTCTATCAGGAGTTATCGCATTACGTACATACATACGTACATACGTACATACATACGTACATGGTTACATACACACACACAGAATCTGCGAGCACATTAGCTCCCATACTTTGATAGTCTGTGAGCTAAAATCGTGTCACACTAGATTGGCCTAGGCTAAATTAGATCAAAACTAGAAAGTTGGCGCCGTGGCGGTCTTTAGATTAAAAAAAATCACGCCAAATTGAATTGGCCTAGGACAGTCTAGTTCGGCCTAGGATAAACTAATTCAAACCAATGAATAGCAGGCTAAACTAGTTCATCCTAATGACCGTTCGGCCAAACTAGTTTGGCCTAGGAAAAACTAGTTTATCCGATGTGCGTTCGGATAGACTAGTTTGGCCTAGGAAAAACTAGTTCATCCGATGGGCGTTAGGATAGACTAGTTTGGCCTAGGAAAAACTAGTTTATCCGATGGGCGTTAGGATAGACTAGTTTGGACTAGGCCAATCTAGTTTGGCCTAAAATCGGGTTTGGCCTGTAACATATATATTTTTTAATTTAATAATAATAATGATAATAATAGTAATAATAATAATAATAATAATAATAATAATAATAATAATAATAATAATAATAATAATAATGATAATAATAATAAACGTTTTAACGATTTCAGAGCGACTAAAGAAAATCTTAAAATATTCTTTTTGCATACATAAGCAAGTAATATTTTTCTAAAATTCTGAGAATGGACTGATCTGAAAAATATAACTATTTTGAGCATAGCGCATCTTTTGGCAGTACTTTTCTAAAATATTTTTTAGAATTAATTAATAAAAAAATATTTTGCAGAAAATGCCAAAAAAAAATACATCTGTCACACCCTTTTACTGGGAAATTTTAGGATCTTGGCATCATTGTATTTCTCATTATATAGGTAAAGAAATACATATACATAGATATATAAAACTAAGGCAATTAAGAGAATTGTTGTGATATTTTCAGCCAAATTATTACTTTCATATTCAAAAAATCAAAAACAAAAATTAACTGTTGATTTGGATAATTTTCGTATTTAATAATACTGTCATAGATCTGGTATTTTCAAAAATTATATAATTATTCAGAGGGAAATACAGGATGACCAAGAAATAAGTTGCCTGATTCTGAGGACTCTAAAATGCGCTGCAATACAAATAAAGCGTTTAATTCGCTGTATAAATAATAAATAATGTTAAAAAATTGAAAGTGGTCAATAAAAATGCAAAATCAGAAGTAATATTTTCAGTACAGTGGGATACAGCATATCCAGTACACGAGAAAAAACTGACACACACACACAACCATGTGGAGATTAAAAGTAATAAGTTGCCCACTTCAGAATTCTCTAGAATGCGTTCTGTTGGTCCAAATGAGAACAAATTTGAAAAACAGATGATTCAACATATGCGCTTAATATTTGAAAAAAGCACAAATTAAGATTAAAAATTTTTGCCGAGAATTTTAAATGTGTTAAAGTGTATGACAACGTCTCCCAGCTGCGAAATTTTGTATTTTTATTTTTTGTAATTTTCTTAGTAAATGTTAAGCACATTAGCTGATCTATCTATAGTTAAAATTGTATCTCATTTGGATCAAAAGAACCCATTCTAGATTCCTCTAAAGGGGGCAACTTATTTTTTTGCAAACTCCGCATGTTAGTGTGCGTGTTTCAGATGTTTCACGAGTTCTGGATATGCCGTATTCCACTGTACAACGAAACTTTTGCATTTTTATTGACCAGTTTCACTTTTTTAATATTATATATTATTTATAAAGCGAAATAAATGTTTTAGGAGTGTTGTAGCGCTTTCCCGCAGCTAAATTTGTATTTTAATTTTTGCAATTTTTTTAGCAAAAATGTCAAGCGCATTGAGTGAGTTATCTGTAGTTAAAATTTGATCTCATTTTGACTAACAGATCGCATTCTAGAGCGGACAATTCTTTCCTTGATCATCTTGTATTAGAACTCAATATATTAAATTTAGAAATTTCTTTGATTTCCAAATTTATCTGATCTTTATAATTAACTAAGATCAAACTTACCCCAATTACACTAGGCTGCCAATCTAAATAAAAACTTTTAAATTCATAATATTGAAAAATGTTACTTTATTTTTTGTGTAATTTATATATAAAATTCTACCAAAAATATGAATATTAAATGAATGAATAACACTAGTTTACAGGGTTTTTGTCCTTGAAATTAAAAGGGATTTTTCCTAACGATTAAAGTGCACCAAGTTTTAAAAAATTATTTAAAAATTCTAACACGTCAGATTTCAAAAATATTTGGTTTTTTATTTACAAGAAAAAAATGATACAAAAATGTATTAAAATTAAAAATAACTACTTTAGCTTTTTTCCTGTATTTTTGTGAGCCTGTGTCTTATACAATAGACCAGCAATAGTCACCAAACATATACTTGTCCCAGTATCCCTGATAATTTTACTTAACAAATTTAAAGTCCTGGTAAAAACACTCACCGTGTTCATTACTGACGTTTCCATTTTTCAGGAAAGAAGTGGAGGTGCGAGTGCAAGAAATGAATTCTCGGGGGCATACTGACACTCAATTGTTGAAAATTATGTAATAAATTGCTGGTAATTTTTTTTCTTTGTGTGGCCTAGGATTTGTGTCACTTTGAATTCGAGCTACTTCCATGATAGTAGTTGAAGTTTTGCTGCAACAACCAGGAGTATTTGGAACTTGCAGCTTGTCTGAATAGTAGATAGGCTTAGCAACCGAAGTAACATCTGAATATATAATTTTATCCTTGTTTTTGTGATTAAAGTTAAATGTCTTAGTAAGACAGAAGTAACAATCAGTTTCGTGGTTGCATGGTTCTTTCCATATTATTGGCATGTTTAAAATTCAAAGATCTGTTTTCCCATGCAGCCCAGAAAGTTATCATTCTTCCATACCTTTCACAAAAAACGTGAGGATACCACTTTTTATCTTGTTGAGAGATCTAAATTTCAAAATAAAGAAAATTGGCTTGATTGAGGGATTCTGTTATGGGATATCCTTTCTTAGATGTAATAAATTCACCACAAACGCAACAAAAGTGGTCAGGATGTACTTTACAATATCTATTTGACATTTTGAAAACAAATATTTAGTTAATTAAACACTACACTGTATCTAAAATCAAGAATGATTTCAAAACAAACTTGAGGGTAGTAGAAAATTAAATTTGTTGATAATGTCAAGCTGTCACGTGATAAAAATAAAAACTAAATATGTTTGAGTTTAGTTGTTGCAACTAAATTAAAAATTATAAAATTCATTGGAAGCACATCATTTTTTATTTTTATTTATTTCTTTATTTTTTGTAAACTAGTGTAATAATTTTGAATTATATATTTTCCTTTTATAGAATTGTAAAACATGCAATGCATTTTATCTTTTTTGTTGGCATACAAAATACGGTAATAGAAACGCACTACGCAATTTAATTGTTTGAATACTGGTGTTCAATAAATAAATACACAAATAAAGAAAGAAAGAACAGAGTAATTTCCTTAAAAAATCTTATATTGTGAGATAACATTTTTCATGTGGAGACAGAAGGATTTTCTTTGAGAGAAAATTTCATTTTCTTAAATTTAATACTGAAAAAGTAAAGAAATACACATTAAAGAGAATATCAACATGACTTCATTTTGTCCGTTGGAAAAGTTACTTGTAATTTTTTTTCCAAATGCGATTTACACTTTCTTGTGGTCAAGTAGAAAAAAATGTAGAAGCCTTTGAAGTGTAAGATCTATTTTTCCGAGAAAAAAAATATTTTTTTTAAAAGAGATTTATTTATTGAACTAAATTTTTGGTTAAATAATTCATTGCTTGATTTCTGTTACTTGTTTAATTTTTATTTTCTTTCACTTTTTCATTTAGTTAGAAGCTGAACAGTTCAGCGTGTCCCGGGACGTTTAAACAAAACTCAAATTTGTATGATTTTATATGTTTTGAAAATCTTTTAAATGAACCTAGTTTTGGTGACCTTATTGACTTTCACAGCGTCTGTGTTCCCAAAAATCTTCTTTAGGAACGAAACTGATATCTGAATCCCCATAACCTAAAGCAGTATTCACTGGAAGAGCTCCACATATGCTGGAGAGAAACAAAGAGTAACTTGAATAAGCCAAACCTTTTAACAAGCAACCCGGAAAAAAGAATGCAAATCAATGTTCGAAAATGTTGGTAGTTGAAGTTTCAGACAAAACTGAATATATAGCAGAAGGTAGCCGATCTGTCATCTACGTTGAATGAGCCGAATTCCATTCAGATTAGGCTGTTATAAACCAATGAAAGAATGCGACACAAACGGTGCAATGCGCTCCCTCCTGTAAATTTCCTAAATTATTTTTACATTAACACGATATTTCATAAATGAGTGAAATATCTTAACTAATGTTAACTTTAAAGTAACGCGATTTTTTTTTTTTTTTTTTTTTTTTTTTTTTTTTAGGTTGTAGTGAGTAAACGTAACTTTCTGCCCATAAAGGAGATTGGTGCTAAAAAAAGGTAAAAAGAAGGGCCGGATCCTGGGAGCCTTGATATTAATTGGAATATAGTTGGTAGTTATAAAATAGCTAGGGGAGAGTAAACGTATCTCACAGAAAATTATACTAAAATAGGACCATTTTTCAAAATGCTGCAACAAAGGAATATTACAAAAACCCAAAGAAAAGAAAGTCTGAGAAATATTTTTGACTTTCATGCAGTAGATAGAACAACACCTAGGAAGTTGTTAAAAAAACGCAGTGAACCAGACCATTTTTAAGAATCATTTATAACAAAGGACTCAAAGAGCCCAATTGATAGATAAGATAGGACCCTAATATGAAAACATGTTAAATGTTAGTTCTCAGCACTTTATATTTTCAGTTAGTCAAAATTAAGTATAATTATGAATTAATCAGTAACGTAAGCCATTGCACTGTGCAACCTTACTCCCCGGTTAAAAGATTCGTGGTTAGAATAATGGGCTTTGTTGCCACGAATATTCATTGACATCCCCATGAACAGTATGAGAGCTCATTGTGAGGCTTGTATAATAGTGCTTAGTTGTCACACTCCATATTAGACAAGCTTTTCCCTAGATAAATGATTTATCTTTAATACATGATTTAACACTTTTCGATGTAAAATGTGTCTTGTTTTACATTAAAATTCTTTTCCATATTTTTATGCTGTTACATTCTTTCTCCCATTGTAATATAACTTTGTGACAAATTTTGTGAGAACACAGTGAATTGTTCATCAGTTTTCGCTGATTTTATGCTTGTGACCTTAATTTTGTACACGAGCGTATGTTGCAATGTCTGAATCAAAAAGACATTCTCGTTGCTGGTATCCGTAAAACTGAATATCTGTAATGCTAGTTACGTTATTATCATATTATCATCTTTAAAAAAAGTTGTACAAAATACACATGAATTTGATCTTTTTTTTTTTTCATAACTCGATAATGGAAAAAATATGGCATTAAAGTCATAACTCAGCTGAGTCTAATGCTAAAAGTACGCAATAAAAAATTGTTCATAACATTTTAAAAATATTTCAAAATGAAGTAGTTTGCATTAAAATCTCTTCTTACATAAAAATAAGTGATACTCCTAAATGCTAAAAACGATTCGTGATTTCGCTGTCTCTGAAAATCTGTTTTAAAAGACAAATGTTGTTATACATACAAATTATACTCAAACACCAGCAGAAAACTACGAAAATTTGCAATTCTTAGCCACTTAAAATCATCGTTTTATGACTAGGATTTGAAATACATTAATTTAATATGCCAGTATTACTTGAAAATCACTTCAAATGGAAAAATAAGATACACAAAGGGTATTTTTCGATTTCTTCATGTTATTAACACTCTTAAGCAAAGGCTTCAGTATCAGATCGTCATAGTCAATAAAAAGCCAATTCTCTTTTAAATTATTTTTAAAAGAATGTAAAAAAGTTTAAGAAATTTTTAAAAAATATTTTTTTTAACTGACAGCTAAGTCGAATGTTTATTTCGATCAAATCTTGAAAACTAGTACAAAAATTGACAAACGACACACTCCAGAACGTACTTGAGGTCACCGTCTTAGTCCTAGGACAAACTACTGACACAAATAAAACTCCACTTGTATATTCTGGTAATGTATATCCTGGTAACAAATGTACATTCTGGTAATACAATTTAAGTTATAAAAGTAATTCCATTGCTTTCTGCCCATTTCAGTTAAATTTACATCGTACTACTGAACATGTGTTTTGAATGCTGAAATTTTTATTAAATTTGCGAATTCTCGCTTATTCTGTATTGAAGAAAGTATCATGAATGTTATCGCTATAACTGTGTACTTAAAAATAAATTATAAAAAATGTTTGTTTTCAACAAAAGATTCAAGTAACAAAAGTATACTTTAATAACACTATATCCTAATCAATAAACAACTTAATGTTTATCAAAAAATAAATTATACGAAATCAATTTCCTGAATAAAAGATTGAAGTTATAAAAGCGTAATCACTAGTAGCATTTTAATAATATAATAAATAAACAATTTTAATTAAAACAATGAAATCATTTTCAGGAAATATTTTTTTAAAACTCTTCCTTTCAATTTATTTGTTCATTATTAAATATTGATACTGCGTACTTTTCAACGGGTGAAAGTACCATTATAACTTTTCAAATAACTAAATCAAATCATTTTTTTTTATTGAAGAAACATAGTTTTTGATTAATACTAATACAATCCTTAACTGTATTCAATGCATACATTTTTTTTTTTATTTATCTATTTTTTGGGCGCATGTAAGTTAAAGATTGTAAAAACACATCAGTTACATAATAAATTATTTTTAATTAAGAATTATTTGTTTAATTAGTAGATGGAATTACAGAAAAAATAGCAGTCTTGAGCGAGATTTAACAATTTTTATAAGTAACCAATATTAAATAAATTTCCCTACAATAAGAATTTTTTCATGAAAAAGTTTATTAATGAATATTTATTTCAAAAAATCAAGTGTATTGGAAGAACAGAGTAAAAAAGTAAAATTAAACAAATAAATTATTTGAATTTTAAAAGTTTTAGAAGATGGAAAAGCATTTATTCCATGAAAATGCAATTCTTACTTAATCCTTTTGAAAATTTTAGCCGTAATCCCCATGTGATTTGTATTAATAATATTTTCTTCGGCATAAAAATTCTGAAGTTTTATTAAAAAAACTTATTGATTATCATTTGGTTTGAACGGGCAGTTGATATTGGAAAAGAAAAGCCAGCTATACTTTAAGAGAAAGATAATATCTAAAAAAGTAATCAATATTAAATAGAATATATTACAATGTGAAAAGTTTTATAAACGATTTAGAAATACATATCCATTTCAATTAATTAAAATTACCATATAAAATGGGAAGTAATTTATTATAATAAGTTGAAGCTTTTTATAGCAAGAATATTCTTTTATAGCTTTAAAATTCTTCAATTATCTAAAGACATTTGTTTCAAAGCAATTAGTTATTAATGAATCGTGCAGAACTTAATGAATCTTATTGAAATAGGAATATTAAATTGGTAGTGTAAGCGTTCTTTTATTTAACAAATAATTACAAGAATTATCAAATATAATTTTTTTATTATTGTCATTATTTTAATAGGATATAAAATTGATTACATTATGCTATCTTTTTAACATAATCACGTCATTCCAAATTGTATTTTTGAAAAATTGTTAAAATAGTATTTTTTAGTTTTTCCTTGTAAAGATAGAAGAAAGTAATAATTAATCAAATATCTATGTAGTAACTTTTTTTTCTCACTGAATTAGCAAGGGCTGTGATATTTACATAATTCAAAAAATTCCTATATTGCTTACAACAGTGAAAGAACCTGATTCTGTAAAGGTAAATATTTAAAATAAAATATTAAACAAATATTCATTTTAAGTAAGTAATATGTACTCCAAATTGCCATTTAAACTAAAAGTAGAAATATCCATGGAAATATGTAACAAGATCTTGAGAAATCCAATTTACAAGTTAAAAACAATACGAATATCAATAAAATAATTAAACATTTATAAACAAAGAGCGTTTTTTTTAGCGTATCACAAAAAACAAACTCTATACAGAAAAGGCATTTTAATTGAACATTTTATTATTTGAAACGAAATTAAAGCAAAAAAAAGTTGGTGAAATGAGGATTACAACACAATTATAAATTAAAATCCTATAACTGTTCCTTTCTTAAATTATTTAATTTTTTATAATTTATATTACACTGATTAATAATTAAATAATATAATTTATAATAAATGTGAATTATTTACTCTGACATCACTCCACACTAATAAATTTTCCTTTCAAATTACGACCAATTGCTTTTAATTTTTTTTCAATTTTTATAATTATTGCTTACTCTAAACTGAAGCAGATAAAATAAATAACTATATTGCCTAGAAGCGTTCTATATTTTTTTACACTTGATTGGACGCTCAAAGATTAAGGTATGTCTTTCCTTGGAGATATTAACTAATGGTTACAGCACTCAAAATTCTCAATTCTTTTCTATAAAAATATTTTATTCCATGAAAAAACTAAAAAATCGAAAATTCAGAAGAAAAAAGAAATAGAACATTTTTGACAAAAGTGGATAATCTGAAAATTTTATTTAGCTGATATTCGGGTAAAATAAACATTTTGATAAAAAGGTTCGTTATATAGTTGAAAGGTTTCCAAAGGTTTAGAATAAAGTTGGTTATGATTCAGCTGTTTTGTAATGTAATTATTAATTTATATAGATTATAGATATTTAAGTAGAAAAATTATTTACACTATTTATTTTATGTAAACATATTATTTATATGAAATTCTGCATACAATGTACTTATTTACAAAACAATTTAATTTTCAATAATAATTATAATAAAACAATTCTTTCAAGCACAGTAATAAACTAGTTGGATGTGCCTATCCCAAAGTTTTCTTTTATCTCATACAGACATTTTAATATTTCAAAATTTAGTTTCACATGTTAGTGCGTTAATATTATCAATTCAATAATATACCAACTATGATTGCATCTTAAATTTCTGTTTCCTTCAATTAATCGGATTAAAAACTAGTTTCCGTGTCTGCACAAGCCGAAAACAGTAAAATGATAGACAGATTTTTTTTTTGAAATTCAGGAAGGATCTACTCAAAAGTACTCCAAAAAATCATACACAAAAAACTTAGTTCAGTTCTATGGTTAGCATCAAACACTTTTTTAATGGTAAAATAATAAAAATGGCGCAGACATCGCAATTATAGCTCCTCCTTCCAGCGGATTTATTTTCAAAATCAGGGAGGATTTGCTGACCTTAGTCAAACACTTATACAAAAAAAATTGTTTAATTCTATGCATTACTTCATACACTTTTGTGTGGTAAAATATTGAAAATGGCTCAAAAATGGCTGTTGCAGTGCCCTCTTCCGGCGAATTTTTTTCAAACTCAAGGAGGACAAACTAGCCATAGCCAAACATTACACAAAAAATTTCGTTCAATTCGATGTATAACTTTATACTCTTTTAGACGGTACAATATTGAAAAGGGCACAAAAATCGCTATTGCAGTGCCCACTTCTAATGGATTTTTCAAATTCAGGGAGGAACAACTAGCCATAGCCATACACTTATACAAAAATTTTGGTTCAATTCGATGCATAACTTCAAACACTTTTAGTCGGTACAATGTTGAAAATGGCAAAAAAAAATTTTATTGCAGCGCCCTCTTCCGACGGAATATTTCAAAATTAAAGAACTTGTTCGCCACAGCAAAAAACATTGACAAAAAATTTGGTTCATTTCTATACACTTTTTTCATGGTAGGATGGGGGCATACGGACACACAGACAGACATACACACACACAGACATACAGACACATGGACAGACAGACATTTTGTAAAAACATGTTTTTGGGAATATCTGACCCATAAAACGTGTAAATCCGTCGAAAACCGGAAGGCGCAAAAAAATTTCGATTACAATACTTTCTTCTATTGAAGATAGAAGAAAGTAAAAATACTAGTTAAATATAAGCCTAATTTTTATATATGGAAAGCATTTAATTTTTTTAAACAGTTAATTTATAACTGACGATAAAAAATACCATTAAAATAATACATAACTTAAACATCAAATCAAAAGTCACTCTACCTGAAGACAGTTGCTATTTAAATTTTTGGCGCGTATAAATGCATACAATAAAGTTTTATATTATGTAAAAGATGTTAAGTACAAAAATATTTTGTTTGTCAAATTCTAATTTTCATTATTTCTAAAACGATTATTGAAGTTTTTTGACATATTTATGAAATATTTGCTCTGACAATATCTACAAAATATGTCAATTCGATGTTATTAACAATATAAAATGTATTGTTTTATAAAATTTATTTTATTATTCTCAAATAACCAATGTATTTTCAACATGTATACGAAGAACCTGGATTTATGGTGATTTTGTGATAGAGAATGAAGGAAACAGTGTATAAAATAATCACTTTAGGGTCATTTCATGTAAAATGAGCAAAAATTTAAAAAAAAAGTCGTGACTCCATGGTAACCGATTTTAATAAAATTTGTTACTCTGGTTCAATTCATATTCAAATAGAGCTCTTCAAAATATCGTGACAAAAAATAATCTATTTTAGCAGTGTTTGACATTCAAAAAACATATGATATAGAATGGCATTTGCGGAATCGTTCAATTTTGCAAGTTTGAAGTTTTATATCTTGAAAATTATTCAACAGTTATAAATTTTGCTTGTAATATCATAACCACTGAAACAACATTTTCTTATTTATTTAATAATTATAATCTTGTAACGCCATGATTGATTTTAAATTAGTTGTAAAAATTAAAAATGTGTGAATTTTGAGAAAATAAGAGACGTTATAAAAATTAAAGACATTAAAAAACATGTATGAAATTGATGCCTGATGTAGTATTGCACATAAAGATCGATTTCTTAAAGTTCGAAAGTTTCCGACTTCAATAAAACTTAGAAACTTGAAAAAGAATTGCAAAATCATAATTTTACTTCTTATGCATGCACAAAAAATAAATAAAGAAGCGATCCGACCTTAGCAATATGGCACTGATATAAAGATTAATAAGTCCATAATATGCTTGGAAATTTTCAATATTGCCAATTGATTTCTAACATTTAATAAAATAGGTTAAAAAAGATAATTTTGTTACATTCCAAGCAAAAATTTCTCTTTGAATTTGCGCAGTTTTTTAAAATTATTGCCCGACTTTAACAGAAAGTAGTGCTGCCATTTGCAAGATTTTAAAATTACTAGTTAATGAATTCGTTAATTCTCATCATTTTTAATATAATCCTGAATCAAAAAAAAAGAAAAAAGAAAGAAAGAAGGAAAGAAAGAAAGAAAGAAAGAAAAGAAGAAAAAGGCGAGAAGTAGCGTTTGAGTACTTAAAATAGACATTTTATCTATAGTATCAAGTAATTTGATAAGATATAAAAGGCTTTCCTTCACGCGTAAAAAAAAGCAATAGCAATATTGCCTTTTCCCGTCATTTTTTTCCTTTTTTTTAGCATTAACGATTCAAAAAGGCATACATTTAATTGTATCATTTTTAATCATCGCTTTCATAGTCAGTCCTTTTGATTCAAAATAATTTTAAAATTCAAATTAATTAAAAAGTTTATGAAATTTGCAAATTCCAAGAAACTATAAAAATCTGAAATTATAAATTTTTAAATATACAGACTTCTTGAAATAATAAAAATAATACAGGAAATAAAAGCTATTATTCTATTAATTAAAAAGCGCCAAAAAAAAAAAACAATCATGAATTGAAGCTTACCGATTTAAAGTTCGGCGAATTTTTTAATTTAAAAGTGAATCTAGCACTCTCTAGGCTCTATAAATTAAAATTCAGCTTTGTAGAAAGTTTAATTTGAGTAAGATGTACATAAAGTGTCCCAATTTTCGACAATCCATCGCTGGCTGGCGAAAATGATGATCAAATTTCTATTGTATACCACAAGTTCATAATCACTCTAAGGATTAACGAGGTATATAAAGTCTTCCGTTATAAGTAAATAAATAAATCCTACGCCGTCTAAATCGTCTATAGATACCAGTATTCGGTTTTTACCAAACGCTTTCTTTGGTCTCTTTTTCTTCAGTAAAATCTCTTTATTTTTTTTCCCGAATAGAATATTACACAAAGAATCTAGGTATTGCTGCAGTCTATGAAAGAGTTGATCCGCAATGAGATAAAATATGTGTCACCAAATTTCAGTATAATATTTTTATAACATAATTTTCTTTTGAATTTGGTACTCTTTCAGCTTTAGAGCCACGAGTTCTTTGAATTTCATAGAACGAAATCTAAACTACTACGCTTCAGTTACGAATACTTCATTCAATTAGTTTATTTTGGTACTATCAAATAGATGCGTGTTAACTTCACATTCAAACTAAATGTATTTTTCTAAATTTTAGATTCAAAGTGAATAAAACTATTCATAAAACTAATTCTTAACCCGCGAGTAGTCGCGACTTTTTTCACAACGTCATTAGTCGCGCTCGGTCTTTTCGCCGTTGGCTCCCCGAATACCAAAGAAGTAAAATAAGAAATACTTTTCACCTAATATACGAAAATAACATTACAACGAAGATAAAAATTTGCAGTTTTCTTAAATTATGCATGTTATTCATGAGATCTGGAGTAATTGGAAAAAGTAACAAGAACTGACATTAGTTATTTTTACGTTGACGTTTTCGCTAATTTCAACTTTGTTTCTAAAAATGTACCTGAAAGAAAAACAGAAGTGTCCTGTTACTTCACTAAGGTGGTCGAAAAAGCTTCAAAGTCAGCTACATGGTAGATCTCCGTTATATTTGTAATGTGATATAAGTTAGGAGAAGATAAGTTATACGGGCGGCGAAAAGACCGACACGCGACTACTGACGGGTTAAAAAAATATATCATAAAGTATGTATAATGAAACACAATAGTTTTGACTCTCTAAGTCTCTGATTGTACATTTTTATTTTTATTTCAAACGTACACATTTGAAAGTTGCCTTTTAGGTTTTTATAAAAAGTAGGAAGAAAAGAAATTTTTCAGGGAACAAACATTTTATTGCTTTTCTAAAATATTTGCCTTTAAGATTCATGCACTTTTCCATCCGCTCAAACCAATTTTTCTAACAGTTTTTCATCTCTGATGAAGATATCTCAGAAACATAGTTTTGGAAGGCATCAATAACTTCTTGAGGTGATGAATATAGCAGTCCACGCATTTTTCGTTTGACATGTTCGTTTGAAGGGAACAAGAATAAAGTAGTTAGGAGACAAATCAAGAGAATATGGGCAATGAGCCATTTATTGGATATATTTTTTTAAACAATTGTTCTATGTGCTGTGTGCGGGCTGGCATTGCCTTTATAAAGAATGAGGTTTTTGTTGTTTTTCCTGATTTCGTTGTAGACTTTTGGCAAAATAATTTCTGCATACCATTTATCATTAACAAATTTTCAAGCCTCTAAAAGTAAGGTTACGATATGTACAGTAAGACTGAAGAAACAAAAAATCCTTTTCTTGGAAGTACTTCATGGACGAACAACTTTCGTAGGATTCGGTTCATCTGGAAACACGCAAACATTAGTCTGTTGTTTAGTTTCCGTCCCATATGAATATATCCAAGTTTCGTCACATGTAACGATGTTGTATACGGTTTTTGCAGTTCCAAATTTATATATATATATTTTAGCATTTCTTTACGCCAATTTTCACGAGTCTCTTTTTGAGCATCTGTTAAATTTTGCCGAATTCATCTGGAACAAATCTTTAAAACAGCTAAATGTTCGTTCAAAGTCTAGTGTATTACAGTCTTTGATATACCAAGGGATGCCTCTATCTCACGATAGGTGATAAGCCAATCTTCTTCAATAATCTTGCGTACAGCATCGATTATGTTTGGAATCATTACCGATTTTGGTCGTCCTTCACGAGATTCATCATTGACGGACGCTCGATCAGGATGAAATTCTGCAAACCAATTGGAAAAAGTCTTTTTTGAAGGTGCTTCATTACCAAAAGTTTCACGAAGCGATACTAAACCTTCTTGTCAAGTAAGGCCTTTCTTTAAGTCATAAAAAAATCATCCAACGGAAACCTTTTACGAATTATTTCTATTTTTTCACCCATTTGTTTCTTTAGAATACTCACTGTAAACAAAATACACAGGCTATTCCTAAGATGCCACTGATTCCAAAATAAAAAATAATGTTAATTTTACAAATATCAAAACAAATTCCGATAGTGCCTTCTATTGGTCGTTTTTAAAATCATAAAAGGTTACCCTTGAATAAAGTAAATTTTACTTTTATAATGTTTGTTTTAATTTCCTTTAACAGCTAAAATTTTCTTGAAAAAAGATTAAAATAAAGGAAAAATACAGCAGGATATAGAAATATTATTTTTTACTGCTACATGCTATGGAAATATTAAATTTAGAGCTCCAATTTAAATTATAATGCTACTGCGTTTTGTGTAAATAGAAAAAATGACAGATACAGCATATTGATTTTATGTATTTATTGATTTAACGTTGTATTTTTCTTTTAAATGATATAATTTCTGTCGGAGGTGTATTAATCTGAATGATTTTGAATAAAATGGCTCTTCATATATATTTAATATGTATGCTGTATTTCAGATTTAAAATTTTTAGGGTATTTCGTAAAGAGTTTTTATTAATGCTAATATAAAATAGCAGTTTTTTACAATACATTTAAATGAAGTTTTGGTATACACATACTAACGTATGGACAGAAATCTCACAAGAGATAATAAATTCTGAAACGTAGCCGTTCTTGTTAGAAAACATAGTTTATAACCCAAAATGTTTTTAAAAAGAATATATAACATAAATCACATCATTTATGGAATGTGTAATATATTTCGGTGGCTCATGAAAAATTTACACTATACGGTTTAAAACGCTCCATCAGTAACCAATGTAATGCATGGAAAATGAAATAACTCAACCTCAAAATATCAAATTGCCACATTAAGCCCACCAGGACAACATGTTGTAATTAAGTCATATTGAGATTTTAGTTTAAAAGACAGTTTATTTAAATAAAAATAAAGAAAAATTGCGATAGATTATTTCGATATAAACTATAATAATCTGCATTTAGAAAAATTATATCTTATCTCTGATTCATCATTAAATTAGAGAAAGAAGCGCTGCGCAAGAAATGGCTGATTGCTACCACTAACTTTTTTATGGTATTCTTAACCTTATTTAATGAAAATTTTCTGAAATTAAATAGGATAAAGAATATTATTAAAATTTACTGTTGAAAATCACCCCTGTTAAATCAACACGCTATAATACAAAAAATACAAATTTGCACAAATTACAAAAAATACAATAAGTCTAAAAATACCATTAGAAAAGACGACTAGCTTTTCAAATTTCGTCCAGAAACTACTTCGTGATCGAATAAAACTCACATTTATCCATGATTTCAGATTCTTTATAGCTTATTTCTACACCTCCAATACAGCACACAGAGCGCCACATTTCAATTGAGAATGTAGTAAAAGAGTCTAAAATGTAGTAATAGTCTCGCAGTTCTTTCGAAGATATGCTGATACCAACTTTCAATCCCATTTTTATATTGTATAGATTGATCAGCAAAATATCGGAGAATTATCCAATTATTATGAAAACTAAAGACTGAAAAAAGCCGCAAATTAAGACAGCCACGAAAACTTTAGATAACTAAAGTTTATAGGAAATTTACAACTTTAGGAAAGTACGCTGTTAAAAATCTTGTCTTAGTTTGAACAAAATTTTGGTTCTCAATCTGCCATCTTAAGATGGTGAAATCTAGAACCAATATTTGGAGCTCCTGTTGAAGCAAAATTCCAATAGTTGGAAGGAGTTTGAAATAGGAAACTCCAAATGTTGGTACCAGATTTCACCATTTTATGGTGGCAAAAAAATTCGGTTCAAGTTAGAGCGAGATTTTTAACAGTGCATTTTAGGAAATTAAGGTAAAACGAAACACAGAGGTCCCCCATATGCACGCACTTTAACCTCTTCGCACTCTTGACAGCATATGTCAATGTTTAGTTTTTAAAAATTATAATTACTTTCAGTAATAATAACAACAACAACAAAAAAAACAAAGTTTTGATAGTAAATTATTCAATACAGAATCTTTCAACTAGAGAAATTATTATTATTATTATTTTTTTTTTGGTTTGGATGGACTGTTTCTAGTTTACAGTTTAAAATTTAAAACAATCATGAAAAATATATCAGAGTCTGTTTCTTTATTAGAAAAAATCGTTAACGAATATGAGGTATATACATATATTAAGTTTTAATAATTTGTAGAAATGTAAGAAGAAATCAACTGTTAGTATTTTATTTTTTAAGATTCCCTTTACTAACAAATATCCATTAACGTTCAGCGGCCGAAAATGTCGACATTATTATTATAACTTTTTATTGTTTTTAAAATAATTTTTCTCTTTGGCTTCCTATTAAGATAAAATGAATAAATCGTAAAAAATAAGTCCTTTTTTCACTATAAAAAATTGCAAATGACGACATTAATATATGCAAAATGTTCCCTTAAAAATGTAGAAATTTGATAGTCCTGTACAACATAAAATGTAATAAAAATCTAAAATCTGTTTGGCTTCTTTAATTATCATATAAAACACTGATGGAACTATAGAGAAAAGTGAAACTCGATCTAAAAAATATTACATTATTAACTGACAAACATTTTCAATCTAAAAAAATGAGTAAAAAATAAATGGAATGTTGAACTGTCCGTTCAGTACAAAGCGTGGACAAAACGCCATACCAGAAGGTTTTGATAGGGGGAAGCTTCAAGTAAACCAAAAATCTTAAACAAATACGATTCAACCGTATACTAAATATTTTTGTTCAAATATATTTATATACAAATCTCTAACAACATGACTATATTAATGTTATATGACATTTATTACTTCATTGTGTACATTCATTTGGCGTTGTGGATCTTAAGTTAGCTGATTTGACTCAACATAACTAGTTTTTCTATTTACTGTTTTGCCTAGTAATCATTTTGATTGGATAATAGTATGAACCTGAATATACGCACCAGTAAAGATCAGTTCAAATTTTCAGCTAACAAAAATTTGAGAAATTTCACGAGCTTTACAGATAATCTGATTCCATTTCTTTTGTACGTACTTTTTTAGATTGAAAATATTTGCCAATTTTTACTGTAACAGTTTTAAGATCGAGCTCTACTTTTCTCTCTGATTCCACCAACTTTTTATATGATTTCACAAATTTTTCTAATCTTTTCAGGAACTTGATCAACCAACTTCAACTAACAAATTTGAATTAATATTAGTTTAAAGTAATAGACAAGACAAATTAGATTAATAGACAAATTAATTTGGAAAAATACCGGTAATAGTAGCCAGTGATTTTGGTCACCAGATTTTGAGATATGTCGCTAAGTTGGCAAAAAACTTGGCGACATTTGGAGACAAAACTTCCCCATCCCGATGGTAGTTCGTAAAGTTTTTGCGGTATCTATGTAGATTTTCATTGGTTTATTAGTATCTACATAGAAATTCATTACTCCATTTCCAAATCTTTTTTATTTTAGAGAAAAAAAGTTCTTTTTTTTCTAAATTCACCATTTGTAATTGAAATATCTGCATTATAGTAAGTTTTTGACTTCAAAAACATTTAAATAGAGGTGCAATGCTGTTTTAACGTATATTTAGTTAGAATTTACATATATGTGTATGAAAAATATGCATTTCATGTTTTGAATGACATCAACTTTAAAAATGTAAAAATCTATCAGGAAAAGTGAATTTTTATTGACTTATTGATAAAGAATACATATAATCATTTCTTTTTACTTTCTTCTCTCTTCAATGGAAGACCAAAAAACATGTTTTTACAAAATGTCTGTCTGTCCGTGAGTCTGTGTGCGTGTCTGTGTGTGTGACTATGTGTCTGTGTGTGTGTCCGTATGTCGCCATTCTACCATCTAAAAGTGCATGAAGTTATGCATAGAATTGAACTAAATTTTTTGTGAAAATTTTTGGCTGTGGCATGCAGGTCTTCTTTCAGTTTTGAAATATTCCGCCGGAAGGGGGCGAATCAATCGCGATGTTTGTGCCATTTTCAATATTGTACGGACCAAAAGTATATGAAGTTATGCATCGAATTGAACCAAATTTTTTATGTAAGTGCTTGACTATAGCTAGGTAGTTCACCCGGAAATTGAAAAAAATCTGCCGGTAGGGGGCGCTGCAATCATGTTTTTTGGGCCATTTTGAATATTGTATTGACCAAAAGTATATGAAGTTATGCATTGAATTAAACCAAATTTTTTGTGTAAGTGTATGGCTATGGCTAGTTTGTCCCCCTTGAATTTGAAAAAAAAATCCGATGGAAGGGGGCGCTGCAATCGCGATTTTTGTGCCATTTTCAATATTGTACCGACCAAAAGTATATGAAATTATGCATCGAATTGAACTATATTTTTGTGTAAGTATACGGCTATGGCTAGTTGGTCCTCCCTGAATTTGAAAAAAATCCGCCGGAAGGGAGCGCTGCAATAGCGAATTTTATGCCACTTTCAGTATTGCAAAACCTAAAAGTGTTAAGTAAAAGTTAGTTCTAGAATTGAACTAAGTTTTTTGTATATGATTATTTTTTGGTAAGGTAAGTAGGATCTCCCTGAATTTGAAAAAAAAAAAATCTGCCTATCATTTTATTGTTCATCGGCTCGTAGAGAGACGGAAATTCGTTTTTACTCCTATTAATTGACTGAAGCAGAAATTTAAGATGAAAATCCAAGTTGGCATGATACTGAATTAAAATTATTAAAGCATTAAAATGAGTAACTATTTTTAAAAATATTAAAATGTACGTATGAGATAGAAGAAAGTTTCGGGATTGGCACATCCAACTAGATTTTAATTACTGTGCTGTATTTTTAGATGGTGGCAACTCGAAAAAAATGATTAAATTAGTAATTAAAAAGGAGAGGTTTCTATAACTTTAAATTATGAAAGGTATAGGAGGAAGAAGGCACTGTCGTGCTGTATGATAATACATGATACATTTACATGAGAGACATGATGAAGATAATACATGATGAAGGTTTTTAGTGACTGAAGCTCAATTTCACAGAAAAAACCCGTTTGAATCATCTATTGGAATTGTATATTTAAAATACCAAAATACATTTTTTCTGAGATATTTCTTAAAAGCCTCAGGTTTTAAGATATTGGTTCTTATACTGTATTTGTCTAGGGTAGTAATTCAGCGCAATTTAGACAGTTTTTCAGTATTTTTATATAAAAAGAAAGATGAATTTATTTACATAATTCATTTTATACACTATACACTTTTAAAAAAAAGTGGTTACAAGAAAATGTACAATGTGTGCAATTATTGTCAAGATTCTTCCAACCACTCAATTATACCAAGTATGAAAAATGTATAACAATCGATAAGGAAAATTTTCTAGTTTAAATAAGAAGTATACAGTGAATGTTAAAAACATATAATGAAAATCATTTTGATATTTACAAAATGGTTAATTTTAATTTCGCATTACTTTTATTTAATTTAATTTCCTTGGAATTCAGAACAAAACAATTAAACTCGTTCAACATACATGCAGTTTAAAAACATACAAAACTGTAACTTAAATTAAGGTATGCGTGATTTTATAAAACATGACTTCTTTAAGTGGTGTTTTAAATGTGATGAGCGGAATAATGCTGATTTATAAGAAGATTCTGTTTTGAATGATATTTCTCTAGAATAAAGTTTCTTTTTTAGAAGAAATAAATTCGTTTTAAATTTGCATATTAAGCTGGAAACTTTTTCTAAATCAATGACATGAATTAAGCAAAAAGGAAAAACAGGGTCGATATTTAACTTATATTTCTAGATAAAAAAACACATTTCTTCTCATCAAAAATCTGAATTTTTTTTTTAAATAAGAAAAAGAATACATTTGCAGAATGTTTTTGAAGTTCTGTGTTAATTAGATTTAGAATATTTTCATGAAAATATTTATGTAAAAATAGCGAATTTTTTACAAAAACTGGAACATTTCGAGTAGAAACTTCAAATATTTATATACATCAGAAGTAATCTTATGCAGATAATTGAAAAATATTTTTAAACCCACCTTTTATTTTACTTATATGATTTGCATATAGATTGCTTTTAATGTTACAGTAGCGTTTCTCAATCATGCTTTTGAATAAATGAAGGCTATATCGCATATTTGCCACTTAAAAGAAATTTTATGAGTCTTTATTCATATCTACCCTATATACATAAAATCATAATGAAACAAACATATGAATAAAATTTAAGAAACAAATTTATGAAGCGACACTTTAAATAATTTATTACTATTTCTCCTTAAATATGAAATGTTTTGCGATAAAATTAACAGCAATTATCCGTATTTTTCCAAACGTATGAAATTTGATAATATAATTTGAGAATTGGGATTAGTTTTCAATATATATGTTTTCAAAGTTTAATGACAATAATATAATGTTTCATTAATAATAGCAAGAAAATAATTCCTTTTTTATAGAAAAAGGGTAGAACAAGGAAAAAGTATAGAGATTATTAGATAAGTTCTTTTTCTTTAATTGAAATTGAAATTATCTTTCATTTTATCATCTGTGAAACAATATTGTTATTAAATTATGTTTTTCAAGAAAATAAGAAAATAATAATAAAAATAATATATGTATAATTACGTCTGTTGTCGTATTTTCTAAATTGAGATTGAAAAGTTAAGTTATTAAAATTGGAAAAAAAAATATAATATTAAGTCGTTCACGTCACAGGAACTAGAGAAAATTACGTCATATTATTTCCACTTAAATGTTGAAAAAATACGAAGATTTTTAAATAAGAAAATTTTAAAAGCGAAACATATTTAAATTTGATAATTACGTCACATTTAAAATGTTCACAGAGAATACACAAATAAATTCTCGAATAATAAATTTCGTCATAGTTAAAGTACCTTAAGTAATTAAATTATTATACATGAGAAAATTTAAATGGTGAATACATTGTAAAGCTCAATTCTCAAACACTTTAAAATTAAATGATATGTGTAGCTGTAAATGTTTAAAAAAAACTTTGTAATATATAAATTATTAAATTAGTGATATAATTGATAGCGAAAATTACATGATATATTAAAACGAAATATTTAATACAGTTTTCATTGCGGAGAATTTTAATGTGACGTTACATAGATAAAAAAAGTGCGGCTGGTATTTTTCTATAAATATAAATTACATCATTTGATGTAACCTAAATACAGTTAAATACATGCAAAAAATAATTTTGATTTACTCTGTACAAATTTACGAATCGATAAATACTATTAGAAAATTAAGTATATTTTATTAATATAAACAATATACTGTATTGTTAAAATAACACGAAAATATGTATGTGATATGTTGAAATAGAGAACATAATTCACGAATAAGCTACATATGTTCTTGAAAATAACTAAAACTTGATCAAACCATAAAATATAAGCGAAAATTATCCAAACTCAATAGTATTGAATACCACGGTTCACAAAGATATCCCCAAGCAGACAAACTTTTTAATCTCGAGTCTAATAGACCGGGAGGTAAGTGCACAGTCTATCACTTCATCGAGTTAGCGGCTGAAATTCCAGTATTAAACAGAACATGTTTAGCATATTAAAGTGCAACTGGCTTGCCAAACCATCTTGATGGAAACCTCCTGTAGTTACAGTTTCAGTGGTTCATCGACAGGTTTATCATTGTTTTACTACACTCAATGATATGAAAGCTTAGATGATTAGAAGCAGGAAAACCCAAATGTAAACTCATCAGAAAACCAATGAAATCAATTTTGTAGGTATTTTCTGTAGTTATGAATCGGAACACCATTTGCATTTTAATATTGGATTCGTGTTTTAATTAATACTAGAGTTCATTAATGTATCAAGTAAATAACGTAATGGTTTGTGCACCGTCTCTCGGTCTATAAAGAATAATATTGTCTACAGCGTCGTTATAAAGGTAAGAAAGATAGTGACATTTTTTATCTAAACATTTTATACAAGCTGATTTTCAATTATGTATTGATATGATTTATCAGCCGAAAATAGTATCAAATAATTGATTTAATTTATCAACTGAAAAAAATATCAATTGTTATTTTTTACAGTAGAGGTAGATGATGTCATTGTAATCGGGAAAACGATCACAAAAGATAGCAGGCTGTAATAATATTATTCAATCGTCCGTAATCTGGTAATTTACTTTTTATTATAATTTTTTTAAAACAGGACACTTATAACATATTTTTAAAGGCTGAATTATTTCTTTGCTGAATTTCTTAAACTAATAATATATTTTTCATTTTACTTCTGATACTTAAATTTTAAATCTATGTATTCTATGTAAAAGAATCTTATTAGAAAAAAATTCTCTCTTCACTTACCAAAATTGAATATATTTTAAATATGTATGAAAATAATTATTTTGAAAGTTATATTAAATCGCAACAGCAAAAGAATAAACTTATAAATGATTACTTTATTACATGATTAAATAATTATTCTTTATCTTTATTGCACGTAAAAGCAAAGTTAATCTTCAACCATATTTTTACCAAAATACAAATTTTAGACAATTTAAATCTTACGATACATTAAGTATACTATAAAATAATATTAGATTTTTTTCTTACGCGAAAAGATTTATGTAAATATAAGTAATACGTCAATATTTTTTCTCTAACATTGTTTCTGCATTCTTTATCTTAAAAAGGAATCCTGTAAGACATTTATCAAAATTATGGCATAAACCGACAAAGTTCTGTCTCGTTCTGAAAAATAAAGCACAGCTATATCGAAAAAAAATTGTCATGCAAAGATGAGATTTTTCCCCTTTAATGAAGGCTTTTAAGATAGGTTTATTTTTTTATTATAAATAAAGCCTGATTAAAAGTATTTCCATAATGATTACTCCGAAATAGTGAACAGCTTTATTTGTTGAATACTTCTTCACTCTCCAAGACCCATATTATCTCCATAGTTTACTTCAAAAAATGGAAAAATTCTGAAAGTTTCCGAATCCGAAAGCAGCACTTTCTCTAAAACCTCATTAAATTATTTTATTATTTCAGTTGTTTCCATTATCTTTTATTTATATTTACTTAATATCAGGTGAAATTCCACCATTCCTTGCAAACGAGGCGCCAAAAGACTGATTACGTAAGATATTTATCCGATTGACTGGGAGGATTTTTTTTCGCCCATTTAACGTCCGTATTGGTTAGTTTCTCGCATTCTCAAAAGTTAATCTGCAACACTGAACGTTTTTATAAATTCTGTATTCGTGTACCCTTTGGTATATAACGACATTACTTGACTTGAGAGCTAGGATTCTACATTTCTGTGTTCCTTGAATAATTAACGGCTCTTCGAATTAATTCATTGTTATCGAGAGTTCTTTTCTATATGTTAATTTTTCATATTGCTGTCTATATGTAATTAAGCTCAGATATGAGTCCAACATTAGTGCAACGGTTTCTATCCATTTCACGATAACAAAGTAACTAGAGCTTTACCTTGCTTGTTTATTTCAAGGGGAAATTCTTTATAGAATTTTAATACATTACTCCCATACTGAAATTATGCTCTCCACTTCCAATCGATTTAATAAAAGCAATTCATTGCATTTCGTGACATTATCGTGACCCATCCAATTATATACAGGGTGTTTCGCTACCAGACCGACAAACTTTCAGGGGTGATAGTAGACATGAAGACAAACATTATTAAATGGGAAACCATGGGGCGCAAACGTCTTCTATAGGAGCTAAGGGCCATTGAAGTTTAAGGTCCACAAATTCAAACGATCATAAAAAACGGAAAAAAGGGTCGATTCGTTTGCGGTTTTCACTAAAATCATTCTTTATGACACGATTTAAAAAAAAAAACAAATTATAAAGGTTACATTCAAGAATTGTCGATAGAGGGCGCTTTAGACCTTAGAGTAACGAACAACTACTTTTTACCGTTATTTTGTGCATGAGATTGAAATTATTTTAAAGTTTAGACTTTAACTTAAATTTTAATCCTAAAATCGGAAACATAGGGATCGGGTAACTGGCGAAAATTTAACTGTGAACAGAGGGGCGGATTTTAAAAACTCATAAATATTATACAAACTGATCGATTTTGCTTGTAGTAGTTTGTGTGTAGTTCATTCCCTTGGTAATTATTTTATTCCAAATGACTTACAGCTCTTGTGTATCCATTTTTTGATAGAGGGCACTTCCGACACATCTCCGACATTTCAATGGCATTACTCCTGGGTGTTTTACTACCAGACCAATATACTTCCAGGAAGTGTTAGGGATGCAAATCGACTCGGAATCACATAGAAATGTAACATTGAAAATTCCTTTTTAGCGAGCTGTGGTTAAAAGAAATAGTGAAAAAAGCAACAGAAACAGGTAGTAAAAGAGCAACACGTTAATGTGGCAGAAAGCAATTTAGTTAAAGTTTTTACTACAAAAGGTATCCGAAATTACAACCAGAAGTAATCGGGCATGCTTGACAGCAGCGTTGAATGCAATTCCTTACGCTTTGAAAGGTTCCTGGCATCTCAGATAGCTTTCTGGCAGCTACAGAAATTCGAGCTGACAGGTCTTCCACTGATGGTACAGGAGTCTCATACATTGAACTTTTCATTTGATCCCAGCAGAAGAAGTCCATACAGATTAAGATTCAGATTGAGCCAAGTGGTGGTGGAAGGGGGGGGGTACCAATTAGTTTGAGCTCAACTAGCACCACCAAGCAATGTTTATTAAAAAATACAGAACAATTATACAGCAATAAAATAAAGGTAGGTAACAAAAGTAATTGATATAATGAAGTAGGTGCGACGATCTGGCAGGCCAACGAGCCGGGCAACCACTACCTATCCACCGCTGTCCATATGTTACGTCGAGGTGTCTGCGAACATCACTGGTAAAATGTGCAGGAGCCCCATCGTGCTATAAAGTGGCGCAACGAAAGAGGAACATGTGCTTTTACCAGAAGTTCCGACAGAACGTGTTGTAGAAATATCAAGTGGCTTTTTTCTCTGCTTCTTTTAACCCTAACTCGTAAAAAAAGATATTTTTGACATTACATTATATTATGATTCCGAGTCGTCTTTGCATCCCTAACACTTCCTGGAAGTATGTTGATCTGGTAGTAAAACCCCGGGAGTAATGCCATTGAAATTTCGGAGATGTTTCGGAAGCGCCCTCTAACAAAAAATGGGGACACCAATGCTGTATGTCATTTTGAATAAAATAATTACCATGGGAATGGCCTACACGCAAACCGCAATAAAATCGATTATTTTGTAAAATGTTTATGAGCGTTCAAAATCCGCCGCTCTGTTCACAGTTAAATTTTCGCCAGTTACCCGATCCCAATATTTCCGATTTTGGGATTAAAGTTTAAAATAATTTCAACCCCGTGCACAAAATAAGGGTAAAAAGTAGTTGTTTGTTTTTCTAAAGTCTAAAGCGCCCTCTATCGACAATTTTTGAACGTAGCCTTTATAATTTTTTACAAACAAAACGTGATATAAAGAATGATTTTAGCGAAAACCGCAAACGAATCCACCCTTTTTTCCTTTTTTATAATCGTTTGAAGTTTTGGACCTTAAAATTTAATGGCCCCTGGCTCCTACGGAAGACGTTTGCGCCCCATGGTTTCCTATTTAATAATGTTTGTCTTCATGTCTACTATCACCCCTGAAAGTTTGTCGGTCTGGTAGCGAAACACCCTGTATAACCTTCTTTTATTTCGGAGGTGGTATCTGCAAAAGTTCGATGTGTTTTGCGCTGTTGTGGAGGAATTAATTTATTATTCCAGCATGATAAAAGCGTATTATTCAAAATTTCATATAATGACGAATCACGACTGAATAAATAAGACTGAATTAAATAATATAATTTCATATCCAAATTTTTAATTCTTATGTATGGACACCAGATTATACATACGCTTGTAGACATTTGATATTTTTAATTCTTTGTTTTAAGAATAAAATGTTATCTTACCTAATTTCCTTTTTTATTTTTTATCTGTTTAAAAAAATGATCTAATTTCAAAGATTTTTACAAATGTATTGACTTGTTCATGGTATATGACATTATAATTACGACTAGTATTATCTCAGGAACTTTTCTAAAATGCAATTTAGATATTTATAAAAAATATCGCCTTTTATGTGCTTCATTGTAATACACTGTTTTTATCTACTTTTATCTCTTCAGATTTTGAATAAAAATTTGAAGATATTTCTAGATTTTGTAAAGATACAGAATAAAGAGATTCATTTTTTAGGGAAATCATACTAAGGTATAAAATTGTATATTCCGGGTGCGTTTGAAATGCATTTCGTTTTCTTTTGTGAGTCATAAATCCCTTGAGAAATGTATCATTGCTAAACATTCTTTTGTGTAATTTATTCGAAAGATAGAGTATTCTGGAACTGTTTTGGACAATTCTTTTAACATTTTTTAAAAAATCGATTTAATGAAATCCTGCTTAAACTCTTACCTCCTCAATTAAAATAACTAATTTTTCAGAAATTATCTTAATAGTAGAAGACAAATTTTCAGATATCCTATTCTTTAATTGAGGTATAACTATTACGATTAAAACTTTTTCTTTTGAATGTGATTTGACAAGTAGTTTCTGAGGAATTTCGCACTCAAGTACAATTTAGTCAGATATGATAAACATATCTTCAAATATATAGAAAAGAACAAAAATTAAAAATAAAAAATACAAATTTGATGGGAAAATGTATCAAAATTCAATGTTTTCTAGAGGTAAAATGCTCAATTTCTGTTTCGAACATTATTATTATTTTCACAAAAATTGCACTTACTTGCATCACTTTTCTATCAATGTCATTATTTTTAAAATATACCCAATAGTCGTTTAGCCTGGGGCTCGTGTGGTTTCAAATCAGGCTAATAAAATATATATTTTTAGATTTACCACAATAGCAGCACCTCATTTATCCATAGTACTTTCGATACGAGGTTAGCTTATGGGCCCGATATTGGAAATTAGCCGCCGTTATTGAGTAAGGGGGTCGTGTGGTTTCATGTCAGCGGATTTGGTCAACCATATATTTTTGGATTCAACACAACACCAGTATATCATTTATTCATGTTACATTCAAAATCCTGGTAGCTTATGGGCGCCATGGAAAATGGCCGCTGTCATTGAGGTAAGGACTTTTATGGTTTCGTGTCAGCGGACTTGTTAAACCATACATTTTTGGATTCATCACAACTTCAGAAAGTGGCGGTCAAATGTTTCCGTCCATTTAGTTTCTTTGATTTATGTACTAAAAGGTTTCAGCAAAGATGAAGCACAGTTGCTTCAAAAGTTAGGAATATGTGAATGACCTCTGACCACTTGATCATTTTAATTGGATACTGAAGACGCTTCATGCTATAGAATTCGAAGTTCGCGTGCGCGAAACTTTCCGGCCACTCATCATTCCTTAGGTTTTTATATCGGTAAAGTGCTTTTTTGGTAGTGTTTGTGAATGAATCAACTTGAATAGCATAGTTTAATGTCAAAATTGAAAATTTCAGCAATTATTGCTCGTAAATGAGTTATTAGTTTGAGTCTAAAAGGCCAATCTTCTCAAGATATTGCGGCAAAGTTATCAATCAGTATAATCGAATGTAAACGATACTTAAAAAATATATAAAGATGGTCATGGCCTTTAGGACTTTATGAGGTCCGGGAGACCCCGGAAAATGACTATTCTTCTGGACAGAGTAATCAGGTGAAAAATATTTGATGACCCACATAAACATTTCGTTGCAATATCCCGCAATATACGGAATCGAAATGTTGCTGAAATAAGTCGGTGTACCGTGTCAAGATGCTGACGTGATGCGGAATTTTAATGGAAGAGTCGGTGTTCAAAAAATTTTCACAGGGAAAAAAAATCAATGTACCCGTCTGGCGTTTTAGAAAAAACACAGAGTCTGGTCAAGTGAAAACTGGACAAAAATACCATTTTTCCATCAATCGAGTTTCAAACTTTTTGGGAATAACAATAGACACTACGTCCGATAACTTAACAACAAAAAATGTGATTCGACCTATGTTATTCTGTGAGGGAGTGTCCCTTTGTAATAAAAGCACTCTAGTATTTTGAATGAGATCGTGACGTCAATGTTCTAACATGTGTGGCGCAAAAACGACATCTATCCTTTATGCAACTTTAACTTTCCGGTGTGTGTATGGTGCCCTCGGTCTACAGTTAACTGCGGTTATGAGTTTTATGCAAATTTCTACCTCCGTCTTCACTTTGCAACGTATAAAAGCTGTGAGTTGGAGTAGGTGTGTGTTGAGTGGCGAAGTGAGCCAGCAAAGTGTTGGCATTTTGGAGCCAGCAGAGCCAGCAAGAGGAGCCAGCAAAGTGTTGTGTGGCGAGGGAAGCCAGCAAACTGTTGTGTGGCGTGGTGAGCCGGGATAGCCTAACAGTCTTTAAGCTAAGAGTCGCCTAAGAGTTGAAGAGTTGGTGAAAGAGTCTCAGCAATCAAGTCGGGTAAGAGTTAATTGGCACTATGAGTGTTTGAGAATAAAAGATTTTGTGCTGCCACGGGCTGTTTTTTTACAGGTTAAAGTGTGATTAGACCCATTAGCACAGCTCGGATCAATGAGAGTCGCGTAGCCCTCGACAGATACACGTCATGGAAAACAATTTGATAAATGAGGGGGATAGGAATTTGAGAGGGGAATAGAAATTTGAGAGGGGGATAGCGATTAATGAGTAATAATTTGAGTAATGGTAATTATAGATTTAATCGAAGTGTGTCAAATACTGGTAATGGTAATAGAAATTTTGGTGGTGTTAGTAATTTTAGAGGCGATGACAGAAATATTAATGGAAATAGGCGGAGTAGTGACCATGGTCCGAGAGGGGGTGTACGTGAAAGGAATGTTCCTTCTTCACGAGTAAGGCGATTAACTTTGCATGAGAATTCTGGGTGCAGGTCAGTGCAAAGGAGAAGTGTTAAGAGGTCGGAGCAGTTAAATTGGTAGGTGGCTGTATTTCGGAAGGTATGCAGTCACAGGTCAAAAAGGAAAAGCCTTCTGTATATCTGAATAGTGTGACTATCAATCCTGTGGAGTTACCCGAATTATTAATTATTTTCGATGATATTGTTGTTGGAATTCTCTTCGATACAGGAGCGGAGAAGTCTTTCATTTCGTATGATATTTATCGTAAATACTTTTCGTATAAAAAGTTGAGGAAGTCAAATCTGGTGGTTCACTCGGCGCGCTTGTGTTAATAAAGGGTTCAGTGGATTTGGAGGTTGAAATTCTTTCGGTTAAGACCTGTTAGGAGTTTTGCGTGCTGGATGGTTTAAAAACGCATTGTATAGTCGGCTTAGATTACATGAAAGATAGAAGAATTAGTTTGGATTTCTTTAAAAAATCTTTGATCGTTAATAATGAAGAGAATGTTAGCAAGAAAAAGTCTGTTTCGGTGTCGGTTGATTTGGGGGAGTCTGGTTTAAGTGGAGTCGAGATAGAGGAATTTAATAAGATTTTGGTTGATTTTGGCAAAGTCTTTTCTTATATGTCTAAAGCTCTATGTGAGGAGCGGGAGATTGACCATTCTTTTACTGTTCCTTACCGTTCTCAATCTAATATGTCTGAACGTGTAAATCGTACTTTAATTCAAATGATTTCTTCTTACGTGGGTTTACATCATTCAAATTGGAACTAGTTTCTTCAGAATTTTGTGCACGCACTTCGTACGGCAGTTCACGAGTCGACGGGGAAAACGTCTGCTGAGTTATTTTTGTGTAGAAAAGTCATTACTCCATTTCAAAGTTTAATTATGGTATCTGATGCAGAGAGTCAATTTATGTGTCAGGATATGGATAAGTTGGTTAAGGAGGCACAGGTTCAGATGGGAGAAGCACAGGAGAAATAGGCTCAGTATTATAATATGCGTAGAAGGGAGTTAGAAGTTAAAGTTGGAGATTTTGTTTTGGTGGAAAAGCATTGGTTAAGTTCAAGTCGTCAAAAGAGGGTAGCTAAGTTTGGTCCAAAGTTTGTGGGTCCTTTTGAAGTTCTTGAAGTTCGAAATAATAATTTGGTTGTAAATGTATGTGGTGAAAGGATGACAGGTAATCTGGATCAGGTTAGAATTTATAAGTTTAGAGAAAACGTTAGTGAGGCGTCTCATGTGTCGAGTGGTGTTTCGCTAAATTCCCGATCCAAGGAGTTTCCCGAGTCTAGTTCATCGTCTAGTGGTTATCTTCATTATTCACAACGAAACTCTAGAAAGACATCGCCAAAAACGACTGTTCATCCGAAAGCAAAGTAGATAATAAAACAAAGAGGCCAATTTCGGCTACGGCAGACTCAGTATGCCCTAGAAAGCAAAGCGTTCCGCCAGTCCTCTCGGAAACATAAATTGTCCAGTAGTTCTACATCGTCGGTACACAATCCTCCAAAAAAGACTTTTGTGGACACTAGTAGAAATGATAAGAGAACTCTGAATTCTGATTATGTTTTTCCTAATAACAGAAAACGTAGGTCTGGACAAAAGCGCGGTCTAGCATCGACGGTTACTTCAGGTGCTTCCAGAAAGAGGAGACAGTTTTCGGAGAGTCAGCGTCCCAAATCTGGAACTTTTCACCGACAGGAGTCTTGCCATGGAGTGACCTCAGCGAAGCAATCCGACGTAGTCGTCGAGTGGAACCTACACATGTCCCACGGCATGCATCCAGGACCCGAATACAGGAACGGCAGTCAATGGTTGCTTCCCCATATAGTTCTGATGACGAAAGGTCGTTTGTTCAAGGATTCTGGGACAAGAGGAGAGATCCTTCCTATAGTATGAAGCCGGCTAGCAGCGAATCTTCTCTATAAATGGGTGATGATGTTCTTTATTAACTTTCTATTATTAAAGTGCATTTATGTTGTAGCAATGTGATGGTCATGATAGCAAGCGAGATGGACTGTTTCAGATTTTATTTTTGGCCATTTTTTAAATTTTTTACGGACTTACGAGAGGTGCTTAATTAATTTCAAAATTTTTTTTGGAAAATTGTTACTATGTTTGAAATTTTGTCTCAACTGCTTTGGAAGATTTTGGATCTATTGTTAATTGTTATGTTGGTTTCTAAAAATGTTGTTATATTGTTAGTGTCTCATATTATGTATGTTAATGTATGTTTCATTTCCAGATATCGATAGATAGTACTTTAAGTTATTTTGTACACGCGCCGAGGTTAGGCGAGTACGTGTTTTGCGATCAAGAAGTCCTTGACACGCGTTTCTGTCTCTTGTACTAACGTTTAATTAATTAACTTCTTCCTATCGTTTCGGGTTTTATGCGTTGCGTTCTTACTTTAGTTGGCAGTAGTTTCCGCAAGTTGCGAGTTTTGTGTTACACTTGAATATGAAATTATATTGTTTAAAAATTGAATGTTAGTGTAATTTTCTTTTAGGGAAGTAAACCTATGTTATGTTTTGATGCTGTTATTTCTTTTTCAGTTCATACAGATGAAGATTTATGTTTGGTGACGTCATTTTGTCTTGCAAATTTTATTTTTAGATTGTTGAATAATCACAGCAATATGCAGCTGTACGTATGTGTCCCAAGTATTGTAAAGTGGAGCAAGTTCTATTGAATTTTTGGGTAATAGTTTATTGACTTATGAGAATTTAGGTATATTGGGAAGTAGCATGTGACTAAATTTCATTTTGGACAAATTATGAGTCTTCGTGAGGACATTTTTGCGCATGGGTTTTTTGGGAGATTTTTTTTGCAAAGTTGCGGTTCTTTTCACGTGTTGAGGAAATTTCGTAAGTTTAATGTATTGATGAATTTTAGCACTCTCAGTGAAATGTTTTTTTTTGACAAATAATCAGTTTTACAAGTTTTATGAGGTTTTTAATTTAAGGAGGATGATTGCTATTCAGTATGTGATTTGTTAAGCTGATGATTTTTTCGCGATGGGTTAAAAGTTGATAGTTTTAAAGTTATTATTCGGCACCAAATTTCACCCATCACCTTCGTTTCTTGTGTGACTCAAAATTTGTTTCAAGAAAAAGTCCAGGGCATGGATTTTGCCCAGTCCTTTTTCTCTGTAGATTCCGAGGGGGGGTTGTAAGGAAGTGTCCCTTTGTAATAAAGCCACTCTAGTATTTTGAGTCAGATCGTGACGTCAATGTTCTAACACGTGTGGTGCAAAAGCAACATCTATACTTTATGCAACTTTAACTTTCCGGAGTGTGTGTGGCCCCTTGATCTACAGTTAACTGCGGTTATGAGTTTTATGCAAATTTCTACCTCCGTCTTCAATTTGCAATGTATGAAAGCTGTGAGTTGGAGTAGGTGTGTGGTATGGCGAAGTGAACCAGCAAGGTGTTGTGTGGCGAGAGGTGCCAGAAAAGTGTTGTGTGGCGAAAGAAGCCAGCAAAGCGTTGTGTGGCGTGGTGAGCCGGGATAGCCTAAGAGTCTTTAAGATAAGAGTTGCCTAAGAGTTGAATGTGGAAGAGTTTCAGCAGTCAAGTCGGGTAAGAGTTAAGTAGCACTGTGAGTGTTTGAGAATAAAAGATTTTGAGCAGCCACGGTCTGTTTTGTTTTACAGGTTAAAGTGAGATTAGACCGCGACCTGAAAAGAAGAGCCGCGGTTAGTGCTCTGAGCCGGACTTAGTCGTTAATGTGAGTATGAGTTACAGTTTAATCTCATAGTATTGTGTTCAGTTGTCGGAAATATTGAAATTTGGCTCCACTCCCTATTTCCCAAATACAGTAAATAAAAGTGTTGGATTTTAATTTTATTTAGACTATGTTGTCATTTGACCGACACGTCACCGGCGACATCCCAAGCCACGTCACAATTCCTATATTGAAGCATGTCGGAGGACACGCTAAGCTGAGGGGAGCATTTTCTTCAAAAAATGTCAGTCCGGTATTTGAAATCCCCTGCAAGATGAATGATGCAATAAATAAGGATATCTTGGAAGATTATTTGCTTCCTTATTAGAGGAAAAATTGTGGTCGCAATTACTTTTTTTAACATGATAACGACTTAAAGAATGTATGCAAGACTCGAAAATCAATGGTTTCCGTACAAAAAAATTCGCATTTGACATGGCCAGCCTGAGCACCCAACATGAATCCAATAGAAAATCTTTGGAAAGAAGTTGGTAACCGTGTGCTGAGCTGTAAGTATTCCAACTCAACCGAAATTTTCAAAAAATGCAAGAATATAAAAAAAAGTACCATTGACGATTGACCACTGAATGTATGAATGTCACGTTGCTACGCCGTAGTACTTATTACTAAACGCATAGTGACAAAATACTAGTTGTAAATGTTGTTAACCTCTGTAATTTTCTGTTACACTATCATTTTTTTCCAAACTTCGGAATGTGGCCGGAAACTTTTGAGAACATGTGTTTTTCTTTGTACTTAATTTTGTCAACTAAATTTAGTGATAATTATATGTTATAGTATAAATAATTTCCTAACTATTATGTCAATAAAATTTATAAGTGTCACTTTGAGATTCTTTTTCATATGGAAATACAGATTAACTTACAGATTATCTAAACTGTTTTTGCTGGCCGGAAACATTTGACCACCACTGTGCATAATATTTTCAATATCACAGTAGCTTATCTGCCATCGTTAAGCCAGGGACTCGTATGGTTTCATGTCAGCGGATTTATTGAACCATTCTCATGCAAGTACATTTTTTGGATTCTCCACAAGATCAGAATGGCATTTATACATATTTTTCAAATTAGCCTAGATTATGGGCGTCATTAGAAAACGACCATCGTCGTTGAGCCAGGGGATCATGTGATTATCTGCCACCGATAAGCCAGATCCTCATACGGTTTCATGTCAGTGAAATTGTTAAACCATACATTTTTCGATCCACCACGACTTGAGAATGACATTTATTCATGATACTTTCAAAAATAGAGTAAGCAATGAGCGGCATATTGGAAAATATCTGCCAAGGAAAATGTCTGTTCACTAAGCAAGGTGATCGAAACATTTCCTTGGTTTTGCATGCTGTTAAATTAATAGAATGGTTAAAGAGACAATATTTAAATACACGGAAGGGTTAAAAGTTATGAGTCCTAACATTCTTCAAAGCACATGGTGTAGAACATAGCTAGAATGATGCATAATCCTCATTTAAAAAAATAGATATGTTTTAGTATAAAAATAACATAGAGATATCTAAGAAAAGTTTATTTTTGAAAGGCAAATTTCCTTTATGAAAAATTGCACAATTAGTTGAGCTTCTAAACAAATGCCAAGAACTTAAATAAGACCTCTGATGGCAAATATTTAATATAAAAATGTTCTTGTATTATGATTAAAACAAGTAAAACTATAATTATTATAGATCAGAGGTACACATGTGTCCAAGGTACACAACTCTCCACTACATATAATGACATTGGCGGCGCACTCTATGTACCATCAGTTTTTAAAGTCAAGATTACAAATATTAACGTTATACTTGTGTAATACAATGCACACTAGCAGTATAAAAGTAATAAATATCAAATTGTTAAAAATAGACTAATTTAATTAGAACTAATCATATTTATACTATGAGACAATGCGCACTTTTCATTGACTTGATTTCTCAATACGCCTCCCCTGTCTTTAAAAGTTAGTTGAAAATATAGCTGGAAAAACGCGTCACGGACCAAGGTGGCGTTACAGCTTCGAGACCTCCTTTCGAAACCTTCTTAGAATAATATAAGTTTAAATTTTAAATAAGGATTTTGTTTTAGTTATGCTGTAAAAAGGGAAGATTATTACTTCGCTGAATTTAGTTTTAGGATATGCTAAATGAAGTTTAGGTATGTGCTACCCTTAAGTAAGTTGTTGACAAGTAAATGAGTAAGTAATTGAGTTCATCAGAAAAAAAAACAGATTACAATAGATCAGAAAAAAAGTTATGATGAATAATTTATATTTGATATTATTTAAGATTCATATTTCTCTTAACTTTTATCCCATACCTATTTATAATTTTCTAGTACAGATATACCCAACAATACGTTGTAAAGTTTGCTACAAAGTTTTCCTATTCATATAATTTAGCTAATAGCTACATACACATATATTGCACGGAACAAAAGGAGAGCAAGTGATGCTCGCACTTGACGATTTATTTTGTGCATGAAATTTAGAATGTTGACTTATCGGACATTTTCCTCTCTGAAATAAAGTTTTTCATGTTCCATTAACATGTATCACAGAAAAAATGATAAATTATACGCAATTACATGCAAAAATTAATATTAATTTATTAGTCTTTCAATCCTCAATTCAATTGCGCAACTGAAAATATTTAATGGAATAATACTAGCATACTAAAAATAGGTAGAAATATGCATTCGGGCTCCAAAAATCGTATTAATGAACTATACATAAAATACTCGGAAATATTTCTGTAAATCTCTGACAGAAAAAGCATGGCAAACTCTGTTTTTCTAAATGATTATTTAAATTTATAAATCATGAGAGTTTATATTGTTTCTAATGATAATGAACGCTTTTCGAAACAATGTGTAACACTCATGTGGTTATTGTATATCTTCGTTCGTATTTATTTTGGTGTTTTCGTAGTTTATGGATTATTTGTTCTTTTTTACAATATACAGTTTTTGCATAAAATTAGTTTTCTTACTTATAAGCATCTTGAATTTTCCTTTTTTTAACGCATAAACATGAAATAAATTTTACCATTATAGTTTTTTTCACATCTGTGACACTTTTACAATATTTACGGTTTTATTTCGAATAACACATGAACATAAAATCTTTTAGAGCCACGACGTAGATCAAAAGATCTTTAAAAAGTATCACTTGATTTAAAGGATATTGTGCAACATTTTTTCGAAGTTCTTTCGAGAAAATGAAAAATGGGTACACAAAGAAGCGTATATATTAACTTGTTTACTGTCCTTAAATATTACACAGATAAACATACGTTAAATTCAATGGCTTATGTATTGTTTTACAATTAATGGTTACATTTATATGTATGTATATATTTCAAAAGATTTCTTTTTGTAACATTGAACTCTTTCAACAAATGTGGAACGTAAAATAGTTTATAAAAACAGAATTGGATTTTTTTAAGGCAACCATATAAACAGAGTTAAATAAATGTTCCCATTTTATTTTAAAGATACACTCTCTGAATATTATCTACAATAAAACATTTTAAAGAATGAGTTGATTTTATAAAAGGCCAACTTTGGTGAATCTTTTTAGTTGGAAAGTTGTATACGCTATTTCTAAATGTTAAAATTTATAATATTAAAACTGTTAAATCTGTAGAGAATCTACATCCTCAGTCAATAGCAAGCGGACTTCGGTTCACATTCGGACCATGGAAGGTCGAATCCTGAACCTCCAAAAATTTCCAATTTGAATAAAAAATTATCAATATTTACATATAACAGATACGTTTCAGTGATAGCCTTATCAATGGTTTAATAGATAGTATATTTGGTTAATAGTTATACATATTTGCTATGCTATGAAACTTAAATACTGTGTTAGGGAATAGGTGCAAGGTAGGAAGTAGTAAACTGACCAGTTATGTTGGTGCACATGCGTGGTGGTATAACTGACCGACTGCGTTGGAGTCCAAACACAAGAATTTGTCTGTGACTGAGTGAAATTGTCTTGTCAGTGGAAGATTGTGATTAAGTGTGGAGCTTTCTCTCATTGGGTTGTTATGGTCGTTTGCTAAATTAACATTTTCGTGAATCAATATGCATCCTACAAAGCGTAAAGTTGACAGTGAAAGTAGGAAGGTTCTTGCTAAGTAAAGCGGAAAATACTGTTTTATGCTGCCTGATAGACCGGGAGCTGTTTCAGTTTGCCTCATATCCAACAGAACTGTCAAAATTATTAAAAAATCCAATTTAAAGTGACACTGCGGGTAACTCATTAGCAGTTCCTCATAAACTTCTGCTTTTTAGTGTATGTATCTATACATAGAAATTAAAAAAAATAAATGTTTATATTATTTATTTGAATTTATTCCCTGGACCTCGATAAAATTTTTAGCATTCGGATACACTTAAAATTACTTGCAGAACCCGTATTTAGACGTTGTGAAACATATTCACATGAACATAGAGATATTGTAGAGTTTCTAAATCTGCAATTTTGAAATTGTGATTTGTACATGTTTTTGGTTTTTTTACACCTAGTTTATTTTTCTTCTTTAAACCACTTAATTTTGGAAGTAAGTAAACGTATCTCTTTTTTTTCAACTTTTACATGGAATCGTATTAAATAAATGTGTTTTCATTATATGTTTTACCTCACCAATGGCTGAGAGCTTTTGCTGTTGTATCCGGCTTGTTTTAAAAGATAACAAACCGGCGATCTCTTAATCTGCAATTTCTCTATTATATTAATCTTATATATTCTCATTATATATATATTCTATCATTTTGTAATTCAAATTGAGAAAAGAAAAAATGTTACTATTACGGATTTTTAAATAGCTAATGATATTAAAATTAATGTATATAGACGTCTTGGAAATTTGTAGAATAAAATATTAAGAATAGCTTCTGAGTTTAAATACAAAATTTTCAAATTAAACCACGCTGAAAGATACTTTTAGATTATTTCTTACAGGTAATGCAATTTACATAAAAAAAGATTAACATTTTAATAAATGCTACATAAATGTAACGAATATTCGAAATAAAAATAAAAAAAGATATTAGAAAAAAAACCCAAGAAATTCGTTAATATTGGGAAGATCTTTGCAAATGTAAATTAATGATTTCAATTCTGAAAACCATCCAAAACAACATATTTTCCATTTTCGGCACAGAGATACAGTAAGTAATAGTTGGTGTTATTTGAAACGGGCGATTATTTGCACTAAGGATAGAGGCCTGAGAGGGGGATACCCTCCGTGAGAGTCTTTCTAAGGGATCCTATCCCGAATTTACGCAAGATTTTCTAAGGTTCGAAGAGAACCACGGAAAACACCGAACGGTTAGGTCGACGAGCATGATTGGGTTCAAACACAGCACCTACCGTCTACCAGCTTTGAGAGCGTAACTTCTGAGCCTCTGGTGGGACGTAAGTAAGTAAGAAATAATATAAACACTAAAAGAAAGTGATTGCATGTCCCGGTAAAGGTTATTGGGAATGGCATTTTTATTTCAAATCTGTTTTACAACTACAATAATGTAAATAATTCTACAGTTAGTAGGAAATATTTAATTATACTTTGTCAAACATTTAATATTTTATAAGATATAAAGTAACTTATAAAAGGTTACATTTAAGTAATCATACACATTTATAATAGCTTTACACTTATAAAGTACTGTTCTTTTCAATTTTATTGCAAAGACCTCTTGTATTTCTAAGAAGTGCAACTATAAAAAAAGTATTTACTTGAAAAAATATACCAAAGCAACAATAGCAGTTGCTATATATATATATTTATCTATATATACATACATATATATATTTAATATTATAAAAATTATTCAAAGAAATATGAAGTACACTAATTACGATTATGCCCTTCGGTAGGTAAAAGAACTTAAGTAAAGTAACATGTTTCTGAAATTGTACTATATAGCTTTATTGTACAGTTTATTTTTTTTTAATGGCTATACTGGGTGAGTCATAAACATCGAAACAATAGGCTATCTCATTAAATACTGCCCCTAGACCCTAACTTCCAGTTGCAAAAATTCATAAAAAAGTGTGAAGTTTTTGATAAGATAAGTTGCAATTCCATGGGGGGGGGGGGGGTCTATCAGAAAAAAAATACGAAAATTAAATTTTTATACGTCACAGTAGAGCAAAATTCCCAATCGGGAAATTATTCCTCATTCATTTCTAAATTGAAGAAAAAAAATTTCATCTCTGTTTCTGGAAACCTGACAGCGATATTACAATCCAAAATTCTCCAAAATTCGTGACTTACAACACTTTACCGTGCCTGTAAACGAAGAGTTTTTGACAAATTTTCAAAGCAAATGAGGGATCGTTCACAAATTGTCCATTAATTAAAATCGATTTAATACCGTACCACTTATTTGGACGTAGTAAAGCAGGGTATTGATTTAAATCAAAACTTGTTTTCAAAATATGTTGATCGTTAGCACTGGACGTCTGCATGGATCGAAATATCTAGGGGAGATCCCAAAGCGAGCCATAGGGAAAAAAGTACTGCCCGGCATGGAAAAATGTTAAAATCATAATTCAGACCAACCTTGAAAAAAGTTTAAATCATAGCCCGGTTCAGCCGTGAATTTCTAAATAGTTTTTTATTTCAGTGTAGTTAAAAATTGTTTCGCGTGGAGGAATTCTGACCCAAAATACTTATTATAGCTTTCGCTTTTGTATTTATAATTTTTTATTAAAGAAGCGCCAAAGTCTGTAATATATTTATTTTATCAATGAATCTCTGTTTATATGTAAATGTTTCACTTATATTTTAATATCGCTAATCCGTATCCCGTGCGTTGGAGACTTTAAAAAATGTTATACAGTAAAACCTTTTAAGACGGAATTACACGCGAAAGGAAAAATACGTAATAGACAGATGCCTTACCTAGGAGTGTTAAATGGAGTTTTTGTTTTCTCAGGTATTATTGTATTTATTTTGCACGGATCAACACATTTTCTGTTTAAGACAGAATTCTATCATAGGCAGATTTTTTTTCTTTGGTCTTATTGTTTTAATTTTTAAGCATTTAAATATACTATTCTTAAAAATATAATAAATTTTAAAGTTTTATTTTTTTTTATTTTTTTTTATTTTTTTTATTTTTTTTTTTTTTTGTAAAGTAGCAGCGATTTTAAAATTTATGTAGTTTTCGTAAAAATTTTGACTGAACCAAATTTTACTTTTTTCCTGTATGTATTAGGTCAGTCAGAGACAGTGATTTTAATACGGATTGTTCGAGACCGGGATTGAAAATTTTGTCCTTTGCAGACCTAGGAAGAAGGGAGCAGTCTCCTCCGGTATGAAAACTACTTTAAACCTGGATAGGCGAGTCTTCAGAAAAAAATAACGTTTCGGTCCTGACCCGGCCTGGGCCCAGAAAACAGATTTTTTAACAGCCTCTCCAGGACGATAAAAAGCTGGAAGTTATGAGAGCTAAATTTAAAAAAAAAAAAAAAAGACTTAATATACATCTTCGAAAAGCATTCTTCTAAATAACTGATCGGCAGCAAATTTCGTTTTTCTGTATAATGATTTTTTTCCCGACTATTTTTTGTCTTTAAATTATTAAAAGTTAAGAATTGCTAAATAAAAAAAGTACAAACTTGAAACATGTCATTTTTATTTATTTTACATTAGTTTTGTTTCGGACAAATTGAAAAATTATTTTCTTTTGAAGATATGATTTTTTAAAATTTTATATTATTTTTTCAATAAATATTTTTAATAGTTCTAAAATTAGTATTGAAAAACAAAAACCCCTAGGCAAAACTAAAATCAGATTTCCATCTTTAGTTAAATGGAAAGAAATTGAAATCCGATAAATAATGTTTGGAGTTATAACGATTTTTAATTATCCCATTTAAACCAGTACTAACCACATGGAATTTTTATAAATTTTATGATAAATTTTAGGATGGGATTTTCTTAGCAAATTATATGGCTCACCGTCACATAAAAAGGAAAAAAATCAAAATTCTAACTCAAAAGATAGGTTTTTAGACGTTTCCTAGTATTTTTGTAACATTGTCTTTTGAATTGCGTGCATTTCAATTTGCGTCTAATCCCTAAAAGCCTGTTGAATTATTCAAACGGCTATAACTCTCCGAGTTTTCAAGATATGAAGATGCAACTTTTTGTGTATTATTTAGGACTGGAAAGGAAAGTTTTCCTAACTGGAATTTTTATCATACGGGGGGGGGGAATAAAAAGTTAATTTTCGTACGTTTTCAAATAGATCCCACGTGGAGTTGCAACTTATAAAAATTTCAACTATTTTAATAACTTTTTGCAATTGAATGTATGGGTCTAGGGGTAATAATTAAGGAGATATTTATGACTCACGCTGAATATAGGCATTATAAAAACAGGCATATATAATCCTAGTAATAAGTAGTACAAAATTTTAAGAATAAATTCTAAAAATCCTGTAAAAGTATATCCCAATAATATATAAGTTATCCTAATTTTTAAATTGTTTTGGTTTATTTTTATTGCAGAGTGTATATTAATCGTTTTCTGTAAAATTATTCAAGATAATGATATAATCCTATTAAGAGTACATTAAGAATATACATATTGCAAATTATTCTTTTTTCAAAAAATTTAAACTTATACTATATTAATTTCCTTTTAACAATATTCCGTACTTATTTCAACTTATTAATTAAAATTCTGTTTTTAGATCCATTCTATTAACTTTTATGGAACGATATAAATTTTTAATTCGGCTTTAAACACATTTATGCCAATATGCGTAAATTTAAAAGATGGCTTTAAATTAAAAATATTCTTAATAAAACTTTATTTTTTAAAATTCCCAATAAAACTCATTTTTCCCTGTTTTTATCAACCCTTTTTTAAGAAAGTCTTATTAAATTTATTCCAAAACCATACTTTTCAAAAATATCATTCCTTTTATTTATATTTATTTTTTTCTTCGCGTTTGATATTTATTGCGTATAAATAAAAATTCCTTTCTTTTCTTTTTTGTGTTAAATTATCGTCTGTAGAGTATATTCGAATTTTGATTTCGATTATAAATTAGTTAAATAATAATCTTTTAAAATAAAAATTATCAAATGCAAAAGATTGAAGATTGCTATTTTTAACGTCAACGCTAGACTTTAAATTCCTTTTACATAGAAGAATCGTGGTTAGAGATTATCGAAAATTTTAGAAGCTTTTTATTATTGACTTAATGTTGAGGCCAAGAGATGATGGAATATTTTTTTCCATGATTGCTGTTTAGCGGAACTGCGGAAGCTATGTTTTTATCATGGAATGTCGCTTCGGGAAGAGTATTTCCCGCTCTATATTAATGCCTTTTAATAAACTATCTTGAAGCAGCTGATGTGTAGTTTAATAAAGTTTTTACATTTTTTTTTCTTAACACGACTCCAGTGATATAAATTTGGGAAACTAGAGGATAATATATTAGTGGCTCCTTATCACAAAATGTCCCATATATTTTTGCTTTTTTATACTATATTGCCTTTTTCAAAATTTTATTGTTACTTTCACAGCCTGAAATACTAATTTTTATTTTGAAACAAACGTTTTGACGTTACAATACACCTTTCAAGCAACATTAAAGATATTTTTAAGATATTTTATTTTGGTGTTTCAGAAAACTTAAGTTATTAGTACAAAATCCAACAGAAATTTTAATTTCATTTAACAATTTAAAAAAAATATTGCATATTTTTTTAAAATTTTCTTCTACTTATTTTGTTTTTTAATTTTTTTTGTTTTGTTTTATATATATATATATATATATATATATATATACATTTATTTTCATAGTCTTGAAATATACATACTGTCGAAACTTTATTTTATAACAGATAAAATATAAAGAAAATTTATGAAACATTGCAGTATATCTCAAAGCTTCTCCTGAATCTTCAACGTGAGAATTTTGGGAATTTTCCAACAAAATACTTGGAAAATCCTGCTAAGAATAGAGATATTACCAATGTTTTTTGTGAAATATGCAACAATAAATCATCTTTTTGTTTTGAAAATTCAGTATTCTTGAACATAAAAAGCACATCCTTAAACCCCAAATACTGTAAACAGTTAGATAGGGTTTTCAAAAGATATTTGAAAGGTCTGAAAAAAATATGTGTTTCTAGTATACCGAATTAAAAAACAATGTTTTTATTTATGTCAGTTTTTTATGATGTATTAAACATAGTTTATTAAACCTTTTAAACACATTAGTTCAGCATGCATTGCAAAGAAAAGTGAAATATATCTTAATCTATGAATATATAATAGGATAACGATTTAAAATATACAACTACATTTTTCGAGCTGCCCATCATTACAAAAAAAGCTTTCTTTGATTTTAGGAATCTCAAAAATTAATATATTTTAGACCTTTAATGCAATATTAATAAATACAAAATAATCTCTTTCTTCCGCTGATTTTTGGAAACGTTTCTGAAAACCTTTTCTAAGTTAATAACAATTTTCTTCGATTCTGAATATCGGTTTTTAGGATTTTATAATTTTTCAATGAATCATTTTGAAATGCTTAATGAAACCATTGCATGCCATTGCACATGTTAAAAAATAACGCTAAATTAGATATTATTGATAATACTGATACGTCCATCAAATAATCATTTTGTATGTCGATTATTTTTATGTTATCTCACGATGTGCTATTTTATATATACGTATTAGTAGGGTCGGAAATGTTTTCCAGCTGGATTTTTGTGCCAAGTTTGATATTTTTGTTTTATTTTATAGCTTTTGACATGTAGATTCCAAATATCGTAGGTGCCATTTTTTTCTTACACATTTTTGGGGAGATTTTCAAGATGGCGTCCAAGATGGCTGCCATTTACTGACTTCTTTAATATTTGTAGAATATTATTTACCAGTATGCCAAACTACATGTTTTTAGGGTCAAGAAATACAAATCTACAGTTAAAATAGGCGTAAATCGTGTTATTTATTATTTATTTATAAATTTACAACAAAATTACTACTATTGCTTGTTTTCTCTTTTGCTGCAGATGTTCAAAATTAAATGTTTGCTGGATTATACTTACTAATAAGAATGATTGCCGCATAAATACACAATGAATTGTTTAATTTGCTTGAAAGGTGGATAATTATGTCAAAAAAATAAAATAGGCAATTTTGAAAAACTGAAAACTAAACTCGCTTTGTAGCATATGCTACAAATCGAGCAAAATTCGGGAGTCAAATTTAATTCCATTCTGTCTACTCTGTAAATTCAACTGTCTACTGGCAGTCAAAAGTGACTAATCCGAGTGCGAGAGCTTCATGTTTGTGTTGCATATCTCCATGCACTAGGAAAATGCATAAAAAACAATGGCCTTGATCTCATATATATTGAAATTTGTCTAATCTCCTAAAACAATTCGTCAGATTTTTGGAGGGAAGAAATACACTAGAGGGATAGAGTTTCATATGACTATCATTCTGGCATGTTACCACCTACTCTTTGAAACACTGCCACATATTCTACAAATATTACTTCCTAAAAAAAATTAATTTTTACCAGAGAAATTGCACAATTGTGAAGTTCAGGCTACACCTTTGTTTAAAGAGATCAAAGCAGTAGATGAAAAAGATTGTCTTCCACATATTACACAATGCAGTTTTGACATGGCAAAGCTTCTACTACAAGTATATATACCAATTTGGATGTTTGCTATGTTTTATCCGTGGTATTTATCAAAGAATTTGGAAGCATTGGATCTCGCGTCATTAGAGGAACAAATCAAATATTACTTTGCACATGACTTATTTCATTACGTCCGACACATTCCAGTATACATAGCACAGATGAAGGACCTTAAAACAACACATCCAGACATATGGAATGCTCTTGAATCTGGTTGTTTTGCAATATCGAAATCCAATGTGCCGTTTACGAAACTATTTTCAGACCAGAACTTGGAACAGAAAATCAAAGAGCTGAAGAACATTGGAGGAATTACTGGTTTGACTCAGAACGAAAGCGCCCTCGAAAGGTATTTCTTGTGTGCACCAGAAATATTACGCATTGTTTCAAGTTTCTTTGAAAAGTACTGCCCAAATGAAATATGTAAGCAGCCCATGAAACATTATCAACTTCAGACGTCCATGTCATTAAGAATTTTTCACAATGCAGCCATCATCAAGGAAAACATTCGGAATCATTGTGGAGGAAACCCGTTCCGAGATAATACTACACTAATGAATATCGCATCCTCTATGAAAGTTTCAGAATCTGCGAAAGATGATATTCTGAACCGTGACCAAAAAGGCCAATTGGAATTCGAAAAATTTGTAAAAGATAGACTACAGAGTGAACACGCTAAATTGTCAATTTGGCATCCAATGAAAAAAATGAAATTGGAAACATTCAGTACTTGGAACAAGAAAACTGCATTTAAGATTGGGGATAAATTAGTTAAAATTCGAGAACATAGGCAACTTCTTGCTCGTTTTCTCGTAGTTATGCAATCCAGACCTCAATTATCTACAAACCTAGATCATGCAATTGGGAATTACGAGTTTTCTATAATACCAAGATCATTGTTTTCTTCTGATGGGTATCTTCATATTCCATCTGACAAAAGTTCATTTATTGCAGAAATAGAGCAATACAATCGTTCTCCCATACATGAATCATTAGCATCCTCGATTACTTCTCCGCTAGAAAAAGTGTGCATTATGGATGGAATGACAATTGTACAATCTATAAAAAAGACACCTGCCATGAAAACTTGTGAGGACTTTGCAAATGCTTTTACCGAAATCATTATAAAAATGACAAACAGATACACTGAGGGGAGAATAAAATTTGATCAATACCTTGAAAACTCATTGAAGGAACAAACTCGTAAGAAAAGATTAGGGGCAACAGAACCTATAAAATTTACTGTTTCAAATAGTACCAATATATCTTTAGTATCATTAAAGACGTTCCTTTCACACAATGAAACAAAATCACAGCTAACCAAATATTTTCGGAATAAGTTACTACAGGTTTTTGCTGTTAGCATCAAGAAAATTGTTGTCGTTTTTGGCAATAAAACATACAGTAATCCAGCAAATGTTTATGATTCAAAATTATGTGATCTACACATGAAGAAGCAGACACCATTATACCTCTTCATGTGCTTGATATAGTTAAATATCACGATAATTGTGAGATAGATGTATTTTCACAAGATACAGACATTTTCATACTGCTGATTGACTTGGTTTCAAATCATCTAGTAAACAGTGAAATCAATTTTGTTACTGGTCGAGGCAACAAACATAGGATAAACAGTGAAATCAATTTAACAAACATAGGAAAATTAATATTAATGAAAGATGTAGAGCAATAGGCGATCATAAAAGCAAAGGTTTACTAGGTTTGCATTCATACACTGGTGGAGACTGGGGAGGAAAATTTCTGGGCATTTCAAAATAAAAGTGGATTAAAGTATATATCAGTCTTCCGTGTGATGATGATATTATAACAGCTTTTCAAGAACTTGGGGAACCTAACGTTGATCCATTATCCAATCTGTCGTTATTTGAAAAATTCACCAACTTGACTTATTTGAGAAATAGTAATTTTTCAAGCATTTCAGAGCTAAGATGGCACCTTTTCAGAACTAAAAGTTTTGAGGGAGAGAAATTACCACCAACTATTGGAGCACTGAAGCCACATATTCTACGATCCAACTTAATTTGCACCACTGGAAAGGGCTACAAAAATCCCCGACCTATTGTACCCCCACTTATTGGAAATGATTGGGAAATAGATAGCGAAGGAGAAATTACTCCAGTCAAATCCCTGGAGTTACCTGCGCCTAAAGGCGTTATTGAACTTGTGAAATGCGAGTGTAAAAGAACATGTACAGTTGGGAAATGTTCCTGTTTAAAGAACTCTTTGGTTTGTACTACCCTTTGCAAATGCAGTGACTGCAATAATACAAAGGACTATCAATACCATCCCAGTGATAATAGCGATTCAGAAGAGGATACGTGATATCCCAGTAGTGTATATACATATAAATGCAGTTTTTAATAATTACTTTTAATATTTTCAGTTATTTATGTTGTTTCATTTAAATATTTTGGTTGTGTATAACTGATTAATAAAACTGTAGTATATCCGATGTCTTTCATATGTTTGTAATTTATTTGCATCTTATCACTTAAAATACTTAAAAAACTCAGTTTACTCCTAATTTTGTTTAAAATTTGTATTTCTTGACCCCGAAAACATATAGTTTGACATATTAGTCATTAATATTCAACAAATATTAAAGAAGTCAGTAAATGGCAGCCATCTTGGATGCCACCTTAAAAATAACCCCAAAAACGTGCAAGAAAAAAATGGCACCTAAGATATCTGGAATCTCCATGTCAAAATCTCCAGTATAAGACAAAAATATCAAACTTGGCACGTCAATCCAGCTGGAGCTACATTTTACGACATTTCAAACCCTACTATATGTTTTACTTACTTTTTATTAAATTACTTCATTATTCCCCTGCTGATCTATGTTCTTCTCTTTCTGATTACCTGATGTCTTCTGTTTTCCTATTGGCCCTTTCCTACTCTGTTTTATATTGGCTGTTTCTTCAACTTCTATCTTACCCTTATACATTTTCTGTCAATCTTGCCCCTGTTTTGAAAAAAGTAAGACGTGTTTCTCTGCACCTGATTTAGAAAGACTAGTTCCGAAAGGTTGAACCTATTGAAACGGTAAAATTTTCTTTATTTTCGCCTTATTTAATATGTCATTAGCTAAGGCACATTTTACCATTTCAAAAAAAGTGGTGCCAATCAAGAATCTGAATTTAAAAAAGTAGCCCATCTGGTAACACTGAGGCCTTGCGCATTCGGTACAACGTATATTTTACTTTAAAGAAGTTGTTATCTTAAAATTGGATCAAACTGAAAGGAATGCAGATTTTAATATGCATAAAAAGTATAAAAACATTCAAGGAACAATAAGAATACTAACAATATAAAGGAAAAAAATATGACTTATTGGCCAGTAAAGGCAACGTCGAAAATAACAAAGCGATACTTACTCAGCCATTACCTTTATTAACTTCAAATATGAAATTTTGTCTGTTAAACATACTTTACTGGTAACTTAACCAGGTCTAAATCACAGCAAAACTTCAGACAAAATCTATGGTCTGAACGTATTATAGATTAAAAATTTTCAATTTCATTGTTCGTTTTTTCTTTCGATATTCACATATGCGATAGATTTAGAGTGCATGAAAAGGTATGCATTCTACTGCACACGAGAAGTCAAATGTCAAACATAAAAACTTTCTTATATATATATATATATATATATATACTATGAATTAAATCTTCAACTCTCCTGATGATTCTTTTGGTTATTCATAGTCTATTATTATATATTTCTGGTTTCTACTATACATTTTCTGTTCATCTTTAGAATTTTGCGAAGTTGTTTATACATTTATGATTAAATTTTATACATACATACATTATCTATGCTCTTTCATGGTATTCTCATGTATTATATATCTTGTCTTCATTGTCAAATATTTTTGAAAAGTATTTTCTTCCTCATTATCGATATTTTCGAGTTGTCAATTTATTAAACTTGTAATCTTTCATATTTCTTTTAAATAATGCTGACAAAGCATTCCTTCCTCCTGAAACTATTCAGCACTTTATTTTCAGGAACAAAATCTTTCATCTTTTCTCATAGATATGAATTGGGGAAAATATTGGAAAAAAAGCTAAATTTATTGCTGTCAAAAAATAAAACACTTTTTTACTTCATATTAGACACAAAACTGTAGTAAAACGAAAAATAAAAAGATGTAGAAGGTTCCCTGATATTACTTTAGTGAAATACAGATCTCAATAGCGTTTCAATTTTAGTACTTTACGTTGTGTGTTGGTAAAAGACTTTTTAGCTATCAATAGAAGCATCTTTATTTAAAAGATATAGCGAACTGTAACATCTAAAGGAAAAAAAAAACACAACGGTTTTTTTCAATATATATATACTCATAATTTATACAATATGGAACTATAATATCTAAATATTTTGCTATATGTATATATTTTATAAGTTTTGCATTTAATTTTTGTTAAAGGTTGTACGTTATGAAGTGTAATGTGTATAGTAGAGACTGTAGTAAGAGATATTTCTAGTAAAAAATTCTTTGTAATATAGTTAGTAGAAGCTTTTAAAGACTCCCGCTTGCGGGAAACTTTCTCTTTGTCGTGGAAATATTAGATAAAGGCTAAATATATTGCTATGAAAAAATAAAAGGCACCTTTGCTTCATATTGGATGTAAAACTGCAGTCAAACGAAAAATAAGAAGATGTAGCTCAATTGACATTACTTTAGTGAAGTACAAATCTGATTAGCTTTTCAATTTTAGTACTTCATGTTATGTGTTAGCAAAGAAAGACTTTCTGGCTATATACAGACATTTGTATTTGAAAAGGTATAAAAATCTGTAAAAAAACAAAATATACAACGGTTCTAAACAACATATATTTATTCATAATTTGAACAATATAGACCTGTGCGTATAATTTATAAATTTTTCATTTAATTTTTATTAGAGGTTATACGTTATGAAGTGTAATATGTATAGTAGAACTGAAGTGATTGAAATTTCTAGTAAACCGAAATCATGGGATTCAAAGAAAGAAAAGAAAATCCTTTTAACAAACCTCACAGTCTTAAATATATGTGGACGTGTGTTTCAAGACTCGCCTTATCAAAAATTTAAAAAATCGAGTTTTCGCTATCGAAGTATCTGTTAGAAACCTGCAACGAAAAAATATTCCAATCTACGAAAAATTATTTTTATCTTATATTTCTGGCTTTGTAAAATATTAGTTTACTTTCAAAACTGGCGTTATCTACTATGGAATTTGAAACAAATCTAACGTTATCCGTGTGAGTACGTAGACCAATGCAAGAGACGTTTATCAACTACTATCATAGTAATTTTTTGCATTTCTCTGCGACTTGTTGCTTTTATAGTTTTTTTATGAATTGAATTCATACAAACTTATTAAATAAGGTTTACTGTGTATCTTATGAATAACAGTCCTATTATTGAAAAACATATATTTGAGATACTCACGTTTTCATAGAGTTTATATTGATACTACCGGATTTTTGATAGGCCAAAATCCAATTTAAAATGCTTATCCAAAAGCTGACTTTTTTAATTATTAGATTTAATTATTCTACTCTAACTTTTACAATATTGTATTTGTATAAATTTTATCTAAAAGCAATATTGCAAGCTATGGATACACTGTAAAAAAAAATTCAAGAGGTTACTAAAAATTTCTTAGTAAATTTGTATTCCACAGAATTTTTTAGTAACCATTACAAACTTTTTTTTCGCAAGTGAAACAAGCATTTCTTTTGTAAACTGAACAAAATAATTTTTTGTATAACTAACTTAAAAATTCTTAGTATGAGCCACAAAGCAAATTTTAGTAATAGCTCCAAAATTACTTTTAAAAACCATTACGTGCAACCGAAGCGGAGGAGCTTCCTTCGAGCTGCATCCAGAGTTCTGAAGCGGAAGATTTTCGGCAAAACCGCAATAGATGGCAGCACTAAACATTCGTAACTGCTCCGACATGATTTTCATAATCCCTTTATTAACGAGACACTACAGACATTTGGGGTGTATTTGGCGGTGGCAAGTTTCGAACACGGGACCTTTTAGCCTGGAGTCCGTTACTATAACCAGTATGCCATCAAGGCCACACCAACTGAGTTTTAGTAAGAGCTATTAAAAATATAAAACTATTAACTCTATTCATTGCTAACTTTTTTCTAGTAATTCTTACAGATTTTCTAGTAACCGACTAAGATTACTAAAAAATTTTTACTAAAAAATTTTTAGTAATTACAAGGATCACTAAAGTTTTTTTAGTAGATCGACCTTTTTTTTACAGTGTATGCCCCAAAGTTCCTTTTGTGATTTAAAATCAGCGCTGCCCTAAAACATCCTGGCCATTTGCATCTCCAGTTTGCTCCTGCAAATAAGAGCATAACCCACTTGAAGGAAAGAGGAGTTTTCTTATCCCTAATATAAAACAGTTGTAAGTATTTTTTAAAATATTGATTAAGAGGGGAACATGTTTAAGATTCTCGAGCAGCTGTCATGTTCCTTCCCAGTGAAGTCAGAGAAATTTAAGGATGTAGACAAATCGTTAAATAATTTTATTAAAAACTGGTCAGAATCTGAGAGCCTTACTTTCCATAACTAGCTGCCTCTGCCACCCTCAAAAATGTTTCCTATCTCATACGTATATCTTAATATTTAAAAAAGTACTTACACATGTAAATACTTCAATATCTTTAGTTCAATACTATACCAACTTTGATTTTCGTCTTAAATTTCTGTTTCAGTCAATTAATCGAATAATAATAATAATATAGATCTTGATATTTATTAAAATCAATAGTTCTCTTTTAATCTGTTGTCATCAGCTGTTTGCAAATATCAGGCTTAGCATGACGCGAATTTCAGTATCTGCAGGAACCTATGAACAGTAGATCTACGACAAATCGACAACAATGATGCAAAAATCGTTATCACTGAGCTCCTTTCTCTCGGAATATTTCCAAATTGAAGGTAGATCAGCTGGCCATGGCGAAAACATCAACAAAAAAGTTGCTTCAGTTCTATGCATAATTTCATACACTTTTCGATGGCACAATAAGGAGAATGGCACAGACATTGCTGTTACAGCTGTCCTTTTAGGCTGATTTTTTTTTTCAAATTCAGGGAGGGCTTACTACCCATAGCCAAACACTTACACAAAAAATTTGGTTCAATACTATGTATAACTCATACACTTTTCGAAGGTACAATATTGAAAATGGCACAAAAACCACTATTACAGCTGCCTCTTTAGCGGATTTTTTTTTAATTAAAGAAGGACCTACTAGCCACAGCTAGACATTTACACAAACAATTTGATTTAATTTTGTGCATAACTTCATACACTTTTTGGGGGTACAATAATGAAAACAGCCTAAAAATCGCTATTAAAAAGCCTCCTTCAGGCGAATATTTTTTTCAGGGAGGACTTATTAGCCATAGCCAAACACTTACACAAAAAATTTGGTTGAGATCTATTCATAACTTCATATTACTTTTTGATGGTACAATATTGAAAATAACACAAAAACCTCTGTTTCAATGCCCCCTTCAAGCGGACTATTTCAAAACTGAAGGAAGACCTGCTTGCCAAAGCCATAAGCATAGAGAAAAAAATTAGTTAAATTCTAGGTATATCTTCATTCACTCTTGGGGAGTACAGTGGCGACACACGGACATAGTACATAGAAACGGACATACAGATATTTTCTCTAAACATGTTTTTCGGTATCTCTGATCTTTAAAACGTGTGTGTAAATCCGTCGAAATCTATAAGTTGAAGAACGTTTCGATTCCAATATATTGTTCTGTTGGAGATAGAAGAAAGAAAACGTATTATGTCTCAGAAACTAGGACAGGAGGAAATATCCGAAAAAGACAATGAGGATATTCCAAAAGAAGAACTCAGAGAAATAATTCTGCATACATACACTGTAAAAAAGGGTTGATCTACTAAAAAAATTTAAGTGATCCTTGCAATTATTAAATTTTTTTTTGTAATCTTACTCGGCTACAAGAAAATCTGTAAGAATTACTAGAAAAAAGCTAGTAACGAATAGAGTTAATAGTTTTATATTTTTATTAGCTATTAATAAAACTCACTTGGTGTGGCCGTATTAGCCTAGTGGTCATAGCACCGAACTCCAGGCTGAAAGGTCCCAGGTTCGATGCTAGACGCCACCAAATACGCACCGAATGTTAGCAGTGTAAGTACTCGTTAAATAAAGGGTTGATCTAACGTATAACCTCATGAAAATGAATGCTGTCGGAGCAGGTAGCAATGTTTAGTGCTACCATCTATTGCGGCTTTGCCGAAAATCTTTCTCTTCAGAAGTCTGTCTTCTTACCCACTAGATACAGCTCGAAGGTAGCTCCTGCTCTTCGACCACACGTAACGGTTACTAAAAATAATTTTGGAGATATTACTAAAATTTGCTTGGTGGCTCATACTAAAAAGTTTTAAGTTAGTTATACAAAAAATTCTTTTGTTAAGTTTACAAAAGAAATGTTTGTTTCACTTGCGAAAAAAAAATTGTAATGGTTACTAAGAAATTCTGTGGAATACAAATTTATTAAAAAATTTTTAGTAACCTCTTGAATTTTTTTTTACAGTGTACATAAAAATAAATAAGTTTATTTTTCAAAATAAGACACGAAATATTGAATTTTAATCATACATCTTGCTGTCATTTAAGAATATTTTAAATCCAAAATATTATCATCCGATGACCAAAATTAGAAAATATTGATTTATTTCCGTTGGTTTGATAATTATGTATTTTTTTAAAGAAATTGAAAAAATACATATTTATCAGAACTCTTCTTAATCATAGTGTCAGAACTCTTCTTAATCATAGTTTGGTTACAAAACTGTTCTTATCCGGAACTTTTTTCAAATTAATGTATTTAATTAATTAATATAGGTATTTCGCTTTAACAGAGTAGCATCTCAGCGCAACTAATAATAAATATTTAAAAAAAAATGTAGATATTTGATGCACGGGGTTACAGTTACAGATTTTTCGCGATATCACAATATTTGATTTTATGAATTTATAGATAAGGCGGGATTGGAAACTCACGTCTTCATGTAAGGAAACAGTACTCCAAGAAAAAGTAGCTTCATTTTTTAGTGTGCAGTTTAATTGTTCTTAATTTTGTAAAAAAGGAACGACGTAAACTATACTGGAAAGAATTTTGTTATATGGCAATAAAATATAGTAAGTATCTGTGAATTAGATGTTAGAATATAAATATTTTTTAAGGTGAGTGCATTCCTTGCAATTACCAACATTTCTGGGACTTTTTTTATTAGAAAATTTTAAATTACTTAATTTCCGATTACTTTGTTGAATAGTAAAATTTGTGCTATCTTTTAAAAATTAAATAACAAGAAAAATTCCATTAAAATCTGTTGTAAAACTGTACACTGTAAAAAAAAGGTCGATCTGCTAAAAAAATTTTAGTGATCCTTGTAATTACTAAATACTTTTTTTTTTGTCTTACTCGATGACTAGAAAATCTGTAAGAATTACTAGAAAAAAGCTAGTAACGAATAGAGTTAATAATTTTATATTTTTAATAGCTATTACTTAAGCTCACTTGGTGTGGCCGTGATAGCCTAGTGGTCATATCACCGATCTCCAGGCTGAAAGGTCCCGGGTTCGATGCTGGACGCCACTAAATACGCCCTTGAATGTATGCAGTGTAAGTACTCTTTAAATAAAGGGATTATGAAAGTCCTGTGGGAGCAGGTTGCAATGTTTGGTGCTGCCATCTATTGCGGCTTATTAAAAGTAATTTTGGAGCTATTACTAAATTTGCTTTGTGGCTCATACTAAAAAGTTTTAAGTTAGTTATACAAAAAATTCTTTTGTTCAGTTTACAAAAGATATTTTTTTTCACTTGCAAAAAAAAAGTTTGTAATGGTTACTAAAAAGTTCTGTGGAATACAAATTGACTAAAAAAATTTTAGTAACCTCTTCAATTTTTTTTACAGGTGTACATACCTTATTTTCATTTTTTATATATAAATATAAAATATATTTACTGACATATTTGTTTTCCTATAGTTCCAAATAAAACCAAAAGTATTTTTTTGCAAGGAAGGAAAACCATGCATGAGTCATAAATTATGAACCCTTTTCGACACTAAATGATACAACATTTCCAGCAATTATCTTGTACAATCGGGTAAGAATTTAAATTGCTTTACTCCCTGATTTAAAAATAAATTAACTTTGAAACTAAGATCAATAGAAAAAGGAAACAAGTGATATATTTATTTTGAAATCAATGAAAATACAATAGTTTCAAAATTAGTTAAACATTTTGTCGATAGTGGGATTTGTAAAGTGAAATCACTGAACAGGATCAGCGAAATTGGCTGCATACACTGTAAAAAAAAAAGGTCGATCTACTAAAAAAACTTTAGTGATCCTTGTAATTACTAAAAATTTTTTAGTAATCTTAGTCGGTTACTAGAAAATCTGTAAGAATTACTAGAAAAAAGTTAGCAATGAATAGAGTTAATAGTTTTATATTTTTAATAGCTCTTACTAAAACTCAGTTGGTGTGGCCTTGATGGCATACTGGTTATAGTAACGGACTCCAGGCTAAAAGGTCCCGTGTTCGAAACTTGCCACCGCCAAATACACCCCTAATGTCTGTAGTGTCTCGTTAATAAAGGGATTATGAAAATCATGTCGGAGCAGTTACGAATGTTTAGTGCTGCCATCTATTGCGGTTTTGCCGAAAATCTTCCGCTTCAGAACTCTGGATGCAGCTCGAAGGAAGCTCCTCCGCTTCGGTTGCACGTAATGGTTTTTAAAAGTAATTTTGGAGCTATTACTAAAATTTGCTTTGTGGCTCATACTAAGAATTTTTAAGTTAGTTATACAAAAAATTATTTTGTTCAGTTTACAAAAGAAATGCTTGTTTCACTTGCGAAAAAAAAGTTTGTAATGGTTACTAAAAAATTCTGTGGAATACAAATTTACTAAGAAATTTTTAGTAACCTCTTGAATTTTTTTTTACAGTGTATCCATAGCTTGCAATATTGCTTTTAGATAAAATTTATACAAATACAATATTGTAAAAGTTAGAGTAGAATAATTAAATCTAATAATTAAAAAAGTCAGCTTTTGGATAAGCATTTTAAATTGGATTTTGGCCTATCAAAAATCCGGTAGTATCAATATAAACTCTATGAAAACGTGAGTATCTCAAATATATGTTTTTCAATAATAGGACTGTTATTCATAAGATACACAGTAAACCTTATTTAATAAGTTTGTATGAATTCAATTCATAAAAAAACTATAAAAGTAACAAGTCGCAGAGAAATGCAAAAAATTACTATGATAGTAGTTGATAAACGTCTCTTGCATTGGTCTACGTACTCACACGGATAACGTTAGATTTGTTTCAAATTCCATAGTAGATAACGCCAGTTTTGAAAGTAAACTAATATTTTACAAAGCCAGAAATATAAGATAAAAATAATTTTTCGTAGATTGGAATATTTTTTCGTTGCAGGTTTCTAACAGATACTTCGATAGCGAAAACTCGATTTTTTAAATTTTTGATAAGGCGAGTCTTGAAACACACGTCCACATATATTTAAGACTGTGAGGTTTGTTAAAAGGATTTTCTTTTCTTTCTTTGAATCCAATGATTTCGGTTTACTAGAAATTTCAATCACTTCAGTTCTACTATACATATTACACTTCATAACGTATAACCTCTAATAAAAATTAAATGAAAAATTTATAAATTATACGCACAGGTCTATATTGTTCAAATTATGAATAAATATATGTTGTTTAGAACCGTTGTATATTTTGTTTTTTACAGATTTTTATACCTTTTCAAATACAAATGTCTGTATATAGCCAGAAAGTCTTTCTTTGCTAACACATAACATGAAGTACTAAAATTGAAAAGCTAATCAGATTTGTACTTCACTAAAGTAATGTCAAGTGAGCTACATCTTCTTATTTTTCGTTTGACTGCAGTTTTACATCCAATATGAAGCAAAGGTGCCTTTTATTTTTTCATAGCAATATATTTAGCCTTTATCTAATATTTCCACGACAAAGAGAAAGTTTCCCGCAAGCGGGAGTCTTTAAAAGCTTCTACTAACTATATTACAAAGAATTTTTTACTAGAAATATCTCTTACTACAGTCTCTACTATACACATTACACTTCATAACGTACAACCTTTAACAAAAATTAAATGCAAAACTTATAAAATATATACATATAGCAAAATATTTAGATATTATAGTTCCATATTGTATAAATTATGAGTATATATATATTGAAAAAAACCGTTGTGTTTTTTTTTTCCTTTAGATGTTACAGTTCGCTATATCTTTTAAATAAAGATGCTTCTATTGATAGCTAAAAAGTCTTTTACCAACACACAACGTAAAGTACTAAAATTGAAACGCTATTGAGATCTGTATTTCACTAAAGTAATATCAGGGAACCTACTACATCTTTTTATTTTTCGTTAAAATTTCGTTCGTTAGAATTTTTAAGTTAGTTATACAAAAAATTATTTTGTTCAGTTTACAAAAGAAATGCTTGTTTCACTTGCGAAAAAAAAGTTTGTAATGGTTACTAAAAAATTCTGTGGAATACAAATTTACTAAGAAATTTTTAGTAACCTCTTGAATTTTTTTTTTACAGTGTACAATCCTTTCCAAGAAGTCGTTCTAATCATCAACCACTCTGCCTGTTTACTAAATTTTATTAAGAACTTTGAACATTTGTTTTCTTACTGGAAACTTTTGCAACATTAAATTGTGGTAAAAACGTCCCCTTGTTGTTGTAAGAATGCAAATTTATCGGCTATATACGAGTACTAGAAAAACAATTTGTTTCACAGAAAAGATAACTTAATCAATTTTATTCAGCAAGAAGATTCATCACTCTGTGTTTCAGAGTGCTTTGTTTAAGAATTTTTTATTGATTACAGCGCCATCTGTCGCCAAAATTTACAACTAATTTTGCAATTATTGTATCAGCTTTTTACGCATTCAAAAAAAAAAATGTTGATATTAGTTTCAGACATATTTAATTTTGAAATCAGGTAGTCCTTTGCTGGACACCCTGTAAAATTTATATATTTGTATTTATTTTATACCGTGTGCCAAAATTTAGTTTTGTTAGGAAACATACTATGCAATCGAACTTTTCGAATCGTTCATTAACAGTTTTCATCCATAAACAAAACTGTTTTTTTTTTTTTAATGAAGTTATGTATAATATATAGTATTAATATCCACCATGTAGTAAGGGAATAAAATTTTTTAAATAGCTGTCACAATAATGATAAACATAAATTTAAAAACCTATTTCCCAAATGATAAGATACTTCTAACAATTTTTGCTTATAGACAATACTTATAACGTTTTTTTGTATGTGTGTGTCCCTGTAAATTAATGATTATTGCTAGGCTCACCATATTTTATAGTAAGCATCTTACAATACACTTCAGTGATAAATTTCAGTATATTTTAAAGAATGTGTCGGAGTATGCGGCCTTTAAGGTAAATTGCAACGATTTTACTCAATAGACCATAACATAATGGGATTCTTCCACATCTCTCTAAATGACATATGAAATGTTTATGATTAATTTTCAATATCGAGCATGTTTTAGTGAACCTTAATTCCATATTTCAGTTACATGGAAAACGAAATTCGTCTGTGGCAGTTAGAGCATGTTCAAACAGACGGACGGACAAAGAAATACTTTTGAACTCTGTCAGAAAGTGTAACAAAGCTACACATATTTAAATGATTTATTTAACACATAAAATGCAAATTTAAAACTTTTATAAATAAATGTAAGTCTGAATAGAAAAAAGTAAAAAATGCCAAAAGAATAAAATAAAATAAAAATCACCGTATTTCAATAGAAAATAAGTTCTATATTTAAATAATATGTTTGAAAGAGATATTTAACCTTAGAAAATGAAATCGAATTGCATTAATTTATCATAGAAATGACAAACATTGAGAAAAAATACGATGTGAAACACGAAAATTTGTGTATTAAAATAAGTAATATTTACATTATTCCTGGTTTTAATATTATGTTATTTTCCCTATTTCATCGGTAAGTATCGTACAAATATTGTAAAAGCTGGATATTTTTTTTATTTCATTCGATAACAATGATGTAAGTGCAATATTATTTCGTAATTATTAATGGTAATTTATTTTTTTCTGTTCGTTTTTATAATTGTAATAAAAATTTGATAAAAATTGACATATAACGACTTGAAACAATCAAACTTTTCTCAACACTTGATTGGGAAAAATGTATCATTTCTATGAGATATCGACTGAAGATAATGGCCTGGAAAAGTTCCCTTACTTTTGTTAAAGAAAGATATATTTCGTCTTCATATTAGTGGTATAGAAATCAATAAGTTAAGAAAAACTTGAAACACCCGATAGACTTTGTGATATGATAGGACTCTGAATGTTTTATCGATTTTATTATTTTACGTTCTTATGGGAGGAGATCGATTTACGAAATTCTGTGTTTTTACAAATATAAGGATTTGTATGTAAAACCACTATAAGAATTCTTGTCGAATAATGAATTAAGCATAATTTATTTAATTCAAGCGTAGCTACCTTTTTTTAAAACTCAATTAGTCCTTTGTATAGTATTGACCTAATGATTTTGACATATATTTTCTTTTTCTTGCAATAAGGGAGATCACAGCTATTTTATATCTTAATCCCTTGTTTCGTAAAATAAAATAATGTTCCATGGAACGAGTGTTTCCGAATTATTGCCTGATGGAATATAAGAAACGGATCATACCAGACTGGGCTTTGCTTTGTTTTACAGCATATTGTACTAACAAAAGTATGCTAATGAACACAATTTCAAAACTCCATGATAATATGATTTTTATACGAATTTTAATAAGAATGATAGCTCTGATATTTAAGAATTTTTTACAGAATAATTGAAATCTATTAAGTCATATTTATAAAATACGCCTTCATTTGGAAACTTGGTTTATACGAATTCATGTTAGTTTGAAGTTTACGGTGTAAGTAAGGATAACCCTATATAGAATTGGCAAGAAAAACACTTGAATATTTGTTACAGTTTAGAACAAATGTATACTTCTTTTGATTTTTTTAAAAACGAAACTGAGATATTTTTTATTTAAGGAAGGAAAAAACTGCACATTACTGTTTTCATACAGATTGACATATGATATCTTTCTTAAAAGATTAATATCCTTCTTTTCGTTCTTTGAAAAACAATAAATTTGATAAATTCTGTTCTCTTGAAAATCATATTTGTTTTTTATGGAAAATAATATTACCTTCGTATTATGAAAGTAATGAAAATTAAGTTTTAAATAAGAAATATTCGGCATTTGATATATTATACGAGAATGACTTATATTATGTGATTTTATTTAGAATATTTGTTCGAATATATGAAATAACATCTTATGAGACGTTTAACACAGTCTGTGAATAATACCATAAGAGACTAAATATTATATTTATCCTTATAGACTGATCTCACCTGTTTGCTGGAGCAAGGGACAACGAAAAAAACGTGCATAAATGAGAGACGCGTACAGCTGAAAAACCGTAAAAGAGGGCTTAAAAATTAAACATCAGTCCATCGTGCGTATATTTTAATTAGTACTATGTACATACCATTAAAAAAATAAGATTAGTTTCAAAAGGTAAATAAGTGTATAACTTCAGTAATTTTTTATAGAAAATTAAGAAAATTAAAATGCTCACATGCCTAAATTTCGATTTATGTTTACTATTTCCTTACTTATTTATTACTTACAATCAAGGTTGATTTTTGCTTTCACGGTTTTTAAGAAAGAGCCTATTCAGGTTCATAAAGACATGAAAAACATCCTTTACTTTTGAAATTAGTCACGCAAAGTTTTTGATTCTTCTGATGCTGCGGTGGAAATTCTTAATCATACTCTTCCTTCTATTCTTCATTTTTGTTACCAACATTAATTACACATGCAATGTTTTAAATTTTCCATAACTGAGCTGTGATAATTTTTTTATATGAAAGTAATGAATTCGTTGAAAGCAAACGTAGTTAATTCACCAAATACACTCTATCAATCCTCTTCCTTTATGTCACTTCCATCTTCTGGCTCCCCACTTTCATTTTCTCCTGGAAACACAAGTACTGCTTTCTGAGCAGCTTAGCCCATGATTAGCACAATATATAAATTACATCAAGCATCGTAACTTACTTTAATTTTGTCTTACGTTACGCTTTTTGTTTCTAGAGTAGCTAGAAGTCGACCGATTAAAGATTCTTGTAGTTCGCTTTCACACAGCAAATCGCAGTCAGATCCAAAAGCTGAATCTTTTCCTAGCAATATGCATTACAAAACACAAATTTCGTGCTGTTGGAAGAAGAAAGACCTTGAGGTTGAGTAGAGCCTGATACATAAATTACATGAATAAGAGCAATTTTTATTTTATTTTTTTTCCCTTATCCTATTAAATTTATGAAAATAATCCTAGAAAAGGTGCGAAATCATCCACGCTGTTTTATCGTTTTCGTAGTCGCAAGATAGATTCTTCATTTTTTAAAACATTTTTTTAAATATTCCATTGACGAAATGGGGATTTTTTTAACCATCGGTGTTGCAATATAGCAAGACAACATTTCTTTCTTTTTTCCTCATCATGGCATGGATCGTCTTTGAATTTTAATGTTCTGTAGGGCAAAATGTTATATAAATTTATTGTTTTGCCATAAAAGTAAGTGATTTACAATTCGTGGATGCTTCGCGGTACTAAAGAAGCAACGTCTTCATTCACTGTTCTACAATTTTTTCTCTGAAACTCGTACTTTACGCTTTTTATTTCTAGAGTAGTTAGAAGTCGACCGATTAAAGATTCTTGTAGTTCGCTTTCACACAGCAAATCGCAGTCAGATCCAGAAAGGACATAAGTTGCGACGTCATGATTTTTTTAATACATCCATTTAATGTAGAAAAGTTTTCTATTTCAAAACTCTTATCAATTGTACGACCCAATAATTTTTTTTATTATCTCCTCTTTCATAAGAAATTTTACAGAAATCTGAAGAAGTTTTGCAGATTTCGCCATACCTTAAATATATGTGCATAATTTTATAAGGTATTCTTGAAAAAATCGGCTGAATTTAGCAACTACCTACTAATTTTCTATAGATTTTAGTGTCTACTGTCTACAGCTTTTCTTCAGATTTTTTTTTTTTTTTTTTTTTTTTTTTTTTTTTTTTTTTTAGTGGGGAGGCCTTCTATCTTATAATATCAACGTTAAAAAAATGCTCCAAGCAAGAGCTTCTTTGAACAGTAGCTAGAAACCTTTTTCAAATTCTTTGAATTTTCCGTCTTGAATTTCACTACATTTCTTCGACTGATTTTCCCATTCTCAATAAGGTACTATTATTTTCTTCCTTTTTCCTATTTTTAAGTCTCTTTATGTATTGACTGAGGGACATTAAAATCCTCTACTAGAACTGTTTTCGAGGTGCAGGGATTTTCTTCCTTAAATGACAACGACAATTTCGTTGTTTTCAAAATTTTAAAATATAACCATCTAACTAAAATTACAAAGTTACTTATTTTCGAGAACGACCAATGGCACATTGTAATCTCTCTAGATACATGCGATTTTTACTCACGTCAGTCACAAGAATTTCTTTGTCAGGTATAACCTTATTATAGGGAAAGGGCAAGGAAATGCAATCCTAAAAGCAAAATAAAAAGGGTAAAATTAAAAAAAAAAATCCGAAGCGCAAGAGTGAGAAATTTTTTTTTAATCTGGTGTATAACAGATTAAGAGTTAGCATTGGATTATACATATCGCTGGCATGAACCGCTCAAAAAACGTGCATAAATGAAAAACACACATATAAGAGTTTGCGAATTAGATGCAGCAATATATATATATATATTTAAAAATTAAAAGTGGGTAGATGCCAAAAATTGCCTTTATGCTTTTGTACCTTAACTGTGTAAAATTTTACCCCTGAAATAAAATATCTTGAGTTTACGCTTTTGGCACCAATATCGGAATTTTGGATAAAATCTGACATTTTTTCAAAAAAAAAAAAAAAAAAAAAAAAAAAAAAAAAAAAAAAAACATGTAGAACTGGTTATTATTTGTAGTTATTTAAACCTTTATTATTAACCTCTTAACATTGTTAAAGTATAAAAAAATTATCTTTATTCTGTATAACTAGAGAAAAACTGACAACTTTTGGTAAAAAAAGGCATTACCTATCTGTTGGGGCCTACACCGCTTTGTTGCCAAGAATATTGTTTTTATGTAGTTTCTTTCAAAACTAACCAGGACATACGTGGTACAGTTCACACTTTATGTTCTACCTGTCCCGACCGCCCGACCATCTAGGCACAAAGTTTTATTTATACACAAAATTGAGATTTTTTTAAAAAAGTCTAAGGATTGCTTAAGTTTTCTATCTATGAATCAAGTTTATCGATTCTTTGTACCTATGGTGGCAAAAATATAATAACGCCACGTCTCGCGATTTGGCCGTGATCGCAGTTGTATATTGTGTAGTACACCAGGTCCTTTTTTTTGGAACGAACTGATATTCAGCCATCTATTATTTTTACCAAAATTACGTTCTATTGATGCATAGTGATTGGAAGCTCTGTTACCATAACATTTTTCAAGAAAATATATTTTTTTACATAATGGTCTGTTTCAAAGAAGATTTTGTATTTCAAGTTATCAGTCTTATCATTTATCCTACCTACCATTTGTTTTTATTATATGTTGAAGTGCGAGTTATTTAATCTAAAGCGATTTTCATAGAGCATTGCAATCAGAATGTGTTCTACCTGCGCAAAGCAGCTATTGTCCTACATAACTTTTTCAGTATTAATTTTTCGCCTTTTTCTGTATTGTTTAGCAGAAAAGTAATTTTCTATTAACTTTTAGATAACTTTTTTAAAAGTGGATTACATTTGATAGTGAACCATCCAGGGACAAAAACATGGAATGCATTGTACTTGGTGAGTAAATGTACAGTTCTAAAAGGCAATGAGTGCTTATTTAAAAGCGAAGAACTCTACTCACCGTTCTAAGTCATTTTCCATGGAACACGCTTAGAAGGTACTGTAATAATGAAATTAAATGCGAGTTTCACTAAGAAAATTTCCTCTGCGTCATTTAGACAAGATCGATGAGAAAATTTCTAATTCACATGGATTCGACGTACCAATACGAAAATATTTGTCCACGTGCCATTTTTTTTCTTATTGTCATTTACTAAGCCAAAGAATGTAATTTAAAAAAGTTATTTCCTCAAATTGAGAAAAAGGTATTTAGCATAAACCAGATATACCTGCTGTACATTTGCAAAGGTATTGCATCAGGAAAGCTATTTTTCAAAAAAATTAGAGAATAGAAACTGACAAAATTTTCCTCAGAAAAACAAAAATTTTGGCTTCATATAATAATTTAGGTATATGCCCATGATGGTTTATTCAAAATATAATACACATCTAAAGGATGGATATAAATACTTATGGGAAAAAACTTTACTACTAAACAACACAGAAAACGACATAAATATATATATATACATATATATATATATACATATATATATATATATTTAGAACAATGGTTGCTTTGCCCATCAAAAACAAATTTTGATTGTAATCCTCTCCGACAAGCGTTATCAGATTAGGAAGCTAGCTTCTCAGCACATAATAAATACAAGATGTAAAGTAAATGATATAATTGTTAAAATTCCTACAATCAACATTGAAGCAGTTCTTTGTATGTAAAATTTCCTTCATTGAAAAATGTTGTGGTAACAAAACTTTCTATCGTAATGTAGTAAATAGCTGAAGATAATCAGGGGTAGCAACATCCCTAAAATTTTCGCTGTTTCCTACCACAATTTTAAAACGATAATATATATTGTAGAATTTCATTTTAAATGTTAAAGGAATCTGACAGAATTTTTTTTTGATTTAAAATACTTTTAGAAAAGTGGAAATTTTTTAGGGACGCTGCGACCCCTGGATAATAGACGATTAAATAGATCCCAATAATAAAGTTCCCACTGTATTACTCTTCTTGTCTTTTTATACACAAGCTGTAAAAACATACGTGAAAGAGGTTAAAGCAGCATCTTCCTTAGTCTCTGGATATAAAGAAAATATGAACTAGATTAATACAAAAAAAGTTAGTCTTTGATTAAAAACTTATATATATATATACTTCAATATATAAATAAAACACTGTAACAATATGGTCGGGTAGTTGGGACGAGTAGGACATGAACTGTAGCCACCTAAACGAAGTATGTCCAAAATAGATTTAAAAGTAACTAGGCAAGAGCTGTATTTAAAACAACTAGTGTATGCCCTAATTAGAATTGTAACGCTGTTTTTTTAAATGAAAGTTGTCAATTTTGCTTTAGTTATATAGATTAAAGAGAAACATAATTGGATTATATTATATCAAGGAATAACGGAATCTCATTTTTTTTGAAAATCCATACGTCAGGTCTTGAGATATAGCTATTGAGAAAATCGTGAAAAGGTTAGCATAGCAGCGCTCCCTATAAGGTGATGTATACCAAAAACAAATTAGATCCAGTTTGTATCAAGGTCTAACTAAATCTTAAATTTTGTGAAATCCCGTGCATCAGTTCTTGAGACAGAGCTCTTACAAAATTAATGTCACATACAGACAGCCATTTTGTTAAAACATGATTCTTTATAATCTCTGATCCCTAAAACATATAATTCCGTCGAAAAAAGGAATTCGAAAATATTCAAAAATCTAATACTTTCTTTTTGCATTGATCGAACAAAGTAAAAAAAAAAAAAGTAAGAAATCAGAATGGTACAATTTTTTGAAATAACCATATCGTTTGCGTAACTGTTTCGTCAAAAGAGCATTTCAGGTTTATTTCAGGATTATTTCAATGGCGGAATGATTCAGGTGATTGCATGGGAAAATGTTTTTTTCCAACAGATTTGTCAACAAATTAATTTTTGAACATAATAATAATACGTATGCAAGACATAGTAAAGAAAAGCCCGATCAAAATTTTATAGCATAGAATATGCAGGGTGTTGAATCTCAACAATGGTCTATAGCTTATTCCTGAACCGTTAGTCATAGATATATAGTTCCACATACAAAAATGTTTAAATGGGATAAAAAATATTTTAGAAGCAATTTGGGTCCGTAAAATCATTTTTTTAAATACGAAATTTACATATTTATACGGTCCCCCGGTTCTATAAGTTATACTTAGTGAATTTTTCTTATTACACTTACAAATAAGACGAAAAAAATTCCTTTCATATAACATTAAAATTAACCAAGTTATGAAATTTTAAAAATGCATAACGTATACCACTTTTCAGCATCTTATCATTTAAATATGTTAAGTAATTAATAATAAATACTCAAATATTACTTTTAAATAATAATATATTTCAACCAATAATAATCATCTCTGTAGTATTTAAATTATTTATTTTTATTGAAAAAAATATCAATTGTTACCAAAAAGTTTAACTTTTGGACCAAAAGCGCAGTCTTAACCAATTTTTTTCAGCGGTAAAATTTCACGCTCTCAATGTACTATTATAAAGGCAACTTGTTCACCTATCCATTTTTGATTTTTTTAAAATATATTTTTTAGCTCCACCCTCTTGCGGATATGTGAGAGATTAGTATGATTTTTAATTGTTATAGGTGTATTATATGAAGTTAAATTTTACTTCTGGTTAATTTACATTCAAGATAAAATTTCACTTCAAATTTTTCACTTTACATATAACAAATAAATATATTTGAAATATTTCAAAAATTGGATATAGCTTTTTTTTCTGGTAAAACACTGGTGATTTTCTTGAAATATTAATTTTTCATCTATAATATTTACTTCAAGGAATTACTAAACTGTGTTTTAAAGTATTCTATAATACGTTATTAATTACATAAGAAAGTTGTCGAATGCTCTGTTATTTTCCCTCTAAACTGGCCTAGAGGTTTTTAAATACTTTTTCAAACTCGTGGAAAAAACATGTATCGTATAATATACAAAAATCTTATTTTATTCGAACATAAAATTTTATGAAGCATACATAATTTTTTTGCAGTTAAAATACCCGAAAAAAGTTTGCTGATAAGAGAAAATTAAGTTACATACATGGAATATTCGGAAAGTAGCACATTTTAAAATACAATTTTACATGTAAAACATTTAAATTTCTGAAACTATCTACTTTCTGTCGTTATATAAATTCTTATCCCATTTAAACGAAACATCTCTAAGGTAATGAAACCGGGTCTACGTCACAACTTAGCAATTTATTGATTTATTTTTTATGGGGGGGGGGGGCGGTCCACAAAATATTATTGAATAGTCAGTTTTCCGTTATTATGAATTTATTGATAGCTGCTGAATTTTTTTTAATCAAGTATATATAATATAAAAAGAATATTAGTCCTAAATTGAGTAATAGAATGAAAACTGATATGCATTAAATAATTTCAAAATGCTTCTTTAAAAGTATTTTATTTTTTTAAATTATATCACATGGAATTTTTATAAATGTCTAGTATGTTGGAATATTTTGTTTTAAAAAAGTAACACAGTGTAAAAAATATTAGTATGATGGCAAAATTATAATCATATAAATAAACAAATGATTATTTCGTAACTATTAGAAAAGCATTTCTACTTTTTTTTTTTAAATTTAAAAATAAATTAAAAAAAATAAATGTTTTCAACTAAGCGATATAAATTAACCCACAGACAGGGACATTATGAAAAAAAAATCACTTATCATTCGCGGAGGTTATCTTTATATTTAAAAAAAACTGTCTATGATGGTTTAAAGGAAAGTATTTGGTGAAAATGTATCATTTACATTTCATTTACAAATTCATTTACATCTCATTTGAGTATTCCATGTACAAGAGAATCGAATCCAAACTGTCTTCTTTTTCTTTTACTTTTTTCTTTTCAAAAACAGAGTATTTTTATTTTTTTTTTATGTTTCATTTCCACACAAAAGTCATTAGGCGAGGAACAGGAAAAATGTTTACTTCTGTCTTTCGTTTAAAGATTAATTTAAATGCAATATCTCCCAGCTACGAATAATTTGACATTCTTGTTCATGCATAACTGTAGTAAAATATATGAAGAACATTATTATTTAAAAAAGTATCGTAGGAATTTAAACTTATTTGAAAATATCGGTATTGTAAACTCTTTGCAACAATTTGCACTTTTCTTTCAACAAATTAATTTATGATAAAATGCTATATTTAAATATTATTTTTACAAAGTCTGCTATGTGCTTTAGATAAGAAGAAATTCAGACAGATAAGCAAATAAAAAAAGACAAATTCAGAAGATAATTTTTGTTGTTGTTTAGTAACGATGATATAAAATAAAACACTTATGAACCTCAAATTCAATATTTTATTAAAATTACTTTATTTAAATAGAATTACACCGAAAATGACTCTCGCGAGTAAACAATATTATTAATTTTAAAATAATTATCCAAGTAAAATATATGTAAACATTTGATTGAAAAATATGATACGCATGTAAAATAACATATAATTACAGGGTGCGTACACTGTTAAAACTAAAGGTTACATATGGCACTCCTAGCGGTGAAACGCTTGTCTGTGAGCGACAACACTAAGGGAGCCAGAATTGCAACCTTAGAGGTGCCCTGGCACCCCTAATAGTGCAATTCTGGCTCCCTTAGGAGAGTCGCCGACGAGACAAGCGTTTCACCCCTTGAGTGCCATATGCCACCTATAATTTTAACAGTGTAACATAAAAAATATTTACGTGCCACTTTTACTTATATTAATGTAAAAATGCTGTTTAAAAGCAAGTTTCCCTTTTAAAGTTTGAAATAACTAATTATAATTTCGCACAGAATATAGCTTCTTTTAAAAATTGAAATATTCCAAAAATCTATATCTTGCAGATTTCAATAGGGTAAGTAAGATTTCGAAACTTTATTAGTAAATCGTGTCGTGATTTTATATATATTATTTTATGAAATGAGTTTTTCCCTGTTAATAGTCTAAGTTTTCTTTAGTAGAAATGAAGTGCATATATCTCAGGTATAGATATTCATACTTTTATTTTTATTATATTTATCTGTATACCTATCTATCTATTTATCTATCTATCTATCTGTATATACATATTAATTCCAAACAGTGTTTGATTGTCGTAAAATTTATTGACTTACCAAAAAAGTAAAGCAAATAGCATTATTATATGCTTTTCCCCACTACTTTTAGATAAAAAGAGGGAGGAAATGTCCTTGGTACTCAGAATTCATTTGTTAAATTTTAAAGCAATATTAGCAAAGCTGTAATGTTAAGAAAATATGTGGGTCATAGCTGAAAGGAAATTTTCTTTATCCAGTAAGACGAAAATACTTCTAGAAACCCAGATAACTGGACTAACATAAAATAAGTTTTAAATTTACATTTGTGAAAATTTCACGCCTTACTTATTAAGAATATATTTTTCGAGAAATACATTATCACGCCTCTTCGATGAAATTTTAATTCAAATATGTGCACATCTTTAAAAAAAATTCTGCACAAACGTTAGTTACTATCATACTGAGAAAATCCAAAACCGTTTATATAGTTGGAACAGCTAATACTATTTTAACAGTATTTAATTTATGTGTCTTATTTCTATTTTATTCATTACCAAAATAATAATTTAAACTTAATATTTTTAATATGGAGTACATTGTTGATTAAACATTAAGATATTTTAAGGATTTAAATTGCAGTCAAGTTTTATATTCATTTTTGATATTTGCATATGTAGAACATTTCTGAAAACTCATCTGATTACCATCGGGTGTAACAGGTGAGTTCGAGCTCTTTTTTGGAGCCCGATTCGACTGTTTAAAGATCAAGCACAAGAAATTTTGAAAATCTAAATCTACTGAACCCCAATTTTGAAAATTCTGATTAAAAATAGTTAATAATATTTAAAAGATTTTTAGATAAAAAGGTTTTTTATAATTTTTTTTATTTAAAAATCGATTTTTACGTTAAAAAAATATTCTTATATTATTTCATATTAAAATTTTGTATAATTTTAGACTCATCTAATACTGTTCAATAAAAATGTATTTGCTTTATAAAAACTATAAATATCTAATATTATTTTAGTTATATATCAAAAATTAGTTAGCTTTGCTAAAAATTATATTCTTATAATAAATTGAAAACGCTCATGTGTGAAATTTTGCGTGCATATAGACATATATTTTCTAAGGAGCTAAACAGATAAGAATCGATACATAAAAATAGAAATAAAATTAATAAAAATATTATATTTTTTGCTACACTTAAAAAACATGTCGAGCTGCAGTCAATGCATAACATTCTAGAGCGGTGAAGAGAGACTGGATCTTTCATAACTTCTGAGTATAATAATATTAACTTTTATTTCAATATCATGCATATCATGAAAATTATGTATCATTTGATAAGAATAACGCATTCGAGACTGTTTAATTTTTGCATTAATTCATTTAACTACAATTTTGTATATTTATTTGTATATATATTTCTTCAAATAGTAAATTGAACGTTTATTCTGGTTCTGTTTTAGGCCCAGTTGTTGCAGGACCTTTCAAACACGGCAACTGCATAGTTCATAATTATCATGTTTCAGACTTCAACAAACACAGATTTTTTTTAATAAATAGTTTATATAAAATTAGTTTTTCTACAACAATACTCTAAGTTTTTAAAAATATTTTGTCCTTCTTTAGTGGTAATTCCGAATGGGAACCGTGATTATTTTCAGTAAGTTAATTTTCAGAATATTTAGAGTCCGATTATTGTATACCTGACAAATTTTTTTACAAGCTTCACAATTTTCTTTTGTGTGTGGTACACAGGATGTTTTCTCGGAAAACTGGACTCCATTTTTTTCAGTAATATCATAAAAAAGTACAAAATTATCTACAAAATAAAGCGTTCCTTCTTGGACAAAAACACAATAATAACTACTGTGAGCGGTCTGACAGACCGCAGTCGCAAAGAAATAAATAGAATACTACTACTACTAATAATAATAATAATAATAATAATAATAATAATAATAATAATAATAATATAAGCTAGCAGAATGGCACATATGACCTTGGGGAAGCATTTCAAGAAGATAGAAAAAAAAAGGGTGAGGATCGTTATCTATACTGAGGGATGGATATGAATGCGGGAAAATATGGAGCGGTCTGTGAGAACGCTCACAGTACTTATGGGTAGTCCAGAATGTATGGGTACATCTCTATTTCTATCTCTAGTATGATCCCTTCTCATGTCATTTCTATGTTCTATATGAAAATAAACATGTTATATCTCTTTCAGCCTTAATCTTTGTATATAAATAACGTATTTGTATATAAATAACGTATCATTATACGCAAACATATCACTATATATATAAACTGATAAAAGGTTTTATATATATATATTATATATATATATATATATATATATATATATATATATATATATATATATATATATATATAATACATTGGCCTCCAAAAATTAAGGTACAGCATGTTTTTCGAAGCTCACCAGAAAAAATGGCAGTCAGATTAAATTTCAAAGTTTATATGAATGACAATAATAAGTTTAAAAAATACGCAAAAATTACAGCTATCACTTTTATTTTATAGAAAATAATTGGTATTTGGGAATGAGAGAAAAATATGCAATTACGAAGCTTTCTTAATTTCGCGTGTAAGGTTTTGTTGTATTTGAACTTTTGTTGTCAGTTTCGTTTACAACAACCGGTAGAGTCTAGCCCTCTAAGTGTTTGGAGCGTAATATTCCGTACACTAAGCTCCAGGTTTCACTGCAATATAACTAATGTTTAAGATAATATAATGCTATAGATTTAATAAATTTTTAATGCATTGAAGAATGATTAATACTCTCATGGTTTACATTCATATTCGTAATTAAGTTTTTTATATAATATTAAAAAAATCGTATTTTATTAGCATTTAAAACAAAATGCAAAGAAAGCAACATTACAGTTTTACCCATTTGCAAGACGCTCGGAGGGCTAGAAATGTCTAGAAGAAGTCGTTTGCACGCTTCATGAAGGTGGCGGGTGGTTGGATGGATGAAAATGTGTTTGTCATAGGCCTATACTGCTAGACAAAAGGAATGTCGCGAAGGAAAAGCTAATATTATGTTATATATATATATATGTGTGTATGTGTTTAAATTTCTTACAATATACATACATATATATATATATATTTAAAGACATTTAAACATATCTACAATATACCTCACTTAGCAGAAATAATAAGTTTGGAAAAACAGTTCTGGAAGTGAGTACTTTTAAAATCGAATGAATTAAAAAGTATAATCGAAAATAAGATAAATAAGATCCAATTTCTCATGATACTTACCACGTTTAGTAGTTTCAAACAATGTATTGGGAAGTACAATATACCATAAAAAAATCTGTTAATTACATAACAGAACGGCAATTTCAAAATATTCTAATAGAACATTGCGCATTGGCTAAAAAATGGAAAATATGAATGCGAGGACTTTCCAGTTTTGATACTAGATGGCTAGGATATTTTGCTATTTATAAATCTCAAAACACATGATATTACTTAGCATTGGGATTGTTGTAACATATGTATGTACGCTTCGCCAGCAAGAAAAAAACAACAAAAGAAAATAAATCTGTAAATTAAAAACTTTTTTATGCGAAAGTTGCACAATACATGTCCTTTATCCTACATTGATATAATCTTACCTTAAATATATGTGCATGAAAGATATATCAACTTAGTAGTTTGTTCTACGTTGCTTTATTCAATTACAGTACGCTACAATTTATGATAAAAAACAAAACTTCTGTTCGAGATCTGGATTAAATATTGTTTGTTTAACTTGTTTCCGAATATAATTGTTCAACAAAAAGGTTCTAATAAACATTTTTAAAGCGACACATTAAACATTACAAAAAGCTTTTTTAATTTTAGCAATTCCCCCATAACGTCCTGCAACTGTTCATCTTTATATTTTCATTCAAGTTCAGGTTACGTGTGGCGGTTTCACAACGCGTTGGCGCTTATAAGTACCACGGTGTAATTTCATCATTTATTTATTTATTTACTAATAAGATGAGTGAAAAAGTGTCACGTCCTTCGTCTCTTTAAACGGTTTTTTAACATATGTTCGCAAAAAGAGATAGACAATTATAATAATAAAGTTGTTTTTATTAATAATACTCCATAAACTAAAGTAAAAAGCAAAATAAAATACGTTATTTTTTGCTAGCATTTAAAATTATTTTTAGGGATAAACAAGTTACATATTTCTTTAATAACTGTTTAATGTGCATTAATTACATTGAACAAATTAAAATGAATGTGAACATACTCATATTAATGTAATCATACATTTTCAAGAACAACATTCGAATCCCAAGAAAGGAAAGAGTTTTACATTCTAGTATACTACATAATAAATAAAAACAGATGAAACATTTCAAAAATGTTTTTGTTCTTGTTAAATAAGAGAATTCTTTTGTAATATAAACAGATCTTACTTCCAAATAAGTCCCAGAATGGAAATAAAAATCCTTTTTATTTATATATTTGTCTGAATCAGTAAGATATCAATCAAAGGTAAAATAGAGATAATGCAAATTAAAAAGCAACAAAACTTATTTTCTGTAATTCGAAAATACAGAAAAATTATTACTAATGAAAGGATTTCTACAGCGAAATATTTTCGATGTCTAATAAGAAAAAAATTCCATTGCTTAAACAAACAATTGATTACTTTATGTTTCAAAAATACTTTAAAATAATTAAAGGATTAGTCTAATTAAATTTCATGAAGCAAGTTTGTACTGTTTCGTAATAAATACTTAACAAATGTAAAAAATTGTAATAAATTTTCTTCTGGAAATCTTTAAGCTATAGGGATGTTTTTCTCAATCAATTCTAATCAAAATAATTTCAAAGCATCTGAAAATGAGTTTTAAAAAACAAGTTTTCACAAATTCCTCGATAGATTAAGTTTAAATAAACTGCATCTTAGTACTGAAATATATAAACGTAAATTGTATTTAAATTTTTATTCTTTGGTATACTTACTTTGAAATAAAGGATTTGAATTTTCCCAGGATGGCCAATCGCCATTGATCAGGACACTTTTTGTTATTTGAATCTCCGATTTTCATTATTTTCAATTATTTCTCTTTGATATGTAACACATTCGAAATATTATCTTTATGGTATCATAACTGTTTTCATTTATTAAAATGGTTTATTATTAACAAAACACTTGACTATATGTATGTATGTATGTATATATAATTAAACATCTTTTATCATTTACTTTAAAAAACTAATTTTCTGTGTATAAAAGAAGATTAAAACAATATTGTTAGAACCATAATTTCATTGCTTATAGTATATGAGTTGCGGTAGCATTTAACCTCCGTCGTCAGTGCAAAGAATGATGGAATTTCTTTCAAAAAATATTTGGAAATGAATCAGATTCGAGATAAAGTTTTATTAACAAAAAGTTCAAGAATAAAAGTCGGTTTAGATAATCTAGAGTTCAATTTAACTTTCTTGAAACAGTCCATATGTGTAAAAAATCAAAAAAATCATAAAAATATTATTAATTGTGACTTCACTAATACCCACATAATCAGGTCTTTAGAAATATTACGCGAAAATCATGATTTTGATTTAAATGTCTGTTGTGATTTCTTTAGATTACAGTTTTATTACCACTTTTAAATTTCTATATCAAATGTTCCCGTAATTTCCTGTTACTCTTCTTCTCAATAATCCAAGCCCTTTGTTTCTGCTTTTTTTTCTTATGAACAAAATTCTATCACTCTTTCCACAGATCAAAGTATGCGTAGTGCAGCCGAAACTAGTCTGAAGTAAATTAGATAATTCTGGTATTTAAAAATTATTTTTATATGCCTTTATTGCATTGCACCATTTATCATCTAAATTATCATAACGCTTTGTTCTTTTATTTTCTATTTCTAACGCATTAACAATGTGTTAGAAAGAGGAAAATTTAAATGCGCGTCATATCCGAATTATACGGTACGTTATAATTGAATTTTAAAACATATGTATTTATACTAGTTTGGCTTTCTTATAAAATTTCCTCAATTCCAGCCCCATTTTGAAGCACCTATCATACGTTTTAAACTTTATACTCTATCTAACAATAAATATTTGGACACCTATGCAAATGCCAATATCAGCGGTTCTGAATTACGTCTAGGGATTACAGTCCCGGGATCCCGCATTCCAGGATTTCGGGATCCCGGTGTATTTTTAATTCCGAAAATCCCGGGATTTGTCAGAAGAAATCCCGGGATAAATCCCGGGATTTTCTCTTTTTTAATGGTATAATATTCAGCTGAAATTTAAAAAAAATATTTATAAACTTTTGCTTTTTTTGGGGGGGGGGATGAATTTTCATAAAGTTTATACATGATTGAAAAAGAATATATATCTCAAATATCTTTTACATATTTTACTAAGCGATTAAATCTTTTACAGTGGAAATATTTTGATTTGCAAACAGATGTAACACAGACAGCTATTAGTTAGGAAAAATGAAATCGTTTGTTTATTTCGATTTCGCTGCATGTGTAGAAATTATCTTCACTTCGTAGGTCATTTTTTAATTAGATTTTATTGGTAATCTTCACATTTGCATATGATAGTCATTATATGCTAACTTCTTTTCTTTTCTTGCGTTCATACTTACATTGCTTTAAAGATGTCGAATGAAAAGGATTTCGTAAATCTCCAGAAAGATAATGATACATCTTCAGTATGGTACTACTATTTAACATCAAAAGATGGAAAAATTGCTAAATGTAAAAGGTGTAGCGCAGTGCTTAAAACATCAGGTGGATGGACTAAGGAATTTTATACACATTTATTTACGAAACACGGTTTTATTTTTGACAGTAACAGAAAGAATTTATTACATACTCTCTTCCTTCCACAAGTCAAGATTGCACGAAAGATAAATTGCCTTCCAAAACGCGGAAAATAGAGAACTATTTTAGTAGTGATAAAGAATCACTGGATTTGATTTTATCGAGAATTACTGCTAAAGATGGCTTTTCATTTAACGTTTTCATTATTTCGATTGATTTAAGAAATTTACAAATAGCAAAAGGCTTTAACGATTTGCCAAAATCTGCAGTATCAGTTCGAAATCGTGTAGTGAACTATAGTTTCATAATAAAGGAGTTAATTAGAAGAGAAATAAAAACTTTTAAAATTTCGGAGAAAAAATTAGTCTGACTTTTGACGAATGGACATCTACTGCAAACAAGCGATTTACGAATGTTAATGTCCATCCAAAAAATATCAATTTGAACAAATTATGGAATTTAGGTCTTATATGCATACATGGAACTTTCACTGCAAAACAGTTTATTGAAATGCTAACACGTCGTCTGAAACAGAATGACATTTCAATAAAAAAAGACGTTTTTGTTGTCGTAACTGATGAACCTCGTGTAATGCTGAAAGTCGGAAAAGAAATTGAAGCTGATCAACAGCTTTTTTTCGCTCATGGATTTCATTTACCAGTTTGTGATGCTTCATATTATAATCAACAAAATACAGAACCCAAAAACTTCCCCCAGTAAAAAGTAGCTGAATCATGCTGCGGAAGGAAAAATTTAGCCTTAGAAGATGATGATAAAGATAAGGATATTGAATTTTCCGAAAGCTTAGAATCGGGGTTTGTTTTAATTTCCGAAGACGAACATTGCTTTTCATACTCTGATGAATATAACAATGAACTTATTCAAAAAAATTAGTCATTTATTTTAAACGATCTGCAACAAAGAATGGAGTTCTTTAAAAGTATGTTAAATCTGAAAAAGAGAAAAACTTTCCCTTCTTTTAGATTGCAAAACTAGATGACATAGCCTAGTAACTATGCTTAAACGATTTTATTTCTTGACAAATAGCATACAAAAAGCTTTAATCGAGTTAGAGCATGAGATCTGTATTGAAGATTCCGATTTTTTACTTATAAATGTAATTTTTGAAGTCCTCAAACCGATACAAATCACAATAGAAGCAATCTGTTGCTGGGATTCTAATTTGTTAACCACAGACGCAGCCTTAAAAATTCCTTTAAATTTTGTCTGAGAAAAAATCAAAATTTGCTTACAAAATGACAAATTTGCTAAAACTACGCATTAGAGAATGATGATGTATGGAATTATCGGGTGTTTTAATTTTTTAGCATAATCCTAAACGAGATGACTTGAGTACAGAAACTAGCAGTATGTGTTCTGTTCATAACAAAACTGTTATTAAGAAGCAAGTGAAAGCAATAATTGTAAGGATAAATGATGTTGACATTGGCAATTTTGAAGATACAGAAATAACGCATATTGAGCTCACTGCGAAACGGATAGCCGAACATAGAAGGAAAAATTACAAGAAGAAATAGAAAAAAGCATGTTAAACTAACGCTAACTGTAGAATCTGAAACACAAAAACAAAAGGATTTATCAATACAAATTAGAAATGAGTATATGGTCATCATTTAGAATTAGTTTATGAGTATTTGCTGACAATTCCTCCCGCGAATGTAGAAGAAGAATGAGCATTTTCACCAGCAGGACGTATTGCAAACAAAATTAGAAGTCGACTTGGAGATGATACTTTAGATAATTTGATATTTCTTAAATCCTACTTTCAAAGAAAAATCTTTTAGTTAAGAAACACTGAGCTATTCCAATTAAACTTCTTTTTTATCTTGGTAATATTTTCTTATGTTACGCAACGTTTTTAAATTTTAGCATCACTAATTGGAAATTTAAATAATACATCTATTTAATTTTTTATTGCTATATGTGTGTATTTGTTAAGTACTTTTATTTCAAGAAAAAAAGCATTATGTAGGGGAAAGTTTTGTATTTTCGATATCCTAAATTGGTAATCTTTAGTTATTTATTTATGAGAACAATTCAAAATTTAATTAGAGACATTATCTTTTCATTTTGTAAATATTTACCCATTCAAAGACTTTTTTAACATCAAATGAAAGAAATTATTTGCAAGATAAAACATAGGCATTTTTTTTCCTTTTTTGTAGCATTGTCAAACGTCAACAGCATATTTCTTTTAATTTCCAATTTTGTAATTTATCCTGTACTTTTTGATTATTAAAGTAATAAATTTTGAACTTGGTATATTTTCATAAGTTAGGCTGTATTTTTGCTTTAATTATTTTTTTTACAATATTTTGAAATTTAGCTATTGTGAAAATTGGTGATATTAGAGAAACTAGCTGCACCCGTCGAAACTCGATGGAAAAGAATATATATTAGGTATGATTTTATCAATCTTATATAGACAGTAAAATACTGAGCGAAATAAACAATTGCCTCCTCTTAAAATAGGGATAACATAGCTTTTCATGTTGAAGATAAGCAAACTTCAGAAAATAGCAAAAAAAAAAAAAAAAGGAAAACAACTCATAAATTACTATGTTGGACATAACTTCAACTACAAATCTTTTTTTAATGCGGTTTCTAAAACTTAAATATTATTTAAATGCCAAATTATTTAGGAAGTTAATATTATACCCCGGAAGACGAATTCAGAAATATCTGCATAGTTTATTTTTTCTCCGTTTAAATATCGCTTGATAACTGTACAATAATTATAATATCAATGAAACATTTTAATTATAATACAAACAGGGACTTACTAAACTGCCTAACCAACCCACTAATATTTACAGCACTTGCAATAAATTAAATTTATTTATTGGTTTGTATCCTCCATGAACTTGCAAAAAATAATTTTATTGTTATGGCAACAAAAAAAAATGATTTTTGATATTATGTAAGATAGAAATATAGTAATACCGACATATCACAGGTTTTATTCTTTTTTTTAATATGACATCATTTACACCTTCAGAAATACTCATCTTTTCTTAAATAGAAGCGTGATTTATGCAGTTATTTAAGAATTCTTTAGTTTCATAAAATATTCATTATAATTAAATAGAAATAGCGCAGTTTATAGAAGTATTTTCATTTGTGCACACCACGGACCTTTAAATTAATAGAAGTTCACTTTATTTAGATGCAGGAATTAAAATCTGTGAATATGACATCACTGACACAGCTATAACAATGTATATTATATTCATGGAATAAATTTATCTGGTTTCTGTATGACGACATTATCTCCATCGACAAAATTTCACTTTGGATATTATATTTTATTAAAGTTTATCTTCTTTATTTTACTTACATAACACTTAATAATATTACTCAGTAAATAATCTGTGTATTGCAGGGAATAACTATGTGCAATCATTTTATTATAATTAAATTTTACGAAAACTTTTTTTTTTTTTTTTTTTTTTTTGAAATGCGATTATACATTCACCGATGAGATCAGCTCCTGATTGGTGGAAAATCATGGAGGAAGAATATAGGTGGAGGTAAACTATAATGATTTGGGTGATGCCAAAAATGTAACCCTACATTAAGTCACAGTAAGTCCAAACAAAACCACGTGCTTTCATTCGCCTATCAATTCAAACCGGTTAAAACCCGTATTTGATTGCTCTTGTTTTTTAACGTCGAATTTTTTATTAGACAGCGAATTAAAATTTCGTAAATAATGACAGTTTGTGCGATAATTGGCTGTAATACTCGATCAATAAATGCAGCAGGAACAAATTTATCGCTCACACATTTTATTTTCACAAAATTCTTGTATTCATCGGCTATCATGGAGGATGAAGCCGCTGATCAACATTAGCTTTATATTTAAAATTTAAGCACTCTGAATTTTGATTTAAAAAAAGAAATCCATATCTGTATTGCTCTCTATAGTAAAAAAAGCAGTTACCTTTAGATATTACATATATCAGCTTTTGACTTCTAGTAAATTGTTTTAAAATTCTTGAATTAAATATATATGGGTGATTCTATGATAAGAGGTAATTTGTACGGCAATCCGTTTAAAACAGATATTTTATTCTATATGTTGCTGTTTTTTGCAATGAATCGCATCATCTTAATATACTTTATTAAATAACATCACGTTTGAATGCCTAATTAAAACACATTTTTCTGAAATTTCTTACAAAGTCTAAAAAAGCCTCTCCCATTGGCATGTCCCCTTGCCGGTTTCAATTTAACTTCCAAACAATACATATATTTTTTCCGTCAGATGCTTAGCTAAAGTATGTTTAATTGGAATTAAAGTAATTATACTTACGTATTATAAAATAAAAAATAAAATAATTTTGTTAATTTCAAATAATTTTTAAAATTAACTTTTGTCCCGCTTTTTGTGTATCTACCCTGTCAAATTTCGTTCCCCTGAAACAAATATAAATTCAAGGATGGCTATATCGGAAGTAGCGCTTAAGGATATCTACTGGCTTGAAGTTAGCAATACTAAACGCACAAGCCATTTAAGCGTCGCCTTTTTTAGTTGTTGCGATTTGACCGTGCGGTGTAGTGGTTTCGCACGGTGATCGTGTATCTCTCCTGGTAATTCATAAAACTTATAATATTCATTTAATTCAATTGCATTTACTGCCCTAATTAAACAATGCGGGAATAATTAAAGTGAAATACACAATAAACCCAAAAACTAATTCAGTCAGTTAAAAAATTTGAATTTACATGAAAATGTCTCTCCCCTGCCGTATTTCCCCTGGAAAGATAACTGCCAGGGGAGCGAGTCACTGACCAGAAAAAGTTATAAAATATGTATAATGTGACTTTCCCTTATATGAAAAAGTAAATAAACGGGACAAAAATCATAATTTAAAGGTTTTTGATCAAACTCAAACTTTTCTTTTTGGCCGAATTCTCTATGTTTTTGAACCTCTTATCGTAGAATCACCCATATATATATATATATATATATATTCATCTTGATTTTTTTTATCCCTGAATTATTTATTTAGAATAAATCTATTTGTGATATCAAAACCCTGTATTCATGCTTCATTTTTAGCATTTAAATGTGATTAATCTTAAAATATGTGTAATTTATTTTCTAATAATTTTAAAAACATGGTAATAATCAAAATTTTTATTGCGTGAAAATAAGCTCATTTATTTTATATCTCTCAAATTTTATTGTGCTTTATATCTGTTGTTTTTAGGTGCTTTCGTAATTATGCAAATACGTAGCATCTATAGTTGCCGTTCAGTCCATCTGTCTGTCCATTCGCATATAACAACGCAAAAACTACCCAACAGAATCGTTTGAAGCTTAAAATGCATAATTAATACATAATTTTGTCAAGTTATTTCAAATTTTATGATAGATCAATTATGCATAGATCAATTACAGGGGCAATCAAAAGTATCTCGTTACATTACGGTCAGGGGGGGGGGAGTTTCAAATGCATTTTAATCATTTGAAATTTAAAACAAATGATTATTACATAATTTTGTCGTGTCATTTCAAATTTTATAGAAATTGGATGCATAAATCAATTACAGGAACAATAAAAAATATTCCATGACATTACGGTCAGTGGGAAAAAAAGTTTCAAATGCATTTTAATGGTGTTAAACTAATTCAAACATAATAAAACTGACATGAACCGATGAAGTATATATATATTAAAATATACATTCTGTACAATCTGTGATGCAAAGAATATTTATTTTTAAATTACAGGAGCACACAAAAGTATTCTGTTACATAAAGCTATACGTAGAAACATTGTTTGTGGGGCGTGTTTTAATTACATTAAACTATTTCGGATTTTATGAATATGATATACGTTGCTGAGGTGTAGTAAAAATTACTTTCTGTATATTTACAGGAACACAAAGATTTCTACTACTATAATGTAACCGAAGTACTATCTACTATATCAGCAAGATCTGAATATTTAAAAACCTTCGTTATCATACGAACGCACCTCATTTGCTACGCTTCACGTGTAATTTACAACTTGTTTATTAATTGTTTCTCAGAAATTTTTTTTTGATAATGCTGTTATTTTGGAGAAGTAAAATTTTTATATTTGACAAAAATTGTTCTTATTAATGTAAGGCATGACTATATGCTAACAATATTTGTTTTAAAGCAGGTTTTGGAATTTTTTAATAACGTTGTAGGTATTAAAATTAGCTCTGTTTCAGGCGGAATACTGTTTATGTGTCGGATTCGAATTCAAATATTACCGTTTCAGATCGATAAAAAACATTTATGTTGGATTCCGATTTGAATAGAACTTTCCTGTTCAGGTAAAATACAACCCGACCCATTCAAGGATCTAGTCTCGCTGCAAATTTAACATACATTATTATTTGTGCAGCTTTAAGCGTTGCGTAAATAAGCAAAATTATAATATCATTTTTTATAATGTTGCAATATTATAATTTTTCAACATTACAATTTAAGCAACATTATATCATTTTAAACACTCTTACTTTCCTTTGCGTGAAATTTTATATCATCACGAAAATTGAAATGAACTTGAAACGATTTTTCCCATTGACCATAATGTAATAGAATACTTTAGACTGTCTATGCAAATGAACTATAAATTCTACACATTTCCTTTTCAATAGCGATCATGGTGTAGTACACGTTAATAACATATAAAAAATACTATAAGCATGAGAGTTTATTTACAAGAGTTAGAACTCTGCCACACAAACCGGAGTCATAAACATTTTTCATCTACGTTACAAAGTATTAACCAGTTAAAAAAAAAAAATCCTGCGTTAAGCATAGATTATAAAACACTATCCAAATTTCCTTAATTCTTTAACAAAACTTCGTTATTCAGGGAAATAGGTGTTACTGCCCATAACCAAATATGTATTCCAATACTTTTGAACGGCTCTGTATTTGATTTGTCGGTTGATATATATACTATATCATGGAGAAATTTAGTTTAGCAAAACAATGCCTAGCTGGATGAAATTTTTCTTTTGGCAGTTTATACGAATAGATGTAAAACATACTTCAATACTTTTGTTCAGCCCTGCAGTTTACCTAGTACCTTTATTACACGAAAGTATTTTGCTAAAATTAATTATATAAAAAAAACAAATAAAAAATGTTAAACAACAATACTCTTTAAACTATTTAAATCATATTTCCAGAAATTATCATCCTTAAACAAACCTGTATCCAGTTCTTTGCGTGACCCTGTATATCATTTAATCTATATTCTACAAACATTTCACGATAAACTAAATGCGATTCGACGTAAAGATACAAAACTTTTTTAAAAACAAACCTTTAAGTAAATTACACTCATATTCAGTAACTTTTCCGAGTTCTTTTGAGTAACCCTGTATATCTTAATTGTGTAACTATTAGCATTTATGCACACCATATAATGAGAATACATCTAGGGACACTTAAAAGCGCATATCATAATTTAAAATGCATTTCATCCATGGAACAGTTATCATGAGTAATATACAGTACTTCGAATAGAATATGCTTTTTGAAATCTTTTGTGTGTCACTGTAAATGCTATGAACTTCGTATTATACGTCTCAGCGGCGTATATCAATTTGATTATACATGATACCGTTTACATCGTTAAAATATGTCGCAAACAATTTCCTCCTTTATTATCATGTATTAGAATTATTTTGTGTGGCCCTGTAAATGAATAACTATTCTTTTAGCTGCATATTTTAGTGCTTTTGGTAGATGCAAATAAATGTGAATACGTTTGTCCGGGCGCAACACCTTTAAAATTAATTTGAAACGATTTTTCCCCATTGGCCCCAATATAATCGAAAGCTTTTGACTGTCCCTGTAAATAAACTAATCGTGGTAGAAACTTCATTTTTAATAGGGTTTCTGCTTGTGTAAACTTCAATAACATGGTAAAATTTCATTGAATTCCGAGTATACTTACGAGAGTTAGAGCGCGGACAGACGGACAGACAAACCGAATGCATAAACATTTTTCAATTTTGTTGAAAAGTGTTAATAAAAATTACTGTAAAAAGAAAACTTTTAATAATACAATTTTTAGTTCGTATCAAACGTTTTCAATTTCTTATTTAATTTTAATTTGAAATTTAATAATAATAATGACATTTAATAATAATAATAATTTCCCAATTTCAATTATTTTAAAGGTAAACATTTCTTTTAATAAATAACAATAGAACAAAGACCATTTTAAAAATTTCCTATTTCTTCTTAAAAAATGCTCCAGCTGTAATTCATTTCTTTCAATTCGTCTTATTAATACAAAATCCCTTCCTTTTTTGGAAGCTTTCCAATCTTCCATGTGCTTTTGTTTGGTACACTAGAATTTGAGGGATAAATGGATTCACATTGCAAACCTTTTTTGAGGCTTAGTTCACCTCCACCTATCTTCTTCCTCCATGGTGGAAAATAATGAAACAAAATAAATTTTGAGGAAAGCTTAACCTGTTGCCACTGTTTTGAAGAAATGTCATGAAAAAGCTTTTAAAATTTAAAATAAAATATAAAAATTGAAATAAATTAAAAATTAGCCAGCATGGGCACATCTACACATAAACAGCTTTCATTTAAAAAAATAATTATCAAAATCGGGCCAGTAGAAAGCTCAGGGCTGATCACCAAAAAAACAGCCAGGTGTTTTAAATATATAGATTCTAATTTTCGTAATCCCGGGATCACGGGATTGAATCTAACCAATCCCGAAATCCCGGGATTTGAAATTAGTCTCGGTATTGTAATCCCTATTTATGTCTCACACTGCAACATTAAATATGATGTTGAAGACAATATTGGCATCAGTCGCATTCAAGATGTCACAAAGTACAGAGTTATTTGAAGCTGTAACTATCGGGTTCTACAGAAATGAATGATTCTTAACGGAGGTATCTAGTGAACTGAATTACCCAAAATGGCCTATTTTATTGAGAAGTGAAAGATGAACGGTTTACGGAAAAATTCCATAATCGGCAGACCCAAGAGACCCAAGTTTTTTAGATCGACACCGTTGGTGTTGTCCAGAAAAATTCGGAAAAACTACGCCAACCAATGTTACAACATACGCCAAGTGTTTCAACCGGTATCCGGCCGTGTTTTTTTATGAATAACATCCATAAGGAAATTCATTTGTTTTGTTATTATGGTCATTTTGCCTCCCATACGCCACTGATAACAAAGTCAACACGCGCTGCTAGGGTAAGGTTTTACGAAGCACTAAAAAAAGGACGTACATAATACAAACGGATTTTCTAGATTGATGAATTAAGGTTCACCCTCTACCATTCTGAAGGTAGGATCTGGCATCTTCATCGAAAACATCTCTTGCCAAAATCCATTGTGCCACATTTAATTCCGACGACGGTGGGAGAATCATGGTCTGGGGATGTTTTTCTGGTTTGATCAGAAATTCACGTTCCTAATCTATTGTAAGCTTAACACCGACACCTACTGCACTAATTTGAATGACAGTTTACTTTCTACATTAAGGTAGTTCTATGGGTAAAAACCATATTGCTAACAGGCAAATCCAGCTGTCACGTTGTGAGGATAACTATGGATTGTTATGGTGATAATGAGGTTAATCGACTGAACTGCTCTGCCTACAGCCCAGATCTGAATCTAATCGAAAACTTTTGGGACGAGTTGGATCGCCAATTTAAGAGGTTCAACAACCGTCCAAAATCAGTGGAGGAACATTCCTATGTTCTCCTAGACAAACGAAACTAAGTACAAGATGCTGTCATACAAGGACTTGTAGAAAGTATGTCCAGGAATGTTGTGGCTGTAATTCCTTCATGTGAAGGTTTTACTAAGCATTGAATGTACATAAAAATTGTTTTTTATATTGATTACTGGTGTCCAAATACTTATTGATAAAATGAGTAGCATTATCCTTAAAAAATAGAATGTAACATAAAATAGTAATATAATAATTATCTATTTGATATAAGTAATCAAAATTTAGAAAGATAGAATATTCACTCATTTAGAAAACAATCATTTGTGAAAGTAAATATTTTATTTGTCATACAATATTTTTTATAGACAAAAGTCAAGCTATCCAAAATACTGAAATATTTTGCTGTAGACAGACATTTGAGAACACATGTTATAGGGAAAAATCGCCCTATATATCATTGTTGCAAATCACTTTTCTGTTACATGTAAATATGTATGAACTTAAACTGACAGCTGAAATAAAGACTCATGCTGTCATCATCTCATTTTCTGAAGAACACATAGATTTCAAGATTGCTATATAGTTAAAATTCAGTGTCATTCGTCATTAATTTGACCCCCTGACAGCCCAGCCAACAGGTAATATTGTAATGTTGTTTTCGCTGTAATTTATTAAAAATATTAAAAAAAAGATGTTTTTCCCAACCTGATACAATATATGCTATTACGTATAGGTGTATACTAGGGTGGATCGAAAAAAAATTTTTCACTGTGTCAAAATCTACCTATGCGGAAAAGATGTTCTCTTGGATAGAGATTAAGGGAAAAATAATTAAAAAAATTAACTATAAATTTTACTACTGCCACAATGAGGTTGAATTTCGAAAAAAAGTGAAAAAAGACCTAATTTTGGCTAGATTTTTTTTAATTCAAAAAAATAGTTTAAAATATTATCCAAAACCTACCTATGCGTAAAAGATGTTATATTATATGCTGAGTATGAGAAAAATAATTAAAAAAATTATTTTCAAAATTTAAATCTGCCGCAATGTAGCTCAAATTTATATATTTGAACGTTTTTACAGTAAAAAATCATTTTTATTTTTTTATTTTTTTTTTTTTTTGTAAAATAAAATATGAATTTCAGACATTTTTATTATTTATTGCAATGAGGGGATATTTAATTGATTACAAGATAAAAACTTTAGTTTCTTATTTAACAGCTTCATTAGTGTTAAATCAAGAAAAATCATCAACATTGAAATTGGCGATAATGACGTTTGGTATTGAAAATCGACATGAGATTTTGTAATTCAATTCGATTTTCATAAAACTGTCTCTTATGTATGGTCCATACACATCAAAAATACTTCCTCGACTCTTTTGATTATTAGTTTTGTAGAATGAGCATTGCGTGAATAGATATTATTGATAGAAGATGTTATTGCCACTGGAATGATTGCTGGATTTACATATTGCTTCTGAAATCACGTCCTTACTAAATACGTCAGTTAGTGGAGGTTCGACACATTTTCCTATTTAATTAAATCTATGTAATCCGTCACAAAAGGTCAAAAAGCTGGTAAATGGAAAATATAGATATTTTTTAATGTAATGATTAGGATTACAGCAGACCGTTTGATTTCACTCGCGCGCTTTTAGAATTCATATACTGACATAGTAAATAAAATTACAAAAAGCTTCTAACATGCTGCGAATAATCTTTCTATTTCACCAGTGAAACATTTGTGCCCAGCCGCGGTTCCAACCACACTGCAAAAAAATGACATAGTGGAATCTCATTGGTGTGTAACTAGCACAAAAACCATTGTAGTGCACGCTTGAAGATCAGTTCCATATTTCGAATAACACATCCTTTAACATCTATGTTAACAGATATTCCATCACAACCGATCGCAACCAACTTTGTTACATGTATATTATTGTTAAAACAGGACAAAAAAATGTACGTCGTGTTTTCAAATTGTTTGGTACTCTCCCAGAATTTATATATATGTAACCGATGCATTCGGAACACAGTTCTTTTTTCAAGCTCAAGACTGCTTCTATTACGATTTTTCTTCTGTTGTTCTCTAGTGATGTAGTCTGTCTTTACACCCATCAAAGTTAAAAGAAAATAGCCATGATCATAATCTTTTACAAATGACTAAATAGAATGACTAAAACGATGGAGTGGTCTTTGGTTTGGTTTGTCATACCGATTTTTTTCTGTCGGTAGCATTCGATTCATAGCTTTGTGAGATAATGCCCACAACTTGAAGTGCACCAGACACGATGGCAGCACCTGCTTGGTCGGAAGGGCTCAAACTGTCCAATATTCTGATGATGTGACACCTAGCTCGGCAGCATTTTGGCTTTTCAATGATAGCTGATGATGCTGATATTATCATTTAACTTGAACTTAATTAGCTTCCCTTCATAAATAACAGTCAACAATAAAATATATAAAGTCTGTCCTACCTTGGTTGATTTATCCGAACGGCGTGATTTATCCAATGTAATAAATACCAGGCAGAAAAATTAAATCCACTGAAGCTGAGCACAGTCTTTTTGAAAATTCTATAATTTACACTCTACATCAAAAGGATATTAAACAAAAGTTAGAAAAATACAGTTAAATTTTTACAGAGAACATTTTTTGTTACATGTTTACTTTTACAAATAAAATAGAAGACTGACAAAGAATTGAACTTTAGAACTGACGACACATCGATTGCATCACAACCTTGAAATACATAATTATAGGAAAAACAGTCATTATTATTGCGAAATATCTCGATTACAAATTGAAAATGAAAGTACTTGATTAAATGAAATAAGATAAATGTTTATAGTTTCAGGAAATCATCATAAATCTATCACCCCTGCTTGATTTCTGAAGCTAATATAGTCATTAAGTTTAATTGGCTTCGATGTTTAAGGAAATCAGCCTTAGGTAAGGGCTTAGTAAAGATGTCAGCAGTCATGTCCTTGCTTGGGCAATATTTCACGTCTATAATTCCTTTATTTCGAAGATCCCTTATACTGTGAAATTTTATATCCACGTGCTTGGTTTTCGAATGATATCTTTCATTTTGTGTCATTTTAATGCAGGATTGATTGTCTTCCAAAATTGTTATTGGCAAAGTTTGATTTAACTCTAGATCCTTTAAAAGATTAATTATCCACGTTGTTTCTTGGGCAGCACTGGCAACTGATACATACTCAGCTTCAGCTGAGGATAGAGCAACTGAATTTTGTTTCTTTGTTTTCCAAGAAATAGCTGTATTTCCTAGCTTACATAAATTTCCGCTAGTTGATTTTCTATCATATTTATCTCCTGCCCAGTCTGAATCCGCATATGTTGTTAGGATTGGTTTATTTTTATTGCAAATAATTAATTTTATGTCTTTTGTAGTTTTTAAATATTTTATCACTCTTTTTATTGCATTCCAATGTTTTTCTCTCGGTTTTTTATTTCTTCGACTAAGAATACTAACGGCCGCTGAAATATCTGGCCTACTGATAGTAGCTATATATAACAATGCCCCAATTGCCTGCCTATATTTGCTGTTGTTTGGAAGTAATTTTTCTTCATCAATTGTGTTTAAATAACCTGGTTCCATCGGAGTATCACAGGGTTTTGCCTCACTTAGATCGAATTTTTCAACTAGTTCTTTTATTTTGTTTCTTTGATCGAGAAAAAAATTTCCTTCTTTATTTCTGCTTATATTTATACCCAAATAATAATTTACAATTCCTAAATTCTTCACTTCAAATTCTTTTCTAAGTTGAGTTATGGTCTCGTCTATTTCTGTAGTATCCCCTGAAATTAACATGTCATCCACATAAATGATGATATAAGTAGTACCGTTTTGTGTTTTTCGCATGAAAAGACATGGATCGGCAGTGCTTTGCACAAAACCTATTTTTTCCAAACTTTCACTTATTTTAATATTCCATGCCCTTGCGGCTTGTTTTAAGCCATAAATTGCTTTTCTTAGTTTACAAACTTTATTTTCTTGTCCCGGTACAACGAACCCTTCTGGCTGAGACATGTAGACGTCTTCTTCTAAATTTCCGTGAAGAAATGCTGTTTTTATATCAAGATGGTTTACAACTAAATTTTTGTATGCCGCACAGGCTAAAAATGCCCTCAATGTTGTATATGATACTACTGGTGCAAAAGTTTCGTAGTAATCGGTTCCAAATTTTTGAGAAAAGCCCTTAGCGACTAAACGTGCTTTGTATTTATCAATTTCACCATTTGAATTATATTTTAATGAAAATACCCATTTGCAATTTATCACTTTTACGCCAGGTGGAGGATTAACTAAGTCCCATGTTTTGTTTTTTCTTAAAGAAGCAATTTCCTCCTTAGTTGCTTCATACCAATTGTTTTTATCATAGGGATTATCAATTAATTCAATATCCTTCCATTCTGATGGTTCTAATATTTTATTTTCTGTTGAAAAATATGCAAATCGATCAGGTGGAACACCCCTATTTGATCTTTGTGATCTTCTAGGTTGATTTATTTCAATATCTTCATTACTTGTTTCATTATTTTCCTGCATATTTATAACAATTTTAGAAGATTTCCCAACTGCTATTTCGGGTTGTTTTTGAACGTTGATGTCGCTTGTTATCTCAAAGCTTTGTACCCTTTGGTTTGAATTAGAGTTTTCAATAAATTTTACTGTTCGTGCGCGTATTACTTTATTATTTCCAATATAAATTCTATAACCTTTTGATCTATTATCGTAACCGACAAAGGTTCCTTCAATTGCTTTGTTATCGAGCTTGTTTCTTTGGGATTTATCAAGATAAGCGTAAGCTTTGCAGCCAAATGTTTTTATGTTTCTCAAATCCGGGATTTTATTTGTCCACAACTGGTATGGTGTTAAGTTGTGTGATTTTGTTGGTAGTCTATTTAGCAAATACACCGCTGTATTTAAAGCTTCGCCCCAAAATTTCTGAGGTAGATTAGCTTCCGATAATAGGCAACGTGTCATTTCAACTAATGTCCTGTTCTTCCTCTCAGAAACACCGTTTTGAGATGGAGAATATGGTACTGTTAATTGATGATGAATACCTGTTTCGGATAGAAAATTTTCTACTTCATCGCTAATGTATTCTCCGCCGTTATCTGTGCGGAATTCTTTGATCGTGTACCCGAATTTGTTTTTAGTAAAAGCTACATATTCCTTTAATTTCTCAATTACTTCGCTTTTCTTTGATAAAAGATATATCATCGTAAATCTACTGAAGTCATCGGTAAATGTGAGAAAAAATGTCTTTCCTCCTATGCTTTCTGTTGGCATCGGCCCACAGATATCTGAATGTACCAGGTCTAGGACCTTCTGAGCTCTGTTTGTTGCTTGTTTTGGATACGGTGCATCTGTTAATTTACATTTTATGCAACTTTCGCAAATTATATCGTGTTTACACTCTTTTATTTCTGTTCCTGTTGCTAAATTTTTAGATATTAGTTGCTTAATGGAATTTATGTTCCTGTGTCCAAGTCTTTTATGCCAAAGCTCAATGCAGTTTTTATTCTTGCATTGATGAGCTAGATTTGCATAGTTATCTTGTTTAGGTTTATACAGATCTATTTCATACAAATTATTTTCAATTTTTCCTTCTAAGAATGTTTTCCCATTTTGGGTTAATTTACATGTTTTGTTTTCAAATGTGAGCTTACAACCATGTTTAACAGCTTTGCTAACGGACATTAGATTTGATTGTAAGTCCGGCACATACAAAACATCCTTCAAAGTTATGTCGTTATTTTTTGTTTGTAATTTTATAGTCCCTGTACCTTAAGACTCGAGAGTTTTCCCGTTCGCTATCGTGACAGTATTTTTATTATTTGTGTTAATGTCAACGAATAAATTTATATCATTACACAAGTGTGAGCTGCTCCCTGAGTCAATAATCCAGATAGATTTATAATCATTTCGTGCGAGAAAAGATATTTTTTTTCTTCGCTATTATTTTTCAGAGTCTGTGTATTTCTTTCTATTTTTGTTTCCGGAGTAACTTTATTTACTTCAAAACATAACGACGAATTTTGTTTATTTTTATTATTTGTTTGGTTTTTAGAATTTTTATTCTTAAGAAACCAACAATTTTGTTTCACACAAATTTGTACATACAAAAAAGATTTTGTTCGCGCTTTGGAAATGGTTTTTGATTAAATTTTATAGCTTTGTGTGCATTTTCATTCGACGAATTGGAGCTATCTTGTCTCCTTTGAAATTCGTCTGTTAATTTCCCTTTAATAAAATTAGAATTTAATTCCTCCTCAGATTTAGATTCTAACGCAGTAATAAGAGTGTCGTAACTCGGTGGGAGAGAGCATAACATGAGTGCTGATAGATGAGAATCTTTTATCTCTTCACCTATTGCCTTCAATTTATCAGCGGTTTCTAAGATCTTTACAATATGATCATTCATGTTGCCGTTTTCTGCAAGTTTTATGCTGTATAATTTACGCAATAAATATAATTTACTTGATAAGTTAGCACGTTCATGTATTCCTTTTAAAACTAGCCAAGTAGCTTTAGCTGTTGTTTCATTTTTTACGTAAATCAATTGCGAGTCTTCTAATGTTAAATTAATCGTAGCTCTAGCTTTATTATCTTTCCTAGTCCATTCATTATTTAATGGAGTTGGTGGATCGTCAGTTATATGACTAAATAAATCTTCCTTCATAAGAAGCATTTGGAGTTTAAAACTCCATATTGCATAGTTATTTGAGTTTAATTTTTCTATACTAAAACTTTCTTTTGAAGAAGAAGCCATATTCTATATTTTGTTTCTGCCTTAATTCAACATTTATAACTTTTACTTTTACTAATTTTAAACTTTATTTTAATTATTTTCAACTATAGTTTAATGTAATTCAATTTTGTTGTTGTTCCTTAGAAGAGAGCAACATTGCTAAAAGTTCAGTTCTGTCTTTCTGATAATATATTATCATTTAACTGGAACTTAATTAGCTTACCTTCATAAATAACAGTCAACAATAAAATATATAAAGTCTGTCCTACATTGGTTGATTTATCCGAACGGCGTGATTTATCCAATGTAATAAATACCAGGCAGAAAAATTAAATCCACTGAAGCTGAGCACAGTCTTTTTGAAAATTCTATAATTTTTTCTTTACACTCTACATTAAAAGGATATTAAACAAAAGTTAGAAAAATACAGTTAAATTTTTACAGAGAACAATTTTTGTTACATGTTTACTTTTACAAATAAAATAGAAGACTGTTACACTTACATTGACACACGATCTTTTCACTGTTAAAAGTTTGAAGTTTTTGCTGCATCGTCACTCCACCGCTTTTATGGAATATCTCTATTTTAACCAATGAGAATTCACCATAGTACAATGAAGTAATCATTTTCTATAAAAGCGATGGATAGACGATAAAGTAAAAGTTTCAAATTTTTAATAGTGTTCAAAGTGCAAAATCCTAACTGGACGAGGGCCAGGATTCACATAAATTTTGCGCTGTTTGCGAAACGAGATTTATTAACAAGAAAATTTATTTAAAACATTGAAAAATTTGATAAAATTCAGGCTTCTGATTCGTTAATCTGGTTTCGCTAACAGCGCAAATTCTACCTGGATCCCGGACAAATTCTCTTATGCAAGAAACCGGAAATATAGCATCTAGGGGATACAGTGTGGAAATCGGCTATCTCAGGGCGTGTTCAGAGCAACTTACAAAAGTAACCAATGTTACCGACCGATTGTAGGGCAGTACGAAAGCAAATTTTGGAATCAATGAAAACTATTCTGTTGAATTGTAGCTGACGTCACACTTCGCTTTGATTTTCATTTCGTACTTGTCTACAATCGGTAAGTGGTCGGTAAGTAACTTGTAAGTTGTGCTGAACACGCCTTCTGTAACACTTAAAAAAGCGCTAAAATGTTCTATTCTTTAAATGTGCAATAATGCTAATGAAATTTAAAGATAGAAGCGACATCTGCAGGACATTTTCTAAAAATGCAAGAATTATAGCTAGTCTAGATAATGTACCACGAAAATGCCGCAGATGTCGTTGTGATCGACACTTTGGAATTCAGTAACATCGTTGCACATTTAAAGGATACAAATTTTTAGCACTGCTTGCATTGTAAAAATTTGAACCCTTTTGCTGCATCGTCACTCCATCGCTTTCATAGGAAACGATTATTTCGCTCTATTATGGAGCTTTCTCATTGGTCAAAACAAAGAAATTCTATAAAAGCGATGGAGTAACGATGCAGCAAAAGTGTCAAATTTTTTACAGTGTCGATAGCAGATTTTCACTCCATGTATTCCAGACTCTCTCCTTCTAACAATGAAAAGTTCTCAAAAATGAAGGCTTATGATTGGTCAATCTTGTTTTAGTTAACAGCGAATAATCCTTCTGGATCCTAACCACTGTTGCAGAGAAGCTAGTTTTTTTTCAAAGTACAAAATCTTAGCTGGAACAATTCTCGTATCTACCAAATTAAAAGATCCACATCGATCCAGACATGAGAATTCGATATCGAACAGCTGAAAATCCATCTCTAAAGAGCCTTACACGTTAAAGCAATAGTGTCTGTGTATTAGGGTGCTTGTTATGCCGGATTAACAAAGTGATTAAAGTACATTGCTATGTGCTAGATTTACATTTGGACAAATATAAATGGCAAAAAATTTTGATAAGCTTACCATTAATGTTAAGCTAGTTTCTTAAAACTTATTTCACCCATAAAACAAACTCGTTCAGGCGACTAACGCCAAATTCTGGAATAAAAATTCTTAAATTTTCTGTGCTTTGGATAACCGCGTTTATCAAAGAACATTCTTAACTTCAAATATTACTATTTTCATATAGACGCATGTTGAATCATGGTGTGATTTTAATAATATCTTCCTTTTTAGTTTTTATGACTGAAAAGGGTATTTTAATGCATACGAATATTTAGAATTACTTTGCTATGCATTGAATCATAGAAGCAACTTGACGCGTTCTGATTGTGTACGCGTACTTTAAACTGTAAAAAATCTGACCCTTTTGCTGCATCTTCACTACCTTGCTTTTATAGAATATCTCACTTTTGATCCATGAGAATGCTCCATAATAGGCTGAAGTAATCGTTTTCTATATTAGCGGTGGAGGGACGATGCAGCAAAGGGGTCAAATTTTTAACAGTGTACCTTGTTTAAAATATCTTGAAAAATTACCTCTGTTTTTAAAGACTATCTATTTTCTGACCAATGAAAACGCTTCATAGACGTTTTTAGATAGCTCTCATTAGTCAGAAAATCGATAGTCTTTAAAAACAAAGGTACTTTTTCACAATAATTTTTACGTGTACTGATGGATTGTCAGCTTTTCAATGCCCATTTACGAAGTCTGTAGATTTCAATGTGGACCTTAAGGCACTACACTAGTCTCAGAAAAAGACCCGGATGTTAGTGTAAAGACTATGGGTGTGTTCTTTTCAAATATCTCGCTCAAATTTTAATATATTTACATGATTTTTTTTTGCATAGGATAGCCGAGGATATTCTACAACCGGCCTAGTTTTTACTTCTTCGGTTTTGCTTATGTATGTTTTATATAATGATAGTTTCAATTTCAGAACCGTTTAAACCGGTTTTGAAATTTAAAATATATTTTTTTTTAATCTGAAACCAAAATTGAAAAAGTAAAAACTAGGTCGGTTGTGGAATATCCTCAGCTATCCTATGCAGGAAGAAATCACGTAAAAATTTTAAAATTTGAGCGAGATATTTGAAAAGAACGCCCCCATAGACTCCACATTATCATCCGGGTCTTTTTCTGTGCCTAGTGTGGGGCCTTAAAGTTTGCTGAATGCGATAAATTCCCGAAATGTTAAAGCTTAAATGAACAAGTTCTAGCATCCACTAAAGCAGAAATGGACATCGATACCAATCGACATCCTTAAGTTGTTGAAAAGATGAAAATTCTTTCGTATATATTTTGCCTCGGAGGAAAAAGTTATCTCTACATATCAATGCAAAATAAAGTGCATAGATATGTGTAGCAAAATTATCTTTAGATTCAGATTTGGTTACCGGATTAGACACCAGAATGATTTCAGATTATATTCATGTAGGATTTCTCGATGTGAATATGACGACACATGGAGCACAGTATACGATTGATTGAAAAGATTCTGGACAAAAATGAGTCATCAAGGGGGTCCTTGTGGCCAAGTGGTTAAGACACCACGCTGCTAATCTCTTGAGAGCGTAATAGATTGTAGGTTCGAATCCCACTGGCTCCGTTGCACACACTCTTTATGTGTAGCTCCCGGTTGTACTTTTCTTGTGTCGTAATATTTCCTTGTGCTATCTTGTCCTTGTATGTGCACGAATTTATAAAAAAAATATGGATTATGTATTTATGTCTGTGTAGAAATAAAGGATCATTCGGCGTACAATCGAATTCTACCAGGAAATCATCATCAAATTTTATAATAGAAAATGCTTAGCATTGCGATACATTGTTAAAAATTTAACTTTTGCTGCATCGTCACTCCATCCCTCTTATGGAATATCACATACATAGACTGTAAAAAATTTTACCCTTTTGCTGCATCGTCACTCCCCCGCTTTTATAAAATTTTTGTCTTTTAACCCATGAGAATGCTCCATGATAGGCTGAAATAATCGTTTTCCATAAAAGCGGTGGAGTGAGTTTCAAATTTTTAAGAGTTTAGTTGGGACAAAAGCGTCCGTGAAAAAAGTATTTGGGCATTGAATGCTGTCACTCTCTTATAGATGCAGCCAAGTACAGGTTATGATTTTCGGATTCCTTTTCGAACCATCACCGCTCATTTCCGATGCCTTTACTGCATTTATAGGAATTAGATTGTTGTTCTTTATTTTTTGTTAAAATCTTTCTTTTTTCTTTTTCTGACTGAAGGGGGAGTACTTTTGACTACACTAGAAAAGCATTTTACTATTCATAGATATATATGGAGTCATTTTGCTGTTTACTCATATATGGAAGCGCTTTGCCGCGCGCTTATGTGTAAGGACACTTTACTTGAGGCATTGTCACCTTTCGATAACCACTTCCGATGTCCGTACGATTAGATGTTGACTTTAAGATTTCATGAATGCGGTAGCTTTTCGTCGTGCCAGATCTGAAGAAGTTACCACATCCAGAAAACCTAAAGATTCACAACGATACTGACCGATATTGTAAGTGTCTTTTGAATAAGTTGACAATCAAACGGTGACAAGTAAAGCGAATACATCAGAACTCAGCAAAGTGCGTTCATTAGTAATGCGTTGCAAAGAGCCATCATATTTCAGTACACATAATTATGTATTACGGTATAAATAACTAAAAAATGGGAAATAAATTTAACTTTTTCAAAAAAATGTATAACCGACTCCAAAAAAAGCTCTAAAAAGAATTAAATAATTCTATAAAATTCTCTAATGATAAATCGTTATCCAATAACCACACATTGACTATCATGTACCGGTATAAAACGGCTAAATTTAATATATAGATTTTAATATCCAACAAACATAGGTTTTCCAGAGAATATTTTTTACAAGAGATTAATTTAAATATTTTTGATTTAATTTTTGAAAATAAACATATAAAAAGTAAGGAATTACTTTTTGAAGTTGGTGCCAAACTATCTTAAGTATAGTAAGAATTGTGGATATATTATGTCTAGTACCATAAATAAAATGGGGAAATCATTATCGATTATGATTGTTTGGCACCAACTTCAAAAAGTAATTCCTTACTTCTTATATGTATATATTCAAAAATTAAATCAAAAATATGTAAATTAATCCTTTGTAAAAAATATTCTCTGGAAAACCTGTGTTTGGTGGATATTAAATTCTATACATTAAATTTAACCGTTTTATACCGGTACATGATAGTCAATGTGTGGTTATTGGATAACGATTTGTCATTAGAGAATTTTATAGAATTATTTAATTCTTTTTAGCGCTTTTTTTGGAGTCGGTTATGCATCTTTTTGAAAAAGTTAAATTTATTATCTTTTTTATTAAATTATGGGAGATAAATTATAAATGTCGACAATGTTAGAATTTCTAGATGCTGGAAAATCTAGTAATTGCTTTAGAGAAGCTGAAGCAATTATTGATTCAAAGAGATTAGTAATGTGCAGCATTAAAAATGCAAAGAAGAAGAAATAGAGATTGTAGGCTCGTGTTTTTCAAACAAGCCAAACAAAAGGAAATCCCCATATTATTTCAGGTTTGCTAGTAAAGGAAAACAAAAATTTGAAAATAAAAAAAAAATTCTTGCTCTTGCAAAGCTGGAGCAAGCGAATCATGCAAGCATTTTGTTGCTGTCATGTTATTTTGCCATGAGTAAGTCAAATGTACTTTTTAATATTATAGATCTAAACTTTGTGTATAAAATTTTGATTTTAGATAATTTTAATACAAAGAACCCAACGTTGCATGCGTTATAGAACTGTTTATTTATTTATCGGCCTTTTAAACACCGATTTCAGCGGAAGATGCTCACGGTATCAGTTCTATTTCGTTTCAGACTTTTTCCGCGAGAGGGCGTCTATTTCATTTCAAACGCGAATTTACGCACAGCGCGTTCTATTAGTTTCACTTCATTTCATTTTACAACAGCCTCTTAACAATGCGGTAAACATCATCATTTTTGTATCAGGGGAAAATGTAAGTTATAACACAGTAAAAAATATTTTTGATTCCAGAAATGGTAAATTTAACAGTTTTGCATACTTACGGTTAAATAAGATTTAAAGAGAAAAAGCGTTTTCAATAAATAGCAGGTTACAATGTTTGAAATAAAAATTATTTGCACGTTTGATTTGAAATAAATAGCGATTAAGGGATCCAAACTTACTAATTTCTAATTTATTTATAAATTCCTTTTTACTGTCAAGCGCATCAAATTGCCAAATTCTTTTACTTAGAAACTGCCCTATTTGCCAACTTTTTTCATAAATGCAGAAAATATTGCAAAAATGCTGTTAAAGTATGCGTTTTAAGAGGAATTTTCCAAAGCGAGATACCTGACAATGAAAAAAAAAGGTTACACTAAAAAAATAATCGCTTATAAATAAAATTCTAATTAATTGAGCGAAAAATGAAATCACACGGCCTCCTATACATCTCTTTAAAAATCACCTGCAAAAAGTTTTATGTTTTTAATTTTAGCAATGAGTCTGAAAATGTCTTAGAAATTTTTGAGCTCTTCAGAAAGAAAAATATTTTTTTGATATACATTTTGGCACGATGCTGATATAGCAGAAAAGTAACTTTATAACTAACTTATAACTTTATAACTAATATAAATAACTTATAACTTTGTAACTGACTCATAACTTTATAACTAATATACATAGATCAATGTACTATGTACGAAAACCTTCCTTGAAGTATTATCTATCGAACTATATAAGTTACTTCAAAATCCCTTCAGTAGAATTGGAGGAGTAGCCGGAAAACACGAAATTTCTGTTTGTATTTTATATATACGACGTGGAACGCGTCGAACTTCGACGAAAAAAAAAATGTTTTAATAGGAACTGTTGCATTGATTTATAACAACGTAAAAATTAGCTACAGTGAAAAATTGATCTTATATTGGTCAGTTATAATATTTTAAGCCAAAATTAACAAATTACCGTTTCTATAAACGTCAGTTGTCCAAATTATAAGAATTAAACTTTAATGGCATATCCTTCTATAGTAAAAAAAAACTAGCCTTAAAAGGAATGACTACTGGAATGATGCTGATGTGTAAGATTTCCGGAAATAACGAATCCGGGTGGTCCACTTCTTCCATGAGTCGAAGGGCTCCGTCTATGCATCGCAAAGCGATTCCAACCGGGAATGCAAAGCAATACCGAACGGAATCGCGAAGCGACCACGCGGGAGGTTGGCGAGCGTAGCGAGCAGGGGGGCGGAACCTCCCTATAGTTTAAAACAAATGTAACTGCTCATTCCAATTATGCATGTTTGGGGCGCCGCACCCCACTTTGCTCCCCCTCCAAAGGGGAACTTTTTAAATTTTTAACCACAGCACTCGTGTTGCATATCTTTAGAAAGGTCTGAAATTGACTTTTCCTATTATGGATGTCTTGTGTGTCCCCCTCCACTCTGCCCCCCAGGGGGGCACATTTTTAATTTCTCTAACACACCAGTCGTGTGACACATCATTTGTAAGGTCTGCAACTGCTTATTCATATTATGGATGTCTTGTGTGTCACACCCACTCTGCTCCCTCAGATGGGGGCACATTTTTAATTTCTTTACAACACCAGTCGTGTGATACATCATTTGAAAGGTCTGCAACTGCTTATTCATATTATGGATGTCTTGTGTGTCACCCCCACTCTGCCCCCCCAGGGGGGCACATTTTTAATTTCTTTACAGCACCAGTCATGTGACACATCATTTGAAAGGTCTGCAGCTGTTTATTTATATCATGGATGTCTTGTGTGTTACCCCCCACTCTGCCCCCCAGGGGGGGGGCATTTTTAATTTCTTTACAACACCAGTCGTGTGACGCATCATTTGAAAGGTCCGCAACTGCTTATTCATATTATGGATGTCTTGTGTGTCACACCCACTCTGCTCCCTCAGATGGGGGCACATTTTTAATTTCTTTACAACACCAGTCGTGTGATACATCATTTGAAAGGTCTGCAACTGCTTATTCATATTATGGATGTCTTGTGTGTCACCCCCACTCTGCCCCCCAGGGGCGGCACATTTTTAATTTCTTTACCACACCAGTCGTGTGACACATCATTTGAAAGGTCTGCAACTGCTTATTAATATTATGGAAGTCTTGTGTGTCACCCCCCACTCTGCCTCTTCCAGGGGGCACCTTTTTAATTTCTTTACAACACCAGTCGTGTGACACATCATATGAAAGGTCTGCAACTGCTTATTCATACCATGGGGTATTGACGAGCGCAGCAAGCAGGGGTAACCGACAACTTGGAATCGCGAAGCGATCACGTGGGGGGTTGGCGAGCGTAGCGAGCAGGGGGCGGAGCCCCCCTAGTGTAATAAATGAAACAGGGTAAAGATAAGTTATTATGATAAAATTTTCAATTGAGGCTCTTATGCTTGATAAAACTGAAAAAAATGAAACTGACACGATCATAAAATTTCACGTGAAATTTAAACCCGTCATCATTTTTATCTTCTCAGAATTTACATACGACACTATAAATTTTTTTTTTCAATTTTAAGAGAAAGTGTCTCATTTTTGTTGCCACGATTGCAAAACTCGTACAAAAACTATAAAAAAAATTAATATCTCAAAAACAATTAAGATGTAGCTTTTAAAAAATTGCATTTAAAAGTCTATTTTTTTTCTCAATACCACGATATAAAAATTGAAAATGTGCTTTATTTAGAAGTATGAAATTTGTAGTATCGAAAATTGCAAAACCGAATTGCATGCGGAAGTGTAGCCATTCACAAAATGACGTATGCGTTACGCGCAGATACCTTTGGCCTTTATAATATAGATAGATAGATATATGGGTGATTCTACGATAAGAGGTAATTTGTACGGCAATCCATTTAAAACAGATTTTATATGTTGCTATTTTTTGCAATGAATTGCATCATCTTAATATACGTTATTAAATAACATCACGATTGAATGCTTAATTTAAACACATTTTTCTGAAATTTCTTACAAAGTCTAAAAAGTCCCCTCCCCTGGCATGTCCCCCTGCCGGTTTCAGTTTAACTTTCAAACAATACATATATTTTTTCCGCCAGATGCTTAGCTAAAGTATGTTTAATTGGAATTTAAGTAATTATACTTACGTATTATAAAATAAAAAATAAAATAATTTTGTTAATTTCAAATAATTTTTAAAATTAACTTTTGTCCCGCTTTTTTTGTGTCTCTCCCCTGTCAAATTTCGTTCCGCTGAAACAAATATAAATTCAAGGATGGCTATATTGGAAGTAGTGCTTAAGGACATCTATTGGCTTGAAGTTAGCAATACTAAACGTGCAAGCCATTTAAGCGTCGCCATTTTTAGTTGTTGCGACGCGACCGTGTTTTGTAGTGGTTTCGCACAGTGATTGTGTATCTCCCCTGGTAAGTCATAAAACTTATAATATTCATTTAATTCAATTGCATTTACTGCCCTAATTAAACAATACGGTAATACTTAAAGTGAAATACACAATTAACAGAAAAACTAATTCAGTCAGTTAAAAAGTTTGATTTTACACGAAAATGTCTCTCCCCTGCCGTATTTCCCCTGGCACGATAACTGCCAGGGGAGCGAGTCACTGACCAGAAAAAGTTATAAAATATGTATAAAGTGACTTGCCCTTATATGAAAAAGTAAATAAACGGGACAAAAATCATAATTTAAAGGTTTTTGATCAAACTCAAACTTTTCTTTTTGGCCGAATTCTCCATGTTTTTGAACCTCTTATCGTAGAATCACCCATATAAGTAGACATAGAAAGTAGAAGATTCATAGGTGATGCGCGTCAGGGATTGTCATTTGATCTTTTTCAGTTAATCTCGTCTTATAGAAAAGTAAAGAATTGTTCATTGATGTTTACTTATGATTTTTTCTGCCAATTACGTTATTAGATAGAAGAATCCTAGGCGCTGAGTATCAGGGTTGAAGAGCTGAGTAACAGGCTAAAAATCTTCTAACATCTTTAAAAATACTCATAATATTTTTACATGAGGAATTTTGAAATACAAAAGTATCTCGATTAACCAGGATTGCATTATTTGGGTTGCAGATTAACCGGGACGATTAGTACAAAGTACAACTGTTAAGAAATCATGAAGAACTATTTTATCGGTTATAGAAAGTGAAATTACCACCGAAGACGACAATAGTACTAATTTGGGAGGAAACTCCTCAAAGTGTGAGAAAAGTAAAATTCTCTGCTTATGTGAAAGAAATAAACAGTGCAACAACAGATTAACGAAGATACGCAATTGGATTGTTACGATATTTTAATTGATGATGTTATTGTACTGCGTGTTGCATGTGGTTCATAAGCAACAAGGCATTTGAAGAATGTCCCGAAAGTGATGATAAAAATCTTGTAACTCATGAAACATTTGCTAAGCGATGGGGTTGCATTAAAGCTCGCTGGGGCATTATATTTTTACTTGGAAAAGGAAGATGAAAGCACATCTGCTGAAAAAATGATAATGAAAAATTTGCGTAATACGTTGCAGAATAAACAACAAGTAAGAAAAGCATGCGTTAAGCATAGATTATGAAACACTTTCCAACATTTCCTGAAATCTTTAACAAAACTTTGTCATTTAGGGAAATGAGACGCTATTGTCCATAACCAAGTATGTATTCCAGTACATTTGAACAGCCCTGTATTTGATCCGTCGATTGATAAATATGTATATACCATATAATAGGAAAATTTAATTTAGCAAGAAAATGCCCAATTGGTTGAAATTTCTCTTTCAGCACTTTATAGATAGGGATGAAAAATGGATGAATACTTTTGTTCAGCTCTGTAATTTACCTAGTACTTTTATTACATGCCAGTATTTTGTTAAAATTTAGTTCAAAGAAAAAATTCCTAAAACTACTTAAATCACATTTCCAAAAATTATCATTTATGTGTGACCATGTAGATAATTCTTTGCGTGATCCTGTATATCATTATATATATATTCTATAAACGTTTCTTAGTAAACTGAAAACAGTTCAATATAACGTATTTAAAAACCACCTTTAAGTTACCCTCACAATCAGTAAACTTTATGAGCTCTTTTGTGTAATCCTGTATATCAACTATAACATTTATACACACCATATAATTTGCAGACATTTAGTAAAACTTAAAAACGCATATCATAATTGAAAATATATTTCATCTATCCATCAGCTAGCATCGGTAATATAAAGTACTTCGGATAAGAATATAAGATTTGAAATATTTTGTGTATCCCTGTAAATGCTGTGCACTTCATATTATGCATTAAATATTACGTCTCAGCGCCGTATATCATTTTTATGATATTTGAAATCGTTCAACATAATTAAAATATGTTGCAAACAATCCCCTCTTTATTATTGTATAATGGAATTATTTTAATAGGCTCTGTAAATGAATAGTAATTATTATTTTCATTGCATATTACTGTTGCATTTGCGAATACATGCAAATTTGAATAGGCTTGAGAGGGTGTAAAAACTTTAAAATTCATTTGAAACGATTTTTTCCCATAGGCCGTAATACACTATATTGCCATTGATTATGGGACACTTGCGATTTTAGACATTTTACTAAATATCTAGAAAAATACATGAGGAATCATCTCGAAACTCTTAGTGTATAAATATAATAGTATAAGTCATACATCTCCCTGAAGATTTTTTCCCGAAACTCCAAAGGGGACCGTCAACAAATTAAAAAAGAATGAATATCTTTTGAATAACCCTGTCAAAACTAATGTAGCAAAAGCGCTCAAACTCTAGATTGTGATTGAATGCCTTATTGTAATAAGCCTTGTTCATTTTTATGCAAATAGCATGCATACTCGCAGAGTAATTAAGGTTTTTATAAAAATGATCCCAAATTTTTCCAAGTTTTTTCCTTATAATTTTCAGAGTTCTTAATATAAAATATTTTTTTTTCCAGAAAATATGACAAACAACATTGCACACAGTACCCTGTAATCAGAATTAAAAAATAATAAAAATTCTATAAAAAATGAGTTGGTTTATTAAATAATTTTTTACTGCGCATGCGTCAACGATATCAAAATTTCATTTGCATATTATGTTAGCTAAATGTATAGAGCAACTTTTGTGAAAGTCACAAAATCATAACTTGAAAATTCTGACAATAATCGTCAATTGAATAAGTCGAAAATCCATTATTCTCAAAATGAAGCAAAAACAAGAGGGGTTGTATCCATATACACTATATTGCCATTGATTATGGGACACTTGCGATTTTAGACATTTTACTAAATATCTAGAAAAATACATGAGGAATCATCTCGAAACTCTTAGTGTATAAATATAATAGTATAAGTCATACATCTCCGTGAAGATTTTTTCCCGAAACTCCAAAGGGGACCGTCAACAAATTAAAAAAGAATGAATATCTTTTGAATAACCCTGTCAAAACTAATGTAGCAAAAGCGCTCAAACTCTAGATTGTGATTGAATGCCTTATTGTAATAAGCCTTGTTCATTTTTATGCAAATAGCATGCATACTCGCAGAGTAATTAAGGTTTTTATAAAAATGATCCCAAATTTTTCCAAGTTTTTTCCTTATAATTTTCAGAGTTCTTAATATAAAATATTATTTTTTTTAGAAAATATGACAAGCAACATTGCACACAGTACCCTGTAATCAGAATTAAAAAATAATGAAAATTTTATAACAAATGAGTTGGTTTACTAAATAATTTTTTACTGCGCATGCGTCAACGATATCAAAATTTCATTTGCATATTATGTTAGCTAAATATATAGAGCAACTTTTGTGAAAGTCACAAAATCATAACTTGAAAATTCTGACAATAATCGTCAATTGAATAAGTCGAAAATCCGTTATTCTCAAAATGAAGCAAAAACAAGAGGGGTTGTATCCATATATTCATTGATTAGTGTCAATATAGAATACACAATATGGGATGTACTACTGCATTTGGATAAAATCCCACATTCTTTTGCTTCATTTTGGAAACAACGGATTTTGTCCTTTTTCTATAGACGATTACTTTCAGAATTTTCAAGCTATGATTTTGAGACTTTTACAAAGGTTGCTCTATGCATTTAGCTAACATAATATGCAAATGAAATTTTGATATCTTTGACGCATGCGCAGTAAAAAATTATATAGTAAACCTACTCATCTTTCATACAATTTTTACTATTTTTTAATTCTGATTACAGGGTATTGTGTGCAATGTTGTTTGTCATATTTTCTGAAAAAAATATTATTTTATATTAAGAACTCTGAAAATTATAATGAAAAAACTTGGAAAAATTTGGGACCATTTTTATAAAAACCTTAATTACTCTGCGAGTGTGCATGCTATTTGCATAAAAATGAACACAGTGTATTACAATAAGGCATTCAATCATAATCTAGAGTTTGAGTGCTTTTGCTACATTAGTTTTGACAGGGTTATTCAAAAGATATTCATTCTTTTTTAATTTGTTGACGGTCCCCTGTGGCGTTTCGGTAAAAAATCTTCGCGGAGATGTATGACGTATACTATTATATTTATACACTAAGAGTTTCGAGATGATTCCTCATGTATTTTTCTAGATATTTAGTAAAATGTCTAAAATCGCAAGTGTCCCATAATCAATGGCAATATAGTGTATTCATTGATTAGTGTCAATATAGAATACACAATATGGGATGTACTACTGCATTTGGATAAAATCCCTCATTTTTTTGCTTCATTTTGGAAACAACGGATTTTGTCCTTTTTCTATAGACGATTACTTTCAGAATTTTCAAGCTATGATTTTGAGACTTTTACAAAAGTTGCTCTATACATTTACATAAAATAATATGCAAATGAAATTTTGATATCTTTGACGCATGCGCAGTAAAAAATTATATAGTAAACCTACTCATTTTTCATACAATTTTTATTATTTTTTAATTCTGATTACAGGGTACTGTGTGCAATGTTGTTTATCATATTTTCTGAAAAAAAAAATTATTTTATATTAAGAACTCTGAAAATTATAATGGAAAAACTTGGAAAAATTTGGGACCATTTTTATAAAAACCTTAATCACTCTGCGAGTGTGCATGCTATTTGCATAAAAATGAACACAGTGTATTACAATAAGGCATTCAATCATAATCTAGAGTTTGAGCGCTTTTGCTACATTAGTTTTGACAGGGTTATTCAAAAGATATTCATTCTTTTATAATTTGTTGGCGGTCCCCTATGGCGTTTTGGTAAAAAATCTTTACGGAGATGTATGACGTATACTATTATATTTATACACTAAGAGTTTCGAGATGATTCCTCATGTATTTTTCTAGATATTTAGTAAAATGTCTAAAATCGCAAGTGTCCCATAATCAATGGCAATATAGTGTATATCGGAAAACTTTTGACTAACGCTGGAAATAAACTAATCAGAGTAGCAACTTCATTTTCAATAGCGTTCGTGCTAGGGTAAACATCATCAACATATAAAAATTTCATAGCAATCCGAGCATATTTACGGGAGTTAAAGTGCGGACAGATGGCCATCCGGCCAGACGAACAGACAAACTGAATGCATAAACCCTTTTCAAATTTATTGGAAACTGTTAAAAAAACGAAAACATTCTTCTACAATTTCATACCTTACAACACAGTGAGGTAAGCTACATTTCTAGTTTTTTTTCATAGTCTAAGTAAATTTAAACATACATGTACATTTTCTTTCTTTTATATTAATTAAATTAATAATGTTCTATAGTAAAACAGTTTGGCATTTACTTTCATTTAAAAAAAAAATTCATCAACATTTGTACAAATTCGATTATCCGGTATATTCGCTTACTGGGAATGACACAATTTCCGATCATCTTGGTTAATTTATTTGTGTGAATCTACTGTATACAAGTTTTCTCTAACCAGCACATGTATGCGATTAATTCAGTAACAGTACGTTACAGTCAAATACTAAATATTTTGCTACAAATATTAGAAATTCTCGATGATTAAAATTATTTTCCTTAATCTGAAAATATCGTGATGCAATATTATTTTAAAAAACTCATAACATCTAGAATTTAAGAGTAAATTGGTCGGATGTTGAAATTAGGAATAAAATGCAAGATGTAAGCATGTTAAAATCCCAGTCTTATTTATACATTACTTAATAAGCTAAAAACAAAAAAGTAAATTAATATAGATAACTTTTAAAATTTTTGTTTTTCTTATTTTCTATATAAACAAGTAAATGTGTTTGGAATGTGACCTTTATGAAATATGCATTTTACACGAATAATCATAGATAATATACAGAATGCTGTATATGTATTTTTCATTCGAAAGTAAAATCCCTGTCGGCTGGGCCAACACGCACTGGATGATTTCGAAGTTAAGTACTAATTTCATCAACAAAAACTGAACGAAACATAGAGATTATCCAAGCTTAACAATTGTATTTTGTTGTTTTTGATGAGTTTTTAATTTCATTTTTCTGCAAGTGTTGGTTTTTATAATAAACTTTTATTCCAAAAATAAAATCCCTATCGGCTGGGCCAACACGCACTGGTTGATTTCGAAGTTAAGTACCAATTTCATCAACATAAACTAAACCAAACATAGAGATTAACCAAGCTTAACAATTATATTTTGTTGTTTTTGATGAGTTTTTAATTTCAGTTTTCTGCAAGTTTTGGTTTTTATAATAATCATGTCGATAAGGTATTTTTTTTCTCCAAACTCAAGTTCATATTATTAAAAAATCGTCCCTGTAAAAGCTATAGATAATATTAAGAATACTTATATAATAGATTAAAATCGTGTATTGATTGTTTCAATCATATTACATTTCAATTTTGATATTTATTTCATTAAGAAACGAACGTTCTTAATAAAGCAACTATATATACAACGTCACTGAGAGTTCCCAAAACTTTTCATTACGCTGCTGATAGTTTTTTATCACCGTAGTGGCAAATTAATGGACATGTGATATTTTTCTTCTAGAACAACTTCTCCTTTTTATATATTTTATTTATTTATTTTAAGTAACAGTTGTTTTTATCAAAAACTTGTCAATATAAAAGTTGTACACAATTTTAAGGAAATATATAATACATTTAAGTGTATTTGCAATGCTATGAATTGACAAATTTATGATTATTTCCCTCTTCAACTAACCAACTATTTTTGGTTTTTATTTTATTTTTATTTATTTATATATTTATGTATTTTTCTGTAAAAGCTGGCCCTGTCGAAAATTTCTCAATCTAAAATTTCTAGATAAAATTTAGACGCTTTTTAACAAGTTTAAATGGATTTGATAACTTGTGAAATGACGAAGTTATGATTTTTTTTCTTAAAACCTTATTTTTTGCACATTGAGGCAGTTTTTTATATTAAAAATCTGTCATACATAATTTTTTTATATTTTTCTGGTGATAATAATAACTTTAAACTGATTTGATGTATATCATAATTAAGAGATTATCGTGGTTTCCCAGGTTTCCCAGGAACTTTTTCGATTTCCTTCCCCTTCGTTCCATTTTGCCTAATAACCCCTTTGGAACGACGGTCTTTTACAGAATTTTTTAACTGTTATCATTGGTTATTAAAACGGAAATTCTTGCCTTACTAAAACGCGAAAATATTTGGATTAAATAAGATAATATTTCAATTAAAATTTTACTTGTGACAGTAATCAAGGATTCTGAGCATCTTAACTGCATGTACTGGTCGCCCATTCCCAAGGGGCTAATGAATTTGATCCAGATTTCCTATCCCTTTATTTTCTGTATTAGTTTTGAAGATATAAGTACAGGGTTAAGGAAATTTCCTTGTCTATAAAATAGTGACTTATATCCATATAATTATAAAGATAGAAAAATGGATAAAGATAAATAAATAGATAGATAAAGTTTGAACTCTGGGTAGTTTTGGTTTGTAGGGATCATGATCGCTGCAGGTCTGCAAAATTAATTCCGGTATTCAAATATAAATTAGTATGTAATAAGTAGCATTTTGTACAAAATATACTTAAAACGCAACATTAGAAATTTCCTTTATCTTTGGATTTAAGTTAGGATGCCAGAAACTATTTTTTTATTCATTTTGTAGAGCTTTTAAAAAATAATCTCTGCCATACACTTGTACAATTATATTTTCAAGAGGTATTTACTAAAAATGAAAATGTTTGCAAATTGTGATACACTTGAACAAAAACATAGTCACTAAAGTTTGGCCCATGATCAAAATTTAAAATGATATAGCAGTTTAGATAAAAAGTGCAATTCGGATAAAAATATTTCTTTTTTATTTCCTTAAAGCAAGATATTCTTGTATCATCATGTGAAACCATTATTCCAAAGGCAACCATTCTGAAAATATATTGAATTTTGTGGTTTTGGATTTCTCCCAGATAAGTTAAAAGTAAGATAAAGAGAATAATATACAGAATACTAAAAGACAGGAAAAACGAAAACGATCAATATCTCATGTTCATTAGTTCTCAGGATGAGATCATAGGCAATTTAGTTTCTTCAGATATGAATGTTATTCTATTAAATATGCATGCACCATGTATGCATATAAACAAGAAGAAAAATTCTTAAGTTTAATAAATACATTTGGTACCTAAATTTATATACGATAGTTATTTTACATTGCATTTTACATTTCTTAAAGTTGCACAAAATTCATTTTTTCAGTACTCAATAATGAGATACATTACACTAAATATAAATATTAGTTAGCCACCACATTTTATTAATTTCTAAATATGTATTAAAAATTTATATGATTCAGAGAAACTTAATATTTCATGGTATGGAATAGAAAAAAATCCGAATTAATAATAATAATAAATCTAAATATAACTTGCTTTCATTTATTAGAAATAAAATACTTTTCTTGCATTTTTATTCGGATTCAAATATTTACAAATGGATTCTTCTGTAATTTCTATGCAATCAATTGTTTCGAAATTCTGAAATGGACTGTATAAAATTTTAAATGGAATATTTTAAGAATCTTGGTAATATGTTGGGAGATTTAGAAAAGATATCATCGTTTATGAAGAGAATTTGAGTTACGTATGACTAAATAAAGGATATTAAATATTGCCCACAGTGGCTTTCAAATAATTAAAGTGAAATATATATGTTTGAAATATTGCAAGCTTTGCAGTAATAATAATAAGAAAATGCAGAAGTATTTTTTCAACTAAATTTGATTTTTATTTTTTATTATAATTCCTATTGTTTAACGTTTCATCTATTAAAGCATGTCCTACTTAGAAGTAAATGTACATATTAGGGTTGTTCAAATAACAAATTACGAAGCGCCGTAAAAACGAAACCGAAATTTGGATATGCCGCTTTGGAATTACATAGTCAAACACCGACGGACACTACTGAATATCTGGAGTAGTTTTACGCACGCATAGACGCCTGCGCATTAGGAAGGGGGAGAAGCAGGCAGTAATGTGTTCCGCTCAATTAACGCGCCAGTAGCAAAATTCTAAAAAATAGTCACGTTTTAGCATTATTGACTCTAGCTGCGAAGTTGTTGTCATCTTGGCATGTTAGGTTGGCGCATTTCTAGAGGTTTCTGAAATTTTCAAAATCCCTGAAATTTTCGAAATCTCTGAAATTTTCAATTTACAATACAAATGTAATTTCTATTTCATTTTTATAATTGCAAGCAAACATTGACTAAAAATAAAGATAAATGTAAATTAATAATGTAAGTTAATGATTTTAATAAATTAAATGTTAAGTTATGCTTTTGTTTTTTATAGAATTAATCTTATTTAATAAGAAAAAATTATATAAAATATTACGATCGTTTCGATATCTTCAATGCATAAATCATTGTTAAAAATTGATAAATGCATGATTTTTCTTTTTCAGGTCACATTGTGAAATGTGTGCTCCATAATGCACCATAATAATCTTAATATATAATTTAAAATAAATAATCCTTTAATTGTAGAACATTAATATGTTATTCATTTTTATACAATAATATTTGTAATGGACACCTTAAAGAATTTTTTTAAAAAACTATTTTTAATTAATAGTTAAAATGTTTACATTCCAGTGTTTTCAGTATTCCATTAATATATTAATAATAATTAAAATAGTTACACAAAACAGACTTTCGAACACTGTGAGACTGAGTGGAAAGTGCGCCTAATCTAAAAACGTCAAAACGACAAGACAACAACATGTATGATGCATTACTGATAACAACCAATGAGAACGCAGGTTAAGCCAATAATGCTAAAACGTGACTATCTTTAAGAAATCTCGCTCGGTAGGACGTGTGTGGGCATCATGGCTTACCCATTTCAAATTTCGACGAATGAAGAACAGCAAGGTGTTAACAGATTTCATGCTACACCAGGCATTAAATCGCTGTTCCTCGATCTTCAAATTTTGCAATAGGACAGCCATGATACCCTGCACGTACTGCCACGTCAATTGAGCGGAAAACATTCCTGCCTGCAACCCCCCCCCCCTCTTTCATATGAGGGCGAACAACCACGCTGTATACTCCAATCGCGTCACTTAAGGCCTGACTACATAATCCCAAAGGGGAATATTTAAATTTCAACCGGATTCATTTTTAAGACGTTTCGTACCTTTTCATTTGAAAACCTCTAATATATGCAAGATGGAACTCTCGAACAAAGACGCGTTTCAAGAGAATACACAATAGAATGTCACGTGTTAAGCGAAGATTTATATAAAGTTGAAGGAAATAGGCTTATTTAAACTTTTAATCGTCTAAATGAGTTTTAGAGCTTTCATTTACATGTTTAAGGTAGAAAATTATGTCTAATAAGTAGATTAAAATTTAACTGTATTCAACTTTAACCAATTGTTTTTGTTTATAGGTTCGAATGGAATAATAACTGAAAGTACATCTAGACTCAAACATGACTTTTTTTGTCGTTTAATACATCACAACCAAAAAATAAAATTATAAAAATAGTTTTCTCTCTATTAATTTTTTAAATACAATCCAATTGTTAAAATCATATTTTTAGTACGTGTGATAATGAGTACCGCAATGTAATCGGTCCTTAGAAACATAAGAAAAAATATATTCATTTAAACTTTGTATAAAAAATTTTATTAGCCTAGGAAAAAGTTTCAGAAATAATAAAAACATAGAAAAATTATATAATCGGTGTCGTATTTGTTTAATCTTTAAGAGCTTTATTTTTTCTGTAACATGTATTATAAATCATAGTAGTGATATAACATACAATTTAAAACTTCTCTAACAATAGGTGTAAGTAAATTCATCTCTTATGTTAATTTTCATGCCGTATCTGAGGTTTGTTACTTCGTCTATCTATCTCTACTTCAGTGTAAACAGCAATATAATTTTAGGAAAATAATGTTAATGACAAATAGTGTTAGGAAGCCGGATAAAAGGAGTTTTGCAGTCGTGTTAATTTAACATGTAACTCAAATACCTACCACTATTTCCGATTAGAAATGTCAGTTAATCTGTTGTTAAAGTAAATACTTTAATCTGACTTTTAACACTTTTAAGCTGAAAAACAGACAAACAAACAAACAAATAAATAAAAAAAATAGATAAACGAAAATCAATTCGCATCTTGGTCAATGAATTCGCGTCTTAAGCGTAATATTTTGCCTTCAAGACCGAAAATCGATTGCGTATTCAGCGGGATCACGCAATAACCGTTCGCATACAAACGGAAAATTTTTACATTAGTTTTATCTTCAGTGTTCAAGATATTATGAATATTTCGCATACTAAGCGAGATAGCGCATTAACCGTGAGTGTCTTAACTGGGTTCGATTGTAACCCTAAATATTGTTGTTACTAGGTCAAAGGTTCAATACTCTTTAAAGAGTTTTTAAACATTTTAACTTTTATGTTTCGCTTATTACAACTGTCTTGAAATTAGTTAACAATATTTTTTTGCTTAAATTGTTCATAAATAATAAAAAATAGGCATAATAGACTTCTTCAAGTCCACTCAGATTCAAACCAGAAATTGTGCAGATTTCTGGTTATTACTTTATTGACTATTTTTAAACAATAATTTGAATTTTATCATACAATAAAACATAAAATGAAGGCTTGCCATATAGTAAATAATAACGTAAAATAATAAGTTAAAATGATAAAAAGTAAGATAATTAAAAAAATATTACTAGTAAAGGACAAATAAATAATTAATCCGTAATTAATTATTTAATTAAACTTTCCTCATAAAGGTATCCAATTAATTCACATCAAAATCATCTATTAAGGAAGATTTGTTTCAAAAATTGCCTGCCTTAATAACAAAAAAAAATTGATTAATATATAAATATATTTGAGAAAAAGATTTTATTAATCATAGATATCAACAATGATTTAATTATTTTAATAAATAAAGGGCATATCCGGATAATCATTGAAAGCATGCAACTCAAACTTAAACTTGCACTTAAGTTTAATTTGCAGCTTAAAATTTAATTTACATTTAATGCAGCTTGTTTTTAAAATAATTGCCTTGTCATAGGTACAATCACCTACGATCAAAAGAAAAACTATTTGTTGTACCTTTGACCAAAATATTATTATTTATCATTATTATTTAATATCATATTATTTAACTACTAAATTTTGATTACTGAATACTTTTAGCATACATATCATTTTTATTGTTTTTATATGCATTGTTATACAAGTATTATGATATTATTTTTTACGTGTATTTGAGATATACTTGTGTTATATTATATGTATGAAACAATTATATATTTTATAAGCATTCAACATTGAAAAAAAAAAAATATTTCAAATAGCAATCACAATCATGCGCACCAAACTATTTTATATCAAAGTTCTATGTCGGGAATGCTGCGGGCACTATATTCCTCAATAAATGATTTCTGAAGCCCTTGCGAATAATTTATTTTACTGATTTTTAAATTAGATTAATGATTTTTAAAAATAAATAATGTGTGATTTCTTTTGTTAACCAGTTCCAAGTCAAATTACTTCTGTTCCGAAAGTGTCAAAATGATTGAAAGACAAAAAGAGTTTTCGAACAAAAATTACTTGAAAGTTAAAGAAAACATTTCATCACGTGTATTATAAAAGAAAAATTTAAATTCAAAATAATAGTGAAATTGTTGCATTTACGGATTAAAATTTGATATTAGAAATAATGTTTCTTACTATTCTTCTAAGGGTTATAAGAGAGATTAAGATTATTGTGCCCTTCCTTTACAAAACATTGGAAAAGTTTCTCTGAGAAAAAGTTTACGGTGATTTATTTTAAAGCTGCAAATTATTGTCTCTTATAGTTCTTTAGTCGGGTCCTAATGACTACCACCGTTAGAAGTACCTTCGTCATTTAAGAAGTATATAACATAAAGCCTGCCCCTACTATTAGAGCATGATAATTGTAGGTAAAATCTTCCAACAGTACTTCAGAATAGTAGATATTTCGCCTTATATTTAAAAGAAAGTCTGAATTTATGAAAAGCGACCATTCCTGTTCATTATAAGAGTATACATTTAGCTTTATCTAGATAGAAGAGTTTGGTTTAGAGTTTGATTTTAGGTAATGGGGATCTGCCGGTACTAAAGTGAGATAATACTGATACATGCTTTTAGTCATGATTAATAATATCTGTACATATTTTAATAAAAAATATATTACTTGAGAGAGGTGTTACAAAAAATTAAAAAGAAGTAACATTGACAGGTTTTGGATCTATATAATAAGAACCATAATCATAATCATAATAAAAATAAAAATAACAAATTGGAAATTGCACGTGAAGCGTAGCAAATGAGATGCGTTCGTACGATAACGAAGTTTTAAAAATATTACTCTCATATATCAATCTCTTAAAATTGTAAATAGTGAATTACAATTTAAACGCTCATCAAACAATTTTCTCCCTTTACCATTATGTAATGGAATACTTTTGTGTGGCCTTGTAAATCAATAACAAATGTTCTTCGCACTACAGATTATGCAAAATGTATATTATAATATGTACTTTATAGTTGCACATAAATTTTATTAAGTTCGAATGAGTGTAACACCATTAAAATGCATTTGAAACATTTTTCCCCATTGACCGTAATGTAACGGAATACTTTTGATTGTCCCTGTAATTTATTTATGCACCCGATTATCAAAAAAAATTGAAATAACTCGACAAAATTATGTAATAATTATGTATTTTAAGTTTCAAACGATTCGGTTGGGTAGTTTTTGCGTTGTTATATGCAGACAGACAGACGGTCGTACTGAACGACCACTATAGGTGCTACGTATTTACATAATTACGAATGCACCTAAAAATTGTCTTACGGTCAATACAAATGACACGCGACAATGTGATATAAACGAAAACCACACGCGGTATTGTAAAAAATTCTCATAGTCGCGTGTCCTTTGTATTGTGTGTGAGACGATTTTTATTTTTATCATGATTATGGCTCTTATTAGATGGATCCGAAACATGTCAATGTTATTTATTTGTAATTTTTTGTAACACCTCTCTCAAGTAATATAAATTGTTTATTAAAATGTTTATATAAAAGATGAAGTTCTTAAAATCTTGTGATTAAAAAAAATCTAATGGATTTAATAAAAGTTTTATCATAATAAAAAGTTTTGGAAATATATTAAGTAAATTAAATTTTTTCAATATAGCAATGATGACGTGCAATTCTTTTTACGGTAAGGTTAAACAGGCCTGCCTTCTATTACTGTGCAATATTTTTTTATTACAATTACAGGACACTACTACATGTTTTCTGCCCAAAACGTTACAACCGAATGGAATTGGTCTTGTTCATATATATTTATCGAGTAGTAGCTCGATCTACAACTGATCTTTAAAAAATATGCTTTTTAAAAAAAATACTAACAGACTTAAAAAAAAAGCGGTAAAATGAATTAAATAATTATTTAAAATTCTCTAATGACAAAATGTTATCGAATAACTAAAAATCTGAAATCATGTGTCGGCATAAAAATGATAAATTTAATATGTACAATCTAATGTCCAACAAACAAGGGTTTTCGAGAGAATATTTTTTAAAAGAGAGGAATTTTCAGATTTATCATTTAATATACGAATATATACATTTTTAAGTAATCAATTACTTTTTGAAGTTCGGTGCAAAACTACTCCCATTGATAACGATTAAGCAACGAATTTCCTGAAGAAATATATTATTTTTTCCGATTTTGTATCACCTTTTCCATCATTAAAAGAGTTTTGCACCGAGCTTCAAAAAGTAATTGATTACTTTTAAAATGTATATATCCGTATAGTAAAGGATAAATCTGAAATATAATAAATGATAAATCTTTGAATTGAATCTTCACGGATTTAAAAAATGGATTCAGAATTCTACAGTATTCCTTTCCAATAGACTCTATCACATATTTCATCAAATACAGCGCCTCTATATGAATGCTGCGACATACGATACTCACACTATATTTACACAGACAACGTTCGCCTAAACTAAGGCAAACTTAAACATTTTCTTTTCCAGAATGCGGCGTTAGTCGCTTGAACAAGGGCGTGTCCAGCACAACTTATCGGTTACTTACCGATTGTAAATAAGTACGAAATGGAAATCAAGGAGAAGTGTGACGTCAGCTGCAATTCAACAAAGTAGTTTTCATTGGTGCCACAATTCGCTTTCGTACTGCTCTACAATCGGTCGGTAACATTGATTAATTTGGTAAGTTGCGCTGAAAACGCCTCTTGTTCGTTTACACTACAACACAGTAAAAAATATGACTATATTGCTGCATCGTCACTCCCCCGCTTTTATAGAATATCACTCTTTTGGCCAATGAGAATGCTCCACGATAGCCTGAAGTAGTCGTTTTTTATAAAAGCGGTGGAGTGACGATGCAGCAAAATAGTCATATTTTTTACAGTGTAGAAATCTGCTATGCAGGCAGCGATAAAAATATGTATCCTTTAAATGTGCAACGATGGTACTGAAATCTACAGTACTGATCGCAGCAACATCTGCGAGATTTCCTAATACATTGCCTAGATTAGCAAAAGTTTTGCAGTTTTAGAAAAAACCGCAGATGTCACTGTTATATTTAGATTTCATCAGCATCGTTGCATGTTTAAGGATACAATATTTTAGCGCCTTTTTTAAGTAATACTGAGGTAGCCGCACTGTAAAAAAATATGACTATTTTGCTGCATCGTCATTCCACCGCTATTATAGAAAACGACATCTTCAGGCTATCATGGAGCATTCTCATTGGCCAAAAGAGTGATATTCTATAAAAGCTAGGGAGTGACGATGCAGCAAAATAGTCATATTTTTTACATTGCGATTTCTACGCTATATATTATTAGTGCTATAGTTTATACGAGTGGTACACTGTTAAAAATTTATAACTTTTGCTGCATCGTCACTCCATCGCTTTGATAGAATATCTCTATTTTGACCAATGAGAATCCTCCATAATACATTTAAGTAATCGTTTTCTGCACTGTAAAAAATTGTCCTTTTTGCTGCATCACTCCATTGCTTTTATAGAATATCTCTGTTTTGACCAATGAGAATGCTCCATAATACATCGAAGTAATCATTTCCTATAAAAGCGATGCAGTGATGATGCAGCAGAAGGGTCAAATTTTTTACAGTGTATACAAGCGGTGGAGTGACGATGCAACAAAATTTTCAAACTTTTAACAGTGTAAGTCATTAGCTTGGCAATAGTAACTAGCTCGTGAAGATAACTTGCGATATCTATTTGTTCAAAATCGTATCAATAAATCAATTTTAATACCTCGTATGCCGCCATGCTGTCTCCCTATATGAGTGTATTTAAACGGTGGATTTTCAGGTATTCGGTATCTACACTGTTAAAAATCTGCTGCATTTTGCTGCAACGCACTCCACCGCTTGTATATAATATCTCTATTCCAACCATTTCACGGCCAAGTAACCGTTTTCTATACAAGCAGGGGAGTGCGTTGCAGCAAAATGCGGCAGATTTTTAACAGTGTACTTTTGATGTCTGTTATGCTCGATGTGGTCTTTTCACTGTAAAAATCATGACTATTTTGCTGTATCGTCACTCCCCCGCTTTTATAGAATAACACTCTTTTGGCCAATGAGAATGCTTCGTGATAGCCTGAAGTAGTCGTTTTCTATAAAAGCGGTAGTGTGACGATGCAGCAAAATAGTCATATTTTTTACAGTGTTCTGTTTGTGTGATGATTTAAACTTTTATACAACTACACTGTGAAAAATATGACTATTTTGCTGCATCGTCACTCCCCCGCTTTTATAGAATATCACTCTTTTGGCCAATTAGAATGCTCCATGATAGCCTGAAGTAGGCGTTTTCTATAAAAGCGGTGGAGTGACGATGCAGCAAAATAGTCATATTTTTTACAGTGTAGGGTGCTTTAAAGAAATTCTTTGGCATCAGGAACAGAACAATGGGCAGAAATCGAGGAAATAACTCAGTCTGCAGGTATTATTGCATTAAGTTAACATGGTGCAGTTATATAAAAAAAAACAAGCAATAGGTAGACCAACAAAACACGCTGTACGCATGAGGAAGAAGCGTTTACTGGAATCAAATAGGGATAAAAGGTTGCATCTTCAGAAAAGGAGACAGAAATATGCTATTAAATGTACACTGTAAAAAATATGACTATTTTGCTGCATCGTCACTCCACCGCTTTTATAGAAAATGACTACTTCAGGCTATCACGGTGCATTCTCAATGGCCAAAAGAGTGATATTCTATAAAAACGGGGTGTGACGATGCAGCAAAATAGTCATATTTTTTACAGTGTAAATCAAAAACTGTCGACTTACTTCCTTTTGTATTGGTATGAGCCTTCCGGTTTGGTGGATAACAGAACTTGACCGGGATCCAAATAGATTCCGCGCTGTTATCGAAATCAGAAATTGCTCATCATTTCTGTTATCTCCCAATCAAAAACCTGCATTTTTGGTAACAATTTACTATTTTAAGTAGGCATTCTATTTAAAATCTACAGCTGCAGCTGCATCATCACTCCAATGCTTTTATATAAAACAGTTAGTTTATTATGTATGGAGCATTTTTTATTGGTCAGAGTAGAGATACCCTATACAAACACTGGAGTGATTATGCGGCTATAGCTATAGATTTATCACACACTGTAAAAAACATTGAGCCCTTTTCTGCATCGTCACTCCATTGCTTATATAGGAAACGATTATTTCGCTGTATGATAGAGCATTCTCATTGGTCAAAACAGAGATATTCTATAAACGCGATGGAGTGACAATGCATATATATAGTTTCTTATTGGTCAATCTGTTTTAGGAAAATTCGCAAAGCCTATCTGTATCCCGACCTTTTTTCAGTCCAGATTTTGCATGTTGTAGAAAAAAGATCTTATATCTACACTGTTGAAAATCTGCTGCATTTTGCTGCAACGCACTCCCCTGCTTGTATAGAAAACGGTTACTTGGCCGTGAAATGGCGCTTTCTCATTGGTTGGAATAGAGATATTATATACAAGTGGTGGAGGGCGTTGCAGCAAAATGCAGCAGATTTTTAACAGTGTATATATGAGTAATTGCCTGAAAAATGAACGCTTTTAATTGGATGATTGCTTCAAAAACAATTTGAATTTTTAAAGTTTTTATTTTTAAAAAAGTTCTAATCATCAGAATTTAATGAAATTAAAATGGGACCACATGGGTATCTTATGCTTTCAAACAAAAAAAGAATTATCAAAATCGGTTCATATTTAAAGAAGTTATGAGTGAACAACAAATACATACAGGTCGAAATCATAACCTTCTCTTTGAAGTCGGTTAAAAAAGTCAATTGAAGTCAAATTCTTAGTGAAAAAACATATGCAAGTTTTATATTTTAATTTTTCGCCATATAACTTTTTTATTGCTAAATGAAAATAATATGTTGGTGAAAAATATTTTTTGATAAATAACTTTATTAAGATTTAGCTTTTATCTTGAGATGTGGGAAATCTGCACTCCTTAAAGTAATGTAAATACTTAGGCAGCTCTCATAAAAACCTATTTCTACACATCCCACCAATGCCTTTTATGCATAAAATTATATTAACTATAAAATCTAAGTAATATACATATAACAATTGATCATTGTATCCAACTTCTGGGAATCTTAGATACATATATTAAATTTTCATTTTTGCTAAATGTTTGTCAAAATTAAACTTATACTTTTACAACGGTTCCTTAAAAAATAGTTTGATTAATAATCTTCAACAATTCAAATCTTTGTTGCTCTGGGTTATTTATGCAACAAGATTCCATGAGAAGCAGTTAATCTTTGATGCTTATTTCTGCTAATTGAAAATTTAGAAGACACATAATGTCAAACATCTGATACTCACACTTTTAAAAATACAAACAGGAAGTTTATTTACACAAAAAGCACATAAAAACATAACATAAATATCAGAGATGCAAGTCCTGCTCTACAAATGGTTGATTTTCATCTCTAAATTTAAAGAGTATTCTTCGACTTCTGTTGAAATTTTGTTATTAAATAAGGTGAGGAATACCATACAAATTTAAAGATAGTAATAAGCCATTTCTAGAGCAGCGCTTGCATCCCTTTCTAATACACATACTAACTTGTAACATACTTCGATAAAAATTAGCATTGAGCAAATATTAATCTAAGTTTCAGCATGCAAACTGCGTCAATAATTTTCATTGAATAACATCTCAATTTAAACTTAATAATCAACATAATTGGTTTAATTATTCTTATTTTTTTTTCAATATACATTTAATTAAATATTCAACACCATTGTTGGCAAGGGTTTCATCACAATAAAAATCCACAATGCAAAATTCAAATATACAACAGGCAGAAAAGAGAATAAATGAACGATTTTTTCTTCTTAAAATCAACTGTGTAGATCGATTGGAGTTTAATCCACCTAGTTGAGGAATAATGCAATGTTCTTTGAGCACACACTATTTACAAGATTTGTACTGTCATATCATTTCGAATTAATTCTACTGGGATGCTTCTTTAAGCAGTATTCACATAAAAACGGTTTTGAAAAAACTGATTTATTTTTTTTTTTAGATGTAGAGTTTTTTACATTTTAATTGTATAATTTAATCGTTAGATTTTTCCATTATCTTCTTATTGTCCAATTAAAATACATCTGCTTTTTCCTAATGTGCCTTGAATGGATGTTTTTAAGTTTATGTGAGATCAGATATATTAAAGCTCTATGATTGGAGCAAATAACTTGATGTAATTGTCTGTCCTCCAAATCATTAAGCTTCCTTTTTCCAACAAAGTTGAAAAGTGCTTATGCATTCGGTTTGTCTGACCGTCTGTCCGTCTGTCCGCGCTCTAACTCACGTAAATATACTCAGATTACCGTGAAATTTTAGGAAGTTATTGACATTTAACCTAGCACGAACCCTATTGAAAATGAAGTTTCTACCATGATTAGTTTATCTACAGGGAGAATCAAAAGTTTCCCATTACATTACGGGCTATGGGGAAAAATTGTTTCAAAGGAATTTTAAAGATGTTATACCCTGTCAAACATATTAAAAATTTGTATGCTTTTACGAGGTGCATTAAAATATGCATTCTATAAAATATAACCTTCCCTATTATAAAGTACATAGTATTTACAGGGACACACAAAATACTTCTAATATTACATTCTTTCCGAAGTACTGTATATGTATCCGATGATAGCTGATGGATGGATGAAATGCATTTTATTTATGATATGCGCGTTTAAGTTTCACCAAATTTATGCATATTATATGGTGTGTATAAATGCTATAGTTAATTTACAGGGCTACCCCAAAAAGCACGCTAACGTTACTGAATATGAGCATAAATTACTAAAAGTTGATTCTTAAATAAATTATGCATTTTTACGCTGAACTGCATTAAATTTACTAAGAAATGTTTGCAGAACATAAAATGATAAACAAAGACATGCAAAGAATTGGGTACATAGAGCCTATGAATGATAATTTATGAGAAAGAGATTTCAGTTGTTTTAAGAGTGTCTGATGTGTAATAAAGGTACCAGGCAAACTACAAGGCTGAACAAAGTATTCAAGTATTTTTCCATCTATTAGTATAAATTGCTGAAAGAGAAATTTGAAGCTACTAGGCAGTTTTTGCTAAAATAAATTTTCCCATTATACAGTATGTATATTTGCTAACAGATCAAATATAGGGTTGTTCAATAGTACTGGAATACATATTTGGCTATATTTGGCTTTATATCCTTATTTACCTAAATAACGAAGTTTTGTTAAATATTTCATAAAGTGTTGGAAAGTGCTTTACAATCTATGCTTAACGCATGATTTTTCTAACTTGTTATTACTTCGTCGGACGAGTGTCGTGGGAAACGTCTTTTCTGCGTATAGTGTCACAAATTTTATGTCATTCAAACATAAATTCAAGTGTCCTGCTATAATTTAAGAGTCTAGTTATACACATTCTTCTGGGAGGTTGCTGTCATTGGTGGTCCCATTTGAATTTAATTTGAATAGTTCTGTATTGCTTTTATTGATATAATTTACTTTAATTTAGGGATAATATTCCTTGTTTTGATGATAGGATTATAATCCCATCATCTTGAAATAAGCAAGTAAAATGAATATTTTCCATTGCTCTAAATATTAATTGTCCTAATATGAATCATTTAAAGTGCTGAATTAAAGTCATTTTTTATAATTGTATTATTTATCTAAGTTATCAAAACTGTTATTTTTAACTCATACAAAAGAAATCTAAAATAAAAGAGTTACGTCAATACTTGTAATAACAACAACAATATCAACTGTACAACAGTAACATCATCATCTTCAATAACAACAACAATTTGCATGCCACAATAATAGTAGGAGTAATGATGTTAACGATTTAAATCATTTGCCTAAAATATGAATTATATAAACTGTTTAACAATACCTTACAATTATAAATCTAATATTAATTGATTCATAATATAAAATTAATAGTCCATTTAGGCCTATGATCATACATCATAAACATATAATGTTATAATGTATTTTACACTTCAGAATATACCTATCAATATCTTTAAAATATAGTTAAAGATAAGCCAATGAGCCAATAGAGTGATATATGTCCAAGCCAAGCGTCGAACTCGAAATCCTTCGAATCAATATCTTTCAAATATATTTTATAGATTATTCTAAAAACTTTTAAAGACGAAGTTAAGAAAGAAAGTGGTTTATTTTGGAAACAGTTTTATTTTTTAAAAAAGTATGTAAATTAGTTTTATTGCAATATGTTTTAGATAATACAGAAAAAATTCTAAAGTATAAGATTCTTTGTTTAAAGTTTATTCAAAGGAACTTTCATTTTCTTTTCTTGTAAAATTTTAAAATTCTGGCAGACGCACTAACTATGAAAACGTGTTTTGTTTTGGCTGCTATTTTAAGAAAAGAAAAAAGAAGAAAAAAATATGAAAGTTAGTGATGCAGCATGTGCGTTTAGTGAAAATCTATAATATACTAACTTTCCATACATAAAGTTTATTCAATCGTATTTTTTTTAAGAATAGATTATTACAACGTTCTATAAAATGTTTTTAAGTACTGTAACTATATAGATTACATAATTTTAATGAATTTTTCAATAACATTTCAGCAGTGAAATATTTGAATTTCAATCGTATAATGATTCAGTGATTTATGTTTATAATGATGATACTGTTGAAACTTTTAATGATTTATCACATTACTAAGCTTTGAGCCAATAGAGTGATAAATGTCCAAGCCAAGCGTCGAACTCGAAATCCTTCGAATAGCGCTGCAAGTGATCTACCATTTAAGCTATGAAGACGATGCCCAGATTAGCATTTCTTACTGACATATGATGGTAAAGCTGCAGCTGTCTTCACTCTGCTGGTTCTACGGTTAGTTTTCAATGTGATAAATCACTTATTAAATATTCAATGATTTCGATCTTATTTTCACAACTAAAAATTGATTGAAAAATTAATTACAATTATGTAAGTGTCACCAATGCATGATTGCGTTATGTCTCATGTTACGCTGCAAGTTTTGTATGCACATGCACACAAATCCATCTTGTGCTGCTGTTGCAGATTTAACAACATATATGATAGAGATGCTCAGAAAATTGACAGAGAAAATGATATGTGATTGAGAAAAGATAAGCTGGGTATCGTCCTTGTAGTGTAAATGGTAAAGCCCTTGGAGCGCTATTTCAAAGGTTTCGGATTCGATTCCCGCATTGAGCATGCTTTCTACGCTTAGTTAACAGTATGATAAATCACTCAATAAATATTTATGGAATACTTTATTTTTTTTAAATGTCATGGAAACATGTAACATTATGTTCTGTTCACTTTTATTGTGCCAAAGTGACATTTGGATCAGTTTGACCCGAATGTTGAATAGTAACTACAAGAGCTATGTTATCCAAATTATGAGAAAAATATTATTTTTAAAGAAAAATAAATAATGTTTTAAAGAGAATAAACTTCATGCATTTGAAATATAGCGCAAAGAGTATGTATATATGAAAATATATAAGTAAAATTAAATGATTTACAGTATTCTTAAAATGCGACCTCTTTTTTAAGCGCGATTTGGACAATACTCGCAATGCAGTGAAACGAAAAAAAAGTTTTTTACTGCCAGAAAATTATAAAAATTCATTACATTAAAATTTCACAACTTGGTAAATTTTCGTTCTAGGAGAACATAATATTTATTGTTTTACTTGTGGGTACGGAGAAAGTTTTTCGAACTTTAATCTCCTCAGTCCTGATGTCGACTGTAGGAGACATTAAAAAACACACTTTTAAATGATATTAGGTGCTTCTAGAATTTTTATAAATTGCTTCTATGCATTTTTAATAACTGCTTTCATATCATAAACACTGATATATTGGCTGATACATCTTTCGAGATATTGTATTGTAATTTTAAAAGGATTTTTGTAGTCGATCGTAGTATTTGTCTCAGGACTGAGGAGGTTATGGCACTGAAAATAACAAAAATGAAAAAAGATAAATTCTGCAACTTTTAAAAATGTAACTATTTTCATGCTAATTACTTTATTTTTTAAAAGTTAAAGAACAATTTTGAAGTATTTTTGGAATCGGAACTATACATAATAAGCTAGCATTTTAAGAACGATCTATTTTATATTCATTTATTTACTTTTAATCAAAAATTTGCGATGTACCTAAATTGAAATTAATCTTATTTTTATATACACACTTTAGTCATATAAATGTTATCTATCTATATTAGCATTATAAAAAAATACAGGTAGTCTGTTTTGTCGGAATAATCTCTGTAACCAGCAAACTGATTTCAAATTTAATGGTAGCAAATTGATGGTGAAAGTCATTATTCCAATTCACGCTATAATGTCGTTGTCACTTTTTCCAGAGGCTGCAACAGCAATATGATATTTTTGTTATACTAATGGACATGGAAGCTTGAAAATCAGCAAAAAATTGAAATTAGAAAGGGTAAAAAAATTGAAAAACATTCTACATATTTTTAAAATTACGAATTCTATTCACATTTTCTGAAATATAAAAACTTTCAATTTAGCATCATAGAGACTTACAATATGTAAATAATTTCCGGGTTTCTAAATCACTTTCTAAAATACTCAAAATTTAAAAGGGTAAAATGTACAAAAGGCATTATAAAGCATTTTTAAATTATGATCTTTATGGAATCTCAGGAAATACGAAACTCATTTCAGAAGAAATATTGGCAAATTGGTGGTGACAATCCGTGATCTAGTACAAGCTATATATTTATGTTGGTTCCACTAATACCAGGGAGCATATATCGTTAGATTATAAGCTTGAAATAGAGGATAATGTTTATTTTAAGAGGGAAGTGAATAATTTCTATAAAATTCAAATTATGAAATGAAAAGGGAAATAAGCTTCAAAACTTCAAAGTACTTTCTAAATTCCTTTTCTCTCTCTAGAGTGGAGGGATCCTACGTGATGACTCCTATTTTTCAATTATTTACTGTTATTTCTTTCAGATTTATATGATGCAACATGTACCTTAAAGAATTTATAAGCCTATAAAACCAACCCGTTAACTTACGAATTCATAAACACTTGTGTTCGTCACTTCAGTGAATACATTAACCTGTACCGACATGACATGACATCGTAGTGCTTTAGAAGTGCCAATGCAGCCTGGAAAGTCGCAAGCATAACCTCCATCTAAATTTAAAATAGAAGATAACCGATTCTGAACAAAGCACGGTCTAAGAAGCTATAATCTCGAAGTTCTGGTCGAAAGCCTAGAGTCATTTCAGAGTTAGAAGTACGAGGTTTAAATGTAACTTCGAAATATAGGTCGAATAGAGCATCCAAATAAATTTGGTTGCCGCACTATTCGGGTCATTTCAACGACTGGCGTAGGTAAATAACGAAGAATGTAAAGATAGTATGGAACCAATAGGCACAGAAAAGTCATAACATAAGGTAGCCAAGCTCGACTAGCTAATCTCTGAATACATGAAAGTAGGAGGGCCACAATCACATGTCTTACTATTTTTCAGAGACAGTCACCTTGTACCCTTCCACCATTGAAGTATTCCAGGGTATCCGCGGATGGTTCAGTCTTTAAAAAGCTCTGTAGAACACCATAACTCGTCCACACTTTCTGTAAATCAAGTATTTCGGTTTTTTCCTGGATCTAAAGACGGGAGGAAATTAAAGTTAAAGCTAACTAAACTAAAATCGCTACTAAATCTGGGATAATAATTTTGCGAAAAATGCTATTGGTGAGTCATACGCTGTAGGTACTCGAAACAGCTCGTACGCAACTAAATTTCTGAAAAAATCCCTTATTGTCCGGGTATCCACGAAAGACAACATCACTCAGTAGCAGTTGAAAATAGAATGAGCAAAAGTGAGAAAAACAAGTCAATATAACCGGGTTGATGTGAGCAAGCACCTCAGGGCCAATGGGAAATGAGGGAGCTGGGCCTAAACATAAAGTGATGGAAGTTATATGCACAATACTGAACATATAAAATTTTGAAAAGGAATGGGCTATCCTTTCAATTAAAATTAAATAAATGATGTAAAAGGAAGAAAAGGATGACAAAATAATGAATAACAAAAATTATGAAATTCCATTAAAAAGTGATTAAGAAAGTTGAAAACAAGTTTGTTTTCGATGAACAATATTCTACCTGACGTCAAAGGGGGAATTCATTGCTAGAAAAAAATGTCAATGTAGGGAAAAAATAAGAAAATTCACGGTGAATTCTGCGTTTAAATAACTACCGAATGGTTTCTTTGTGAAGTGTTTTAGCATCGGACAAAGTTATCGCCCCAAGTGAGAATTTATCGCCGAAGTTATCGTCCCAAGGCCGTTTCCGGTTTCTCCCAAATCATGTCATAATGACGTAAGGCGTTTAACGAAGGATTTCACATGGTTGGGTCTGATCTGTGAAATTTCACAGCAAGTTTTTTGAATTTCAAGTTTTTTACAAATTATTCAAGTTTCAAGTCAAGTTTATTTGTATTTCAAGTTTTTAATTACAGCAAAGGTAATTTTAATTTTGAGGTCACGAAGAATGATGCCATTACGGACATAACGAGCTATTTTCGCAAAACTACGCAATAGTTTATTCTGGAAGGTTTAAGTTTTTTCTAATCTAGTTTTAAAAGCCCATACACTCGCGACAAATCATAAGTATGATCGACCGAAGGATAGATTTATACAGTAACAATTTATTCTTAATTGACAGGGACCAGTTTCAAGCCAAGAAGAGATTAAAAGATCCCACGACAAGATTTTCACGTCTTCGAGTTTTTGTGATGCTCTTGCACCATAAAATTTAGAATCCAGGTGAATACTTAGGTGCTTATACTCTCAATTGAATAGGTTCATCATTCAATTTAAAAGTTAAGTTAGCATCTGGGATAAAATAGTTATTGGTAAAGAAAAAGGCGGCCCTTTTGGCGAGTTAACTTTAAATTTCCATTTCTTTAACCAAACCGAAATTTTATTTAGGTAATTTTGAAGCTTAGTAAACACTGCATGTGCATGTTTGCGAAGCATGGCTGTGTCGTCGGTGAAAATCACTAAGTTGACATCTGGCAATTTAAGAATGTCATTAACATAGATGTTAAAAAGAGTGGGACCACTGAGAGCGCTTTAGGTATAAATGTGGAGTTACGTTGAGGGTTAGAGTCAGAACTTTCTACTCTCACTACTCTAACTTTAATTACTCTAACAGTGAAGGATGTATTTTTTAAATGATCAACATAGATTTTAATTAATTGAGCCAGATCTCTGAGAGCTATAAATTTGAAAAAAAGAGCGATGTGTCAGACTTTGTCAAAAGCTTTTTGCACATCGAAAAATATTGCTCCTGACACGACACCCGATCTAATCCCGCCAAGAAAAAGTTCCAAAGCCATCCACAACTTTTGATTTGTAGAATGACGTACACGAAAATCGAATTGCTCCGGTATAAACACATCATTAGGTTTAATAACGCGTTAAGGCGGTTTACAAGAACATATTCATAAACATTGGGAAAGCAAAAGAGTATATATACAGATCGAAATCTGGTACGTACGTGGTTATTGTCCACTCCACATTTTTGCAAGGGGACGAAAATAGTCCTTTATACCAATCAAGAAAAATATTAAGAGTGATCATGCAATAAATTTTGGGAACAACGTAAAGAATAAAATTCTAAGATCAGTTAATAAGCATATAATTAGTAATACGGTTAGTAATTCAATCTTTAGTAATTTGGTCGCTCGTTCAATTATTACTACTAATATTACTTAAAATTCTTTATATATAAATTATTTACACATTATATTTACACTTTAATTAAAGAATAAGGATCCAGCGAACACACGATAGGTCTGCTATGATCGCCGATAAAACAAAACAACAGACGATTTTCAAAAGTTGCCAAAACGGCAAACCTAAAGTACAATAGAATGCCCTATAGAAGCGCGCAACATCCATGGTTATGGGGAAACCGTAACATACCGGCCCCCGTTGATACGTGCCAACATTCAACAACAATACTAAATGTAACAATAAACAATTGCAAATAATAGGAATTACAGTTCTACAACCAATAACACACTATTTTCGATAAATTACAATTATACTTCTTTCAACATTATTACTTAAATTATTACTTAATATAAGTTTACCAAAATGCGAAATAGATAATTTATAATACAAACAATAATTACACTTGAATGTTATGCAAGATAATTATCAAATTAACACTCAATAAATGTAACAATCAAATAAATTTAACAAGTTAATAATAGTTAATCAAGAACATATAGAGACGAAGAAACGTAAGTTTACACTTTATGTTATGAAGCTAAGCTACACAATATATGAAGCTAAGAAGTAAAAATTTTTAAAAACCAAAATGAAATTGCTATACATAATAAACAGTTCAAATACAAGTATACAATAATCGTAACTATAATATAATTATTTAAATCTTTCAAAATAAGAGAATTCAGCAATTCTCTAATGGAAGTGGGCAAACTTTTGAGATACACCTCGTAACTATACTTGTTGCTGTTTTAATCTCTAAAACTAACTTTTTTTTATCAGATCTATGTATTACCTTAAGGACACGACCTAATGCCCATTTGCCAGGAGGTAAATTGGCCTCCTTTTGGATAACCATACACCCTTTCTTTAGGTTGTCCTTCTCAATATACCTCCTATTCCGTTGCTGTAAATTAACTAAATATTCAGTGTTCTATTTTTTCTATAAAATTTGGGTCATTTTTGTTAATTTTTGCCAACGGGATACCCTATTATCATTAATTTTGGTCGAATTGGGTTCAAGAATTGAAGTTACGGGTCGAGCTACCAAAAAATGGGCTGTGGTCAAGACTTCAATTTCATTTGTATCTGATGACAATGGTACTAAGCGACGAGAATTTAGAACACCTTTGATTTCGGTGATTAATGTCCAAAATTCTTCGAGCATGATTCGAGAATTGCCCAAAGTTCTTTTGAGATGATGTTTAAAGGATTTCACCACACCCTCCCATTATACACCAAAATTGGGTGCACGAAGAGCTATAAATTTTCAGTCAACAGCCTCGGAAGCCAAAACATTTGACAAAGCATCATCCGATTTGCATACAAGGGCATGTAATATCTTCAACTCTTTATTTGTACCTACAAAAGTAGTGCCATTATCCGACATTATGGTTTAGCTTTTACCTCTTCTAGCGAAAAATCGTTTGAATGTGGCAATAAATGATTCAGATTTTAAATCTGACACTATATCTAAATGGATTGCCTTTGTGGCGAGACAAACAAAAATTACAACGTAAATTTTATTATATATCTCCTTTCTCTAATTTTTGTACTTAATCATAAAAGGTCCACAAAAGTCAATTGAACATTTTTGAAATGGCGGGTTAGTATTTACTAGTACGATTGGCAAATTTCCCATAATTTGATTTGCCCCTATTGATTTGTTTTTGAAACACGTTACACATTTGTGAACTATTTGACGAGCCAAATATCGTCCATTTATTACCCAATATTTTTGCCGGACATGATGTAACAATCTATTGTGGCCCTAAATGGAAAAATTTGGAATGAAAATATTCAAAAATCATTTCACTTAATTTATGATCATGTGGTAACACTACAGGTTGTTTCCTCTCATAGGTCAGACTGGAGTTGTCTAAACGACCTGCAACTCTAATTAAATATTCTGAATCTATATAAGGATTTAGAAATTTTAATTTGCTATTACCTGGAATGCTCTTCTGGTTTCTCAAAGCTTTAGCTCTTCAGAGAAGGCTGAATACTGTACTTGTTTAATCAGAAAAACTTCTCCAACTCTCAATTCATTAGTAGATAAGGCACCACATTTTTTCCTTGCCCTTTTGACAGTTGTTTATAAATCTAAAAATATAACTAGAAAAACGAATTAATTTCAAAAAATTATTAGTTAAAGAGAATAAACAATTATAAACACAATTTTCAGTTCTAAGTGAGTGAGTGTTGTTTTCCAGTTTTACTGGTTAACTTTCTGCGTGCTGAATTCTGTCAAATTTTGGTCCACAAAACCAAAAATTGCAGTTGGTCAGTTCTGTAGTATATAGACCTAGAGATAGGACGTCAGCAGGATTATTTTCCAATGATACATGTTGCCACTGATAAGAGTCCGTGAGGTCTTCAATAGCACCCACTCTATTGCTTACAAATGTTTTTAATTGATGGGGCGGTTTTATAATCCAAGTAAGTGATATTGTAGAGTCGCTCCAGAGAAGAACAGTTTCTATTGGAATGTCAAGTGATGGTATAACTTTATGCATTAATTTTGCTAAGAGGAGACAAGAGCATAATTCAAGACGAGGGATTGTCACTATTTTTATGGGGGATACTCTAGACTTGCTATAGAGTAATTGTGCAACAGGAGAACATTTAGCTGGTATATACTGGATGTACAGTGGCGGTCAAAAAAGTTTTTTTTTTTTCCGGATAGCAAAAATGTTTCAGTTAATTTGTAAATATACCCATATGAAGAGGAATCTCAAAGCGATGCTTATACATTTTATTGACATATTAGTTAGGAACTTACTTATAGAAGAACGTTTAAATATCAATAAATTTTATTAACAAAATTAAATATAAAAGAAAACGCATGTTCTCAAAAGTTTCCGGCCACTTATCATTATTTAGTTTTTTCTATCCATAAAGTGTTTTTTGATTGTGTTTATGAATGTATCAACGTGTATAGCATAGTTTGAATTCAAATTTGAAAAGTTCAACAATTATTGTTCATAAATGAGTGATTAGTTTGTCGCTAAAAGGCCAATCTTTTCAATATATTGCGGCTAAGTTATCGATCGGTAAAATCGACTGTCAACAATATTTACAAAATTATATAAGGATGGTTATGGCTTTCAGGACTTTCAGAGGTCCGGGAGACCCCGGAAAATTGCTATTCCTGAGGACAGAATTATCAGAAGAAAAACCATTGATAATACGCACGAAAATTCCGTTGCAATATATTGCGATTTACGGAATAAAAATATTGCTGAAATAAGTTAGTCTACCAAGTTATGATGCTGACGTGATACAGAACTTTATGGAAGAATCGGTGTTAAAAAAATTTCAGAGGTAAAAAAAAAATACCGACGTACCCTACTTTCATTTTCCAAGGAACACAAAATCTGGTCAAGTGAAAACTGGAAAAACGTTCTATTTTTCCATCAATCGAATTCGAAATAGTTTTGGAAGTGATGGCAGACACAACGTCCGATGACAAAAGATATGATTCGACCTATCTTATTCCTACAATGAAGCATGGCGGCGGACACGTTATGCTGTGGGGAGTATTTTCCTCAAAAAGTAAAGGTCCGTGATTTGAAATCCACAGCCAGGTGAATTAGACAATGTATAAGAATATCTTGCAAGACTATTTTCTGCCTTATTAGAGAAAAAAAAATTGGTCGCATCTATTTTTCTTAACATGATAACGACATAAATAATGTTTGCAAACCTCGATAAGCTATGGTTTTCGCACAAAAAATTTCGTTTTTTAAAAGATCAGCCCAAGCGACCAGCATGAATCCAATAGAAAATCTTTGAAAAGAAGTTGACAAAAGTCTGCGGAATATAAATATTCCAACCCAGCCGAAATTTTGCCAAAATTGCAAGAAGTGTGGGAAAAACTTACCATAGACGACCTTTAACCGTTGATTGTATGAATGTCACGTTGCTGCGACGCAGTTCTTATTGCTAAAGCTAATAAAATAGTAATTCGATAAAATATTAATCGTAAATGTTGTTGATCACTTTAACTTTCTATTACAATACCACTTTTTTACAAACATGTGAAGGTGGCCGGAAACTTTTGAGAACATGCGTTTTCGTTCATACTTAAATTTTTCAATTCAATTTATTGATATTTACATGTTCTTCTATAAGTAAGTTCCTAACTATTATGTCAATAAAATGTATAAATATCACTGAGATTCCTCATCATATGGGTATACTTACAAATAAATTGAAATTTTTTTCTGGCCGGAAACTTTTGACCGCCACTGTATATGGCGGCTCCATATGCCAAAGAAAAGGCATCTGAGGAGCCATGTACGACTATGCGCTCTTCACGAAAAACAAATCTAGGAATTTTTTAATTCTCTAATTCTGAAAGATTGGAAGCAAAATCGTTCCATTCCTTTGCTATGGAATCCGGTAATGGCTCATTACAATCTATCTTAGCTAACCAAGTCTTCTACATAAAGATCTTAGCCCTTGTTACTACAGGGCCAATTAATCCGAGCGGATCGAATATTTTTGAAATCAAAGAGAGACCGTCTCGTTTACTATAAAAATCCTTATTTAGAGTCTTTAATTTATACAAAAAACAGTCACTTAGAGGTTCCCAGAGAACACCCAGTCTTTTTACTGAAATACAATGTGCTTGATCATCGAAATTATATTCGGTGGCAATCATAGTATTAGGTTCAAGTAATTCTCGGTGGTTTGCAAAATTTCATATTTCCACGCTTCAAAATATGAATTGGGACTTTAGAATTTTTGCCTTTTCGAGAGCCGATTCCCCGGAAAGTAGGTCATCTACATAAAAATCCTTTAAAACGACTGACGATGCAAGAGGTAAGTTTGGTTGCTCATCAAGAGCTAATTGTTTAAGAGCACGAGTTGCTAAATAAGGAGCATTAGATGTCTCATAAGTAACTGTACTAAGTTTTCACTTGCGCGTCAATACTGTCCTTCCACAAGATTCTAAGAAAGTCTCGTTGAGATGGATCAATTAATACCATTCTATACATTTTTTGTACATCCGCTGGGAATGCATATCGATGTTTTCGGAAACATATCATAATTAAGAATAATTCTTGTTGAGGAATTTTTCCTTTTAAAAGAATGTCATTCAGTGACAAACCAGATGTCGTTGGCGTTGATGCGTTAAAAACGACACGCAAGCGTGTTGTACTTTTTTCTGGCCTGTAGACCCGATGATGTGGTATATAATAAAGGTCCTTTACAGGTTCTGATTCTTCTACTAATTCCATATGATTTAAGTTTGTGTATTCTTCCATAAATTCAGAATTGAGAGGTTGCAAATTCGAATCCCTATCTAATCGGTGCCAAACTTGATCGAGTCTTTTTTCGGCTAGTTTTTTGGATTCTCTTAAGAGTGTAGCATACTCCATTGGCATGCTAACAACATACTGACCATTGGAAGTTCGATAATGAGTTATTTCAAAATGATTTTTGCAAAATTTCTCTTCATTACTAAGTAGAGAACTAGAATCATTAATATTTTCAATTTCCCAAAATTTTCTTAAGGTTTCGTCTATTCTTGAAATAACAAGTTTTGAGATGAGCAGCGAATTTTTCCTGATTTAGTAAATCGAAGAAAAATTCCGCGCCGACAAGCAGGTCTATTCTCCCAGGGATATAAAATTTAGCATCTGCTAACAGGATATTATTAGGAATATCCGCAATTTCTATACGAATAAGTGTAAGTGGGGCTATTTCTCTAATTTTTGGTACTACAAGCCATTCCAGTTCCCTAGTGAAATCTATTTTTATTTGAAATCACAGTCTTAATTGTATAATTCAATGTTGTAGTTGTGTTATTCAATCCCGATATTGGAGCAAAAACGTTTGATTTTTTTTAAGTTCAATTTCTTTGCAAAATTAAACGACACACAATTTATTTGGCTACAAGAATCAAAGACAGTTCTTGCTTGGATAAAATTTCCTTTATTTGTTTTAATTTCAATTACTGCAGTTGACAAGATAACAGTTTTATTCAAAGCGAATAAGCAATTAGAAAGATTTTGTGAGACTGAAGGTATCGGGCTTGATTCTAGACGTCGTCCTGTCTGATCAACACCTGTACTTTGGAAATGAGTTTCATTGTTGGAACCAATTTCTTTATCTCCATGTAATAAACTGTTGTGGGGGGATTTGCAATGTTTACATAAATGTTTTGAAACACAGTTACCTGCTAAATGTGATTTGTTACAGCATATGAGACAAAGTTTATTTTTTTAACGATAGCATATCTCACCAAATTTCATATTTAAGAATTAGTTACATTTATATAGGGGATGAAATGAATCACAAGTAATACACTGTTTTTCAGAACTCGTATTTACTAAAAGCGATTTTGATTTTATTTCACTAGGGATTTTTGATCTAGTTAAATTGCTTCTATTAATGATTTTGAGCGATTGGCTTTTTTTCTAAAAAATCCATTAAATTGTCAAAACTAGGAACTTCAGATGTGTTTATTGAAAGTTCAAATTGTTTTCTCGTTTCCTTAACAAGTTTTTCTAAAATTATAATTGTAAACAAAATGTTAGAGAGGTTATTTCTCTCAAATCCTAAATTATTTAGAGCCCTGATATTTTTGTTTATAACATCCAATAAACGCCTTAATTCTTTAAATGATTCATGTATAATTCTTTCAATGTCTAACACAGCCTTTAAATGCATATTAACAACAATTCGTTTGTTCTCAATCTATTTTCTAACGCTTTAAACAACGAATCAAATGTATTATCTGGAGTTTCTATTAATTCAACCTCATTTCTTAGTGCGGAATGCAAATAATGTAGTTTTTAAACATGAGTTAGTTCTTCATTATTCGTAACAATATTATTAAACTCTATTTTGAACATATTCCATTCTTCATATTTTCCACTAAATAGCGAAGAGGTATATCTGGTAATTTAATTTTACAGTTATTTATCTTTAATTCCGAATTTTTAGTTTCTATTTTATTAGAATATAATAATTGATTGAAACTTACCTCTACCTTTTCTACTCGCTCTTCCATCTCGACGAATAAAGCATCTATCTCACTTAGATCATGATCCTCAGGTACTGTTGTATAATAATCTCTGTGTCAAACATCCATGTTTGTAGACAATTTTTTCTAGAGTCTTGATTTTCGTTTCAATTTGAATTCTGGACAATTCTTCGGTCTTTTTATTTACAGAATTTTCTAACCTTCTTACCTGGGCTTTTTTACTACTATTATTACTTAAAATTGTTTATATACAAATTATTTACACAATATATTTACAATTTAATTAAAGAATAAGGATCCAGCGAGCACACGATAGGTCCGCTATGATCGCCGATAAAACAAAAAACAACAGACGATTTTCAAAAGTTGCCAAAATGGCAAACCTAAAGTACCGCAGAATGCGCCATAGAGGCGCGCGACATCCAAGGTTATGGGGAAGCCGTAACACTTATTCTTCTTTAGGCCTGATATGTACTCCTGTACCTCGAAAAGCATGGGCAAAGGTAGCGTGTTAGGAGTGTGAGTGTTTAAGAAATTTTAGACTGTAGTCTGAACACCGTGACAGTCCTTGAGTTGTCCATGCTAGAATAAAATATAAACTGTCTTCTAAGACTTTCAGCACTAATTTCAACATTTTTAGTGTTAGTTTAAGCCATGCTATTTGGGTATCTGATGGCCATAATGTGTCTTTGTTTGCTTCGAAAGTGGGAAGCAGCAGTCCAAATTGTGCTGCTTTCAGTGACAAAGCTTCGACAAAATTCTTCCAGCGTTCATTCTTGAATTTAGAAATAGCAGCCTAGACTCTCCTGTGAAGATTGTTTAAGTGAGTCCTTAAATACTGAGTACGATTGATTTGCCACATCCTGAGAACATGATTACGTTACTAATTAATTGCCTAATCTCCTGCGGAATTTGGAAAGTGACAGCAGTGAAGTTTCTCGGCTGAAAACACTGCTCATACATATATCTGATAACGTCATCAAGTTGATTAATAGTAAGCTCCACCTGCTCTTCGTTTCAGGCAAAAGAGGCGTAGTCTCATGCTGTTCGAGTAAGAAGGTGAAATCCTCCCATTTAGTGGAAATTTGCCGACCTAACCCCAGATTTGATGAGTCAGGACGGTACCTGAGGTTTAAGGGCAAATCAACCGAACAAAACTCGGTCAGCGTTTGAATGCTCTAAGGATAAGGGAAAATTAGAGTGATGGCTAAATCACGATAATTATTAAAAAGTGGCAGAATGGGGAAGGGAGGAGCTATAATTTGCGCGAAATTTTGATTCACCCAATTCCTGAGATTATTCCAAACCCATTCGTAGATCTGCATTACCAAGAGTGATGAGTTGCATTGAAATCAACCGCAAGAAAATTTTTTTGAAAAGCATTAGTGATCCGGGATTAATTTTGCTCGATTAATTTCCTATTATTTAAAGAGAAAATATAAAAAGACTGCTATAAAAAGATTTTAAATATGGGGAAAATCAAGAATAATAGAAATAGCTCAGCTATATGGAGTGGGAATATTAATGTAAGCAGCGTTCATTCCTCTTTTAACATAAATAGCAGTACCGCAACAAGAATGTCTGTTATGGGCCCTACGAGCCATATCTACATTGTATAACTGATAGTTGGCGATTTTGGAGATATATCCCTGGGATAAATGTGCCTGGCTGATTAATGAGATCCCGCATTTGTTGCTATAAACACATGTGCTGAACTTTGTAGCCTGTCTTTCAAGTCTATTGGCATTAAAAATACCACCAGAGAAAGAATCCAAATTACTTGAAATTGGGAACGTGGCGATAGGTAAGAAAATTAAATATTGATATCGAAAATGAAAGATTGGCAATAGAGAATTTTAAAATTAAAGTGGATTTAAAAATTCTATCATGTCAGATAATCTCACAGAATGATTAACCGCTTAATACTCTTACCGTACGCCTAACGTGTAAGAAGAACTTCTTGTTTTGTTACTAAAATATTTTAGACATCACTAATTTTAAACAGCAGCATCCGCTGTCTTTAATGACAGTCATATAGTTATTACAGAAGATTAATGTTTTAGTAAAATAAAAGTGATAGTAATATTTAATTTACTGTGTCAAACAAAACTTTAACCGGGGTTTGGGTTATCTTTAATTTTTGTTGTTGTGGTTCAGGTTCGACTGAATTTCCAAAAAAAAAAAAAAAAGAGATTTGGCAGATAAAAAACAGTTGCCTCATGTCATTTAAATTTTCATTTATTAATTACTTATTCCATACAATATTAATCACATACAAATGATATAAAATAATTAATGTTACAACAATTTTATTATTTTGACAAAATTGATATTAATATTTAATAAGTTCTAATACTTTGATTTCAGATGACAGTATATTTTAATTCACAAAATAACTAAATTCTCTTCTTTTTTTCGAAAGAAACGTAATGAAAAGAAATTTTTTTTATTTATTTTCCATTTATCCTGAAATTATCATTCCCCCCCCCCCCTTATAACTTGCGGATAAAAAAAAGAACGAAAATTTGCTTGAAATATTGAGAATTCACTTGTTAAAATTGCTGGCATATCTATAAAAGTACCAAAAAATATGGATCATAAAAAAGGGAATTTTTCTTAACAGCCCATTAGGATGAATTTTCGAGAAACTAAGATAACAGAAGTACCTTTATACGAGTTTTAAATTTATATTTAACGAAATTTTATGCATAAGGCACAAAATTTGTTATTACTCATTGATACTCTATTTCGTCATTTTCATTATAATGAAAAAGTTAAATGTTCATCAGAATTTAAAAAAGATTATTTTTATCGTGTTGAGATGAACTTAAACAAGCATTATACAAATAAAAGGCTCTAGTTTTAATGTTTAACCAAGCTTTTTTTAATATTAGATGAGCAATTTTATTGAATATATTATATATTATAAACAAAACTTTATATGTTCTTTTCGTTAAACTTTATTTTTTCTTTTCGTTTTTACCTCTTTCGTGTCCATTTTTTTAATTTCGAGTAAAAATATAGCTTATGTTAAAAATGTTAGTAGCAGCAATCGAAATGGATTTAATAAATTTTTACATACATGTTATTTCTTGAAATATAACTAACATTTAATGGGACACAGTACCTTGAAACTGATCAAAATATCGATTTCCTTTTTTTTAAAATATTAACTGAAAGCTTTTTTAATTGTGAATATTTTGGTGCATCATTTTTACTTATACGATTACAATATCGCAAAATATTGAAAAAAAAATGTTAATAGATCCCGTGCATTACCCATAAAAATGAAAACTTTAAACTGATTTTTCTCGCTATTCATGTTTCTATAACTTGCTTGTTTGAAAAATTCTAATGTTTTTCACTAACTTGGATAAAGATTTAGTTTTTTTTACTTGTTCTCCAAGATGTATTTAATATTTTTTTTGTACGGATTGAAGATTCAAGTTTAAAGTTATTTTTAAAAAATATTTAAATTGAGAGCTTGTTGAATTTCCTTCATTTTTTCATATACACGGAGGAAAAATTTGATTTAATGTAAAAATCCATACACAGATTTTTGTAGAATATTATAATAAATAAGGAAAAAAAAATGAAGCAAAAACATTCAAATTTTAAAAAGTATTAGGCATTTTTAAAAAGTTAATTTTTAAAAAAATCAAATTTTAGAAAAAATAAGCTATTTTACAAGATTTTTTTAACTTTTTCAGTACTAAGTATTATGTAAACACCTATAATACAGTACTATTCAGAATTTAAGAGATGGTTTCAAAGATATCGTGTTCCCTTAAACGAGTTTTAATATTATATTTTAAAAACATTGCACAAGATACAAAATTTGCTATTAATTATTGACACTCTGTTTCTTCATTTTCATAATACCGATAAAATGAAATGTTCCTTGATGTGTACACAACAAAGATTATTTTAAAGTGGTAATGACGCCTGGCAAACAAAACTATGAAATAGGATGGAATAATGACATGGGAAACGTTGCAATTTAAACATACAAACTTCCACAGTCCTAAAAATTTAAAAGTTGCTTTTACTTACCATTAATTGCGATATCAGGATGTAGTAATAATCATTTGATATTTTATTCTTTTGACATAAACAATTTAGCAGCACTTAGGACAAATAAATGTCGCTTTATTGTTTTTAGTTTTCATAATGGTCTATCATGCATAAAAAATGATAAAAAACCCCTCTTCGGATGTTGTTCCAGCACAGAGAAAAATTAACCGGAGGAATAAAGACAGTTCCGTTATTACCCTGGTATACTTATTACGCAGTATGTTTTAACTACAAACTACCTTGCGAACATATCCAAAATATTCAACTATATTTTGAAAGTGCATGACTTACGCTGCAAATTTTTGTAATAAATAAAGCATTTCCTACTAAACATGAATTCTTCAGATCACAGAACATACCAATGAAATTTTAGATCAGGCGTTGAATCTTCAGTTATTCTTCCAATGAAAAAGTCTACAGATGGAAAAAAATAACTTTTAGTGGTTGTTCGTGAATCATATGAAACATAGCGTCTCTGTGCAGAACACGACAGTGCCATCTAGTTGATTTTTTCATAATTACGCATAATATAAGAACTTGGCGCTATTACATAAGAACACTTTATTTAATATTTAAGAATATACCTACAAATATCTTTAAAATTTATTTTATCTATTATTTTTTAAAAACTGAGCATTTATTAAAACTCACTGAAAAACAAAAGAAAATTAGCTTAACTGTTGTTACATTAAAAAGTTTTTTTAAGTATGTTTTAGGTTATAGAACACAAAGTTCTGAAGCTTTACGCTTAGCATAAAGTTTATTGAAAGGAATTTTGATTTTCTTTTCATGTAAAATTATAAAACTGTAGTAGGCACCCTAGATAAAAAAAAAATCAAAATATAAATATAAAAAAATTAAAAAAGAACATGCTTTGTTTTGATTGTTGTTTTATTAAATAAAAGTTTCAAAATTTTGAAAAAGTTAAGTGTTCAGTAGTGAGCAGAATTTAAAAAAAAGATTATTTTTTATCGTGCTGAGAAGAAGGTTGCAAGCATTATAACATTAAGGTATCCCAGTTTAAATTTTTAACCGTTATTTCTTTCAATATAAGATGAGCGATTTATTGAATACGTGCACATTGTAAATACATAGATATTTTGAGGAATTCGAAGAAAGTTTTAAATTATGCATGTATTTAAATTATTCTAAAAAGATATTACTGTTTATTTTAATAAAAAGGTGATGGCAATAAAAATACTACAATTCCATAATATACCCTTGTTATTGTAAGAATGGAAAAGTCAAATTGGCACCATAACAAAAACTCCATTAAATATCTATCAAAACAGTATATTCACAATTATATTACAAAACAATTTGGAACTATTTTGTAATTCCAATCATATCACAGAACACACTTTAGAAATAAGCTCTTGGACAAAACAGGCCAACTTGTATAAACATCTAAGAGGAAATTTTGGGCCAAAAATTAAACAAATTTTAACATCTTTATCATTTTCTCAAAAAACGAAATATATATAAAAATACTACTATTGAAATAATACAAATTCAGAAAAATAAATCTGAGCGTCTGTATTTAGAGTCTTCATATATGAAATATTATAATACAATTTATCCTTATGGTCTTAATAGTGAGGTTTTTAAAAGATCTGTTAAAGTTTTTTCATCTATAAATGATACTACAGATTATTCTCCCATTTATCATAGTTTAAATCATCTTATAAATCCTAAAACTACACGTAACAAAAGAGGAAAAGGTTCATCTTCTAGTATTACTCCTAAAAACCTTATAATTCAACAAATTAATAATCTGCATCGTAATTATTTAAAAAATTACAATTGGTTTCTAATACGTAAATATATTTTTGGAATAAAAAAGAAACATATAGTACAATATTTAAATATTTTTCTCAGTAAAACTTACTCTAAACATTTTTCAGATATTTTTTATGATCTCATTATGACTCGTGTCAACCTGTACAATATAAATTTACTCAAAAAACCTAAAAATCTACAAACTAATACTCAAATGGTAATTACTTTTTCTAATCCAATATTTAATAAAATCAATATTAATTCCATATTAAATGATAAAAACTGTCAATTTCCTATTAATAATATTCATATTTCTAAAACCTTTAAGTATCCCATATCTATCGGCAGAACGATTTTTAACTATAATTCTTTCGCTCAATCTTCTTTTGATGCTAGTACTTTACCCTGTAAATGCAATGACCCCTCTCTACAAAAATATATAAATAAAGATCATGGACATATTATTACTGGTAATCTTAATCTTGTAGATGATTTACCACTTATAAGAATTATGGGTTATGGGACCAAGTACAGAATTCCATCCAAATTAAACATTAAATCTATCATAAAACTATTTACATATGATATAGATATATTTATTTATAAACTTGCAATTTATTATAATAAACCCATTGAATATTTTAATCAATGGAAAATATTAGTTATCGATAAATTAACGAAGTCCTTAAAATATAATATTTCACACCTAGAATATGTAAATACACAGCATCTGTTTAAGCAAATCAATAAATTACAACAAAACTTTGTAATAACTTATGTTGATAAATCTCCTAATAATTATGCCATTATTTGTAAATCTTATTATCATCAACTGCTTAAATCTAGTATATCTAATAATAACACATTCCAAAAAATTAATGATAACTTACTTGCCAATAATCGTAAAATTAAAGGATTCTATAAATTATTAGACATTAACCCTACTAACTTTAAATATCCTTATCTAGTCCTTATACCCAAATTTCATAAGCATCCTGTTAAATTCAGAACTGTTACAATTGGTTGCAATACTTATAATAATGCTGCTAACAAACTTCTATTAGTAATTCTTAATCAAATATATAATATCACAAAAAAAAGTGATAATACACATTGCATAAAACATAGTTATGAACTGGTCCATATTATGAAAAATCTTAAATGTATAAAAAATATCACTACCTATGATTTTAAAGATTTATTTAATAATATCGATTTATCGGATTTACATAATATCATAAATGAGCTTTTTAAAAAATATCAACACGAGTTGGATATATCACATAATATCGATTCTGATTATTTTCATACCTTAACTAATTTCATTATCTATAATAATTTTATCTTGCATGATAACAATATATAATCAAAATGTTGGTATACCACAAGGTGGTAGTACATCTAGTGTATTATCTGACTTATATTACTATGAACGTCATTATTTAAATAATACAATACATTTATATCGATATATAGATGATGTAATTTTAATTGATACTGATAACACCTGTATATCTCAATTCCCTGTTGATTATCCTTCTAATCTAGAACTTTCAAAAAACCTACTTTTTAATAATACAATCAATTTCTTAGATATTAAAATTATATTAAAAGAGAACAAATTTATAACTGATATTTATGACAAAAGGAAAGAATTTAATTTTAAAGTTAATACTTTTACTAATTTTAAATCATGTCTTCATAATTCTGTATATCGTAATATAATACTTAACCATTTATATAGAATAAAATGTCTATGTTCTTCCCATTTAATTAATACTAATATTAAAAAGCTTGTATATGATGCTATAAATAATGGTTATCCTAAAAAATTCATATATTCTTTAATTTATAATTAGATATTACATGATCTTATAATTAATTCTTTGCATAAAAAATGTATAAAAAAAATTATAAAACATAAAAATAATAATAAAAAATTAAAAATGTTAAAAAGTAATAAAAAAAAATACATATAGGTTGGTTGGGTGGGTAGATGTTAGAGTACGTAGGAGGGTGGTGTTGTCTGGATAAAAACGCAAAGGTTAATTATTTATTTAAAAAAATTGCTGGTGGGTTATTTATTTTAACAAAATTTTTAAACTGTTTAATTTACACCAATATATGGATATTCGTCTAGTTATATCTATAGTTAAATAGCTATATTTTCAATATCAAATTATTTTTAATGTTATTGATATAATTTTTGGTATTATTATTAATAATATTATTACTATTATTATTTTTTTATTTATTTTTTTATTATTATTATTATTATTACTATTATTTTTTTAATTATTTTTTTTTATTATACTATATTAAGATAATGAGTTTTTACCATGTAAAGTCACAATAAATGTTACTGATTAAAGTAACAATAATGTATTTTAAGTTATATGTTAATATGAATGTTATCTCTTAATTCTAATTTTAATCATTTTATTAATTTAATTTTATGTTAATATCGATTATTATTTTTTCCGGTTCAATTATATTTCCATTCAGCTTTATCTTTTTTGTTTGTTATGGATAACTATTATTTTTACTTACTTTCAACTCCTTTTTGTAAAATATCTTTGTTCCTTGTTTAATAATTTGGTTTTTGTGTGATGGTAGTCCCAAATTCGTATTGTTTTGCTATTTCATGGCAAATACGAAGATGAAACCACACACTCCATTTGTAGTTCCAAAGTATTTGGGACCTGAAGATTCTGCTTTGGTTCTACAAATTTCAATTGTATTCATATTATTCTTTTTTCCTTCCATGTTCAATGTGCTATAAGTTATTAAATTCAATGGTTAATTTCAAATGGTTAATATTAATTTAATATTGTTTACTATAATTCAATTTAATTCTTCGTTTTGGTTTATTGTTTTATTGATAAAATCCGTTGGTGAATCTTGTCTACTTTTAATGGTATTACATATATATATATATATATAAAGTAAATAAAGATTAACTGACTTGGATATCCAAATAATCTTTAATTTGTTTAAAATCATTATTAAGAACTTTTAAACACATTTAATAAAGAGAGTTATAATTTTACATGAATGTTTACATTTTTCTGTAATTAACTAAATCCGAGCCAATTTTGTTACTTTATTTTCTTGCAAAAGGATTTAAATGCAATTAACGCGATGAAATTTTTTTTTAGCTATTTCGTATTCTAATGTAAAGCCTTTGATTCAACTAAGTATCAACACATTTAATATACGCATACATAGAAAGCCATTTATCATTGAAATAACAATGTATGATTTAAAAAGTTTAATAATTTAAAGTTTAAAATTTAAAAGAATCTTAAGCCTTTATTTTATTTTATTTTTTAAGAAAACATTTTTAACGTTAAACAACTACAATAGATTTCAACTTAAAAATCTGTTTTCTGAAAGAAATAAAAATGGTCTTATAATCTTTCAAAAACATCAAGAAAAAATCCGATAATCGAAAAAAAAGATTTTTATCTTGCATTATAATACACAACAAATAACTTCAGAAATCGTTTTATTTTTTTTTTCTTAAGTGCGGTAAAAAGGGCAAGTTCTAAACATGAAGTAAACAGCTGTTCTCTTCCAAAATAATGTAAGATCGGAGGAAAAGAATTTTTACCCAGTTGAGTTTTCACACATGACAGGAGAAGTAAAGAGCTGAAAAAATAAATAAATAAATAAAAAGCTGACATCTGTGGGACATCGACAAAGTTACAGAAAAATAATGAAATAGCCAAATACGATGAAAGTTGTAGAGAAAAGTGATAGGCCATTCAATAATTATGTTATTTTTTATTCACATTTCGACGGTTTTGCAGAATGAGAAATATATATAAATATAATTTCAATGCTATAAACATCAGTATTTAAAATTTATTCATTGATTAATTTCACAAAAAATTTAATTTTATTAAAATGTTTTTATTTCTTACTGACGTTATTCCCATTATCAACGTTGATACATTTTACAAGCTTTATTATATATATTTTTTTGTATTATTTATTTATATTGTGAATTATAATTGAAATAGTGGGAGACTATTTTTGAGATATAAATGAATTCATAGAGGCTATATTAGATCCAGAAATTTCAAATATTAAAAATGGATGTAATTAAAATAGAAATGGGTGTTATAAATGTATAAGCATTATAGAAGAATGATTCAAAGACTGTTAAATATTTTAATATATTCATTGTTTAATTTCACAGAAATTTTATTTCATTAAAATGTTTTTATTTCTTACTGACGTTATTCCCATTATCAACGTCGGTATACCTTAAAAGCTTTATTTTATATATATACATATATTTGTATTATTTATTTATATTATAAATTATTAATGAAATGGAGGGAGACTATTTTTGAGATATAAATGAATTATACAGGATCCAGAGAGTACAAATATTAAAAAGGAATGTAAGTAAAATCGAAATGATTATTATAATTGCAGATTATTATAATTGCATAAAAGTTACACAAGAATGATTCAAAGACTGATAAATATTTTTTATCAACCCTAATAAAATTTAAATATATACATATTTCAGGCATTTACTGAGAGGAATTTTCGTCAATGTCAATGAGAATTTCCAGACATTCGAAAATACTGCCAAGGTTTCACACATCTGCATTGGGGTGAGACAAAAAAATAATGATTTTTTAAAAATAAAAAAAAAGGTAGGTGTCAAAAGTTGCTTCTGTACTAATATATCAGCAGCGTAAAATTTTACCGGTGAAAAAAATGGCTTCAGTCTGAGCTTTTTTTTTTTCCAAAAGTCGAAAATTTGGATAAAATTTGTCATTAAAAAAAAAAAAAAAAAAAAAAAAAAAAAAAAAAAAAAAAACACTAAGATCTATTACACCAAGATCTGAATATTTATAAAATTTTGTTATAGTTCGAACGTACCTGATTTGCAACGTTTGACATACAATTTCCTATTTATTTTAAATATTTAAAAACTTGTGAAATTTTGTGTAATCATAAAAAAAAACTTACATATATATATATATATATATATATATATATATATATATATATATATATATATATGCAAAAAATTCTATTTCGTTTTACATAAATTTTATTAACTGCACATTTTAAATTCAAATCCATATAATTTTATTTGAGATCATATAGATGAAATTTTAAAGAAGGCGCTAAGAACAATCAAAATTTTAATTATTAGTTAAGACCCGAAAAACTGCACAGCAAATAAACACTTTTGAAAGCATTTCCATTTTTTTTTCTTTCTTTTGTTAAACGGTAAATTCTGTTGTATGAAGTAAATAGCCTTTCATTCCAAAGTGTCATAAAAATCGGTTGAATAGTGATTTTAGTTTGATATCTAAACATGACATGAATTGTCTGAGAAAAGAAAAACAAGCTTTAAAAATCCAAAGCTGTCATCAGATTGATTAGAAAACAGTTCGTAAAAAAAATGGCCAAACACAATGAATCTATTAATAGTTTCATTTAACATATATACATTTTTATACTTTATTGTCTTGCCTAATTTGTAGTATGGGAGCTATATTTGAGTATAATAAAATCTCAAAACGTCAGTTATTAAAATTTATTGATTTCATCACAGAGTTCTCAAATTTAGATTAAAAAGGAAACTGTTTCTTGTTTATGATTTGTTCGAAGAAAAGGTACTTCGTGCACAAATTTATTTGAGTATTTATAAAGGAATTACGTGGTTTTCAAAGTTAGAAAAATCATATGTTCTACATATTTTAAAAAACATAATAAATAATTTTATTCAAAATTTAAAGAATATAAGGAAATATAAGAAATATACAACATTTAAACAATAATTTATAAAACTTTCATTCAAAAGTTTTGAAAACTCATTAGTTTGGACATAATATTCGGAGATCCTAAAAATTGTCCTCGTGGTGGTTAGAATATGTCATGATAACTTTATTTGAAAATTTCTTTTCACTGCACGATTGTTTTTTTACTTTTATGAAAAAAATATTTGAAAAATATATATCGGTCTCATTAGTAAAAAATAGAAATATAAATTTCAAATTTTCAGCGAAAATTTGATATTTTATGGTGACACATTTAGGATTTTCAAATAGTGCATTGCTATATTTTTCAAATAAATGGGCTTAAATTAATTGATTTTATTTGCTAAGCATTATTCAAGCTTCTATTAATATTTCTAAGTATTCAATAATAATAATAATAATAATAATAATAATAATAATAATAATAATAATAATAATAATAATAATAATAATAATAATAATAATGTCAAATGCAGTTATGTGAAGTGGAAAAAATTGTGTTATTCCATTTTTTAGACAGTTTTTTGAACAGTTACAAACATAACGGTCAAAATCATGGTAAGTAAGGACAATTATATTGTTCTCAGGTACATGCCAGATGTGGTACATAGCGCAGCGAAAGGTTAAAATAAAATCTTCTGTTAGTAGATAGGTATAGGTAGTAATTTAACGAGGGATTTAAATTTTGAATTTTGTCGAATTGTTTACAAAGTAATACAATTTTTCATAAAATTTACGCTACGCATAGTTTTCTAATATTTATTGTAAACGAAACAAATATCCTTCGTTCAATCATTAGTCAATCCTATTTTGAAGAATTGCAAAAAATTCCAATAATATCGATTCATTAGTTTTGAGAAATTATGTCCGCCGTGTTAAGAAAAAGGAAAAATTATAAGTAGGAATAACATTTTAGCTTATTTTTACAGAATAAAACGAAGATTTTCTAGAAGACATTTTGCATAGAATTGCTGATTTCAATTCCATAATTCAAAAACCTACAGCTGCAATGCCCAGGCCATTCTTTTGCACCCACTTGAGCTTGAGATCAATTTTTGCTTCTCGAGTCCCTGCTTGTGCTTTTTTCTCAGCTATGAGTATGTGATGTTCAAACTCTTTACACCGATACTCGTAGCTATTTTTGCCCAAGTTTCATATCCATGCAGGACCCTAATTCAGACGCAAATCCTGCTTTCGCATCTTACTTCGTATTCAGAGTTAATTTTGGGTTTCGCACCAGCAAATTAAATCCATTCTAAACACAAGAACATTTTCAAGTAAATCTGTACAAAAAAAGATGACATTAGAGTATGAGAGAAGTGAGCAAGAGAGAGACACGCAAACAATAGCTTAGCAGCACCCCGAATGTACTTAAATCGCTCGCGGCCGTATAGGACCCAATGAGGTTTATCTATTTATTAATTTATCTACAACATACATCTGACTTATGGGCATGACATGAAAACCTGCTTATAAGTCAACGTTAATATACAGGGACGAGATAGCACAAGGAAATTTTACAACACAAGAGAAGTTCAACCAGGAGCTCCACACAAGAAGTGTGTGCAACGGAGCAGTGGGATTCGAACCCACAATCTCCTGCGCTTGCAAGTGATTAGCAGTGTAGTGTCTTAACCTCCTGACTACCGCGACCGGATTTTTTCGCCCACTACGCTGCAGGTTTCACTGCAACACAAGCAATATTTAAGTTAATATAATTCTATAAATAAAACCCAGTTTTGAAAAATTAAGTTAGGATTAATGCTCTCAAAGATTATACACTTATACGCAATAACATATTTTGTATCAGGTTGGAAAAAACATCTTTTTTTAATATTTTTAATAAACTACAGAGAAAACAACATTACAATTTTACCCTTTTGCTGAGCAGTCAGAGGGTTAACCACTCGGCCCTGGAGACCCCCTCTCCCCCAATGAGGTGGAATTTTGAAGGGTTCTCTCTCCACATACACATAAAAAACCCTTTAATTCTATAAATGTAAAGTCATGGAAATCTGTATATTTATTAAAATTCTATTATGTAAATCTACAAAACTAGATTGCTCAAATCTACAGAGACCTTTAGATTTATAAAAGAATCTACAAAAACGACATTAATTTTACTAAAATTTGATCTGGAACCCGAGTTGAAGTTGCATAAAAAGTTCTAGACACCTTAGTAACCATACAGATTTTTTTATTTACGGTATAAAAGTGTATCTGTTAGATTAATTTTTGTTGTTGCCGTTACATAAAACGCTCTATGATAGGACTCGATAGGACTATACAGATATACTATACATATAGTATATATTTTGTAGCGTAGACATTTACTCCAATTGACTTAAAAAAAATATTCTTGCCATATTGTAGATATAAAGAAAAGGTTAATTTTAAATTTTCTAACACATGTTATCTCTTAATGAAATGAATGAAATTTTTCCTGCCTGTAAGCAAAATAATTCTGCAAATTTAATAATTCCAGACTAAGATTACATCTAGAGTACTTTTAATGAAAAGTTACTTCATATCAATGCTTCAAAACATGTAGGTAGTAAGTAAAATTTTGTATAGATCAGTCAAATGAAATTTTAAGAAGATGGGCGGAATTTCAAATTTTATCCTCAAGAATGCTACATTGACTTTTTCAATTAAAAAAATAAAAAAAAAAATTGACAGTAATTTTAGTGGTTCTAATATGCTGGCAAATGGATGCATTTTATTAAATTATATTTATCATTTTCGGGGTCCGCAAGCAATACATGAATTCAATTACATAGGCTTAAAATTTTAGTTAAATTCTTTTTAATATAATCAAGGACGTGTCCTAATTAAATATGAGAAATGTAATCATTCTTTATAGACCAGAAGACAGCAGCACAGAGATCACCTCATTGAGTTCACTGATGAAAATTTACGATTGGTTAAATCGTGGCATATTAAAAAATAATCAGTCTGCCAAGTCATATCTTGGTGAAAAACACCTAAAAAACCGATTTTAGCAGTTGACTCATAGGTTTACCGTTATGTTTTCCTGCTCTCAATCTTTCATTTTTTTAATGTTTTTGGGTGCAAGAAAGCACGACAGTAAATGTACGAGTCAACCGCTAAAATCCGGTTTTTCGGCATTATCCACTAGGATATGACTTGGCATACCGATTGCTTTTTAATATCCGAACCGAAATTTATTTAATTTTAGAATTTCAGCTTTGAACTTAATGAGGTGATTATCTGTGCTACTGCCTCCCGGTCTGTAATTACTTGAACCAAAAATGATAGCTGTACGCACTTTCTGAAGGGATTTTTCACTATCATTTCAAGAACCACTCATGGTCCTGAAGGGATTAAAAATTAATATTTTTCTCATCTTCATTTTAAAATTATGCTGTATATGTAACTGTTTTAACTAATACTGGAATTTCAGCCGTGAGTAAGATAAGGTGATTATCTGTTCTGCTGCCTCTCAATCTATTACAAATTTGTTTTTGCTCATATATTTGTATAAAATGAGTGCGAATATTATTTCCTTATATCTGTGTAATATTTTCATATTACATATATCAAACATATACATACATACATTTCGTATATACATTTCGTATTCTTACATATATATACATATCAGTGTTGTATGAAAAATTTGTAAATTTACATTAACACACCAATTTGGATAAATCCGTGCATTTTCTACGTGAACACTTGCTTGAGTCTTTGAAAGAACAAAAAATTACATTGCTTACATTATTCCCATAAAATAACATAAATACATTTAAAGTTTTGCGATAAGTGTGTGGATGTTATAACATAAGAGCAATTTAAAAAATTTGCACATATACATATCTAAAAATGATAAATTTAGAACATTTATTTTTCAGGATGCAGATCGGTTTGGATCCAGAGATATTATTAATAGCCAATTTAGTACCATATATTTAACATTTAAAATAAAGCATTATTAAAGAAATCCATCATAGTATTTTTATAGTAAGTTTACTTCTTACATTTAAATGAATGGTAGTTGTAAAATGCAACTTTTGATAAAACTTCCGTTAGAATATGTTTACCCCTTTTGTATATTTGCAAGAAGAAAAATTGAAATAATAATCTGGTTATTATAGAAAATTTATCTTAAATAGAAATATAGTAAAGTTTTTCTTATCATTCAATACTTTTTTGAAATCTTTACTATAGAATACAAGAAAATAGCTATATTAAAAAGCTATGTATCTTTTTTCTATTAGCTACAAAAAATTATTATAGATATTTATTTGTTATCTATATGAATAAAATAGAGATGCCTGTCTGTTGCCTGCCTGACCACGGATAACGCAGAAACTAAACATCCAGGTCTCTGAATTTTTTGTCATCTGAGGATGCTAACACCGGAAAGTGCACTTTGGAACTGGATTTTTAAATTTAAATTTAGATTTTTTTAAGTAAAACTCTCTGGGTAAGAGAATATTTGCAGCTTTCCAGCAATCTACGACAACGAAGTAGCCATGTTACAGGCTACTTGCAGATAGCCACCAATCCGGAGCGACGAAACAGTCAGCCTATAATAGCAGGCGGTAAATATGGGATTCAACGATGCATTTCACGGCTGAATGCTATTCTGTTAAAAATTTGAAGCTTCTGCTGCATCATCACTCTACCGCTTTTATAGACAGCGATTACTTCATTGTATTCTAAAATACTCACATTTGTTAAAATAGAGCTATTCTATAAAAGCGATGGAGTGACGATTCTGCAAAAGTTTTAACTTTATAACAATGTAGCAAAAACCTATACACGCATTTGTTAATGTTTCCAGTTTTGATGTTTTTTTCTAATTGATTTACAATCGATCTTCAAAACCCATCCACGACACCATCCAAAAAAAGTATTAAATTAAGTAATTATCCCTTTTATGTTTTCATAGGGACTGCTCAGATGAGCAGCACACGTCGCGCGAGTGCTCAGGACTGGCACTTTTGCATGGACTAGGTCTCATTTTAAAATAATTCAATTATTGCATTATTTTTGTGGTTCAAAATAGCTAAAGTCAACGACTATATTTCTTTATCTTTACTAAACATGGTTTTTGTAACAGAAATATATGAGACATTTTGAGATAGAAGCCAGTAAAATATTTGCAAGTTTCCCCATATTACGTCACAGGAATTGTGGCGAGATAAAAAATTAAGTAAAACAATAACACAGAAGCTTCATCAAATTATACAGTTTCTGTTCCAAAATAGTTTATTAAAGTCATTCAAATAGAGCGGGAAATACGCTCTTTGTAGTAACATTCCATAGTAAAAAAATTATTTCCTCAAGTCGTCTAAAACCAAATCATCGAAAGAAAAAAAGAAACAATATCCCATCATATCTCGGCTTCCTCACTTAAATCAAACACTAAAAGCTTCTAGAACATTATATAATCTTTAACCATGATTTTCTTATGTAAACAGAATTTAATGCCTAGCGTCGAGATTAAACCTAGCATTCTCGAATCTTTTCAGACGATTATTTCTATTTTAAAAGATTATTATTTATTTAATTTATAATCGAAATCAAAATTTGAATATTCTGCAGACGATATTCAATTACAGACGATTAATTCTAAAGCAAAAAAGGAAAGAAATGAATGTATTGATACGTAATAAATATCAAACGCGAAGAAAAAATAACAATAAATAAAAAGAATGATATACTTGAAAGGCATAGTTTTGGAATAAATTTAATAAGTCTCTCTTAAAAAGGGTTGATAAAAACAGGGAAAAAGAAATGAGTTTTATTTTGAATATTAAGATATATAAACTTAATTAAAAATATTTTTAATTTAGAGTTAAGTTTAAATTTACGCATATTGGAATAAATGTTTTCTAAGGCGATTTAAGAATTCATATCATTTCTATAAAGATTAATAGATCAGATCAAGTAGCAGGATTTTAATTTATTAAGTTGAAATAACCACGGAATATTGTTAAAAGGAAATTCTTACAGTATAAAGTTAATTTTGGAGAAAAAAAATAAATTTGTAATATACATACTTGTGTTCACTCAGATCAAATATAAAACATTCTAAAATTTAAAATATTCTCGAGATATTTTTTTTCTATTTTAATAAATGGAGGTTTTAAATATTCGCAATTTCTTTGAAAACATCTATGGTCTAGGGCAATGCCGGGTGGATCATCTAGTAGCTATGTAAAATAGCTTTGGATCATATTAAAAAACTGTTCAGTTTGTTCTATAATTTTATTTCTCCTAAATTCCTGCCAGTAAATAGATGTGCATTATAAAATAGAAAATAATGCTATAATTGTATTTTCTTCGATTGTAGCTGGTATCAATGTTTTAGCAAAGAATATGTGATCTTAAAGGATAATAACTGATAATGAACATGTATATATTATTCTAAACTAATTTTACATAATTGTACGAATTCTTATTAATTGTTATTCTAATTGTTCTAAATTCTTCTTACGTATGCATTATCAAACGTGATATATTTTTACTGTTATGTATTTTTAAGCCTAGTGTATTCCGATAAGGTATATTGTAACTTCGAAACTTGTACCAAGATTATAACTTTCTTTATTAAACCTGAATAGTAAATACATTATATAACATAAAAATTATTTTTTTCATATTTTGACTTTAGAAGATGCCATTTATTGACCTACCAAACTAAATAAATGGTTTTCAGTTTTATTTCTAAAAGAATCTTTAGAAATCAAATCTCTTTTTCTATTTCGACCATATTTATTACTTTATTATATGATTTTTCTCCTTGCTTAAGTATGAAAAAACGGACAAAAATTCTTTAGGTATTGAGAATTTACTCGTTAAGTTTGAAAGTACTGCTGGTATGTCTATAAAAGTTCGAAAAATGTGGATCATAAATGAAAGGAAATTTTCTTTAACAAGCTATTAGAATGTTCTTTAAATTTATATGTGGCGAAATGTCACGTATTGAAACCAAAGTTATGAAAGCTTGTGGGTAATAAAATTTTTTTCATTTTAATATTAGATAAGTAATTTATTCAGTATGTGCTTCTATCAAATGCATATTCGCAGAAGCTTTATGGTTTTGATGGTTGGGTATCATATAATTGATGTTTTTTATGATTATGTGCAATTTGTGTGAATTTAAATGATACTCTCTAACTCTCTGAAAAGTGCTTATGTATTCGGTTTGTCTTTCCGTAAGTCTGCACTCTTACATCCGTAAATATAATCTGATTTTCATACAATTGATAAAGCTTATTTAAAGCCACTAAAGCATGTTTGGTATTGCATATAAAGTATGTAAGATTAAAGGGATACTCAAAATAATTTGATTACATTATATGGGGGGGAAATCGTTTGGAGAGTATTTTAATGACACTACGCTATTTCAAATGTATTGAAATTGATAAAAATCACTGAATTTCACTACAATAACGTTAAAAAAGAGGAGTAATAGCATTTTTATCAATTTACAGGAACACACAAAAGAAATCCGTTATAGTACTGCTTTTTCGAAATAATTGCTTACTGCTAATAATATTAAATAATTGCTAATTGCTAAATAATACGTTTTAAAATTCTGTATGCACTTTTAAATTTAATTTGATTTTTGCATATCATATTTTTTATATAAATTCTATACCTCATATATAGATCAGAACAAAAGTATTCGCATACCATTCTCCTTATTCGAGAAAATTGCTGAAAGGGAATTTTCAACTAAAAAATATGTATCTCTTAAATGAATTAAATTTTGAAATGCATGTTGTTAATAGATACATACCCCTATATCATATACTGGGTTACTAAAAAAAATGGATAAATCTCCAATTGTAGGTGGGGACAGCTGAAATTAGGTTTTGAAATGCATTGTACATTCCATATAAGGAAATGAGACTCAATATTTTAATTTTTAAACAGTGCAGTTTTGTTAAATTATTCTCAATGCATTGGAAAGTGCTTCATAATCTATGCTTGACGCATGATTTTTTTATTTCTTGTTTTACATCGGTTGTTTACAATTGGTCTCTATATTATTTTTTAATGTTCCACTTTTTCCATGTGGTAATTTTTGTTGTAGATTTCTGGTAGAAATTTGCCATTTTATTTTGAAAGAAAGGTAAAACGTAAAGGAAATATATTTTCATTCGACACTGTATACTAGACATTGTATTATGAACTGTTGATAGTGATCGAATTGTCATACTTCACATAGCTTTTTCATTAAAAAAAGCTATTTTCTTATAAAAATGTCTTAAATTACAATTTCTATGCAGTCTCAAGAAATAATAAACCGATTATAAAGTGATTGCAAATCAATTGCAACAATCTTTGATCCTACAGAAGCTATACAGGGTGATTCAGCTCGTCGGTGACAAACTTTAAGGATCGATAGAGCACACCTAGACGAACATTTTTGAATAGGGAATGTAGGGTCCCTGACGCGATGGTAAGGCGCTAGGCGCTTTCGAAAATTTGGGTGCCGAAATTCGAAACGTCATAAAAACTAGGGAAATGGTTAGATTTTCTTGCTTGTTGCGTCGAAATGATTCTGTTTGTTTAGACTTTCTTCAGTACCAATTTGATAAGCGTATCTCTTAAAACATGGATAGGGGGCGCTGCAGACTTTGGAGAGCTAGACAACAACTTTAAGCCCGTTATTTTGATAATTTAACACATGCTCGCTAAAGTTTATACTCTAACTTAAAGTTTGAACCCAAAAGTAGAGCCCTGCAAAAAGCGTAAGAGCCGGAATAAAATGTCAAAGTACAGGGTGGTCGAAACTCGAAGGCTCCTAAGAGATAAACAAACAGATTTCTTGACTTATGGCATGCATTTTCATGATTCTGTTTGCTGGGGCTCTCTGAAACTCAGTTGAACGGTACAAAAAGAAACATCGATAGGGGGCGCTTTGGGCAAAAAACATAATTCGTTGACATTTCGGACGCTAACTGGAAACGGGGCGCTACGATCAGTTAGTAATAATGGTAATTTCTACCTCTGCTCAACACTTCTGAATAAATTTAGACCAAAAACATCAATGATACTGGAAATTTATTTACAAAAAATAACACTACAGAAGATGCTCGAAATTTCGACCTTGGGCCATGATGCAGGCTTCGCACCTCCGTCGCATTGAGGAGTGTGTGTTTCCAACAATGCCAGGAGTATCTCTGATCTGCCCTGCAGCTGCCACAATGCGCGCCACAAGTTCTTCAGCACTGCTGACAGGTGTATGGTATACCTCGGCCTTCAGGTAACCCCAAAGGAAGAAATCCAAGCAGGTGAGGTCTGGTGATCGGGCAGGCCAGTGAACTGGACCCCCACGCCCGATCCACCGCTGGCCATACCTTGCGTTTAGATGGAGACGCACGTCGTTCGTGTAATGGGCCGGAGCTCCATCGTGCTGGAACCACATCTGGCGACGCGAACCTTCGGGTACGTGCGCCTCCTCCAGAAGCTGCGGCAGCACTTGATCCAGGAAAATCAGGTAATTTCCACCTGTCAGCCGTTCAGGTAACAAATAAGGGCCAATGAGGCAATCCCCCAGAATGCCGGCCCACACATTTACTGAGAAACGCTCCTGGGCTGCTCGGCTTCTGGTTTCATGTGGATTTTCATCACACCACACATGACTGTTGTGGGCGTTCCACATTCCCTCCCGGCTGAAGGTGGACTCGTCCGTAAACAAAATGCTGTTTACAAAACGGGGATGCCTGGATCTCATCGCCAAGTACCATCTTGAGAATTCCACTCGAGGGCCAAAATCCTGCTCTCTGAGCAACTGCACCCGCTGGATGTGGTAGGGGTGCAGATTCCGGGAACGTAAGATGCGCCACGCAGTTGCTTGCGAAATGCCAACATGTCTGGCGATATCTCTCGTGCTAAGACCTGGGTTGTCCTCAACCAGGTTAAGCACAGCCTCTTCGTTGTCGGGGGTGCTCACTGATCGCTCCCGTTCAGGCCTGCCTCCGTCGAAAGATCCCGTTGTGGACAACCTCTGGTGTACTCGAGCGAAGAAGGCATGGCAGGGGATTTGCCTGTTGGGGTAACGCTCGGCGTACAACCGCTGAGCGGCTCGTCCATTACAACCAGCAGCGCCATACGCCAAATGCATGTCAGCCAATTCAGAGTTTGTGTACCGTTCCATCCTACTACCGATCTGCAGACAAGTAACCCGAAGCTTAAGTAGGTACCGCACGTTCAAAAGACGTGTCTGCGCATACAACTACGTCATCTCGCGTTGTCGTCTACGCATTACGTATCTTTTGCATATCGATATGGTACGATATCTTTTGCATAAATCAGCAAAAAGCACCTTATGTAAATTTTATTGCGCGCATTGTGCATGATTGAAACCAGCTATGTTTGTTAAAAAAACAAACAAACTGCAGTTTTAATAGCTTCTTATGATAAGTAAATTACTCTCTTGTTTTGTTTCTAACTGATCGTAGCGCCCCGTTTCCAGTTAGCGTCCGAAATGTCAACGAATTATGTTTTTTGCCCAAAGCGCCCCCTATCGATGTTTCTTTTTGTACCGTTCAACTGAGTTTCAGAGAGCCCCAGCAAACAGAATCATGAAAATGCATGCCATAAGTCAAGAAATCTGTTTGTTTATCTCTTAGGAGCCTTCGAGTTTCGACCACCCTGTACTTTGACATTTTATTCCGGCTCTTACGCTTTTTGCAGGGCTCTACTTTTGGGTTCAAACTTTAAGTTAGAGTATAAACTTTGGCGAGCATGTGTTAAATTATCAAAATAACGGGCTTAAAGTTGTTGTCTAGCTCTCCAAAGTCTGCAGCGCCCCCTATCCATGTTTTAAGAGATACGCTTATCAAATTGGTACTGAAGAAAGTCTAAACAAACAGAATCATTTCGACGCAACAAGCAAGAAAATCTAACCATTTCCCTAGTTTTTATGACGTTTCGAATTTCGGCACCCAGATTTTCGAAAGCGCCTAGCGCCTTACCATCGCGTCAGGGACCCTACTTTCCCTATTCAAAAATGTTCGTCTAGGTGTGCTCTATCGATCCTTAAAGTTTGTCACCGACGAGCTGAATCACCCTGTATTTTATGACGGTGCTTCTACTAAATGATGTTGGCAGAAACAACGATCTTTCTAAAAAAGTTATTAAAAACTTTCTAAATTATGTTTATATGGATTATGAGAAAATACAAAACTGATTTCAATATTATTTTTAGCAAATTTATTAAAAAGTCTCCGTTTTAACGTAAGCATTTTATGTAAGTTTCATTATGACAAGAAAGATGGTAGACCGTTAGACAACAAGCTTCGGATTTGACATTATACTTAAAATGTATATGCCTACTAAGAAGATGGTTTCTGAAAAAATCAAAACTTCAAATAAATACTGAGAGCAGAATATAGATAGAGAATAAAAGTTTAAAAATATTTTTTTAATTATCATTTATTTATAATTAGTTTTAATTCTGATTATTAATTTGAGTCTCAGTAGTATAGTAATGACAGTTCCAGCTCACCCGGTGGACGGTGGTGACCTCTGCATGCTGCTTGAAGGTCATCCGGTGTTCGAGCTGTAAGAGGGGGGTGTGAAGGTCATCGGGCGTCACGCAAGGTTAAGTTGACGTCATCTTATAGGATGAGTGTGTTTTAGATAAGAATTTTTTTTTTTTAATTTTAAGTGGGAATTTTAGGGAGTTAGAATTTTTTTTGGCGTACTATAGTATGAGGGTGTTATTTTAATTTTAATGCGGGGACTTTAAAATTTTCGGTGCACTTTAGTTTTAGATAAGAATTTTTTTTTAATTTTAAGCGGGAATTTTAGGGAGTTAGAATTTTTTTCGGCGTACTATAGTATGAGGGTGTTATTTAAATTTTAGTGCGATGACTTTAAAAATTTTCGGTGCACTTTAGTTTAAGGATTTATTTTTATTTTAAGCGGGAATTTTAGGGAGATTGATATTTTTTTTCACCGTGTTCTTTGATGAGGGGTTAAGCGGGTATTTGGGGACACAGAATGTTTTTTTCTGTACTATTGTACGAGTGGTTTTTAATTTTAATGTGCCGACTTAAAAATTTTCAGTGAACTTTGGTTTAAGGATTTATTTTTAGATTTTAAGCAGAAAGTTTGGGGAGATTGATTTTTTTTTTTTCACCGTGTTCTTTGATGAGGGGTTAAGCGGGTATTTGGGGACATAGAATTTCTTTTGTTAATCTAAAGTATAAGGGTTTTTAATTTTAATGTGGCGACTTAAAATTTTTCGGTGAACTTTAGTTTAAGGATCTAGTTTTTCGATTTTAAGCCGAAATTTTGGGTAGATTGATTTTTTTTTTTTCACCGTGTTTTAAATAAGGGGTTAAGCGGATATTTTGGGGGAAATTATTATTTTCCCCCAAAGGTCCCAAAGGAGTGGTTTTTAATTTTAATGTGGCAACTTAAAAATTTTCAGTTTGGTGTAATTTAAGAGTTTATTTTTTGATTTTTAGCAGAAATTTTGGGGAGTTTGATTTTTTTTTTCCACTGTACTCTTACATGATGAGTTAAGCGGATATTTTGGGAGAAATTATTATTTTAGACTAATCATATAAGAAGAATATATATATATATTTTTTTCGGGGGTTGCTATTTAAATAAAGAACTAATTAAGAAGGGTTCATTCATGGTGAATTAATGAATTATTTTTTTTTGGGAGTAATTTTGTTAAGATTGAATTATTTTTTCATTTTTTGGAGTTTTAAGCGGATATTAATGTTTAATAGGGGGACTTTAATTTTTTTGCAATGAAATTGACGGGCGCTCGTCAATCTAACCGTTCGGAGTTTGTAATTTTCTTCGAATCATGTCTGCATTTTGGTTTAGAATATCTTAGAAAGACTTCCACCACGTTTATATCTATCCAATATCATAAATAACACATGCTGGTAATGGGAATTTGGGAATAACAATTTTAAGTATTTATTGAATGAAGGAACTTTAAAATTATTTCGAGTACTATTTTTAGTCAACTATGTTATACACTTGATATTTTAGAATAGTTAAAAAATAACTTTAAAATTTGAATAAAAAAATATGTTTCAAAATGGGATTTTACGTGCTAGCATTGAATCGCACTCGTCGCCCTAACTGTTCGGAATATGTGGTTTTCTTCGAATCTTGATGAAAATTTAATTGAATTGATTATTATTATTATTTTGTATGTGTTGTATATATGTGTGCGTATGTATGTTTGTGTGTTGTATGCATGTATGTGTGTGAATATATGTTTGTGTGTTATATGCATGTGCGTGTGTTGTATGTATGTACGTATGTATATGTGTTGTATGTATGTACGTATGTATATGTGTTGTATGTATGTACGTATATATATGTGTTGTATGCATGTATTTGTTGTATGTATGTGCGTGTAATTTTTTGCCGATAGGTGTGATCTTTAGCTGAAAGTGACCTAGGGTCAAAACTTTTACCCAGGAATCGCCACGGGGAGGCAGATCACTTGATTCCCGTATTGCACACATTCACATACATTATTTCGAGCGATATTTTTAGTGAAACATAATATGCAAATGATTTTGTAAAATAATTAAAAAATAACTTTAAAATTTAAATGAAAGAATGTTTTAAAATGGAATTTTACGTACTAACATTTAATCGCGCTCGTTGGTTTTTACTGTTTGGAGTCAATATTATTAGTTTTAAAATCATTTATATTCGAATGGGTAGTTCGATGAATTAAGAACATTAGAATTTTATGGATTAAGAAGTAACAATTGAGAAAATAATCATTTCAAAATATTTTTTTTTTAAAACCAACTTTCATGCAATTCAAAAACTTTTAGTATGAAAATTAAATTGTTTTTTCTTAAGAGAAATATTTTATGCGAGTGAAAAAAGTGAGAGTCAGTTAATTTATGAATCACTTTAAAATATTACCACGCAATAAATTGTTTTGAAACTATATTCTTAAACATATTAATATTTAAAAGTTAAGTATTTTTTTCATTTTATATTCAAATTATACTTACCAACATATGAATTCGCCTTCATTCCGCATTTTCTTGAAGAATAATGTTTAATAAACTCTTATCAACACAGCATGTTGTTGTGAATCACTAGCAAGTTAAGACAGGTATGATATGAGTAATCGTTGGGATTTCCCCAAAGAGGTGAAGTCATTCTTATCAAATCCTATTCTGAATGAGAAATATTTCAATTGCAATTAACTTCAGATTTTCTTATTTAAGAATTATTTTTTAAATTTGACAATTTTAATTAATGTTTTAGTGAAATTACCTTTAAGATTTTAATTTTTTTTAATGCTTATACTATTTCACACATGTACATTCCTATTTGTAAATAGAAAATCATAAAAAACATATTTGAATGATCTTATTATTATTATTGTTAGACATTATATTTGAAAATCATTTAAACTTTTAGCTTTTATTATTATTATTATTTAGATATTAAGAAGTGACGAAGACCTGTAGAATTAATCTCATCTTAAAACTGATTAATATTCGAAGAAAAATTTATTCTGTTATCTTTTAATTTACCAAACATATATCTTAATATTCATTAACACACTTCTTATTTAATGAATAATATATTTGATGAATAATATATTTTATAATATATATGATATTTTAATCTTTTTTTAAAAAATTGGGTTATGTTATTTCATACACATACGTTCTTATTCGAAAATTCAAAACCATAAAAAACATCGTTGGTTGATTTTTTATTTTTAATTAGACATTGCATTGGAAAAGCATTAAAAACCTTTCATTTTTATCCGATTTAGACTTCAAAAAGTGTCGAAGATCTAACTGCTTTGCAAAGACTTAAAACTAGTGATTTAATGAGTCATACTTCCTGTGGGTTGTTTACAATTTTGAAATTATCTTTATTAATTACCAAACTTCTCATTTTTTTTAAACACCACACTAATCATTGCTCCCATTACTTAATCACGTAAATATAATTTATATCGTTTATAATTATCAGTTTTATACTAACATTTGAGACCTATACGTATGTGTTGTATTAATTCTTTTAGTTTAATTCATACAAGTTTTAACTAAAGCATCCTGTGCTAGTTTTTATACATTTATTAACACATCACGTGATAGAATTTCTTGCGATGTTTTAGAAATAATAGATATTTAATTTTTTTTTTAATTAGTTAATAACATGAAAAAAATTTAATTGCTTTTTAACATGAATCTTTTAAGAAAAACATATTTTATTCTGAAACATTAAATTTAAAAACTAACTCTTAAGAATATGACTTGATGCAATTTACTCATTTTAAATAAGTTAACTTTACTAATTATCGTTAAAATTATTCATTTACCAATGATTTAAACTTCACATTTTAAAGTTATTTATATAATATACTAACATTTAATTATAATAGGTTTAATTTTATTAAAAACTAGCGGCCTTCGCCCGCTACGCTGGTCGGTTTATCTAAAGAAATCTTGAAGAAGTAGTTAGATAAGGTTCAGACATACATTAAAAAAAAAAAGCAAGTCGATCATTCAAAAAACGTTGGGAAATATCAAATATTTACTGTAATTTCTTAAGAAAAACAAAGTTTCGAAAAAAAAAATTAAATCGAAAAAAAATTACACTGACATATTAATGCAAGGAAATTTTCCCAGAGAGAAAATTCGCCTTGAATACAATATTTCAAATTCTTTTAGTTGCTTATAGGCGTTAATGCCAACATAGTGAAAAAAAAATTCCATGCTGGGAATCGAACCCGGGCCATCAGTATGGCGCACTGACGTTCTACCGACTAAACCACATGGAACGACAGCCAGCTTGAAACTTTCTCATACTTAAGTAGACTGGCGAAAACATAACGATAGCGCGTTTTAAAATCGCACAGTGACATCTATTGGATTTTATATGTACTAAAAAACGTTATGTACTAAAAAACGTGAGCAGCGCACCTAATAGTTTCTTTTGTTTCTTTTTGTTACTTTTTTGTCTGTTGTCCGATTTTGATGAAACAAAGCCTATACACTGACCGGGAGTGTGCATTCTTCATTAGTGAAAACCGCATAAAAATCCATTCAGTAGTTACGAAGATAACCTCGAACAAACAGACAGACAGACAGACAGACAGACAGACAGACAGACAAAAAATTCAAAAAAATTTTTTTTGTGTTTCATTGGTTTTCTTTTATCGCCCTGACTCCATTTTTGTCAATTATCTTCAATGTACAGACACACCGGGTCCTACTGTTTTATTATATGTATAGATTCTGAATAAAAAAAAAATTATACTTTAAAAAAAATTATAACACCATTTAAAAATATTAAACAACAACAACAACAAATTTATAATTAAGAGATGAATAAATATAAATATATGAATCACACAATAATAAAAAGAAATACTTAATCATTCATAAAGATTCTTCCCTTGAACATTCACATGTATGTTAGTAAAAATATAACACTAAAGTTTTCAAAAAGATTATAAGCGTTTCCAAATCAACAAAGAAAATTGAGTATTAAATATTGAATAATGGATATGCACTTTTTACACTCACATCTTACAATGTAATTAGTAACCAAATGTAATGATTTTTAAGCATGTCTTCTTAATTTTTTTTTTCAATGAAAGACTATCACAGTTGAATATTTAGCTTTCTCTTCATAACTTTATCGATAAATTTATAATGTATACCTCACGATTTCATTAAATGAATCACAATACAATTCAAACTTCTCATTTTCAATGTTTTATATATACTAGTGTTTATCAAATAGGTGTTTATTCTGAACAATCATTACTTAGTATATTGATGAAAAGTTTGTGTTGAACGGTTTTTAACTCAAATGGTGTGAGAGAAGGATATATTAGGACAGAAGTTATTAAATATAGAGTCTTTAAAGTTTATACCCGTGCAAGAATTGGCATTTCAAGAAACAAAGTTGTGTCATATTTGAAAGCATTCTTTATATTCGAAACGCACACGTGATCACGATCACATCACTGAAGAGTATAGAGAAGCTGTTTATGTTGTATATAATTTGAATTTTCATTAACACAATATTATAACCAAAGTTTTTCGACAGTTTGAAAAGTTATGATGCACAACGTCTGCACACGTTAACACAGAATATGATTAGCCTATGCCCTTTCGATGATAAGAGTTATTTGCAGGAAAGATGTATTAACATAACATTTTCTTGGTAATTTTACTCGCAGGTTGCGAAACCCCAAACATCCGATCATACTTCTCATTTTTAACACGCGACGCTAACCATTGAGCCATTAAAGCCCGTAATTTAGTAACTAAAAAGTAAGAAAGATCATCGAAAGTGATAACTTCACGCATGCAAAAATAATTTTTATTGTGACTTATCAGTTAAAAATCACGAAGAAAAGAAAAAAATCACATATGTTTTGGAATACTTTGAGATTTTATGAGTCACTTCATCAGTTAAATAGACATAACCACTTCTTATGAATCACTACTTATGCTTAAATTTTCAAAGACTTGCTTATATGAAATGCATTATATTTTAGTTTATCAGTGATAGTGTGATTACTTGTTAATAATTTTAACGTTATTAAAAAAATTTAAAAAAATCAAATGTTAATAATTAATAAAAAAAAAATACAAGTCCCTATTAAAGGTTTGAACAAATTATTAAAATAATTTTACAAAACTTTTCAAATTATTTAAAAATGTTTCACTAATATTTAGTAATCGTCAAATTTTAATGTCGATAATCATTTATGTGACTTAGGTTTTCTGTTTTAACTGTTAAGTTATTAGATTCCCCCTTCAAGTACATCTCACTGATATGTTTTCAACAACCAACCACCCAACTTTTTTTTTTCGTAATCAACTATTTATTTACCCTAACAACCAACTATTTATTTATCCTAGCAACCAAAAAGCTTTTATCGTCACATGAACAAAATTTTTAAGATAAAAGACTTGTCATTTTTAATCGAAAAAACAATGACTTGTGTAATAAATTTTTTCCTTACTTAAATGAAACCTTCGCATGTGTATGGTAAAACTTGGAAAATTTCATTTAATGCACAAATTTAAAGTTAACAGGCAAGGCCTTCACACATCTTTTAGTATTTTACTAACACTTTACCAAATATCTTTAGAAAAGAACAGAATTTTAAATAATTATTTTAATAAAAATTCTCTTTTGTAAGTGACATTACTAAACTTACTTGAAAAATAAACTTGGCAAAGCAGGTTTTCACTGTTTCAACTTAGTAATATTCATAAGTTTTATATCATAATCAACTTGTTTGGTTATGTCCCAGTATGGTTTTATAAAATGTATCGAAAAAGACCTTTAATATTAATGTTTAAAAATATGCACTTAGTCTTTTAAAGATAAATATTTTCACTTCTTTTATTTAAAAACATTTTTTAAATAAGATTACTACAGTTGCCAATTTTTCTCAGTGTTATGAAATGTACATGCAAAACTTTTTTATTATAACTTTCACATTTTAGTATTTCAAACTCTTGTTTTCAAGGTGTACTAAAATTAAAAAAAATATTTAATTTTCATGCATAATTAAATTAAAACAGTTTAATAATAAAGACACATTTAACATTCTGTACTCACCTAATTCATCATCATCGCAAAAGCACGTCCAACACACTCCAGGGTTTAGGAAGAAATGAGAAAAATTTAAAGTCTTTATCAGAAAATGTTATCAGATAATTTTATCTTAAGATATGTGACGTCACAGAACATGTGTCAACTAATCACGTGATGTATATCATGTGACTAGCGCTTTGTATTCTAGATTGGTTCTTATAAAAATTCATTTATGAAGTAATTTAATCATTCTTCTTATTATTAATTAACTAATTAATTAAACTAATTAATAAGATTAATTAATTAAATTAATAAGATTAATTAATTAATTAAATTAATAAGATTAATCACGTGATTAGTTGACACATGTTCTGTGACGTCATAATAATTATTTCTGTTCTTTTCGTAATAATTATTTCTGTTCTTTTCTAAAGATATTTGGTAAAGTGTTAGTAAAATACTAAAAGATGTGTGAAGACCTTGCCTGTTAACTTTAAATTTGTGCATTAAATGAAATTTTCCAAGTTTTACCATACACATGCGAAGGTTTCATTTAAGTAAGGAAAAAATTTATTACACAAGTCATTGTTTTTTCGATTAAAAATGACAAGTCTTTCATCTTAAAAATTTTGTTCATGTGACGATAAAAGCTTTTTGGTTGCTAGGATAAATAAATAGTTGGTTGTTAGGGTAAATAAATAGTTGATTACGAAAAAAAAAAGTTGGGTGGTTGGTTGTTGAAAACATATCAGTGAGATGTACTTGAAGGGGGAATCTAATAACTTAACAGTTAAAACAGAAAACCTAAGTCACATAAATGATTATCGACATTAAAATTTGACGATTACTAAATATTAGTGAAACATTTTTAAATAATTTGAAAAGTTTTGTAAAATTATTTTAATAATTTGTTCAAACCTTTAATAGGGACTTGTATTTTTTTTTTATTAATTATTAACATTTGATTTTTTTAAATTTTTTTAATAACGTTAAAATTATTAACAAGTAATCACACTATCACTGATAAACTAAAATATAATACATTTCATATAAGCAAGTCTTTGAAAATTTAAGCATAAGTAGTGATTCATAAGAAGTGGTTATGTCTATATAACTGATGAAGTGACTCATAAAATCTCAAAGTATTCCAAAACATATGTGATTTTTTTCTTTTCTTCGTGATTTTTAACTGATATGTCACAATAAAAATTATTTTTGCATGCGTGAAGTTATCACTTTCGATGATCTTTCTTACTTTTTAGTTACTAAATTACGGGCTTTAATGGCCCAATGGTTAGCGTCGCGTGTTAAAAATGAGAAGTATGATCGGATGTTTGGGGTTTCGAAACCTGCGAGTAAAATTACCAAGAAAATGTTATGTTAATACATCTTTCCTGCAAATAACGCTTATCATCGAAAGGGCATAGGCTAATCATATTCTGTGTTAACGTGTGCAGACGTTGTGCATCATAACTTTTCAAACTGTCGAAAAACTTTGGTTATAATATTGTGTTAATGAAAATTCAAATTATATACAACATAAACAGCTTCTCTATACTCTTCAGTGATGTGATCGTGATCACGTGTGCGTTTCGAATATAAAGAATGCTTTCAAATATGACACAACTTTGTTTCTTGAAATGCCAATTCTTGCACGGGTATAAACTTTAAAGACTCTATATTTAATAACTTCTGTCCTAATATATCCTTCTCTCACACCATTTGAGTTAAAAACCGTTCAACACAAACTTTTCATCAATATACTAAGTAAAGATTGTTCAGAATAAACACCTATTTGATAAACACTAGTATATATAAAACATTGAAAATGAGAAGTTTGAATTGTATTGTGATTCATTTAATGAAATCGTGTGGTATACATTATAAATTTATCGATAAAGTTATGAAGAGAAAGCTAAATATTCAACTGTGATAGTCTTTCATAGAAAAAAAAATTAAGAAGACATGCTTAAAAATCATTACATTTGGTTACTAATTACATTGTAAGATGTGAGTGTAAAAAGTGCATATCCATTATTCATTATTTAATACTCAATTTTCTTTGTTGATTTGGAAACGCTTATAATCTTTTTGAAAACTTTAGTGTTATATTTTTACTAACATACATGTGAATGTTCAAGGGAAGAATCTTTATGAATGATTAAGTATTTCTTTTTATTATTGTGTGATTCATATATTTATATTTATTCATCTCTTAATTATAAATTTGTTGTTGTTGTTGTTTAATATTTTTAAATGGTGTTATAATTTTTTTTTAAGTATAAATTTTTTTTATTCAGAATTTTTAATAAAATTAAACCTATTATAATTAAATGTTAGTATATTATATAAATAACTTTAAAATGTGAAGTTTAAATCATTGGTAAATGAATAATTTTAACGATAATTAGTAAAGTTAACTTATTTAAAATGAGTAAATTGCATCAAGTCATATTCTTAAGAGTTAGTTTTTAAATTTAATGTTTCAGAATAAAATATGTTTTTCTTAAAAGATTCATGTTAAAAAGCAATTAAATTTTTTTCATGTTATTAACTAATTTAAAAAAAAATTAAATATCTATTATTTCTAAAACATCACAAGAAATTCTATCACGTGATGTGATAATAAATGTATAAAAACTAGCACAGGATGCTTTAGTTAAAATTTGTATGAATTAAACTAAAAGAATTAATACAACACATACGTATAGGTCTCAAATGTTAGTATAAATCTGATAATTATAAACGATATAAATTATATTTACGTGATTAAGTAATGGGAGCAATGATTAGTGTGGTGTTTAAAAAAAATGAGAAGTTTGGTAATTAATAAAGATAATTTCAAAATTGTAAACAACCCACAGGAAGTATGACTCATCAAATCACTAGTTTTAAGTCTTTGCAAAGCAGTTAGATCTTCGACACTTTTTGAAGTCTAAATGGGATAAAAATAAAAGGTTTTTAATGCTTTTCCAATGCAATGTCTAATTAAAAATAAAAAATCAACCAACGATGTTTTTTATGGTTTTGAATTTTCGAATAAGAACGTATGTGTATGAAATAACATAACCCAATTTTTTTAAAAAAGATTAAAATCTCATATATATTATAAAATATATTATTCATCAAATATATTATTCATTAAATAAGAAGTGTGTTAATGAATATTAAGATATATGTTTGGTAAATTAAAAGATAACAGAATAAATTTTTCTTCGAATATTAATCAGTTTTAAGATGAGATTAATTCTACAGGTCTTCGTCACTTCTTAATATCTAAATAATAATAGTAATAAAAGCTAAAAGTTTAAATGATTTTCAAATATAATGTCTAACAATAATAATAATAAAATCATTCAAATATGTTTTTTATGATTTTCTATTTACAAATAGGAATGTACATGTGTGAAATAGTATAAGCATTAAAAAAAATTAAAATCTTAAAGGTAATTTCACTAAAACATTAATTAAAAT